>CM061239.1:69515903-71915903 GCA_030848705.1 Heracleum sosnowskyi
GACTAAATGCAACCATTCATGAATTGTCTTCTTAAATTAAAACAGCTTGTCATGACATTCATATTTCATGACATACAATCAAGTTTATCACAAAATGATGAATCTCTATATCTTAAAGGTACAAAGAAATCATAGAAAGGTTTATGCACACTACCAGTTGGTTTCTTACAAGCATGAGTCAACTGATTTCTGCTAGAACAGTTTTGACAAACTTTCCTAGGGGCATTTGGCACATAAGCATAATTGTTGTTCTTATTAATCCGTAGCTTGCCATTTCTATTCTGCTTCTTCTTAGGTGTAGACCCAACAGATTCAATTTTTTTTTGATTTTACAGGAACAGGTTTCATAGGAGTTTGTTTGACTTTTACAACCTTCTTGGTTTCTACTTTGAAACTCTCACTCTTAGAGGGTGTAGGTTGCTCATTAAATTGTGCTTCATCTTCTTCATTTAGCATTTGCTTGATGAACAAGGATTCATAATCAAGAATAAATGAAGATTCTTTAAAGATGGGTGCCTGAGCATTTTTCACAACATGAGGCACATTCTCATGACCAAACTTGGAGTTATCAGTAGATGCCTTTCCCTTCCTTTTCTTGAGTGTGTCATAGTCGAAACCAATAGCCGTTTTACAATTCTCTTGATGCTTCTCATGATAGGTTTGTACTAAATTTGATGAATTTCTAAAGGCTCTTATTTTGAGTTCATTTTCAGCTAACTCATCCCTAAGGGCCTTCTCTATCTGATTAGCACACTCAACCTTGTTTTTCAAGTATTCAACTTCCTGTTTGAGGTTTTCTATATGCACTGTTAGTATTTGTGCCCAGCATAGCCTAATTGGAAGAAAAAAAGAAATATATAAGTATTTTTCATCTTCAACCTCAAACGAGGTCGAAGCTATTCGACCAGAAGGCCAAAGTGGCCATATGTTCGACCTCAAACGAAGTCGAAAATAAATTATAATATAAAAGGAAAAATATAAGTATTTTTCCTCTTCGACCTCAAACGAGGTCGAAGCTATTCGACCAGAAGGCCAAAGTGGCCATATGTTCGACCTCAAACAAAGTCGAAAATAAATTATAATAAAAAATGAAAATATAAGTATTTTTCCTCTTCGACCTCAAACGAGGTCGAAGCTATTCGACCAGAAGGCCAAAGTGGCCCTATGTTCGACCTCAAATGAAGTCGAAAGTGTTCGAACTCAATCCAGGTCGAAGTTATTCGACCAGAAGGCCAAAATGGCCATATGTTCGACCTCAAACGAAGTCGAAAATAATTATAATATAAAAGGAAAAATATAAGTATTTTTCTTCTTCGACCTCAAACGAGGTCGAAGCTATTCGACCAGAAGGCCAAAGTGGCCATATGTTCGACCTCAAACGAAGTTGAAAGTGTTCGACCTCAATCCAGGTCGAAGCTATTCGACCAGAAGGCCAAAGTGGCCATATGTTCGACCTCAAACGAAGTCGAAAATAAAAGGAAAAATATAAGTATTTTTCCTCTTCGACCTCAAACGAGGTCGAAGCTATTCGACCAGAAGGCCAAAGTGGCCATATGTTCGACCTCAAACGAAGTCAAAATTGTTTGACCTCAATCCAGGTCGAATCTATTCGACCAGAAGGCCTAAGTGGTCATATGTTCGACTTCAAACGAAGCCGAAAGTGTTCGACCTCAATCCAGGTGGAAACTGTTCGACCTGGAGGTGAAATGAAACAAAGGTTTGACCTCAAACGAGGTCGAGAAATTCGACCTCAATACAGGTCGATGTTGTTCGACCTGGAGGCAGAAATGAGCATGTTTTCAACCTCAAATGAGGTCGAAATTTTTTAAATATTTTTTATTTATTTTTTATCCTTTTGAAAGTTGGCAAAATAGAAATTGGCTTGAAATCTCATTCTCGAAGTACTAATTCAATATTTTGATGATACGACAAAATTCCTGAAAAGTAAGGACAATACAAGGAAAATTATAAAAGACCCTAAAATCTCGAAATAGATCAAAATAACTTCTATGAAAGTCTAGAAAGGTTTTCTTAGAAGTTGGGGGCAAATGATATGGAGTAAAAACAAACCCTAAAGACATTATTAATGACACATTAATTAAACTTGGATTGGTCTAGGAATTAGGCCCAATTGATGAGGCCCAAAAACTTAATTAATTATTAAATTCGTAATTAATTAAAAGACTGATTATATAGTCCATTAAATGTGTCCAAGTTGTGACCTACACCTACTAGAAGTAGTCTTGAGAGACATCAAACCCTAAAAGGAGTCAGCCTCCTACAAACTAGGATTCACAATACTGATCTAAGAGGGTGACTTGGCCCCCAAGTCACCTAATTCTACCCTAAATGCAAGGCTCTCTACGCCTATATAAAGGACCCGATCCTTCAATCAGAACTACGTTTTTTGGTTTGATTCTCAATTACGAATTGAGATACGTAGGCATCTTGTGAGGACCGATTTAGTCGCGAAATACGAGAACAACCATTAAAACTCGAAAGCTCGCAAACCTAAGCATTAATTACACCCTAATTTTTTTATTCCACAACACCTTGTTTAATTGATTGCTTCAGTTTGTTTATGTTTCCTCCTGATGTTTTGTTGGAGACCATCTTGTATGATTCTTGAAATCTATTTTCTTCACAGAAAAAAAAACCAAAAGGGTATTTAACCAAAGAGTTTTCCTGGAAAGAACTTCAATTTCACGGATATCGTATTTTGCTACAATTCATCCATGTGAATGTTAATCTTGTCAAAAAAAACAAGTAATTTTAAGAAATCGACTTTAGGAAAAAATTTCTACACTTACCTAATCTTTTATCATTTAGGTCGTGAAAATAGAGGTATTATGAATTCAAGACATGAATTTTTTTTCATTATGTTTAGTTGATAAAAAAAGAAAATTAAAATCCGTTCCTCGTACCTCATGTGGATTTTTGATACCTTGTTAGTAGGTGGGTACATGAAAGTACTATAGAAAATCAATTTTATTTAATATAATATAATTAATTAAATATAAATTTTTAATACAAAAATAAATAAATGAGACAATACATATATAAAAATAATTAAATTAATATTTTAAGTTAATTCAAATTAGTGACTCAAAAATATTTTCAAATCAAAGTATATTTCAATATTCAACCAGTAATATCATAGAATGATAACTCATCACATCACCTTAAACGGTTTTCTGATTTCAATCCCCTAGTACATGCATTTGGCCAACCAAAGGACCCTCTTAAATAAAACCACATCACTTGTACTTGTATATAATATACTTCGCAGAAATATTTAATCATACTCGTAAGAGCATCTCTAATGGAAGAGAGCCCTTAACTATAAAATCTAGGTGGCATGTGATATACATAATATGTAAAAAAATTAGCACTCCAATGCATCAAAACCATTAGTTAAAATTATAGATAATTATGATTTATTGGCTAAATTTGTCGAACCTCAAAACCCCTTAGCAAAAATATACCCAATAAGAATTATAGTTAATCCTATTGGAGTTCACTCCATTACCCTTGTGCAAAATTTTAACTATTTCCTATTTTAATTTTTTTTAGCCAATCAATATAGCTAATGCCATTAGAGATGCTCTAATATACACATTGCAACTGCAAGTTCCCTGTTAGGCTCAAGGCATGTCTGAATACCACTATTAACAAGTCTACTCATTGTGACTATGTCACTCTACATGACCTAGTGAATTCTTTCACTGGGATATAGTATAGGTCTCTACTGTACTTGTCTTGTTGTCATGTACTTAGCTTTATCTTGTATGCTCGGAGTTATAATGAGCTTAGTAAGTTTCTTGCAATCTAGAATGTACATAGGACATGAAATAATTATCCTGGTAGAAGCTCAGAAATGTTCAAGCAGCAGGATGGAGATAAATAAGGCCCTGAAGAAATAAGTTACAGAAATTTATCTAAGTCCCTATACGGTGAAGTCAAAATAGAGCTATGTCGTGAAGTCCAAAATATCCATGTCGTGAAGTACTGAGATCGCATAGTCCTAAATGAACTATGTCGTGAAGTCTTCATTACTCATGTCGTGAAGTGTTGAGATCGCAAAGTCAGATTGTACTAGATCGTGAAGTCCTCAAAAAGGCTAGTTCGTGAAGTCCTCAACAAGGCTATGTCGCGAAGTCCTCAAAAAGGTTATGTCGCGAAGTCTTCAAGAATGCTATCTCGCGAAGTCCTCATTAAGCCTATATCGCATACTCCTGAAACAGTCATATAGCAATGTCCTCATATAGCAAAGTCAAGAATGCACTATGTCGACAAGTCAAAGAATCGGGAATATATTGGAGTTCACGATGTCAACACTTAGCCATTTATAACAAGACAAATGAAGGTACAGAACCAAGATTCAAAGGAGACAAATACTGAAGCATCTGTTACGGTAAGGTGGTCCAAAGAACAGATGGCAAATCTACAGCAAAACTTGGAGAGAAAGATAAGAGACAAACAGCTACAGAAACGGGAAAGACTCCGAAAAGCAAGTGGTCCTTCCTGACACAGTTAACTTCTTATGGCAGGACAAGGTGGACTTACAGTGAGGGGTAACTGTGTAAATAGAATTGAGCACTAGTTTGTATAGGACATATATATCTTGCACACTCTATTGCTAGCTGTAAGAGAGTAATACATAGAAATATTCAAGCACTCTTTTCTCTGTAAGCAAAGAAAGAAAACATTGTTCTTGTTTAGAAGCCAGAATTTCACCTGTGTAATTCTGGAAGCTGTAGTATTTAATTTACTTAATACAAAGTAGATTAAAGTGATTGTGTGTGTGCTATTCGTTTTAATTCCGCATTTACATACAACATAATCCTTTACAGCATTTTAGTTTCAAGAAAACGAAAATAATTCAAACTATCCATTCACCCCCCCCCCCTCTGTCTAGTTTCTTAGTGTCATTCATTGCTAACAAGTGGTATCAGAGCGCGGGCTATTGATATACAAACATGAAAAGATCAAGAATGAGTTCACAGAAACTAAGCAGTATCAAGATTCCTCCTTTTAACAAGGAGCACTATAGTCTATGAAAGAAGAAGATGTTACTTTTCGTCAAAGCTTCAAACCCCATGTACTTTGACATTCTAAAGCATGGTCCCTTTATTCCAATGATTGAGATTGCTGAAACAACCGTTGGTACTGAGATAATACCAACAAGACATGTACCAAAAGACCCCTCCAAATACACTCATCCTGGAAAGAAGAAAATAGCACTAGATGGACATCTCCAACTTATCATTTATGAATCTATGGATTTGTTAGATCAGAATTCAATGATCGTCAGGAGCTAGACTCTACTGATCAGGACTACTGACGTCATCAGGATTGCATGGTCGTCAGGATGAAGATGCATATAAGGACTGGGATCAGGTTTGATCATCAGGACTGGAAGCTGATCAGGATTCCTACTTCGAGTTATATTTGGAGTCTAGTTAAACATGGAAGTTTATTTTGTCGGTTCCTGGTTTGAAGAATGTAGCTATCGATTAAGGATAGGTTTCAATCTTTGTAATTGATTAGGACTTATCTTGTTATTGATAGAGAATCTGTGTGAAGTATATAAACACAGTTTAGGTTTCGTTTTATGACACACAACATTGAACGATCATACACTTGAGTATTTGTGTAACCTAGCAGCTCTCAAGAACATCAGAATTTCTTGAGAGAGTTTGTAACAGTTTTATATCAGATTTAATAAAGCTGTTATTGTTCTTTCATATTTGTAATATATATATCTTACTTAGTCGAGAATCTTATACAATTGTATTCAACCCCCTTCTACAATTGTTATTTACTGGGCATCAATTGGTATCAGAGCAAACTGATTTAATTCTGAATCAGATACGATCTAAAGATGTCGACAACCAAGTATGAAAGCATGAAGATTCCCATCTTGAAGAAATCAGAATATCCAACATAGAGGGTAAAGATGCTGATGTACCTGGAGGCTATGGATCCTGAATATTTGGACATGATTCGTGATGGACCATATATACCTACGAAGTTCGTTGAACGAACAGATACTGTACCTGAACATTATGTGGTCAAGGCTAAAAGTGAGTGGACTCCAGAAGAAAAAGCTCATGTACTCAGGGAACCAAAGATAAAGAATATCTTGCACAGTAGTCTTGATGCTATCATGTCAAACAGAGTGATTGCATGCAAGTATTTAAAAGAAATCTGGGATACTTTAGAAACTCAGTGCCAGGGATCTGCATCTGTCAAAAAAACAGAAGGGCTCTTTTGATTCAAGAATATGAACAATTTGATGCAAGACCTGAAGAGAGCCTAACTGATCTATATGATAGATTTCTGACACTATTAAACAGTTTATCTTTAGTTGACAAGGAATATGAAACTGAAGATTCAAACACCAAATTTCTAAGAGCTTTGCCTGAAGAATGAGACACTTAGACCTCGATCATTAGACACCAGTATGATCTCAACACTGTGTCTCTTGATGAAGTCTATGGGATGCTAAGAACTCATGATCTTGAAGTTCAACAGAGAAAGAACAAGAAAAGTAGCAAGGCAAAATCAATTGCTTTGAAAGCATAGGCTAAATCAAAAGGAAAAACTGTGGAAGTCTCTAGAAGTACATCAAGAATAGTTGAGTCAGATCCTGATGACTCTTCATCAGATACTGATGGCAATCCTGATGCCAATACTGATGATGATTCTTCTGACTCAGACATGGAAGATATGGTTGCTATGATTGTCAGAAACTTCAGAAGGATGAAGTTTAGGAAGAATAGAAGACAAGGCAACTTTCAGAAAAAGACTTTCAATGCAGACAAAGACAAGTATATCAAAAAGGACAGCAAGGGTAGCAAATTTGACAAGTCAAAGGTTAGATGCTACAAGTGTAATGGTATGGGTCACTTTGCTTCTGAGTGCAAGAAGACAAAGGCACTTATCACATCAAGCAAGGATTGGATGGACTCTTCCTCAGAATCTGATACTGAGGTGGTCAACTATGCTCTAATGGCCAATGCTGATGTAACTGATGCTCCTGATGATAAGGTACTAAATACTATCTTTGATTTTGATACTGATAATGCTTCTGAGTTAAGACGTTTTCTAAAGTCATTACATATTAGCTTTAGAAGTCAAACTGCTGAAAATACTAGGATCTTATCTGAGATGTCTGAACTTAGAAAAAGGAATGACATATTAGAAGCTGAATTTTCTCGTATGCAAGAAGTACAAAAAGAATGTGATAATGCTAAACACATGTACTTAGAGATGAAATCTAAATGTACTTCTCTTGAAAAGGAACTTGAATATGCTAATGAGAAAATCAGAACCTGGACAGACTCTGGTAGGAAATTTCATGAGATTAATACCTCTAAGAATTGGAAAGAGTGTCTAGGATATAAGTCAGATGAGGATAAGAAATTGAAAGAGAAAATTGTCATTGATGAGACAGTTAGTCCAAAGACCTATAGACATGTTATAGACGCAACCAAATCTAAGATTACTCCTGTTAATTTTGTTTTTGGTAAGGATTCCAATTCTACTTTTGAAAAGGGATCTACCTCTACTCAAGGAATTAAAATTATAAAGTCTAAACCTGTCATGAATAAAGTCACTAAGAATGTAGGACTATTGTCTCAGAAACAGCTTAAGGATAAAATCTGTGTGGTGACAGATAAGAAAAAGGAAGATATTGTCAAGAGAAACAGGAATGGTAAAGTTGGGATCAATAAAGAGAATGGTTACAAATATATCCCAAATGCACCTAGAAAGTGTTGTTTTAACTGTGGTAACTCTAATCATCTTGCTATTGATTGTAAGAAGAGTAACAAGAAAAGTACTGAAATTCCTATTTCTGATGTCAGGAGTAGATCAGTATTTTATAAACCACAGAAGTCCTGTTTTAATTGTGGTAGTATATGGCATTCTATTTATACTTGTAAAGATTATCATGAGTTGTACTATAACTTTTATGATCCATTGCCTAAGGTTGATAAAAATAGTGCAAACTCTGGTAGCATTAAGAATGTCAAGTTGGAACATGCTTTTTGTTAATACTGATACTAACAAAGCAAATCCTGATGGAGTAAATCCTGTCAGGACTGCTAAGGTCAGAAAGTCTTCTGCTGTGAATGTTAATAAAATGCATGACAAAGGGACCCAGCAAGTGTGGGTTCCTAAACATTCTAATTAGTGTTTTGGAATTCTGATGCAGGGTAAAAAGAAAAATGTGTTAGTCATGGATAGTGGATGTTCTGTGCACATGACTGGAAACAAAGCCCTGTTCAAACGGTGTCTTATGGAGATGGAAACATTGGACAAACTTTGGGATATGGCAATATAATCATTGGAAATGTCATCATTGAAAAAGTAGCTCTAGTGAAAGGACTGAAACACAACTTGTTGAGTATTAGTCAAATCACTGACAGAGGTTATCATGTCCACTTCTATTCCACACATTGTGAAGTAGTCAGTAAAGCAACATGAAAGATAGCTCTGACTGGCTACAGGCATGGTAACATATATGAAGCAAACATTCAATCAAATACTGATGGCTCTCCTACCTGTCTGATCAGTAAAGCATCAGTAGATGAAAGTTGGAATTGGCACAAGAAGCTTTCTCATCTTAACTTCAGCAATATCAATGAGTTGGTTAAGAAAGATTTAGTGAAAGGATTACCTAAAGTTTTGTATAATCCTGATGGACTCTGTGATGCATGTCAGAAAGCAAAACAGAGGAGGACATCATTCCAGAGTAAATCAGAATCCTCTATTGAAGAACCATATCACATGCTGCATCTTGATTTATTTGGTCCAGTCAACATCATGTCCATCAGTAAGAAAAGGTACACTCTTGTAATTTTTGATGAATATTCTAGATTCACCTGAGTGTATTTTCTGCACAGAAAAGATGAGACTCTTGAAGTCCTGTTGGATCATGTGAGAATGGTTGAGACAACCACAAAGTACAAAGTCAAGATACTGAGAAGTGATAATGGTACTGAATTTAAGAATTCAAAGATGGAAGAGTTCTGCAAATACAAAGGAATTATTCAACAATTCTCTGCTCCTGGCACACCCCAGAAAAATGGAGTAGTTGAAAGGAAAAATAGAACTCTTATTGAAGCTGGCAGAACTATGTTGGAAGAAGCTAAATTACCTACATATTTCTGGGCAGAAGCAGTCAACACAGCATGCTATACTCAAAATCTCACATTAATAAACATGCATGGTAGTACTCCTTATCAGTCACTCAAGGAGAATGTTAGGCCGAATACACAATATAATCAAGTATGTATGAGAATAACAATAGTTAAAAACACTGTTTATGAATCAATAAAACTGTAATCGTATTAACAGCTTCTCTCTTTATGATGTTAATGAATCACAAAGAGCTTCTAGGTTACAAGAATAATATATCAATATTCACGCTTCCCTTCTAGGGATAACCTATCTGTGTTTATATAGTACACAGCTACATACAATCCTTATCTAATTGATATTCCTATAAGTTAGCTATACAAAACTTATCAATTAAGGATTGCTTCTTATCTTCCATTCTATTTCCTTAGCTGTATCAATATATTCTGCTTCTTTCCATCTTCAGAATATATTGCTTCTAGAATCTTCAATTCTGCACCGACAGCTAATTCAACTTTCACCTTGTCAGACTTTAACTAAACTCTGACCGGCTTCAATTAAACTCTTCACCCTGTCAGAGTTTAACTAAACTCTGACTGGCTTCTGATAAACTCTTGTCAGTACCTGTTGCTTAAACACTGATAAACAAACATTAGCAATTATATCTAACAATCTCCCCCAACTTGTTCATAATAAAATGTACAAGTTAAAACATATAATTGATGATGTCAAAACCTTTTAACAAATGCAGTGTTTAACATATAACAGAGTTTAATTTAAAACAAAGTTTAAATTTGACTTAGAATAGAAAATATTAAAAACTTACAGTCAGACTTTACTTGACTTCTTCAATATCAGGCACAGTCCTGAGATAATCAATCAGCAGTCTTCTCTCAGCATTCTCAAGTTCAGTTATCATAATCTCTTTCAGCTCCTTATACTCTGGATCTCCTTCACCAGTTTGATATATGGCAGCCCTCAGAGAATAAATACTGTTCTTCTTCATATCATTCCCTAGCCGAATGTACTGAGCTTTATCTGACTCTAAATTGAATTCTAAGACTTTTAATCCCAGTGCAGTTTTAAATCTAGCACTGTTTCTCTTCATCTCCACCAATTTTCCAGTATGATCTCTATACTTTGGAATATAAGCATTTGAGACTTCTCCTCCTCCAAGCATCACTTTTGATCTCAGCATCTTTTCTCTTAAGATTTGAGCAACATTATGGGTATGTCTGTTCTTAACTTTTAACAGATAAAGTACATATTCAAGTTCTTCCCATGATTTGAGATTTACATCAGATTCTCCAATTCTATAAACTCTTCCATCACTCATGAAATATAACAGAAACTGCTTCTTCAAGATCTTGTGAAAAATCAACTGAACAGATTCTAACTTATCAAGATTTTCTTGTGTATTCCCAATACCAGATCCTGTCAGTGAAATATTGTCTTGAGATCTGTTATTTATTCTCTTCTCCCTATGTGAACCTAAACCAGACTTATCATAAGATTCTTTTCCAAGTACAGTCCTGGTTTGAGAAAAATCCACAGGTTGAAGTATCAGAGTTTCAGAGAGTATAGGTCTTAAGAAACCTTTGAGTTGAGGAGCTAGCTGAGTTTGCACAGCTTGAGCCTTGTCAGAGGCTGGCTTAACTTCAATAGTATCATCAACTTGAGCAGCGTCAGAGGTTGATTTTGGTAATCTTGTTTCAACTTGAGCAATGTCAGAGGTTGAATAAATCTTCTTAGGTAACTGTTCTTCTTCTACCAGTTTACCTTTTCCTTTATCAGCATTTTTAATCACAGGCCCTCCTTGAGTACTGTAAACTCTGATCAGAGTTTACATTCTCTTTGATAACAATTCCTTTTTCTTTCTTTCTAGGAGCCTTGATTTCCTTCTTTTTGTAGATTCCAGCTTCAACATTCTTCTTGTGTTCCTCAGCAAGCATTTGCTCTTCAGCTTGGATATCTTCAATTGTAATACCTTTTCCATGTTCTGCCATAAACATCTTAGCAGCAATTTCCTCATCAGTAGATGGCTTATCAGAGATTATCAAACTTTTATATCTTGAACCACTGGCAGAGTTTACATGTCCCTTTCCAGAGTTTGATCTTTTTGAAAGTAATCTTCTATCATCATTTGATCTTAAGCGCTTTCCATCTTGATCTTAAGCGCTTTCCATCTCCTCCCTTGTTTCCACCATCATTACCATCATCCCTCCGTCTCAGAGTTTGAGTGTCTTTGCATTTGTCACTTGGTATACTCTCCCCCTTTTTGACATCATCAGAAAGTAGTACTGATGTCAACAATTCAAGCGCAGTAGAAATGGAAGTCAGTTGAGCAGACATAGCATTCTGGTTGTCCTCAACTGTCCCAAGCCTCTTCTTGATTTCTTCAGAATCCCTGGCTTGCTGCTTGAACATGGTATAATAATAAGTTCTGTCAGCCTTTAAAGTAAGATCCCTCAAGCTTACTTCATTCCTCAGACTTGTAAGCATTTGTTGATTCTCATCAAATCTATTATTGAGAGATTTGACTTGAATAACAGTTGCCTGTAAGCTCGTAAGGACATCAGGATTTGTAATCTTCTTGACAGAATCAGATAAAAATTCTGCAGCCCTTTGCGCTGGAAAAATACAATCTGCATTAGCCCATGCATTGTAGTACATATTCTGAAAATGCTCAGAAGCAGCCCTTTGAACTTCCCTTTCTTCAGTAGAGTTTGCTTGAATATCAGAAACTTCCACTTGAACATCAGAGTTTGAATGAACAGGACTAGCTTCAGCATTGTCATCCTCTCTGTGAATATCTTCAAGCACATTTTCAGCAGTGATTTCATCAATTAACTGTGCAGTCGCATCAGGTACTTGATCTGCTACAGTTTGAGGAACATCAGAGTTTACTGGAGCAGTAACCTCTGCTTCTCTCTGAACAATCTCAACAACTGATTGTTGCAAAGTTTCAAGTAAGACAGTATCCTCATGATCATTGACTGTTGCATCAGCATGTACAGCAACAGCTTCTGGAACTGGATCAACTCTAATCTGATCTACTTCATCACCATTCTCAAAATCAATAGAAATAATTTCTGTGTGAGAAGCAATAGGTTCTACTAACTCAGTAGATGCTTGATCAGCTTCCAGTATAGTATCTTCATGATCCACAATCCTGCTGTCAGAGTAAGCAGCAGCTTCCTCAACTACATCATCAGTTTTTGATGTAGGAGCTTCTGTGTCCTCAGGTTCTTTATCCAAATTGGCAATAATATCACCAAAAAGTTGATTAGCAACTAATCGTCTCTTTCTCTGATGAAGATTTTCTTCATCAGCTTCAGTTTCTGAGTCTGCACTAGAAGCAGCAGCAACAGACTTTGCCCTGTGGGCTCGCCTTTTCTTCATTCGTTTTCTCTGAGGCACAGCATCAACATTTGATACCTCAGCTTCAACAGATTTAACTGCTCGAACTTTAGATCTCTTTGACCTCTGTGGTTGAGATACAGAAGGTCCAGCTTCAGCAGTTGAGACACGTTGTTGTTGTGAGTTGTCAAGAAATTGTTGCACAGATGCAGGTAACATTAAAGGACCAACTTCTCCTTTCTTGTTGTCCTTGTTGATAAGATCAGAGAATATACGTTTGTGCAATTTAAATGAAAGAATGACATCCTCATCTAAAATCTCAACATCAGGGCAGCATAGACTAAATATTAACTGACAAAACCTAGAGAAATAAACAACATTCCTATTCTCTAGCATTTTCTCACCAATATTATGCAAAACTAATCTAGCAATATCAAAATTACTGCCATAAAGAAGAGAATACCCGATCTGTAGACTATCCGTGGGAATCGCATCCCAATTAGTACACTTCTTCCCAAAAGCTCGAGTAATGCAATCGAAAAAGAAGCTCCATTCCTTTCGCAAAAATGGCCTTTTGAGTTGACCTATCTTTGTCAAAGGTCCAGTGTAGCCTATCTCGTTCATCATCCTGACTAGCTCAGAGTCTCCAACAGAGATTGTGAATGCATTGAAATCCTCAAGACCCAAAGCATCACGAACAGTAGTAGGAGTAACAGCATAGTCATTGTCCTCATATTGAAAAATGATAGATGGAGATCCAGACTCTCCTCCATTATCATAAGCACCTGTCTGCCAAAAAGTTCGAATTTGAGTCGCAGACAGCTTCGATGGTGCTGTGAGAGCAGTACCAATATCAGAGTTTGACAAGAAACTCTGAATCAAATGAAACGCCTCCGGTGCGTTCTCATTTGCTACAGGAGCTGAGTAGTTATTTGGGACAAATTCTAATTCAGATGCAATAAACGCTGTAGTTGCCATTAGTAAGATTTGAAAACAAGAAATACTGGGCTCAGAAAGTGTTTGAGTGTTTGTGTGTGAGTAAAATGTTATGAAAAGATGAAATGCGTAAAAGATTGAATCGTGTGTATGTAGTGTATTAAATAATAACTGTTAAGATTAGAAGTATGTTAGTGGGACAGATGTCAGACGTAAATACGCTGACAGCTGTATCTAACAACTTCCAATACACACGTGCAAACGTGGAGACACCTGTCATCACATATAACACTCAAAATATTCGCTTAAAAGAAAAAAAATCAATAATAAAATTATCAATTTCAATAATAAAGTACAAAGAAACTCAACAGTCAGAATAATAATGACTGTCTCGAAACTCCGCACCTTAGTATCCCAAGCGCTTCGATTCTAGAAAAAAAACCTTTTAGTTACCATGTTGAATGCTTTAAAAACCGAAGCATTTTATCAACAGGCTTCATACCTTAAAATTACCATACACCAAATGGCAGGAACCTTTGAGTTCATGGATGTCGAATCATTCGTGAACATGAACTGGCCTCAACAAGCAAACTACATCATCGATGAGTTTCTTGTTCTTTCTTTTCTGAATGATGAAGGTCTTATAGCAGATGATGAAATAGCAGAAGGACCAATCTCTAATCCTTATGTGCACATCATCCGTCCCGGTCCATATGATGTGCCCATCCTGGCAGACGATGATACTATGGAGATTTGTATGATGCTCTTCCAGCAGAGCTTCCTGATGGGTACTGAGGAGACAATCTTCTTGGAATCCTGCAAGCTGCAAAGCAGAAAGCGAATCCAGGAAGATGATGATGATGATGATGATTCATCTTCAGGATGTTATCAAGCAATCCCAGATGGTATAATGATCAGATGAACAACTGGGTAGCTCTCATCAGAAGTAGTAGAGCACAATAACTTCTGGCTCTAGCTCTTCTGCTTCAGATGTAGCATTCAGATACTTGTCCTGGTTAAATAGATCTTCTCTTTGTAACCATAGTGATTAGTATGTACCAGAAAGATTAGTTAAACATGAGTATGGAATTGTCTGAATGTAAATTTGAATCAATTAATGAAAAACAATTTGTTTCTTTACATATCAGTATTATCAATATTGCATAGTAATTGTAAAGTGAAAGAAAAAACACTTTAAACAATGAACTAACATACTCAGCCGCACTACGAATCACTATCAGGACTTATCAAACGCACTCTTTCTTTTCTCCGTTCAATCATACTTTTTTCGAAAAACAAATGACTAATCTCAAGAGTATAAAATGTCTGAAACAAGGAAATTATTTTAACCATCATAGATTAAAACAAAGTAACCTCGGCGTATTTCACACAATACATCAGTGTTTACCATTTATCCTTCTTTGTCAATAAACTCTTTTCTCAATCTGTACAGTTGTGAGAAATGTGTGTGTAGTAGCAGAGTTTACCGAAATCAGTATTTAGATCATCTCAAAGTGCATAAAATCCTCAAACTAAAGTAGTAAAAACTGGTTGCCTAAACTCTCATGTATAACATAGACACTGATTTTTCTATCTAAACTCTGTATTACTGATATCCTTTCATTTGGATATGTCTTTTATTTTTCACCCCCTTTTTTTTATTAATTTTTTTTTTTTTTTTTTTTTTTTTTTTTTTTTTTAATTTATTTTTCCAGTAATCAGTGGTTGGCACTAGTCACCAAAAATCAAAGATTTTAGCCCTTATTTCATACAATAAGTTCCTGGATCTTCCTAGGCACAACATGATCTCAAAGGAATTTGTGCTCTGTTTGGCATCTTTTGATTTGAGGGTGAATTATTTGCAATGAATAATCAGAGTTTAGACTTTTCATCAGTGATTATAGTTAACTTATGAGAGAAAATGCAAACAGCTAATACAGACTCAGTGTATAGGATCAATAAACTAAGAGATGCTATAAATATAGAGACAGTATCATGCTGTGTTAGCTTACTGCACATATTTGAGATCAGAATCTATCAACTCTTAAGGATTCACAATTACTTACTGAGAATTATGTTCCATACAAATTTCTTCATTGGTCAATATGTTTCAGACAAAATTACAATCAGAGTATAGCATTTAAACTGTAATTACCAGAGTATGACCAACAGAGTTTAACATCAGAGTTTACGTTCAGAGTATGACTGACACTTCACAGAGTTTATCATCAGAGTTTAACATGCTGATTCACATAACAGTTAACACATGTAAGAAATCATGAACAACAAAAAATGAGTCTAACCCGTATCTCTAGTCAGAACCAGAGATCATTCCAAGTTCATTTACCAATCTTGTAAAAGTAGCTTCACTCAAAGGTTTGGTGAAGATATCTGCAAGTTGTTGGTCTGTAGACACAAAATGAAGCTCAATGTTTCCTTCTTCCACATGTTCTCTGATAAAATGATACCTTATGCTGATGTGCTTTGTCATGGAATGCTGTACTGGATTACCTGTCATAGCAATAGCACTTTGATTATCACAGAAAATAGGTATTCTAGAGTACCTTAATCCATAATCCAGCAATTGATTCTTCATCCATAAAATCTGTGCACAACAGCTACCAGCTGCTATATACTCTGCTTCTGCAGTGGATGTAGAAATTGATTTCTGTTTCTTACTGTACCAAGAAACCAATCTGTCACCTAAAAATTGACAGCTTCCACTTGTACTTTTTCTGTCTATCTTACAGCCTGCAAAATCTGCATCAGAGTAACCAATTAACTTAAACTCTGATTCTCTAGGATACCACAAACCCAAGGTTATGGTTCCTTTGAGATATTTGAAAATCCTTTTTACAGCTGTTAGATGAGGCTCTCTGGGATCTGCTTGAAATCTTGCACAAAGACATGTTGCATACATGATATCAGGTCTACTTGCAGTAAGATACAGTAGAGACCCTATCATTCCTCTGTAGTTAGTCATATCTACTGAGGCTCCTGTCTCTTTGTCAAGCTTCGTTGCTGTAGCCATGGGAGTTGTAGCAGATGAACTATCAAGCATACCAAATTTCTTTAGAAGATTTCTGGTATACTTTGCTTGATTGATAAAAATACCATCATCTGTTTGCTTTACTTGTAAGCCTAGAAAGTAACTAAGCTCTCCCATCATGCTCATTTGATACCTGGATTGCATAAGCTTTGCAAACTTCTTACAAAGTTTGTCATTAGTAGATCCAAAAATAATATCATCTACATAAATTTGAACTAAAAGCAAATCATCACCAGAATTGAAATAAAACAAGGTTTTATCAATTGTACCTCTTGTGAACCCACTTTCTAAAAGAAACTGAGCAAGAGTCTCATACCATGCTCTTGGTGCTTGCTTTAGTCCATATAATGCCTTATCAAGCCTGTAGACATAATCTGGATGCTTGGAATCTACAAATCCTGGTGGTTGTTCAACAAACACTTCTTCTTCAAGCTTCCCATTGAGAAAAGCACTCTTTACATCCATCTGAAAGACTTTAAACTTCTTGTGTGCAGCATAGGCCAGAAAAATTCTTATGGCCTCCAATCTTGCAACTGGAGCAAAGGTTTCATCATAATCAATTCCTTCCTGTTGTGAATAACCTTTAGCCACAAGTCTAGCCTTGTTTCTTGTAATCACACCTTCACTGTCAGTCTTGTTTCTGAAAACCCACTTTGTACCTACTATTGATCTGTTCTTTGGTTTAGGTACAAGTGTCCAGACTTCATTTCTTTCAAATTCATTTAACTCTTCTTGCATTGCTGTAGTCCAATTAGCATCTTGAAGAGCTTCCTCCACTTTCTTTGGTTCTGTTTGAGACAAGAAAGCATGATACAGACACTCATTGTTTGTTGCACTTCTAGTTCTCACACTAGCATCAGGATCTCCAATTATGAGATCAGGTGTGTGTGCCTGTGTCCACTTTCTTGCTGTTGGTAAGTGGTTTCTTGCATCATTATTGAATCCTCCCCCTTGATCCATGCTCTCCTGATTCATATGTTGACTTTCTGCAGCATCTGAGGCTCCCCCTGAATTGGATGGCTCAGAGTTTGAACTGTCAGAGTTTAAATCAGTTTCCTCAACTGACTCATTTGTTGTGTCTTGTTGAGCTTCTTCACGCTCCCCCTCAACTGGTTCTCTATTTTGTTCAATTTGAGAATTTCCAGTTTCTCCAGTATTTACCAGTAGAGGTTCAGAGTATGCTTCGTCAGAGTTTGTCAAACCTGCTTCATCAGAGTTTATATCATCAGAGAATAGATCTTCATTTTCAAAACGTAGTTGATCATATCCATCCTTGTCTTCAAGTCCAATTATTTTCTTGTCATCAAATGACACATGTATGGATTCCATGATCACCTTAGTTCTTAGATTATAAACTCTGAATGCTTTTGTTGACAATGGATATCCAACAAAGATTCCTTCATCAGCTTTTAACTCGAACTTGGTCAACTGTTCAGGATGAGTCTTCAACACAAAGCATTTGCATCCAAATATATGAAAATATTTCAAATTTGGCTTCTTGTTTTTCACCATCTCATATGGTGTTTTTCCATGCTTGTTGATCAGAGTAGCATTTTGAGTAAAACAAGCAGTTTGAACAGCTTCTGCCCAGAAATAAGTTGGCAATTTTGCTTCATCTAGCATAGTTCTGGCAGCTTCAATTAAGGTTCTGTTCTTTCTTTCAACTACACCATTTTGCTGTGGAGTTCCAGGTGCAGAAAATTCTTGTTTGACTCCTCTTTCCTTGCAGAAAGCTTCCATTATTGAGTTTCTGAATTCAGTTCCATTATCACTCCTTATTATTTTTACTTTGTGCTGTGATCCTTTGTCCAGTAGATTTACATGATCCATCAGAATTTGAGCAGTTTCATCCTTCTTTGACAAGAAATACACCCATGTATATCTAGTATATTCATCAACAATTACTAGAGCATATTTCTTTCTGCCCATGGACATCACATTCACTGGTCCAAAGAGATCAACATGTAGAAGATGATAAGGTTCCACTACTGAAGATTCAGATTTACTCTTGAAAGATGACTTCCTTTGCTTGGCCTTTTGACAAGAATCACATAGACCATCTAGATTAAGTATTGATTTTGGAAGTCCTCTTACAAGATCCTTTCTTATCAGCTCATTGATGTTGTTCAAATTGAGATGAGAGAGCTTCTTGTGCCAATTCCAACTCTCTTCATTTGACATTTTTGCAGTCAGACACACTGTACTTCCATCAGAGTTTGTTACCAAACTTGCTTCATAAATATTGTTGCGTCTGTGTCCAACTAGAACAACTTTTCCAGTAGATTTACTGATAACTTCACAGTATTCACTATGAAAATCTACATGGTTTCCTCTGTCACAGATTTGACTCACAGATAACAGATTATGCTTGAGTCCTGAGACTAGAGCTACATCTTTGATGATGACACTTCCAAGATTAATATTGCCATATCCCAGAGTGTGTCCTATGTTGCCATCTCCATAGGAAACTTTTGGGCCAGCCTTCTCCTCAAAGTCTGATAGCAGGGCTTTGTTTCCAGTCATATGTCCTGAGCAACCACTGTCCAAGATAAGTGTGCTCTCTATTATACCCTGCAATCACAAACAAACACTAAGTGTTAGTTTTAAGGATCCAGACTTGCTTGGATCCTTTGTCCTTCTTAACAGTGTTAGCTTTTGCAGCGGAATCTGTATTATCAGAGTTTAAACTAACATTGTCAGATTTTACACTAGCAGAGTTTGCTCTAACCCATTTCAAGTTGGGTTTTAGCTCATAATAGTTATGATAAATTGCATGATAACTCTTACATGTGTAAATTGAATGCCAAGTGCTCCCACAATGTTTGCATAAAGTCTGTGGTTTTATTCTAACATAATCATTCTTTACTTCTGATGTAGAAGGTAAAGTATTAATATGTTTGTTCTTAGTGCAAAATCTAGCAAGATGATTAGAACTACCACAACTGTAACATGTTTTTCTTGAGGCACTAGCATTAGGCATATGATTATTTCTATTATTTATGCCTACTTTTCCATTCCTATTTCTCTTGGAACCTTTAGGTTTCATGGAAGACTTTACCTCTTTTAGCTTGTGATTGAACTGTTTTCCTGTCATCAAGCCAACATTAACCTGTTTTTCACAAGTTTTTACTGGTTTTCTAACAGCTTCTATTTCCATAAGTTTTTCTGTTATAATATTTTCCTGTTTGTCACAAGATTCATCTGATTCCATATCAGCTTCCCTTATTACAACAGATTTTAACTTATTGGCTTCTGGAACAAATTTCACAGGTTTAAGTTGTGGTTTTACCTTAACCTTGTCTTTAAACCTAAGTTCATCATTTTCACAATAACCTAAACCTACAGAATCAGTCTGAAACACTTGATGAGTGTCTCTTCCAGAATCTGTCCAAGTCTTGATTATTTTCCTTTCCTTCTCTAAATCAGATTCTAGTTGCTTATATCTTTTCAGCAACTCCTGTTCTACATAAACAGCATCATCTCTTTCTTTTTGAATCTGCTTCATATTCACAAGTTCTCTTTCAAGAAACTTGTTTCTCTCTTTAAGACTAAGATTCTCAGATTTAATCCTCTCATTCTCTAAAGTCTGATCCCTATAACTGACATGTATATTCTTAAGATAAATTCTTAATTCAGAAATATTATCAGTATCATAAGCATAAGTAGTTAGAGGTACCTTATTTTCTGATGACTCAATTTCATCTTTGATAGTTGCCATGAGTGCATAATTCACTCCATCATCAGAATCTGAAGTATCTGCCCAGTCTTTGCCTTTAGAGATGAGTGCTTTTTCAGTTCTTCCTTTCTTGCACTCTGGAGCATAGTGACCCATCTCTTTGCACTTGTAGCACTGGATCTCAGATTTGTCCTTCTTACCTGACTTGGTATCCCTTCCATCAGACTTTCTGAAATTCTTCTTCTCAGAATTTGAATCTCTCCTTGAGAATCTTTTACCCTTCTTGAAGTTCTTGAATCCCATCTTCTTAAATGTCTTGACCATCAAGGCAGCCATTTGCATCATCTCCTCTTCATCATCCTCAGAATCAGAAGCTTCATCAGAGTTTGAATCATCATCAGAGTTTGATGACTCACTCTCAGATTTGATCACTAAAGCCTTTCCCTTGGCTTTCTTCCTTGATGATTCCTTCTTGATGGGCTTCTCCTCGACTTTGAGAGCAACAGATTTTGTCTTCTTGCTTGACCTCCTGTTTCTTTGTTCTATCTCAAGTTCATGAGTCTTTAACAATCCATAGATTTCATCAAGATCTGTATCAGCAAGATCATAATTATCTCTGATTGTTGTTGCCTTTAAATGCCACTTTTCAGGTAGAGATAACAGAAACTTGAGATTGGACTCTTCAAGTTCATATTCTTTATCTACCAGAGACAGATCGTTCAACAGTTTGCAAAATCTGTCATAAGTCTCAGTCAAGGTTTCATTAGTTCTTGAATCAAAGTGCTCATACTCCTGTGTGAGTATTGTTTTTCTGTTCTTCTTAATAGCACCTGTTCCCTGGCATCTGACTTCTAAAGCATCCCATATCTCTTTGGCAGTTTTGCAGCCAATTACCCTGTTAGACATAACATTATCTAAAGCACTGTGGAGAAGATGTCTAACCTTTGCATCCTTTGCAATTGATGAGATATCCTCAGGAGTCATATCTTTCTTTTCCTTTGGAACAGTCTTTTGTTCTTGACCATCAACAACAGGGGACAATTTAGTTGGCATATGAGGACCATCATTAATTCTGTCAAGGTATTCTGGATCTGTAGCCTCCAGAAACATGGTCATCTTCACCTTCCAAATCGGATACTCTACAGGCCTGAGAATCGGAACTCTGATTGTTTCATATCGACTCACAGAATTAGGCTTAACCTGTTCAGCCTTGGGAGCAGCTTGATTTTCTTCAGACATGATTATTACTGTGTTTGAATCGTAAAACTGTATATATTAAACAGCCTTGGCTCTGATACCAATTGTTAGGCCGAATACACAATATAATCAAGTATGTATGAGAATAACAATAGTTAAAAACACTGTTTATGAATCAATAAAACTGTAATCGTATTAACAGCTTCTCTCTTTATGATGTTAATGAATCACAAAGAGCTTCTAGGTTACAAGAATAATATATCAATATTCACGCTTCCCTTCTAGGGATAACCTATCTGTGTTTATATAGTACACAGCTACATACAATCCTTATCTAATTGATATTCCTATAAGTTAGCTATACAAAACTTATCAATTAAGGATTGCTTCTTATCTTCCATTCTGTTTCCTTAGCTGTATCAATATATTCTGCTTCTTTCCATCTTCAGAATATATTGCTTCTAGAATCTTCAATTCTGCACCGACAGCTAATTCAACTTTCACCTTGTCAGACTTTAACTAAACTCTGACCGGCTTCAATTAAACTCTTCACCCTGTCAGAGTTTAACTAAACTCTGACTGGCTTCTGATAAACTCTTGTCAGTACCTGTTGCTTAAACACTGATAAACAAACATTAGCAATTATATCTAACAGAGAAGAAACCAATTCTGAAGCATTTGCATGTGTTTGGCTGTAAATGTTTTGTTCTCAGAACTCATCCTGAACAGCTAGGGAAATTTGAAACAAATGCTGATGAAGGAATTTTCATAGGCGCTGCATCAAGAGCCTTCAGAGTTTTTAATTTGAGAACAAGAACTGTCATTGAGTCAATACATGTATCTTTTGATGACAAGAAGATAACTGGAATCAATGAAGACTCTCATGATAGATTGATTTTTGAAAATGAAGCTACCAAGGAACCTGAAGAAAGTGAATCAGATCCTCAGATCCTGATGGATCACCAAATCCCGATGACACACCAGATACTGATGGTGCTAATACTGATGATGCAATCAATAGTGATACTTCTAGTAGTGCTAATGTTGAGGGGGAGCAACAGCATTCTGCTACAAGTTCAGAGTCAACTCAATCATCAGGACAGAATTCTTCAGATACTGATTTAAGTGATGATCCTGATAACTTATCAGGAGGAGATAGCAATAATTCAGGGGGAGCTTCAAATCAATCAAATTCTTCAAATCAAGATAACACCAATCCAGGGGGAGCATCTACTTCAAAGACTGATTCAGAGGATGACTTACCTATATCCTCTGTGATGAATGTGAATAAGGAAGTTGTTGATACTGCTACTGCAGTTGTGGTTTCATTGTTTACACCACAGAAGAAAAGAAGATTAACTAAGGGCAGGTATCAAATTCCTTTAGAAAAGAAGCAGGATACTGATGTACAGGACACTTCTATTCTGAATGAGCAATCAGTTTCTACTGCTCAAGCAAATCCTGATGTTAGTATTCCTGATGCTGCACCAAGTCAAGTGGTTTCTATTTCAGACTCTCCAGCACAGGACTCTCCAACAAAAAGACATGTTGATATTTCATGGGAGAAGTATGGTGCTGTTGCTTCCAATCTTGGGATAAAACATCCAATGGAAAAACTAAGGAAGGCAGAAGAGTTAGTCTATCAGAGACAGAAGAAACTGAAAGGATCAAGCCCACAAGAACCTGAACCTCAAAGTGGTTCGGCAGCTCTTTCTAATGATCCAGCCACACAAGAACCACTCAATCAAAGTTTGGGTGAAGTCTTAGCTAGTGGAATGGTCACACAAGAACCATTTTCTCAAAGGGAGAATGCAGACATCAACATTCCAGCTACACAAGAACCATCTTCTCAAAGTGAAGATGCAGGCCAAGCTACAGTTTCTGAGAAATTTCCTGACACAACTCAAGGGATTTCTGGTGCAGATGAAGTTCAAAGATTGGTCGAGGAGACTGTCAATGAGGGAAGCACACAAGAACCTTTGACTCAAAGTGTTGAAGCAGCTTCTGAACCTCAAGCTCCACAAGAACCATTGGTAGCTAATACTGATGCAAGCATATCAAATCCTGACGCTAGTGGTGCTCCTGATGCTGAGCCTATCCTGATACAGCCACTTCGTTCAAGACCAATGGATTATCCTATCACAGATTCACAGGATAAAATGAAAGGTATAGCTATTCCTGATCCTGATGTTACTCATAGTACTGATGATAATGACTCTGATGATAGTGATAATGATGAGAATCGAAAAGAGAAGGAACAGCTTGCTACAACACTCAAAGTTAGTCTTGGAACTAATTTTGGTTCATCAAGTACATATATGGCTGGCAAAGCTTCCACTGGGAAAGATCAGAGACAAGATTTTTCTATTCCTTCCTTTAATCCTGCTGATGCACTTAGACAGAATGAATGGAAAAATTCATGGTACAGATCTGCTGAATATGTAAGTTATTCTTCTGCTTTGGAACATGCCTATGATGCAGTGAAATCTATAGAGAATCAAGACTTGAAGAATCATCTGAAGGCTACAACTCTGTTATTCAAAAGCCTAAAAAGTGAGATTGATTCTATCAAGAACTCAACTGAGTTGGTGAGGAATGATATTTCTCAAAGTTTTACAAAGGTGCCTACTGCTTTTCAGCTAAGGGTAGTAGAATCCCAAGTGAAATCTGTCATTTCTGAACAAACCTCCATCAACAGAAGGATTGATTCTCTGGATACTAAGGTAACTGACATTCAAGCCTCTCTTTCCTTAATTTTGAATTTATTGTCAAATCCTGATGTCAAAAAGGGGGAGAAGGTTAGTCAGACAAAATGCACACCTGATCTAGTATTAAGGAATAATGATGATGGTACTGGAGATGATGGTAGTGACAAAGCGATACAAGGAGAAACCTCTGATGCTGCTGTTTTGAAGTCTACAATTCAAACTTCTCAAAGTCAAACAACGCAGTCAACTCATGTTTCTGATTCTGGAGTAAAGACAGTAAGAACGTTGGTGCAATCTCAGATCCTGACGGAAGAACAAATCCTGACACCTGGTCATGGACATACTCTTGCTACAATTCCTGAAGGTGATGAAGATATTTTTATTGATAATCCTGAAGATGCATCAAATTTATTTCAGAAGTTTACTACAAAGGATGGTAGAATTGTTACTCTTTATCATACTGATAAAAGAGTTCAATAATTATTTGCCAGAAAAGCACTCTCTACGGCAAGTAAAGAATATCCAGATCTCTCAAATGAAGAATTCTTGAGACAATAAAAAGAGATAATGGAAAGCTATTCTGTTTCTACTAGAGGTAGTAGGAGAGGTGCTAGAAGAAGTAGAAGAGGTTCTTCAACTCAAACAGTACCTAGACAGACAAGGTCTAGAGGGTTAAGAATTGAAGAAATTCCTGAACCTATTCAAACTCTAGTAGTTCCTGACAGATCTACTTTTGGTGATGATGGAAATGTCGAAGAAGAACCTGAATTGAGAAGAAAATCAACTCTCTGCAATACAAATCAAATTGAAGAATCTAATCCTGATGTTGTTCCTGATAGTATTCAAGATCCTGATGATCTTATCTACTGTGGTTGATTTTCACAACAAAGAAGTAGATGAAGAAGAAGAAGCCAGAAGAAGAGAAATCACAAGAAGAACAAATAGAGATTTCAATCTCTATAAACAAAGGCTTAAACGTTCAAATGAAAGAAACTGGAGGAACCCAAGCAGACAAGAATCTTTACTAGAAAGAAGCTATGCCTTTGAAAAGGAAAAAGATAAGAAGTGGAAACACATAAGTACACTGAGGTGTGATACACCTATCAATTTTCAGACTGGAGGAATTATTAAAAGTGCTTCAAGTGTTGTTGATTTATCTGATATGGTTAGATCAAAAGCACTCTGGTTAAAGATGTTTTCAAATCTGAAGCAATTGACAAGTAATTCAAGAGGAGGTATTGGACACAGGGATGCTGAATATCTGAATATGTCATATGTTGATCCATACTCCTTGACTGAAATTGGAGGTACTTTAACTTCTGAAAACCTGAACAATTTACTAGTTGTTGATATAGTTATAGATTGTCATGATGGTTTTGACAAGAAAGAAAAGCTTTTGTACTTCATGAAAGATGGTAGTATGAAGATTCTATCTATTCAAGATCGGCTGATGAAAACTACACAGGAACTGAAATATGTTCATTATCTTTTGAGATCGAAGAATCAAATATGCAAAGTATGGAGTGACATGATTTTGTCAACAATAAGAAGAAGACTGGATGGAAACATTAATTTCAATGGTAATTATACTCCCATGTACTTAAATCAAAGAGGTCAGGATGTGGAAATGCAAAGGGGTACTGCTGTTAAAGAAGTAACTTTTGGCATGACTCAACTTACTCTCAATCCTGATGGGAAGGAAATTGCTTATCTTTTGCTTGAAGAGCATAGTCTTCAGAGAAGCTCCATATTGAATCTCAGAGCAGCTATGTACCAGATTAATGAGGAAGATGAAGAACTCAAAAATCTTAAGGAAAGACTGATTCAAATTCTTGAAGAAAAAGAAGAAAATTTGTTATCCAACTTCTTGAAGATGAATCTGTTCTATCAAAGAATTTAAACAGATAAGTTGTTGCTGTAGATACTTGTACATTTTGTATATATGTTTTTGACATCATTGAATCTTAGGAATCTATACTTTATTTCACAAAGTATGAGATTTGGGGAGATTGTTAGATCAGAATTCAATGATCGTCAGGAGCTAGACTCAACTGATCAGGATTGCTGACGTCATCAGGATTACATGGTCGTCAGGATCAGAATACATATCAGGACTGGGATCAGGTTTGATCATCAGGACTGGAAGCTAATCAGGATTCCTACTTCGAGTTATATTTGGAGTCTAGTTAAACATGGAAGTTTATTTTGTCGGTTCTTGGTTTGTAGAATGTAGCTATCGATTAAGGATAGGTTTCAATCTTTGTAATTGATTAGGACTTATCTTGTTATTGATAGAGAAGCTGCGTGAAGTATATAAACACAGTTTAGGTTTCGTTTTATGACACACAACATTGAACGATCATACACTTGAGTATTTGTGTAAGCTAGCAGCTCTCAAGAACATCAGAATTTCTTGAGAGAGTTTGTAACAGTTTTATATCAGATTTAATAAAGCTGTTATTGTTCTTTCATATTTGTAATATATATATCTTACTTAGTCGAGAATCTTATACAATTGTATTCAACCCCCTTCTACAATTGTTATTTACTGGGCAACAGGATTTCAACATATATGGCACTGTTGCTCATTGTAGTAGTGCAAAGAAGATGTGGGATCTTATAGAAGTGCTATGTGAAGGAACTCCAGAAGTAAGAAAGAACAAGAAGAAGATTCTGGTCTCTCAGTATGAAGCTTTCATGGCTCAGCCAAAGGAGGGAATCACAGAAGTGTTTGAGAGGTTCAACAAGCTAATAAATGAGCTCAAACTCTATGACAAACACTATGAAACAGAAGAACTCAACATGAAGTTCTTGCTGACTCTACCAGATCACTTGGAACCAAGAATCTCTTCCCTCAAAGAAAGGGATCTAACCAAGATTGGTTTTGATGTGTTGTATGGTGTTTTGAAAACATATGAGCTAGAGTTGTTTCAAAAGAGATCCATTCAAGCAAAGCAAGGATTAATGGCCAACACTTCCTGTGCCCTTATTGTTGACAATTTAGGTCAAAGAATGGAATCTCTTAAAGTCAGCCAAGCCAAGATTGAAGAGCTGGAAGTTGAAGACACTTTTTATGAGACTCAAGTTGTCTATGATTTGCCTGAGGAAGATGAGTTCTACAACATAGATGAGCTGGACAAAATGGAAAACAAATCTTTTGCCTATATGGCTAGGAGATATCCTAACATTAGGTTCAAAAGGAAGCAGCCATTTAAGTCCAAGTTTAATGCTGGAAATGCTGGTGGATCAAGTGGCTCAAACTCCTTAAATAAAGGAAAAGGGATTGCTGGTGCTGCTAAAGGAGGATACAAGTCTAGGAGTGTGGATAGGTCCAAGATAAGGTGCTATAATTGCAATGAACTTGGGCACTTTGCCACAGAGTGCAAGAAGCCCAAACAGGTCAAAAAGGACAAAGCATACTTAGAGCTTGAAGCTAAGTATGAAGGTCTACTCAAGAAACAGCAGGGTAAAGCTTTTATTGCAGAGGGAAAGTGTTGGGATGATTCTGATGAAGAAGAAGAACATGAGTATTCAAACTATGCCTTGATGGCATTTTCTGATGACCTATTCTTACTTCTCTTGATATGACTCCCTTTCAATACAAGCAAACTGTTGAAGACATGAGTACTGAGATGTTCAATATTCATACTAGCATGTTAGTTGCCAATGAAGAAATTGACAGGCTAACTGCTAAAAATCTTGAGCTTACAGAAAAGAATGAGGAACTTGAATTAATGGTTGTGAGCCTTGATGGTTTGAATAAGGAGATTGAGTATCTTAAGAACAAAGTAGTTTGTGTTGAACAAATAGAAACAGCTCTTAGAGAACAAACTGCTGAAAATGAATTAAATATAAGAAGTTTTAAGAACTCCTCTGAGCTTGTTCAAACCTATCACAAGGAACACACTGAAGACTGCAAGGTTGGAGTTGGTTTTGATTATGAGAATGACAAGGGAAGGAAGAAGACCAAGGGCAGAGGAAAAGAATCTTTTATAAACAAAAATGCCCCAACCATTTTGTCTAGTGTTGAAAAGCCCATCTTCAAAAAGAGTGTTGTTGAGTTTGATGAAGAATTAATGGTCATCAAACAACAATTACTTGAAGAAGATGAGGCTGCTATAGACACTACTTCCTCTCCCAAATCTGTAAATCAGAAAGAAACCAAAGACAATCTTGTCAAGAGTCCTAAGGTTAATAAAGAAGTTGTTAAAAAGAAGAAACAGAACAGAAATGGCAAAGTAGGTGTCAACAAGGGAAATAGTTATGCTTATGTGCCAAATGCTCCTAGGAAACGGTGTCAGAAATGCTTGTCTGTGAATCATTTGACTCATAAGTGTAAGAAACCTGTCAATGTTGAAGTTGATAACCTGAGTAACCATTCTGTTGGCATGAACACTATCCATGATTCTTTTTGTGGTAATTCTAACTGCATGACATGCTAAATGACTGTGATTGCTAATTACTTATCTCTAAAGCATAAACTTGACTTTGCACAATTCTGTGAATCACACACACATATGCACACTCACAGGACAGGATCCCCAATCAAGGTTGAGAGGGTAAAGACTTCATGTGAGCCTAAGAGTATCAACTCTAAAGCCTCAAACACAGTGAAGTCTCCTACTGTGAAGAATGTTGTTTATGATAGAAGAATCAATAACAAAACTGTTTCTAAATCAACTGGACCCTACCAAGTGTGGGTACCAAAAACAACTTAGTAATTTTGTGAGTGCAGGGCAACATGAATAAAAAAGTCATATGGATCTTGGACAGTGGATGCTCAAGTCATATGACTGGTGATGTAGCCCTGCTATCACATTTTAAGGAGAAGGCTGACCCATCAGTAACCTTTGGAAATGACAACATTGGTCATACAATGGGATATGGCAGTGTTAAAACTGGAAATGTCATTATTGAAGATGTAGCATTTGTTGAAGGACTAAAGCACAACCTCTTGAGCATTGGACAATTCACTAACAGGGGTTTCAAAGTGGAATTTGATGAAGATCAATGTCTAATCTCAAAAAGGGGAAGTGGTGAAGTTGTTTTGACTGGTGTGAAGAAAGGAAGCTTGTTTGTAGCAAACCTAAAGGCTGCAGACAAGGGAGAAATTTGTTGTTTCTACACTAAAGCCACCAATGAAGAATTCTGGATGTGGCACAAGAAACTGTCTCACTTGAATGTTCAGGCAATGAATTCTCTGGCTAAAAGAGAACTCATCAGAGACATGCCTGCTTTGGAGTTTGTGCAAGATGGAGCATGTGAAGCATGTCAAAGAGGAAAGATAAAGAGATCTAGTCACAAGAACAAATTGCTTAATTCAAACTCAAAACCTCTGCAGCTAATTCACATGGATCTATTTGGCTCTGTGAATGTAATGTCCCTTTCCAAGAAGAAATATGCTCTAGTTATGGTTGATGATTATTCAAGATACACTTGGGTGAAATTCCTGTTTTCCAAGGATGAAGCACCTCAAGTAATTATAGAGCATATCAAGAGAGTTGATAAAGAAGCACAAAACACTGGTTCCTCTGTAGTTGCTTTGAGAAGTGATAATGGAACTGAGTTCAGAAATTCAACATTGTATGAGTTCTGCAAAGATAAAGGAATTTCTCAACAGTTTTCAGCTCCTAGAACACCTCAACAAAATGGAGTAGTTGAGAGAAAGAATAGAACTCTCATTGAAGCTGCAAGAACAATGTTGTTGGATGCAAAGCTACCTACTAGCTTTTGGGCTGATGTTGTTAACACGGTATGCTATATACAAAATAGAACATTGATCAATAAGAAGTCTGGAAAAACATCTTACTCATTGATGACTGGAAAAAGAGCATCCTTCAAGCATCTTCATGTGTTTGGTAGCAAGTGTTTTGTGATGAAAGATACTTCTGAGCATGTTGGAAAATTTGATGCTAAGGCTTTTGAAGGTATCTTCATTGGATACTCTCTGGAAAGGACAACATACAGAGTGTTTGTACCTGAACAACACAAAGTAATGGAAAGCATGGATGTTACCTTTGATGACAAGAAATTTCCTGGACTTGCAACAAGAGAAAAAGATAGTGTGCCATTAAGATTTGAAAATCAAGGATATCTTGAGGATTCTGAAAGTGAGGATGAACCACATGTTCCAACTGTTCCACATGTTGAAACCCTTGAAGTTGATGATCTTCTTCAAACACCTGTGCAAGGGAACACAAACACAGGGGGAGAAGAAGAGAATGCAACTGTTAATCAAAATGACCCTGAGGCAAGTCAAGAAGATGAACAGGGTCACACAAGGAAATGGGACAGAGCCCACACTAGGGATCAAATAATTGGTGATCCCAGTGAGGGAGTTAGAACAAGGAGAGCAACAATGAACACATATCTGTATAATTGCTTTCTGTCACAAGAAGAACCAAAAGTAATTGAAGAAGCTTTGAAGATTTCTGAATGGATTGTTGCAATGCAAGAAGAGTTGAATCAATTTGAGAAACACAAAGTTTGGGAATTAGTACCACCTCCTGAAGGTAAGAACGTCATTGACACCAAATGGGTGTTCAGGAACAAAATGGATGAAGAAGGTGTGGTAATAAGAAACAAAGCAAGGTTGGTTGCCAAAGGATACTGTCAACAAGAAGGCATTGACTATGATGAGACATTTGCACCTGTAGCTAGACTGGAGGCCATCAGGATCTTCTTGGCCTTTGCAGCTCATTCAGATTTCAAGGTGTATCAAATGGATGTGAAAAGTGCTTTTCTCAATGGTGATCTTGCTGAAGAAGTTTATGTGTCTCAACCTCCTGGCTTTGAGAATGAAAACTTCCCAGACTTTGTGTATAGACTGCTCAAGGCACTCTATGGACTTAAACAGGCACCAAGAGCCTGGTATGAAACTCTATCGCAATTTCTTCTTGAGCATCAATTCACCAGAGGTACAATTGATAAAACTCTATTCTTCAAGAAGCATGGAAATGATATCATTCTAGTTCAAATCTATGTGGATGATATCATTTTTGTGGCTCTTCAAATGAAAAACTCTGTCAAAGGTTCTCTAAGTTGATGCAGAGCAAATATGAGATGAGTATGATGGGAGAATTAACCTTCTTCCTAGGCCTGCAAGTACATCAAAGGGAGGATGGCATCTTCATAAATCAATCTAAGTATGTAAAAGATCTCTTAAAGAAATATGGTTTAGAAGATTCATCCCCAGCAAAAACTCCAATGTCCACTGCAATCAAGCGTGATGAAAATAAGAAGGGCAAGAGAGTTGACATCAAGGTCGATAGAGGAATGGTTGGATCATTACTCTATCTCACTGCTAGCAGGCCAGACATCATGTTTGCCACATGCCTTTGTGCAAGGTTTCAATCTGATCCTAAGGAATCTCACGTGATGGCTATCAAAAGAATCTTCAGGTATCTGAAAGGGACTCCTAATCTTGGGCTATGGTATCCAAAGGGCACTGGGTTCAACCTGGTTGGTTACACAGATTATGATTATGCTGGATGCAGAATTGATAGGAAGAGCACTTCTGGAAGCTGCCAATTCTTAGGTCAAAGGTTAGTGTCCTGGTTCAGTAAGAAACAACAGTCCACAACAACATTTACAACTGAGGCTGAATATATTGCTGCTGGAAGATGTTGTGCTCAATTGCTTTGGTTTAGAAATCAACTCATGGATTATGGACTAGTGTTGGAACACATTCCCCTGATGTGTGACAATACCAGTGCAATATCCATTGTTGACAATCTTGTTAATCATTCTACTACAAAGCACATTGAGATAAGGTACCATTTCATTAGGGAACATGCTGCAAATGGTACTATAGCAGTCTCTTATGTTCCAACCGAGAAACAATTAGCTGGCATATTTACTAAACCTCTAAATGAAGCTGTCTTCAACAGACTTGTGAGTGAAATTGGAATGCTCAATCCTTCATTTAGTTGTTCTAAGTAAGTATGCTAGTTAATTGTTGCAGGAGTAAATTTTCACTGTAGTTAAATGCTCTATTCATATGGAGTGAAAATTAGCTGAGATGTGATTTATAAATATTTCAGTATTTTACTGCATATTTTTCAAATCATACTTTTCTGAGAAGTTATGAGCTTTTAAGACATCTCTACATAGGTGATTTTGAGAGTTCACGACTTAGTTCAAATGAAACAGACTTATATCGCAAACTACTAAAATTGTGAGACTTCGCGATATAGTTCATTTCTTGAGTTTGCGACATAGTTCATTTTCCGACTTCGCGACATAGAATAACTATATCGACAAGTCCCCATATTGAGCAGAATTTTGATTTAAATTAATTTTATTTCAAAATTTTGATATAAGTCTGACAAAATGATTGAAATTCCAAAAAGGGAGTTTTAGACAAGATATTTATACTAGATCGCAAAGTCTCTCATACTTTCTACCTTTAAGACTTTGCGACATGGTTCATTTCTGGACTCTGCGATATACTTAGCAAGACTTCACGATATAGGCTATTTTGAGACTTCGCGATATCACCATAGCATGTACAAATTCATAATTTCATATCGCAGTGTCTCTATCATATAAATACATTTTGCTAACCGTTCACAGCCTTTCATCTTGTCTATTACTCTCAATTCTCAAACCTAAATTCCAATTCTCTTCTCTCTTCTTCTCTCTCAATTTCAAATGGCACCCAAATCTCAAATAGCTTCTTCTTCAAACCCTTTAGTGATACCCAAATAGACCAATCTTCTTACTATCCCCTCTGAAGCTGAAGCAAACCCCATGTACAAGTGTTTTGTACGGTTCTTGAACACATCCTACCTTCGCCAAGCCTTGACCATGAACCCCACTCTGTATGTTGATGTACTGGAAGGATTCTGGAGAACAGCTATGGTTTCTACAATGGCAAGGGAGGATGGGACTTCATTTCAGGAGGTTTCTTGCACGATTGGAGGGAAGCATTTGCAGTTTGGGGTCAAGGAAATTGATGAAGCTTTGGGGTTCAAGACTGAGGGCCATGATGAAGAAGCCACTGATAAGCAACTGGTGGACTTCATGACCCTAATTCAGTATGCAGATGAAATTGACATGGCTAAGCTCAACAAGAAGCATGTCAGGAGGGAGTGGTCATTTCTGTTTGACTCACTCCAGAAGGTGTTCCTGTGCAGAAAGATAGGATGGGACCATATCAGTCACATTGTTGTGAAGCTAGCCTACTCCTTAGCTCATAATTAGGAGATCAATGTAGGAGCCATCATTCTCAAGGAGTTGGCTCAGAGGCTAGGCAGGACTGTTCGTGGATGAGGTAATGAGATCTTTTACCCTCATTTTATTCAGTGCATTTTAAATTATATTATAATACTGTGCATTAATTAGAAGGTATAGATCCAACAAAGTTGGCTTATTCCAAGTCCATGTCCAAAGTTCTATTTGGTTCATTGGACACAAGGAATCAAGTGGATGTGATTCTGAGTGCCCCAGCCTTCCTATCCCATCCAGTGACCCTCCTGCAAACACTACCTTTGTAATTAGGGAGCCAAGTGCACCAGTCTCTCAAAAGATTGGTGTTACTAAAAAGAAGACAAAGAAGAGAACCTTATCAATCATTAATGAGTCTGTAGAATTAGGAAGTGAGGAACCTGAGTCACAGCTCACCAGACCAAAGAAGAAGTCTAAAGATACAGCTACCACTGAATCCTCCCAACAGGATTCAGATGTGTTAAAAGGGGTAAACCTATTACTGTCAATGTCCTCTCAACAGGACATTGGTATTGAAAAGAGTAGTCTCCCCACTACAACCTGTACAGAGTCTGCACAGGGTCAAGAACTCACTCTTGACTCAAGTGGAAATAAGGGTGTTGCAACACTGAGTGGAGAGCACATCACTCTTGAAACTCCTCCTATTTCTCAGGGGGAGTTGCCAAAATCTAGTCTAGACTCCTATTTTCTTACAGAATCTCAAACATCTAATATTTCTTATTTACAGAAAAGTCATTCACATGACAATTCTGCTTTTGATCAGTCACAACTTCATTCTGTGACTGAGCCCCTTTCAAGTGACATGGTGCTTGACACTGTGCTCACCACCCAGGACCCACATTCTGTTGGTCAGGAAATGCATGCTGGGGCATATTCTAATGACACCAACAAAAACATGGAGGATTCACCAGTTCTTACTGGAGACTCTGTGCCTTTCTCTCCAATCCTTAGGGATTTGGACTTGCCTTCACAGGAATTTGGAGATGATGCTGTTACTCATCCCATTTCAATGGAGACAGCATCATACTCCACAGCTATTCCAAGGCTGGAGGAAACTCTAACCACTTTCATACCTGTTGCAGAACCCTCATCTGTGACAGGAGTGCCTAGCACTAGCTCTAACTTGGCTCACGCCACAATGTCACAATGGTTGGAGTCTGTGCAACATGACAGACCTTCAGGATCATCTTCTGTGCCCACACAATTGATGGATGAAGCACTCCAAAATCTTCATGTGGCACAGATTGATGAGTTCTCAAAGATTGCCCAACATCTCCTCACAGCTGGACTACCAAATAAGGACTATGAAGCTATTCTGCTCTGTCATAGGGAGGATGTTGAGGCTTAGAAGGAGAAGATTGTTGATGAGGCACAACAGGATGGAAATGTGGATGCCTAGTTGGATGCAAAGAGAATAGTAAGGCTGAAGGAGGCTCTGGCTTTTCTCAGGGAGGACTATCTCACAGCTTTGGGATCAAATGCCAAAAGTCTCTCTCCTGCAGAAATCTATGAAGCAGTGAATGAAGTATACAAAATTCAATTGAAGGCTCTGCACTATCTTGGGAAAGGTCTTCAATCAGAAATCTCCACCATCAAAGAAGAAACTGACCAATCATTGGCTCAGCTCAAGAATACCTATCTTTCTGATTTTCCCAAGGTGGATGGCATCCTCAAGGAAGTAAAGAAGACTGCTCACAATGTCTCCACTATGGATCTCACTCTAGCTATGGTGTCTGATAACTTGAAGAAACTGTCCACCAAGCTAGAGAACCAGCTGCAATCCAACATCAACACCAATTCTATGCTCATAGTCCTATGGAAAAACCAGTATGGTGACAAGCTGGTAGATGAGGTTCCCATCTCCAATATCTCTAAATTTGATTTCTCTAAGCTCAAGGACCAAGCTCTCAATCCATTCAAGTCTGAGCAACTATTCTCAAAAGTTGACAGATTGGAGAAAGAAGTGGTTTCCCTCAAGTCTGAAAACCAAGGGATTTCTCATTCCTTGGAGATTTTAAATGCCAAGTTGGATGACCAAAACAACTCCACTTCAAACATTCTGTTGGTCCAACAACAAATGACGACTTCTATGATGAGAAGCATGAACCTTCCTGTTCCTGGAGAAGCTCAAGACATCTTGTCTGATCCCAAGCCTAAGGGGGGAGAAAGGAAAGGAAGTGATTCTGGAAAAGAAAAGGGAGGCAAAGCTAAAGGGCAAATTAACAGAGAAAGATCTAAAGCCTATGACTCTTCATACTGTTTCTGTCACCAGTCTAGCTGGCCAGAAAAGTAGTGTGACTACAACATTCTATCCTGGCACAATGCCCAGTGATGTCTCTGCTCCTCTCATCTCCACAAAAGCTCAGCCTAAACAAGTATAATCACTGAGGCCAAGCTACAGGAAGTTGCCAACAAAAACATCTATCATGATGAGGCCTTTCTGGAGTTTCTGAAAGCCATCTTCATCAGTGTACAAGGTGATACCAAGACCTACAGGGAAATGATCAAGGAACACATCCAGTATCTCACTGTGGTAGTCAAGAAAGTCAAGGATGCCTATCTAAGAGAAATTGTCATGGTATCTAAAGAAAATGACTTATGGCATTTATCTTTTAAAACTTTAGAGAAGCTGAGATTTACTGAACTAGACACTATAATGGAGCTAATAGAGAAAACTGGTGAGAACAACAGGATTCTGTATGAGGATTTGAAGAAGGACCAATACTCAAGACTGCCTGAAGTCATCACAAATCCAAGAACAATCATTTTCCAAGGTCTCACCAGGTCAAACACCATTGATCAACTAATCATCCCTGCTCAGTTGAACATGAAGAACAAAGATAAAATCAACAGCGTGCTCCAAATGCTGAGAGATAAGAGAGGATTCTGGACTGCTGAAGAGCTAGAAATGATCCAAATTCTTCAATCATTTTTTATACATGGAAGAATACCTGAATCACTCAAAGCAAAGAAAACTAAAAAAGATGACAAGGATGATGATGAAGACAAGAGCTACAGGAGAAGGAGTCAATCAAGGAGTGATAAGGATGGGACAAGTGAGAGCAGCAAGGGCAAAACTTCCAAGAAATCTAAAGATGCTGAAGATGACAAGAAAGACTCTCAGGGGAAGAAAGAGACAGTAAAGAAGAGAAGTGGAGATCAGCAAGTCAAGGACATTGCTAGCAGTATCTTAACCACTACACAAGGCTCTAAGTCTAGGGTGGGTACTGTTAGTAATGATCCTCCAAAATCAATAACCAGGACTTCTGAAACTGATTTGCCACTGGAGAAAGGTAAAGCCACCACAACAAACTCAAGAAGACACTTCCACAAGGTCACAACTAGTGGAGTGTTACAGTGGATGAAGGGGAGAGGGTTGAAGCTACTTCCAAATGATGTGGCACTAAAGACTAAATCTCCTTGTTCTGGAAAGCTACCACAAGTCAAACACTGGAAACTCAAAAGTGTAGCTAAAAGAACAAGGATAACAAAGAGGAATGGAGCAATCACAAATGTTGTTGGGATCAATGTACTTCCTCTGGATGAAGACTATGATGAAGATGCCCTAGCATTTCTGAGAGCTCAAAGAATCTTTGAAGTCAAAGTGAAGCAAAATCATCTAGAGATCAAATACACTGATGGAAGAGAAAGAGGATGAGGCAAGGGAGCTGGCAGTACTTTCCACAATATGAGCTTGAAAGAATAAATGCACTGCTTAACTTTGAAGAAAAGGAAGAAAGATTGTGGAAGATTGAAATTGCCAGATTCTTGAAGATGCACTCTGATTACAAAGAAAACCTAAGGAAGCTAAATGAAGAGAAGAACATTCAGAAAGAGAAAGAGATGGATGAGATGGAAGAAAGGGCTAAAGAGTTGAGGAAGAAAGGGCTGTGCAAAGTGAAACAAAATCCTTATGTTGTGGAATACAAAAATAAATATGGAGGTAAAAGCAAGATAAGGATGGAATTTTTGGATTCCTATGTGGAAAGTGCCCTAAAAGCTGCAGTTGAAGACTTAGAAAACTCTCCTCTCATTGAAGAACTAATTGCAAGAGATGAAATTCAAACAACCATTTCAGATATGAAGAAAAAGGAAGAAGTGAGAAAGAAGAAGGTTTATGATGACTATCTTGAGAAGAAAATGGAAACTGAAGATGTTCAGCAACAAAGATAATCTGTAAGATTTCACTTTCAGTATGTAATCAAATTCTGTTCATAATGATCATATGTTGTTCTCTCTGAAATTTAATTCCTTTTATGTAAGTTAGGCTTGTTATCAGACATGAAATTGTGCCTAAGTTTCTTACTCACAATTTGGGGGAGATTGTTAGGCTCAAGGCATGTCTGAATACCACTATTAACAAGCCTACTCATTGTGACTATGTCACTCTACATGACCTAGTGAATTCTTTCACTGGGATATAGTATAGGTCTCTATTGTACTTGTCTTGTTGTCATGTACTTAGATTTATCTTGTATGCTCAGAGTTATAATGAGCTTAGTAAGTTTCTTGCAATCTAGAATGTACATAGGCCATGAAATAATTATCCTGGTAGAAGTTCATAAATGTTCAAGCAGCAGGATGGAGATAAATAAGGCCCTGAAGAAATAAGTTGCAGAAATCTATCTAAGTCCCTATACCGTGAAGTCAAAATAGAGCTATGTCGTGAAGTCCAAAATATCCATGTCGTGAAGTACTGAGATCGCATAGTCCTAAATGAACTATGTCGTGAAGTCTTCATTACTCATGTCGTGAAGTGTTGAGATCGCAAAGTCAGATTGTACTAGATCGTGAAGTCCTCAAAAAGGCTAGTTCGCGAAGTCCTCAACAAGGCTATGTCGCGAAGTCCTCAAAAAGGTTATGTCGCGAAGTCTTCAAGAATGCTATCTCGCGAAGTCCTCATTAAGCCTATATCGCATACTCCTGAAACAGTCATATAGCAATGTCCTCATATAGCAAAGTCAAGAATGCACTATGTCGACAAGTCAAAGAATCAAGAATATACTGGAGTTCACGTTGTCAACACTTAGCCGTTTATAACAAGACAAATGAAGGTACAGAACCAAGATTCAAAGGAGACAAATACTGAAGCATCTGTTACGGTAAGGTGGTCCAAAGAACAGATGGCAAATCTACAGCAAAACTTGGAGAGAAAGATAAGAGACAAGCAGCTACAGAAACGGGAAAGACTCCGAAAAGCAAGTGGTCCTTCCTGACACAGTTAACTTCTTATGGCAGGACAAGGTGGACTTACAGTGAGGGGTAACTGTGTAAATAGAAGTGTGCACTAGTTTGTATAGGACATATATATCTTGCACACTCTATTGTTATCTTTAAGAGAGTAATACATAGAAATATTCAAGCACTCTTTTCTCTGTAAGCAAAGCAAGAAAACATTGTTCTTGTTTAGAAGCCAGAATTTCACCTGTGTAATTCTGGAAGCTGTAGTATTTAATTTACTTAATACAAAGTAGATTAAAGTGATTGTGTGTGTGCTATTCGTTTAATTCCGCATTTACATACAACATAATCCTTTACAGCATTTTAGTTTCAAGAAAACGAAAATAATTCAAACTATCCATTCACCCCCCCTATGTCTAGTTTATTAGTGTCATTCATTGCTAACATTCCCAGTTTCCTTTTTTTTAAGAGTAAAGTGCACTTTGTGTACTCGCATTTTAGGTGTCAGACCACTTGAGATATTGAATTTTTAAAATTACCACTTGCTATACTGAACTTCTAACTTTTTTAAAACGTGTGTACTTTCGTTAAATTCATTTGACGCCGTTAGAAAATTCAGGGGTATATTCGTTAGGGGTGAGCAAAACCGGATATCCGGTCCGGTTTATAAAAATCGGATCAGATATCCGGTTTTTCGGATTGTGAAAAAACTATTCCGGTTCCGGATTCGGCTTAACCGCAATTCGAATATCCGTTTAAACCGGATCAGAAATCGGATAATCCGAATCTGAATTAATTAATTAAAATATATTTTAAGTTGTAAAAAAATAATAAATATTTTTATATTTTGATAGGTTATCGTTAACTTTACAAATTTTAAATGATTAATAACATTTTAGACATCAAAATCTCGTATATTAACATTTATAAATTTATTTTTTCCTAATTTTTATTTTAACCCATCAAATTATCATTCATTTGTTTAATATGTACTTCTGCATACTTTTTTAGATATATTAATAGCACGTTCACTCTCGAATTTATTTTATTAAATGAAATAATAATATTAAACGAGAACACTCTTTCATTAACTTCGTTCTAAAATTTTATTAACTAAGATTACGAAGTTTTCACGTACAAATATATGGTATTGTGTTTATAAATGCGCACTCAAATATAAAATTTCATGTGTATCATTTCGATTTTACACCTAAAATGTTTATAAACTCGATCAATGCACACAAACTTAGTAATTTATTAGTAATAATTTATTACTTAATCTAATATATCATATGTTGAATTATTTGTCTTTAATATTATTTATTATACATATATAAATATATTATTTTTTAAGATACATTGAAAACCAGATCGGATCCGGATATCCGATTTTATATAAAGTTGTGATTCGGATCCGAATCCGAATTTATAAAAAAATCCGGATCGGGTATCTGGTCCGGTTTTTTCGGATTAGGATAATCCGATTTTCGGATTTTTGTGCTCACCCCTAATATTCGTATTTTATCAATCATCTTCTTGCTCAAACTCATTTTCACCGATATAACTCTAATTTATTATTCATTTTATAATGAAATAGAGTTATTTAAATTTGCACTAGAATCGTCGTTTTCTCCTCTACAATGGGATATCAATTATAACTATTAAAGATTTACTTTCAAGAATTTATATATTTAACAAACTTCAACTCATGTATAACTTGTTAAGTTATGTCCTTTTAAATTGTTTTTGCTAAATTAAAATATTGATACTGAAAATCAATATTTATTTGTAGAGGAGGAAAAGATGATTCTGTTGCAACTTGAATGACTTGATTTCGTTAAGAAATGAACGAGATATTCAACTTTTAATTTCTTAAAAGTTTCAACAATGGTGGAAATGGGTTTGAGGAAGAAGATGATGACAAAAATACTGAATACTCTTGAAAAAATTAACAGAATTAGTTATACTTGACGGAAGTACACGTTTTGTAAAAAAGTTAGAAGTCCAATATAGCGAGTGGTAGTTTTAGAAGTTCAGTATCTCAAATGTTCTGACACACAAAGTACGAGTACACAAAGTGCACTTTACTCTTTGTTTTAACATAAATATATTGATTAAATATAAATCACGCCGCACATATTTTTCAAGATTGAAATATATCCAGTAGTACCGTAAACTGTGAACCCCGAGAATTGAGTTTTTGGAGCACACAATTCTTTGATTAAATCTGGATTTCATATTTTTGGCTCTAATGTGAAGAAGAAATGATAAAAAGAACCCCGATTTAGTTTAGATCCCGAAATATTTTATTTTTGCCTACTAATAATTTATTAACCTTTGGCAAATGGCAATATGCATTGAGTATGGGGCTTCAGTTATATTCACGACAAATAATGAAAATAAGTGCAACACAAAGCATGACTGGATAGAATATCACTTCAGATTAGTAAGAAAATGAAGTGGCGGCCAAAATTTCAACAGAAGCTACAAAAATGACAATTATATATCTCAAGAATGATGTCACTTGTATATTGCACAAGATCATGTACCACCTGTATCTTTTAACTAGAAATTTTAATCTTCAATCCCCATACAATTAAACATGTGTGGTTCTTTTGTGTCGTAGCAATTGCCAATATAGAACCAGCAAGTATTGAAACACAACGGTACTAATACAACTTAACCAAGGATATTAAGTCATAATGAAAGACATTGTACACTGTCTGGGAGATTCCTAGGCAACGGAATGGCAGTAACATATCTTTGGGGAAAGGGTTTCTGGGAATTCACAACTGCACCATGCAAAGACGACGCGTCAGCACCATCAGCTTGCAAGCGGCTGTGAAACATGGCAAACCGATTGATAATAGAAATTTTCTCCACATCTTGAACTTCCATTCGTAAGTCTGATACTGACGCCTTCTTGTCCAGTCTGCATCATGACAATTAGACTTCTAATGATGAAGGAAGATTTTACAATGAGCAAGCACCCTCACAACCAATAAACACTGCAACAATTAAAAACAAAAAATGCAAGATACATTACCTTGACAATTCTGTTTCGAGGTTCCTCACTCTAGCCATGAAGTTTTCCATGACTTGTGAAGTGTTCTGCTCAGGGTTATCTGATGTTTTACGATTGTGTCTACAGAATATATTACATACATTACTATGGAACTAAATATCTTCTACAACAAAAAGTAAGACATGACATTCATAAAGACAGCATATAATTTTACATATTGGTAAAGCTTTTACTTACAAGTTTGCTTGAATGGAGGGAGAATCATGACTTTCTAGGCCAGACATTAAACTGCACGTATCACCTAATGCTCGTCTCGCAGCAGTATAAACCACAGTCTCGTTGTTTGAATTGGCCTCAGAGAGAATCATTGCTGGAGGAGGAGGAAATAATAGTTGCATTATTTGCCTTGTTAAGCTCAGGCGTCTTCTTGCTCTAGGCATTGGCAACCCATCTTTATTTGCATCAAAACCATCTTCACCCTGCACGAACAATAAGATATTTCATCTGAAAGAAACTAATACTAATAGTTACCTCAAGAATTCTCAAAAGAAAAAAAATTAAATAAGAGAACAAATAGCAACACCATCGCACCTTCTCACTTAATCGTTTTGCTGCTTTGGCCCAGTTTGCTTCTGCCACTCTGCGAACAATAGAAGCAACTATGTTAAAAAGAAAACATGTAAGCATAAGACCACAAGAGAAAAGATTTAATACCCCTTTCCCTTATTGTTCTGTACCGTGAATTTCAAGTTTTTAAAGCATAACTAAATATTATGCACATTAAATTTTAAGAGGTCAAATATATCACTCCCTCCATCTCAAATTGAATATAATATTTAAACACTATGACTGAAGCACAAAAAATTCTATATGAAATGACACACCAGGGACTGCATTTTTCATGTAGATGTTCCTAGATTTTGTTGCAGTGCCCAATTTCTCTTTATTTGAACCAAATTACCAAAGTATATAATATATTGAGAATAAAGTGATATATAAATGAATAAAATAAGCATATTATGTACATTCAATTTACTTGGTATCCCCCTATCAAACAGAAGTATATGGGGTAGATAGAAAATCAGGGAAGCAATTGCAGTTTCCAAACCACCTTAAGGACGGAAGATCTTGGCAACTATGTGACACTTCTTTCTGCCAAGATTGAATCTCAAATGTAGCAAATTTACGCTTCTTTGGCCTCGAAACCACCATATGTTCACATGCATTATCTGGAGGCAATGATTGGAGTAACGGTAGATTCTCATTTTCTAGCAACACAGAATTCTCATTTGGGTGCTTATTATTGATTTCACTTGTATCACCAGTGACATTCATGTGCTCCAGTGACTCGACATGCAAACTCTTAAATGACTGCTTGAGTGGTGGTTCAGCGGCCTTAAAAGTAACAGCTTTATGTGCATCATGCATTTGTAACATCTGCCCATCTTTAAAGCTTCCATTCTGATTAAACCAAGATAAAGCCATCTGCTGACTGATGTCCGGGTGCTCAGTTCTAATAAAAGCTGCACTACTACCATGTTGAAAATTTTCAGACTCGTTTATTGCCCCATTATCCTCTTGTTCTGAAAAATCATGCATTTTGGGATCTTCAGATGGAATAGAAGTAGATGAAAGAGGAGCATCTTCCACAACAGCGTCAGCTTCATATGGCTGCCCTGACATCGAAGCAACTTGCTCGCTCAGAAGTATATCTTTGGTTCCTTTCTGTCTCTTTGGTCCCCTGTGACTTGGATCAGTTGCTACACCCTTCATGGCCCGAATTTGATTTGTCAAAGAGAAATTTTGTTGGACAAAGTTATTTGGTTTCAAAGTGCGACCAAAGGCCTCAATATCTCTCTGATTTGAAGAGGGGTTCAAAGAAGATGCACCATGGAGTTGTTGGATGCCAGGCTCTTTCCTGAATGATTCAATTACTTTATGTGTCGATTCAGAAGAGAATTTTGATTGCCTTGTGTGCCACAATGATCCAATAGCTGTTTGCCCAGGAACACTTCTGGTAGTCTTAAATTCTCCTTCACCTACTTCACGAGAAGGCAAAGATTGACTAAAAGCGGTGGAATCCAACATCCTTTGACACTGGCCTCCTCCAATTGCGGTAGCCTGAGTAGAAGAAGAATAATTACCTGTCTGAGAAGGGTTTGAAAAAAACTGGTTCAAACCTGGTCCAGTCTGTGAAGGAGGAGCCAACTGTAGGCCAAAGCCTTGAGCAGCCGAGGACTGACTTTGCTGGAGGCAACCACCAATTCCATCTGAGCTTTCTGCTTCTCGAGTTTGAGATATAGGAATATATCCAGTAGAGGTACGGTGCATTACTGCACTATGCTCCTTTGACTTATCCACCTTGTTAAGAAGCTCCAGCATATTTTCACTGCAGTAAAAAATAAAAACAAACGCATGTGCTGGTCAATATTTCTGGTAGAAATTGTACAAGGATAAGCAAATTAAAAGTAGGCAACATATGTTCATTCAATAAAGAGAACAGATGACCTATTTAGATAATTTTCAACCAATATTGAAAAATATTACTGAGATGCCTAAAACACAATCAGTAAGACATTACAAGAGCATGCATCTCAACAAATTATTAAATAGTAAAGGCTGGTACATTGGTAGGATACTGGTAATACTACATTTCCACTTCTAATTTTCAAAAGCAAACTTTTTGGATAATTGTGTAAACCTTGAATGAGATGCCTTGTCCGATACGCTCATACCAACAGATTTGTTTATGGCAGAAGACACTTCAGGCCCACAACCAGGAAGACTGCCTCTGAATGACGCCTCGTTTAATCTGTTAGTATCTTCTTGGTGATCAGGTAATTGCCCCTGTATATAGATAGCATTCACATTATCTAATAAAAAGGTTTGAGAACAGTATACAAATACGAAAATCTATATCAATAAAAATATTCCATCATTACCTTCCCCTTTTCAATAAAATCCATAGGTAACTGACCGGTAAGAATAGACTGCCCGAAGAACCCGTTATCTTGGCTTCTAAAACCTTCAGAGTTGTGCAAAGGCATCATTTTAGAATGACTAGCATGCCACATTTGATAAGAAGGCTCAACATCCTCGTCCGAATTTTCCATAGGATGATGCTGAAATTTACGAGGGCCAGCAGATTTAAGACCAATTGGATTAGAAGATTTTTGCTTCCCACTAGCCAAACTCTGAGAATCACTAGCATCTGATAAATCTTTTTCCTTTGAACCACCAGTAAAACTGTAATTGGACACATTAGATTGGTAGCAAGTATTATGGTTCTCCTTTTCAGTAAAGGTGTCCATCTCATGGGTTTTAACCTCCTTCTCAGAACTACAAAATGTTGATTCCATAAGTAGAGGGCCATTGTTAAGAAGATGCTCCGGTTTTCGAGAGTGTTCACTCTCTTTAGTTTTCACAAATGCTTCTTTTGGTTTCCACCTATCAAGGAAATTAGCTTCCTCTCCCACCCTTGATTTGGTTGAATTTAGTACTGCAGCAGTATTTAACGTAGATTCCTCTAGTAAACTTCCGGTGGTAGACCTTAGACGCTCCAATTCAGCAGATGAATTGCTTAACGGATTCCATATGCCATCTTTCATATTCAATGACTCGTGCATAAGTTGTTTCTGACCATTCTGAGAGTTTAGCACATAATCCCCCTTTCCATGGACATCAAAAGGCGTATCCCCATTGAGTGTCACACCATTGGTAACAGTCCAGCTATAGGGTTTAGAGGGTTGACTAGGTCCATTTTGCAGAGGGACCCAATGATTTGAATATCTCCTTCCATCACTATCTGCATCCGCAGAATGACTAACACTTCCATAAGTCTGATTCCCACTATTAAGCCAATTACTTCCTCCAGCTGAGGACTGCTGAATGGATCTGTGAGAAGAATTTCTTTGCAGGCCCTCAATGCGTTCTCGTGACATTTTTTGTCCAGATTGCAGTAATCCCTGGGAACTAATATGATAGTCATTTTTCAGATCAGTATTGTCGGAGAGGGGAACTGGTTTAAAAGTAGATGCCGAGACCGTTCCATTGTTACAAAGCACTGAAGTATGATGTTTACCTGTGTCATAAATTGAAGACTGGAGATGACGAGTAGGAGGATCAGGATTCTGAATGCTCAAATTAGTCCAATCTTCCTGAATCCCTACATTGCTACTAGAAGTCTCTGCAACAGCAGACTGCATCAGAGCACTCCAACTGCCGCTTTGAAGAGAAGGCAACCCATTCATAAATTCTGAACAATCTAAGAGATTCGACGCTTCTCCATTTATGACGGTCTTCTCGCCAAATGCATCCCAGATACTATTATCATCAGAACCAAATAAAATCTTCTCTTCAGCAGGATCTAGTACATCTGAATTTTGTGAAGAAGGCACTTGCCCAACTATGTTATCATGTGACATTCCCGATGGACCAACTATCTCCTGCTCTCCCTGATATTCCTGTGTAGCCACATTTTTTTCCACAGAACTCAGTTCTTCAGGGTTTTCCATATTCATCCTACCACTTGGACCTTCATGAGAAATATTTCCAAACAAATTATGACCTTGGAAACCCAGTCTATTATTATTATGCTCATCCTGCACGTTAACCTGTTCTGGGAATGCAGCATAATTATTACCTTGGAAAGAATTATTATATGTTGCCATTTTCTGCAGAGACTTGTTCTTTGCAGATTGATACTGGTTTAAGTTGTCGCTCAACCTAGAAATAGGAATTCCTGGTAGAGATTGATCAACCTGCTGATGCACCGAATTCCCTGACTGTGATGCCTGACCTTGCCCTGGAGTATACACAAGTCCACCAGGTGATCCTTGCATAGCAGAAGAAGCGTGGCGAAGCCAATTTGTGTTTCCTGTGTGCAGCTCAGTTGCCCAAGGAGATGCATCAGAAACTGGTGTGCCATTAATAAAGTTATAAGAACGGTTGCCAGACATCTGTCCAGTAAAAGAGGGAACCGGTTTTACCAAGTGTTGTTGCCTTGCATGTTGTTGCTGAAAATCCTTCTGCTTTTGTAGTTCTTTCATCTTTCTAAACATCAGTTGTTGCTTGTCACTTGAATCAGACTGTTGCTCTGGTAAGAATTGAAGCATATTTGGATGTTCGCTTACTTTTGGCTGGCCACCAAAAAAATCATAACTAACAGGAGATTTAAAAGAATCCATCCTCATTGAAGATGCAGGATGCTCAAGACTACTCCCTTGTGATTGTCTATTTATAGAGAAACCTTTTCCAGTCGAATTGCTTCGATTAGATTCTATACCCACTCCCACAAGATTTGCTTCTTCCGGCCCTGTCCGGGAAGCTTGGTGCCCATATATATAGCCATTTAAATCTTGGTGTTGGTTATGAGGTCGGTTGTTAGCCAAATCGGCCCTTGTTGGAAACGGTGAGTTAAAATTATGTTGCACCTGTCGAACTTGGATATGGTGGGCCCTCTCAAGATCTGTGTATGACCACGAAAATAACAGAAAATTTAGAAGTGGCAAGTTTGTGGTTCAAATCATAAACTATGTGTATTCAGAACATTTTATTCACGTGATTAATATAAGAAATACAATTTGATAAAATATAAGTATGTAACTCCTGCCACAGAAGAAATAGAGCATTACTGATGATCAAACTTCGTTAGTTTCAATTAATAAAATATATGTGTATTCATAACATTTTTATTCTCACAATTAATGTATAACAAATACAATCTAATCAAATCTAAGTACATGACTCTTGCCACATAAGAAATAGAGCATTACTGAGGATCATACTTGGAATAACTCAAACAGTGTCGAGAGCTTTAGGTACTCAAGACATATTAGACTTTCTGTAAGGTAATTCAAGATATCCCATAAGCTATAAAAAAGGTGTGACGAAACTGGATGGAGAGTTAAAGAGCAAAAGTCTACTAATTCCAGGTAAGATCATCTATACCAGATTGCAGTGGACTGTAGTCTTTTGTCTTGGAACTCAATGCATCATAACGCCTCTGGTTACCAACTAGGAAATTGTTATTCACAGAAGACCAGTTCCCATCTGCAATCTGTGAGTGATGCTGGCCCTGAGACACGTGCTCTTGTTCAAAAAAATTATGAACCCTGTCTCCAACTTCATTGCCAGGCATTAAGAATATGATCTTGGAATTAAGCAGCTAAAATAATTCCAAGCCCTAAAAAATTAATAGGAGTAATCAATCAAACTATAATATATGAAATGTAAAGTTGAAACCCGTAGAGAGAAGAGACTTCAATACACCAAATGGTATTCCAGCGGTCCAGCCCTAGGACTCAAAATCTAAACTTCAAAGCCTCATCCTGGAAAAGGAGACACCAAAAGTACAAGTAAATGATATATAAATACCAGAATCTACTGTGCATACACAAAGTGAGACACATATTTATGTCCACATAACTTATTGGGACGATTTGAAAGGGACAACAAAAGTAAGGAACTATATTCTAATTCCATATGTTTACTTCAAAACTGTTTTCTATCAGCATGATAAACCTTTTGTGAGGTATGGTCCAATATTGATAACTTAAAAAACAATATTTTTTTAGGAAGTACCTTACGATGATAAACGGAATAAATTAGTCAGAATTATTGTTTGTTTCTTATAGAATTTGCATGTACATGAATTTTCAGGCATTAGATATTTAGTAGTTCCAGACTTCCAGTGTACTATAAGTAATATTAAACTTTGTAATATTAGTTGGTAAAATAAATATAGTTCATCCTGATTGATTATTGATGAAGGAACTGAAACTAAAGATGAAGATGCACGTTGGCTTTAACTTCTGTCAACTCAACTTGTAGTTGTCTTTTTTAGGGATTTCCGTTGTCTTCACTCCGGTACTTCATTGGGCTGAATTTTAAGCTCTCTTTTTTATTACATAAATGTGCATTGGGCTGAATTTTAACCTCTCTTTTTTATTACATAGATGTGCCTTTGCGCCTTTCCCTTTTGTCCTAAGCAGTCTCATCAAATGAGGCCTTGCCTTGCCTTGCCAGGGTGAAGCTGAAACAGCCGAGCCTTGCGCGGCTTTAGAAACCCTCATCCTCATTAGTCATAAGTATATTTTTTCATAAAACTTGATTGTATTTTTAATATTCATTAGCATCCTAATATGTTAATCACCGGATTCCCACAATGCATATTAAATGCACGTATAATGCGGCTACGATAGTACATGCACATATAATGCGGCTACGCCTAGGCGACAAACAATGCCACAAAAAACTTCTACTTGAAGAAAGATCCTTTAGCTATATAGATAGAAAAGATATTCATGAATCGGAGTTTTTTGGATAAAAATCTCATCAACTCAACGATCTATTCATTTAGTCTCAACGGTCCAACGAAGTTGAGTTCATTTGACACATCAACTCCGCCATAATCATACAGCCTCTTTCCATACTAAGCTAGTGTCAAACAGTGAATGCAAGTAGATGGATCTATATCCCTGAAGCAGCTTTAATCAACAAAAGTCCATTGATTTAGCACTACTGTAGACCTAAACAAGTAAATTCAATCGATCCTCCAGTCTAATTTAGAAACTCGCAGCATTTAGCCTAATTTTAATCTCCAAGCTTCAATTTATGGTACAAAGTGCATAACATTAACCAAAACACACATCATAATTTCCACAGAAATGAGCAAATTGCACAAATCAAAGGTGAAAAAACTTGCAAACACAAGCAAGATCAAAGTCATACACATATATAAAAACAAACAATGATGTATAAAATCAGCAAATTAAATGTATTGACTTACCCTGAGATGCTGATACAACCCAACATTCAACAACTAAATCGATCTGTGTTTTGTTTTGTATCGCACACGATATACAAATTAGATATTCAAGAGGGTGTGGAGAAATAGATACTCAAACAAAGATTAAAGTGATCCAATACAGCCAATTTTTTCAACCATCTGTACAAGGACTTTCGGATATGTGTAACGGGTCACATTTATTTTGTTTGCACATTTTCGCTCTATAAAACTATTTTGTATATTAATATGAACAAATTATTATATGCACAATTTTTTTAAATATTGTTTCAATATAAATATACAGGCCTTGGCTCAACGAGAAACTATGAAAATTGAGTAGCCTAGTAACTTTCATTTTCATGTGTTGGATTAAAAGCATCAGCAAATAAAAAACCACCGTTCACAAAAAGTTTATGGAAAAGTAAGTTACAGAACTTGTTATTCCCACATAATGAATTAAGATTGTAAAAGATAGGTTGAATACAATCTTTAAAAATTCTCTGGTTCTTGACAAAAATGATATGTAAATAAATTCAAGAACAGAAAAACAAACAAGATAAGATTGACACAAGAATTAAAAATTCAGGTGGATTGATTTATCCACCTGAGAGATTTTTATTAGAAGAAATCTTTGTGATGTTTATGAATAAACACACAGTTACAGACACACTATTCTAACTTCAGCAATTTACAAATGATATTTCCTTGTGCTCTCTAAATTGCCTAACTGATTTCTTGAGTTCTAGAATAATATTACACTTGGTTATATAACCCAAGTTTACAAGATATTTCGAACAACTAATAATACAAAAAGTAACTTTGTCCAAAATTCTTGCTTCTCCATTCTGAGTAGTGGTCCATGTGTTGGTAGCTTGCCCTTCTTGGCTGATTGTCTTTTATTGAATTGCTACAATTGACCAGACAAAACATAATGCTTCTTCTTCTCGTGAGTTTACCAGAAATACTAGTTTCCATGCTCTGTGAAATCTGTCAACCCATGTGCTCTGTCAGGACTGTCCTTTTCACAAATTACAGAGTGTATCCGTAGATGCTATTTGAGTTGTATCCGTTGAGAGTATCTTGACCACATCCGTAGACGGCTAGTACTGCTATTCGTAGACAATACTTTGATCACATCCGTAGAAGGCTAATGTTGCTATCCGTAGACTGTCAATTTCACTTATGTAAAATTACAAGGCATAGACTATTACAATTAGTCTCCCTATTCTACATATCTATTAACAGTCAACATGATTTATTCAGCCTAAAACCTAATACTTCAACTTCTACATCAGGATTACAAATCAGGATTACACATCAGGATTGCACATCAGGATTACATAAGTATGTTACATTGAGTCTTATCCGTAGATAAGCTACCCTTCTGCGGATACTGCAAAATGCATGCTATCCGTTGAAGGCTACATTTTTACTTATACAATTTTCACTAAGTTAGTTTAGTTATCACCAACAAACAATATAGTTCCTAACAATCTCCCCCAATTTATGTCTGGTTGAGAATCAGACATAAATTAAGAGTCTTGATGATAACAAAACCACTTCTAACAAATAAAGAGTAAACAATAAAAATTGTATTAAGCTACATTATTGAAATACTGAAGAGTTGAGAAATTTACATAGAGAGAGCTCCTCTAGACTGAGCAGATTTAATTCTTTTTCTTCTCTCTTGGAGGTAGAACCTTCTTCTTTCCTTGCCTGGCATAGTTGGTTTCAATTTGCTCCTGAAGCTTCCGGTAGAAGGTGTCTTCTTCAACTATCTTTGGATCTAGCTTGGATTGCAACCACCTAAGATACTGGGAACTAGCCTTAGGCAGTTGGTCCTCTAGCCTGAAGAACCTTCTACATCCCTCATCATCTCTGAACTCCATCATCCAGTAAGGTTGGAGGTGGATTCTTTGACCATTGTATGGGATCTTCAATTTCCTTGGTAAGCTTTTAGGTTGCTTCGAACTAGCTCTTATCCCTTCAATCTTCCTCATCACTAGGCTCCTTGCAGTTAGAGAAAATCCTTTTGAGCTCTTGAAGCTTGAAAAAACTTTGACTAATGTGGGATATCCTTCATTCAGAATTCTCTGCAAGGGCCATGTCTTTTCTACTCCACCCTTGTAGACAAACACCAATCTTTCAGGCAGATTCTTGTGCTTATCAATGCCCCTTACTTCAATAATTTCATCCAGGAAGAGATCCAGTATTGTAAACTCTTATATGTCAGCAATGTATAAAAAATCAGCTTTGTCTTCTATTGGCTTGACAACTTGAGGTACAATTTGAAGTTTGATTGGCCCCTTTGGAGTTTTCTTCTTTGGTTCCCTTGCTCTTTTCTTCCTTTCAGCTTCTAAGACAAATTTTTGGGAATACCAAATTATCAGACTCCATGGGTTCTTCCTTGGGCTCTACTAGGGTGCTTGAAGGTTTGATGATGTCATCAATTGTGAAGGTCTTTCTCAATCTCCTCTTGTTTTTCTGGAGAGACAGGCCTTTTGGATTTGAATTTTATCCTCCTAGCAATAGGATTTTTCTGAGGCACTGTCTTTCGTTTTTCTTAGGAGCAGGGACCACTTCTTCTTCAGCCACGTCTTCCTTTTCTAGCTCCTCTAACAACTCACTGGCTAGTCTAGCTTGCTTATCAGGAGTAGACTCGTATCCCTCAGGATTGGCTTCTCTTGCAAGTCTAGCTACCTCCTCCCGTTTAGCTTCCATAAACCTGGGATGGCTGATGGTTATGTGAATTGGCTTTCCATTTCTGATGATCACAGCTGTAACATCCCCAGATCCGGGGTCGGAGATCCGGGTTGTCACACCCTCAATTCCAACAATAATACATGTACTAGCTCAACAAATCCAATAATACAACACCAAAAGACCCCAATCTCTTACACACACCAGTTTTAGCTTCAGAAACAGGTCACACAAGTAACATTAGTTATTACAACCAAATGTACTATCCAGGATCTCACTAATAGTAGCTGAACCCATGCAACTTACTTCTGCATTAACCATTTCGAATTGGACTACCTCAAGGTTGAATCTTCCACTTCCCTTTTCTTGTAGTACGGAATAACTGACTATATTCTCCCTTTACTGAAAGTTAATATAAAGTAAAGCAAGAATGAGCGAAAGAATGCTCAGCAAGTATCCCATAATAAAATAAATATTTTCACAACTATAAAGTAAATCCAATAACCTTTGTTGGTATAACAACCAAAACCTTTAAAATATAACGTTTGAGTTAAAATACCATACAGTTCAAAATACTGTACGAGGAATAGTAAGATTCCATAATATCTGAAAATAACATATAGTTCGAGATACTATATCAGAAGTCTAAACACTTCCCGCCAAAATATATAATCTGCATCGGATAAAAATAACTTTAAACATTTTTGTAAAGTTTAGAAATCCTTTGCTAGCACAACATAGACAAAGGTTCAAAGTATAACTTTTAAATCAAGCTAAATCAGGTACCTTATTGAAAAATACCAGTTTTGAATATTTCTCAAAATACTGCCAACATTATCGGTAACTGAGCTACGAGGCTTTTGTTACAATGTTGCAGACACAATTCCAAACTGGAAGATGGGGGCTATATTGAAAACACCATGATAAGCGCTGATCAGTCGCTATACCGCATAAACACTTTCTCTACTAGTAGAAGGGCGACTCCCCTCTGGTTATCACCCTGACCGCATTCGGGCCCTTTATGCTATATAGACACCTATTTCATTGCCGAGCATAGAGTCATACTGTTTAGGGACCTATTTCATCACCCAGTATGAAAATAAATTCCAGTCCCCAGATGAAAATCAACGTCACGGAAAATGGAAATTAATCATGTTCCCCCAAGTACTTAGTACTTGTCTCTCTTTTGAAAACATTTCTTGGCCTCCTTACTCCGAGGATAATAGAGGATTAGATAAGGTTTCTCTTTAAAAGATTACGACCCGGGAGTCAACTATTTGGAAATCTTTAAGGGTATTCTCGTCCCATTTGAGTGGTCAGCGAATATTTAAATCATCTCTTAAGATAGATTTAAATTAAAATAATATTTGGGAATCTCTACTTTAATTAAAATAAATATTATAAAGGTCGGAAATATTCTTCATAATCATTGAAGGTCAAAGATGACTTTTTAAATAATATAAATCATTTTTAAATTACTTAAAAGAATAATAAATATTCAAATAATATTGTTAGGTCCAAAGTATCGTAGAAGGGGGGGGGGGGTTGAATACGATACTCACAAATTATTCAATTTTGTTCGCGGATAATTCTTTCAGTTCTAGTTCGAAATAAAATGCACCAAATCAAAACACGAGTCGGGGAATATATCGTTTTATAAATATAAACCGCGAGAGGTGCTACAAATCTAATCCGTAGGATTAGCTACAATGAGTTCAGGTTATCGTAATCAATACAAACTGTAGAAATTAAGGCACTATAAATTTTCTTCTGTCTATGTTCTTGAGCTCTTAAATTCTTCTGTCTATTTAACTTCCAACAACCAACTGAAGAAGACACTGTCTTCGTCCTCGTAAATTTAGACTTCTTTGAAAAACTATCGAACCATTTTGTGGAATAATCCTGGCTGTCCAATCTTTCATCAACCTGACAAAGTGAAGAAATCTTTCACCTGCTCCTAATTTAAAAACTATCGAAGGGATTAGTTTTTACTTTATTAGATAGATTTTAAATAAAATCTATCGAATGGAAAAGCTTTCCTTCGATGGTTTTTTTTTTCAACTTAATTGATCCACTTCGATGGTTTTTCTAAAAAGAAAACCATCGAATCCTTTCTTCTTTCACTTTGACCCTTGAAGTTTCTTTTCTTTTTCAGCAAGTGATTTGTACTTCCATTTAAACCTAAACATACCTTGTAATATTCTTTTCACTTTCAGGATGTTTCAGATTTAGTGTAATAACCCCAAATTTTGGACTTAGTTAAAAAAATTTGATGAATAGTAAATTTGCCGATGGAAAATTTTTCAGACCACACTATGTGGATGATATGGAATGAATGTTTCGAGGTTATATTATTGATGTATAGGAAGAATAAGTGAATGTAAACGCGATCAGAATCAGGAGATTCCAACTTTAAATTTTGTTCACTATTCATCGGACAATCAAGGATTTATTGATTTGATCGTTTTGAGGAAGTATGTAGAATGAGAAATCTAGGATCATGTATTAAACCAAGGTAGTGGAAAGATCAAGGAAGTATTCCCTAGCTTTGGTACAGAGAAACGTTTTTAAAATCATTTGGAACTATCGCGAAACAAAAGCGTAATAAATTATGGATTAAACCCTAACCAAAGGAGAAGTATCATATAAGATCGTATGTGGGACTCGTCGGAATTTGGGAATAAGTAATTCTGGAATTAAGATGATTTAAGCGATCAAAAACGATCCCAAATGGATAGTAAAAATTTCCGAACTCCGAACGATTTGAAAATTCAGGGAAAGCTTTGTGGAGTTAAATGATGACTAATTGAGCAATCGGAATTTGAAAACGAGATCAAGGACTCGAGAAAGTAGAATAAAAACGAGTGCACGGAAGATGTGGTGCTTAACGAGCCACGTGAGTGCATTGTTGGCTTGTTGTGAGCCAAGCAACCTTCCCACCACAAGATTTGAACACATCACCACCTTGTCACCATTTTCTTCAAAGAATCACCCAATGGATGACACTTGGAATTGGTGACTTAACCATTCTTTTAACCACACAAATTAGAAGTGTGTAATTAAGTTTTATTACACAAAAAGAAAGAAAAGAAAGAAAGTATTCATCTCCCCCATTTCTCCCAAATTCTGATCAGCTTGAACATGGTGGAAAGAAAAATTCATATCTCCACTTATATCCATCCTTAAATCACCAAATTTTAACCATAGCTTATCCACTCCATGGGTAACATTCTTTCAAAATTTCATGGTCAACAAAAGAGTGTAGCCTAGCCAAATATTTTCCCCAAGTTGGAGAACCCAATCTGTCCAGTTTCTGTCCAGCGGAAAGATGGGGCTCAAAACCCTAGCTAGGAAGCTTCAAATTTGATGATATATAACTCAAAAGAAATCTTATGAAGAGCACAAGGTCTGGTAAATATTTTAGCACCAAACTCTTATTTTTCGATTTGTTATGGATTTTACAAGATGATGATGAATTGTGATGTGAATAGTAAACTCATAAGATCTTGTTTTGTTTTGATGATTTTAGGTTTGATTAGCATAGTTAAGGAGCAAGGAAGGATATACCATCCATAGATAGCCTTTGTTAAGTTCCAAAGAAGGTATAAAACTTCTTTCCTTTTTGAGATTTTGCTTGATCTAGTAGTTATAAGTGATTGGTTAAGAACTATGTAGTAATGAAGCATGTATGCATGATTTTAAGCATGTTTAATGGTTGATTTGTGGATGAACTTATGAACTAGAGTATGACCATGTTTGGACAGAAAATAGTAGTATTAACTTGAGGTTTGATTGGTGGTTGGTGGTTGTGTTGAGTGTTTAAAAACACGGGAATCGCGTTTAAGCGCCGTTACCATGTCGAAATTTTCTTAGGTAGTTTGGACAGAGATAACGAATAATCTAAAGGGCATAAACATGAGATTTCTGACCATTATCATGTAGGCCCTGTTTCCTAGTTTGTTTTAGCGAAAGAATCGTATCGTTTTGATTTACGGTTTAGGAGAAACGTCCGTTTTAGTGAAAGCGGTTTCACGTAACTAAGTGGTTCATTATATGAACTTTGAGATTGTGATCAAACCCTTTAAAAATGGAATTAGGTCATGATATTAAAATGGATACTAACATGGACAGTTAGTAAGTGAATCGAGAATGTTTCGGGTTAAAAAGATAATTTTTCGATTTTATAAAAATGTCGGAACCAAAGCTACGCGAGGAGTAAGTGGTTCTGCACTCTACTGCCTAAACCTGCTGCTCTCGGGATTTTGATCCCCCTTAAACAGAAAAACATTTTCAAGGATTTTGTTCTATTCTTTTTCTAGATCGCGCACGCGAAAACGGTGTGTCATTTCGATTAACAGTCAAGGAGATATGAGCGTTTTAGTGAAAGGCGTGCGAATAGTAACTTTTCGTAGCTCATCCAAGTTTGAGAATACATTTCACCAAGTGAAACCCCTGTTTTGAGATCTAAACTTTTATGATAAATATTAAAAATACTCAAGATGATTTTAGAAGTGGTCTCGTATTTAAATACGAGTTTTCGGATTTATTAAAAATGTTAGAGTGCGAGTCGCGTAATAGTAACTTTATGAAAAGTCAACTCTAGAGTACTACTTTGACCAACCATTGCGACTAAGATAAAAGGAGTATTTCGAGTCGATTAAAATACGAACCTTGTTGAGGAATAACGTGTCTACATGATGTGTTTAACATATAGTTGACTTTAAATGAGTGTTATGAACGAATGATTACGTTAGGGGACTGATCGAGTAATTCTTTGTTTATAGATTTGCGACAAGACTCGAACCCCTAATACCAAGGACTCAAGGCAAGTTTTCTTATTCCATGCTATGTTTTAAAGTACAATATTCTGATAATATGCATATGATAGATGCATGCTTTCAAATGTAATATATGTATACGATATTATGCATGCTTTCAAACCTCACGTCGTATATAGATGTGATGGTATTAACATTGTTGAGATGAAAAATATGCATATGATAGATGCATGCAAGTTTTCAAACCCTACACCATATAATGATGTTGTTGTGATATATGTTGTGATATTGCTAAATATTCTGCTTTATTGCTGTGAAATGATTTATAAACTGTTTTCGCTTTTAATAAAAAGCTGTATAAGGTATAAGGTTTATATACTAGATAATACTGGATATAAACCAAGGTTAAAGGTTAAAGACTCTAAGTAAAGAGTACTTGTACGATAGTTTTAAAACTTAGACCGGGAGTCAAATTATTATTTTGTTTTAAACTACTGTCAAAAGCTGGAAGGTTCCAGGGACAGTTATATTTTAAGGATTTATTAAATATTCCAATATCTATATTATTGGATATTTAAGGTGAGATATTTAAATAATATTATTTGAAGTTTGAATATTATTTAATTAAGTGAATATTATTTTGAATATTCATTCAGTCATTATTTATTTAATGAATATGTTAAGCCGAATACACAATATATAATCAATATATGTATGATAAGAACAATCAAGAACACTGTTTATGATCAATAAACTGAATTATATTAAATAACTCTTCTCTCAGTGATGTAAAAATATCACAGAGAGCTGCTAGGTTACAAGAATAATGTATTCAGTATTCGCATCCCTTTTACGGTTAACCTATCTGTGTTTATATAGTACACAGCTACATAGATTCAATCTCTAATTGATATTCCTACAAATTAGCTATACAATTTATATCAAATTAGGATTGCTTCTGTCTTCTGTCCCGTTTCTTTAGCTATCTCAATATATCTTGCTTCTTTCCATCTTCAAGATATATTGCTTCTAGAATCTTCATATTAGCACCGACAGCTTCAGCAAACTTTCACCCCGTCAGACTTTAACAAACTCTGACTGGCTTCTATCATAAACTCTGATGAGTACCTGTTGCTTAAACACTGATAAACAATCATCAGCAATTATATCTAACAATCTCCCCCAACTTGTGCATAACAAAAATGTACAAGTTAAAAGATAATTGATGATGTCAAAACATACAACAAATGCAATGTTTATAACATAACAGAGTTTATTTTTAACTTAGAACAGAAAACTTTTAAAAACTTACAGACTTCAGTTACTTAATCTCTTCAATGTCAGGCACAGTCCTGATGTAGTCCTGAAGTAGTTTTCTTTCAGTTCTTTCTAACTCAGCTATCATTATTTTCTTTATCTCCCTTAACTCTGGATCACTCTCTCCAGTTTGGTAGATAGCTGCCCTTAGTGAATAAATGTTGTTCTTCCTCATATCATTTCCTAGCTTTATTATGAAGGATTTATCTGATTCCAGATTAAATTCCAACACCTTTATGCCAAAATCTGTTCTGAGTCTTGCACTGTTTCTTTGCATCTCAACAAGCTTTCCATTGTAATCTCTGAACCTTGGTATGTAAGAGCCAGCAGACTTTAAACCAGAAAGAATTCTAGCTTTCATCATTCTGCTTCTTAACACCTCGGCTGCTTGATGAGTTCTTTGATTTTTAACTTTCAACAGATACAACACATATTCCAGTTCTTCTTTCATCTTTAAACCAATATCATCTTCACTAACTCTGTATACTATGCCATCAGATTTGAAGTATAACAGAAAATCCTTCTTTAACCCTCTGTGGTATATTAACTGAACTGATTCTAGAGTATCAAGATTTTCTTGAGTTACCCCAACACCAGGTTCAGCTAAAGAAGTGTGATCCATTGGACTATTGTTCACTCTTTTCTCTCTATGAGATCCAAGCCCAGATTTATCTCTTGATTCTTTTCCCATGAGTGTTCTGCTTTGGAGAAGATTTATATTTGCTGGAATCAAAGAGTGTTGAACAGTGATTGGCTTGGCAAAAGTCCTTTGTAATTGTGAAGATAATTGTGTCTGTACAACTTGAGTAGTATCAGAGGTTGTCACAGCTTCTATTGTTTGAACAACTTGAGCAATGTCAGAGGTTGTTTGAGCTTTCTTCTGTACTAGTTTTTCTTCAACTAGCTTCCCTTTACCTTTATCTGAGCTAGCTTCAACATGCCTTCTTGAATATTGTAAACTCTGTTGAGAGTTTACATTTTCCTTGATTACAATTCCTTTTTCCTTTGGCCTTAAAGCCTTCTTGACTTTCTTCAACTTCCCAGACTTTAACTTCTTTTCATGCTCTTCAGCTAGCATCAATTCTTCAGCTTGAATGTCTTCTATGGTTGCATCAGCACCATGTTCTTCTATAAACATCTGAGCTGCAATCTCTTCATCAGTGTTTGGTTGAGAAGTAAGCAATAAGCTTCTAGCTCTTGAAGAAGATTGAGCACCAGTGTTTGTCCTTTCAGAGTTTGTAGCATCAAAGTTTGATGTTAGCTTTCCTTGCTGTAGAATAGATTTAGATTTGAAATCTTTTCCCTTTGCACCACCATCAGTAGAATCATCCTGTCTACTCAGAGTTTGAGACTTTTTGCATTTGTCTTTAAGTACTCTCTCCCCCTTTTTGACATCATCTTGAAGTAACACCGAGGTGAGCAATTCCAGTGAAGCAGCAATAGTATCAAGATTAGCAGACATTACAGTCTGATTGTCTTCAACCTTAGTCAATCTGTTCTTGAGAACTTCTTGATCTTTGACCAGAGTAAGCAGCATAGACTTATCTTGCTTTAGAGACATATCTCTAGCAACCACATCATTTCTCAACCCAGTAACTAACTTCTGAGTTTCATCAAAACGATTGTGAAGAGATTTGACTTGAACAATAGTTGCCTTGAGATGTGTAAGAAGTTCTGGATTCGTAATTGATTCAGCAGATTTTGTGACAAAGTCAGCAGCCCTTTGATCAGTGAATATGCAATCCTTGTTTGACCACTTGGAAAAGTACATATTTTGATAATGAAGTTCAGTGGCATGCTGAATGTCCTTTTGATTTGGTTGAGCAGAAAGTCTTTGAGAAGATGAATCATCATGATCATCATCAGACTTTGTAGAAGACTTAGCATTTGAAGAATGAGGAATATTCTCAGCAAATGTTTCTTGAGCATCAGCATTTACGATATGTTCAGAGTTTATTTTGTCTTGAGCATTGTCTTCATTTTCAGCATGAACAGCAGTAGATTCAACAGCAATATCTGCAGTTGCTTCAAGATTATTCTCTGCAGTTTCCTCAACAATATTTTCTGCATCTACAGCCTTTGCTGTCTGATCAACCTCTTCACCTTTTTCAATTACCTGGTGATTAACAGAGAGAATCTCTGTATGAGTAGCTAGTGACTCATCTATGAGAAGTGTAGGTTGATCAGCTGCCACATCCTCTGTTTCATTTATACTTCCAAACTCTTCTAGAGTTGCAGAGGGATGTGCTTCAACTTCATTTTCAAAATCCATTTCTAAGATGGGTTCAATAAAATCATCATTAACAACATCATTATTATCAGTATCTGCTCTGGCTTCCTCAGGCACAGTAGCATCTTCAATTACAACCTCAGGAACTTCAACATTTGTAGAATCTGAAGCCAAAGTTTGAACTATATCATCAAATAGGTAAGCAGCAACAAGCTTCCTTTTCTTAGCATTAGCAGTTTCATTTTCTTCAGAAAGCACATTAGCATCAGAAACAGGTCTATTTGCTCTCTTCTTTCTTCTTGAAGTACCAACAGATACTGTAACATCATCAGTATTTAGAGTTGTAGCAGTCTGGACAGCCTTTAACGCTCTATGTTTAATCCTACCCCCAGCCCTTGGCTTTTGAGATGTAGATGGAAGAGGCTCAGAGTTTAGAGGCTGGTCAGTTTCTTGTTGTGCTTGTGGTTGTGGTAGAGGGTTTAAGAATTGTTGGACTGAAGCAGGAAGCATCAAGTCACCAACATTTACTTTCTTGATATCTTTATTTGTGAGATCAGAAAACATTCTCTTATGCAATTTAAATGAGGGAATTACCTCCTCCTCAGCTATCTCAAGCCCATCAACACACAAAGAAAAGATTAATTGACAGAAACTAGCAAAGTAAACTACATTCCTATTCTCTGTCATCTTTTCACCAATATTAATAAGAACTAGTCTACCAAAATCAAAATGAGTACCATAGAGAAGAGAATACCCAATTTGTAGACTATCGATTGGAATAGCATCCCAATTTGTACACTTCTTTCCAAACGCCCTTGTAATACAGTCGAAAAAGAAACTCCACTCATTCCTCAAGAATGGTCGCTTCAGATTACCTGTCCTTGCCAAAGACCCAGAGTAACCAATCTCCCTCATCATACGCTGGAGATCAGAGTCACCAACAGAAATGGTGAACGCATTGAAATCTTCACATCTAAGAGCATCTCTAACAGTGGTTGGAGTAACCACATACTCTTGTTCAGCAAATTGAAAGACAATCGAGGGAGTGCCCGATTCACCTCCATCATCATATACACCTGTTTCCCAGAAGGCTTTGATTTGAGTACCAGATAACCTTGTTGGTTCCACTAAAGCTTGGCCAAAATCAGATTGATGACAGAAAAACAATTCAAACATAAGCTCAAAGAGGTAAAGTCTGTTAACAAACAGAAAGTGTCTAAGAAAAATAGGAATGGAAAAGTAGGCATTAATAAAAGAAATGATTATCTGCCTAATTCTGATGCTCCTAGAAAGACATGTCATAGTTGTGGTAGTACTAACCATCTTGCAAGTTTCTGCACGAAAAACAAAGATATTAATTCTTTACCCTCAAAGTCTGGAGTGAAGGATGATTGTTAGGCCGAATACACAATATATAATCAATATATGTATGAGAAGAACAATCAAGAACACTGTTTATGATCAATAAACTGAATTATATTAAATAACTCTTCTCTCAGTGATTTTCTGTTATTAAACCAATATTAACTTGTTTTTCACAAGTTTCAACTGGCTCCATAACAGCTTCTTTCACAACTACAGATTTTAGCTTACTGGATTCAGAAACAAATTTCACAGGTTTAAGTTGTGGTTTGACTTTAACTTTATCTTTAAACCTAAGTTCATCTTCCTCACAGTAACCTAACCCAACTGTATCTGTTTGAAAAACCTGATGTGTGTCCTTTCCAGAATTGGTCCAGGTTTTAATCACTTTCCTCTCTTTCTCTAATTCAGATTCAATTTGCCTATATCTCTTTAACAACTCTTGTTCAACATAAACAACATCATCTCTTTCCTTTTGAACTTGTTGCATGTTAACAAGCTCTTCTTCAAGAATTTTATTTCTATCTTTAAGCTTAAGATTCTCAGATTTAATTCTCTCATTTTCTAAAGTCTGATCTCTATAACTAACATGTATGCTTTTAAGATAAACTCTCAATTCAGATATATTATCAATATCATAAGTATAAGTTGTTAGGGGTACCTTATTCTCAGATGTTTCAGATTCATCTTCAACAGTTGCCATGAGAGCATAGCTGACGTCTTCATCAGAATCTGAAGTGTCTGCCCAGTCTTTTCCTTTAGTGATGAGTGCTTTCTCAGATTTTCCTTTCTTGCACTCCGGAGCATAATGACCTATCTCTTTACACTTGTAGCACTGGATCTCAGACTTGTCTTTGTTTCCAGATTTGGTATCCCTTCCTTCAAACTTTCTGTAACTCTTTCTTTCAGAGTTTGAATCTTTCCTTGAGAATCTTTTTCCTTTCTTGAAGTTCTTGAAACCCATCTTCTTGAAAGTCTTTACCATCAAAGCAGCCATTTGCATCATTTGTTCTTCATCATCCTCAGATTCAGAAGAGGCATCAGTGTTTGAATTATCATCAGAGTTTGATGACTCACTATCAGATTTTATGACCAAAGCTTTTCCTTTAGCTTTCTTCTTTGATGTTTCTTTCTTCATGAGTTTTTCTTCAACCTTTAGAGCAACAGATTTTATCTTCTTACTAGTTCTTCTATTCCTTTGTTCTATCTCCAGTTCATGAGTTTTAAGCAACCCATAGATTTCATCAAGCTCTGTATCTGCAAGCTCATAATTATCTCTTATTGTTGTTGTTTTTAAGTCCCATCTTTCAGGTAGAGATAAAAGAAACTTGAGATTAGACTCTTCAAGATCATATTCTTTATCAACCAGAGATAAATCATTTAACAGTTTACAAAATCTGTCATATGTTTCAGTCAAAGTTTCACCAAATCTTGAGTCAAAGTGCTCATACTCCTGTGTCAGTATGGTCTTTCTGTTCTTCTTTATAGCACTAGTTCCTTGGCATCTGACTTCTAAAGCATCCCAAATTTCTTTGGCAGTTTTGAAACCAATAACTCTGTTAGACATAACATTATCTAAGGCACTGTGGAGAAGATGTCTAACCTTTGCATCCTTTGCAATCGATGAGATGTCTTCAGGAGTCAAATCTTTCTTTTCCTTTGGAATAAGCTTTTGCTCTTCACCAGCAACAACAGTAGACAGTTTAGTTGGTTTATGAGGACCATTATAAATTCTATCAAGATATTCTGGATCTGTGGCTTCCAGAAACATGGTCATCTTAACCTTCCATATCGGATATTCCACTGGTTTGAGAATTGGAACCCTGATTGACTCATATCGACTAACAGAAGTTGGTTGAACCTTTTGTGCATTAGAACCTGTATTAGAACCTTCCTGAGAGTTGTCAGCCATGATTATACTTGTGTTTGAATCGTAAAACTGTATATATTAAATAGCCTTGGCTCTGATACCAATTGTTAAGCCGAATACACAATATATAATCAATATATGTATGAGAAGAACAATCAAGAACACTGTTTATGATCAATAAACTGAATTATATTAAATAACTCTTCTCTCAGTGATGTAAAAATATCACAGAGAGCTGCTAGGTTACAAGAATAATGTATTCAGTATTCACATCCCTTTTAGGGTTAACCTATCTGTGTTTATATAGTACACAGCTACATAGATTCAATCTCTAATTGATATTCCTACAAATTAGCTATACAATTTATATCAAATTAGGATTGCTTCTGTCTTCTGTCCTGTTTCTTTAGCTATCTCAATATATCTTGCTTCTTTCCATCTTCAAGATATATTGCTTCTAGAATCTTCATATTAGCACCGACAGCTTCAGTAAACTTTCACCCCGTCAGACTTTAACAAACTCTGACTGGCTTCTATCATAAACTATGATGAGTACCTGTTGCTTAAACACTGATAAACAATCATCAGCAATTATATCTAACAGAATATTATTTTGAATATTCATTAATCCTTATTTATTTAATGAATATTATTTTTGAATATTCATTTAATCATTATTTACTTAATGAATATTATTTTCGAATATTCGTTTAAGGTTTACTTATTTAATAAATATTACTCGATTATTTATTAAATACTTTTAACCCGGTTTAAAATGAGTTATATTATTTAGAGTTTATCCTTGACCTTCAATATTTACGAAGGAAATTCTAAGCTATATAATTGCTCGTGATAAAGTGTATATACTTATATATATATATATATGCATAAACTAAATATGAGTTGAGGAATATTTTGAGGTATGCATGGCTACCCTAAGTAATATATATGTATAAGGACTTGTGAATCCCTAGAATAAGGAAGTGTAATTAAGTGAAGTGGACTCAATGAATGATACGGAGATGAACTAAGTATTTTGTTGGTAATAGTTATCATAGTTCGAAGATTGTTCCTTCGAACATTATATGAGTAAAGATTCTTCATGTTATTAATGGGGCTTGTTAGTGCAGGGATCATTGTATATGATGCCCTAACAGATGTGACCGGATTGGTCAGTGTACTATTGCAACTAGATTGCGGTCGACTTGAATGTCATTACTGCGAATTGAGAATACCGGATATGCGGTAATCCTGCGTAAGTGACCGTATCTAGTCGGTCCAGCCATTTTATTTCTGGCCCATGTGCTGCCAAAGGATGATTGACAAGTTCGAAAAGTGTTCTTGCATCATCAAGACAAGTTTGAAAAGCCGTTCTTGTCATGGTCAGGTTCGAAAAGTGTTCTTGGCCTGGTCAAGTTCGGAAAGTGTTCTTGTCCATCTACTAGTAGTAAAAAGGTCCCTCGGAAGGACATGATTGAAGCGACTGATCATCGTTTAATCATATCCAGTGGCTTGAAAGTCCCAGTCCCTCGGATAAGATAATAATGAAAATGTTTTAAAAGTGAATTGTTTCAGATAAATGCTGTTAATAAATAGAGTAACTAATTGTGTTATCTCTACAACAGATTGAACTGTTAAGATTGATTGATATTGAAACAGCTTGGAGGCTGATGTTGATTGTTGAAAGAGTGATTGGGAAATTGTTGTTATTAAACTGTAGTTACAATAAATCCTTGTAACTTCATCTTTTATGTTATACTAGTATTTTATCCGTTTAATGCGGAGTATGTGGTTATAAAGATATTGAACTGTATGGTATTTTGAATCAATAAATAGGCTTTAAGCCTTGATTCCAATATTTGATATCTATTTTAAAGAGATAAGTTTTGAGTCTTGGTTTATCATATTGATACCCAGGATTTCCAAATGATTACGAAGAGTATATGAGTATGATTATAAGTCATACGGTATTTTAAACGGTATACTATTTTGGGGTTAGACCCTAGTAGTGATAAAAGCTTTGATCTCATTGGATTATAATTTCCCTAAAAGGTTTAAAGATTTAAACTGGGATAGATTTTTTGCTGAGCACTATTAGCTCATTCTTGTTTTATTAAATATTTCAGCATGAGGAAAACATTGCCGAATCCACCTCGTGTTACGAGAGCAAGGGAATGGAGAGACCACCCTGGAGTTAGTTGATGCAGAATGGATACTGTCAGTGTGAGCAGAATAGTTGCAACTTGAATTAGTGAGAATTATTTTGAGTGGGTTTGTATTACTAAACCTTGTATAGTATTGTGAGGTCTATTATTGTAACTTCAGGTAGATGTTGTAAATAATAGATAAGATCCAGGATAGTACATTTGGGTTGTAATAACAAATGTTGATTATTATTGCTCATTTCCAAGGCTATAACTTGTGTGTGTGTGCGTAAGTGATTGGGGTCTTTGGAGTTGTATTATGAGAATGTTGTAAGTAATGCAGGTATTGTATCATTGATGGAGCGTGACAACCCAGATTCCTGACCCCGGATCTGGGGGTGTTACATTTAGACTTAAATCAACTTCTTCCGAGACGATAAACATCTTGATCTTTTAGGTGCTGACAACTGGTGCAACTGGTCTGGTTCACAGATGACTAACACTCAATCAATACTTCCATGTCTTCAATTCAATGCCGTTGATAAGTCCTTTGTCGTTCTGGTTGCTTCAATAAAATCACTGGAATCCTATGGTACTAACTCTTAATCATTCAAATACTTCTTGAGTCTTGAAAGTCTTGTTTCTTTATTTGTCACTGAGGCTTGAACATATTAATGAACTTCTTTCCGTGACCTATTTACGGACTTCAAGAATACATACCATATTTTGATTTTTTGAGTTTACCTTTTCTTCTTTACTTCTGGATTCCTGTGCTTCTGTTAATATCATTGTTTGTCTTGTCCTTTGTTGAGTTGTAGTTATCTCTGTTACATCTTATGTTACATTATGCTTTACAATCTCCCCCTATTTGATTGTTAGAGTTCGACAAGCAAATACCTCGAGGATAACTCAACTAACTAAGGAAACATGAAACTAATTAAAGTAAGACAGATTGATAATATTAAATGCATTCTGGATCAAATATATACATTTCTAGATTTCAAAATTTCAAAGAACATTAAAACTTTTTACAGTGAAGTTGCTCCTCTAGTCTGAGCAGATTGTTCTTTTGTTCTTTGCTTCATTCTTCAGTCCATCTCAATCTCACCTTCTTCAACTACTGGATTGGAGTTAGCAGCTTGATAATCAATCACAGATGGATAATGCAGTGGTTCTCTAGGTTTAAGGATTGCTCCTTTGATGTGTCTTCTAATATGCTCAACCTCTTGACCCACTCCAGCCCACAACCATGCAATACTAACATCTTTCTTGTTTTGCTTTGGCATGTTTGGTAGTCTGGGATGCACTTCCAATCCTTTCTCCACTCTCTTCCTATAATTGGGAACATTCTCCATCAGATATCTTCTTAGAGTGTCTGCTGCTTTGTCCTTCTCCATAGACATGAATCCAGTGGATCTAAGATACTTCTCAAATGATATCAGATAGTTGTTTGGGTAATCTTTCAGTTTGTCCTCCGTCAGATAGCAGATTCCGAACAAGTCATTTTTCATGAATCTAACCATTTGAGGGTTTTCAGATATCTCAGGACTGACCTTCATTAAGATCTCCTTAACATGCTCCCGGAGCAGTTCATTTAACCTTGTAGTTCTTTGGATCTTAATGAGAATCACCTGCAATTCAGTGTAAATTCTTTGTTCGAAAAACTTAGTGGATATCACAAATGTACCTCTGTCAATAAAATTGATTAGAATGTTCCAAGCACCATTTGCTTTAACCCCAGCCTTCAAGTAGATCAGAGAATGTCTCAATGCAGTGAAGTAAGTATCATCTTCTTGATTTGCACTTCTTATGTCTTGAATGATAACTTCCACCTCAGCATTGTCGTTGACTTCTAATCCGTCTTCAATTATCTTCTTCTTCCTTACTTCATTATACATCTTAAACCTTTTAAGCTTCTCACTTCTTTGAACTGCTCGGTGAGTTTCCTTCTCAGCTTGCCTGGCATCTCTTTCCGCTTTCTCAGCTTTTAATATTTCCAAGACAGCTTCTTGTTCAGGTGATAGAGGATTTGCTTCTTCCATATCATCATCCAAGATAGGATGTTATATTGGCTCTGGATAATACGGTTCATGCTCTTCCTGTGGTTGTTGCTCATGCATGACCTCAAATCCCTCTTCACTTTCTTCTTCACGTACAAGATCTTCAATCCAGTATTGTCTCACTGGAATAGTGGTTAGTGTTGTCGTTGTTGTTTCCCATTTCCCCCCATCCTTCTTTCTCCCCCTTAGTTGAGGAATCCTCCATGTAGTAATCCTCAGCATAGTAGGTTGATGAAGGACCATGTTGTTGGTTTCTTAACATATTCCAGATCGAATCTACTCCGTCACTTTGGTTCTCCATGAATAGAGCAATGTCCTTGTTCATTTCTTGTATAGAAGCTAGCTTTTGGTCAATGTCATTCAGTCTTGAGTTGGTAGTCTGCTCGATTCTATCCAATCTCTTGTTGAGGCGAGACTCCACTCTTGACAGCGTATTCATTGCATCCTTGACCCTTGCTTGACCATCCCAGATAACCAGAACGTCTTCACTTAAATCTTCTTGTCCTTGTTGTAAGACATGTACCTCATTCACAAATCCATCTCTTAATTCCTTGATGTCCGCTCTCAATTCGACTAGTTCCTCCATAGCTTCCTTCTTCAGGGAGTCCACTGCCTGTTTTGTACTTGTTATAGTACTAGATGCACTACCTAAGACCCTGTAAGTTCTTCTGGAATCAGCTGCAGCCAAGTCAATCTTCTGTTGAATCGTAGATAAAGAAGTATCAACTGGATCGGAGGAGATCCCTTGGTCAAAGGAAGGTCTCAGTGGGACTTTGAATAATGGATTTCCTTGACGATCATGAATTGTCATCTCCTTGAGAGTGGATTTAACTTGTAATTCTCTGTCTATTGGCACTAGCAAATCATCTATATTTGTTAGGGTTTGGGTGCCACTCCTCACATTTGGCTCTGAGTGTTCACTCAACGTTTCTGTTGGTGTTTCACTCATTTTACCTTTCCCACTCAGGCCATGTGTAAGTGTTTGTGTTTCACTCATTCCCGTCCTGCTATTTGTACCTGCATCAGAATTCACCGTAGCCATCCTTAAGGAGGTCACCGGTGGTGCAATGGGACTTCGCAAGTCCCCGTCCTTGGATATACCAAGTTGTTGATCATCCTTAGATGATGTATTCTTAGTAGGATCTAGAGTTTGAATCTCTAGGAGGCTAGAATCAGGCTCTATTAACAGCAGAGATCCTGAAACTTTCTCTAAAGTCTGTGAAGACTTTTCCTCAGTTAACTCCTCAATTAAAATTGATTCATTGTCACCGAGTTGCCGATCTGCACCTACGTCAGACCCTGTACCCGCAGGATCCAGATATGTTCCATCTGGGGAGCTAGGCAATGACCCTTTAGATTGTGCATTTAGGTCAAAACCTTCTCTCGACGTTTGTGAAGACACTTGGTTCAATTCAGAACCTTCAACCAATGATCCTGACCGTAATATGGTCGGAATACCAGTTGCTTCCGTCAATTCTTCCTTACTAGATTGAGCTATGGGTTAAAATATGGCTTTGGTAACCGCTGCCCAATCAGCATCAGAAAAATCAGTAAAGGGCTGTTTGGATGAGAGAAATGAAGTATCAACCGTTGCCTCGGTTTCTATTCTTCTCCTTTTAGAGGAAGGCAGAGCTGTTGTTGAAGGGTGTATCTCTTTATGTGGTGCTGCTAAGGCACTATCTCCCTCTACACTCATAGATGTCTGAATGTTTGGCATAGTAGGGGTAAGAGCTTCGTTAATAGTTTCATTTGGCTCATGCGAAAGCTCTGTGACCGTGGTTATAGATTGTGGGTTTTCAACCTCTTGGTCAGGAATGGCCACTGAGGGCTCTGGATCTACATCCATTGGTTCAGGTGGTAGAGCCACTACAGGTTCAGGAATATTACCTTCATTTACCTGTTCCCCTGGGGGTAGAAGTGGTACGGGTATCGTTCTAAGATATTCTGTGAGAACAGTAGGCACCCCTGGAAGATGGTTCTTCTTGATAAGAGTTGTTATGACATTGCTCTTCATCTTCATACATTCCATTGTCTCCTCACCTTCAAAGATGTCTCGTTCTTCATCTGTTAACACATCATTGCGAATTAGCTGTAGGAACCTAGGATAAAAACAAAGCACATCATCCATGCTTGTTCTCTCTTCCAGTGGTCCCATGCATAGAATGATTTGATCAATCACAAGTCGTCCTATGTTTATATGCCTATTGTTAGCAATGGCAAACCCTAGCTTCTGAAGAAACAAAGGAATACCATGCAGATTTGTAAGCTTGGCAGTAAAAACATGGATTAAAGTATGAAAGAAAAAGTTCCATGGCTTAGTCGGATAATGCTTTAAGAACTCTCCCACGAAGAAGTTGGGTTGTTGACTTCTAATGAGAGTGAAGAAAACATGTATTTCTTTAGTATTGGGATCAGGAACAAGGTTTTCTGTAGGAAAATGTAAGATTCTGTTTAAATCATGTTCCCTCACCCTAATTATTCTGCCCCATAGCAAAACAAAACTAAAAGATGAGATGTTATTCTCATATGTGTCAGTGGCTGTTGTGTACAGTGCTGTCAATTGATCAATACAAAGGTCCGCATGAGTACTTAGAGCATAAGCCACCAAAGAACGTGTGTTCAAAATTTGTGCCCATGCACGAAACTGTAAGTTCGTAATGGATTGCACATTTTGAAAAGAAACATGATTAGTTTTGGTTACAATAAATTCTCCGGCCATTGTATTTTCAAAAATTCCAGAAAATTTAAATTTAAACCAAAACTATTTTAATTAATTATTTCTAATTAATCAAATTTTAAAATAAACCTTTTTATTCGAATTAAATAACTTAACCAAAAACAATTCCCAAAAGTAAGAACCCTTATTTGTAAATTGATAACTTTCAAATTAATTTAAACCTTAAGAAATCGATTGATTAATCAACAGAATATCTGAAAGGCATATGATATAGCCTATTTGTAATTCGAGGATTCTACTCAACTTAAACAAGAATGTAATAAGTAAATATTAGATCAGATGTCACAGGAATCTCAGAAGATTATATCTGTCAAAGAATGAAGATTAAAGTCATCTACAGACTTGAAGTTATTCTACATTGAAATAAGCTCAATTTATTGATCAAGCCTCAATGAAGTATTCAAGCTCAGTGGATTTATTAAAGTGACGGAGATTTCAAGTGGTGACAGAAAAAGTACTGATTACGGAGTTCTTGAATGAGAAGGAAGTGAATCACTGCTTAAAGTCAAATAGATAAAGAACAAACATTGTCGTTAGTCACTCATGAACCAGACAGTGCATCGAGTGTCAACGTACTATTGTGTTTGTTATTTATCTAAGTTTTAAGTGATTCTGGAATTAATTGAGAAGTCAACTAATTCTATTTATTCTCTTATAAATAATTAATACTATTAAGTAATTTATTTATTAAATTAATTCTGTAAAGAATTAATTCAATACATAATTTATTTAGTTGATTATTTATATTAGAATAAAAATGAACTTAAGTGATTCTGAAATTAATTGAGAAGTCAACTAATTCTATTTATTCTATTATAAATAATTAATACTATCAAGTATATTATTTATTAAATTAATTCTGTAAAGAATTAATTTAATACATAATTTATTTAGTTAATTATTTAAGTTAGAATAAAAATGAACTAGGAAGACTTAGGTTTGAACTAGGAAGACTTAGAAAAATGAACTAGGAAGACTCACAAGTGAGTCTTCCCGAAAGTCTTCCTAGGCCAACCATTGTCTTACCGATTGTCTTCCTAATGCAATCCATTGTCTTCCCGAAAGTCTTCCAAGAGTAAAAGTATTGTTTTCCTGCAAGTCTTCCAAGGCAATTTGTATTCTGTGAAGTAGTGGCCTGCACGTGGGATTGAATAAGGAATGCTTTTATATAAAAGCATGTGCATAAGACAATTGGCCACATCAATTACAATTACAACTCAAAAGAAAAGAAAAGACACAGCAGCTCTCAACATTACATTTCTCTGTCTTCTTCAATTCCAAACTGTCTGAGCATTTAATTTCTTCAGGAGATTTAATTCTTGATTGTTCTTAGCATTTAATCCATAAGAATCATTTCTCTTGTACTGCTTTGAATTTCTAGCGGATCATAATCCCTAGATTTTATATCGAACTACTTTTTAGTATTCGATCCTTTTTATTACAAAAATAGATAAATTCATGTCGAATTTATTCTAGATTTGTTTTATCAAGTTCTTTGTAATCAGTGATCAAAATTGTAACACCCTTCAAGTTTAATAGAGTTTTATTTAACTTGAATATTGTTTCAGTTTTATTCCGCAATAATTTGTTCTAAATTGTTAAATCTTAAAAGGACAAATTCGATTAAACGGTATCGTTTGTATTCAACCCCCCTTCTACAAACTTATCAGGACCTAACAATTGGCATCAGAGCCTTTTGATTGATATACAAATCAAAGATCCAATTGTTTTGAGATTTTTTTCTTAAACTCTGAAATTTTTATTATTCTTTAAAAATCTCAAAAATGTCTACAACTCAGAAGGTTGGTACAGTAAAGATTCCCATGTTCAGCAGGGAGCATTATCCTATGTGGAAGAAGAAGATGCTCCTGGTTCTTCAAGTGGTTAATGTTGAATATCTTGATGTGCTGAAGAATGGACCAAGAATTCCTATGTTTGTTGAGAAAGAGCTAATACAGAATGATGTTGTTACTAGGGCTGCTAGGATATACCCTAAGGATCCCAAGGACTACACTCCTGAAGAAAAAGAAGATGTTTCCTTGGATGTCTGTCTACAGTTGATACTGGTTGATTGTCTTGATCCAATCATGCATAATCATATTTTAAAATGTGTTTCTGCTAAACACATTTGGGATACGATTGAAATAATCAATGAAGGGACAGAGGAAGTCAGAGAGAATAAGATGGAAATTCTCACCTCTTCATATGAGCACTTCAGATCAAATCCAAGGGAAGGAAGAGTGGTTAGTATGTCTACTTCACTGGTAGCTGGAGTCCCACAGAAACAGGAAGCGAAGATTGTTCTACCTTCCAGTCCTAACAAGGATGTAATTGTAGCTGAATATGGTGTTACATCTACAAGTCAATCTGGTGGTGATTTTTATTCTATGGAGGAGCTTGAACAGTTGGAAGATGAGTCTATGGCCTGGGTAGTGAAGAAGTTTGGAAACTTCAGGTTCAGGAGAAATCCTAGTTTCAAGTTCAAGACATATGCTGACGAATACCAGACAGGTGGTTCTTCATCCTCAAATAGCACAAGGGGTGGCTATAAAACAGGGATTGTTGAGAAGAACAAGTCTAAAGAAAAGAGCTGGGATGATACAGACAGTGAAGATGAAGAAGTTGGAAATCTTGCACTCATGGCAATAGGAGACAAACTATTTGATTCCATGTTATCTCCACCCAACATGTCTGAGGTAAAGTTCACTGATACTGAAATGATTCGTCATCTTGGTGATACTTTAAGTTGTGCACGCTCTGAAAATGATAAAATAATTCTTTTGAACACAAATCTTGAAAATGAGATAAAAGAATTAAAACTAGTGCATATTAATCAAGATGAACTCACTAAAAATGTAGCAGTTCTTGAGAATAGGGTTAAATTGTATCAACAACTAGAAACCATTCTCAAAGATCAGATTAGTGAGCTTGATACCAAAGCTAATGCCTATTATAATTCATGTAAGACTACTAAAGATATTTTTAACCAACAAGCTGTTGGCAATCATGTTAGCATAGGTTATGATTATAATGAGGCTATTGGATTGCTTGGAATTAATTCCCCTTGTAGAGTCAGATCTGAAGGAAGGGGTGTTCCATATGTGCTTAAGGGTATTGAAACACCCTTCTGTAAGGAGTCCGAGGCAGATCCTCTGAATGAATACTCTATCATTATTGCTGAGGAGATTCGTGAAGAAGATATTGCTTTGGAAGTTGCACAATCCAAAAAGTGTATATCTGATATTCCAGTCAAAGTTGCTACAACTAAAAAGACTAAATCAGATATTCATAAGTTGAATCAAAACAACTATAGAAATAACATGCCTGCTGTTAATTCTTCTCATAAAGCATGTGGTGTGATTAATTGCATGTCTTGTGCTTTTAATGTTATGTATGCTTACTTTAATAAAAAGCATGTATCTAAAGATAAGACTGCTCCACGCCAACATGTTAATAATAAGAAGCATGTTAAAGCAAAGACTACTAGTCCTCCTCAGACTAGAGTGGATTCATTTATCCCTAAGCCTACTCAGAAATGTGTTAAGGCTGGCTATAAATGGAAACGCTCTTATGTGAAAGAGGTTGAAGTAGTTTTAGTTAAAAATGTTGTTTTGCCTGACAAAGGCCAGTTCTTTAAGTATGCCGGACCCAATCAATTTTGGGCTCCGAAGAAGGTCTAATCAATTTGATATTGCAGGGAGTTAAACAGGTAAACCGTGTTATATGGATTCTTGACAGTGGCTGTTCAAGGCATATGACCGGAGATAGAGCCCTGCTATCAGATTTGATTGAGAAAGATGGCCCAGTGCTTACCTTTGGAGATAACAGCAAGGGTATAACTGAGGATATGGCCTGTTTGAAATCAAGAAATGTTATCAGTCAATAAGAACATCAATGTTACATTTGATGACACCAAACTCCCTAATATCCAAACAGAAAATCCATCTGAGAAACTGAAGTTTGATGAAATGTCAGATTCAGAATCAGATGATAAGAATCCACCTGAGGTTGTTGCTGGTGATAACAATGATAATGGTGAGAGTGATGGTGGTGGAAACATTGGTTACAATGGAGATACCACTAACACTGGAAAAGAATCACCAAGACAATCTGCCAACAACTCAGGGGGAGGAAATGAAGGGTCAACTAGTCATTCACAACACCATAATGTAGAACAAGGCGAATCATCAAGATCAAATCTTCCAAGATAAACAGTTTGGATTAGAGCTCATCCTTTTGAGTTGATTATTGGTGATCCAGGTGTTGGAGTCAGAACTAGAAGTGCTACTCAAAATGAATATCATTATTCAGGGTTTCCTTCTGAAATGAAACCAAAGAATATTGAGGAAGCACTGGGTGATCCTGATTGGGTGATTGCTATGCAAGATGAACTCAATCAAATTGAACAACAACAAGTTTGGAAGCTGGTACCTAGACCGAAGAACAAGAAAGTAGTTGGTACTCGGTGGGTATTCAGAAATAAATTAGATGAAGATGGCATAATCACAAGAGACAAAGCACATTGACATCAGGTATCATTTTATCCAAGAGCATGTCATGAATGGTACTGTGGAGTTACTCTTTGTACCCACAGAGGAACAAACAATAGATATTTTCACTAAATCTCTTGATGAATCCATATTTACCAGATTGGTTGGTAAATTGGGTATGTTAAATAGTTTTAGTGATTAACTTTGTTTATTTTTTATGTTTGTTCTTAATTAAATTTACAAGTGTTCATTTGTTGTATATATATTTTTTAAATCACTTGTAAATTTATTTTATCATCTCAATTTCTCTTTTGCATGTTGATTGTAAATTATTGACATGTCTTGTCTAATTGTTAAGCTTCTTAGGTTGAGTAAGTTAAGATGAATTATTTTCTTTAAAAATATTTTTCTCAAATTTTACAAGTTAAAATTGTAGAGAAATCTATTTTTATTGAAAATTTTTTATTTTAAAATATTCAAATATTTTTTCCTGTAAATAGTTTCCTGTAAATATTTTTTCTGTATTTTATTTTAATTCATTTTCTTTCTTTAGTTTTCTACTAATAGTTTTTATATGTATATATATATTATTGTATTTTATTTTTATTATTATTATTTATTATCTTTTATTTTCTATTTGTCTTAGTTGTTTTTGAAAATATATTGTATATATTGTTTCTGATCTAGCTCTTGCTTAGCTGGAAATTCAGTGCCAAATAAAATTCAGGTATTACTTTCTATCTCTCAATCAACTTCTTTTACTGTTGCTGAACCCAAGTGGTTGTTAGGGCTGACCAAGGGATTGTAGATCCACAATCTCTATCCCAGGTCTTAGAGCCAAACAATGAGTCTATAACTTAATTACTTGACCTCTCAGCCTAAACAGAAATCAAATGTTAAACAAAGAAGTATTTTGATTGAAACAGTGAGTGATCCCACAGCTCTGCCTCCTCTAAAGAAATTCAATATATACTGAGGCATCTGTCAGCCCATCTGTATCCTCTCAATAGGATATGGACTTTGAAATGACCAATGAACTGTTTCTAGAGACATTCTCTCAACAGGATGAATCTATTGAAATTCGTCATAGGGCCATGGCACTTTGTACTGAGTCAAACACACTCTCATTACTCACAATGGGAGAAGACAATTTCATTAGATGAAACTCAGGACACAGTGAAAGCAGAGCACCTGCAACTGGTTACAGTGCCTACCATTGTTACGGTAGAAGTGCCTTCACAGGCATCTGAGGGAAAATCTGATTCTTTGCCAAATTTAAATAGAATCATTTTCTCCCCTCCCAGAGTGAACACCTCTGGCTCCCAAAGGGATTTTCCACTCGCAGATTTATCTGGAGAAAGTGGAAGGCAACTTGGTCAGTCTATCACTGAAGCAATTCAGATTTCAAATCCAAGTGATTTGATAGACATGATTGAGGATCGGGATTTGCGAACTCCCATTGCACCACCACTGACCTCTCGTGAAGAGGCTAGGGTGAGTTTCAATGCAGGTACTGATCAAAAAGGAGCAAACAGACAGCTAATGTTGAGTGATAAGAGTCAAACACTGAGTGAAACACATGCACGTGAGATGAGTGATACACTTACAAGAGAAATTCAAGTGAGTGCACACACAGACACATACACTGCAATGTAGTTAGCTCACATAGCTGATCTACAGGAACATCTATTCAAAACCCAGTCTGATAAAGAAATTTTGCAAGCACAAGTGGTTGAACGGTCTTCTTCTTCCACCTCTGTCAACAATCAGCTGGGACTACTCAAGGAAATTTTGAAGACAAAGTTACTTCCCAAGATCAACTCCATCAACTATCTCAACTCCTACTGGCTTCAGATACTCATAAAGTTAAAACTGTAGAGAATTCCTCAACTAAGGGGGAGAAGTTTCTAGAGAATTTTGAAGAAGCTAGTAAAAGGGAGCTGGAGCTGAAAAAGATATAAAAGAAAAAGGAGGAGTAAAGGGGAGTAAAGGTAATTAGCTCTGTTTTGTAAAATGATATATGTATAGAGCTTAGGTAAATCAAGACAGGTTCAATGTTATCATATGTTCAGTCTAGAGGAACATTTGTCTTGCATTTATCTTTACTGGTGAAATCTGGAAATGTCATATTTGATCCAGAACTTTCTAGTATTTACTTAGGCTTAAGAGTCCTATCTTTTTCTTGGTTTTAGTTGAGTGATCCTCTAGGTATTTGGTTGTTATTCTCTAACAAACAAATAGGGGGAGATTGAAAGGCATATGATATAGCCTATTTGTAATTCGAGGATTCTACTCAACTTAAACAAGAATGTAATAAGTAAATATTAGATCAGATGTCACAGGAATCTCAGAAGATTATATCTGTCAAAGAATGAAGATTAAAGTCATCTACAGACTTGAAGTTATTCTACATTGAAAGAAGCTCAATTTATTGATCAAGCCTCAATGAAGTATTCAAGCTCAGTGGATTTATTAAAGTGACGGAGATTTCAAGTGGTGACAGAAAAAGTACTGATTACGGAGTTCTTGAATGAGAAGGAAGTGAATCACTGCTTAAAGTCAAATAGATAAAGAACAAACATTGTCGTTAGTCACTCATGAACCAGACAGTGCATCGAGTGTCAACGTACTATTGTGTTTGTTATTTATCTAAGTTTTAAGTGATTCTGGAATTAATTGAGAAGTCAACTAATTCTATTTATTCTCTTATAAATAATTAATACTATTAAGTAATTTATTTATTAAATTAATTCTGTAAAGAATTAATTTAATACATAATTTATTTAGTTGATTATTTATATTAGAATAAAAATGAACTTAAGTGATTCTGAAATTAATTGAGAAGTCAACTAATTCTATTTATTCTATTATAAATAATTAATACTATCAAGTATATTATTTATTAAATTAATTCTGTAAAGAATTAATTTAATACATAATTTATTTAGTTAATTATTTAAGTTAGAATAAAAATGAACTAGGAAGACTTAGGTTTGAACTAGGAAGACTTAGAAAAATGAACTAGGAAGACTCACAAGTGAGTCTTCCCGAAAGTCTTCCTAGGCCAACCATTGTCTTACCGATTGTCTTCCTAATGCAATCCATTGTCTTCCCGAAAGTCTTCCAAGAGTAAAAGTATTGTTTTCCTGCAAGTCTTCCAAGGCAATTTGTATTCTGTGAAGTAGTGGCCTGCACGTGGGATTGAATAAGGAATGCTTTTATATAAAAGCATGTGCATAAGACAATTGGCCACATCAATTACAATTACAACTCAAAAGAAAAGAAAAGACACAGCAGCTCTCAACATTACATTTCTCTGTCTTCTTCAATTCCAAACTGTCTGAGCATTTAATTTCTTCAGGAGATTTAATTCTTGATTGTTCTTAGCATTTAATCCATAAGAATCATTTCTCTTGTACTGCTTTGACTTCCTAGCGGATCATAATCCCTAGATTTTATATCGAACTACTTTTTAGTATTCGATCCTTTTTATTACAAAAATAGATAAATTCATGTCGAATTTATTCTAGATTTGTTTTATCAAGTTCTTTGTAATCAGTGATCAAAATTGTAACACCCTTCAAGTTTAATAGAGTTTTATTTAACTTGAATATTGTTTCAGTTTTATTCCGCAATAATTTGTTCTAAATTGTTAAATCTTAAAAGGACAAATTCGATTAAACGGTATCGTTTGTATTCAACCCCCCTTCTACAAACTTATCAGGACCTAACAATATCCAACAGGTTTCGTATTATCAAAGTACTCAAAGTTCAATTGTCACTATCGATGGTTTTCTCTTGAAACCGATTAAAAACTCAAAATAACACCAATAAACAGTGATTTCACGGTTAAAATGAAATGACTGCAGTAAAAATGGATTCTTGAAAGTAAATATCAGTAAAAAGATCAAGAAACTATCGAGTTTTTCTTGTTCTTGGTCGTCTATATTTTGTAAGTATATGTATAAGTCCTTAGATCTGAAAATAAAGAGAGAAAAACGTCTAAGGGTCATATTTATACTGACTAATCTTCAGGGGTATTTTAGACATTTCAGGTTCGATAGTTTTCTAAAAAGAACTGTCGATGGTTTTTATTGAGGGGCAAAAAGGTCAAACACACTTCGATAGTTTTTTGAAAAACTATTGAAGTGGTTAAAATCAGAATTCAAAAAGACTTTTTCAAAAACCATCGAAAGATTTTAGCTTTAAAAGCCAAAAACTATCGAACTATATTTTCTGAAAACCATCGAGGATTTTTAAGTATTGAAAAAATTAACTCCTTTCGATAGATTTCACTTTTCATTTCAAAAACTATCGAGAAATTCCTTCGATAGTTTTCATTTCTTTTCCAAAAACTATCGAATATTGCTTTCGATAGATTTTATCTAGTACTTAGAAAAACTATCGATTTACCTGTTTCGATATATTTTTGCTTCCAGTTTATTTTCAAACATGTTCATGTTTAAAAATGAAACTTTTCTTTTTCTTATTTTCTGTCAACTAAACAATTTGTTTTAGATCAACATTTTTCACCAAAAATTCAAAGTTAACAGAAAATTCACAATTTTCTTAGAATAAAATCGACTAAATATCATTAAATGATATTAACCAATTAAAATCCAATAAATTATGCTGCATTAATCTACACTGTTTAAAACAAAGTAAATCAATTCAAATTAAACAAATGCTGAAATATTTAGAACAAATATTAGCACTTAAATAATTTTAGAATTATTAACTAGTTAAATGCGAGAAGATATATCATCCATAAATATGACATAAAATTAGTACAGTAATTCTAACCTACGAGAATTGCTCCTGAAAATAAATTCACGAGTCCTAAGGATATAGAAATTCTTAAACTCATGTATTTACTAGGTCTATCTTGCAGTTACTGACTTCTAATCAAAATCAATTAGAAAGATTTAACATCCCAAGTTCACCAACGAGCTTAGAAAAAGTGGATTCATCAAGAGGTTTAGTAAAGATGTCTGCAATTTGTTCCTCTGTGGGTACGAAGTGTAACTCCACAGTTCCATTCATGACATGTTCTCGGATAAAATGATACTTGATGTCGATGTGCTTCGTCCTCGAGTGTTGCACTGGGTTGTTGGAGATCGCTATGGCACTTGTGTTGTCGCAGAATATAGGAATCTTAGTCAACAAAAGTCCATAGTCATGGAGTTGGTTCCTCATCCACAAGATTTGAGCACAACAGCTACCAGCATCTATGTATTCAGCTTCAGCTGTTGATGTGGACACTGAGTGCTGCTTCTTGCTATACCAAGAAACTAACCTTCTTCCAAGAAACTGACAACTTCCTGAAGTACTCTTCCGATCAATCTTACAACCTGCAAAATATGAGTCTGTATATCCAATAAGATCAAATCCTGTATCTTTAGGGTACCAAATTCCAAGATTTGGGGTTCCCTTAAGATATCTAAATATTCGCTTAACAGTTATTAGATGAGATTCTTTGGGATCAGACTGAAACTTAGCACACAAGAATGTTGCAAACATTTTATCTGGTCTACTTGCAGTGAGATATAGTAAGGAGCCTATCATACCTCCGTAGCTTGTGATGTCAACCTTCTTACCAGTTTCATCCTTATCAAGCTTAGTGGCAGTTGGCATTAAAGTCTTTGTTGTAGATGAGTCTTCCATTTGATACTTCTTCAGAAGATCTTTAATGTACTCGGACTGGCAAATGAATATTCCATCTAGCCTTTGATACACTTGTAGTCCAAGAAAGAATGACAATTCACCCATTATGCTCATTTCATATCGACTCTGCATTAATGTAATATCCCAAAATTTTGTAATATTTGAAACCCTGATGAATAGTAAATTTGCTGAAGAAAATATTTTTCAGACCACACTATGTAGATGACACGGAATGAATGTTTCGAAGTTATATTATTGATGTATAGGAAGAATAAAAGAATGTAAACGCAATCAGAATCAGGAGATTCCCATTCAAATTTTTAATCACTATTCATCGGACAATCAATGATGTATTGAATTGATCGTTTTGAGGAAGTATGTAGAATGAGAAGTCCATGATCATATCTTAAACCAAGGTGAGAAATCTGTGATCATATATTAAGCCAAGGTAATGGGAAGATCAAGGGAGTATCTCCTAGCATTGGTACAGAGAAACGTTTTTAAAATCACTTGAAACTATCACGAAACAAAAGCGTAACGAATTATGGATTAAAGCCTAACCAAGGGAGAAGTATCATATAAGATCATCAAGTGTAACATATAAGAGGATTGAGGTCACAAATTATGACAGAAGCATGATGCAAGAGGGTGACAAGGTGATGACAAAGTGATGACAAGGTGATGAATCACCACCTTGTCACCACTTTCACCACAAAACCACAAACTAAATGCCATGTGTCTTGGATGACAAAACCTACTTATGGCCACACAAATTAAAAGGGATGTATTAAGTGTTAATTATAAAAAAACAAAAAGAAAAGAAAAGCAAAGAAGATGCATCCAAGAAGCCTTCAACATTCTGCCCTTTCATGTTAACCAAAGTTAAGAAAATTTTCTACAAGTTCTACTCAACCATAATTCAAGTTCTTGGGCTCTAAATCACCCTCATCCCTAGAATAAGGTAAATCCATGATCTTAGCTTCATCCATGGTTGTTATCATGCTCAAAAGTTGAATCAAAGTTGATGATGAATAGTAGAAATAAATAGTAATGTTTGAATTTCTTGTTTGATCTTGAAGTTTTAAGCTTGTAAAGGATAATCAAGGATCAAGGAAGGGCATACTAACCATTGCTAGGCTATATTAAGTACCAAGGAAGGTATAAAACCTCTCACCCTTCTGTTTATACTTTGTTATTAGTGATTATATTGAGAATGATTAAGGATAGTGTGATATAGAAGTGATATGCATGATATGTATGATGTTTAGTGGATTAAATGATGGTTGAAATTGTGAATGATGTGATGATCATGTTTAGACAGAAATAAGTTGGTTTAGATGAGATCCTTGGGTTGTGATTTCTTGATTATGGATTGGTGAATTGATTAGAGTGTTTTAAACACGGGAATCACGTTTAAGCGTTGTTACCATGTCGGATTTCACTTAGGAAGTTTGGACAGAGATCACGGATACCTTAAAGGCATAACCATAAGGCTTTCTGATCATGATCATGTAGACTCTGTTTTGTAGTTTGTTTTGGCGAAAGAATCGTATCGTTTCGATTTACGGTTTAGGAGAAACATCTGTTTTAGTGAAAGCGGTTTCGGATAACTAAGTAGTTCACTACATGAACTTTGAGATTGTGATCAAACCCTTTAAAAATGGAATTGGGTCGAGATATTAATATTTTCTGATCTTAAAAAGAATTATTCGATTGTAATAGGGGTTCCCAACTATTTTAATTATTTATCTCGAATAATGATTATGGTCTTGAACTTATCAAAAAAAAGGAAATTGGGAATCCATTCCAGGAAGTGAATATATGATTTCACTTGCCTCTTGCATTAAAAGTGATTATATTTTGGGTTTCTGAATTATCAGAACTAAAGATATTTTACTAAACTCCCAGGTCATGATTTCGAAATGTTTTACTCGAGGATCGAGGTCAGTTGACAACGGTCAACCCACATTATGACTTACTTCCGATATAACCCGGAAGTAAGGGTATGTTTACAAAACCTATCAACAAGCTTATGCTTGGGGAACTAGATTAATATCCGTTCCAGTTAAAGACAGCTGGGAGAACGACATTTTCGCGTAAGTGGCCGAGTAACGCACGGTCCCGCAAAGAAAAACTATTTGTTTTCCGGCCTTGATGTCGCCAGGTGGAAATATAATAAGAGGCCGGGTGACGCCAGTGCAGTGGAATCCGTTGGAGCGGGTCCACTTGTGTGGCCTTGATGTCGCCATGTGGTTACTAAGATGTAAGAGGCCGAGTGACGCCGGTCCAACCTAAAAGCCCGTATGCGGCTAGGGTAATGACCTTCAGGATTATCCATCTACTAGTAGAGAATCTATGGTATGACGACTGATCATCGCATACCAGTGCGTAGCCCTGTGCAACTCCCCATGTTTTTTTCCAAGGATTGGAATTTCGGAAATGTTTGGTAACTTGGGTTAAATACCGGTTACGGATACTTGTTAATAATATTTTAACAAAGTACTATACCTCATACAGTATTTGTACTGTATGGCATGTTTTGACGAAAAGAAAAGTAAACATATCATTCTGTATATGAATGAAGTTTTAAAGGTTTTCCTTTATGATATAAGCTTATATATATGCTTATGCTGCTTTATGTTATTGATGGGCTTAGTGCTCACACTTGTTTTCTTTTATATATATCACAACACAACAGCTAGGGTAGATGGCCAGGATTCGTCATACCGCTCGGAAACGCGTTTGGGCCGCGCAGACCACCCATAGGATGGCAGTTGCAGCACCTCAGGTAGAAGTACTGAGTTGGTTCGGAGTGTAACTCTTGTTGCTCCGGTTTATTTATAAGTATCACGTATGTATATTAATGAACAAGAACAAACTTTTGCGCTGCCTTTCTGGTTTCACATAGAGATCATACTGGCAGTAGGTTGCAAGCATTTTGCTTTTGGGTTGTAATAACTTTAATTTATGGATCATATGACTACTGTTTTTGCAAATTCGTTTCTGAGACATAACTGGCGTGAGTATATTGATGGTGGGGTCACCATGTGTGTTGATTTATTATATTATGATTTAAGTATCAAGTGTTTGTACAGAATAAAGGAACGTGACAACCTGGATCTCCGACCCCGGATTTGGGGGTGTTACAGAAATGGTATTAGGGCCTATAGTTATTAATCTCAGAAACGATAGGGCGTTAGGAATAATAAATGCAACTATAATAATAAGAAGAACTCCCATCGAGTTCATGGTTGGGCTACCGGATGTAGCACTAACCGTTAAAACCCGCAAGGGAACTTTTATTACACAATAAGTAACCTAGCTTTCGTTTGTATAGGTGTTTGCGGCCGAGGAGGCTGATGACTTTGAGACCCAGCATGACGATGCTCTGCTAGCGGCTGAGGACGACCCCGTGGACAACCCCATGGAGGATCTAGATGAGGATCTCGAGGAAGATACAGAGGAACCAGACGAGGATCCGGAAGAGGACCCCGTGACTGTGTTTGACTTTCCTACTTCTCCTGCTCCCACTATTAACGGAGAGTCGACTGAGGATGATGATTTCACTGAGAGGGATCAGGTTGTGCCTGATGTAGTTACCACGGAGGACGATGAGACTTCTGAGGACAGTGCTAGCCGAGGAGGCATCAGGATGTACCTTCTGCCTACTGTGAGAGCCCTTACCCCTCCTGTGCCCCCACTGAGCCCGTTACCATCAGACGATGACTATGACCTCGCCCCTGAGGGATACGAGGAGGACCAGGCCATGGCTGATCCAGACACACCTCCTCCCTCACCTACTGGAGTACCTACTATGATCCATGATTGGATGATTGGCCGGCTGACCACTGACTTGGCAGCGGCAGAGGCTAGAGCTGATGAGCTGAGGAGATAGTTGGCTGCAGAGAGAGACCCGTCGTTCCTATCAGGACGGGATGAGGTTTATGACTCCTATGGAGGTGAGACGTGAGATTTCCAGCATTGAGTGGCGAGCTATGGTCCGCATGAGAGGCCTGTCTGTTATTGCTGAGGGATTGGTACCCCGACGGGCCACAGAGATGATTTGGGCAGATGCCATGGCGCGTTTCAGGAGCCTGACCCGCCCGGAGGTAGAGCCTTGATAGATGATGGATAGCTTAGTTCTCTAATCTCAGATGGCCGTTAGTAGTGCCAGTTTTTGTGGGATGGTTCCGATGTATAGTAGTATCCTTTCTGAGTTAGAGACAGGCTGATCAGACTGACGTTAGTAGATGTTGACTGGTTGACTGGTAGTACTTAGCTTTTGACTGTTGTAAGAATGATGTAGTTCAACGACGTGTTCGCTTTTGTTGGAACTTTGACTTCAGTATCTCGTGACTTTATGTCACTTATGTATATATTCGTGCATTTCAGTTTCTTTAAAAGCTTCCAGTCTTAAATTTGATATCCCCTGTTATTTCAACTGTTTTACAAGTTATTAGTTTTTGACATATAAACTGTGTAACCCCATTTTGACAAAAAAATATATATAAAAGAATTTTGTATGGGAAATGATGATTTCCAAGATTGCCACCGATAAACTCAACCGATCGAACTACCTATTTTGAAGGAACAAATGGTTTTTAATAAAAGTTCTTGTTTAAAAACATCAGGAAAATGCCACCCCGACGTATGGGAACGCGAGCACGCCCTGCCAATCCTGCGGCTCAGGGTGAGGGCAGTGTTAACCAGGGAGATGTAAGACAAAACTTTCATAATGAGGAAGAAAACCCAGACTTCCACGAGTTGGAAGAACAGACTTATGAGGAAGGCGAGTATGAAGGAAGCAGAGAGGATGATGATTATAATGAGTTCGATGATCAGGATTATGAAGAGGAAGAGTACGAAAGTACTCAGAATGTAGAGGTCCCGGTGGAAACCCGATGGACCAATTCATACACCTACTCCGACAGAATTTAAACCAGCACCCACCGCCACCACCACCAGGTCCCAATACTCCGGGACAGAATGCTTTCAAGGCTTTTAAGTCCCTAAGACCCCCGGAATTTCAGGGATCTGCTGACCCTGTTGAGGCAAGAGCTTGGTTAAAGGAAATGGAAAAATCTTTTGAAATCCTAGGTATTGAGGAAGCCCAAAAGACCGTCTTTGCTACATACCTCCTGAAAGGGGAGGCTAACTACTGGTGGGAATCGAAGAGAAACCTAGAAACAGATGTCTTTGTTACCTGGACAAGGTTTACTACCTTATTTCTGGAAAAGTATTTCCCTGTATTCATGGAAGCACAAATGGAGAGGAAGTTTTTGGAACTGAAACAGGATAACATGACTGTGGCGGAATATGAAGCCAAGTTTACTGAGTTGTCTAGGTTTGTGCCAGATTTTGTCAATACCGACTTGAAGAGGTCAAGAAGGTTTCAGCCAGGGCTAAAGTAATGGATTCAGAATAGAGTAGCTGTGTTGGAAATAACGGACTATGCCTCGCTAGTGCAAAAGGCAACCATAGTGGAAGCAGGTAGTGAGCAGAGTCAGAAAGGAAGAGAAGAGAAAAAGAGAAAGTTTGGTAGTCAAGGAGGAAGCTCGGTGAACAAGAGTTTTCCATCAAGGCCATTTGGAGGAACCCGGTTCCAACCCTTAAGGAATTCCGGATTCAGGAAAACTGGGAATAATAGTCTAAGCTAGGGCGGCAGACAGACTGGAGTGTCCCATTTTAATCAACCCCGACCCCCACTACCTGACTGCAAGACTTGCGAAAGAAAACATCTGGGAGAGTGCACCTTAAAGTCGGTAATCTGCTTCAAGTGCAAAAAGACGGGGCACTACTCCAGAACATGCCCTCTGAACGATCAGAAGTGTTTTCAGTATGGGAAATTAGGACACCTGAAAAGAGCCTGCTTTATGGCAAACCCCGCCGGCTCAAGAATCAGTGGAGCCGCCTCTAACAAGCCCCCGACTGCTAGAACTTTCAACATGACTGTGAAGGATGCCGTGAGGGACACAAATGTGATAGCAGGTACCCTTCTACTCATCACCGTCAATGCAAATGTTTTATTTGATTCAGGAGCTACCAAGTCTTTTATTTCGAGGGATTTCGTGAGTCAATTAAGACTTAGAGCGGAACCATTAAAGGAAGTATTAGAGGTAGAGATAGCAAATCGGGAAGTAATTCCGGTTGATAAGATACATTTAGACTATAGTCTAGAGATAGAAGGTCAACAGTTTCGTGTAGACTTGGTCCCATTTAAATTAGGGGAATTTGATGTTATTCTGGGAATGGATTGGTTGTCGAGCAATGGTGCTCAGATCGATTGTGAAAGAAAGAAAATCTGGATCAAAACGTCCGAAGGACGGGAGGTCGTGTTCAAGGGACAAGGACAAACCCGTAAGTTTTTAACCATGGCCCAAACCAAGAGGTTGTTGCGGCATGGGTGTGAGGCTTACTTAGCCTATGTGATAGATACAAATTGTAATAACCCGAATTTTTGGTAGAATTAAAACTTTTCTTATTATGATTAAGTGCATCAGTGAATAGTGAATTTGGTGGATGAATAGTGATTTTGAGGATTAACAAAGTTTTTCATGCCACCTATGTACGAGACGTAGTGTGGATATTCCGAAGTCATATTAGTGATCTACGGAGTAAATAAGTGAATGCAAAGACGATCGGAATTCAGAAATTCCGAATTTTATTTTGGTGTAGTATTTGACCGGGCAGTGAATTATATATTATTATATTCAAGAAACGAGATATTAAATTAAGGATTTGAGGATTTAATATTTTGGAATGTTATTATATTTGATTTGAGAATTTAGAACGAAAACCACTGAGACAGTGAAACGAAGGTTCTAGAAACCGCTGATACTTTATAACGAGATTAAGTGATTAAGCGAACGAATCATGGATTAAGGATTGAAATTATGACAGGATTAATTATAGACATGGAAGTAACATGTAACAAGATTAATTCGAGAAATGCAACATTTGGATCATCCATGTGAAAGGAAAACGAACCAGTAAAGCTGCTTGCCACCATGATCTCCATTGCTTGACACGTGTCCCCTTCTTTGCCACCATAACCCCCCACTGATCGACACGTGTCCTGGACATGCAATGACTCACCACCTTTAACAAAAAATCAGCATTTCCAAGCAAATTAACAAAAAATCAAAAACCATTCTTATTTTCTTCATTTTCGGCCAAAGCAAAACTGCCGGATTGTAAAATTCATATCTCCTTCATTTCTCGGTGGACAATTGCGATCTATAGCTTGTTGGAAAGGTCTTGAGATAATCTACATTTCGTATTTCACGAGTTACTTCCATTTGAGCAAGGTAAGACCTTCAGTTTTCCAGTTCTTTAAACCGGTGTATAGTAACTCCGAGAATTCATAACTTGTTCTTGATTTTCTTTTGCAAGTTTAAGGATGATAACCATGGATGAAGACTCTCTTAAGGCTTACAAGCTCTTGTGGTGTGTTTAAGGATTCAAGGAAGGTATAAAAACCTCTGCCCCTTTTTGTTATATGAGTTTTGAAATGGTTTTGATGTTTATGTAAAGTTAAGCTCATGATTAAGTGATTAGATGAATTGTTGGTTGAGTATTGGAGGATGGGTTATGAATTTTGTTGTGATTATTCATGGAGGATTTGACTGAGTGGAGGGTGTATAAGGTGGATGGTGAGTTTGGGATTGTTTGGTATTGATTTGAGTGTGTTTTGAAAATGGAAAACGTTAAGTTTTAAGCCGTCGTAATGCCCGATTCTCGTTAACTTTAAAACTGCATAGAATCCGAAAACTTAACTGCCTCTTTTGGTTCAGTGATGAACATGAGTGTGTAGAGCTTTGTTTCTAGTTTACGTGAGCGCAAGAATCATGTCGTTACGATTTACGGTTTAAGAGAAAAGTGAGTTTTAGTAAACGTCGTTTGGAGGAACAACCCTTCTCTGTTCAGCAACTTTGAGGCTATATTTGGACCACTTCGGAGCCATATTAAAATGTGAAACTTTGAGGAATAATACTAGAGACAGTTAGGAAGGCTCACGAAAAAGATTCGGATTAAAAAGATTATATTTCGATTTTATAAAAATGTTTTAGTCGAGGTCGCGCAAGTGAAAACCACTGAAAACAAGACTTAGAAACCAAGGTTCCAAATGGTTAAGTATAACTTGGATTTGAGGATGGATTTCGAACCAAACTTATGATTTAAGTATTTGACGAATAACATGGACTTAGTGTGACGCTAGAGCGAGCAAGTAATGCCTTGGTTGTATTTCGCTTACGTGTTTAAGCATTGAGTTATAAGTGGTTTATCGAGGGGATTAACCGTGTGTTTTCGTTTGACTTTGTCTAGATTGTCCGACATCGTCGCGAACCCCTATCACTTCTCGAGCATCAGGCAAGTTTCTAAAAACCATATTTTGAAGTATGTATATACTAGATGCAAGTTATGTATGCATACTCGATCGTTCAGAGTATATTTATTTTGAAATATATGAAATATGTTGAATAAGTTTCAATCCATATTTGCAAGTTTCCCAATATTGTGCTTCCTTATCAAAACCAGTATATCCTTGGTCTTGTTAATGATATTAAATCCTGCTCGTGCGATAACCAAAATCCCATGACCTTATAATACGGTTGATGGGTGGTGATGCTTTTAAGATCCTACGCCTTGAATTATATGGTGTATATGTTTATAAACTTTTCGTATGGTGGAAGGGGACTTTATATCATAAGGTAGGTATTTGTGTACTGGAATAAGAAAGGCTCAGAGGGTAGAGCATGTATTGAGTTTATAACTTAGCCAGCGTATCGGGGTTATTTTGTAAGGTATATTTTCGAAAACCCGGACAGAGCTTTTTAGAAAGATTTTCGCAATAATTAACCTAAAGGCAACATCACCAATAAACCAGTGTTTATTTAATTAGTAAATACTTCTGGAAGCATTTACGGATTAAATAAGCCTTATTCGTCTAATTAAATTTGTTTACTTAGATGAATATCATTTTCAAAATGTTTTCTTAAAATCGCTTTGTTCCGGAATGATAACAAAGATATCGGGTAACTGTTATTCGAGGGTTAATTATTTTATTTAAAGAATATTATTTATATTCATTTGAGGATTATTGACTTTAAGAATATTATTTATTAATATTCATTTTAAGAATATTATTTATTAATATTCATTTGAGGATTATCGACTTACAGAATATTATTTATATTCATTTGAGGATATTGACTTTAAGAATATTATCGTACATATTCATCTGGGGATTATGTAATGAATAGTATGTGTGAATATTCATTTGAAAGTTATTTAATTGTTTAATGAATATTACCTTTGAATATTCATTCGAGGATTGATTATTTATTTAATGAATATTATTTTGAATATTCATTTGAGACTTAATTATTTAATGAATATTATTTTCGAATATTCATTTGAAATTTATTGATTAATGAATATTATTTTGAATATTCATTTGAGGCTTAATTATTTAATAAATATTATTTTCAAATATTCATTTGAGGATTACTTACTTAATGAATATTATTTTCAAATATTCATTTAAGATTTACTTATTTAATAAATATTATTAAGTATTTGTAAATCAAAAAGAGGTTCCCAAAACAATGTTTTCCATTTAAATCCGTCTCTTAAGAGGATTTAAATGTTCGCTCAACCATCAAAAATATGGGAAACCTGATTTAAGAGACTACTACTCTTTTTGAACTCTCAACTCAAAACTGTCAAGGGACTGATATTTTCTTGGAGCAATTTAATTGCTGCCAGTCTAGTGTTGTGTTACCACCTCAATGATCGAGGGGTAAATTCATGGAACAAGTCGATATCCATTAACAAGCATAGCTTGGGAAATATTGGAGAATCTCCCTTTCCAACCTAGATATAACTACTTAGTGGAGTCGTATCAACAAGTGTTACACTTGGGGAAAGGAGGACGATCTTTACGTTTCAGAGTCATGGATTCCATCTGAACTAGGAGTGGTGTAAGTGGTCAAGTTGCGTGGGCCCATCCAACTTTTATATATTGCCCCAAATGGGCCGGGAGGTCATAGTAAGGCGGTAGACAATGTCAGGCCGTCGTGATACTTCCATCTACATGTAGAAAACTATTTGAGCGGTGCGACCTGCTACTGATCATAGTAAGGTTAGGCACAGCGGACGCGGTAGCAACTCCAGTATTGGTTCATCATCCAATTTGGATATTCCTGCAACATGTATTGGGGTGAAGAACCAATCATGTTGGTAGGGGGTCGAAAAGTGTTTGGAAATGAAGTGACAATAAATTCATGCAACTTCATCTTTTATTTATGAGTTATGACTCTGTGGATACCTTACATAACATGAGTTATGGTAAGGGAGTTGTTTATACTGAATCACCTTATAACTTCGTCTTTTAAGTTATATGTTGATATTCTGCATATATAGCAGATATTTTTCGGAAAGGTTATATTTGGTTTACTTTGAAACCTCATCGTTTATACTAGAACTTTGTTCATAATATAGCCAAAGTTTGCAGAAATATTATGAAATTGATATTTGAAATACAACAATGGTATTATTTTTGGGATTACATTCCGATAAGGATGTAATTTAAGTATCGAGATATTTTGACAAATTATTGTCTTATACCCGCTTTATTTATGGGTTGAATTAAAGGCAGAATTATGCCATACTTTCATTTCCTTGCTGAGCTATCGCTCACTCTTGCTATTGTTTTATATATATATTATATAGCAGCGAAGCAGGATGCCAATGGGACGGCACATACCCCGCAAGGCGTTTTCATAAACAGTTTCTAGCAGTGATCCCGAGAGTAGTACGAACCAATCGAATCAGGCTACAGCTTTCGGTATTCGACTTATGTATATACATGAATGGTATTAGAGGATTGTAAGCATCAGAAGACTAAGTTGGTAATGTAACATTACTTAGAAATTGTATCAGTGACAGATTCAAAAGACATTTGGGTATTGTAATAAAAATTATTTATTCCGCAATTGTTGTATTGTGTCGTTTTTGAGACTCTAACCTGTGTGTGTGTGTGTGTGAGACGTATGTTGTGGGGTAATGAGCAGGTGAATTATGAATGGTGTGAGTAATACAGGTAAGGCAAGGAGTACATAGATCGTGACTACCCTAAATCCCTGACCCCGGATTTGGGGCTGTTACAGAAATGGTATCAGAGCGTTAGGTTACAGTCCTCAGAAACGATAGGAGATCGAGTCTTACAATACCCTTAAGAATGATAAGAACATCTAGAGCCTAAATTGAGTTCGTAGTCGGGTTAGAGGACACGACCCTGACTGTTTAAGATGAAGCCCGAGAGGGGACTTCTTCTGGGAAACCGTACTTAGGACTTCATGATTAGTCACCTCGATTCGTATGAGTTATAGATTGATGGGATTCTGAGATACCAGACCCCGAGGCCTTCGAGTAGGCAATTGATGATGCGTTCCTTGAAATGGACGGAGACCCGATAAAGGAAGATCCATAGGAGGATCTAGAGGAAGACCCCATGGTGGGTCAAGGAAAGAATCTTGTAGAGAACATGTTGATTGATAAAGATGTAGTATGTTACTTGAGGTCGTATAATAGGACCAGACGAACCTTCAAAGGACAAATAAGTGACGAAACGAGAGTTTTAAGGATCGTTCATGATTCATCAAGAGATATGACAAAGAAAATGGAGTAGAGTCTCCAAAGCAGAAGAGGTAGAGGCAGTACAGCCAGTATCAGTGGATTGATTCGACTTGAACGAAACCTGTTACCCGTAGTCGGTTATAGTTGCCCATAAGGAGGCGGCATACGTAAGAACCAAGATGTTCAGATTTTCACGAACGATTAAGGGTACTTAGTTGCCTAGAATAGTGTAAGGAATTGTTTTGGGCTATGAGATTTCAATCCCCCACGACCAGCGATTCCACTGGAAATAGTGTCTATTACATCATTGAGGGATTTTATTATCTCAAGGAAAATTTTGGGTATAAAGATGATTGAAATAGAGACCGAATTTAAGTTTGTAGTTTGTAACGATCCTCCGGAGTACCGCCCAGTCGACATGTGGAATTGTCGTTGCTATGGGCGACAACGGTATCGAAGTCTTCTTATAGAACAGAACGCTTACTTGAGATGTTTGCGCCTAGTCGAATAGAATTCCCTGCGATTGCAAAGGTCGATGGTTGGATCCTTAGCGACTATTATAAGTCGGCAATGACGTAAGTATCAAACACCTTAGGGCGCGTGGAAAAGAAAAGCTTTGGAATTGAACGATTATCCATTAGAGGAGCCGACATAAAAGGCATCCGTAGAGACCTTGGTAGTACCCTCCCCCTTTGCAGATTATGTGGGATATTTCCCCAATCTATGATCTATCTTGACCTCTTTCCAAGAAAGAATTCTGATAAAGGGTATATTCCCTCTTCGAAGTTATTTTATAACACTTGTGTTAAATCATAATTAATTTCAATTGTGTTAGAGGCTGTCACGATGCCTACTTTCAGGTTTTCGAAGCCCTGTCAAATGATGTTATTTAAGCTTTCACTTTTCTTCAAATAATGAATGACCCCATGGTGATACCTCACCACTTGTTTGTTAAGTACCAGTATCTTTTTGGTTATTCTTTTCTTTGTATTTTCTTTGGAAACCGCACCTTTGGAATCTGTTCAATTTTAATTCAAGGTGTTCCTTTGAGAAATATTGTCGAGAGGCGATAATCATTAAATTGATCTCGAATTGCTTTCATACTTTTCAACTTCCACTGAGACGAACAACCCTATACTTTTAGGGGCTACAAGGACTATCTGTCTATATGATAGAAGTCTGATGGGACGCCATCACTTGTAAGTTGTGAAATACAAGAAGGCTAATTACCTTTAGTAATGTCTCAATCGAGGCACGCAACGTTGAGTTCTTACGATCATGTTGATCTCTCGGTAAATTCTCTTACCTCCAATAAGGTTACCTTAAAACTCATAACCTTATGATCACCAGTGTGTGACGTTTTCCTTGATATGGGAGCTGTCTTTTCAAGGCCCCATGAATTTTGGTTATCCTCATTGAATTCTAAGGGGAGGCGAACCAGGTCAAATAAGTCAAAATTCGCTGATAGGAATTAGATCCGCAACGAAATCGCCTATGACAGGAGCGAATCCCTAAGACGAATAGAATGTTAATGACATATCAATGAATTGGTTTATTCTCCCAAGGATATTATGATAATGGAAAGGGGATCAAGTGATATATGTGAAAGGAATAGTGATGTGTCGTGTACTCCAGTGACAACGGTGTTAGATAGATGCCATATAGTGGAATTGAGATTTTGGAGGAGTTGTTTACGAATGGACACTACCTCTGGGTTAGCAAGATAAGTACTGGCGATAGAGTCAGAGGGAGCTGGTATTGTGACTTGGGAGAAGTTGACATTATAATAAGGACGGGTGGGTTGACACCCAATGGAGCCCAGACTGATTGTAAGAGAGAGAGTAATAAATAAAGGATGGAAACCGATTCAGAGATTCTTGAATATAGTTTAGACTAAGAAGCTATTACGCCAGAGATCCGAGGCTTAATTAGCTCTTATGGTGGACGCCAAGAAAAGAGATACCAAGTAAAAAGGGAACTACAATGGTTTTGGGAGATTGTACAAGGTTTTAATGAGCTACCAGATATCGATTTGGATGACATGAGAATGAATACCGAGTATTCCGAGTATAGTGGGAATGAAAGAGTTAGAGACTCAGTTATAAGAATTGTTGTATAAGGGTATGATAAGGCCCAGTGTATCACCGTGGGAAACCCCGGTGTTGTTCGTAAGAGAGAAAGATGTTAGCACAAGATTATGCATCGAACCTCGAGAGTTGAATGAGTTCGACCTGGAGGATAGGTACCCTTGTAAATGATTGTTTGATCAGCGGAAAAACGCTGTGTATTTCCAAATTTATTCAAGAACTGGATACCACCAGTTGGAAGTTAAATCCGAGGATGTACCCAAGACTGCGATTCGTACGAGGAATAGACACTTTGAGATTTTAGCGAAGTTATTTTGGGTTGACTAATGCACCCACAAATTTTGATGGAATGTAATGAAGTGGCGTTGAGTTATCCGTGATAGTAGATAACATGAGATGGAGAAATGGCTAAAATTTACCTAAAATTGACTGCGAGATACACTACCATCCGGGGAAGGCCAATGTGGTGGCCGATACCCTTGATTAAAATGAGACAGAGATGGATTCCGAATAATCGGGAATTAAAGGATGAGATTTTACACAAAACCAAGTTAGTCCAACAAACTAGAAAGACAAAAGATTTCACCAACAAGCGGCTAGTGACAACCAAGACAGACAGAGAAAGTATGCGGACTAAGCCCGCGAGTATAGAAATAGTACTGCTATTGATAAGCTAAATGGCAAGTTGATGAATGACAATCAAGTTTATGCTGGTGTATTTCTGTACAAACAAGATAGAGAATATGAGGTTAGCGATTCGTGATGCTAAAGGTATCTCCATGGAAAGAATTAATGAGATTTGAAAAGAAAGGGAAGTCGAGCCCGAGATTCATTGGGCCATCTGAGATTTTAAAATGCGTCAGGAAGGTGGCCTACGAGCCAGCCTTACCCCCCCAAACTTGTAGAATGGTCATAACGGGGTTCAGGTGTCAATGCTACGTTAGTATACTATAGATGCCCGGCATATGTTAGAGTACGAGCAGGTAGATATACAACCTGGTCTGACTTACAAAGAACAACCTGTGGAAATCACGGATAGAAAAGAGCAAGTGCTAAGTGACGAGGTTGCCAAGCTAGTGAGAGGTTTGTGGAAAATCAAGAAGTGGAAGAATCCACTTGGGAGTTAGAAAGTGCAATGGGAGGGAATTACCCCCAGTTATTCCTAAGCTGATTCCGGGACGGAATCCTTTTAAGGAGGGGAGACTGTAATAACCCGAATTTTTGGTAGAATTAAAACTTTTCTTATTATGATTAAGTGCATCAGTGAATAGTGAATTTGGTGGATGAATAGTGATTTTGAGGATTAACAAAGTTTTTCATGCCACCTATGTACGAGACGTAGTGTGGATATTCCGAAGTCATATTAGTGATCTACGGAGTAAATAAGTGAATGCAAAGACGATCGGAATTCAGAAATTCCGAATTTTATTTTGGTGTAGTATTTGACCGGGCAGTGAATTATATATTATTATATTCAAGAAACGAGATATTAAATTAAGGATTTGAGGATTTAATATTTTGGAATGTTATTATATTTGATTTGAGAATTTAGAACGAAAACCACTGAGACAGTGAAACGAAGGTTCTAGAAACCGCTGATACTTTATAACGAGATTAAGTGATTAAGCGAACGAATCATGGATTAAGGATTGAAATTATGACAGGATTAATTATAGACATGGAAGTAACATGTAACAAGATTAATTCGAGAAATGCAACATTTGGATCATCCATGTGAAAGGAAAACGAACCAGTAAAGCTGCTTGCCACCATGATCTCCATTGCTTGACACGTGTCCCCTTCTTTGCCACCATAACCCCCCACTGATCGACACGTGTCCTGGACATGCAATGACTCACCACCTTTAACAAAAAATCAGCATTTCCAAGCAAATTAACAAAAAATCAAAAACCATTCTTATTTTCTTCATTTTCGGCCAAAGCAAAACTGCCGGATTGTAAAATTCATATCTCCTTCATTTCTCGGTGGACAATTGCGATCTATAGCTTGTTGGAAAGGTCTTGAGATAATCTACATTTCGTATTTCACGAGTTTCTTCCATTTGAGCAAGGTAAGACCTTCAGTTTTCCAGTTCTTTAAACCGGTGTATAGTAACTCCGAGAATTCATAACTTGTTCTTGATTTTCTTTTGCAAGTTTAAGGATGATAACCATGGATGAAGACTCTCTTAAGGCTTACAAGCTCTTGTGGTGTGTTTAAGGATTCAAGGAAGGTATAAAAACCTCTGCCCTTTTTGTTATATGAGTTTTGAAATGGTTTTGATGTTTATGTAAAGTTAAGCTCATGATTAAGTGATTAGATGAATTGTTGGTTGAGTATTGGAGGATGGGTTATGAATTTTGTTGTGATTATTCATGGAGGATTTGACTGAGTGGAGGGTGTATAAGGTGGATGGTGAGTTTGGGATTGTTTGGTATTGATTTGAGTGTGTTTTGAAAATGGAAAACGTTAAGTTTTAAGCCGTCGTAATGCCCGATTCTCGTTAACTTTAAAACTGCATAGAATCCGAAAACTTAACTGCCTCTTTTGGTTCAGTGATGAACATGAGTGTGTAGAGCTTTGTTTCTAGTTTACGTGAGCGCAAGAATCATGTCGTTACGATTTACGGTTTAAGAGAAAAGTGAGTTTTAGTAAACGTCGTTTGGAGGAACAACCCTTCTCTGTTCAGCAACTTTGAGGCTATATTTGGACCACTTCGGAGCCATATTAAAATGTGAAACTTTGAGGAATAATACTAGAGACAGTTAGGAAGGCTCACGAAAACGATTCGGATTAAAAAGATTATTTTTCGATTTTATAAAAATGTTTTAGTCGAGGTCGCGCAAGTGAAAACCACTGAAAACAAGACTTAGAAACCAAGGTTCCAAATGGTTAAGTATAACTTGGATTTGAGGATGGATTTCGAACCAAACTTATGATTTAAGTATTTGACGAATAACATGGACTTAGTGTGATGCTAGAGCGAGCAAGTAATGCCTTGGTTGTATTTCTCTTACGTGTTTAAGCATTGAGTTATAAGTGGTTTATCGAGGGGATTAACCGTGTGTTTTCGTTTGACTTTGTCTAGATTGTCCGGCATCGTCGCGAACCCCTATCACTTCTCGAGCATCAGGCAAGTTTCTAAAAACCATATTTTGAAGTATGTATATACTAGATGCAAGTTATGTATGCATACTCGATCGTTCAGAGTATATTTATTTTGAAATATATGAAATATGTTGAATAAGTTTCAATCCATATTTGCAAGTTTCCCAATATTGTGCTTCCTTATCAAAACCAGTATATCCTTGGTCTTGTTAATGATATTAAATCCTGCTCGTGCGATAACCAAAATCCCATGACCTTATAATACGGTTGATGGGTGGTGATGCTTTTAAGATCCTACGCCTTGAATTATATGGTGTATATGTTTATAAACTTTTCGTATGGTGGAAGGGGACTTTATATCATAAGGTAGGTATTTGTGTACTGGAATAAGAAAGGCTCAGAGGGTAGAGCATGTATTGAGTTTATAACTTAGCCAGCGTATCGGGGTTATTTTGTAAGGTATATTTTCGAAAACCCGGACAGAGCTTTTTAGAAAGATTTTCGCAATAATTAACCTAAAGGCAACATCACCAATAAACCAGTGTTTATTTAATTAGTAAATACTTCTGGAAGCATTTACGGATTAAATAAGCCTTATTCGTCTAATTAAATTTGTTTACTTAGATGAATATCATTTTCAAAATGTTTTCTTAAAATCGCTTTGTTCCGGAATGATAACAAAGATATCGGGTAACTGTTATTCGAGGGTTAATTATTTTATTTAAAGAATATTATTTATATTCATTTGAGGATTATTGACTTTAAGAATATTATTTATTAATATTCATTTTAAGAATATTATTTATTAATATTCATTTGAGGATTATCGACTTACAGAATATTATTTATATTCATTTGAGGATATTGACTTTAAGAATATTATCGTACATATTCATCTGGGGATTATGTAATGAATAGTATGTGTGAATATTCATTTGAAAGTTATTTAATTGTTTAATGAATATTACCTTTGAATATTCATTCGAGGATTGATTATTTATTTAATGAATATTATTTTGAATATTCATTTGAGACTTAATTATTTAATGAATATTATTTTCGAATATTCATTTGAAATTTATTGATTAATGAATATTATTTTGAATATTCATTTGAGGCTTAATTATTTAATAAATATTATTTTCAAATATTCATTTGAGGATTACTTACTTAATGAATATTATTTTCAAATATTCATTTAAGATTTACTTATTTAATAAATATTATTAAGTATTTGTAAATCAAAAGAGGTTCCCAAAACAATGTTTTCCATTTAAATCCGTCTCTTAAGAGGATTTAAATGTTCGCTCAACCATCAAAAATATGGGAAACCTGATTTAAGAGACTACTACTCTTTTTGAACTCTCAACTCAAAACTGTCAAGGGACTGATATTTTCTTGGAGCAATTTAATTGCTGCCAGTCTAGTGTTGTGTTACCACCTCAATGATCGAGGGGTAAATTCATGGAACAAGTCGATATCCATTAACAAGCATAGCTTGGGAAATATTGGAGAATCTCCCTTTCCAACCTAGATATAACTACTTAGTGGAGTCGTATCAACAAGTGTTACACTTGGGGAAAGGAGGACGATCTTTACGTTTCAGAGTCATGGATTCCATCTGAACTAGGAGTGGTGTAAGTGGTCAAGTTGCGTGGGCCCATCCAACTTTTATATATTGCCCCAAATGGGCCGGGAGGTCATAGTAAGGCGGTAGACAATGTCAGGCCGTCGTGATACTTCCATCTACATGTAGAAAACTATTTGAGCGGTGCGACCTGCTACTGATCATAGTAAGGTTAGGCACAGCGGACGCGGTAGCAACTCCAGTATTGGTTCATCATCCAATTTGGATATTCCTGCAACATGTATTGGGTGAAGAACCAATCATGTTGGTAGGGGGTCGAAAAGTGTTTGGAAATGAAGTGACAATAAATTCATGCAACTTCATCTTTTATTTATGAGTTATGACTCTGTGGATACCTTACATAACATGAGTTATGGTAAGGGAGTTGTTTATACTGAATCACCTTATAACTTCGTCTTTTAAGTTATATGTTGATATTCTGCATATATAGCAGATATTTTTCGGAAAGGTTATATTTGGTTTACTTTGAAACCTCATCGTTTATACTAGAACTTTGTTCATAATATAGCCAAAGTTTGCAGAAATATTATGAAATTGATATTTGAAATACAACAATGGTATTATTTTTGGGATTACATTCCGATAAGGATGTAATTTAAGTATCGAGATATTTTGACAAATTATTGTCTTATACCCGCTTTATTTATGGGTTGAATTAAAGGCAGAATTATGCCATACTTTCATTTCCTTGCTGAGCTATCGCTCACTCTTGCTATTGTTTTATATATATTATATAGCAGCGAAGCAGGATGCCAATGGGACGGCACATACCCCGCAAGGCGTTTTCATAAACAGTTTCTAGCAGTGATCCCGAGAGTAGTACGAACCAATCGAATCAGGCTACAGCTTTCGGTATTCGACTTATGTATATACATGAATGGTATTAGAGGATTGTAAGCATCAGAAGACTAAGTTGGTAATGTAACATTACTTAGAAATTGTATCAGTGACATATTCAAAAGACATTTGGGTATTGTAATTAAAAATTATTTATTCCGCAATTGTTGTATTGTGTCGTTTCTGAGACTCTAACCTGTGTGTGTGTGTGTGTGAGACGTATGTTGTGGGGTAATGAGCAGGTGAATTATGAATGGTGTGAGTAATACAGGTAAGGCAAGGAGTACATGGATCGTGACTACCCTAAATCCCTGACCCCGGATTTGGGGCTGTTACACAAATCGAGAGGTTTCTAAGTTACCAAATATTCCAATTGTTAATGAATTTGAAGACGTATTTCCAGAAGACCTTCCGGGATTATGACCCGATAGGGATATAGAATTCGCTATCGAATTAGCTCTAGGGACGGCGCCAGTTTCGAAGGCCCCGTACCGGTTAGCTCCAGTAGAGATAAAAGAGTTAGCCATTCAATTGCAGGAATTGCTAGATAAGGGAATGATAAGACCCAGTGTGTCACCATGGGGTGCACCAGCGCTGTTTGTGAAAAAGAAGGATGGTAGTTTGAGATTGTGCATAGACTATCGAGAACTAAACAAGTTAACCATTAAGAACCGATATCATTTGCCAAGGATTGATGATTTGTTTGACCAGTTAAAAGATGCGGTTTACTTCTCCAAGATTGACCTAAGGACTGGATATCACCAGTTAAAGATAAAACCCGAAGATATACCCAAGACTGCATTTCGCACTAGGTATGGACACTATGAGTTTTTGGTAATGTCGTTTGGGCTGACGAATGCCCCAGCAGCTTTCATGGACCTAATGAATAGAGTCTTCAAACAATATTTGGACAAATGTGTCATAGTTTTTATTGATGATATTTTAGTCTACTCCAAGACAGAGGAAGAACACGCAGAACACTTGAGAATAGTGTTAGAGACGTTGAGAAAAGAAAGGTTATATGCCAAGTTTTCCAAGTGTGAGTTTTGGCTAAGGGAAGTACAATTTCTAGGCCATGTGGTCAGCAGTGAAGGAGTACTGGTTGACCCTGCTAAGATAGAAGTCGTTTCAAACTGGGAGAGACCAACCACCCCGACTGAGGTGAGAAGTTTTGTAGGCTTAGCCGGGTATTATCGGAGATTTGTGCAAAATTTTGCTAGAATAGCAGCCCACTGACCCGATTGACCCGAAAGACTGAGAAGTTTGAGTGGACTGAGAAATGCGAGAAGAGTTTTCAGGAATTGAAAAGGAGGCTAGTTACTGCCCTTGTACTGGCACTGCTAGACGGAAAGGGGAATTTCGTGATCTATAGTGACGCGTCCCACAAAGGGTTAGGATGCGTGCTTATGCAACACGAAAGGGTGATTGCATATGCTTCCAGGCAGTTAAAAGAATATGAGAGCAGATACCCTACCCATGATTTGGAGCTAGCAGCAATAGTTTTTGCCTTGAAGATTTGGAGGAATTACTTATATGGAGAAAAGTGCGAGATCTACACAGACCATAAGAGCCTTAAGTACATTTTCACTCAGAAAGAGCTCAATATGAGACAGAGGAGATGGTTAGAATTAATCAAAGATTATGATTGCGAGATTCTTTACCACCCAGGGAAGGCCAATGTGGTGGCCGATGCCCTTAGCAGGAAAGAGAGACTCAAAATGATAACCTCCTCAGAGAAGTTAATCCAAGAGTTTGAAAAGATGGAGATTGAGGTTAAAATAACCGGAGATGGCACAGAGAAATTATTTGAAATCGCACTACAATCGGAATTGCTGCAAAAGATCAAATTAAGTCAAGAACGCATGATGAGCGAAGGGAAAGAGCTAATGACGGGAGAGGAATTAAGGACTAAAAGGGATGATAAGGGAGTCAAGAGGTATACTTACCGGATTAGGGTTCCTAATGATCAGGAATTAAAAGATGAGATTTTACATGAAAGTCATAGCTCGAGATATTCAATTCACCCAGGAAGTACCAAGATGTATAGGGATCTAAAGGAATATTATTGGTGGCCTAACATGAAAAAGGATGTAATTGAGTGGGTAAGCAAATGCTTGACCTGTCAAAGAGTAAAGGCGAAACACCAGAGACCCGGTGGACTCTTACAACCCCTAGAGATTCCAGAATGGAAATGGGAACAAATAGCCATGGACTTCGTAGTAGGATTGCCACGAACCAAAGCTAATCACGATGCCATCTGGGTAATCGTAGACCGGTTGACGAAGTCAGCCCACTTTCTTCTGATTAATGAAAGGTACACTGTCGATAGGCTAGTGGATATTTATATGAAGGAAATTGTGGCGCGACATGGAGTTCCAGTCGCCATTGTGTCAGATCGAGACCCTAGATTTAACTCCAGATTTTGGAGAAGCTTTCAAGAATGTGTAGGAACCAAGTTAAACATGAGTACCGGTTACCATCCCCAGACGGATGGGCAAAGTGAAAGGACTATCCAAACATTAGAGGATATGTTGAGAGTTTGTGCCATAGATTTCAAGGGAAATTGGGATGATCACCTACCCCTGATTGAGTTTTCCTACAACAACAGTTTTCATGCAATCATCGGGATGCCCTCGTATGAGGCCTTGTATGGGAGAAGATGTCGATTCCCCTTGTACTGGGATGAAGTTGGAGAGCGAAAAATGCTCGGACCCGAAATGGTCCAACGGACTAAGGATGCAATAGACCTTCTCAGAGGACGGCTGGTAGCAGCCCACGACAGACAAAAGAAATATGCAAACTTGGCCCGAAAAGACAAGGAATATGAAGTGGGAGATCTTGTGCTGTTGAAAGTATCCCCGTGGAAAGGATTGATGAGATTTGGAAAGAAAGGGAAATTAAGCCCCAGATATGTTGGACCGTTCGAGATCTTGAGACGCATCGGGGAAGTAGCTTACGAGCTAGCCTTGCCCCCAAACCTGCAGCAAGTTCACAACGTGTTCCATGGGTCCATGTTAAGGAAGTACAATCTGGATGCCAGACACGTGGTGGAATACGAGCAAGTAGATATACAACCAGACCTGTCATATATAGAGCAACCACTGGAGATCATTGAACGCAAGGATCAAGTGCTAAGGAACAAGGTTATAAACCTGGTAAGAGTTTTGTGGAAAAATCATAATGTTGAAGAATCCACTTGGGAACTACAGAGCGCAATACTAGAAAAGTACCCTCATCTATTTTGATTTGATTCCGGGACGGAATCCTTTTAAGTAGGGAGACTGTAATATCCCAAAATTTTGTAATATTTGAAACCCTGATGAATAGTAAATTTGCCCCTGATGAATAGTAAATTTTCTGAAGAAAATATTTTTCAGACCATACTATGTGGATGACATGGAATGAATGTTTCGAAGTTATATTATTGATGTATAGGAAGAATAAAAGAATGTAAACGCAATCAGAATCAGGAGATTCCCATTCGAATTTTCAATCACTATTCATCGGACAATCAAGGATGTATTGATTTGATTTTTTTGAGAAAGTATGTAGAATGAGAAGTCCATGATCATATCTTAAACCAAGGTGAGAAATCTTTGATCATATATTAAGCCAAGGTAATGGGAAGATCAAGGGAGTATCTCCTAGCATTGGTACAGAGAAACGTTTTTAAAATCACTTGAAACTATCACGAAACAAAAGCGTAACGAATTATGGATTAAACCCTAACCAAGGGAGAAGTATCATATAAGATCGTCAAGTGTAACATATAAGAGGATTGAGGACACAAATTATGACAGAAGCATGATGCAGGAGGGTGACAAGGTGATGACAAGGTGATGAATCACCACCTTGTCACCACTTTCACCACAAAACCACAAACTAAATGCCATGTGTCTTGGATGACAAAACCTACTTATGGCCACACAAATTAAAAGGGATGTATTAAGTGTTAATTATACAAAAACAAAAAGAAAAGAAAAGCAAAGAAGATGCATCCAAGAAGCCTTCAACATTCGGCCCTTTCATGTTAACCAAAGTTAAGAAAATTTTCTACAAGTTATACTCAACCATAATTCAAGTTCTTGGGCTCTAAATCACCCTCATCCCTAGACTAAGGTAAATCCTTGACCTTAGCTTCATCCATGGTTGTTATCATGCTCAAAAGTTGAATCAAAGTTGATGATGAATAGTAGAAACGAATAGTAATATTTGAATTTCTTGTTTGATCTTGAAGTTTTAAGCTTGTAAAGGATAATCAAGGATCAAGGAAGGGCATACTAACCATTGCTAGGCTATATTAAGTACCAAGGAAGGTATAAAACCTCTCACCCTTCTGTTTATACTTTGTTATTAGTGATTATATTGAGAATGATTAAGGATAGTGTGATATAGAAGTGATATGCATGATATGTATGATGTTTAGTGGATTAAATGATGGTTGAAATTGTGAATGATGTGATGAGCATGTTTAGACAAAAATAAGTTAGTTTAGATGAGATCCTTGGGCTGTGATTGCTTGATTATGGATTGGTGAATTGATTAGAGTGTTTTAAACACGGGAATCACGTTTGGACAGAGATCACGGATACCTTAAAGGCATAACCATAAGGCTTTCTGACCATGATCATGTAGACTCTGTTTTGTAGTTTGTTTTGGCGAAAGAATCGTATCGTTTCGATTTACGGTTTAGGATAAAAATCCATCTTAGTGAAAGCGATTTCGGATAACTAAGGCCCTGTTTGGTATTGCTATTGCAGACAGCAACAATAGCTTTTTTCTGAAAAGAAGGTAAAATATTGTTTGGTAAATATCAAAAGCAGCTTTTCTGAAAAGCGCTTTTGACTGAAAAGCTGCTTTTAGAGAAAGCATGTTCCCCCATGCTTTTAAAAAAAGCTGTTTTTCAGCTGTTGCGGGAAGCAACTACTGATTTCAACATCAAAGCTTACCAACAACATTAATTTTTTATATTATACCTCAAAACATGCACATATAAAAAATATTACCAAACAGTTATCTGATTTTCATAACAACACTTATTTTAACAGCACTTTTTTCAACAGCACAACAATTTTTAACAGCAATCCCAAACAGAGCCTAAGTAGTTCATTGCATGAATTTTGAGATTGTGATCAAGCCCTTTAAAAATGGAATTGGGTCGAGATATTAAAATAGATACTAGCACGAATTGTTAGGAAAGGAACCTAGAAGGTTTCGTGTTAAAAAGATAAGTTTGTGATTTTATAAAAATGCGAGAACAAAGGTTGCGCGAGTGAAATACCCTTAAGGGGATGGTTAAAAACAATGAGTTAGCAATGGTAAAGTACTTGGGTTTTGAGAATTGATTTCCACCCAAACTTTTGACTTAAGAGTTTACAGAATGTCATGAGGTTATATGTGACCAAGGGCGAGACATTTGATTTTCATTAATAGAACTTTAGTGCTTAAGTTATAGCACATTAATTGGTTCTAGGGGACTAACTGTGAATTGTGTATCTTGTTATAGATCGACGAGCACACTCTCAAGCCCCCTCTACCACATCACCGAGACACCAAGGCAAGTTTTCAAACCCTACCTCATATAAGTGATGCTGTTGTGATTTAACGTTGTGTTTGTGATATATTCTGCTTTAATGCTGTGAAAAGTTTTATAAACTGTTTATGCTTTTGATAAAACGCTCTATAAGATATAAGGTTTATATGCTATGTAAATACTAGATATAAACTGTAACGCCCCAAATCCGGGGTCAAAGGATTTGGTCGTCACACTGCATCCTCAATTAAAACAACATGTTCAATAATAAATCAACACAATAATAACATCTACGAACCCAACTCTACCAAGAATCTTTAAAGGTTATAGTGCTATAAACAAGAATCCAAAATTTCATTATACAAAATTTTCTTCTTTACAACCATTCTCTTTACATAAATCCTATAACACTAGTATAACTTCGACAAGAAGTATACTAGGCAAATCTAATCTGATACAACATAATATTTAATAGAAATCAACTTAATACAAACCTATCACTAGCTCCAAATACTCTGGATCAAAACGTATTTACGATAATATCCTTTCACATCTCTGACCAGCTACGCGGACAACTCTCGCCAATATGCCTTCTTACTGAAAGGCTAAAATATATAAAAAAAAAGTAAGTATGAGCGAAAGAATTGCTCAGCAAGTGCACTAACAAGTATAATATGAAAATTTTCCAAAATAAACTTTGGATTGTCAAATAAACAAGCCTCTGGTTAAAACATTTGTAATCTCTAAAATTCTCAAATCAATTTTGGTAATTTACCACAATTTCTCATTCAGCTTTTAGCAACTGAATAGTTTAAAACACAAAAAATTATATTGGTCGTCACGGTTACCCGAACAACAATAAATACAATAGTATGTAGAAAATATGAAAGAAATATAACTCATACGTCTTCAAGACCATTGTTTGAACAAAAATACTAGTTTTGAAGATAACAGTTCTATTCACAACATTTCTGAAACCAACAACTCTGGAAGGGTAGAATAATCAAGGAGTAAGAATGAGCCAACGCGCTCGGCCATGGAAGAAAGAACGTACTTCACGACTTCAATATGGTACCGACTGGATATGCGGTATGAATAAAACTCATTAAGGTAGATAACTCCCAACTGCTAATAGAATCGAGGAAGTGGATTTTGACTATTTGAAATCCATTATACTACAAGTAAGTGGGTTCAACAGGCTTGAAACCCCTTCTTATTAATCAACGAACCAACAATGATGGTATCAGATATAATTTCTGATAAGAATAAAATATGTTCTGATAATTCCGACAATAATCAAATGCCATAAGGAAGTGGCTACTAGACAATTCGAGTTCAATATTTGAATTCGAATTGGACTTCTATTTTATTTTTAAAACACAAGGTTAGGCTGCTGATCAGTCATACACTAACCCCGGACAATGCACACAGCAAAGTCCTACAACTAAGATCCTTGGCCATCTTGGCCATAATTCATTCCGACCATTATTGGTCCATTTAAAAACATTCCAATTCTATATTATATACGTCAGGTGTCAGTACAATTGACAACCTTACTTTGACAATCAGGTGTCGGAAGGATCGACAACCTTAATACAACAATCGCTGGAAAACTCACGTTCCAGGAAACAATTGAACTATGAAGAATCCATCAAGGAATAATAATATAATCTAGTATCGACGAGATCGACACAATATTGGGAGGTGCACATGAAAAGCGACAATATAATAAACATCGACGAGATCGATGCAACAACTGGATAATAATAAAGAATACACAATAACATGCATAGCAAGATAAGTACACAATGACAGGGTGCAATAGTTTCAAAAGAGCTTCAACTGCTCAATATCAAATGAAGTTCGAGAAATAGATTCAAAATGGTTTCAATGGTACGTAAGTACACAATGATAAGATTAAGTCTGATATGAAACAGGCATTATGACATCAACAGAAATTGCAACAACTCAATATAGGGTAGGGTTCAAAGAACTGGCTCTAGATGGCCTCAACAGTACAAATTATCACATTATGGAAGAATTAGTTAAGATTCACCAATTTGGTAAGTGACAAGAAAGTCAAGTTCGAGTTTAAGGAAAATTCAAGGTGAAGTTTATAAATAGGGAAAACAAGGGTTTACTGACTTCTGACAGAAATAGTTTAAGTCTTTCGAACATATACTTATAATAGACAAGACTTATATTTGAAGGAAATAAACTAAATCATGCACAACATATATGAATTCGAATTAGGGACTGTGTAATATCCCAAATTTTTGTAATATTTAAAACCTTGATGAATAGTAAATTTGCCACTGATGAATAGTAAATTTGCTGATGAAAGGTTTTTCAGACCACCCTATGTGGATGACATGGAATGAATGTTTCGAAGTTATATTATTGATGTATACGGAGAATAAGTGAATGCAAACGCAATCAGAATCAGAAGATTCCCATTCGAGTTTTAAATCACTATTCACTGGACAATCAAGGATGTATTGATTTGATCGTTTTAAGAAAGTATGTGGAATGAGAAATCCATGATCATATCTTAAACCAAGGTGAGAAACCTAGGATTATATATTAGACAAAGGAAATGGAAAGATAAAGGAAGTACCCTAGCTTTGGTACAGAGAAACGTTTTTAAAATCACTTGAAACTATCGCGAAACAAAAGCGTAACAAATTATGGATTAAACCCTAACCAAAAGAGGAGTATTATATAAGATCATCAAGTGCAATATATAAGAGGATTGAGGATACAAATGATGACATAAGCATGATGCAGAGGAGTGACATATGCCTGACAAAGTGATGATAAGGTGATGAATCACCACCTTGTCACCACTTTCACCACAACCACAAGTCTAAAAGAGCCTTGTCAGTGGTGACAAAACAGGACATTAGCCACACAATTAAATTACAAAGTGTTAAGTGTATTTAGACAAAAAAAACAAAATAAATAATCAAACAAAACAAAGCAAAAAGGATGCATCTTGAAGAACCAAACTTTCGGCCTTTTCCATTTCTTCAAATCCTTATGAATTTTTCTACCACTTTCACTCAACCATAAATCTTGATCTTGGGCTCTAAATCACCCTCTTCCAATATCCAAGGTAGATCTCTAATCTTAGCTTCATCCATGATGGATAGCTTACTCAAAAATGGATTCAAAGATGATGATGAATAGTGATGTGAATAGTAATCTCATAAGATCTTGTTTTGTTTTGAAGTTTTTAGATTTGATTAGCATTGTTAAGGAGCAAGGAAGGATATACCATCCATATATAGCTTTTGTTAAGTTCCAAGGAAGGTATAAAACTCCTCCCCTTTTGAGATTATGCTTTGATTTAGTAGTTATAAGTGATTGTTTAGAACTATTTAGTAATGAAGCATGTATGCATGATTTTAAGTATGTTTAATGGTTGATTTGTGGATAAACTTATGAACTAGAGTATGACCATGTTTGGACAGAAAGGTGTAGTATTAACTTGAGGTTTGATTGGTGGTTGGTTGATTGTGGATTGGTGGTTGTAGTGAGTGTTTAAAAACACGGGAATCGCGTTTAAGCGCCGTTACAATGTCAAATTTTACTTAGGTAGTTTGGACAGAAACCACGGTTACCTTAAAGGGAATAAACATGAAGTTTCTGCCCATGAACATGTAGACCCTGTTTCCTAGTTTGTTTTAGTCAAAGAATCGTGTTGTTACGATTTACGGTTTAGGAGAAACGTCCGTTTTAGTGAAAGCGGTTTCGCGTAACTAATAGTTCATTGCATGAACTTTGAGATAGTGATCAAACCCTTTAAAAATGGAATTTGGCCGAGATATTAAAATGGATACTAGCATGGATTGTTAGGAAAGGAAACCTAGAAGGTTTTGAGTTAAAAAGAGAAGTTGGTGATTTTATAAAAATACGCGAACGAAGGTCGCGTGAGTGAAATACCCTTAAGGGGATGGTTAAAAACAAGGAATTAGTAAAGGAAACGTAATTGGATTTTGTGAATAGATTTTCACCCAAACTTGTGACTTAAGAGTTTACGGAACGTCATGAGGTTATAGATGACCGAGAGCGAGACGTTTGATTTTTATTAATGGAACTTGAGTGCTTAAGTTATAGCACATAAATTGGTTCAAGGGGACTGACTGAAATTGTATATCTTGTTATAGATCGACGCGTACACTCTCAAGTCCCCACTACCTCACCACCAAGACACCAAGGCAAGTTTTCAAACCCTACATCATATAAATGATTCTTTTGTGATATATATTGTGATTATGATAAATATTCCGCTTTAATGCTGTAAAATGATTTATAAACTGTGTACGCTTTTAATAAAAAGCTGTAGAAGATATAAGGTTTATATGCTAGGTAAATACTAGATATAAACCAAGGTTTAAAGTCTCTAAGTATAGAGCAGCTGTACGATGATTTTAAAATAATAGACAGGGAGTTAAATTATTATTTTGTTTTGATCACACTGTCAGAAGCTGGAGGGTTCCAGGGACAGTTATATTTTAAATATTGATTAAATATCCCAATATATATATATTATTGGATATTTAATGAAGAGATATTTAAATAATATTATAATAGATATTATTTGAATAATTATTTAAATTAGTGAATATTATTCTGCATATTCACTTAAGTAGAATGTTATTGAATAATAATTCAATACTTATGATTTGAATATTATTTAATTAAGTGAATATTATTTTAAATATTCACTTAAGTGGTTCTATATTGAATAATAATTCAATATTTATTATTTGGATATTTATTAAATATTCCAAATATGATTTAAAAATCGTAGAACCTTATTACATTATTTAAGGTTCTACTATTTACACACAAAACTTTCTGATCTTCAGAAAAGGTATTTAAAGCAGAGATTCCCAATTATTATCTTAAGATATTTAAAAATAATTAAATGCGAATAGTGTTTTCCACTCATCGGAAATTTGGAATCTAGTTCAAGAAGTCGAGGACAGAGTTTTACTTCCACTGTTCCTCTAGAATACCTATAGTTGGGGATGACTCCCCTATTCAAGTAAAGAATTTCAAACTTACTAGACTCTGAAATTTTCAATAAACTCCCTGGTCATGATTTCAAAATACATGGTAATCATCGGTAGTTTCGTTGACTAATGTCAACCCACTATGTGACTTACTCCCTTCAAATACTCAGGAGTAAGGAATTCTGAACGATTACAAAGTTCTTGACAAGTAATTATACTGGGGGAAAATAGGATTAAGTTCCGATTTCCGTTTCATTGATGTTGTTTTCTATAATGGGAACTGGAAGGGCCTACACGGCAATGAAACAGGTGTCGGGGTAGTGCCAAAATTATCAAGGCTTACCCGGTGACGAAATAGGCACCGAGGTAGTGATCTCTTAGCACAGTGTCCCGTATGCGGTCAGGGTGATAACTGAATAGGAAGTCGTCCTTCTACTAGTAGAAAAGACAAGTTACGATACAACGGCTGATCACCGTGTATCGGGTGTTCCAATATGTTCCCTTTATTCCCTCCGATTGGAGTTGTACTGTACATTATAACAAAATCCTAGGCGTTGAGTTACTGATAATGTGACAGTGAAGAGTAATGATTTTCCTCGTACAGTAGTTGCACTGTATGGCATGTTTTGGACGAAAAGAAAACAAATATATCATTCTTTATACGAATGAAGTTTTAAAGGTTTTCCTTTATGATATAAGCTTACGTATATGCTTATGCTGTGTTATATTATTGCTGGGCTGAGTGCTCACTCTTGCTTTCTTTTTTTTATGTATATATATATCACAACACAACAGCTAGGGTAGATGGTCAGGATTCGTCGTACCGCTCGGAAGCGCGTCAGGGACATACAGGCCGCCCGTAACAGGGTTGTTGCAGTTGATCAGGTAGAACTAATGGGTTGGTTCGGAGTGTAACTCTTGTTGCTCCGGTTTATTTATAAGTATCACTTATGTATATTAATGAACCAGAACAAACTTTTGCGCTGCCTTTCTGGTTTCATGTAGAAATCACATTGGCAGTAGGTTGCTAGTATTTTACTTTTGGGTTGTAATAACTTTAATTTGTGGATCATATGACTATTGTTATTGTAAGTTCGTTTCTGAGACATAACTAGCGTGAGTGTATTGATGGTGGGGTCACCATGTGTGTTGATTTATTGTTTTATGGTTCAAGTATTAAGCGTTGGTACGGAACAAGGGATCGTGACAACCCAGATCTCCGACCCCGGATCTGGGGGTGTTACAGAAATGGTATCAGAGCGTATAGTTATTAATCTTAGAAACGATAGGACGTTAGGAATAATAAATGCAACTATAATAATAAGAAGAACTCCCATTGAGTTCGTGGTTGGGCTACCGGATGTAGCACCGACTGTTAAAACCCGCAAGGGAACTTTGATTACACAGTATAGTAACCTAGTTTTCGCTTGTATAGGTATTCGCGGCCGAGGAGGCTGATGACTTAGAGACCCAGCACGACGAGGCTCTGCTGGCGGCTGAGGACGACCCCGTGGACGACCCCATGGAGGATCTCGAGGAGGATACCGAGGACCCGGACGAGGATCCGGAAGAGGACCCCACGACTGTGTTTGACTTTCCTACTTCTCCTGTTCTCTCTCTTGAGGGATATTCGACTGATGATGATGATTCCACTGAGGGGGATCAGATTGTACCTGATGTAGTTACTACGGATGATGATGAGACTTTTGAGGACAGTGCTAGCCGAGGAGGCATCAGGATGTACCCTCTGCCTATTATGAGAGCCCTTACCCCTCCTGTGCCCCCATTGAGCCCGTTACCATCAGACGATGACTATGATCTTGCCCCTGAGGGATATGAGGAGGACCAGGCTATGGCTGATCCAGACACACCTCCTCCCTCACCTACTGGAGTACCTACTGTGATCCATGATTGGATGATTGGTCGGCTGACCACTGACTTGGCAGCGGCAGAGGCTAGAGCTGATGAGCTGAGGGGACAGTTAGCTGCAGAGAGAGAGACCCGTCGTTCTTATCAGGACGGGATGAGGTTTATGACTCCTATGGAGATGAGACTTGAGATTTCCCACATCGAGTGGCGAGCTATGGTCCGCATGAGAGGCATGTCTGTTATTGCTGAGGGACTAGTACCCCAACTAGCCACATAGAGGATTTGGGCAGATGCTATGGCGCGTGTCAGGAATCTGACCCGCTCAGAGGGGGAGACTTGATAGGTGATAGATAGCTTAGTTCTCTAAACTCAGATGGCCGTTAGTAGTGCCAGTTTTTGTGGGATGGTTCCGATGTATAGTAGTATCCTTTCTGAGTTAGAGATAGGCTGATCAGACTGACGTAGCAGATGTTGACAGGTTGACTGGAAGTACTTAGCTTTTGACTGTTGTAGGGATGATGTATTTCAGCGATGTGTTCGCTTTTGATGGAACTTTGACTCAGCATCTCGCGACTTTATGTCACTAATGTATATATTCATGCATTTCAGTTTCGATGAAGCTTTCAGTTTTAAGATTTGATATCCCCTGCTATTTCAATTGTTTTACAAGTTATTAGTTTTGACATATAAACTGTGCAACCACCATTTTGACAAAAAAAAAAAAAATTTACCTATAAAAAGAGTTTTGTGTGAGCAAGGATGATTTCCAAGATTTTCACCAAGGACTCAATTGATTCAACCACATATTTAAAAAAAAAAGAAAAAGGAACAAATGGGTTTAATAAAAGTTTTTGTTTAAAAACATCAGGAAAATGCCACCCCGACGTGTGGTAACCCGAGCACGCCTTGCCAACCCTGCGGCTCAGGGTAGTGTTAACCAGGGAGATGAAAGGCAAGATTATCATAATGAGGAAGAAAACCCAGACTTCCACGAGATGGAAGAACATAACCATGAGGAAGGTGAGTATGAAGGAAGCGGAGAGGATGATGATTACAATGAGTTTGATGATCAGGACTACGAAGAGGAAGAGTATGAGAGTACTCAGAATGTAGAGGTTCCCGGTGGAAACCCGATGGACCAATTTATGCACCTACTCCGACAAAATTTGAACCAACACCCACCGCCACCACCACCAGGCCCCAATACTGCGGGGCATAGTGCTTTTAAGGCTTTTAAGTCTTTAGGACCCCCGGAATTTCAGGGATCTGCTGACCCTGTTGAGGCAAGAGCTTGGTTGAAGGAAATGGAAAAATCTTTTGAAATCCTAGGTATTGAGGAAACCCAAAAGACCGTCTTTGCTACTTACCTCCTGAAAGAGGAGGCTAACTACTGGTGGGAATCAAAGAAAAACCTAGAAACAAATACCGTTGTTACCTGGGCAAGGTTTACTACTTTATTTCTGGAAAAGTATTTCCCTGTGTTCATGGAAGCACAAATGGAAAGGAAGTTTTTGGAACTGAAACAGGGTAACATGACTGTGGCAGAATATGAGGTCAAGTTTACTGAATTGTCTAGGTTTGTGCCAGATTTTGTCAATACTGACTTGAAGAGGTCAAGAAGGTTTCAGCAAGGGCTGAAACAATGGATTCAGAATAGAGTAGCAGTGTTGGAATTAACGGACTATGCGTCGCTAGTGCAAAAGGCAACCATAGTGGAAGCAGGTAGTGAGCAAAGTGAGAATGGAAGAGAAGAGAAAAATAGGAAGTTTGGTAGTCAAGGAGGAAGCTCGGTGAACAAGAGCTTTCCAGTAAGGACATTCAGAGGGACCAGGTCTCAGTCATTAAGGAATTCAGGATTCAGGAAACCAAAGAATAAGAGTCTAAGCCAGGGCGGCAGACAGACTGGAGTGTCCCGTTTTAATCAACCTCGACCCCCACTACCTGACTCCAAGACTTGTGGAAGAAAACACCTGGGAGAATGTGCCCTAAAGTCGGTAACCTGCTTCACGTGCAAGAAAACAGGGCATTACTCCAGCGCTTGCCCCCGAAATGATCAGAAGTGTTTTCAATGTGGAAAATTAGGACACGTGAAAAGAGACTGCCCTATGGCAAACCCTGCCGGCTCGAGAATCAGTGGAGCCGCCTCTAACAAGCCCCCAACTGCTAGAACTTTCAACATGACGGTGAAAGACGCCGTAAGGGACACTAATGTGATAGCAGGTACCCTTTTACTCAACACCGTCAATGCAAATGTTTTATTTGATTCGGGAGCTACCAAGTCTTTTATTTCTAGGGATTTCGCGAGTCAGTTAAGACTTAGGGTGGAACCATTAAAAGAAGTATTAGAGGTAGAAATAGCAAATCAGGAAGTAATTCCAGTTGATGAAATACACATAGACTGTAGCCTAGTAATAGAAGGTCGACAGTTTCGTGTAGATTTGGTTCCATTTAAATTAGGGGAATTTGATGTTATTCTGGGAATGGATTGGTTGTCGAGCAATGGTGCTCAGATAGATTGTGAAAGAAAGAAAGTTTGGATTAAAACGTCTGAAGGGCGGGAGGTCGTGTTCAAGGGACAACGACAAACCCGTAAGTTTTTAACCATGGCCCAAACCAAGAGGTTGTTGCGGCATGGGTGTGAGGCTTACTTAGCCTATGTGATAGATACAAATCGAGAGATTCCGAAGTTACAAAATATTCCTATAGTTAATAAATTTAAAGACGTATTTCCAGAAGACCTTCCGGGATTACCACCTGATAGGGAGATAGAATTCGCTATCGAATTAGCTCCAGGGACGGCGCCAGTTTCAAAGGCCCCGTACAGGTTAGCTCTGGTAGAAATGAAAGAGTTAGCTATCCAATTGCAGGAATTTCTAGATAAGGGAATGATAAGACCCAGTGTGTCACCATGGGGTGTACCAGTGCTGTTTGTGAAAAAGAAGGATGGTAGTTTGAGATTGTGTATAGACTAACGAGAACTAAACAAGTTGACCATTAAGAACCGATATCCTTTACCAAGGATTGATGATTTGTTTGACCACAGTTGAAATATGCGGTTTACTTCTCCAAGATTGACCTGAGGACTGGATATCACCAGTTAAAGATAAAACCTGAAGATATACCCAAGACTGCGTTTCGCACGAGGTATGGACACTATGAGTTCTTAGTAATGTCGTTCGGGCTGACGAATGCCCCAGCAGCCTTCATGGACCTAATGAATAGAGTCTTTAAGCAATACTTGGACAAGTGCGTCATAGTTTTTATTGATGATATTTTAGTCTACTCCAAGACAGAGGAGGAACACGCAGAACACTTGAGAATAGTGTTAGAGACTTTGAGAAAGGAAAGACTTTATGCTAAGTTTTCCAAGTGTGAATTTTGGCTGAGAGAAGTACAGTTTCTAGGCCATGTAGTCAGCAGTGATGAAGTGCTATTTGACCCTGCTAAGATAGAAGCCGTTTCAAATTGGGACAGACCGACCACCCCGACTGAGGTGAGAAGTTTTATAGGCTTAGCCGGGTATTATCGAAGATTTCTGAAAGATTTTGCCATGATAGCAACCCCACTGACCCGATTGACCCGAAAGACTGAGAAGTTTGAGTGGACTGAGAAATGTGAAAAGAGTTTTCAGGAAATGAAAAGGAGGCTAGTTACTACCCCTGTACTGGCACTGCCAGACGGAAAAGGAATTTTTGTGATCTACAGTGACGCATCACACAAAGGGTTAGGATGCGTGCTTATGCAACACGAAAGTGTGATTGCATATGCTTCTAGGCAGTTAAAAGAATATGAGAGTAGATATCCTACCCATGATTTGGAATTAGCAGCAATAGTTTTCGCCTTAAAGATTTGGAGGCATTACTTATATGGAGAAAAGTGTGAGATCTACACAGACCATAAGAGCCTTAAGTACATTTTCACTCAGAAAGAGCTCAATATGAGACAGAGGAGATGGTTAGAATTAATCAAGGATTATGATTGCGAGATTCTTTACCACCCAGGGAAGGCCAATGTGGTGGCTGATGCCCTTAGTAGGAAGGAGAGACTCAAAATGATAACCTCCTCAGAGAAGTTAATCCAAGAGTTTGAAAAGATGGAGATGGAGGTTAAAATAACCGGAGATGGCACGAAGAAACTATTTGAAATCGCACTAAAATCAGAATTGTTACAAAAGATCAAATTAAGTCAAGAACGCATGATGAGCGAAGGGAAAGAGCTAATGACGGGAGATGAATTAAGGACTGAGAGAGACGGTAAGGGAATTATGAGGTATACTTACCGGATTTGGATTCCTAATGATCAGGAATTAAAAGACGAGATTCTACATGAGAGTCATAGCTCAAGATATTCAATTCACCCGGGAAGTACTAAGATGTATAGGGATTTAAAGGAATATTATTGGTGGCCTAACATGAAAAAGGACGTAACATAGTGGGTAAGCAAATGCTTGACCTGCCAAATAGTAAAGGCAGAACACCATAGACCCGGTGGACTCTTAAGACCCCTAGAGATTCCAGAATGGAAATGGGAACAAATAGCCATGGACTTCGTAGTAGGATTGCCACGAACCAAAGCTACTCACGACGCCATCTGGGTAATAGTAGACCGGTTGACGAAGTCAGCCCACTTTCTTCCGATAAATGAAAGATACACTGTCGATAGGCTAGTGGATATTTACATGAAAGAAATTGTGGCGAGACATGGAGTTCCAGTCTCCATTGTGTTAGACAGAGACCCTAGATTTAACTCCAGATTTTGGAGAAGCTTTCAGGAATGTGTAGGAACCAAGCTAAACATGAGTACCGCTTACCATCCCCAGACGGATGGGCAAAGTGAGAGGACTATCCACACCTTAGAGGATATGTTGAGAGTTTGTGCCATAGATTTCAAAGGAAATTGGGATGATCACCTACCCCTGATAGAGTTTTCCTACAACAACAATTTTCATGCAAGTATTGGGATGCCCCCGTATGAGGCCTTGTATGGAAGAAGATGTCGATCACCCTTGTATTGGGATGAAGTTGGAAAGCGAAAAATGCTCGGACCCGAAATGGTCCAACAGACTAAGGATGCAATAGACCTTATCAGAGGACGGCTGGTAGCAGCCCAAGACAGACAGAAGAAATATGCAGACTTGGCCCGAAAGGACAAAGAATACGAAGTGGGAGATCTTGTGCTGTTGAAAGTATCTCCGTGGAAGGGATTGATGAGATTCAGAAAGAAAGGGAAATTGAGCCCCAGATATATTGGACCGTTCGAGATCTTGAGATGTATCGGGGAAGTAGCTTACGAGCTAGCCTTGCCCCCAAACCTGCAGCAAGTTCACAACGTGTTCCATGTGTCCATGTTAAGGAAGTACAATCCGGATGCCAGACACGTGGTAGAATACGAGCAAGTAGATATACAACAAGACCTGTCATATATAGAGCAACCGGTAGAAATCATTGACCGCGAGGATCAAGTGCTAAGGAATAAAGTTATAAAGCTGGTAAGAGTTTTGTGGAGAAATCATAATGTTGAAGAATCCACTTGGGAACTAGAGAGCGCAATGCTAGAAAAGTACCCTCATATATTTTGATCTAATTCCGGGACGGAATCCTTTTAAGTAGGGGAGACTGTAATATCCCAAATTTTTGTAATAATTAAAACCTTGATGAATAGTAAATTTCCACTGATGAATAGTAAATTTGCTGATGAAAAGTTTTTCAGACCACACTATGTAGACGACATGGAATGAATGTTTCGAAGTGATATTATTGATGTATAGGAAGAATAAAAGAATGTAAACGCGATCAGAATCAGAAGATTCCCATCCGAGTTTTAAATCACTATTCACTGGACAGTTAAGGATGTATTGATTTGATCGTTTTAAGAAAGTATGTGGAATGAGAAATCCATGATCATATCTTAAACCAAGGTGAGAAATCTAAGATTATATATTAAACAAAGGTAATGGAAGGATAAAGGAAGTACCCTAGCTTTGGTACAGAGAAACGTCTTTAAAACCACTTGAAACTATCGCGAAACAAAAGCGTAATAAATTATGGATTAAACCCTAACCAAAGGAGGAGTATTATATGAGATCATCAAGTGCAATATATAAAATGATTGAGGATTCAAAGGATGACATAAGCATGATGCAAGGAAATGACATAAGCATGACAAAGTGATGACAAGGTGATGAATCACCACCTTGTCACCACTTTCACCACCACCACACATCCAAAATAGCCTTGTCATTGGTGACAAGCCTTGTTATTAGCCACACAAATTAATTGGCAAAGTATTAAGGTTAATTAGACAAAACAAAAAGGAAAGAAAAATCAAAGAAAACAAATCAAAAAGAGATGCATTCTTGAGAAGGAAACTTTCGGCCCTTTTCTTCCATTCAAGAGCTTAAAAATTTTGCTCCAACTTCCACTCAACCATAAATCTTGATCTTGGGCTCTAAATCACCCTCTGTTAGATATAATTGCTGACGTTTGTTTATCAGTGTTTAAGCAACAGGTACTGACCAGAGTTTAACAGAAGCCAGTCAGAGTTTAATTAAACTCTGACAGGATGAAGAGTTTAATGGAAGCCGGTCAGAGTTTATTTAAAGTCTGACAAGGTGATAGTTGAATTAGCTGTCGGTGCTGAATTGAAGATTCTAGAAGCAATATATTCTGAAGATGGAAAGAAGCAGAATATATTGATACAGCTAAGGAAACGGAATAGAAGATAAGAAGCAATCCTTAATTGATATCAATTGTATAGCTAATTTGTAGGAATATCAATTAGATAAGGATTGTGTAACTGTGTACTATATAAACACAGATAGGTTATCCCTAGAAGGGATGCGATTATTGAATATATTATTCTTGTAACCTAGAAGCTCTTTGTGATTCATTAACATCACTAAGAGAGAATTATTTAATATAATTCAGTTTGTTGATTTACAAACCTGTGTTATTAATTGTTATTCTCATATATACTTGATTATATATTGTGTATTCGGCCTAACAATTGGTATCAGAGCCAAGGCTGTTTAATATATACAGTTTTACGATTCAAACACAGTATTAATCATGTCTGAAGAAAATCAAACTGCTCCTAAGGCTGAACAGGTTAAGCCCAATTCTGTGAGTCGATATGAAACAATCAGGGTTCCAATTCTCAGGCCTGTAGAGTATCCAATTTGGAAGGTGAAGATGACCATGTTTTTGGAGGCTACAGATCCAGAATATCTTGACAGAATATATGATGGTCCTCATATGCCAACAAAATTATCCCCTGTTGTTGATGGTCAAGAACAGAAAACTGTTCCAAAGGAAAAGAAAGATATGACTCCTGAGGACATCTCATCGATTGCAAAGGATGCAAAGGTTAGACATCTTCTCCACAGTGCTTTAGATAATGTTATGTCTAACAGAGTAATTGGCTGCAAGACTGCCAAAGAGATATGGGATGCTCTAGAAGTCAGATGCCAAGGAACAGGTGCTATCAAGAAGAATAGGAGGACCATACTAACTCAGGAATATGAGCACTTTGATTCAAGACCTAATGAAACCTTGACTGAGACTCATGACAGATTTTGCAAATTATTGAATGATCTGTCTCTGGTTGATAAAGAATATGAGCTTGAAGAGTCAAATCTCAAGTTTCTGTTATCTCTACCTGAAAAGTGGGATTTAAAGACAACCACAATAAGAGATAATTATGAACTTGCTGATACAGAACTTGATGAAATCTATGGGTTGTTGAAAACTCATGAACTGGAGATAGAACAAAGGAATAGAAGAATGAGTAAAAAGACAAAATCTGTTGCTCTCAAAGTCGAGGAGAAGCCCATTAAGAAGGAATCATCAAGGAAGAAAGCCAAGGGAAAGGCTTTAGTCATTAAATCTGAGAGTGAGTCATCAAACTCTGATGATAATTCAAACTCTGATGAAGCTTCTGATTCTGAGGATGATGAAGAACAGATGATGCAAATGGCTGCATTGATGGTAAAGACCTTTAAAAAGATGGGATTCAAGAACTTCAAGAAGGGAAAGAGATTCTCAAGGAAAGATTCAAATTCTGAAAGGAGAAGTTTCAGAAAATCTGATGGAAGGGAGACCAAGTCTGGCAAGAAGGATAAATCTGAAATCCAGTGCTACAAGTGTAAGGAGATGGGTCATTATGCCCCAGAGTGCAAGAAAGGCAAAACTGAGAAAGCACTTATCTCTAAAGGCAAAGACTGGGCAGATACTTCAGACTCTGATGATGGAGAAAACTATGCTCTTATGGCAACTGTCAGAGATGAGACTGAATCATCGGAAAATAAGGTACCCCTAACTACTTATGCTTATGATACTGATAATATCTCTGAGCGAAGAGTATATCTGAAAAGTGTTCATGTTAGCTATAGGGATCAGACCTTAGAGAATGAGAGAATTAAAGCTGAGAATCTTAGTCTTAAAGATAGAAACAAGTTTCTTGAAGAAGAACTTGAAAAAATGAAGCAGATTCAAAAAGAAAGAGATGATGCTGTTTATGTAGAACAGGAGTTGCTGAAAAGATATAGGCAACTAGAATCTGATTTAGAAAAAGAAAGAAAAATAATCAAAACTTGGACAGATTCTGGAAGAGACACTCATCAAGTGTTTCAGACTGATTCTGTAGGTTTAGGTTATTGTGAAAATGATGAACTTAGGTTTAAAGACAAGGTTAAGGTAAAACCACAACTTAAACCTGTAAAATTTGTTCCAGAAGCCAATAAGTTAAAATCTGTTGTAATAAGGGAAGCTAATATGGAATCAGATGAAGCTTGTGAAAAACAGGAAAATATTATAACAGAAAAACTTATGGAGGTAGAAGCTGTTAGAAAACCAGTAAAAACTTGTGAAAAACAGGTTAATGTTGGCTTGATGACAGGAAAACAGTTCAATCATAAGTTGAAAGAGGTAAAGTCTTCCATGAAACCTAAAGGGTCCAAGAAAAATAGGAATGGAAAAGTAGGCATAAATAACAGAAATAATCATTTGCCTAATGCTGGTGCTTCAAGGAAAACATGTTACAATTGTGGTAGTTCTAATCATCTTGCTAGATTTTGCACTAAGAACAAACATATTAATTCTTTATCTTCTACATCAGGAGTAAAGAATGATTATGTAAGAGTTAAACCACAAACTTTATGCAAACACTGTGGGAGCACTTGGCATTCCATTTATACTTGCAAGAGTTATCATGCTATTTATCACAACTATTATGAGCTAAAACCCAATTTGAAATGGGTTAGAGCAAACTCTGCTAGTGTAAAATCTGACAATGTTAGTTTAAACTCTGATAATACAGATTCCGCTGCAAAAGCTAACACTGTTAAGAAAGACAAAGGATCCAAGCAAGTCTGGATCCTTAAAACTAACACTTAGTGTTTGTTTGTGATTGCAGGGTATAATAGAGAGCACACTTATCTTGGACAGTGGATGCTCAGGACATATGACTGGAAATAAAGCCCTGTTATCAGACTTTAAGGAGAAGGCTGGCCCAAAGGTTTCCTATGGAGATGGCAACATAGGACACACTCTGGGATATGGCAATATCAATCTTGGAAGTGTCATCATCACAAATGTAGCTCTAGTCTCAGGACTCAAGCATAATCTGCTATCTGTGAGTCAAATCTGTGACAGAGGAAACCATGTAGATTTTCATAGTGAATACTGTGAAGTTATCAGTAAATCTACTGGAAAAGTTGTTCTAGTTGGACACAGGCGCAACAACATTTATGAAGCAAGTTTGGTAACAAACTCTGATGGAAAAACAGTGTGCCTGACAGCCAGAATGTCAAATGAAGAGAGTTGGAATCAATGAGCTAATAAGAAAAGATCTTGTAAGGGGACTTCCAAAATCAATACTCAGTCTAGATGGCCTATGTGATTCTTGTCAAAAGGCCAAGCAAAGGAAGTCATCTTTCAAGAGCAAATCTGAATCTTCAGTAATGGAACTTTATCATCTTCTACATGTTGATCTCTTTGGACCAGTGAATGTAATGTCCATGGGCAGAAAGAAATATGCTCTAGTAATTGTTGATGAATATACTAGATATACATGGGTGTATTTCTTGTCAAAGAAGGATGAAACTGCTCAAATACTGATGAATCATGTAAATCTACTGGACAAAGGATCACAGTACAAAGTCAAAATTATAAGGAGTGATAATGGAACTGAATTCAGAAACTCAATCATAGAAGCTTTCTGCAAGGAAAGAGGAGTGAAACAAGAATTTTCTGCACCTGGAACTCCACAGCAAAATGGTGTAGTTGAAAGAAAGAACAGAACTTTAATTGAAGCAGCCAGAACTATGCTTGATGAAGCAAAATTACCAACATACTTCTGGGCAGAAGCTGTTCAAACTGCTTGTTTTACTCAAAATGCAACATTGATCAACAAGCATGGGAAAACACCATATGAGATGGTGAAAAATAAGAAGCCAAATTTGAAATATTTTCATATATTTGGATGCAAATGCTTTGTGTTGAAGACTCATCCTGAACAGTTGACAAAGTTCGAGTTAAAAGCTGATGAAGGAATCTTTGTTGGCTATCCATTGTCAACAAAAGCATTCAGAGTTTACAATCTGAGAACTAAGGTAATCATGGAATCCATACATGTGTCATTTGATGACAAGAAAATAATTGGACTTGAAGACAAGGATGGATATGATCAACTACGTTTTGAAAATGAAGATCTATTCTCTGATGATGTAAACTCTGATGAAGCAGGTTTGACAAACTCTGACGAAGCATACTCTGAACCTCTACTGGTAAATACTGGAGAAACTGGAAATTCTCAAATTGAACAAAATAGAGAACCAGTTGAGGGGGAGCGTGAAGAAGCTCAACAAGACACAGCAAGTGAGTCAGTTGAGGAAACTGATTCAAACTCTGACAGTTCAAACTCTGAACCATCAAATTCAGGGGGAGCCTCAGATTCTGCAGAAAGTCAACATATGAATCAGGAGAATATGGATCTAGGGGGAGGATCCAATAATGATGCAAGAAACCACTTACCAACAGCAAGAAAGTGGACACAGGCACACACACCTGATCTCATAATTGGAGATCCTGATGCTAGTGTGAGAACTAGAAGTGCAACAAATAATGAGTGTCTGTATCATGCTTTCTTGTCTCAAACAGAACCAAAGAAAGTGGAGGAAGCTCTTCAAGATGCTAATTGGATTACAGCAATGCAAGAAGAGTTAAATGAATTTGAAAGGAATGAAGTCTGGACACTTGTACCTAGACCAAAGAATCGATCAATTGTAGGTACAAAGTGGGTTTTCAGAAACAAGACTGACAGTGAAGGTGTGATTACAAGAAACAAGGCTAGACTTGTGGCAAAAGGTTATTCACAACAGGAAGGAATTGACTATGATGAAACCTTTGCTCCAGTTGCAATATTGGAGGCCATAAGAATTTTTCTGGCCTATGCTGCTCACAAGAAGTTTAAAGTCTTTCAGATGGATGTAAAGAGTGCTTTTCTCAATGGGAAGCTTGAAGAAGAAGTGTTTGTTGAACAACCACCAGGATTTGTAGATTCCAAGCATCCAGATTATGTCTACAGGCTTGACAAGGCATTATATGGACTAAAGCAAGCACCAAGAGCATGGTATGAAACTCTTGCTCAATTTCTTTTAGAAAGTGGGTTCACAAGAGGTACAATTGATAAAACCTTGTTTTATTTCAATTCTGGTGATGATTTGCTTTTAGTTCAAATTTATGTAGATGATATTATTTTTGGATCTACTAATGACAAACTCTGTAAGAAGTTTGCAAAGCTTATGCAATCCAGGTACCAAATGAGCATGATGGGAGAGCTTAGTTATTTTCTAGGCTTACAGGTCAAGCAAACAGATGATGGGATTTTTATCAATCAAGCAAAGTATACCAGAAATCTTCTAAAGAAATTTGGTATGCTTGATAGTTCATCTGCTACAACTCCCATGGCTACAGCAACGAAGCTTGACAAAGACACAGGAGCCTCAGTAGATATGACTAACTACAGAGGAATGATAGGGTCTCTACTGTATCTTACTGCAAGTAGACCTGATATCATGTATGCAACATGTCTTTGTGCAAGATTTCAAGCAGACCCCAGAGAGCCACATCTAACAGCTGTAAAAAGGATCTTCAAATATCTCAAAGGAACCATAACCCTGGGTTTGTGGTATCCTAGAGAATCAGAGTTTAAGTTAATTGGTTACTCTGATGTAGATTTTGCAGGCTGTAAGATAGACAGAAAAAGTACAAGTGGAAGCTGTCAATTTTTAGGTGACAGATTGGTTTCTTGGTACAGTAAGAAATAGAAATCAATTTCTACATCCACTGCAGAAGCAGAGTATATAGCAGCTGGTAGCTGTTGTGCACAGATTTTATGGATGAAGAATCAATTGCTGGACTATGGGTTAAGGTACTCTAGAATACCTATTTTCTGTGATAACCAAAGTGCTATTGCTATGACAGGTAATCCAGTACAGCATTCCATGACCAAGCACATCAGCATAAGGTATCATTTTATCAGAGAACATGTGGAAGAAGGAAACATTGAGCTTCATTTTGTGTCTACAGACCAACAACTTGCAGATATCTTCACCAAACCTTTGAGTGAAGCTACTTTTACAAGATTGGTAAATGAACTTGGAATGGTCTCTGGTTCTGACTAGAGATACGGGTTAGACTCACTTTTAATGTTCATGATTTCTTACATGTGTTAACTGTTATGTGAACCAGCATGTTAAACTCTGATGATAAATTTTGTGAAGTATCAGTCATACTCTGAAAGTAATCTCTGGTGCTAAACTCTGTTGGTCATACTCTGATAGTTACAGTTTAATGTCATACTCTGATTGTAATTTTGTCTGAAACATTTGGACCAATGAAGAAATTTGTATGAAGCATAATTCTCAGTAAGTAATTGTGAATCCTTAAGAGTTGTATAGATTCTGATCTCAATTATGTGCAGTAAGTTAACACAGCATGATACTGTCTCTGTATTTATACCATCTCTTAGTTTATTGATCCTATACACTGAGTCTGTATTAGCTGTTTGCATTTTCTCTCATAAGTTAATTATATTTACTGATGAAAAGTCTAAACTCTGATTCTAAATTGAAAAGAATTCACCCTCAAATCAAAAGATGCCAAACAGAGCACAAATTCCTTTGAGATCATGTTGTGCCTAGGAAGATCCAGGAACTTATTGTATGAAATAAGGGCTAAAATCTTTGATTTTTGGTGACTAGTGCCAACCACTGATTACTGGAAAAAAATTATAAAAAATATATATATATATATATATATATAAATATATAAAGGGGGTGAAAAATTAAAAGATATATCCAAATGAAAGGATATCAGAAAACAGAGTTTAGATATAAAATCAGATGTTATGTTATACATGAGAGTTTAGGCAACCAGTTTTTACTACTTTCGTTTGTGGATTTTATGCACTTTGAGATGATCTAAATATTGATTACGGTAAACTCTGCTATTGCACACACATATTTTCACACCTGACAGATGAGAAAAGAGTTTATTGACAAAGAAGGACAAATGGTAAACACTGATGTATTGTGTGACATATGCCGAGGTAACTTTGTTTTAATCTCTGATGGTTAAAATAATTTCTTTGTTTCAGACATTTTCTAATTTTGAGATTAGACATTTGTTTTTCGAAAGAGTATGATTTGTGCTGTAATTTTGCATTAAACAGAGAAAAGAAAGAGTGTGTTTGATAAGTCCTGATGGTGATTAGTAGCGCTGATGAGTATGTTAGTTTATTGTTTAAAGTGATATCATTTCTTTCACTTTACGATTATTTGCGATTCTGATATGTAAAACAAAAAAAAATGGATCTTTCTCATTAATCGATTCAAACTTTGTTTACATTCAGACAAGTTCATATTCTTGTCTAGCTACTTGTTCGATTAACAGGTTATTATAGCATCTGGGATTTTCAAGGCTTGACAACCACTTGATGTTGAATCATCATCATCATCCTCTCGCATTCTTTTTCTGGCTTGCAGCTTGTAGGATTCCAAGAAGAATTCCTTCTTCGAACCCTTCAAGTAGCTCTGATAAAAGAGCATCATACAAATCTCCACAGCATCATCATCTGCAAGGATGGGCACATCATATGGCCCAGGACGAATGATGTGCACATATGGATTGGAGATAGGTCCTTCAGCTATCTCATCATCAGCGATGAGACCTTCATCATTCAAGAATGATAAAACAAGAAACTCATCAATGATATAGTTTGCTTGTTGACGCCAGTTCAGATTCAAGAAAGCTTCTACATCCATGAATTCAAAGGATCCTACCATTTGTTATATGGTATTTGTTTTACGATATGTGTATTGCCTGTTGTTACAATGCTCCAGCTTTTATAGCATTCAACAGGGCAACTGAAAGGTTTTGCATGATTCGAAGCTTGGGAACATGAAAGTGCGGAGTTCCAAGACAGTCCTTATTATTCTGACTGTTGAGCTTCCTCGTACTTTATTATTATGTTTCTGAGATATTCAAATCGATAATTTTATTATTATTGATGTTTTTTTAATAAGCGGATATGTGATGCAAGGTGTCTTCTCGTTTGCACGTCTGTATTGGAAGTTGTTCAATACAGCTGTCAGCGTCTGTACGTTTGACATGTGTCCCACTCACATGATTATAGGAGTAAGACAGTTGTGTATTAATGATTAAAAACTCTTCAGTTTTTAATCTTTAATTTTCTGATAAATACAATACACACATCTTCAGCTAAACTTTTCACATCTTACTCATACACATCTATTATCACACACATATTCACAAACACCTTTCTACACACAAACTCTGTTAAGCTTTCACATCGATTACTTGTTCTTTCTTCAAAATCTTCTAATGGCAACCGCAGCTTTCGTTTCGTCTGGGTTAGAGTTCGTCCCTAACAACTATGCTGCTCCTTTGGCAAATGAGAACGCACCGGAGGCGTTTCATTTGATTCAGGATTTCTTGTCAAACTCTGATGTTGGAACTGCTCTAATCGCCCCTTTGAAGCTGTCTGCATCTCAAATAAGGATTTTTTGGCAGACAGGCACTTATGATAATGGAGGAGAGTCTGGGTCTCCGTCCATAATTTTTGAATTTCAAGGAGAAGAGTTTGTAGTTACTCCAACTACTGTTCGTGATGCCCTGGGCCTTGAGGACTTTAATGCTTTCACAGTCTCTGTTGGAGATTCTGAGTTAGTTCGTATGATGAGAGAAATAGGCTATTCTGGACCACTGACAAAGCTTGGTCAGTTGAAGCGACCGCTCTTGAGAAAGGAATGGAGTTTCTTTTTCGACTGCATAACAAGGGCGTTCGGGAAGAAGTGCACGAATTGGGATGCAATTCCCACTGATAGTCTGCAAATCGGGTATTCTCTTCTTTACGGAGGTAATTTTGATGTTGCTAGACTAGTTCTAAATAATATAGGTGAGAAAATGACTGAAAACAGAGGTGTAGTCTATTTTGCAAGATTTTGTCAATTAATATTCTCTGAATGTGTTTCTGAAGTAGAGATAGCTGAGAATGATGTGATTCCATGTTTTAAATTACATAAACGAATATTCTCTGATCTAACCAATAAAGATAACAAGAAAGGAGATGTTGGTGTTTTGATGTTGCCTGAGACTGTGCAACAATTCTTGATCAATTCACAACAACTACAATCACCATCAAATGCTGAAGCTGGGCCTTCTGTGTCTCAACCACAAAGGTCAAAGAAATCTAAGGTAAGGGTTGTTAAGTCTGTCAGCATAAACACTGAAGCTGGGGCATCAACACCTGAAGAGCTGCCTCAGAAGACAAGGATAAAGAAAAGAAGAGCCAATAGGGCAAAGTCTGTTGTTGAAACCTCAGAGACTGAAACTGATGAAGAAACTCTTCATCAGAGAAAGAGAAGACTAGTGGCTGCACATCTTTTTGGTGCTGTAAATATAACCATGGACAGAGTCTCTAAGGACACTGAAGCTCCTGCATCAGAGAATGAGGAGATTGTGGCTGACGCTGTTCCTCAAGCTACTCCTGAAATTGTTGTTGAGGAGGATATTATAACTGTTGATGAGGACAGAGTGTTTGTAAACACTGAAACTCCTGAAGTGTTTGTTCAGGAGGATGCTGCAAATGCTGAAGCTGTCAATCTAGACAGATTAAATACTGATGCTACTATGAATTTCGATGCTCCTACATCAAAGGTTCATGATGTAGTTGAGGAAACTGCTACTCATTCTGATAGCAGAGTTTTTGATCATGAAGCACACACCTCTATCCATTCTGATCATTATACAGAGGGTGTGGAAGCTGATCAAGTCACTGATCAGGTAGAAGAATCTTTAGCCACTCATACTGAAGTTATTTCTTGTGATCTTGACAAAGGTGAGGAGGTTAATCAGATTCAAAAAGAAGCAGAGGTTTTTGCTAAGATAAACTCTGATATTCCTGAAGCTGTCGCAGAAGAGAAAATTGATGAAGCTGCACAGTTTACTGCTGAAAATATTCTTCCTGAAAATGCAGCAGACACTAATGAAGAAGCTGGAAATGATGCTGAGGGTTCTCATTCACATCCTAGCATTCAAGTTTCATTGGCTGATGATGTCAATAGTGATGAAAGAATGGAAGTTAATAGACAAACCAATGAGCATTTCCAGAATATGTACTACAAAAATTGGGCTGATGCAGATTGTGTTTTCTCAGCACAAAGGGCTGCAGATTTGCTATCTAATTCTGTCAAGAAGATATCCAATACTGATGTACTTACAAGTTTACAGGCAACTGTTGTTCAAGTCAAATCTCTTAATAATAGATTTGATGAGAATCAACAGATGTTTACAAATCTAAGGAATGAATTTTCTCTCAGGGATACAACTTTGAAGCTTGACAGATCATTTTATTCTACACAATTCAAGCAGCAAGCCAAGGATTCTGAGGAAATCAAGAAAAGGCTTGGAAAAGTTGAGGAGAATCAGGCTGAAATGTCTACTCAATTGAATTCTATTTCTAATGCTCTAGAATTGCTGACATCAGTATTACTTTCTGATGATGTCAAAAAGGGGGAGAATGTACCTAAAGACAAATGCAAAGACATTCAAGCTCTGAGACAGAGGGATGATTCTACTGATGGGGGAAGCAAAGGAAATAAAGGAAAGGTCATTGCTCAAAGGCAAAGCAGGACTAGAGTAAACTCTGGTAGACAAATAAACTCTGAAAAGATAAACTCTGGTGGTCAATCTACTTCAAATCTCAAGAGTTTAGTTGTTTCAACTAATCCATCTACTGATGAAGAGATTGCTGCTAAGATATTCATGAAAGAGCATGGAAAGAATGTAACTATTGAAGATATCCAGGCTGAAGAGCAAATGCTTGCTGAGGAACACAAGAAAAATCTTGAAGCTGGAATCTACAAGAGAAAGGAAATCAAGGCTCCTAGAAAGAAAGAAGTTGGTATTTCTATCAAAGAGAATATTCAACAGAGTGTACAAAATACAAGGAGACCTGTGATTAGAAACTCTGATAAGGGTAAAGGCATAATGATTGAAGAGCCTAACCTAAAGAAGACAGATATTTCAACCTCTGACATTGCTCAAGTTGAAACAAGATTAGCTAAATCAACCTCTGACGATGCTCAAGTTGATGTTTCTATTGAAGACATGACAACCTCTGACGTTGCTCAAGTTGTACAGAAATCTACACTACTTCCAGGATTCAGCAAATAAAAAATTCTTGAAGACTTAAAGCTTGAAGCTGTGAATTTCTCAGAAACCAGAACAGTATTGGGAAAAGAAGCCTTTGACAAATCTGGACTAGGTTCACACAGAGAGAGAAGAACTAATAACAGATCTCAAGACAAGTTTTCATTGGCAGAATTTGGAGTTGGAATTACTCAAGAAGGCCTTGACAAACTGGAATCTGTACAGATGATTTTTCACAAAGGAATCAAAAAGGAATTCTTGTTATATTTTATGGCTGATGGCAGAGTGTATAGATTTGGTGAATTTGATATCCAGTTAAAACTTTGGGAAGAGCTAGAGTATGTTCTATATCTACTTGAAGTAAAGAATAGAAGTACTTATGATGCTGCTCGAGTTTTGAAGGAAAGGATGATGAAATCTAAAGTTTTGAGTGGAGCTGGAGTATCAAGTGCATACATTCCTAAATACAGAGATGCACATGGAAAGTTGGTAGAAATGAAAAGGAATAGTGCTAGGTTCAGAACTGCACTAAATAAAAAGGTTCTTGAGTTCAATCTAGAGTCTGATAAACCTTTTTATATCAGACTTGGCAATGAAATGAACAAAAACAGCATATATTCTTTGAGGGCTGCCATTTATCAAATTGGTGAAGATGAACCAGAGATGAAGGAGCTGAAGAAGATTATGATTGCTGAATTGAATAGAGCTGAGAAGAAACTACTGTTAGACTATATCAGGACTGTGCCTGATATTCAAGAAATCAAGTAAAGTCTGACTGTAAGTTTTTAATATATTTTCTATTCTAAGTCAAATTTAAACTCTGTTTTAAATTAAACTCTGTTATATGTTAAACACTGCATTTGTTAAATGTTTTTGACATCATCAATTATATGTTTAACTTGTACATTTTATTATGAACAAGTTGGGGGAGATTGTTAGATATAATTGCTGACGTTTGTTTATCAGTGTTTAAGCAACAGGTACTGACCAGAGTTTAACAGAAGCCAGTCAGAGTTTAATTAAACTCTGACAGGATGAAGAGTTTAATGGAAGCCGGTCAGAGTTTATTTAAAGTCTGACAAGGTGATAGTTGAATTAGCTGTCGGTGCTGAATTGAAGATTCTAGAAGCAATATATTCTGAAGATGGAAAGAAGCAGAATATATTGATACAGCTAAGGAAACGGAATAGAAGATAAGAAGCAATCCTTAATTGATATCAATTGTATAGCTAATTTGTAGGAATATCAATTAGATAAGGATTGTGTAACTGTGTACTATATAAACACAGATAGGTTATCCCTAGAAGGGATGCGATTATTGAATATATTATTCTTGTAACCTAGAAGCTCTTTGTGATTCATTAACATCACTAAGAGAGAATTATTTAATATAATTCAGTTTGTTGATTTACAAACCTGTGTTATTAATTGTTATTCTCATACATACTTGATTATATATTGTGTATTCGGCCTAACACCTCATCCTATATCCAAGGTAGATCTCTAATCTTAGCCTCATCCATGGATCATAGCTTGGTCAAAAATGGATTCAAAGTTGATGATGAATAGTGATGTGAATAGTAAACTCATAAGATCTTGATTTGTTTTGGTGTTTTTAGGTTTGATTAGCTTAGTTAAGGAGCAGGGAAGGATATATCATCCATATATAGTCTTTGTTAAGCTCCAAGGAAGGTATAAAACTTCTTTCTTTTTAAGATTATGCTTGATCTAGTAGTTAGAAGTGATTGAATGAGAACTATGTTAGAATAAAGCATGTATGCATGATTTTAAGCATGTTTAATGGTTGATTTGTGGATAAACTTATGAATAAGAGTATGACCATGTTTGGACAGAAAAATGTTAGTATTAGCTTGAGTTTGATTGGTGGTTGGTTGATGGTTGAATTGTAGTTGGATTGAGTGTTTAAAAACACGGGAAGTACGCGTAAGCGCCGTTACCATGTCGGATTTTACTTAGGTAGTTTAGACAGAAACCATGGTTGCAATACGGGGCATAAACTTGAAGTTTCTGACCATGAGCATGTAGGATCTGTTTCCTAGATTGTTTTAGCGAAAGAATCGTGTCGTTTCGATTTACGGTTTAGGAGAAACGCCCATTTTAGTGAAAGCGGTTTCGCGTAACTAGATAATTCATTGTATGAACTTTGAGATAGGGATCAAGCCCTTTAAAATTGGAATTGGATTGAGATATTAAAATGGATACTAGTATGTATAATTATGAAAGGAAACCTAGAAGGGTTCGAGTTAAAAAGATGAGTTGGTGATTTTATAAAAATACGCGAACGAAGGTTGCGCGAGTGAAATACCCTTAAGGGGATGGTTTAAAACAAGGAAATGGTAAATTAAAAGAACTTGGGATTTGTGAATGGTTTTCACCCAAGCTTTTGACTTAGAATTTTACGGAATGTCACGAGGTTATAGATGACCAAGAGCGAGACGTTTAATTTTCATTGGTAGAACTGTAGTGCTTCAGTTATAGCACATTAAATGGTTCTAGGGGACTGACTGTAATTGTATATCTTGCTATAGATCGACGCGCACACTCTCAAGCCCCCACTACCACACCGCCAAGACCCAAAGGCAAGTTTTCAAACCCTATACCATATAATGATGCTGTTGTGATATATGTTGTGGTATTACTATATATGCTGCTTTATGCTGTGAAATGACTTATAAACTGTTTTCGCTTTTTAATAAAAAAACGGTATAAGATATAAGGTTTATATGTTAGATAAGTACTAGATATAAACCAAGGTTAAAGGTTAAAGACTCTAAGTATAGAGTACTTGTACGATGATTTTAAAACTTAGACCGGGAGTCAAATTATTATTTTGTTTTAAACTACTGTCAAAAGCTGGAAGGTTCCAGGGACAGTTATATTTTAAAGACTTATTAAATATTCCAATATCTACATTATGGGATATTTAAGGTGAGATATTTAAATAATATTATAATAAATATTATTTGAATATTATTTAATTAAGTGAATATTATGTTGAATATTCACTTAAGTAGTTTATATTGAATAATAATTCAATACACATTATTTGAAGATTATTTAACTAAGTGAATATTATTCTGAATATTCACTTAGGTGGTTTTATATTGATTAATAATTTAATATTTATTATTTGGGTATTTATTAAATATTCCAAATATGATTTAAAATCATAGAACCTTATTATATGATCAAAGGTTATATTATTTACACAAAAATATAACTTTCTGATTTTTCAGAAAAGGTATTAAAATTTGAGATTCCCAACTATTATCTTAAGATAGTTAAAGGTAATTAAATGCGAATAGTATTTTTCCAACTCATCGAAAACTGGGAATCTAGTTCAAGGATTAGAGGACAGAGTTTTACTTCCATTGTTCCTCTAGAATACTTATAACTAGGGGATGGCTTCCCCATTCAAGTAGAGTATTTCAAACTCGCTGAACTCTGAAATTTCAATAAACTCCCTGGTCATGATTTCAAAATACGTAGTAATCATCGGTAGTCTCGTTGACTAATGTCAACCCACACTTTGACTTACTCCTTGCAATTACTCTGGAGTAAGGTGTTCTAAACGGTTACAAAGTTTTGACGAGTATTCATACTTGGGAAATATGGAATTAAATTCCGATTTCCGTTTCATTAATGTTTTTCATCGTGGGAATTGGAAAGGCCTACACGACAATGAAATAGGTGCCGGGGTAGTGCCAAATTTATCAAGGCTTGCCCGATGACGAAATAGGCACCGAGGTTGTGATCTCTTGAGTGCTAAGGCTTGCCCGGTGACGAAATAGGCGCCGAGGTAGTGATCTCTTAGTACAATGGCCCATATGCGGTCAGGGTGATAACCGAACAGGAAGTCGTCCTTCTACTAGTAGAAAGAAAAGTTACGATAAAACGGCTGATCACCGTGTATCGGGTGTTCCAGTACATTCCCTTCCCTCCAATTGGAGTTGAGCTGCACATTGTAACAAAAGCCTAGGCGCTGAGTTACTGATAATGTGACAGTAATGAGTAATGATGTTCCTCATACAGTAGTCGTACTATATGGTATGTTTTGACGAAAAGAGAAATAAATATATCATTCTGTATACGAATGAAGTTTTAAAGGTTTTCCTTTATGATATAAGCTTACTTATATGCTTATGATGTATTGTATTATTGCTGGGCCGAGTGCTCACTCTTTCTTTTCTTTCTATACATATATATCACAACACAACAGCTAGAGTAGATGGCCAGGATTCGTCGTACCGCTCGGAAGCGCGTCAGGGACATAAAGGTCGCCCGTAGCATGGTTGTTACAGTTGATCAGGTAGAAGTACTGAGTTGGTTCGGAGTGTAACTCTGGTTGCTCCGGTTTAATTATAAGTATCACTTATGTATATTAATGAACAAGAACAAACTTTTGCGCTGCCTTATGGTTTCACATAGAAATCATACTGGTAGTAGGTTGCAAGTATTTTACTTTTGGGTTGTAATAACTTTAATTTGTGGATCATATGACTACTGTTATTGTAAGTTCGTTTCTGAGACATAAGTAGCATGAGTGTATTGATGGTGGGGTCACCATGTGTGTTGATTTATTGTTTTATGGTTCAAGTATTAAGCGTTGGTACGGAACAAGGGATCGTGACAACCCAGATCTCCGACCCCGGGTCTGGGGGTGTTACAGAAGGAGTGCCTTTGAGATGTCTGAAAATTCTTTTAACTGCAATCAGATGAGGTTCCCTAGGTTTTGCTTGAAATCTTGCACACAGACAGGTTGCAAACACGATATCTGGTCTACTTGCAGTGAGATACAATAAAGAGCCAATCATTCCTCTGTAATGAGTTACATCTACCTCAGTACCTTGATCAGGATCAAGTTTGGTAGTTGTAACAATGGGAGTACTTGCAGTAGCACAATCTTCCATGTTAAACCTTTGTTAAACCTTTTCAACAAATTCTTTGTGTATTTTGAGTGATTGATAAAAATGCCATCATCAGTCTATTTAACTTGAAGACCAAGAAAATAACTCATTTCTCCCATCATGCTCATTTGATATCTTGACTACATAAGCTTAGAAAACTTTTTACACAGCTTATTGTTTGTTGACCCAAAAATGATATCATCAACATAAATCTGAACTAAAAGTAAATCCTTACCATGATTCAAATAGAATAAAGTTTTATCAATGGTACCTCGTTTGAATCCACTTTCCAGTAAGAATTGAGCTAGGGTTTCATACCATGCTCTTGGAGCTTGCTTTAGTCCATAAAGTGCCTTATCCAATCTGTAGACATGATTTGGATATTTAGGATTAATGAAACCAGGAGGCTGTTCAACATATACCTCTTCCTCAAGTTCACCATTTAAGAAAGCACTTTTCACATCCATCTGGAAAACCTTGAATTTCTTATGAGCTGTGTGACGCCCTCCAAACCTGAGGTACAGATTTGGGGAGTCACCCGACCAACGGAACACAATATAAACCTGAATATAACACATGCATAATATATAATGACATAAAATACACCTTATCCAAGACCGCATCCAGATTATGGCATGAAACAAGCTTCTAAGTCATAATTATTACAAACCAGTTTCCAAAGTTATTACATCACAACTTAAGTTCACAGCTAGGCATATAGTCTAACAGTACAAAACAAACAACTAACCTGCCAATGACAACCACTCGAGGGGCTCTCCTAGCTGCCGGTGAACTATCAGTCACGCTGCGCCGACTCATACTCTCGTTTCACTGGAATAGGGTTAGAAAACAACAAGCAAGAGTGAGCCAAAGTTCTTAGCAAGCATCATATATACATTTCAATCACAGTTGTAAAGATATGAATTCACAATATCAGAATCAACAATATTCAGCTAAACACATGCTTTGTATCAAATTTAATTGAAGAAAGAGGATTAGAATTGGACTTCCACATTTTATTAAAATCAAAGGTTGTGCTGCTGATCAGTCACGCAACAACCCCGGACTTGCTTATAGCAAAGTCCTCTACTGGATCCTAGGCCAATCTGGGCCTTAAATTATTCCGACCATAAGTATGGCCCGACCATTACTGGTCCTATTTAAAAAAACATGTCAATTCTATCACAAGGTATAAGCAATAACATGGTCAATAAGATAATGCACAATGTCAAGATATAATAATTGCAAAAGAGCTTCAACTGCTCAGTATCAAATGAAGATTGAGAAATAATCATGGAATAATTTCAACGGTACAGTGTACTTGTTCAAGAAGATAATCAGTGGTTAATCAATGACTGTAATCAATAGTCAATGATAGAAATCAAACAATCAATGGTTGTAAGCAATAATCAAATGATGATAATCAACAATCAATGGTTGTAGACAAAATCAGATGAATTTGGAAATAAGGGTTTCCGATGCGGATCAAATCAAAGAGTTGAGAAAATTTACGTAAATGGAATCAGTTGCCCAAGTACGGGTAAGGATTGATAATCTGAATTGTTCTGGGGTAATAACATGTAAGTATTGAAGACAATAACAATTTATCACAAATAAAGGCACATATACTTGCCTGGTCTACGTCGCTGACGGGATTCTATCTCGTTCACTCTACTTTCCCCTTTCCCTTGCTCCGGGAACTTGATTCTATATATAAACAACTCATCATAGTAAGTCTAACTATCATCATTCTATCCTCGACACACAATCAATCAATAACACATTTTAAACTAGTAACCGGTTACGTATCGGACGTCCGGTCTAATTTACGGTATTTAAAACTCAGACACTAGCCCTCGTACGGGCATATACGGACTATAAAACACATTACACAACTCATACGAACCATATAACACTTATAAACATTTTTAAAACAACACAAGAAGCTTATTTGAATTTTAAATAAGCCACAACAAATTTTTAAATTAAGAATCGGATTTTTAAATCCAATAATAATATTTAAATGCAATAAAATCAATTAAATAAAATTAATTGACACTCTTTAATGCTCAAACTATTTTTAAATAATAAATCAGGCTTGAAAATAATTAAACTGAATTTTAAATTAATTAAATCTAATTAATAATTAATTTTTAAGAATTAACTGATTAAAAGAATTAATCAATTAATTAAATAAATTAATTATTAATTAAAAATAATTAAAATAATTAAGTTTAATCAATTTTCGAATTTAAAATAATAAATATAATTTTTCAGAATTTTCTGATATTAAAAATATATTTTTAAAATAAAATATGAATTTTTAAAGATTTTAAACTATTTTCGAATTAAATTTAAAAATAAAATTCAAAAACAGTTTTCTGAAAATAATTTAGGGTTTCAAAGATTGAAACCGGGTCAAGAAAACGGGTTAACGGGTTGGGAAGAACACAAACGGGTCACCAAGAACAACCCGGAATTTTCCAGAATCCGGCGAGCAAACCCAGATTCCGGCGACCTGAAAACTGAACAAAATTTGGGGCTTTTTATACCAAAACGTTCCTTATAACCATACCAATACATTCCGATCAAAAACAAACCAAAAACATCACAGAAATAAAAAACCCGACTATTTTCCGGCGACCTTAAACAAATTTTCCGATCTACTAAAATCGTACATGAAACTCTACATTCTTTATGTTAAAATGAAGCTAAGAACACATACAATGAAAGCCCTATATCCAAAATCATGTCAGATCAATAACAAGAACGGACTATTAAAAAGAAGAATTCGGGTCAAAACCCGAAAATCAAACCCGAACCAATTGAACATAAACATGAAATTAAAGCATGAATTCCTACTAATTAAAACCCTAGGAACATGTTGGAAGCAATCAATTGAACGGAGAATCAACAGAATGAAAATCCCCAATTCGAATATAAACCCTAATTTTAATTCAAAATTTGAAAAATTCATATAAAATCGAAAAATTACCAGACGATGATGAGGTTGGAAGATTCTGAAATTAGAGCTCAAGATCTTTGATTTGAGTACTTGAACTTTGGATTTGGATTTCAATAACACCTTCCAGTTTGATTTTGATTTTCAAGAACACGAAGAACACGGTTCAGGAATTTTATATTTTTCTGTATTTTTAATACGGATTATATGAAGTATAATGTACGATTCTCCTTTTTATACTTAGTGGAAAATAATACCCTAAATGACATTTTTGGATCGATATTGATCCACTGGTTCGCTTTAAAACCCTAATAATGTAAAATACACGTTTTACTAGGTGATAGCTATCCAAAAAGACTGATAGTTATCCAAATCAATACATATCATTTATATAACTAATACTCAAGAATACTGGGGCTATAACAGATGTATTTATTGATACGGACGATATATCAATTACCCTAGAAAAATTAGGGTTAGGGTTTAGAATAATTTTTCTTCCTTTGAATAAAACAATTACTAGTGATCATATCGGATAATAAGGGATATAATAATATGAAGAAATCCTCCGATAATGATTCGAACACAGATGACGAAGGAATAATAATGATGAACAAAATTTCAACGGGGCCCTTGAATTATTAAAACGGGGCTCAAAATTGAAGATATTTTCAAATGACAAAATATTTGAACGGGCTTTCGACACACCAATTTACACATAAACACTTAACAATCCTTATCATTATAACTCAAAATATTTCATAATAAGTATTCCACACATATAATACCATTTATATTATCAATAAAGTTCACGGATCTTACATCCTTCCCCCCTTAATAGGATTCTGTCCTCAGAATCAGATCAAGGAAACAACTGGGGATACTTCTCTAACATATCACTCTCTAACTCCTATGTAGACTCTTCCACCTTAGGATTCCTCCACAAAACTCTTACTATCACTACAGTCTTATTTCTTAATACTTTTTCCTTACGATCCAATATCTGAATTGGTCGCTCTACATAAGATAAATCTGACTGGACCTCTATGGGTTCATACTCTATTACATGGTTCGAATCTGGTCGATATTTCTTAAGCATGGATACGTGAAACACATAATGAACGTGTTGCATATGCGGGCGTAACGCTAACTCGTAAGCTACTTTCCCAATTTGCTTCAAAATCTCAAATGGTCCAACGTATCTCGGACTCAATTTCCCTTTCTTTCCAAACCTAACTAATCCTTTCCATGGTGAAACTTTTAGTAACACTTGTTCTCCGACTTCGAATCCCATATCCTTTCTTGCTAGGTCAGCATATTTCTTCTGCCTGTTCTGAGCTGATATCAACCTTTTCTGAATCAATTCAATCACTTCCTTTGTTTGCTGTACTAATTCTGGTCCTATCATTTTCCGTTCACCAACTTCTTCCCAATATACTGGAGATCGACACTTTCGTCCATATAAAGCTTCGTAAGGTGGCATCCCGATACTCGCGTGAAAACTATTATTATATGAGAATTCTACTTAGGGTAGATGATCATCCCAATTACCTTTAAAATCAAGTGCACACGTTCTAAGCATGTCTTCGATGGTTTGAATTGTCCTTTCACTTTGACCGTCTGTCTGCGGGTGATAAGCCGTACTCATTCTCAATTCGGTGCCTAAACACTCTTGAAAACTTCTCCAGAATCTTGAGTTAAATCGAGGGTCTCGATCAGATACTATTGACACTGGAACTCCATGTCGTACCACGATTTCCTTAACATATAAACGAACTAACTTATCCAGCGAGAATCTCTCAATAATAGGAAGAAAATGTGCGGATTTCGTCAATCGATCTACAATAACCCAAATAGCATCATGGTTAGTCTTCGTTCTAGGCAATCCTACCACAAAGTCCATTGCGATGTGTTCCCACTTCCATTCAGGAATTTCTAACGGCTGCAGTAATCCACTTGGTCTTTGATGTTCCGCCTTGACCCTTTGACACATAAAACATTTACTCACCCATTCAGCAATTTCTCTTTTCATATCCGGCCACCACTACAAGAAAAGGGTCAATAGACATCAGTTTCTGGCCGATGTCTATGTTGTTTGCCAACCGATGTCTTTGTCGGTGATGTCTATCTTAGACATCGGCTAGAAACCGATGTCTGTACTTACTTAAACATCAGTTTTTACAAAAAAAAGTGATTTAAATTCTTCTCTTAGACATCACTTTGGTCCGATGTCTATTTTAGTTCTAGACATCAGATTTTATAAATAAAAAGTGATTTCTATTTTTTTCTTAGACATCAGATTTTATAAATAAAAAGCGATTTCTATTTGTTTCTTAGACATCACATATTGCAGAAACAATGTGATGTATATCTTTGTGTTAGACATCAGTTTTACCACATTAATATTGATGTATATTTAAGTCTTAGACATCAATATTTGTTAACAATTTCGATGTATTTGTTCTTATTAGACATTAGTTTCTGAGCCTATATTAAATAAATCGTTGCCTTTCCAAGCATAAAAAAAAATTAAAATATGGACCATTCACAATATATTACACCATTCAGAAAATACATCCAACCACCAACACATCAATCCGCAAAACTAACCACAAATCCATCATCATCATTCCGCAAAATTCTACACATCTATATATCCTATCTGATTTAGCAGAACTCTGGAATTTTCTCACGTTGTACAAATCATTCATTGATCTTGTACATGTTATTGAAGCTGCATCCATACTATTATTTACGGCATTAGGACCCAAATAAGCTGCATCTCAAGCCTATCACATTATCTCTGCAAGACAGCTAACCATCTCTCTGCTCCAAAAGCCACGCCAGAACTCACAAACTGGTTAATGACAAACTGGTTAATGATTGGATGCACGGGTCTACCCTCAACTTCCATATGCTCTAACCAAGTCACCTACATATAAAACAAATTTCATCAATAGTAATTATTTCAATCCAGTAATATGCGTGCATATTTAACTTTCAAAACAATATAAAATATGAGAATATAGTTACCTTTGTGCATCCAAATCTTGGCAAACATTCTTGAATGATGCATCCAGAAGGCTTTCTCCTGCATTTTGGAAAAGGGGATTCCAGTAGGCTATCCGCGGGAAAATCAACAATCCCCCAACTTCCATCCTCTTCTTGATGGAAGTAACGTATAAAATGGACTTCTCTTCAGAAATACTATTATGAATAGGGAGGCTTCAATCCTCATTTGCGGATTTAAAAGTTAAATCCTATTACTATAGTATTTAGATTATTAGCTCTTTATACTATTACTATTTGCAAAAAGAAATATAAGAAACTCTAGGCTAGTATCACTTTCACCAGTGTAAAATCCATTCATAGTCTTTATCATATCACCTTTGAACAACAAATAAAAGCAAAGTTTGGCAAATGTGCACCTACGTAGTCCAAGTATATTTGTTCTAGTTAGCATGAATTTTAGAAATTTACATTCAACTGAGCATGTATGCAAGAACAAACTGTGCTTCTATTATGCATTATAGGAACAAATATAGGATTTCATCTTATTATTACTTGTGTCATATTGCACCTTCCAAATTATTGCAAGTGGCCTAGGTAGGATATCAAGATGGCTTTTACCACTGGATTGACATGATACTTAGTGTTCATACTGTACAGTCTAATAGTCCACTAGAATTAGGTCTTCAACTTATTATAAATTTATTAGAGTACTCTTGCAATATACAGTATCAGAATAAGTATCATGTAGACATCAGAAGGCACACAATTGAGAAAGATCAAACTAACATGTACCACTACCAAATTTGATCTCCTGTAAATAACAGAACTAAACAAACACAAATTTATTGGATGTATCCAAGTAGAAAGGCTATTAAGATAGTTCAGGGTATACGTACAAAGTATGATCCAAATGCCAGGACAACACCAGTAAAGGGAGCTATAGATACGTTCATTCCAACCCAGTCCATCACTGCAATGGCAACAAAAAGAAATATAGGTTTTGTTAATACACATCACTCTAAAGTAGCAACAAAAAAAACACTCTAACGACTGCATACACATAAACTCTCAATAAGATGCCATTGCATATGCATTTTTTTTTCTTCATTTTCTTTGCTCAGTTATGCATTTCTCTTTCTTATTATTTCAGACATTAAAGAAGAAAATACCACTTGCACATTGTAATTTTTAAAGTAGAGGGAGATAATTACTTGACAGAATAACGACGAAGACAATGTAGAATATTGACTGTGCATGCGAGGATGGCATCCCAGGGTCCGATTTGGAGGTAGATGAAGGTCGCTCATGGTTAAGTATCTTCTTTAGGGTGATTGAAAGGCCAACATTTAGAATGGCCCCCGTGGATATCCAAATTGCTTTTGCATCACGCCTAAAAATGAGGACTAGTGAAAAAAGTGCCACCATTAGCCACTTGCTCTGAAATCATTATGAATTCACACCAGAAAAGTAGTTTAGTTTGAATAACAAAACACCGCATCATATACTACGGACATAGTAAAAAACAGCTCCATAATCACACAGATTAGCAAACACAATTCTAAATAGTGGGCAGTGTATGTTGCTTCACGAGATAAAAGGGATCCTGAGGATTAGATTAGACCAATAAAGATTATTATAATACCTATTACTATTTGCGGATTTGCCTCAATACCTCTAGCTCATGTACGTATAATAGGGAGGCTTCAATCCTCATTTGCAGGTTTAGCGCCATATCCCATGAAAACATCAGGTTATAATACTCAGCAACAATTAAAGATTCTTTCCCATTACTTTCCCGAAAATAGTTGAAAAAGCCATGCCAAGACTAACACCGCTAACAATTCCAAGCTTGATTCCTGATTTCACCGGGAATTCACATTTCTTATGGTACACATCCATCTGTTTCTCTTCAGCACTAAATGATGCAACTGTTCTTATGTTGCCAACTGCATCATTTATAACTTGAATGGCTTGTTCATACATCCCCTACACCAAGAAAAATAATTACTTCACTTTCATGTCTCCAAGTTTTCTTGGAGTAGTTATTTTCTTCATTAATAGACATGTATATGTTACACAATAAGAAACGACTATTTAATCCACATCAGATTACGAGAGAAAATCTTCGTTACAAACCTTGGCATACTGCAATATGTCCCAAGGCTGTTTGATAGGGTCTTTCTAGCTTTCTGTATCTTTTTCATCGTTTTGCTTAATGCATACTGCATGTAGCCCATGCAGAGTATTAACATCACAAGGGAGAAAATTCTTTAAAGAAATTACAATAAAGAAGAGATAACTTGTTGCCCAGTAATAATCTATTGTAGAAGGGGGTTGAATACAATAGTATAAGATAATCGACTTCTTAATGTATATATCACAAATATGAAAGAAAGATAACAGCTTTATTAAATCTGATATAAAACTGTTACAAACTCTCTCAAGAAATTCTGATGTTCTTGAGAGCTGCTAGCTTACAAAAACTCTCTCAAGAAATTCTATGTTCTTGAGAGCTTCTATCTTGATTCACAAATACTCGATTATGTTCACGTGTACATAAATCGAAACCAAGACTGTGTTTATATACTACACAGCTTCTCTATCAATGATAAGTCCTAATCAATTACAAAGATTGAAACCTATCCATAATTGATAGCTACATTCTACAAACCAGGAACCGACAGAATAAACTTCCATGTTTAACTAGACTCCAAATATAACTCGAAGTAGGAATCCTGATCAGCTTCCAGTCCTGATGATCAATCCTGATCCCAGTCCTGATATGTATCTTGATCCTGACGACCATGTAATCCTGATGACGTCAGCAATCCTGATCAGTTGAGTCTAGCTCCTGACGATCATTGAATTCTGATCTAACAATCTCCCCCAATCTCATACTTTGTGAAATAAAGTATAGATTCCTAAGATTCAATGATGTCAAAAACATATATACAAAATGTACAGTATCTGCAGCAACAACTTATCTGTTTAAATTCTTTGATAGAACAGATTCATCTTCAAGAAGTTGGATAACAATTTTTCTTCTTTTTCTTCAAGAATTTGAATCAGTCTTTCCTTAAGATTTCTGAGTTCTTCATCTTCCTCATTAATCTGGTAGATAGCTGCTCTGAGATTCAATATGGAGCTTTTCTGAAGACTATGCTCTTCAAGCAAAAGATAAGCAATTTCCTTCCCATCAGGATTGAGAGTAAGTTGTGTCATGCCAAAAGTTACTTCTTTAACATCAGTACCCCTTTGCATTTTCACATCCTGACCTCTTTGATTTAAGTACATGGGAGTATAATTACCATTGAAATTAATGTTTCCATCCAGTCTTCTTCTTATTGTTGACAAAATCATGTCACTCCATTCCTTGCACATTTGATTCTTCGATCTCAAAAGATAATGAACATATTTCAGTTCCTGTGTAGTTTTCATCAGCAGATCTTGAATAGATAAAATCTTCACACTACCATCTTTCATGAAGTACAGAAGGTTTTCTTTCTTGTCAAAACCATCATGACAATCTATAACTATATCAACAGCTAGTGAATTGTTCAGGTTTTCAGAAGTTAAAGTACCTCCAATTTCAGTTAAGGAGTAAGGATCAACATATGACATATTTAGATATTCAGCATCCCTGTGTCCAATACCTCCTCTTGAATTACTTGTCAATTGCTTCAGATTTGAAAACATCTTTAACCAGAGTGCTTTTGATCTAACCATCCCAGATAAATCAACAACACTTGAAGCGCTTGTAATAATTCCTCCAGACTGAAAATTGATAAGTGTATCACACCTTAGTGTACTAATATGTTTCCACTTCTTATCCTTTTCCTTTTCAAATGCATAGCTTCTTTCCAGTAAAGATTCTTGTCTACTTGGGTTCCTCCACTTTCTTCTGTTTGAGAGTTTAAGCCTTTGTACATAGAGATTGAAATCTCTATTTGTTGATCTTGTTATTTCACTTCTTCTGGCTTCTTCTTCTTCATCTACTTCCTTGTTGTGAGAATCAACCACAGTAGATAAAATTATCAAATCAATCTCTTGCATAATTTCAGAATCATCAGGATCTTGAATATTATCAGGAACAACATCATGATTAGATTCTTCAATTTGATTTGTATTGCATAGAGTTGATTTTCTTGATTTTCTTCTCAATTCAGGTTCTTCTTCAATATTTCCATCATCACCAAAAGTAGATCTGTCAGGAACTACTAGAGTTTGAATAGGTTCATGAATTTCTTCAATTCTTAACCCTCTAGACCTTGTCTGTCTAGGTATTGTTTGAGTTGAAGAACCTCTTCTACTTTTTCTAGCTCCTCTCCTACCTCTGCTTCCTCTACCTCTAGCAGAAACAGGGTTATTAAAGCTTTCCATCATTTCTCTCTGTTGTCTTAAGAATTCTTCATGTGAGAGATCAGGATATTCTTCACTTGCTGTAGAGAGTGCTTTTCTTGCAAATAATTGTTGAACTCTTTTATCAGTGTGATATAGAGTAACAATTCTGCCATCTTTCGTAGAAAACTTCTGGAATAAATTTGATGCATCTTCAGGATTATCAATAAAAATATCTTCATCACCTTTAGGAATTGTAGCAAGAGTATGTCCATGACCAGGTGTCAGGATTTGTTCTTCCGTCAGGATCTGACATTGCACCAAAGTTCTTACTGTCTTAACTCCAGAATCAGAAACATGAGTTGACTGCGTTGTTTGACTTTGAGAAGTTTGAATTGAAGACTTCATAACAGCAGCATCAGAGGTTTCTCCTTGTATCACTTTGTCACTACCATCATCTCCAGTATCATCATCATTATTCCTTAATACTAGATCAGGTGTGCATTTTGTCCGACTAACCTTCTCCCCCTTTTTGACATCAGGATTTGACAATAAATTCAAAATTAAGGAAAGAGAGGCTTGAATGTCAGTTACCTTGGTATCCAGAGAATCAATCCTTCCGTTGATAGAGGTTTGTTCAGAAATAACAGATTTCACTTGGGATTCTACTACCCTTAGCTGAAAAGCAGTAGGCACCTTTGTAAAATTTTGAGTTCTTGATAGAATCAATCTCACTTTTTAGACTTTTGGATAACAAAGTTGTAGCCTTCAGATGATTCTTCAAATCTTGATTCTCTATAGATTTCACTGCATCATAGGCATGTTCCAAAGCAGAAGAATAACTTACAGATTCAGCAGATCTGTACCATGAATTGTTCCATTCATTCTGTCTAAGTGCCTCAGCAGGATTAAAGGAAGGGATAGAAAAATCTTGTCTCTGATCTTTCCCAGTGGAAGCTTTGTCAGCCATATATGTACTTGATGAACCAAAATTAGTTCCAAGACTAATTTTGAGTGCTTTAGCAAGCTGTTCCTTCTCTTTTCGATTCTCATCATCATCACTATCATCAGAGTCATCATCATCAGTACTATGAGTATCATCAGGATCAGGAATAGCTATACCTTTCATTTTATCCTGTGAATCTGTGATAGGATGATCCATTGGTCTTGAATGAAGTGGCTGTATCAGGATAGGTTCAACATCAGGAGCACCACTAGCGTCAGGATGAACACCGTCAGGATTTGATATGCTTGCATCAGTATTTGATACCAATGGTTCTTGTGGAGCTTGAGGTTCAGAAGCTGCTTCAACACTTTGAGTCAAAGGTTCTTGTGTGCTTCCCTCATTGACAATGTCCTCGACCAATCTTTGAACTTCATCTGCACCAGAAATCCCTTGAGCATTGTCATGAAATTTCTCAGAAACTGTAGTTTGGCCTGCATCTTGACTTTGAGAAGATGGTTGTTGTGTAGCTGGAATGTCGATGTCTGCATTCTCCCTTTGAGAAAATGGTTCTTGTGGGACCATTCCACTAGCTAAGACTTCACTCAAACTTTGATTGAGTGGTTCTTGTGTGGCTGGATCATCAGAAAGAGCTGCTGAACCACTTTGAGGTTCAGGTTCTTGTGGGCTTGATCCTTTCAGTTTCTTCTGTCTCTGATAGACTAACTCTTCTGCCTTCCTTAGCTTTTCCATTGGATGTTTTATCCCAAGATTGGAAGCAGCAGCACCATACTTCTCCCATGAAATATCAACATGTCTTTTTGTTGGAGAGTCCTGTGCTGGAGAGTCTGAAATATTAACCACTTGACTTGGTGCATCGTCAGGAATACTAACATCAGGATTTGCTTGAGCAGTTGAAACTGATTGCTCATTCAGAATAGAAGTGTCCTGTACATCAGTATCCTGTTTCTTTTCTAAAGGAATATGGTACCTGATTTTTGATAACTTCCTTTTCTTCTGTGGTGTAGACAATGGAACCACAGCTGCAGTAGCAGTATCAGCAACTTCCTTATTCACATTCATCACAGAGGATATAGGTAAATCATCCTCTGAGTCAGTCTCATCCCTGAGCACTAACTTTCTTTTAACAGAAACAGCCTCACCTCCCTTTGCAGCTTTCTTCACCAGGACCCCTTGTACACCCCTTTGTAACTTCTTTTTAGTGATAGGTGTAGAGGTAAAGTCCTTTGAACCTGATTGCCTTCCTGACACATCAGTTCTAGCTGACTTCTTTGCTTTTACAACTAAAGTCTTTTGAGAGACATTAGAGGTGGCAGTTGACTGTTTAGACTGTTTAGGATGAATGCTTGGGTTAGGAACAAGGTGTGATTGACCTTGCCCCATAGCATTAGAAATTAAACCATAACGAGTAGGCATTTTCCTATGCAAGAAAAACCTAACCTTATCAGGAATAAAAGCATTTCCTATGAAACCATTTGCCTTATCACTGTTGACTAAGGACTTAATATTATTCTCAGTAATTCTACAGATAGGTAGAACTACATCATTCTCAAAAACAACATTAGGACACAAGTGATTAAATATCAACTGTAAAAATATAAGAAAATAGACAGAACCTAACTTATCTGATTTCCTATCACTTAAAGCTTTTAAGATAAACGACCCATAATCAAACACTGTAGAGTGGATAAGAGAGTACCCAATTTTAAGAGATCCTGATGGAAGAGCATCAAAATTTGATGTCTTGTTCAGGAAACAGCGGCTGATCGTATCAAAGAAGAAATTCCATTCCTTCTTAAGCTTTGTCCTAAAGAGATTGCCATATCTCTTTACTTCACCATTGTAGCCCAACTTTGTAACAAACTCAAAAAGAGTAGAGTCCGAAACATTAGCAGGAATAGCATCACCAAGAACAGGTAAATGCAGGGCTTCTTCCACAATTGCAGGAGTCACATAGTGAGTAATTCCATTATGTTCAAAACTCATTAAGATGGTGTCAGAATACCCTTTGTCAAAAGTAACTGAGTTCCACACCTTTCTGAATAACCATCAGGATTTGACAGTTATCAGGATTTCCTCTCTGTAGCTTTCCTCAGAAATTCTCAAAGTTCATCATTCCAAGTTCATTCACCAATTTATTGAAAGTAGCTTCAGGTAGTGGCTTGGTGAATATGTCAGCTAGTTGTTGATCAGTAGGAACAAAGTGAAGTTCAATTGTTCCTTCCAGAACTTGTTCTCTTATGAAGTGATATCGAATACTGATGTGTTTAGTAAGAGAATGTTGAACTGGATTTCCTGTCATTGCAATAGCACTTTGGTTATCACAATAAATAGGGATCTTTGAGTATGACAGGCCATAATCTAACAACTGATTTCTCATCCACATTATCTGAGCACAACAACTTCCTGCAGCAATGTACTCAGCTTCTGCAGTTGAAGTGGAAATGGATTTTTGCTTTTTACTGAACCATGAAACTAGTCTTCCACCCAAAAACTGACAGCTTCCTGAAGTACTTTTCCTGTCTATTTTGCATCCTGCAAAATCAGCATCTGAATAACCACACAACCCAAAATCTGATTCCCTTGCATACCAAAGGCCCAGTGAAGAAGTGCCTTTGAGATATCTGAAAATTCTTTTGACTACAATCAGATGGGGTTCTCTAGGTTTTGCTTGAAATCTTGCACACAGACATGTTGCAAACATGATATCTGGTCTACTTGCAGTGAGATACAATAAAGAGCCAATCATTCCTCTGTAGTGAGTTACATCTACCTCAGCACCTTGATCAGGATCAAGTTTGGTAGCTGTAGCTATGGGAGTTGTAGCAGGAGAACTATCTTGCATGTTAAACCTTGTCAATAAATTCCTTGTATATTTAGACTGATTGATAAAAATCCCTTCATCAGTCTGTTTAACTTGAAGACCAAGAAAGTAACTCATTTCTCCCATCATGCTCATTTGATATCTTGACTGCATAAGCTTGGAAAACTTTTCACAAATCTTATTGTTTGTTGACCCAAAAATGATATCATCAACATAAATCTGAACTAACAACAAGTCCTTACCATGATTCAAATAAAATAGAGTTTTATCAATAGCACCTCTTTTGAATCCACTTTCCAGTAAGAATAGAGCTAAAGTTTCATACCATGCTCTTGGAGCTTGCTTTAGTCCATAAAGTGCCTTATCCAATCTGTAGACATGATCTGGATAGTTAGGATCAATGAAACCAGGAGGTTGCTCAACATAGACTTCTTCCTCCAGTTCTCTATTTAAGAAAGCACTTTTAACATCCATCTGGAAAACCTTGAATTTCTTATGTGCTGCATAAGCAAGAAATATCCTGATGGCTTCTAATCTTACAACAGGAGCAAACGTTTCATCATAATCAATTCCCTCTTGTTGAGAATACCCCTTTGCAACTAGTCTTGCTTTGTTTCTGATTATCACTCCATCAGAATCAGTCTTGTTCTTGAAAATCCACTTTGTACCAACAATTGATCTATTCTTTGGTCTTGGTACCAGTTTCCAGACTTCATTTCTTTCAAATTCATTCAGTTCCTCTTGCATTGCTATAACCCAATCAGCATCTTTAAGTGCATCTTCAACTTTCTTTGGCTCCTCCTTGGATAGAAAGTTATTGTATAGACATTCATTCTGAGTTGCACTTCTTGATTGAACACCTGCATCAGGATCCCCAATGATCAAATCAGGAGTATGACTTGCAGTCCATTTCCTTGCTGGTGTTAAATTGTTTCTTGAAGTAGATGCTTTCCCTGGATTGGTGTTATCTTGATTTGAAGAACTTGTTTGTCTTGAAGCTCCCCCTGAATTATTGCTATTTCCTCTTGATAAGTTATCAGGATCATCACTTGAATCAGTATCTGAAGAATTCTGTCCTGATGATTGTGTTGACTCTGAACTTGTAGTAGAATGATGTTGCTCCCCCTCAACATTAGCACTACTAGAAGTATTACTATTGATTGCATCATCAGTATTTGCACCATCAGCATCTGGTGTGTCATCAGGATTTGGTGACCCATCAGGATCTGATGTATGGACAGGATCTGATTCACTTTCTTCATGTTCCTTGGTAGCTTCATTTTCAAAAATCAATCTATCATGAGAGTCTTCATTGATTCCAGCTATCTTCTTGTCATCAAAAGATACATGTATTGACTCCATGACAGTCCTTGTCCTCAAATTAAAAACTCTGAAGGCTCTTGATGCAGGATAGCCTATGAAAATTCCTTCATCAACCTTGTTAGATCAGAATTCAATGATCGTCAGAAGCTAGACTCAACTGATCAGGATTGCTGACGTCATCAGTATTGCATGGTCATCAGTATTTGATCAAGCGTCAGTATCTTATTGATCATCAGGATTCCTACTCAGACTATGATCAGGTTTGATCATCAGGACTTGAAGCTGATCAGGATTCCTACTTCGAGTTATATTTGGAGTCTAGATAAACATGGAAGTTTGTTCCTGGTTTGTAGAATGCAGCTATCGATTAAAGATATGTTTCTATCTTTGTTATGATTAGGACTTATCTTGTTATTGATAGAGAAGCTGTGTGCACTATATAAACACAGTTTTGGTTTCGATTTATGTATTCATTCATTCGAGAGAGAACATAATCGAAGAGAAGCTCTTAAGAACAGAATTTCTTGAGAGAGTTTTTGTAAGCTAGCAGCTCTTAAGAACATCAGAATTTCTTAAGAGAGTTTGTAACAGTTTTATATCAAAGTTAATAAAGCTGTTATTGTTATTGTTAATGATCTTTCATATTTGTGTTATATAAAGTCGAGAATCTTATACAATTGTATTCAACCCCCTTCTACAATTGTTATTTACTGGGCAACAATTGGTATCAGAGCAAACTGATTTAATTCTGAATCAGATACGATCTAAAGATGTCGACAACCAAGTATGAAAGCATGAAGATTCCCATCTTGAAGATATCAGAATATCCCACATGGAGGGTAAAGATGCTGATGTACCTGGAGGCTATGGATCCTGACAATCTGGACAGGATTCGTGATGGACCATATATACCAACAAAGTTCGTAGAACGAACAGATACAGTACCAGAACATTATGTGGTCAAAGCTAAAGCTGAATGGACTCCAGAAGAAAAAGCTCATGTACTCAGGGAACCAAAGATAAAGAATATCTTGCATAATGGTCTTGATGCTGTTATGTCAAACAGAGTGATTGCATGCAAGTCTTCAAAAGAAATCTGGGATACTTTGGAAACTCAGTGCCAGGGATCTGCATCTGTCAAGAAAAACAGAAGGGCTCTATTGATTCAAGAATATGAACAATTCGATGCAAGACCTGAAGAGAGCCTGACTGAGCTATATGATAGATTCCTGACACTATTGAACAGCTTATCCTTAGTTGACAAAGTATATGAAACTGAAGATTCAAACACCAAATTTCTTAGAGCTTTACCTGAAGAATGGGATACTCAGACCTCAATCATTAGACACCAGTATGATCTGAACATTGTGTCTCTTGATGAGATCTATGGGATGCTAAGAACTCATGATCTTGAAGTTCAACAGAGAAAGAACAAGAAAAGCAGCAAGGCAAAGTCAATTGCTTTGAATGTAGAAGCAAAATCAAAAGGGAAAGCTACGGAGGTCTCTAGAAGGAAAGCAAGAGTAGCTGAGTCAGATCCTGACGACTCTTCATCAGATACTGATGGCAATCCTGATGCCAATACTGGTGATGAATCTTCTGATTCAGACATGGAAGAGATGGTTGCTATGATTGTCAGAAACTTCAGAAGGATGAAGTTCAGGAAGAATAGAAGACAAGGCAACTTTCAGAAAAAGACCTTCAAAGCAGACAAAGACAAGTATATCAAGAAGGACAGCAAGGGTAGCAAATTTGACAAGTCAAAGATTAGATGCTACAAGTGTAATGGTATGGGTCACTTTGCTTCTGAATGCAACAAGACAAAGGCACTCATCACATCAAGCAAGGATTGGATGGACTCTTCCTCAGAATCTGATACTGAGGTAGTCAACTATGCGTTAATGGCCAATGCTGATGTAACTGCTGCTCCTGATGATAAGGTACTAAATACTATCTTTGATTTTGATACTGATAATGCTTCTGAGTTAAGACGTTTTCTAAAGTCATTACATATTAGCTTTAGAAGTCAAACTGCTGAGAATACTAGAATCTTATCTGAGATGTCTGACCTTAGAAAAAGGAATGAGATATTAGAAGCTGAATTTTCTCGTATGCAAGAAGTACAAAAAGAATGTGATAATGCTAAACACATGCACTTAGAGATGACATCTAAATGTACTTCCCTTGAAAAAGAACTTGAATATGCTAATGAGAAAATCAGAACCTGGACAGACTCTGGTAGGAAATTTCATGAGATTAATACCTCTAAGAATTGGAAAGAGTGTCTAGGATATAAGTCAGATGAAGATAAGAAATTAGCAGAGAAAATTGTCATTGATGAGACAGTCAGTCCAAAGACCTATAGACATGTTATAGACTCAACCAAATCTAAGATTACTCCTGTTAATTTTGTTTTTGGTAAGGATTCCAATTCTACTTTTGAAAAGGGATCTTCTTCTACTCAAGGAATTAAAATTATAAAGTCTAAACCTGTCATGAACAAAGTCACTAAGAATGTAGGTCTATTGTCTCAGAAACAGCTTAAAGATAAAATCTGTGAGGTTACAGATAAGAAAAAGGAAGCTACTGTTAAGAGAAACAGGAATGGTAAAGATGGGATCAATAAAGAAAATGGTTATAAGTATATCCCAAATGCACCTAGAAAGAGTTGTTTTAACTGTGGTAACTCTAATCATCTTGCTATTGATTGTAAAAAGAGTAAGAAGAAAATTGCTGAAATTCCTAAGTCTAATGTTAGGAATAGATCAGTATTTTACAAACCACAGAATTCCTGTTTTCATTGTGGTAGTCTATGGCATTCTATTTATACATGTAAAGAGTATCATGATTTGTACTATAACTTTTATGATCCATTGCCTAAGTTTGAAAGTAGTACAAAGTCTGATAAAACTGAAAATGTCATAGTGAAGCATGCTTTTGTTAATACTGATACTGACAAAGCAAATCCTGATGGAGTAAATCCTGTCAGGATTGCTAAAGTCAAAAAGTCTTCTGCTGTTAAATTTAATAAAATGCATGAACAAGGAATCCAACAAGTGTGGGTTCCTAAACATTCTGACTAGTGTTTTACTATTCTGATGCAGGGTAAAAAGAAAAATGTGTTAGTCATGGATAGTGGATGTTCTGTGCACATGACTGGAAACAAAGCCCTGTTATCAGAATATGAGGAAAAAACTGGCCCAACTGTGTCTTATGGAGATGGCAACATTGGACAAACCTTGGGATATGGCAATATAATCATTGGAAATGTCATCATTGAAAAAGTAGCTCTAGTGAAGGGACTAAAACACAACTTGTTGAGTATTAGTCAAATCACTGACAGAGGTTATCATGTCAATTTCTATTCCACACATTGTGAAGTAGTCAGTAAAGAAACAGGGAAGATAGCACTAACTGGCTACAGGCATGGTAACATATATGAAGCCAACATTCTCTCAGATACTGATGGCTCCCCTACATGTTTCATCAGTAAAGCTTCAGTAGATGAAAGTTGGAATTGGCACAAGAAGCTTTCTCATCTCAACTTCAGCAACATCAATGAATTGGTTAAGAAAGAGTTAGTAAGAGGATTACCTAATGTCTTATATACACCTGATGGACTCTGTGATGCATGCCAAAAAGCAAAACAAAGAAGGACATCATTCCAGAGTAAATCAGAATCCTCTATTGAAGAACCATATCACATGCTACATCTTGATCTGTTTGGTCCAGTCAACATCATGTCCATCAGTAAGAAAAGGTACACTCTTGTAATTGTTGATGAATATTCTAGATTCACCTGGGTGTATTTTCTGCATAGAAAAGATGAAACTCCTGAAGTTCTGTTGGATCATGTGAGGATGATTGAGACAACCACAAAGTACAAAGTCAAGATTCTGAGAAGTGATAATGGTACTGAATTTAAGAATTCAAAGATGGAAGAGTTCTGCAAATACAAAGGAATCATTCAACAATTCTCTGCTCCTGGCACACCTCAGCAAAATGGAGTAGTAGAAAGGAAGAATAGAACTCTTATTGAAGCTGGCAGAACTATGTTGGAAGAAGCTAAATTACCTACATATTTCTGGGCAGAAGCAGTCAACACAGCATGCTATACACAAAATCTTACATTGATAAACAGGCATGGTGTCACTCCTTATCAGTCTCTCAAAGAGAAGAAGCCAAGTATGAAGCATCTGCATGTGTTTGGCTGTAAATGTTTTGTTCTCAGAACTCATCCTGAACAGCTAGGGAAATTTGAAACAAAGGCTGATGAAGGAATATTCATAGGTTATCCTACATCAAGAGCCTTCAGAGTTTTTAATTTGAGAACAAGAACTGTCATGGAGTCAATACATGTATCTTTTGATGATAAGAAGATAACTGGAATCATTGAAGACTCGCATGATAGATTGTTATTTGAAAATGAAGCTTCCAAGGAACCTGAAGAAAGTGAATCAGAAGCTGTCCATTCATCCAGTACTGACGGGTCACCAAATCCTGATGACTCACCAGGTACTGATGGTGCTAATACTGATGATGCAAACAACAGTGATACAACTAGTAGTGCTAATGTTGAGGGGGAGCAACGGCATTCAACTACAAGTTCAGAGTCAACTCAATCATCAGGACGGAATTCTTCAGATGTCGATTCAAGTGAAGATCCTGATAACACATCAGGTGGGCATAGCAATAATTCAGGGAGAGCTTCAAATCAATCAAATTCTTTCAATCAAGATAACACCAATCCAGGGGGAGCATCTACTTCAAGAAACAATTTGACACCAGCAAGGAAATGGACAAAAGATCATACTCCTGATTTGATAATTGGAGATCCTGATGCAGGTGTTCAAACAAGAAGTGCAACTCAGAATGAATGTTTATATAATAACTTTCTATCCAAGGAGGAGCCTAAGAAAGTTGAAGATGCACTTAAAGATGCTGATTGGGTTACTGCAATGCAAGAAGAACTGAATGAATTTGAAAGGAATGAAGTCTGGAAACTGGTACCAAGACCAAAGGATAGATCAATTGTTGGTACAAAGTGGATTTTCAAGAACAAGACTGATTCTGATGGAGTCATTATCAGAAACAAAGCTAGACTAGTTGCAAAGGGGTATTCCCAACAAGAGGGAATTGACTATGATGAAACTTTTGCTCCTGTTGCAAGACTAGAAGCCATCAGGATATTTCTTGCTTATGCAGCACATAAGAAATTCAAGGTTTTCCAGATGGATGTTAAAAGTGCTTTCTTAAATGGTGAACTGGAGGAAGAAGTTTATGTTGAACAACCTCCTGGTTTCATTGATCCTAAATATCCAGATCATGTCTACAGACTGGATAAGGCACTTTATGGACTAAAGCAAGCTCCAAGAGCATGGTATGAAACCTTAGCTCAATTCTTACTGGAAAGTGGATTCAAAAGAGGTGCAATTGATAAAACTCTATTTTATTTGAATCATGGTAAGGAGTTGCTGTTAGTTCAGATTTATGTTGATGATATCATTTTTGGGTCAACAAACAATAAGCTGTGTGAAAAGTTTTCCAAGCTTATGCAGTCAAGATATCAAATGAGCATGATGGGAGAAATGAGTTACTTTCTGGGTCTTCAAGTTAAACAGACTGATGAAGGGATTTTTATTAATCAGTCTAAATACACAAGGAATTTACTGACAAGGTTTAACATGCAAGACAGTACTCCTGCTTCAACTCCCATAGCTACAGCTACCAAACTTGATCCTGATCAAGGTGAAGAGGTAGATGTAACTCACTACAGAGGAATGATTGGCTCTTTATTGTATCTCACTGCCAGTAGACCAGATATCATGTTTGCAACCTGTCTATGTGCAAGATTTCAAGCAAAACCTAGAGAACCACATCTGATTGCAGTCAAAAGAATTTTCAGATATCTCAAAGGCACTACTTCACTTGGCCTTTGGTATGCAAGGGAATCAGATTTTGGGTTATGTGGTTATTCAGATGCTGATTTTGCAGGATGCAGAATAGACAGGAAGAGTACTTCAGGAAGTTGTCAGTTTTTGGGTGGAAGACTAGTTTCATGGTTCAGTAAAAAGCAGAAATCTATTTCCACTTCAACTGCAGAAGCTGAGTACATTGCTGCAGGAAGTTGTTGTGCTCAGATAATGTGGATGAGAAATCAGTTGTTAGATTATGGCCTGTCATACTCAAAAATCCCTATTTATTGTGATAACCAAAGTGCTATTGCAATGACAGGAAATCCAGTTCAGCATTCTCTTACTAAACACATAAGTATCAGATATCACTTTATAAGAGAACAGGTTCTGGAAGGAACAATTGAACTTCACTTTGTTCCTACTGATCAACAACTAGCTGATATATTCACCAAGCCACTGCCTGAAGCTACTTTCAATAAGTTGGTGAATGAACTTGGAATGATGAATTTTGAGAATTTCTGAGAAAAAGCTACAGAGAGGAAATCCTGATAACTGTCAAATCTGATGGTTATTCAGAAAGGTATGTATCTTTGATCAAATCCTGATAGGACTCAATCCTGACAGGAAGTCAACTGGTCAATCCTGATGTACAGGTCAGTATTTCATTACTTAATTTGTGCCTAATTTTTCGTCAGTATCTACTGATGGACGATTGAGTTTTAGTAGGACAACTGTATGCGCGCGTGTGTTGCACTTTTATAGGTATAACAATACATACACATAAAAGGCGGTGCAGATTTATTTAAATGACACACGTAATCTGTCCACTAATTCTTTGTGCACAAATCATATTTTGCCACCTGTCTTTGAGAGTAATATTTTGTTTTAACAAAATACTTTTTATTGGTCTACATCGTTAATTACTCTCTTATCATCAGTTTTTCGTTTTTATCTCTCTCTGTGCTTTCATACCCTAATTGCTTCAAATCTTAATTCTCGAGTTTTCAAAAGCATTACAATGGCGTCTTCATCTTTCATGAACAAACAAACAGTAATTCGTGATATTACTTTTGCCACTAATAACTTTGTAGCCATACTAGACCATCAAGAATTGCCTACTGAGTTCCATATAATTCAAGATTTTCTTACTTCAAGCCCATTGAAGTATGCTTTAACAGAGCCTGCAAGTGTTTCTTTTAAGTCTGTAATGCAGGTTTGGAACACAGTTGTTTTTGGTCAAAGTTCTACAGGAACCATTCTGATGCAGTTCGAATCAAATGGGGTCACTCATCATGTCACCCCTGCTGTTATTGAAGAGGCATTGCATTTGCCTATTCTGGGTGAAAAAGTTCCTAGGGTGATTTCAGACTCTGCTCTATTTGAGTTTGTCAAGAAACTGGGCTACAATGGAGAAGTAAAGAGATATGGAAATCTCTTTAGGACAAAGCTTAAGAAGGAATGGAATTTCTTCTTTGATACAATCAGCCGCTGTTTCCTGAACAAGACATCAAATTTTGATGCTCTTCCATCAGGATCTCTTAAAATTGGGTACTCTCTTATCCATTCTACAGTGTTTGATTATGGCTCTTTTATCTTAAAAGCTTTAAGTGATAGGAAATCAGATAAATTGGGTTCTGTCTGTTTTCTTAGATTTTTACAGTTGATATTTAATCACTTATGTCCTAATGTTGTTTTTGAGGATGATGTAGTTCTACCAATCTGTAGAATTACTGAGAATAATATTAAGTCCTTCGTCAACAGTGATAAGGCAAATGGTTTCATAGGAAATGCTTTTATTCCTGATGAGGTTAGGTTTTTCTTACATCAGAAAATGCCTACTCGTTATGGACTACTTTCTAATGCTATGGTACAAGGCCCAACCCACCTTGTTCCTGACACAAGCATGCAACCTAAACAGTCTAAACAGTTAACAACCACCTCTACTATCTCTCAAAAGACTTTAGTTGTAAAATCAAAGAAATCAGCTAGAACTGATGTGTCTGGAAGGCAATCAGGTTCAAAGGATTTTTCCTCTACACCACTCACTAAAAAGAAGATACAAGGGGGTGTACAAGGGGTCCTGGTGAAGAAAGCTGATAAGGTTGTTAAGAATGTTCCTGTGAAAAGGAAGTTAAGGTTGATTGATGAAAGTGATTCAGAGGATGACTTACCTATATCCTCTGTGATGAATGTGAACAAGGAAGTTGCTGATACTGCTACTAAAGCTGTGGTACCTTTATCAAAACCACAAAAGACAAGGAAATTATCAAAGAGCAGGTATCATATTCCTTTGACAGTGCAAATGAAGGATACTGATATTCAGACATCAAATCCTGATGTTAGTATTCCTGATGCAACAACAAAAGTTGTCTCTATATCAGACTCACCAGCCTCTCCATCTCAGATTCGAGGACATTCTTGGGAGAAGGTTTCTACAACTGCTTCCTTGGTTGGTCTTACACCTACATCAAAGAAAAAGAGGAATGCAGAAGAGTTAGTCTATCAGAGACAGAAGAAGCTGAAAGGATCAAGCCCACAAGAACCTGAATTTCAGAGTAATTCAGCAGCTACTGTTGATCCTGCCACACAAGAACCACTCAATCAAAGTTTGGGTGAAGGCTTAGCTAGTGGAATGATCACACAAGAACCATTTTCTCAAAGGGAGAATGAAGACATCAACATTCCAGCTACACAAGAACCATCTTCTCAAAGTGAAGATGCAGGCAAAGCTACAGCTTCTGTTGAAAGATTGGTCGAGAACATTGTCAATGAGGGAAGCACACAAGAACCTTTAGCTCAAAGTGTTGAAGCAGCTTCTGAACCTCAAGCTCCACAAGAACCATTGGTAGCAAATACTGATGCAAGCATATCAAATCCTGACGATGTTCATCCTGACGCTAGTGGTGCTCCTGATAATGAACCTATTTTGATACAGCCACTTCGTTCAAGACCAATGGATCATCCTATCTCAGAATCTCAGGATAAACTGAAAGGTATTGCAATTCCTGATCCTGATAAATCTCATGGTTCTGATGATGATAATTCTGATGATGATAGTGATGATGATAATGAGAATAGAAAAGAGAAGGAACAGCTTGCTACAACACTCAAGATTAGTCTTGGAACTAATTTTGGTTCATCAAGTACATATATGGCTAGCAATGCTTTCACTGGGAAAGATCAGAGACAAGATTTTTCTACTCCTTTCTTTGATCCTGCAGAGGCATTTAGACAGAATGAATGGAACAATTCATGGCATCAATCTGATGAATCTATCAGTTTTTCTTCTGCTATTGAACATGCCTATAATGCAGTGAAGTCTATAGAGAATCAAGACTTGAAGAATCATCTGAAGGCTACAACTCTGTTATCCAAAAGCCTGAAAAGTGAGATTGATTCTATCAAGGGTTCAACTGAAAAAGTGAGGACTGATATCTTTAATAATTTTACAAAGGTGCCTACTACTTTACAACTGAGGGTAGTGGAATCCCAAGTGAAATCTGTTGTTTCAGAACAAACCTCCATCAATCAAAGAATTGATTCTCTGGATACTAAGGTAACTGAAATTCAAGCCTCTCTTTCCTTAATTTTGAAATTATTGTCAAATCCTGATGTCAAAAAGGGGGAGAAGGTTATTCAGACAAAATGTACACCTGATCTAGTATTAAGAAATAATGATGATGATACTGGAGATGATGGTGGTGACAAAGCGATACAAGGAGAAACCTCTGATGCTGTTGTTATGAAGACAATCCAAACTTCTCAAAGTCAAACAACGCAGTCAACTCATGTTTCTGATTCTGGAGTTAAGACAGTAAGAACATTGGTGCAATCTCAGATCCTGACGGAAGATCAAATCCTGACACCTGGTCATGGACAAATTCTTGCTACAATTCCTGAAGGTGATGAAGATGTGATTATTGATAATCCTGAAGATGCATCAAATTTATTCCAGAAGTTTTCTACAAAAGACGGCAGAATTGTTACTCTATATCACACTGATAAAAGAGTTCAACAATTATATGCAAGAAAAGCACTCTCTACAGCAAGTGAAGAATATCCAGATCTCTCATATGAAGAATTCTTGAGACTACAAAAAGAGACAATGGAAAGCTATACTGCTTCTGCTAGAGGTAGAGGAAGCAGAGGTAGGAGAGGTGCTAGAAGAAGTAGAAGAGGTTCTTCAACTCAAACAGTACCTAGACAGACAAGGTCTAGAGGGTTAAGAATTGAAGAAATTCCTGAACCTATTCAAACTCTAGTAGTTCCTGACAGATCTACTTTTGGTGATGATGGAATTGTTGAAGAAGAACCTGAATTGAGAAGAAAATCAAGAAAATCAACTCTCAGCAATACAAATCAAATTGAAGATTCTAATCCTGACAATATTCAAGATCCTGACGAATCTGAAATTCTGCAAGAGGTTGATTTGATAATCTTATCTACTGTTGTTGATTGTCACAACAAAGAAGTAGATGAAGAAGAAGAAGCCAGAAGAAGAGATATTACAAAGAGAACAAATGAAGATTTCAATCTCTATCTACAAAGGCTTAAAGTTTCAAATAAAAGACAATGGAGAAATTCAAGCAGACAAGAATCTTTACTTGAAAGAAGCTACGCTCATGAAAAGGAGAAATACAAGAAGTGGAAACATATTAGCACATTAAGTTGTGATACACCTATCAATTTTCAGTCTGGTGGAATTATTACAAGCGCTTCAAGTGTTGTTGATTTGTCTGATATGGCTAGATCAAAAACACTCTGGTTAAAGATGTTTTCGAGTCTGAAGCAATTGTCAAGTAATTCAAGAGGAGGTATTGGACACAGAGATGGTGAATATCTGAATATGTCATATGTTGATCCTTACTCCTTGACAGAAATTGGAGGTACTTTAACTTCTGAAAACCTGAACAATTTATTAGCTGTTGATATAGTTATAGATTGTCATGATGGTTTTGAAAAGAAAGAAAAGCTTCTGTACTTCATGAAAGATGGTAGTGTGAAGATTCTATCTATTCAAGATCTGCTGATGAAAACTACACAGGAACTGAAATATGTTCACTATCTGTTAAGATGGAAGAACCAAGTGTACAAAGAATGGAGTGACATGATTTTGTCAACTATAAGAAGAAGACTGGATGGAAACAGTAATTTCAATGGTAATTTTACTCCCATGTACTTAAATCAAAGAGGTCAGGATGTGGAAATGCAAAGAGGTACTGCTGTTAAAGAAGTAAATTTTGGCATGACTCATCTTTCTCTCAATCCTGATGGGAAGGAAATTGCTTATCTTTTGCTTGAAGAGCACAGTCTACAGAAAAGCTCCATACAGAATCTCAGAGCAGCTATCTACCAGATTAATGAGGAAGATGAAGAACTCAGAAATCTTAAGGAAAGACTGATTCAAATTCTTGAAGAAAAAGAAGAAAGTTTATTATCCAACTTCTTGAAGATGAATCTGTTCTATCACAAAGCTTAAATAGATAAGTTGTTTCTGAAGATACTCGTACATTTTGATACATGTTTTTGACATCATTGAATATTTGGAATCTATACTTTATTTTACAAAGTATGAGATTGGGGGAGATTGTTAGATCAGAATTCAATGATCGTCAGAAGCTAGACTCAACTGATCAGGATTGCTGACGTCATCAGTATTGCATGGTCATCAGTATTTGATCAAGCGTCAGTATCTTATTGATCATCAGGATTCCTACTCAGACTATGATCAGGTTTGATCATCAGGACTTGAAGCTGATCAGGATTCCTACTTCGAGTTATATTTGGAGTCTAGATAAACATGGAAGTTTGTTCCTGGTTTGTAGAATGCAGCTATCGATTAAAGATATGTTTCTATCTTTGTTATGATTAGGACTTATCTTGTTATTGATAGAGAAGCTGTGTGCACTATATAAACACAGTTTTGGTTTCGATTTATGTATTCATTCATTCGAGAGAGAACATAATCGAAGAGAAGCTCTTAAGAACAGAATTTCTTGAGAGAGTTTTTGTAAGCTAGCAGCTCTTAAGAACATCAGAATTTCTTAAGAGAGTTTGTAACAGTTTTATATCAAAGTTAATAAAGCTGTTATTGTTATTGTTAATGATCTTTCATATTTGTGTTATATAAAGTCGAGAATCTTATACAATTGTATTCAACCCCCTTCTACAATTGTTATTTACTGGGCAACAAACCTTTGTTTCAAATTTCCCTAGTTGTTCAGGATGAGTTCTGAGAACAAAACATTTACAGCCAAACACATGCAGATGCTTCAGACTTGGTTTCCTTTCCTTGAGTGACTGATAAGGAGTAACACCATGTCTGTTTATTAATGTGAGATTTTGAGTGTAGCATGCTGTGTTGACTGCTTCTGCCCAGAAATATGTAGGTAACTTTGCTTCTTCCAACATAGTTCTGCCAGCTTCAATAAGAGTTCTATTTTTCCTTTCAACTACTCCATTTTGCTGAGGTGTGCCAGGAGCAGAGAATTGTTGAATGATTCCTTTGTATTTGCAGAACTCTTCCATCTTTGAATTCTTAAATTCAGTACCGTTATCACTTCTCAGTATCTTGACTTTGTACTTTGTGGTTGTCTCAATCATTCTTACATGATCCAACAGAACTTCAGGAGTCTCATCTTTTCTGTGCAGAAAATACACCCAGGTGAATCTAGAATATTCATCAACAATTACAAGAGTGTACCTTTTCTTAATGATGGTCATGATGTTGACTGGACAAAATAGATCAAGATGTAGCATGTGATATGGTTCTCCAATAGAGGATTCTGATTTACTCTGGAATGATGTCCTTCGTTGTTTTGCTTTCTGACATGCATCACAGAGTCCATCAGGAGTATATAACACTTTTGGTAATCCTCTCACTAAATCTTTCTTAACCAACTCATTGATATTGCCGAAGTTGAGATGAGAAAGCTTCTTGTGCCAATTCCAACTTTAATCTACTGAAGCTTTACTGATCAGACAGGTAGGGGAGTCATCAGTATTTGATTGAATGTTGGCTTCATATATGTTACCATGCCTGTAGCCCGTCAGTGCTATCTTGCTTGTTGCCTTACTGACTACTTCACAATGAGTGGAATAGAAGTTGACATGATAACCTCTGTCAGTGATTTGACTAATACTCAACAGGTTGTGTTTTAGTCCCTTCACTAGAGCTACTTTTTCAATGATGACATTTCCAATGATTATATTGCCATATCCCAAAGTTTGTCCAATGTTGCCATCTTCATAAGACACAGTTGGGCCAGCTTTTTCCTCATATTCTGATAACAGGGCTTTGTTTCCAGTCATGTGCACAGAACATCCACTATCCATGACTAACACATTTTTTCTTTTTACCCTGCAATCAGAATAGAAACACACTAGTTAGAACATTTAGGAACCCATACTTGTTGGGTTCCTTTTCCATGCAATTTATTAAATTTCACAACAGAAGACTTTCTGACTTTAGCAGTCTTGACAGGATTTACTCCATCAGGATTTGCTTAGTCAGTATCAGTATTAACAAAAGCATGTTCCAACTTGACATTATTAATGCTACCAGAGTTTGCACTATTTTTATCAACTTTAGGCATTGGATCATAAAAGTTATAGTACAACTCATGATAATCTTTACAAGTATAAATAGAATGCCATATACTACCACAATGAAAACAGGACTTCTGTGGTTTATAAAATACTGATCTATTCCTAACATCAGACTTAGGAATATCAGTAATCTTCTTCTTACTCTTCTTACAATCAATAGCAAGATGATTAGAGTTACCACAGTTAAAACAACACTTTCTAGGTGCATTTGGGATATATTTGTAACCATTCTCTTTGTTGATCCCAACTTTACCATTCCTGTTTCTCTTAACAGTAGATTCCTTTTTCTTATCTGTCACCTCACAGATTTTATCCTTAAGCTGTTTCTGAGACAATAAACCTACATTCTTAATAACTTTATTCAAGACAGGTTTAGACTTTATGATTTTAATTCCTTGTGTAGAAGTAGATCCCTTTTCAAAAGTAGAATTGGAATCCTTACCAAAAACAAAATTAACAGGAGTAATCTTAGATTTGGTTGTATCTATAACATGTCTATAGGTCTTTGGACTGACTGTCTCATCAATGACAATTTTCTCTTTCAATTTCTTATCCTCGTCTGACTTATATCCTAGACACTCTTTCCAATTCTTAGAGGTATTAATCTCATGAAATTTCCTACCAGAGTCTGTCCAAGTTCTGATTTTCTCATTAGCATTTTCAAGTTCCTTTTCAAGAGCAATACATTTGGATTTCATCTCTACATACATGTGATTTACATTATCACATTCTTTTTGTACTTCTTGCATACGAGAAAATTCAGCTTCTAGTATATCATTCCTTTTTCTAAGTTCAGACATCTCAGATAAGATCCTAGTATTTTCAGCAGTTTGACTTCTAAAGCTAATATGTAATGACTTTAGAAAACGTCTTAACTCAGAAGCATTATCAGTATCAAAATCAAAGATAGTATTTAGTACCTTATCATCAGGAGCAGCAGTTACATCAGCATTGGCCATTAGAGCATAGTTGACCACCTCAGTATCAGATTCTGAGGAAGAGTCCATCCAATCCTTGCTTGATGTGATAAGTGCCTTCGTCTTCTTGCACTCAGAAGCAAAGTGACCCATACCATTGCACTTGTAGCATCTAACCTTTGACTTGTCAAATTTGCTACCCTTGCTGTCCTTTTTGATATACTTATCTTTGTTTGGATTGAAAACCTTTTTCTGAAAATTGCCTTGTCTTCTATTCTTCCTGAACTTCATCCTTCTGAAGTTTCTGACAATCATAGCAACCATCTCTTCCATGTCTGAGTCAGAAGAATCATCATCAGTATTGGCATCAGCATTGCCATCTGAATCTGATGAAGAGTCATCAGGATCTGACTCAACTATTCTTGTTTTACTTCTAGAGACCTCCATAACTTTTCCTTTTGATTTAGCCTCTGCTTTCAAAGCAATTGATTTTGCTTTGCTGCTTTTCTTGTTCTTTCTCTGTTGAACTTCAAGATCATGAGTTCTTAGCATCCCATAGACTTCATCAAGAGACACAGTGTTAAGATCATACTGATGTCTAATGATCGATGTCTGAGTGTCCCATTCTTCAGGTAAAGCTCTTAGAAACTTGGTGTTTGAATCTTCAGTTTCATATTCCTTGTCAACTAAAGATAAACTGTTCAATAGTGTCAGAAATCTATCATATAGATCAGTTAGGCTCTCATCGGGTCTTGCATCAAATTGTTCATATTCTTGAATCAAAAGAGCCCTTCTGTTTTTCTTGACAGATGTAGATCCCTGGCACTGAGTTTCCAAAGTATCCCAGATTTCTTTTGAAGACTTGCATGCAATCACTCTGTTTGACATGACAGCATCAAGACTACTGTGTAAGATATTCTTTATCTTTGGTTCCCTGAGTACATGAGCCTTTTCTTCTGGAGTCCATTCACTTTTAGCCTTGACCACATAATGTTCAGGTACTGTATCCGTTCGTTCTACAATTCGTGTAGGAATATATGGTCCATCACGAATCCTGTCCAAATAGTCAGGATCCATAGCCTCCAGGTACATCAGCATCTTTACCCTCCATGTTGGATATTCTGATTTCTTCAAGATGGGAATCTTCATGCTTTCATACTTGGTTGTCGACATCTTTAGATCGTATTTGATTCAGAATTAAATCAGTTTGCTCTGATACCAATTGTTGCCCAGTAATAATCTATTGTAGAAGGGGGTTGAATACAATAGTATAAGATAATCGACTTCTTAATGTATATATCACAAATATGAAAGAAAGATAACAGCTTTATTAAATCTGATATAAAACTGTTACAAACTCTCTCAAGAAATTCTGATGTTCTTGAGAGCTGCTAGCTTACAAAAACTCTCTCAAGAAATTCTATGTTCTTAAGAGCTTCTATTCGATTATGTTCACGTCTGTGTTGTACATAAATCGAAACCAAAACTGTGTTTATATACTACACAGCTTCTCTATCAATGATAAGTCCTAATCAATTACAAAGATTGAAACCTATCTATAATTGATAGCTACATTCTACAAACCAGGAACCGATAGAATAAACTTCCATGTTTAACTAGACTCCAAATATAACTCGAAGTAGGAATCCTGATCAGCTTCCAGTCCTGATGATCAATCCTGATCCCAGTCCTGATATGTATCTTAATCCTGAGTAATCCTGATGACGTCAGCAATCCTGATCAGTTGAGTCTAGCTCCTGACCATCATTGAATTCTGAACTAACAGATCAACAGGCATGGGAAAACACCATATGAGATGGTGAAGAATAAGAAACCAAACCTGAAATATTTTCATATTTTTGGGTGCAAATTCTTTGTGTTGAAAACTCATCCTGAACAGTTGACCAAGTTTGATTTAAAAGTAGATGAAGGAATTTTTGTTGGATACCCACTATCAACTAAAGCATTCAGAGTTTATAATCTGAGAACTAAAGTGATCATGGAATCTATACATGTGTCATTTGATGACAAGAAAATAACTGGAATTGAAGATGAAGAAAATCATGATCAACTACGCTTTGAAAATGAAGATCTAAACTCTGATGATGTAAACTCTGACGAAGCAAATCCAACAAACTCTGATGTAGCATACTCTGATCCTCTACTGGTAAACACTGAGGAAATTTCTCAGACAGAAGAAAATAGAGAACCATTTGAGGGGGAGCATGAAGGTACTTCAACAACATCTCAGAATGATGACTCACATTCAGAAAGTGAGTCAGCTGAAGAATCTAATACAAACTCTGAAAGTTCAAACACTGAGCAGTCCAACTCAGGGGGAGCCTCAGAGAATGCAGATGGTCAACAAGAAAATCAGGAAAGAATGGATCACGGGGGAGGATCTAATAATGATGATAGAAGCCACTTACCTACAGCAAGAAGGTGGACTCAGGCTCATACACCTGATCTGATAATTGGAAATCCAGATGCAAGTGTGAAAACAAGAAGTGCCACAACAAATGAATGTTTGTTTCATGCATTCATATCTCAAACAGAGCCTAAGAAAGTGGAAGAAGCTCTTCAAGATGCCAACTGGATAACAGCTATGCAGGAAGAGTTGAATGAATTTGAAAGAAATGAAGTATGGACACTTGTACCTAGACCTAAAAACAGGTCTATTGTTGGTACAAAGTGGGTTTTCAGAAACAAGACTGACAGTGAGGGAGTAATTACAAGGAATAAAGCTAGACTTGTGGCAAAAGGGTATTCACAACAGGAAGGAATTGACTATGATGAAACCTTTGCTCCAGTTGCAAGATTGGAAGCCATAAGAATTTTTCTAGCATATGCTGCTCACAAGAAGTTCAAAGTCTTTCAGATGGATGTGAAGAGTGCTTTTCTCAATGGGAAACTTGAAGAAGAAGTGTTTGTTGAACAACCACCAGGGTTTGTGAACCCCAAGCATCCAGATTATGTCTACAGGCTTGACAAAGCACTTTATGGACTAAAGCAGGCACCTAGAGCATGGTATGAAACTCTGGCTCAATTTCTTTTAGAAAGTGGGTTCACTAGAGGTACAATTGATAAAACCTTGTTCTATTTCAACACTGGTAATGATTTGCTCTTAGTTCAAATCTATGTGGATGACATAATTTTTGGGTCTACTAATGACAAACTCTGTAAGAAATTTGCCAAGCTTATGCAGTCCAGGTATCAAATGAGCATGATGGGAGAGCTTAGTTATTTTCTAGGCTTGCAAGTAAAGCAAACAGATGATGGGATTTTTATCAATCAAGCAAAATATACCAGAAATCTTCTCAAGAAATTTTGTATGCTTGATAGTTCATCTGCAACAACTCATATGGCAACTGCAACAAAGCTAGACAAAGATACAGGAACTTCAGTAGATATGACAAACTACAGAGGCATGATAGGGTCTCTTCTTTATCTGACTGCAAGTAGACCAGACATCATGTATGCAACCTGTCTTTGTGCAAGATTTCAGGCAGATCCCAGAGAGCCTCATCTAACAGCTGTAAAAAGGATTTTCAAATATCTCAAAGGAACCATAACCTTGGGTTTGTGGTATCCTAGAGAATCAGAGTTTAAGTTAATTGGTTACTCTGATGCAGATTTTTCAGGCTGTAAGATTGACAGAAAGAGCACTAGTGGAAGCTGTCAATTTCTAGGTGACAGACTGGTTTCTTGGTACAGCAAGAAACAGAAATCAATTTCCACATCCACAGCAGAAGCAGAGTATATCTGGTAGCTGTTGTGCACAGATTCTGTGGATGAAGAATCAATTGCTGGATTATGGGTTAAGGTACTCTAAAATACCTATTTTCTGTGATAATCAAAGTGCTATTGCTATGACAGGTAACCCAGTACAACATTCCATGACCAAGCACATCAGCATAAGGTATCACTTTATCAGGGAACATGTGGAGGAAGGAGATATTGAGCTTCATTTTGTGTCTACAGAACAACAGCTTGCAGATATCTTCACCAAGCCTTTGAGTGAAGCTACATTTACAAGACTGGTAAATGAACTTGGAATGATCTCTGGTTTCGACTAGAGATACTGGTTAGACTCAAACTTTATTCATCTGTAAAAATTTGCTCATGTTTTTCTGCATATGTTAATTGTCATGCAAATCATGTTGATAAACTCTGGTAGCATACTCTGATGGACGCATACTCTGTTGATAAACTCTGATGTTATACTATGATTGTGTTATTTTATGAAACATACCGACCGATGAAGAAAATAGTTTGAAGCATGATTCTCAGTAAGTAATCATGAATCTTTCTGAGTTATATATGATCTAATCTCAAATGTGTGCAGAAACTTTACACAGCATGATACTGTCTCTTTATTTATAGCATCTCTTAGTTTATTGATCCTATACACTGAGTCTGTGTTAGCTGTTTGCATTTTCTCTCATAAATCATAAACGTTCAATGATGTAAGTCTAAACTCTGATAAATAGTTACTGCTAATTCACCCCTAAGCAAAAGATGCAAAAATATGCACAAATTCCTTTGAGATCATGTTGTGCCTAGGAAGACCCATGAACTTATTGTATGAAATAAGGGCTAAAATTTTCAAATTTTTGGTGACTAGTGCCAACCACTGATTACTGGAAAAGATTAAATAAATAAATAAAATAAATAAATAAATTAATTAAAGGGGGTGAAAACAAGTGAATACAAATAAATACAGAGTTTAGATAAAATCAGAATATGTTTTATATATGAGAGTTTGGGCAACCAGTTTTTACTGATTTATTTTGTGGATTTTATGCACTTTGAGATGCTCTCAATATTTATAATCAGTAAACTCTGCTATTCACACACAAATATTCACAACTGTGCATTTTGAGAAAAGAGATTATTAATGAAGGAGGAGAATTTATAAAAACTGATGAACTGTGTACTCTACGCCGAGGTAATTTATTTTTAATCTCTGATGATTAAAATAAATAAGGGTGTTTCAGACATTTCATAATTATTGAGGAACATTATTTTTGGAAAATAGAGAGTATGATTGAAACGGTTTGTTTGAGTTTTTGAAAATGAAGAAAGGTGTCTAGAAAATAGCAGAAATTAGTGCCTTTTACTGCGCATGCGTGTTGGAAACAACCACGGATTACTGCTGTCAGTTAATACGTATGTGCCAACTGTCCCACTCACACATTATTCGAGTAAGCCTGATGTGTGTTTTAATGATTAAAACTCTTCAGTTTTAATTCATATTTAATCATTATACACACAACGTTCAAATCTTTTACAGACTTACTCTATTCACAACACAGTTTCACTTACACATATTCACAAACACTTTTCTGCATCACTCTTTCGAACACTTTCTCGAAGCATAAACTCTGATTTCTTTGAAATATTCTAATGGCAACAACCATGTTTCAGTCTTTTGGTCTCGATTTTGTTCCTAACAACTATGCAGCACCACTATCTACTGAGAACGTCCTAGAGGCGTTTCACTTGTTTCAAAATTTCCTTGTTCAATCAGATATTGGGCAAGATTTAGTGGAACCAACAAGGTTATCTGGTACTCAAATCAAAGCCTTCTGGGAAACAGACGTATATGTTGATGGAGGTGAATCAGGCACTCCTTCAATTATTTTTGAATTTGCTGATCAAGAGTATGTGGTCACTCCAACCACTGTGAGAGATGCTCTTGGGTGTGAAGATTTCAATGCGTTCACCATTTCTGTTGGTGATTTTGATCTTCAGCGTATGATGAGGGAGATTGGTTACTCTGGGCCTTTGGCAAGGACAGGTAATCTGAAGCGACCGTTCTTGAGGAAGGAGTGGAGTTTCTTCTTCGATTGTATTACAAGGGCGTTCGGAAAGAAGTGCACAAAATGGGATGCTATTCCAATCGACAGTCTACAAATTGGGTATTCTCTTCTCTATGGTACTCATTTTGATTTTGCTAGACTTTTTTTGAATAACATAGGTGAAAAGATGACAGAAAATAGGAATGTTGTTTATTTTGCTCGTTTCTGTCAATCAATCTTTTCTTTTTGTGTTGATGGGGTTGAGATAGCTAAGGAGGATGTAATTCCCTCATTTAAATTGCATAAGAGAATATTCTCTGATCTCACAAATAAGGATGTCAAGAAAGGCAATGTTGGTGACTTGATGCTTCCTGCTTCAGTCCAACAGTTTTTAAATCCTCAACCACAATCACAAGCACAACCAAAATCTGACCAGCCTTTAAACTCTGAACCTCTTCCATCTACATCTCAAAAACCAAAGACTGGGGGTAGGATTAAGCATAGAGCGTTTAAGGCTGTCCCAACTACTAAACCTCTAAACACTGATGATATTCCAGTATCTGTTGGAACTTCAAGGAGAAAGAAGAGGGCAAACAGACCTGTTTCTGATGCAAATGTGTCTTCTGATGAAACTGAATCTGCTAATGCTAAGAAAAGGAAGCTTGTAGCTGCATATCTGTTTGGTGGATTGGTTCCTGATTCTACAAATGTTGAAACAGAGGCTGTGATTGAAGATCATTTTGAAAATGCTACTGTTCCTGAGGAAGCCAGAGCAAACACTGATAATAATGATTTTCTTGAACCCATCTTGGAGATGGATATTGAAGATGAAGTTGAAGCACATCCCTCTGCAACTCTAGAAGAGTTTGGCAGTATTAATGAAACAGAGGATGTGGCAGCTGATCAACCTACACTTATCATAGATGAGTCACTAGCTACTCATACAGAGATTCTCTCTGTTAATCACCCGGTAATTGAAAAAGGTGAAGAGCTTGATCAGACAGCAAAGGCTGTAGCTGCAGAAAATATTGTTGAGGAAACTGCAGAGAATAATCTTGAAGCAACTGCAGAAATTGCTGTTGAAACTACTGCTGTTGATGCTGAAAATGAAGAAAATGCTCAAGACAATATAAACTCTGAGAAGCTCGCAAATGCTGATGTTCCAGAAACATTTGCTGAGAACATTCCTCATTCTTCAAATGCTGAACCTTCTGCAAAGTCTGATGATGATCAAGCTGATTCATCTTCTCAAAGACTTTCTGCTCCATCAAATCCAAAGGACATTCAGCATGCCACTGAACTTCACTTTCAGAATATGTACTTTTCCAAGTGGTCAGACAAGGATTGCATATTCACTGATCAAAGGGCTGCTGACTTTGTCACAAAATCTGCTAAGTCAATTTCAAATCCTGAGCTTCTTACACATCTTCAGGCGACTATTGTTCAAGTTAAATCTCTTCACAATCGTTTTGATGACACTCAGAAGTCAGTTACTGGGTTGAGAAATGATGTGGTTGCTCGAGATATGTCACTAAAGCAAGATAAAACTCTGTTGCTTACTATGGTCAAAGATCAAGAAATTCTCAAGAACAGATTGACCAAGGTTGAAGACAATCAGACTTTAATGTATGATAAACTGGATTCTATTGCTGCTTCGCTTGAATTGCTCACTTTAATGTAAGACAAATGCAAAAAGTCTCAAACTCTGAGTAGACAGGATGATTCTACTGATGGTGGTGCACAAGGAAAAGAGTTCAAATCTAAATCTACTCTACATCAAGGAAAGCTAAGATCAAACTCTGATGCTACAAACTCTGAAAGGATAAACACTGGTGCTCAATCTACTTCAAGAACTAGAAGCTTATTGCTTACTTCTCATCCAGTTACTGATGAAGAGATTGCTGCTTAGTTGTTTCTAGAAGAACATGGTGCTGATGCAACCATAGAAGATATCCAAGCTGAAGAATTGATGCTAGCTGAAGAGCATGTAAAGAATTTAAATTCTGGGAAGTTGAAGAAAGTCAAGAAAGTTTTAAGGCCAAAGGAGAAAGGAATTGTAATCAAGGAAAATGTAAACTCTCAACAGAGTTTACAATACTCAAGAAGGCCAGTTGAAGCCAGCTTAGATAAAGGCAAAGGGAAGCTAGTTGAAGAAAATCAGTCATTGAAGAAAGCTCAAACAACCTCTGAAAGTGCTCAAGTTGTTCAAACACTGGAAGCTGTGATAACCACTGATACTACTCAAGTTGTACAGACTAAACTCTCTTCTGAACTTCAAAGAACTTTTGCTAAGCCAATCACTATTCAACATTCTCTGATTCCAGCAAATGTAAATATTCTCCAAAGCAGAACTATCATGGGAAATGAATCAAGAGATAAATCTGGACTGGGATCTCATAGAGAAAAGAGAGTGAATAACAGTCCTGTGGATCAAACTTCATTAGCTGAACCCGGTGTTGGTGTGACTCAAGAAAATCTTGATGCTTTAGAGTCGGTTCAGTTAATACATCATAAAGGATTGAAGAAGGATTTTCTGTTATACTTCAAGGCTGATGGCAGAGTATACAGAGTTGGTGAAGCTAATATAGGATTAAAGATGAAAGAAGAACTAGAGTACGTGTTGTATCTACTGAAAGTAAAAAATCAAAGAACTCATCAAGCATCTGAGGTATTAAGAAGCAGAATGGTTAAAGCTAGAGCTCTTTGTGGCCTAAAGACTGCTGGTGCTTACATACCGAAGTACAAAGATTATAATGGAAAGCTTGTTGAGATGCAAAGGAACAGTGCAAGACCCAGAACAGATCTTGGTATAAAAGTGTTGGAATTTAATCTGGAATCAGATAAATCCTTCATAATAAAGCTAGGAAATGATATGAGGAAGAACAGCATTTATGCTCTAAGGTCGGCTATCTACCAAACTGGAGAAAGTGATCCAGAGTTAAGGGAGATAAAGAAGATAATGGTAGCTGAGCTAGAGAGAGCTGAGAGAAGACTACTTGTGGACTACATCAGGACTGTACCTGACATTGAAGAGATTAAGTAACTGAAGTCTGTAAGTTTTTAAAAGTTTTTTGTTCTAAGTGAAAGTATAAACTCTGTGATTTTATAAACACTGCATTTGTTATATGTTTTGACATCATCAATTATCTGTTAACTTGTACATTTTAGTATGAACAAGTTGGGGGAGATTGTTAGATATAATTGCTGATGTTTGTTTATCAGTGTTTAAGTACCAGGAAACTATCAGAGTTTAGCTGGAGGACTAGTCAAGAGTTTATCTAGAGGACCAGTCAGAGTTTGTTAAAGTCTGATGGTCAGAGTTTGCTTAGCAGTCGGTGCAATTCAATGAACATTCTAGAAGCGATATTCTTTGAAGATGGAAAGAAGCAAAGAGATATCGAGATGGCTAAGGAAACGGAACAGAAGACAGAAGCAATTCTTAATTAATTCTGATTGTATAGCTAATTTATAGGAATATCAATTAATGATTGTATGTAGCTGTGTACTATATAAACACAGATAGGTTAACCCTAAAAGGGATGCGAATACGTGAATTATCATTCTTGTAACCTAGCAGCTCTCTGTGATATTTTACATCACTGAGAGAGAAGTTTTTAGTTCCATTCAGTTTATTGTTCATAAACAGTGTTCTAATTGTTATTCTCATACCTATACTTGATTATATATTGTGTATTCGGCCTAACATATGAGTTATAAAGCGAAATATAGGTAGGAGAGTGAATTATGTTCTGGTTATTTTCAGTAGGATAAAATCCAAATTACTCAAAGTCATAAGACTCTCATGACATCATTTTACAATGATGGTTAGGCACTTCAGCATAGAGCAAAATAGTAAGTGATTTTCAGTAGGACGAGTTAGGTACCTCTTAGCCTTAGGAGTACACCAAATAATGCTTCAGACATTAAATAATTTTTTCAGAGAAAACTCTGCAATTATCACTTGCTCGCAATTATCACTTGCTCGAAGATAATAATAACAATGTCAAGTGAAATTGTACTTACTCGAGGAAAAGTTGCTATTAAACTAATAAATACCCATCCCTGATCATCCATGTTTGACCTTAAGAAGTCACCTTTAACCAAATTATCTTCACTGCAGAGAGCAAACAAATAGCAAATGTCAACATAATCTAACACACACACACAATCATATATGAAAAATAAATAATTACTTTTAAAATTAGCTAAAAAAACATTTACCCATGATCATCGTTTAATTGCTTGATAAAATCTAGTAAAACCTGCACTATACACAAGTGAACATAAGAATATATAATTTTGTAAGGAACACACATCAATTAAAAACCTCAGTAAATCACTCAAACAACTAAAAACATCAGTAAATCACTCAAACAACTAAAAACATATGTGTGTGTGAACACACATCAATTAAACAAACTCCCCTTGATTTCAAGTCTGAGAGGCTATTTCCAACACAATGCCACAATTAAAACACAAAAACAAATCAAGTCAACAACAAAAAATCAAACAGATCTAAAAATAACTAACATCGTGATTTGATTCAAATTCAAACGAAATTAAAATCGTACGAGATCTAATAAACACACAAATGCGAGTAAATAAATAAACTAACAATTGCAACGAATTGAATTCGAAGATTATGAGATGAAGATTAATAGATCCGAATTGAGATCCCAGTGAATTGAATTGAATGAAGTAGAGCCGGACAGAGGTGAATGGTGGTGGAGGTGAAGACGAGAGAGAGAGAGATTGAGTGAGGAGAGAGACGAGAGAGAGAGTCGGAAAGGGGGAAAAGAGATTTAGTTTTTAGTCGGGGGAAAAGTATTTTGCAAGAGGGGGGAAAATAATTGGTATAAAGGGGGGAAAATAATTGGTGTAAAGGGGGGAATTGCGAAATTTTTACAAGGGGAAAACCAATTTTTTTTAGTCGAACTTTAGACATCGGTTCTAAAATAAGAGATGTCTTTAAACAACAAAGACATCAGATTAACGCGGGGTGATGTTATTATATCTTTTAACATCAGTGGTATTAGTAACCGATGTCTAATGTGTGATGTCTATTGAACATTTTCTTGTAGTGCACCAAAAGTTCATTTTAAGATCTCGATACATCTTCGTGATTCCAGGATGAATTTAATACTTCGAGTTATGCGCTTCGTGCAAAATTTCATTCTTTAGTTCTGCTACATTAGGTACCCATATTCGAGAAGCAAACCTTAAGATTCCTTTGTCGTCCAGTTGGCTACATATTTCCTCGCCTGTTAAACTATTTGCATTGTCGTTCATGACTTGCTCTTGGCATTTCCGTATCTTTTCCAACAATTCAGGTTGAAACGTTATGGCGTAAATCATTTCTGTCGCGTCCTTCGGAACACGTACTTCTATTTCTAACTTCTCAAACTCTTTGTACAATTCTTTGGTCATCGTCAGCATATTCAATCTTTCTTTTCTGCTCACTGCATTTGCTACCACGTTTGCCTTGCCGGGGTGATAATTTATAGAAACGTCGTAATCCTTGATTAGTTCCAACCATCTCCTCTGCCTCATGTTCAGCTCCTTCTGAGTAAAGATATACTTCAGACTTTTGTGATCGGTGTAAATTTCACATCTCTCTCCGTACAAGTAATGTCTCCATATTTTCAATGCAAATACGATCGCTGCTAATTCCAAATCATGCGTAGGATATTTCTGTTCGTGAGGTCTCAATTGTCTCGACGCATAAGCAATTACTTTGTCATGTTGCATAAGTACACAACCCAATCCTTGGTAAGACGCACCACTATAGATTACAATTTGACCTTGATCGTCTGGTAGCATTAACACTGGTGTCGTAGTTAATCTTTTCTTTAACTCTTGGAAACTCTCTTCGCATTTATCGTTCCATATGAATCGTTCGCTTTTCCTTGTCAGCTTGGTCATTGGAGTAGCTATCTTTGCAAAATCCTGTACAAATCTCCGATAATATCCGGCTAATCCCAAGAAACTTCTAACTTCAGTTGGTGTCCTTGGTCTTTCCCAATCCTTCACTGCTTCAATCTTGGCTGGATCTACTTTGATACCTTCACTAATTACCACGTGCCCTAGGAAATGAACTTCCCTTAACCAGAATTCACACTTTGAAAACTTTGCGTATAGTTCTTCTTGTCTTAAAATCTCCAACACAATCCACAAGTGATTCGCATGTTCTTCTTCCGTCTTAGAATATATCAAAATATCATCGATGAATACCACTACAAACTCATCCAAATACTTCTTAAAAATCATGTTCATTAAATCCATAAAAGCTGCTGGTGCATTCGTCAATCCAAACGCCATTACCAAAAACTCATAATGTCCATACCTTGTTCGAAAAGCTGTCTTCGGTATATCGTCTGGTTTAACCTTCAATTGGTGATATCCTGATCGTAGATCAATCTTAGAAAAATGAACCGCTCCTTTCAATTGGTCAAACAGATTATCTATTTTGGGAAACATATACTTGTTCTTGATGGTTAGTTTGTTTAACTCCCGATAATCTATACATGGTCTCATACTCCCATCCTTCTTTTTGAAAAACAACACTGGTGCTCCCCACGGTGAAACGCTAGGTCTGATAATTCCTTTGTCTAACAATTCCTGCAATTGCTTAGATAACTCCTTCATCTCCACTGGTGCCATTCTGTACGGTGCTTTGGATTCTGGTTCCGCGCCTGGTGTTAAGTCTATCGCGAACTCAATCTCTCTATCCGGAGGTAGTCCTGGTAACTCTTCTGGAAAAACATCTGGAAACTCACTCACGACTGGAATATCTTCTAACTTAGAAACTTCCTTCTCTGTATCTATCACATATGCGAGATAAGCCTCACATCCTTGTTTTAATAATCTCTTAGTCTGAATCATCGACAAAAATCTTTTCGTTTGTTTCTCTCCTTTAAATATCACTTCTTTCTTTTCTGGGGTAACTAAAGTAACCCTCTTATCCTTACAATCAATACGCGCATCATAATCAATTAACCAATCCATTCCTAAAATAACATCAAAATCTCCCAACTTGAAAGGTAATAAATCAGCATAAAAATGACTCCCTAAAATCTCAATTTCACAACGGAGACAATACGAGCTGACCGGTATACGATCCTGGTTAGCTATTTCTACACTCAACACTCCATTTAAGGGTTCCATTAAACAATTCAATTTACGAGCAAACGTTTCCGAAATAAATGACTTAGTAGCTCCTGAATCTATCAGCACTTTAGCATTAACAGAATTTACTAGAAGTGTACCTGCCACCACATCGGAGTCTCTCACTGCTTCCCTCATTGACATATTATAGGTTCTGGCTAACGGCTGAACATCAACAGCTGGAGGTGCCTCTATAGCTCGAATCATGTTGTTCACGGGTGCTGGCGCTCTACAATCCTTGATCATATGGCCTGATCTCTTGCATCGATGGCACACAATACCTATCCTGCAATCCCTGGCATAATGCCCCTTCTGGTTACACTTAAAACATGTGACACTCAATCTGTGGCATATACCTGGATGTCTCTTCCCGCATGTCTTGCATTCTGGTAGTGGAGGTCTGGAAACTACTTGCTGATTATTGTTTGTTGGACGATTGATTGGTCCTGCATTTCCGGTGTCTGGTTTCTTGAAAGTTGTACCTCTGCTCGGCTGGAATCCTGGCTTCTTGTTTCGATGGTTCTGAATATCTCCCGGTGACTGGACCTTATCATATGTCCCTACCTTTCTTTTCTTATTCTCTTTCTCTCTCATATATGAATCACTTTCTCCTTCCGCAATCATTGCCTTCTGTACCACGGCTGCATATGTATCTAATTCCAAAATTGCTAACTTACTACGAATCCATGACCTCAGTCCCTGTTGGAACCTCTTGGCCTTCTTCTTCTCCGTATCAAAGTATGTCGGAACAAACCTAGACAACTCGGTAAACTTGGTCTCGTACTGCGAAACAGTCATACTACCTTGCTTCAATTCTAAAAATTTCAACTCCATTTGATCTCGCATAAAGTCAGGAAAATACTTCTCTAAAAAATATTCTGTAAATCTCTCCCACATAATTAACCCTTCAGACTCTAAAGCCTTACTAGTCTCCCACCAATAACTTGCCTCATTTTTCAGAAAATAACTAGCATACTCAGTTTTCTTTTCTCCCGTTACCTCTATCAACGTAAAAGCTTTCTCCGTTTTCTTCAACCATGCCTTTGCCTCAACTGGATCAGCAGATCCTTTGAACTCTGGAGGTTTTGCTGCTTGAAAGGATTTAAACGTAACCACGGGTACTACCTGCAGGTGCGGCTGTTGGTGATGCTGATGTTGCTGATGCTGTTGATGCTGCTGCTGTTGCTGCTGCTGCTGTTGCTGCTGCTGCTGTAGTAACTGTTGTTGGATTTGTTGTTGTTGTTGAGCTAGAGCAGTAGTTTGTTGAGTGAGGGTGTTCAAAAGCTGTATTACAACCAGATCTAAATGACCCGTTGGGGGTGCATTCTGTTGACCTTCTTGGTCAGCTGAACTATTCGAACGGGTATTTCGTCTAGGAGGCATATTGCTGATGAACAAACAATAACTGATTTAATAATTCATAAATAGAAGAGAAAAGAACACAATTGGTAGAACCATGATTTACGGATTTTCAACGGCGTAAGGGTACACTCTTTGCACAAGTAGAGTAACAATTACGATAGTGAAAATGAATAACAAGAGAATAATAATAGTTCTACAAAGGATGATTATCATAAATATATACATAGATTCGATACAAGCGTAGAACGCTTTCAAAAGTAAAGTGTGTCATAGCTGAACTACAACTGCCGATCAACAGTACAACAAAATACAACAACAATCCAAGGCGATACTATAAGCCTGGTGCACTGCTGGTACTATACTATGCATCTATGTACTATCTGACTGGAATCCACATAATATCCAACCTCGTCTCTACCGGCTCATGGATCATCATCTCTAGTCTCCCATAGTGCTGGTCCGGAAATCTCCCCAATCTCCCTCATCACAAAGTCCAAAATCTCTCTCATCCCTGCTACAGTCTCTCCCTCTCTGCTAGTAGCTAGTCCATGCAACCTCGTCTCTACCAATGTCCTCACAACCCTGAGTCTCAACCGTGTCTCTCCTATCTGATCTCTGAATCTATCTCTATCTCTGGCTACTCCTGCCTCCGCTGTACGCATCCCACGCATCTCTAATACCTGTCTACGAAAGTAATCCCTCTCCTCTCTCATCCTCTGATAACGGTGATGTGGAACCTGTGGCTCCGAGATCTGGAACAAAGGTCCGGAAACTGAAGCCTGAGATCGCGGTGCTGCGGGTATGCGTCGAAGTAGAACGGGACAAGGTATAGGATCTCTCCTGACCACTATAGGTCCAGACTGAGGTAGTGTCGGTCGCGACGGTCCTGCTCTCATATCTGGTACAGGTCTCTCCTCTATCGGGTGCTCTGACGGATCTGAATCGGAACTAGAGCTAGGTGGCTGCAATTATAACCATACTCGATTACTACACATAATATCTCTAATTGACCATCTATGACCATTAGGTGAATTCCTAACCCTCTATGTTATCCTGGACCCTAAATCCTAACTTGTTTCAAATGCCATAACATGTTGCTCTGATACCAACCTGTGACTCCCTCCAAACCCGGGGTACAGATTTGGGGAGTCACCGACCAACGGAACACAATATAAACCTGAATATAACACATGCATAATATATAATGACATAAAATACCCCTCATCCAAGACCGCATCCAGATTATGGCATGAAACAAGCTTCTAAGTCATAATTATTACAAACCAGTTTTCAGAGTTATTACATCACAACTTAAGTTCAGAGCTAGACATCTAGTCTAACAGTACAAAACAAACAACTACCCTGCCAATGACAACCACTCGAGGGGCTCTCCTAGCTGCCGGTGAACTATCAGTCACGCTGCGCCGACTCATACTCTCGTTTCACTGGAATAGGGTTAGAAAACAACAAGCAAAAGTGAGCCAAAGTGCTCAGCAAGCATCATATATATATATTTCAATCACAGTTGTAAAGATATGAATTCACAATATCAGAATCAACAATATTCAGCTAAACATGTTTTGTATCAAATTCAATTGAAGAAAGAGGATTAGAATTGGACTTCCACATTTTATTCAAATCAAAGGTTGTGCTGCTGATCAGTCACGCAACAACCCCGAACTTGCTTATAGCAAAGTCCTCTACTGGATCCTAGGCCAATCTGGGCCTTAAATTATTCCGACCATAAGTATGGCCCGATCATTACTGGTCCTATTTAAAAAAACATGCCAATTCTATCACAAGGTATAAGCAATAACATGCTCAATAAGATAATGTACAATGTCAAGATATAATAATTGCAAAAGAGCTTCAACTGCTCAGTATCAAATGAAGATTAAGAAATAATCATGGAATAATTTCAACGGTACAGTGTACTTGTTCAAGAAGATAATCAGTGGTTGTAATCAATAATCAATGACTGTAATCAATAGTCAATGATAGAAATCAAACAATCAATGGTTGTAAGCAATAATCAAATGATGATAATCAACAATCAATGGTTGTAGACAAAATCAGATGAATTTGGAAATAAGGGTTTCCGATGCGGATCAAATCAAAGAGTTGAGAAAATTTACGTAAATGGAATCAGTTGCCCATGTACGGGTAAGGATTGATAATCTGAATTGTTCTGGGGTAATAACATGTAAGTATTGAAGACAATAACAATTTATCACAAATAAAGGCATAGATACTTGCCTGGTCTACGTCGCTGACGGGATTCTATCTCGTTCACTCTACTTTCCCCTTTCCCTTGCTCCGGGAACTCGATTCTATATATAAACAACTCATCATAGTAAGTCTAACTATCCTCATTCTATCCTCGACACACAATCAATCAATAACACATTTTAAACTAGTAACCGGTTACGTATCGGACGTCCGGTCTAATTTACGGTATTTAAAACTCAGACACTAGCCCTCGTACGGGCATATACGGACTATAAAACACATTACACAACTCATACGAACCATATAGCACTTATAAACATTTTTAAAACAACACACGGAGCTTATTTGAATTTTAAATAAGCCACAACAAATTTTTAAATCAAGAATTGGATTTTTAAATCCAATAATAATATTTAAATGCAATAAAATCAATTAAATAAAATTAATTGACACTCTTTAATGCTCAAACTATTTTTAAATAATAAATCAGGCTTGAAAATAATTAAACTGAATTTTAAATTAATTAAATCTAATTAATAATTAATTTTTAAGAATTAACTGATTAAATAAATTAATTATTAATTAAAAATAATTAAAATAAATAAGTTTAATCAATTTTCGAATTTAAAATAATAAATATAATTTTTTAGAATTTTCTGATATTAAAAATATATTTTTAAAATAAAAATATGAATTTTTAAAAAATTTAAACTATTTTCGAATTAAATTTAAAAATAAAATTCAAAAACAGTTTTCTGAAAATATTTTGGGGTTTCGAAGATTGAAACCGGGTCAAGAAAACGGGTTAACGGGTCGGGAAGAACACAAACGGGTCACCAAGAACAACCCGGAATTTTCCAGAATCCGGCGACCAAACCCAGATTCCGGCGACCTGAAATGTTAGATTAGAATTCAATGATCGTCAGGAGCTAGACTGAACTGATCAGGATTGCTGACATCATCAGGATTGCATGGTCGTCAGGATCAAGATACATATCAGGACTGGGATCAGGTTTGATCATCAGGACTGGAAGCTGATCAGGATTCCTACTTCAAGTTATATTTGGAGTCTAGTTAAACATGGAAGTTTATTCTGTCGGTTCCTGGTTTGTAGTAATGTAGCTATCGATTAAGGATAGGTTTCAATCTTTGTAATTGATTAGGACTTATCTTGTAATTGATAGAGAAGCTGTGTAGTATATAAACACAGTTTAAGTTTCGATTTATGAACGTGAACATAATCGATCATACACTTGTGCATCAAGTTAGCAGCTCTCAAGAACACAGAATTTCTTGAGAGAGTTTTGTAATAAGCTAGCAGCTCTCAAGAACATCAGAATTTCTTGAGAGAGTTTGTAACAGTTTTATATCAGATTTAATAAAGCTGTTATCTTTCTTTCATATTTGTGATATATACATTAAGAAGTCGATTATCTTATACTATTGTATTCAACCCCCCTTCTACAATAGATTATTACTGGGCAAGAATTGGTATCAGAGCAAACTGATTTAATTCTGAATCAGATACGATCTAAAGATGTCGACAACCAAGTATGAAAGCATGAAGATTCCCATCTTGAAGAAATCAGAATATCCAACATGGAGGGTAAAGATGCTGATGTACCTGGAGGCTATGGATCCTGACTATTTGGACAGGATTCGTGATGGACGATATATTCCTACAAGGATTGTAGAACGAACAGATACAGTACCTGAACATTATGTGGTCAAGGCTAAAAGTGAATGGACTCCAGAAGAAAAAGCTCATGTACTCAGGGAACCAAAGATAAAGAATATCTTGCACAGTAGTCTTGATGCTGTCATGTCAAACAGAGTGATTGTGTGCAAGTCTTCAAAAGAAATCTGGGATACTTTGGAAACTCAGTGCCAGGGATCTGCATCTGTCAAGAAAAACAGAAGGGCTCTTTTGATTCAAGAATATGAACAATTTGATGCAAGACTTGATGAGAGCCTAACTGATCTATATGATATATTTCTGACACTATTGAACAATTTATCTTTAGTTGACAAGGAATATGAAACTGAAGATTCAAACACCAAGTTTCTAAGAGCTTTACCTGAAGAATGGGACACTCAGACCTCGATCATTAGACATCAGTATGATCTTAACACTGTGTCTCTTGATGAAGTCGATGGGATGCTAAGAACTCATGATCTTGAAGTGCAACAGAGAAAGAACAAGAAAAGCAGCAAGGCAAAATCAATTGCTTTGAAAGCAGAGGCTAAATCAAAAGGAAAAGCTATGGAGGTCTCTAGAAGTAAATCAAGAGTAGTAGAGTCAGATCCTGATGACTCTTCATCAGATACTGATGGCAATCCTGATGCCAATACTGATGATGATTCTTCTGACTCAGACATGGAAGAGATGGTTGCTATGATTGTCAGAAACTTCAGAAGGATGAAGTTCAGGAAGAGTAGAAGATAAGGCAACTTTCAGAAAAAGGCTTTCAATCCAAACAAAGATAAGTATATCAAAAAGGACAGCAAGGGTAGCAAATTTGACAAGTCAAAGGTTAGATGCTACAAGTGCAATGGTATGGGTCACTTTGCTTCTGAGTGCAAGAAGACAAAGGCACTTATCACATCAAGCAAGGATTGGATGTACTATGTTTGGTTTGTTTCTCCACTTCATACTTGTATTCTTTGAACTTTTCAAAGGCTTCAGACTTGTGTTTCATCAAATACACATATCTGAATCTAGATCGATCATCTGTGAAAGTAATGAAGTACGAAAATCCACCCATGGCTTGCGTAGACATCGGTCCACATACATCTGTGTGTACCAATCCTAGCAAATCTGCAGCCCTCTCTCCATGTCCACTAAATGGAGATTTGGTCATTTTACCCAATAGACAAGACTCGCATGTAGGATATGATTCAAAATCAAAGGGTTCAAGTAACCCTTCCTTATGAATGTACGAAGTCTATTTTCACTAATATGACCAAGTCTGCAGTGCCACAAATAGGTGAGATTTTCATCATCCCTTTTCCTTTTATTAGTACGTTCAATTTGTAGTAAATTATGCTCTACGTCACATACATACAGACCATTATTTAAAATACCACTACCATAAAGAACATTATCTCTAAGAATTGAACATTTATTATTCTGAATAACAAACGAAAATCCAGCCAAGTCTAACATGGGAATAGAAATAATATTCCTCACAATCGAGGGAACAAAATAACAATTATTTAAAACAATAGTCTTGCCCGTAGGCATATGTAAATCAAATGATCCTACAGCTTTAGCAGCAACTCTTGCTCCATTTCCCATCCGTAGAATCACCTCCTCTTCCTCAAGAGTCCTACTTCTCCTTAGTCCCTGCAATGAATTGCAAATGTGAGAACCACAGGCGGTATCTAATACCCATGTAGCAATTTGATTTAATGACATATTCACTTAAATCATGAACATACCTGAATCAGAAGCAGCAGTCTCACTACCCTTCTTCTTCTTCTTCAATTTTGCAAGGTAAACCTTGCAGTTCCTCTTCCAGTGCCCCACCTTATTACAGTGGAAGCAAACAGCTTTGCTTTTGTGGTCTTCAGCTTTTGGTGGAACCGGCCTTTTTTCACCTACTTTCTTCTTCTTGGGAGGGTTCTTCTTCCTTTTCTTAGGATTAGAACCTTCACCAATTAGAAGAACAGAACTCTTCTTAGAGGGAAAATTCGATTCCGCAGTCTTCAACATGTTGTGGAGTTCAGCCAGGCTAACGTCCAACTTATTCATGTGAAAGTTCACAACAAACTGCGAAAACGAACCCGGAAGTGATTGCAAGACCAAGTCTTGACTCAGCTCCCCATCCATGTTGAAACCAAGTTGTCCAAGATGTTCAATCAAATTGATCATCTTAAGTACATGGTCATTCACAGACGATCCCTCAAACATCCTACAGCGGAACAGCTCCTTCGATATCTCATATCGAGCTGTCCTCCCTGCCACATCATACAACTCTTGTAGATGCGTTAGGATAGTGTGAGCATCCATATGCTCATGCTGCTTCTGTAGCTCAATGTTCATGGAAGCTAGCATGATACATTGAGCAACATTTGCATCATCTATCCACTTTCGATACACAACATGTTCATCATCATGTGCATCGTCAGCAGGTTCAGCAGGCTTAGGTGAGTTAAGCACATATTCCAGCTTCTCAACCCTGAGAACAATTTTCAGGTTTCGAAGCCAGTCAGCAAAATTAGGACCAGTCAATTTGTGAGCATCCAGTATGCTCCGGAGTGATAGTGCAGAAGACATAATGTATATAGTAAATCTGTAAATCATAAACACATAACAACACTTAGCAAATATTCAATTTCATTTTAAAACACTATATAAATCGGGTCTTTATTCATAAGTGGCTCCCACTAGTTTATCTAATTTATACAACCCCTAAGTGGAAAAATTAAGCATTCATAATGCTAGTGAGAATAGGGATCCTACATTCCATCACACAACCTCGGCTGTAGCATGAAACGCCATGTGATGTTCAGTAGGTAGACAACCCTTGTCAATTACATCTCATGTTATTCCCTAATAAAACTTTAGCCTCTTGAATAATTGAGTCATGGTTGTAGCACGACAAACTCAATATTCTAAGTCAAGTCTAACCCAACATTTCATACAATTGAATCAGTCTCCAACAGCCCACGACTGTAGCACGTAACGACCATTAGATTCTAATTCATTGTACACATCTCTATGTAATAGACAAGTATTTCTTATTTCGAAATCAAAGCCCTCGGCTGTAGCACGAAACGACAATGATTCAAAAATAAGAACTACTTTCTATCATGTTGGAAGGCTATGACCGACACAAGCCCGTTGTGTCATTGGCCAATTACTACTTGATATTATTTAATTTTAGAGGGATTATATTATGTTACAATCATAATCATATTATAAAGAGATTCTTCCTTTTAAATTAAATATTTCAAATCAATAATCGATAATTGGACGATTCCCAGATCGGGGGGAGCATTGTCAAGAGGCGTCACTTAATACCCTTTCTTACAGATCAAAATCTGTTTTTGACAGAATCATCCTTTCTCTCAATATTGAAAATTCATATTTAATTACGTGTTTCACAAACACAAGAATCTCATGATTGTATTCATAATATTATTGTTAAGGCAAGAAACGATTCCTATTCTAGATTTTCTAGAGCACGCCTTATTTTGATTTAAGTTCACCTAAATCTATCATCGCATGGTAAATATAGGCATATATCTCATAAATAAAAATAAATAAACAAGTAAGCATGCAAGTAATATCATGTCATACAATGATATAATGATGTATGGATTTATTATAGTATTTAAAAGCAATTAAAACAATTAGTACATGCTTTAAAACAATTCCGGGAATATAAACAGTTCCAAACTTTTATATAAAAAATATTTGACCACTCCATTAGATCCGTCTCGGAAAAACGAATCCAACGGTATATTGCACGCCCAAAACGGAGTTACCAAACTCCCAAAAAATCAAATTTAATGTGGACAGAACGGTTGTAACGCATTACTGGAATGTGTTACAACAATTAAAAGCTATTAATTGTGTAACGCATGACGCTCATGCGTTACAGGACCTGTCACGCATTCCCGGAATGCGCATCTCCCTTCCCAGCGATTGCGCGCCACGCGCGCGCGCGGACAGCTGCAGCAGCACAGACTTGTTGATTATTGTAACTGCTTTAGCTTTATAACACTTAAAAAAAACTGCCCTACCCATTAATTGCCTTTATAGTTATTATTATTTTATTTTAATATTAATAAATTAATTAACAATTAATTAATAAATTAATAAAAATCAAAATAAGATGATTTCTGAAATCAAACAAAAGCAAAAATAACCAAGTATCTATGGGGTCCTTGTGCAAATTTTAATTCATATATTTCAACATGCATAATTATTTTATGAATTTTAATTAAAATAATTTTAAAAAATTCATAAAAAATAATCTACACATCACAGAATTATGAAAAAAATACCTAGATGATCCACAACACTTGTAGAACCCAGATCAATGGTCAAAATCTCATGCAAATAATATTTCGAATTAATTCATAATTAAATCTAAATATACTTGCAAAAATCATAATAAATCCATACATGCATAAAAAAAACTGAAATTTTTTATATGAATCTCTATATGCAGAACCTAGCTCTGATACCATTGAAGAAATTTACGGATGAGCGGAAGCGTGATATAACATTTATTCCGTAAAAACCATGTATCGCACATATAGAAAAACATATAAAATCTAGAGCGAGGGGAATCGTAACCATACCTTGCGAATCGAAGCTTTAAAAATCGATGGTTGCAAGCAGTTGCTCCTCAGAGTGTGAAGCACTCTACCGGTATCCACCAAAAATTTTCCTTCGATGAATTCTTCAAAAAAAAACTCTAAGACTTTTTAGAGAGAGAAAGAGAGAGAGAGAGAGAGAGAGAGATGGAGGCTAGCTCCTTTTTCTAGGTTTTTCACAAAAACAAGATGATCCTTAGAATGAACTATCTCATTCTATTTATAGGGCTTTCCTAGGGTTTTAATAATATATATATATATATATATATATATATATATTAACCCCACATTTCTAAAATGCTTTAATAATGATTAAAACTATTTTAATCATTATTTCTTTTTCTAAACTATTTAGAAAATAATTCTTCCTCTCTCATAATTTAAATCTTTTCATCAAAGAAAATATTCTTTTATGGTGTGACCCTGTAGGTTCAATATTAAGCCGGTAGTAGAAATAAAAAATAATAAACTTTTATTTATTATTTATATGAATTCTAATAATTCATTAAATATAATTAACTGATTAATTATATTTATTCTACATCGTGAGTGATGCTTCTCAACATATCGCGACTATCCGGATAATATGAATTCACTGCTTAGAATACCAAGAACCTGTCAGTGACTAGTTTCAGTACAATCAATTCCTTCTACCCTACAATATCCCGATTAAATACAAGGCATGGATCTCGTGTCAGGCCTATCAAATTTAATCATATGATTTCTTATTCATAATGCTAAGTTCATATTAATGCAAATTAGAAACTCCTTTCTAATTTCATACACTCTGGCCAGAGAGTCCAGAACTCGCATACTAAGAATAACATAGGATATTCTCTTCCTATACTGGAAGGGGTAGATCCTTTATTGACGTTAACTATCTCCATACACAAATCCATATGCCCAGAATAGACCTAATGGATGTCCTTGAGACTAAGGACTAATCCAAAGCATAGTTCATTATATACAAGATAACTCTAACGATCTCAAGTCTAAGGACACTTGTACAACTATCACTCAGTGAATAACTATTGACACGTGAGTAAACTCCATTAGCTGTTCAACTTATCGAGTCATGTTCAGTAAACTTATTCCCTAACAAGCACCTACATACTAGCTATAGTGTCACCACACAAATGCCTATGAGAACAGACATCCTCCTTACGGGAGCAAGCATAGTATGTACCAATCTTTGCGGATTCACCAACTTCCGATTAGTTATCCTATGATCAGGAACTGTTTAAGTCTAGAGTTATCATCTTCTAGATCTCACTATTATAATCTCATTATGATTCTAGAAGCTTTACTCTAAACTATGGAACATCTTATTTAAAACACTTTAAATAGATAAAGCCCGTAATAAAAACAAAACAAGTCTTTTATTAACATTAATGAAATCAAATAAGAATACAAGAAAGTTCTTCCTAACTCATCATACATGATTGGATTTAGGACAAACACTTTCAAACAGCAGCAGCACCAGCAGGCAGCACCAGTGGTTACGTTTAAAGCATTTCAAGCAGCGAAACCTCCGGAATTTAAAGGATCTGCAGACCCAGTTGAGGCAAAGGCATGGTTAACGTAAATAGAGAAAGCTTTTACCTTAATAGAGGTAATGGAAGAAAAGAAAACAGAGTACGCTAGTTATTTCTTGAAGAGTGAAGCGAGTTATTGGTGGGAAACAAGTAGCGCTATGGAACCTGAGGGATTAATTACGTGGGTCAGGTTTACAGAGTTGTTTTTAGAAAGGTATTTTCCTGATTATATGCGAGACCAAATGGAGTTGAAATTTCTAGAGTTAAAACAAGGTAGTATGACTGTTCCTCAGTACGAGACGAAGTTTACTGAATTGTCTAGGTTTGTTCCGACGTACGTTGACACGGAGAAGCAGAAGGCCAGGAGGTTCCAACAGGGACTGAGGTCATGGATTCATAGTAAGATAGCCATTCTGGAGTTGGACACCTATGTAGCAGTGGTTCAGAAGGCAATGATTGCGGAAGTAGAAAGTGATTCATACATGAGGGACAAAGAGAATAAGAAAAGGAAGATAGGGACATCTGATAAGGGACAGCCGCAAGGAAATTCAGAAGTTCAGTCGAATAAGAAACCGGGTTTGGAGGGCGTCACAGGTTGGTCCTCCAACTGTTGATGTTCAGCCGCAAGCCAGAACCTATAACATGTCAATGAGGGAAGCAGTGAGAGACGCCGATGTGGTGGCAGGTACACTTCTAGTAAACTCTGTTAGTGTTAAAGTGTTGATAGATTTAGGAGCTACTAAGTCTTTTATTTCAGAAACGTTTGCTCATAAATTGAATTGCTTAATGGAACCCTTAAGTGGAGTGTTGAGTCTAGAGATAGCTAACCAAGAGCGTATACCGGTCAGTTCGTATTGTCCTCATTGTGAAATAGAGATTTTAGGAAATCGTTTTTACGCTGATTTATTACCTTTCAAGTTGGAGGAATTTGATGTGATTTTGGGAATGGATTGGTTAACTGATTATGATGCGCGTATTGATTGTAAGGACAAGAGAGTTATTTTAATTACCCTAGATAAGAAAGAGATAATATTTAAAGGAGAGAAACAAACGAAGAAATTTTTGACAATGATTCAGACTAAGAGGTTACTAAAACAAGGATGTGAAGCGTATCTCGCATACGTAATAGATACAGAGAAGGAAGTTTCTAAATTAGAAGACATTCCAGTCGTGAGTGAGTTTCCAAATGTTTTTCCAGAAGAGTTACCAGGATTACCTCCGGATAGAGAGATTGAGTTTGCAATAGACTTAACACCAGGCGCGGAACCAGTATCCAAAGCCCCATATAGAATGGCACCGGGGGAGATGAAGGAACTAGCTAAGCAACTGCAGGAATTGTTAGACAAAGGAATTATCAAACCTAGCGTTTCTCCGTGGGGAGCACCAGTACTGTTTGTCAAGAAGAAGGATGGAAGTATGAGACTTTGTATAGACTATCGGGAATTAAACAAACTAACCATCAAGAATAAGTATCTGTTTCCCAAAATAGATGATCTGTTTGACAAGTTAAAAGGAGCGGTTCATTTTTCTAAGATTGATCTACGATCAGGATATCACCAATTGAAAGTTAAACGAGATGATATACCGAAGACGGCTTTTCGAACGAGGTATGGACATTATGAAATTTTGGTAATGGCATTTAGATTGACGAATGCACCAGCAGCTTTTATGGATTTGATGAACAGGATTTTCAAGAAGTATTTGGATAAGTTTGTAGTGGTATTCATCGATGATATTTTGATATACTCCAAGACGGAAGAAGAACATGCGAATCATTTGTGGATTGTGTTGGAAACTTTAAGACGAGAGGAATTATACGCAAAATTTTCAAAGTGTGAATTCTGGTTAAGAGAAGTTCACTTCCTAGGGCACGTGGTAAGCAGTGAAGGCATCAAAGTAGATCCAACAAAGATTGAAGCAGTGAAAGATTGGGAAAGACCAAGGACACCAACTGAATTTAGAAGTTTCTTGGGATTAGCTGGATATTATCGGAGATTTGTGCAGGATTTTGCAAAGATAGCTACTCCAATGACCAAGCTGACAAGGAAAAGCGAGTGATTCATATGGAACGACAAATACGAAGAAAGTGTTAAGAAATAAGACCGTATCATTAGTAAAAATTTTGTGGAGGAATCCTAAGGTGGAAGAGTCTACCTGGGAGTTAGAAAGTGATATGTTAGCAAAGTATCCCCAGTTATTTCCTTGATATGATTCCGAGGACAGAATCCTATTAAGGGGGGAAGGATGTAATATCCGTAAACTTTATTAATGATATATATTATATTTTATGTGTAGAATAATTATTGTGGAGTATTTGGAGTCTTAATGTATAAGGTTATTGAGTAATAGTATGTTAATTGTTGTGTCGAAAGCCCCTTTCGAATATCTTTTCATTTAGAAATACCTTCAATTTTGAGCCCCGTTTTGAAAATTCAAGGGCCCCTTTAAAATTTTGTACATCATTATTATCCCTTCGTCTTTCGTATCCGAATCGTTATTGGAAGATTTCTTCGTATTATTATATTACTTATTATCCGATACTATCAATATTATCTGTTTTATTCAAAAAGGGAAAAATTATTCCGTACCCTAATTGTTTAGGGCGATTGATATATCGTTCATATCAATAATACATCTGTTATAGCCCCAGTATTCTTGAGCATTCGTTATATAAATGATATGTATTGATATGGATAATTATCCGTCCTTGTGGATAATTATCACCTCGTAAAACGTGAACTTTACTTTATTAAAGATTTAAAGCGATCCAATGGATCAATATCGATCCAAAAATGTCGTTTGGGGTATTATTTTCCACTACGTATAAAAAGACGAATCGTACATTATCCTTCATATATTGCGTATTACATATAAAAATTCCTGAACCGTGTTCTTCGTGTTCTTGAAGATCAAATTCAATTTTGAAAGTGTTATTGGAATCCAAATCTCAAGTTCAAGTACTCAAATCAAAGATCTTGAGCTCTAGTTTCGGAATCTTCCAACCGTTTCATCATCTGGTAATTTTTCAAATTGTTATGAATTTTTGAAATTCGAATTATAATTAGGGTTTATATCAAATTTGGGGATTTCTTTTCTGTTGATTCTCCGTTCAATTGATTGCTTCTAACATGTTCCTAGGGTTCTAATTAGTAGGAATTCATGCTTTAATTTCATGTTTATGTTCGATTTTGAAGAATTCGATTTTAGGGTTTTTACCCGAAATCTTCTTTTGAATAGTCCGTTCATATGGATGATCTGACATAGTTTTTGATAGAGGGCTTTGATTGTATTTGTTGTAAGGATCATTTTAACATCAAGAACTTAGGATTTCATGTACAGAATAGCTAGATCGTGTTTTTGGTCGGAGTTTATAGCCGCCGGATTTTTGACTGAGTTTTGTGATCGATTCCGGCATAGTTCGGGATTGTATGTATGTTGGTTGTGTTTGTTTTGAAGAGCTGAACAAAAGCCCTTTGGTTTGGTATTGTTTTGATCGGAAATGGGGAGTTTCGGCCACCGGACGCCGGCGGATTCTGGAAAACCCAGATTCCGGCGGGTTGTTCTTGGTGACCCGTTGACCCGTTTACCCGAAATTTTTAACCCAGTTTCAATCTTTGAAACCCTAATTCATTTTCAGAAAACTGTTTTTGGATTTTATTTTTAAAAATAATTCGAAAATAGTTTAAATATTTATAAAAATCATATTTTTATTTTAAAAATACATTTTTAAATTCAAAAATAATTCGAAAATAGTTTAAATATTTATAAAAATCATATTTTTATTTTAAAAATACATTTTTAAATTCAGAAAATTCTGAAAAATTATAATTATTTATTTAAATTCGAAAACTGATTAAATTTAATTATTTTAATTATTTTTGATTAATAATTAATTAATTTAATTAATTGATTAATTCTATTTAATCAGTTAATTCTTATTAATTAATTATTAATTAGATTTAATTAATTTAAATTAAGTTTAATTATTTTCTAGCTTGATTTAATTATTTAAAAATAGTTTGAGTGTTTGGAAATTGTCAATTAATTTTATATTAATTGATTTAATTTTTTTTAAATACTTATATTGGAATTAAAAATTCGATTTTTGATTTAAAAATTATTTGTTACTTATTTAAATTCAAATAAGCCTCGAATATTGTTCTAAAAATATTTATAAGTGCTATATGGTTTATATGAGTTGAATAATGTGTTTTATAGTCCGTAAATGCATGCGCGAGGGCTAGTGTCTGAGTTTTGATTTTCATAAAATAGAACGAGAGTCCGATAAATGCTATTAAATACCCGATTACTTGTTTAGACTTAAAAAATGGTTATGAGTATATGTCGAAGATAGAACGAGGATAGTTAGACTTATTATTATGAGTTGTTTATTATAGAATCAAGTTCCCGAAGCAAGGGAAAAGAGAAGGTAGGATAAGCGAGATAGACCGAAGTCAGCTACGTAGACCAGGCAAGTATCTGTGCCTTTACTTGTTGATTCAATTGACATTGTTTCCTATGATTATGAATGTTACCATCAGAACAATCCAGATTATTCAATCTTTACCCCGTATTTGAGCAACTGATGCTATTTCCTTGAATATTCCTAATTATTTGATATATTCACCATCATGTTGAATATCAGAAACCTTCACCTTCAATTCAGTTTATATTGATGATAACCATTGATTACCTTCTTAAACGAGTATGTTGTGCCGTTGAAACCATTCTGAATCTATTTCTCGGACTTCATTTGATATTAAGCAGTTGAAGCTCTTTTACAACTATTTATACCTTGTCATTGTGTACTTATCTTGTGATGCATATTATTGCTTATACTCTGTGATAGAATTGGCATGTTTTTAAAATGGACCAATAATGGTCGGACCATATTCATGGTCGGAATAAATTAAGGCCAAGATGGTCATGGATCCTAGTGGAGGACTTTGCTATAAGCAAGTCCGGGGTTGATGCATGACTGATCAACAGCTTAACCTTTTAATTTGAAAAATGTAGAAGTCCAATTCTAATCCCTTTTATTTCCATTGAAATTGTTAAAAAGCATATGTTTGGCTTATATATTGTTGATTCAGATAATTGTGATCTTCCTTTCATTATGGAACTGTGATTGATATATATTATACTTGCTGAGCACTTGTGGCTCATACTTGTTTTGTTTCTAACCCTATTCTAGTGAAGCGAGAATATGAGCAGACACAGCGCGAGTGATAGTTCTCCAGCAGCTAGGAGATCACCTCGAGTGGTTGTCATTGGCAGGGTAGTTGTCTATTTTGTTAGTTAGACTAGATGTCTAGCTTTGAACTTTAAGTTGTGTAATATTAATAACTCTGAAAACTGGTTTGTAATATAACTTAGAAGCTTGTTCAATGCCATAATCTGGATGCGGTCTTGGTTAAGGGGTGTTTTATGTTATTATTATATTATGCATGTGTTATATCCAGGTATATTGTGTTTCATTGGTCGAGTGACTCTCCAAATATGTGCCCCGGGTTTGGAGGGCGTCACAACTGGTGCCTAGGTTTCATCAAAATCAATGTCTTCAGCTTGTGAATACCCTTGAGCAACCAGTCTTGCTTTGTTTCTTGTCACTATGCCATCTTCATCTAATTTGTTTGTGAATACCCACCGAGTACCAACTACTTTCTTGTTCTTTGGTCTAGGTACCAGCTTCCAAACATGTTGTTGTTCAAATTGATTGATTTCATCTTGCATAGCAATCACCCAATCAGGATCAGTAAGTGCTTCCTCAATTTTCCGTGGTTCCATTTTAGAAATAAACCATGAATAATGACATTCATTTTGAGTAGCACTTCTAGTTCTGACTGCAACACCTGGATCACAAATAATCAGCTCAAAAGGATGAGCTCTATTCCAAACTGTTTGTCATGGAAGATTGGATCTTGATTATTCGACTTGTTCTTCATTATGGTGTTGTGAATGACTAGTGGACCCTTCATTTCCTCCCCCTGAGTTGTTGGCAGATTGTCTTGGTGATTCTTCTCCAGTATTAGTGGTATCTCCATTGTTACCAATGTTTCCACCACCACCACCACCATTATCATCATTGTCATTGTTATCACCAGCAACAACCTTAGGTGGATTCTCATCATCTGATTCTGAATCTGACATGTCGTCAAACTGGTGTTGAACAATTATATACACCCTGTAAGATCTTCTGGAGTAACCAACAAAAATTGTTTCATATGCTTTGGCCTCGAACTTGCCACGCCGAACATCTCCATCTTTAAGCACAAAACATTTGGCACCAAATACATGAAAATATTTAAGTGTTGGTTTCTTGTCATTCATAATCTCATAAGGTGTCTTCATTAAGTCCTTGTTGATTAAGGTTCGATTTTGGGTATAACAAGCAGTATTAACAACTTCAGCCCAGAAATACATTGGAAGTCTTGATTCACTTAACATTGTTCTTGCAGCTTCAATCAATGTACGATTCTTCCTTTCTACTACTCCATTCTGTTGAGGAGTTCTAGGGGCTGGTATTGTCTTGTTATCCCTTTGTCTGCACAAAACTCATTTAGGACTGCATTCTTGAATTCAGTTCCATTATCTAACCTTATTGCTCTAACTGGAAACTTAGAATCCAGCTCAATCAACTTTACATGATTAATCACCATTTGTGGAGTTTCATCCTTGGAATGTAGGAATAAAACCCATGTGTATTTGGAATAGTCATCGACGATCACTAGAGCATATTGTTTCTTTGACATATAGACATTACATTAACTGGACCGAACAAATCCATGTGCAGTAACTGATGAGGTTTAGTTATTGTAGATGTATCAGTGCCCTTGTGAGATGCTTTCTTTGACTTCCCTTTCTAACATGCTTCACACAGTCCTTCCTGTGTAAATTCTATTTGAGGCAACCCTCTCACCAACTCCCTCTTGACTAGGGAGTTCATTGTTTTGAAATTGAGGTGAGACAGCTTCTTGTACCATAGCCAACTATCACTTGATGAAGCTTTAGCATAAAAACAATTGACTCCATCCTTGCATCCAGAGTACAGGTCAGTTATGAACAAGTTTCCTTTCCTTACCCATTGAAGAGCAGACTTTAGATTCTTCTTGTGTAAGATCTGGCACTTCTCTTTGTCAAAGTGAACAGCATATCTCCTGTCACGGAATTGATTGATACTAAGAAGATTGTGCTTAAGACCTTCCACAACTAATACATCTTCAATGATAACATTTCCATTTTTCAAACAGCCATATCCTTCAGTTATACCCTTGTTGTTATCTCCAAAGGCCACTAGGCCAGCTTTCTCAACCACATTTAATAGTAGGGCTCTATCTCCGGTCATATGCCTTGAACATCCATTGTCAAGAATCCACACAACCCGGTTCACCTGTTTCACACCCTGCAATATCAAATTGATTAGGCCTTCTTCGGAACCCACGCTTGGTTGGGTCCGGCATACTTAAAGAATTGACCTTTGTCAGGCAAAAAAACACTCTTGATTTTAACTACTTCAACCTCCTTAATGAAAGAGCATTTCCACTAACAAATTTCTGATTAGGCTCGGGTATAAATGTGTCCACTCTAACTTTAGGAGGACTAACAGTTTTGGATCTAGCATGCTTCTTATGATTTGCATGTTGACGGGGAGCAGTCTTATCATTTGATGCATGTTTACTATTAAAATAAACATACATGACATTAAAAGCACACGACATGCAATTCGCAACACCACATGCTTTATGAGATAAATCTACACTAGGCATGTTATGCATGTTAGATGTGTTGTTGTTTTGCTCCAACTTATGAGTGTCTAATTTGGTCTCCGTTGTGGGAACAACTTTGACAGAACCCTTAGGCACAAATTTATTGGAGTGGACAATCCCATTGGCAATGTCCTTAGTACGGATCTCTTCTTTAATGATTATGGAATATTCATTCAGGGGCTCTGCTATAGATTTTTTAAAGAAAGGTTTTTCAATACCCTTAAGCACATATGGTACACCCCTTTCTTCAGCACTGACTCTATTTGGGGTATTAATGCTTAATTCTCCAATAGACTCGTTATAGTCATAACCTATTCCAACAGTTTGACTAATAGCTTGTTTATTGAAGATTTCTTTAGCAGTTTTGCAAGAATTATAGTAGGCTCTAACCTTAGTCTCAAGTTCTGTAATCTTTCCTTTAAGAATGGTTTCTAATTCTCTATAATACTTAACCCTATTCTCAAGAAAAGATACTTCTTTTTTAAGTTCATCTTGATTAATATGCACTAATCTTAATTCTTTAACCTCTTTTTCAAGAGCAGTGTTCTGAAGAATTATTCTATCATTTTCTCTACGTGCACAACTTAAGGTACTACCAAGATGACAAATCATTTCAGCATCAGTAAAATTTACCTCAGATGTAACACCCCCGGATCCGGGGTCAGAGATCCAGGTTGTCACGTTCCTTAATTTCGTACAAACACTTGATACTTGAATCATAATAATATAAATCAACACACATGGTGACCCCACCATCCATATACTCACGCCAGTTATGTCTCATAAACGAATTTGCAAAACAATAGTCATATGATCCACAAATTAAAGTTATTACAACCCAAAAGTAAAATACTTGCAACCTACTGCCAATATGATCTTTACGTGAAACCAGAAAGGTAGCTCAAAAGTTTGTTCTTGTTCATTAATATACATAAGTCATACTTATAAATAAACCGGAGCAACAAGAGTTACACTCCGAACCAACTCAGTATTTCTACCTAAGGTGCTGCAACTGCCATCCTATGGGCGGTCTGCGCGGCCCATACGCGCTTCCGTGCGGTATGACGAATCATGGCCATCTACTCTAGCTGTTGTGTTGTGATATATATATATATATATATATATATATATATAAAAGAAAGCAAGAGTGAGCACTAAGCCCATCAATAATACAAAGTAGCATAAGCATATATATGTAAACTTATATCATAAAGGAAAACCTTTAAAACTTCATTCATATTTAGAATAATACAGTGCAACTACTGTACGAGGAACATCATTACTCATCACTGCCACATTATCAGTAACTTAGCGCCTAGGCTTTCGTTACAATGTGCAACACAACTCCAATTGGAGGAAAGGGACCTTTTTCCGGAGCACGCCCCGATACACGATGATTAGTCGTTGTATCGTACTCACACTTTTCTACTAGTAGATGGACGACATCTTAACACGATTATCACCCTAGCCGCATACGGGCTTTGTATCTGCTGGACTGTCCCACAACCTCCTACGCGAGATAAGTGATGGACTGCCTAGCAGCCTCTTACGCTAAAATCAGAGGTACTGTCCAACAGCATCCTTCACGTTTACTCCTGGTCCCGGATAAAATCAATGAAACGGGAATCGGAATTTAATCATATTTCCCCCAAGTACAATTACTTGTCAAAACTTTGCAACAGTTCAGATTCCTTACTCCAGAGTATTTGAAGGGAGTAAGTTACAGTGTGGGTTGACATCAGTCAACGAAGCTACGAATGATTACCACGTATTTTGAAATTACGACCTGGGAGTTCATTGACATTTTCAGAGTTCAGCGAGTTTGAAATTCTTTGATTAAATAGGGGAGTCATCCCCAACTATAGGGATATATATCACATGCACAACAATTAATCACAACAGCATCACTTATATGATGTAGGGTTTGAAAACTTGCCTTGGTGTCTTGGTGATGTGGTAGAGGGGGCTTGAGAGTGTGCTCGTCGATCTATAACAAGATACATAACTCACAGTCAGTCCCCTAGAACCAATTAATGTGCTATTACTTTAGCACTAAAGTTCTCTTAATGAAAATAAATGTCTCGCTCTTGGTCACCTATCATCTCATGACATTCCGTAAATCTTAAGTCAAAAGTTTGGGTGGGAATCTATCCTTAAAACCCAAGTACTTTTCCATTACTAACTCCTTGTTTTTAACCATCCCCTAAGGGTATTTCACTCGCGCAACCTTTGTTCTCGCATTTTTATAAAATCACAAACTTATCTTTTTAACACGAAACCTCCTAGGTTTCCTTCCTAACAATCCATGATAGTATCCATTTTAATATCTCAACCCAATTCCATTTTTAAAGGGCTTGATCCCTATCTCAAAGTTCATGTAATGAACTACTTAGTTATCTGAAACCGCTTTCACTAAAACGGACGTTTCTCCTAAACCGTAAATCGAAACGATACGATTCTTTCGCTAAAACAAACTATGAAACAGAGTCTACATGATCATGGTCAGAAAGCCTCATGGTTATGCCCTTAAGGTATTCGTGATTTCTTTCCAAACTTCCTAAGTTAAATTCGACATGGTAACGACGCTTAAACACGATTCTTGTGTTTAAAACACTTTAATCAATCCACCAATCCACAACCAAACAATCACAACCCAAGGATCTCATCCAAACCACTTTATTTATGTCTACACAAGCTCATAACACTAACCACTAGTTCAACCATCACTTACTCCATTAAACATCATACATATCATGTAAAGTATCTCTACATCATACTTATCACTAACAATCATCCATTTATTCACTAATATCAAATCATAAGTAAAAGTGTGAGAGGGTTTATACCTTCCTTGGTACTTAATATAGCCTAGAAATGGGTGGTATGACCTTCTTTGATCCTTGATTATCCTTTACAAGCCTTAAACTTCAAGATCAAAACAAGAAATCAAGAATTACTATTCATCTTTACTATTCATCATCAACTTTGATTTCATTTTTGAACAAGCTAACAATCATGGATGAAGCTAAGATCAAAGATTTACCTTAGTTTATGGATGAGGGTGATTTAGATCCCAAGAACATGAATTATGGTTGAGTGGAAGTGGTAGAAAGTTTCTTAAGGTTAGGAAGAAGAAGAAAAGACGAATGGTGTTCTTCAAGAATGCATCTTTGTTTTGATTTGTTTTCTTTCCTTTTTGTTTTGTATAATAACTCTTAATTACTTGCCAATTAATTTATGTGGCCATAAAAAAGCCTTGTCACCAATGACACATCTCATTTGAATTTGTGGTTGTGGTGAAAGTGGTGACAAGGTGGTGATTCATCACCTTGTCAACACTTTGTTACCAACATGTCATCCCTATGTCACTCTTCTGCATCATGCTTATGTCATCATTTGTATCCTCAATCCTTTTATATATTGCACTTGATGATCTTATATGATACTTCTCCCTTGGTTAGGGTTTAATCCATAATTTGTTACGCTTTTGTTTTGCGATAGTTTCAAGTGATTTTAAAAACGTTTCTCTGTACCAAAGCTAGGGGATACTTCCTTGATCTTTTCATTACCTTGGTTTAATATATGGTCTTAGATTTCTCACCTTAGTTTAAGATATGATCATGGATTTCTCATTCTACATACTTCCTCAAAACGATCAAATCAATACATCCTCGATTGTCCAATGAATAGTGATTTAAAACTCGAATGGGAATCTCCTGATTCTGAGTACGTTTACATTCTTTTATTCTCCCTATACATCAATAATATAACTTTGAAACGTTCATTCCATATCATCCACATAGTGTGGTCTGAAAATTTTCCAATCAGCAAATTTACTATTCATCAGGGGCAAATTTACTATTCATCAGGGTTTCAATTATTAGAAAATTTTGGGATATTACATCAGACGTGTAGAATGAGGATGTAGTAGAAGTAGAGACTTTGTCTCCGATTGCCATGAGTGCAAGATTTCCAACTTCTTCATCTTCACTGTCTGTGTCATCCCAGCTTTTACCTTCAGCAAGATAAGCTTTATCTGACTTGTTCTTCTTATATGTATCATGAGAGGTTTTCTTTGCTTGCCTTTGATTTCTACATTTAGTTACAAAGTGTCCCAACTCATTACAATTAAAGCACTGAATCATGCTTCTATCAACTATCCCTATTTTATAGCCACCCCTTGTGCTATTTGAGGATGAAGAACCACCTGTCCGGTATCTGTCAGCATTTGTCTTGAACTTGAAATTAGGATTTCTCCTAAACCTGAAGTTTTCAAACCTCTTCACTATCAAGGCCATAAACTCATCTTCCAACTGTTCAAGCTCCTCCAAAGAATAGAAATCACCACCAGATTGACTTGTAGATGTAACACCAAATTCAGCTACAATCACATCCTTGTTAGGACTGGAAGGTAGAACAACCTTCACTTCCTGTTTCTGTGGGACTCCAGCTACCAGTGCAGTAGACGTACTGACCACTCTTCCTTCCCCGTAGATTTCCTTCTGCTGAATTTGTTCTAGCTCATAGGTTTTCATAACACCATAGAGTCTTTCCAGTGAAACCTCAATTAAATCTATTGCCTCTCTTATGGCTGAAATCCTGTGCTCTAGATGGGTTGGAAGTGTCAAAAGAAATTTCTTGTTTATTTCTTTGACAGTATAGTACTTTCCATGAAGGTTCAGATCATTGATTAATTTGTTGTATCTCTCAAAAACTTCAGAGATACCTTCCCCTGGATTTGATCTGAAATGCTCATATGCAGAAGTAAGAATTTCCATTTTGTTCTCTCTTACTTCTTCTATCCCTTCATTGATTATCTCTATTGTTTCCCAGATATACTTGGCATCTTTACAATTCAACACATGATTGTGCATAATAGGATCCAGACAATCAACGAAAATTAATTGCAAGTTAGAATCTAGAGAAGCGTCTTCCTTTTCATCAGTTGTAAAATCTTTTGGATCTTTAGGATAAGTCCTTGCAGCTTGAACCACAATGTTATTCTTGTTGGGTTTCGAGGCATAAACGCAGCGGAAACCCCGTAATTAAAAATAAAAATCGAAACCCAAACTCAGGATCCATGTATAATATACGGATAATTATGGAGAATCGAAAACTGTACCTTTTTTGAAGCTTTACGAATGGTTGATTAATGGAGGTCCTTGCTTTGATCACCACATATCCCTTTTGCAAGATCTACGCCTCTAAACAGTCCACACGAATGTTCGATCGTCCAACGATCCACAGAGATGGTACTAGCCACAAAAACTGCTCACGATTTCTCTCTCCCGCTTTAGCCTCTCCAAGTTGTGGAGCAGCTAGGGTTTTTGAATAAAAACGAATTAAAGAAGTAACCCTAAAATAATACATCATAATGTATTTATAGGGATGAGAAATCTGGGCTTAACCCTAATTAAAGTGGGCTTCACAAACCCAGTCCAGTTCTGAGTTATATTATTATTAATTTCAAATTATAATCTGATTAATCAAGTCCCGCTTAATTAATCTAATAATTCAAAGTAATGACAATATTTTATTTTAAATTCGAAATTTAATTAAAGCTCCGTTTAAAACATTCTTTGTGTGTGACCCTTTAGGTTATTATGACGTTGGCAATAATTTTAATATCTAATAATAAAATTATAAACAATGAGCGACATCTAGTAATGCATCACTGCTACCCAAGAAATAATAATTGGTGATCCAATTAAACATTTTGTGAATAATGTTCCATGTAATATAATCCTTTTAACCTTATATTATAGATTAAACTCGAGGTATGGTTTATGTCATCCTCTTCAACATTTAATCCCGGTTTACTTGATCAATGAGTAGACTATTAAACAAATCACTATTTGAGCATGGCCATGCATTTTATAGTCTCACTCAATCAAGAGGCCAATAATATCACTCCTAAAATAGGAGGGTTAAATCTTATATCTATCATTCATATTTCTCATATGATTCATAATATACCCAACGTCCACCTTTATCATTACCCGGCCAAAGGTAACTTTGAGTAGAATCCAAGTATATTAATTCTCATATAGAAATATAATGATTTCAAGTCTAAGGATCATTACACCATTATCACTGTGAGAATTACTTATGACACTTGATAACATTTACCATGAAGAATTCACACGGTGGGTCAATCCAGTGCCATGTTTTTCTAACATGCACTTATGTCTTTGACTTTAGTATCACCATACTAATGACCAATGAGATTTGGTCATCTATCAACAAACATACTAGTCTTAATTCATTATTATTGTCCTCAAATAATAATACTCGACTAGGGATCTTTAGGATTATAAACACTATTCATATAATCTCATTTCTAAGTCACATACTTAGAGATATAGAATTCATGATTGTATTCCAAGGACATCTATTATTCTAATATTTATATCGTAGTTAATAAAACATAATAAATAAAAAAATAAAATTCATAGAACATATTTATTAATAATCAAAATGTCTTTCCCAAGAACATTATAGTATTGTCTCTAGGGCATAAATACTAACAATCTCCCACTTGCACTAGAGTCAGTCACTCATGTATCTAATACCCATGGAACTAGTGTGACCTTGGTGCTTCTGCTGCGACAAAGCCTTAGTCAATGAGTCTACAATGTTATCATTAGTTTGCACTTTACATATATGTATATCTCCCCTCCTTGTAATCTCTCGAAGTAGGTGATATCGTCTAAGTATATGCTTTGCTCGGGAATGAGACCTTGGTTCCTTAGCCTGCGCAATAGCTCCATTGTTATCGCAATAAAGATCAACCGGATCTGCGATCGATGGAACTACACCAAGTCCCTCAATAAATTTCTAAAGCCAAACAGCCTATTTAGCTGCTTCACTGACATCAATATACTCAGCTTCCATTGTAGAATCAGCTACATTAGGTCGAGTACATATCCTTGCATACATTATGGAACCAATTGCCGAAGCATATGGTACCTTTTTCATACGGTCCTTATCATATGATGATTTAGGACAGTCATCCTTCGAGATCATTATCTCATGAATCATAGGGACGAATCCCTTTTTTTGCCTCTTGAATCCCGAAACGATGCAATACTTTGTCAATGTATGTACTCTAACTTAAGCCGATTAATCTTCTAGATCTATCTCTATAGATCCTGATCCCTAATATATAGGTTGTTAATCCCAAATGACCTAACAGAATTGTAGAAGGGGGGGTTGAATACAATTCTTGATATTTCTTAAACTTAAAAACAACTTACAAATAAAAACTGAACTTAATGTAAAAATCACAAGCACATAAATAATTCCAGTTGGATTGTTTGATGATCCAACTGAAGTGATTTTTATTGCGGAAATAATCTGTGATACAAAATGTACACAGCTGCTCAGTTACAAGAGTGTAGAGAAGTATGCTCTCAAAGATAGCTAATACAATCTATTTGTTTTTCTTCTCTCACTACTATTTTAACTGCTACACTTGGTTATATACATTCCCAAGTTTACAATACTATTTTTGGTTACACTAAAGTACACTAGTAATAACCATCAGTAGTTTGCTTTTCATTACTTTTGTCCAATGGTCCTTGGAGATCCTTGCTTTTGTCTTCACGCTTATTATGATCACTCCCAAGAGCTTTATTGGAAATTGGAATGTTTCCTTATTTCCAGTAACCATTTAGATGGCTTCCAATGCACAGTACACTTCCATATCTCCTTTAGATCTGTTCAGTAAACTGTCACTATCACTTTGTCAACTATTCAAAAAGTAATAGTGATTCGTTGATGGCATGGAGATGTGTTTCGTTGATAGCTTTATTCTTCATTTCGTTGATGGTGTATTCCTCGTTTCGTTGATAGAGTAATCTTCATTCCGTTGACAGACTAATCTTCATACCGTTGATAGAGTAATCTTCATACCGTTGACATGTCTTCACTTAGGCAAAATTACATGGCATAATATATTTACAATTCACCAACCTATTTTGCCTATCTAGTACTTAGTCAACATGACTTAGAAAAACCTATCTAATACATACAACAAATTGCATATCAAACTGTGAAGTATTGTACAGTGCAGTTGCTACATCACTCATTCCGTTGATGAGCTTCCTGTCAACGAAACATTGCAAAGCATGCCATTTCGTTGACAGTTACAAAATGACTTAATACAAAATCTACTAAGTGTTTTTATAAATATCATCAAGAACAACATATTCCTAACATAGGTAGCAACACTTAAGTCTTTCATTGAGAAACTTTTTCCCAACCAAGTCTTAACAGCCTGAAGAGAAGGTATGTCATTCCGTATTAGTAATATATCATCAACATATAATACTAGGAATGCCACTTTGCTCCCGCTAACCTTTTTGTAAACACATGGTTCATCTTCATTTTGAATGAAGCCAAACTCTTTGACTGTTACATCAGAACGAATGTTCCAACTCCTTGAGGCTTGCTTCAATCCATAAATAGATCGTAGTAGCTTACAGATCATTCTAGCAAATCTCGGATCTAAAAAACATTCTGGTTGTATCATATACACATCCTCTTCTAAGCTCTCATTTAAGAAAGCGGTTTTGACATCCATTTTCCAGATTTCATAGTCATAGTAAGCTGCTTTCGCAAGCAAAATCCGGATGGACTTGACCATAGCTACTGGTGAGAAAGTTTCATCATAGTCAATACCATGAATTTGTTTGAAACCTTTCGGCACTAGTCTTGCTTTGTTGGTCGTTACATTACCATCCATGTCTGTTTTCTTCTTGAAAACCCATTTGCACCCAATAGGTTTTACCCCTTCAGGTGGTTCAACCAAAGTCCATACTTTGTTTTCATACATGGAATCCATCTCAGATTTCATAGCTTCCAGCCATCTCTTAGAATCTGGACTATTCATAGCATCCTGATGGGTAAGAGGCTCATCATTATCCATAAGCATTACATCGTCAGTCTGAGTTAAGAGAAATCCATTATATCTCTCAGGCTCGTGGCGAATCCTACCAGATCTACGAACAACCTGTGTTTCTTGAGCAGTAACATTTTCATGTACATCCTGCTCATGTTCCAACTATGTTTCAATGTCATTCTGTGGTTCTCGAACTTCATCGAGATCTATCATACTCCCACTACTTTTCTTAGAAAGAAGTTCTCTTTCAAGGAACAGAGCAGTTCGAGCAACAAACACTTTGCTCTCGGTACGATTATAGAAATAATACCCTTTAGTTTCTTTTGGGTATCCCACAAAATTAAATTTGTCTGATTTTGGTACTAGCTTGTCAGTGACTAAACGTTTCACAAACGCTTCGCATCCCCATACTTTCAAAAATGACATGCTATGACGTTTCTCAGTCCATATCTTATATGGTCTGGTTTGAACCGATTTAGTAGGAACGCGGTTAAGTGTGTGTGCAGCCGTTTCCAGAGCATAACCCCAGAAACTAATTGGAAGATCCGCTAGACTCATCATCGATCGCACCATGTCCAACAACGTACGATTTCTCTTTTCAGACACACCATTCCATTGTGGTGTTCCAGGAGGTGTGAGTTGTGATACAATACCACACTCCTTTAAGAAGTTCTTAAATTCTAAACTTAGGTATTCACCTCCACGATCAGATCGTAGAGTTTTAATACTTCCGCCTACTTGTTTTTCCACTTCTGCCTTGTACTCTTTGAATTTTTCAAATGATTCGGATTTGTTCTTCAAAAGATACACATATCCGTATCTACTAAAATCATCAGTAAAGGTTATGAAGTAGTAAAAGCCACATCTTGCCATCGTACGCATTGGACCACATACATCACTATGTATAAGTTCTAATCATTCGGTGGCCCTCTCACCAATTCCGGTAAAAGGAGCTTTAGTCATTTTTCCAATGAGACAAGGCTCACATTCATCGTATGATTCAAAATCAAACTTATCCAAGTATCCATCCTTATGTAACTTGGAAATGTGTTTCTCATTTATATGGCCTAAACGACAATGCCAAAGGTATGTTTGATTTGAGTCATTAGCCTTAATACGTTTATTATTTGCATTATAGACAGGAATATCAAGATCAAGAACATATAAACCATTAAATAAACGTGCAACCCAATAGGTAATGTAGTAACCCGAATTTTCAGGATTTATTAATATTATTATTTAAATATTTTATTGCTTTTCTCAAGAGGAGGAATAGTATTATGTGTATTTTATTCATCTAATTTTTTTTTTGTGAAAGCTGATTATTTTATCGATATTGTCGAATTGAGTTTGTTTTATAATTTTATGGACCGAGTAGATATTTTATCCGTGCCAAGAATTTCGATAATATGTTTAACGTATCCGTGCTTAAGAAGTACAATCGTGACACCAATTGTGTAATAGAATGTGCGCGGACAGAGATTCAGTCAAATTTATCGTATGTCGAGCAGCTTGTGGAAAAGCAAAATGCGTGAGAAAACGCTTATATTGCATTATTATTTAATAATATTTTGAGATTTGTGACATGTGAACTTTGTGTGAAAGGTTGATACTTGAAATATGGTAATTAGATGTTTACCTGGTGAATGGTATGAGTTAAAATCTATGTGTATGCTTTTAATTACATTTTTATGATTTGTTTTATTAAAAATCAAATATTTTTTACCTTCCGGGAAATTTATAAAATCACCGGAGACTCTGTTAATTGTGAAATCTTTTTCATTACTCTCCTTTTATATTCTATTACTTTTTAAAATTGATGTAGGAATTTATTTTCAGTTTTAAGGATTTATAAGTGATTTTATGATTTAAATGTCATTTTGTGATTTAAACTTAGGAAATTCATATTTAATTCATTTTTTTTATCACAAAAATATTTTTAAAATATGTGTGAGCTTGTAAGTATGTGCTCTTTTTTTAAATAAAGAGTTTGATTTTTAGTTATTATTTTCAGTTTATTTCGGATTTTAAAAATACTATTTATTGGTTTTCATTTATAAAAAAATCAGATTTTAGAATTATGGAATTACTGTATTGCCCCTGGGGTTATAAACCCCTACCACCAAATCTTCTCCTTCATTTTTCTTTCAGCCGCCTCTCTCAATTGCTCTCTTGACTATACATACATATATGTATGTTTATATTTTAAAAATTCATATCTCCTAATCTATCCATCTAAAATTTGTAATCTTTATATGTATGTGTTCTATAAATCGAGCTCTATCTAACTATATATAAATCGATTGGTTTTGAGACAAAAATATTTCTGGACAATATTTTGTTTAATTCGATTAGTGAGTTGGAGTGTGATTTCGATGATTTTGGTGTTGAAGGATTGTAAAGTAGGTGATGTTGATGCTGTGATTGATTATTGATTTAAGGAGGTATAATATCTCTTTTCTTAAACTTGTTAAGTGTATCATTATGATTGAAGTTTTTCCTTTTAGTAGTTAAAGCATGAGTAGATTGGGATGTTAGCATGTATATATAATTTGTTAGTGTCGTAAGTGATGATTGTTCTTTAAGAATATGGATTCTAGTTTTTGTAAATATTATTGCCCTGTTTTGGTCTTATAGTTCTGGTCAGCTATGCCCTGTTTTGGACAGTGATCATGGAATTGAAATGTTCCTTGTTGTTTGTAGTTTATTTGGGCACTAATTTTACGACAATCCGATTTACGAGTCCAACGTTATGACAATTTTAGTAAAGGTAGCCCTAAGAAGTATTTTCTGTACTCTGGTCCTGTTTTCAATTAATTCGTTTTATAACCAAATGAAATGTTTTGGAGCTGACATTTTTATGGTGGGATCACTGGACTCTAAAGATGATCTCGGAAAATTTTGGTTTTAAAATGCTGAATAGTTTATTTAATAAAATTGTTATAATAAAAAGTGCGCAGTGACGTTTTGTATTTCCAGATTGACTGTCTCTATTTTGAATGATTATTCGGACCACTTACTTCAATGAACTGTTCTGAAGTTGTAATTTTTATGCTAAGTTGGATTAGTATTCAGGAAGTAGTCTGTCAAATATGGTATTTATTTGATTATTTTTGGATTTATGAAAAATGTTTAAGTAGATTGCGCGCAGTTACATTTTATATTCCAGTTTTGTATGTCATGTTTTGTATGTCAAATTTGAAGAGGTTAATGGCCAATTTTTTTTGCTGATCAAAGAGTGAAAGTTGTAGGTATACACCTGAATAAAATTCTGTAGGGTTTGATTGTTGTTGAATGTGTTAAGTCGAGTTATGATAATTGTGGAGTTTATTGTCGATTATTGATTGTCGAGTATACAAGATGTTTGTTGGTGCTGTACTGTGTTGTTCGTCCTGTGACTGGGGGCGCAATATAGTACATGCAAATTTTGTGGATAGTCCTATTTACGAATGGGTCATGCCGAAATTTCGTAAAATTTTTATATTTATTTATTATATTGTATTCTACTAATTAGTATCTCAAGGAGTAATTGAATTTGATTATTTTAATCGGTTTTAAATAATAAGGTAATTGATTTAATTGACCAATTAATGGAATAAGTTAATTGGTGAATTTTATTAATTTATTATTATTTAATCTCGATTATTTATAAGTCAAATTTAATTAATATTTTCAAAGCTATTTTATTATTTTAATTCCCGGCTTGACCTGATTTATTGTTTGATTAAACGAACTGATAATTGCTATGTGTTTAAATGGTATATCGAGTTGAGTATGTTATTTTATAGTTGTGAGTTCAGATTGATTAAATTAAGTTATGTAAATATGTTAGTTTGTAACTTGATTCTTGATGGTTGGTATTAGTTTAAAACAGGTGGATTGTTATATAAATAGAGGAAGTGCTGTCGAATTTTCGGCATGATTATTAAATGATTATTATTGGCCAATTGTATATGATATGAGATGTTAGTTAAATGCATACGTGAATGAAATATGTTTATGTGTTAAATGTGTAGCTATTAAATTTGTATAATTATAAGAGTTATCGGTCCAAGCATGTGCTATGTGTTACCTGAAGTATATGAAATTATGTGAATTAGTTATTTGACTTGCTACGTGATAAATGTTGAACGTGGTTGTTTATTTTTGGATAAAGTGCAAGTCATGGCAGATTATTTTCGTATATGTTTATTTTCTTATATGTTTACTGCAAGTCAATGCAGAATTATTTCAAATATGTTTACTGCGAGTCGAGGCAGATTATTTGAGTATTAAATAAATTGTGGATTAAATTGTGGATGATTAGGTTAGAAAGTTTTGGTGTTTTAAAACAGGGCAATGTCCACTTTACGAATAGGTCATGCCCAATTTTCTGTAGAAATACATTCGCTTAAGTTTATAAATATTTATATTAAGTAGAGTTGAAGTCCGAAGGCTAAAGTATATCTTATATTAAACTAGTGAATAGTTGGGCGGGCACGATCTCAATAGTGCAGACTCGTAGCAACCGCATATGCACCGGATCCAAGAGTTATCAGAATAGAAGATTGTGATGACATAAGAAAGAAGAAGATAATTGTATTACTTCGGCTTTACGTAATAGCGAAGGACCAGAGGCAAGTTTACTAACTCGTACTCTTTTGTTCAGAGTATCGTATCAAGATTCCTGTTTTCAATTTTCATTTAATTACTTGTTGCATAACCAGTTCCTATTCTCATCCTGTGATTGAGACAACCTATTTACTTCTAACTTGACAGTTCTATTTTGATTCATAATTCATACCTTGCAGTATCTTGTGATTGCCAAATTAATCCTGATTCTTATTTATTGAGACCTGATTCTTATTTATTGAGACATTGAAAGTAATAGTTTGAATTAATGAGGTAGTCGATTGTTCCGACACCTAACTCTCAGTATTAAGTTGGAATGGGAAGTTTTTAATTAAAAGTGAAATGTTTTAAGGACTGTAGACGCCAGTCAGAGTATCAGTATTATGTAGGCCAAAAGTGGCCTTGGATCCAGTTCAGTATTTGGACATACCGTAGGGTATGGTCCGGGGTTTTGGTGTGACTGATCATCCACCTTAACTCGTTGCGTCACAGTAAAAATCCAATTCTAACTTAAAGTTTGACACAGATTATTATTATTGTTCAATTGCCAGTTACGTTGATTCTTTCATATATTGTCATTTTCTTTGGCCAGTTGAGTTCATTTTATATATATTTCTATTGTTGCATCATTATTTCATCTTGTGCAGCTTTATATATATACTTGTTGAGCTTCTTTTGCTCACTCTTGCTTGTTACCCTTGATATTTCAGTAAAGCGAGAGGATGTCTTCGCTCATATTTGCTGGTTTCAACTTTTAACCCTCAAGTGTAAAGTAGATTGACAGTATTTAATTGTATAATTGTGGAACGAGAGAGTCAAGATGACGTTAGGAAGACGAGTTGATGCAGAGCATTTGGATCTAGTGTAAGGTTATTGTATAAAGTTAATTTCTAGTAAATACTATATTGTATAAGATTAGTTTGCCTGATATACTTCTTATCGAAGTTATACCAGTGTTATAGAATTTGTGCAAAGAGTATTGTTGTAAAGGAAGTTAAAGTTTAGTAAATTTTGGATTCTTGTTTCTAGCACTATAACTTTTAAAGATTCTTGGTAGAGTTGGGGTCGCAGATGTTATATTTGTATTGGTTTAGTATTTAACAGATGATTTTATTTGAGATTTTAGCGTGACGACCAAATTCCCTGACCCCGGATTTGGGGGCGTCACAGGTAACATTATTTAAACCAAAGGAACAACTATTGTTCTGAATTGTAAAGGAAAAACCTTTCTTGTCCAAACAAGAAACAAAAATAATGTTTTTTCAAATCGTAGGCACGTAAAAAACAGTTCTCAAGTTCTAAAATAAGCCCAATGGGCAACGATAAATGATAAGTCCCTACAACCAAAGCAGCAACCTTTGCTTCATTGCCAACGCGTAGGTCGACTTCTCTTTTCGCCATAGTCCTACTCATTCGCAGTTCCTTCACATTTATACAAATGTGAGAACCAAATCTAGTATCTAATAACCATGACGTAGAAGTAGACAAAATGACTTCTATAACATAAATACCTGAATCAGAAATCTTCACAGACTTCATTTTCTTCAGATTCAGATCCTCCAAATAAGCTTGACAGTTTCGCTTCCAATGACCCGACTTCTTGCAAAAGTGACAATCATCTTTTGCAGCGCCACCTTTTGAAACACCACTTGTAGGCTTCAAAGCCTTTTTGAAAGCAGGATTTGGATTAGTAGATTTAGATCCAATCTTCTTCTTGTCTTTCCACTTTCCCTTTCCTTTGGCATTCCCTTTGTTCACCATCATTATAGGAGCAGGGTTAGCCTTTGACATATTGGTTTCAGTAATTCTCAATAATGCCAACAGTTCAGTAGGTGTTTTGTCTATCTCACTCATAGTATAGTTTATGACAAATTGAGTATAATTGTTGTTCAAAGACTGCAAGATCAAATCTACTTAGTGTTCTGGTAAAACCGGGTAATCCAAATTCTCAAGGGTTTCCAAATACCCTATCATCTTTAGAACATGCGGTCCAAACGGGTCGCGATCTCCCTGTTTGCAAGCATACAACGCTTTGCTAACATCAAACCTCTCTTGACGAGCTTGACCCTCAAACATCCTTTTGAGGTGCTCAATCATGTCATAAGCGTCCATACACTCATGTTGTTTCTGAAGCTCGGGACTCATAGTCGCTAGCATCAAACAACAAACATCCGTAGAGTCATCAAGATGCGTTTGATAAGCATTTTGTTGAGCCTCAGTTGCTTCAGCAGCAAGAGGTCCAGGGTGAGGAATATCAAGGACATAAAGCTTTTGCTCCTGCCTGAGGACAATTCTCAAATTCCTTTGCCAATCAAGGAAGTTGGTTCCTGTCGGCTTTTCCTTCTCAAAGACTGATCGCACAGAGAAATTGTTTGAGTTTGCCATTTTAGATATTTACAATGTTAAAATGCATAAAATAAGTTAGTTGCAGATTTATTAAATTATGTTCAAGTGTTTATTCATATATATATATTTCACAATATATATCTCCTAATATTTTTATCAAATCAATAGCCCTAACTATTAATTCGGGTATCATTTCTCTAAATCTTTCTAGTGAGCCAAGATCCATATTTCGTCATGCTTAAGGTCAGCTTTGTCTTTACTCCCAAAACATGATTTATTTAGGTAGACAACTCTTGTCAATTATATCATATATAACTCTTGAAAAGTTTGGTAGAACAACATTTGTTCACATTTATCTAATAAATCATACCAAACTCCATGTCTCTAAGTTCACAATCCTATTGTGGTAACTTAGTTAAGTCTAACCTAATGGTCTAACATTTAAGTATCACATTTACTTCATCGCGTCTTACCATGATAAATTGGAGTGCTTCGCTTTGGCGAACCCACTCTTGCTCGATCTAGGTCTTGACGAGTGTTGCCCATTGGAAGGCATCTAATCGACTTAATATTTTAACTTTAGGGATTTGTTATTATTAAAACGACCATGATCCCATCATCAAGAGATTCCCAATTTTTCCTTGAACTAAGTACTTCAAATCAAAATTCATCAATGGTTTGATTTCCAGGCCGCCGAAGAAGACACAATGGTCTCACTTAAAACCAGACTTTCTTACAAGCGCTGCTTGTATTTTTGTCAAAATCACCCCATATCAAAATTTGAAAATTCATACTTATTTTCGTGTTTCATAAACACGGGAATCTCATGTTCGTTTTTTTCAATTTTAAAATCTTGAATCGTTACAGATTTTATCTTGTTTAGCAAACATGGCATGAGTGATGTATCTAATACATACATGTTTAATCTAATTAAAGCATGCATCATTATAACTACGCATACCTATCAGCATCACATGCATCATATATATAAAGTGCATAATATAAACGTGATTGGTTATGGCCCGATCCTATATGATTTTTCCAAGCTAATAGAAAAATCGAGGTCAATCTATGGTGGTATCAAATACATTACAATAAATAAAACATGTCTTCATGCTTCCTTGTAATGACTCCTTTGATTGCCTCCTTGGAATGCCTCATTGTCTTCATGTCTTCAATTACATTACATAATATGAAACAATCTAATCTAAAGAACTTACAAGTGGAACTCAAGTTACATTCGAAATTTAATCATTATAAGAATAAACGACATGCAAGTCGTATTTAGAAACCAAAACCATAATCATAAAACCACTAACATATGGGTCTTAAGGCCATAACCATACACCATGCTCATATAACAATTAAGAACATCACATATTGCATTATGTCATCATACCACATCATATTTGTCATGATCCAATCACAAAAATCAAATAAGGTAAAATAAGAAAATTGCAATCAGAACTCTAAAAACAATAAATCGCAGTTTTCAGGATCTAAACGGCATCAAACGCCTTATTTCCACGTCAGTGACATGGTCAGTATTGCTCAGAGACCTGATTCCAGTCAAAAAACATATATTATTTGCGAAAATCGGACACTGGACACAGATTTCACCAAATCTGCTCATCCTTTCAGAAATCGTATCGTATACAATCTACGCAATAAAACCAACGTATATCATATATACATACAGAAAAATACAATTTTCATATGATTATACAATCCTTATGAACATCATATATTTAAAAAAAAACATATATGTATACATATATAAACAGATTGTATCACACCAGAAATATGGCAGATCCATATACACGCATACATGCATCAAATACAATAAACGAGTAATCAAATCATCCCATTATACAAGTAGCTCTGATGCCATTGTTAGGTTTCGAGGCATAAACACAGCGGAAAACCCGTAATTAAAAAATAAAAATCAAAACCCAAACTCAGGATCCATGTATAATATACGGATAATTAAAAAAATGACAATCTTTGGGTAATCTTGTAATTCCTCCAAATGCCGCTCGCTCATTGACAATAATAAAACACTTGTTATAAGATGTTCCGGAGGACTCAACACCTCTGTCAGAATGTTGAGGGTTTGGACCTTATTTTTTGAAGAGGGGATTAATTCAATAATGAAAAGTCATACGACATCTACAACAAAAACAATTCAGTCGAACAAACATAGAATAAATTATATCGCCATGGAGATACAATCAAGCGATTTGTTGAAGTTGATATATGTACATGTACCTGCTTCACCACAACCCGTTTGAGCTATCAACCGTAATTGCAATCCCATAAAAATCTTCATCACTAAATCAAAACTTGGAAAATTTCGTAGATCTAACATTCCGGACATTAAATCACAACAAAACACACCGCATAAGGAGATATAAAACAAAACTTAAATAAATTGGGAATAAAACTCAAGAAGAGATTTAATTAAACAAATAAAACAATATAAAAAGGTAGAAATCCCTACGAGGGAGGAGTATTATTGAAAAAGTAAGAACAAATTAAGAAATTAACTGATTTGGGGTTTTCCCCGGTAGAAATCGATAGAAGCCCCCGGGGGCGGCTGCTAAAGAGGGAGAAAGAGAGAATTCATAGGTTTAACCTTTCTTAAAACAAGGTAAGTGTATGTGTGTGTGTTTAATTAGTAAAAAGGAAATAAAAAATGCTTGGAAAGCAAAGTAAATGTACAACTTTTTATTCAGAGAATATAATTTGTTTAAAAATATTTTAATTGTACAACATGTATAATTTTAAAGTATGGAAGAAAATAAAGATTTGTCGAAAGTTTTATGAATTTTTACAAGAAAAAAGAGAGGAGAAGGGACGTGGAGCGGTAGTTGCGCGGGAAGAAAGCCGAGGGACATAGATTACTTAACGCGTATCCAACGCGTTATTCCAAAGTCCCCTAAAAATTAAGCAACCTTCGTATGACTATGAAAATTGAAAACAATGGCTTCTAAAAACCCTAATTACAAGCGCACCCCAATGTACCCCCAAATCGATCCTAATCCTAATGTTAACAATTCATCTTCATCTTCATCATTATATCCATCACTCGACATGAAAGATCTTATTGAAAATCTGTTTCCAGATGATCTGAATTCACCCTCTGCTCCACCTATGCCGCTTGAACAGACTCTCATCTCCATTCCCGGCGCTATTCTCCACTTGATTGACCAGCACTACAGCGTCCAACTCGCCTCAGGCGATTTCTCCATTGTAAAGCTCAGTCAGGGAGAGCACGTTGTCGCTGTTATCGCCAAAGTGTCCGATGAGATCCAGTGGCCTTTGATTAAAGACGAGGCTGTCGTTAAGCTTGATCAGGCTCATTACTTCTTTTCCTTCCGTCCTCCCACTGACAACGACGGCGAGGTTAATGATTTGTTGAATTATGGATTGACTTTTGCGTCCAGAGGCCAGGAGAGTTTGTTGGGGAACTTGGATGAGATTTTGGAGACGTTCAGTGCTTTTTCGGTGCACAAAGTGGAAAAGAAGCAGATGATGGATGGGAATGTGGCCAAAGAGTTGTCCCCTTCGGATATCAAGTCGGACAAGAAGAAGAAAGTCATGGAAAAGAATTGTCAGGCTTATTGGACCACATTGGCGCCTAATGTGGAGGATTATAGTAGTAGTGCTGCCAAGTTGATTGCTGCAGGGTCAGGACATTTGATTAAGGGGATTTTGTGGTGTGGTGATGTTACTGTGGATAGGTTGAAGTGGGGGAATGAGGTTTTGAGTAAAAGGATGGGCCCTGCTACCCAAGCCGAAATTCGTCCTGAAACTTTGAAGAGAATCAAAAGGTGATTTTTCTTATTATTGTTATTATCCTGTTGTCTTTTGGACTATATAAGTTAAAGTTTACCTGACTTGATAGTTTTATTAATTGCGGATCAGCACTTCTGGATAAAAGCTCATGATAGAAATATGTTTCTAAGGCTCTAGTTGAGGACTCACTCCTATATAAAGCTAATGATTGAAATATGTTTTTAAGGCTGATGAGTAATATACCTGCAAAGCATAAAGTGACACAGTGTTGAAGCAATCATTATTGATTGATCCACAGATACTATCAAATTTCTATAACCCTAACAAATAAATTTCAAATAAATCTTAGGCTAAGTACACATATAATTTTGATATGAGATTTGTTTAAATTAACTAATTAGCAAATACTATAGAAAATCTAGGAATTCCAATCCATCGACGGATTAAGAGAAAATATTCAACTCACCCTGTACTCAATTCTCTCGTGAATAATAATAACTATCAAAGACTATCATTTGTTCTGTAACTCATTATTTAACAACAATCTATCAAAACCTCATGAAATATAAATTTGGTAACAATAATATATCAAAATTACTACTTTGTAAACAATTTTATCTAACAATTGTATAAGCACCAAGAGAGAATCAATTAAATCGGAATGTGAAGATAAGAAAAATAGTCAATCAAAACCAATTTAGCTAGAAATTTAAACAAATAAATATAATCTAAACAGAAACATGCATGATGAGGAACAAGAGATTAACAAATTAATTTGCATATATTTTTTTATTATCTAGGAATAAAATTGATTATAATTGATTAGGTATGTTAGTTGTAATATCTATTTAGGAACAGTCTAGATTATAGATTAGTAGTAGAATGAATGAAGGATTTGTTTCCTTTAATTAATTATGGTAGTTTATAAAATTGTGTATTTAGTTTTCCGGAATTGGTTTCCAAGTAATAGTTATCTATATAATCTCATGTAATCTTTCATTATGGAATAAAGATGAATTATGTAATTAAATCCGAAGATTTTTGTATGTTTTTGCTGATTATACGCGGAGATAAGCCTTTATCTGTGAGGAATTCACCACCACTGAGAGCTCAAATTACAAAGTATCACTCCAACTATAGTACTTCAAAACTATGACAATGAATTTAAATTGATAACCTGGACTTTCGAGTGGCCCAGTGCACTCCTTAGCTAACTTATACAATACTTCAATACTCAGATGCTAAACCTGATTGCTTTTCTCGATCCTTATCTCTACATTCTTCCTTCCTCTCTCCCCAGAATACCCCTTGACTTTATTATTTATTTTTTTGCTGACTTTGCCCTGTCAATTTACCATGTTGCCCTGCTACTACTCTTTTCTTTCTGGAATAAGTTAACAGGCCATTTGCTTTGGCTACGTGTATCACATTACCCTCCCCCCAAAGTCTCACCTTGTCCTCAAGGTGGAATGCAGGAAACTGGTGTGTTGCTGGATCCACGTCTTCCCAAGTAGCCTCGTATGAAGTAAGTTCTTCCATTTCAGCAATGCCTCCAAACGAAGTGAGTTGCCCTCTTGCACTTGTCGAACCTCTAGGAGCTCTTCTACGAAGTGGGAGTTTTTTTTTTTTTTTGTAGGGAAGGTGTTTGATAAATGGTTTAGGTGAAGGAACAGTGGCTCTTGATACCACTTGATGCAGGACAAGTATTAAAAATGATAAAAGGATAAATATTTGTGGATTAACCGCAGAAACCCACGCCTAAGGTGATCCAACCGAAGAAGAATCACTACCCCTAGGATTTCTCAACCGTGGAAGAGAAGGATTCGCAATGGATCGCAACCCATAACAAGAGAGAACAATCTCAATTTAATATCAATCAAAGTCTATTCAAATAAGAAGATTACAATTGTTTATATAATAAACCTAAAACTTAACCATCAAGTAAAGATCTTCTTAATAATAAGGAAACAAGTCCTTTTCTTATTCTCTATATCTACTAGAATAATCCTACTAATATATATAATATATAACCATATATGTATTACAATTAAATCTCTTCCTAACTAATAATATAAAATAAATGCAGATTAATATTCTAATTCTTCGTTTGGCATCACCTCTCAACCCGTAAAATCCATCCATCTGGGTCTACACCGTCAAAAAATGGCATATCTAGCTTTCGATATCTCCAGTTTCCAGAACCCCCACTGCCATACCCATTTCCATCCAAACGGCGTCCCACAAATCCATCTGCTGCGCTTCTACTTTCACAACCCCTTCCCATCTCATCTACCCCCATCAAAGGTGTATCTCATCTACCCCCATCAAAGGTGTGAGTAAGTCAGCCGTACTTGGGTGGTTTACACTGCTGCCAGGCTTATCGTTGATGGGTACCTGAAACGATTGCATCTCTGTCAATGTACTTCGCATCTCCGACCGAAATTTAATTTGCTCATTTCGCATAGTGTTGATTAAAGACTCCTGGTACTCTCTACTTCGAGAAATTCGCCCCTCCAATCTACTTGCAATAGCCTCAGCCTCCGCCCCCAATTTTTTTGCAGCTAGGGTTTGGCCCTCCGTTAAAAGCTCTGTTAATGAGTGAAGCATCGCCTCCATGGCCTTCTCTACAACATTCGAACCATCACTGTCACCGATTCATCCAGTTTTGCAATCTCTCTTCGATTATGTCGACTCGCTGGTTGACATTGGGCGGTCCCATTAGATCAATGCTTTGATACCACTTGTGAGGAATTCACTACCACTGAGAGCTCAAATTACAAACTATCACTCCAACTATCAAGGTTGTTAAGTCGGCAAGTCGAGCCAAGGCGCCCGAGTACCTTCAAACTCAAAAGTCGATAAGTCGCCCGACTAGTCGTAAAAAGTCGACAAGTAGTCGACATACATATATATATATATAGAGTAATTATAATATATATAATATATGGACACACATCAATTTTCATAGTTCAATTAAAAACTAATAGATAATAAGTTCAAGTACCATAAGTCAAACATCTCTAAGCAAATAAAAACATAATTAAAGAGTAATTCAACTAAACAAAGTAACAAACACAATTATGCATAATCATCCATCTCGAAATCATATCCCCCTCCATCTCCTCCTTGAGTAGTCTCCTCGGGTGGTACACCATAATCATCTTCCACCTCCTCATCATCCCAAGGAATATTGTCTACAGGACATCAGTGAATCAGTGAGAAAAGAAAAAGGAACACAGAGCAGTGAAGACTGACAGAGGAATACAATTCAATTTTATTGTTTATCAAAACACAGAATTCAATTTTTAATTCGATCAATGAATCTGTAAAAGATTGAAAATTTTAATAAAGTTGATAAATTAAAAATCCAAACAAGCTTTTACAATTTGAAATTCTAAAATGATAAAATTTATTTGAAGTTGTAAAAAAGAAAAACATTTTGTGTAAAAGAATAATTTTAAAAATAAAATAAATGAATGTTCAAAAAAATAATTTTATGTGAAAAAATGTTTTTGCTATATATATAACGAGCAGAATAAAAAAAACAAAATTAAATATATGATTTTTAAATAAAAAGTAAAAAAAAGTGTACATTATATATGCATATACATACAGACCGTGTATGTATATATACACATCGAGACTTACCATCGAAACAAAGAGACGCAAGAAAACAAAAAGAGAAGAAGATTGGAGAAGAAAAAGAAGATTGAAGATGAAAAGTAGAAGAAGAGATGAAGGAAGGACTTACCGGAGATGAGCCGCCGGAATCGCTGGAGATTGGAGATCGGAATCGTCGTGGGATGGTGGGAGGATGAAATCGCTGTCGTGTCGTCGTTGGAGCCCTCTAATTTATGTTTCAATTAGAAAACAAGCAAGTTTAACCTAAAAAAAACCCCTTTTTCCCAATTCGGGTCGGGTGTTGGGTCGGTTTCCGGGTCGGGTCCGGGTAAAACCCATGGACTTCAAACTCATAAGTCGTGGCTCGACTTTTTCCAGATGGGCGACTTGGCGACTAGTCGCCGACTAGTCGTCGACGTGACAACCTTGCCAACTATAGTACTGCAAAACTATGACAATGAATTTAAATTGATAACCTGGACTTTCGAGTGGCCCAGTGCACTCCTTAGCTAACTAATACAATACTTCAATACTCAGATGCTAAACCTGATTGCTTTTCTCGATCCTTATCTCTACATTCTTCCTTCCTCTCTCCCCAGAATACCCCTTGACTTTATTATTTATTTTCTTGCTGACTTTGCCCTGTCAATTTACCATGTTGCCCTGCTACTACTCTTTTCTTTCTGGAATAAGTTAACAGGCCTTTTGCTTTGGCTACGTGTATCACATTATCCCCTGTTTTAACCATTTCCACTCTTATCCTACATCAAGAGTGGTCTGAGAGCCAGCCAGCCAGGTTCCTCCACCCAAACACCATAAACCACCATCAGCCACCATGAGCCACCACCAGCAGCCGTATCCAGCCACCAACAGCCCCCAACCAGCCACCAGCCACCAGCCAACCCCAACAGCCATTTGTTCACCCTAAAAACCCTGATTCTGGTCATATGTATCTATATTAGAAACATAAAAGTCTGATAATTCATCAAATCTCCCACATTTTCTAATTTTCTTGCAATAAATATGGATGAAAACCCCTGAAGAAATTGATTTTGACATATCTTATGTTGAGACACACCATCAAGCCTTATCTATTTCACTTCCATTATTGGATCATACAACTTTGATTATACAAGATTATAAGAGAAGTGACAATAGTATGATGATTTAATTGCCATAAATGAAGCATGATGAGTTTGTTGAAACTGATCCACAATCATTTTGTTTATAGAAACGAAATTCATGATAAAGTGGATTTGGTTGAGATATCAATTTGTTATTTTAAAATGGTTATATAAAGTCAAACGTGATGATATATCTAAATAGCTTCCAGAAATGCATGCCTAACTCATATGAAGTTCCGTTCGAGGAGTGTGAATTCTTCTTCACTATAAAACTCGTGGTTGAGGTTTTTTCAGTAAAGAGGAGAATGTTGCGGAACAAGGAATTAACAAATTAATTTGCATATGTTTTATTTTATTATTTTGGAAAGAAAGTTGATAATAATTGATTAAGTATTTTAGTTATAGGAACATTCTAGATTATATATTAGTAGTACAATAAAATGAAGGATTTATTTCCTTTAATTAATTATGGTAGTTTATATAATTAAGTATTTCATTTTCGGGAAATTACTTGGTTTCCCAGTAATAGTTATCTATATAATCTCATGTAATCAATATATCTTTATATATATAAAGGAAAACTCCCGGGAGTTCTAGAATCGCTCGATTCATAGTTATCTATTTTTCTAGGGCTTCACTATTTTAAATAATTAAAATCAAAACTTCCTTATTTAGCTTCTATTTTTTATAGAAAAAATTCAAAACCTTTTAATATTTTCTTCTATAACTTCTACTTATAAAAGACAAGTGCTCTAAAAATTATAAACCTGATCAAATTATATAACTAGAGCTTTAATTAAATAAAATTGTTTTTGCTTATTTACATTCGAATTTATAGCAAAAATAATAAATATATAAAAATCAATCCTATTTAGAATTTAATCAAACAAATATTTATTTTAAAAGTTAAATTATTTTTTAAAGTTTTATTTTATTAAAAGAAATATATTGAATCATAATTGTTTTCTCAAATAGGTTTTAATGAAGGAAAGAATTCTATAATAAATACTTAAAATCAAAACTTCCTTTTTGGGGTCTTAATTTTTAGAAAAGAAAATCGAAGTTTTTTTTTCCTTTACAACTCCTAATTTGTAAAAATACTTATAAAAAAACAAGTCCTCTATAGATTATAAACCTAATCAAATTCAAAAATTATATTTTCTTTTCCATATTTGAATTTTTAGGGAAACACTATTATAAAAAAGGGTAATGAGTCTAAGGACTCTAAAAATGTATTAATTGACTTGATCACCAAATCTTTAAAGTAGTATATATATATATCGGTATAATTTTAAAATTCATAGTGTTTCAATAATTTAATTTACAAGTTGTGGGAAATCTATGAACAATAAGAATATCAACATCATCGGCATAGATTAATTGTTCTGGATTGAAAACTTCTGGCTGGATTGAAAACTTCTGGCTGCGTAGAGGTATATTAATTACATTCAATCTTTGACATATATATATATATATATATATATATATATTATATATTATCATTACTCTTGATGCTGCTAACTGATACATCTATATACGTTGTTTGGTTAAACACTATTTTTCAACGAAAATACCAGTGATTAGAGTTTTTGCTACTCCCGTATTATGTTATAGGTAAATACTTATTTTTTTTATAGTAGATGATTTAATTCTAATCGTGAATCGTAAAACAAAATAAGTTTAGTCTATGAATTATGTACATGTATCGGGAAGTTGACAATAGATAAATGACAATCTTTGAAATAATATTTTCATTTCCATGTAAATTTTGGTTTGCTTTTATTTTGTTTTTGTTGTCTTCGTTTTTGCTTTTTCAATTTTATTTTAAATTTTTGGGTTGTTTTCTTTGTTTTATTGTATTGATTTATAAAAATGATTGGTTCATCATGCTGACTCTGGATATTTAAAAAATTTCTCAATAGTTATCAATTTTAACACATCAATAAATATGGTATATTGTCAAATGTGCTGTTTTTTACTTTTTCTTGGAGTACATACTTTCTTACACAAGCTGCTGGTACACTTAACTACTATACCATATTTATCTGTTAGCTTTTAGTTAATTTTCTTGGAGTACGTACTTTCTTACACAATTCAATTTTTTAGTTTTTTACTCAGTTATTAGCTTTGAGTAGGTAATTTTCTTTTATTTTATTTGTTATCTTTTTTTATATTTATTTATCTATTTTCTTAGAATATTCAAGTTAAAAAATGAAAATAATAAGATAGTCTCTTTAAAGATTTCAAATATTGGATATGAAATAACTATAATAATTAAACTTCTTTCAGAATATTCGAAGTAGAAAAGATTTTCTAATTTATATATTTACAAAATTCTAATTTATAGGGGATGACATATAATTAAAAAAATTTCTTTAAGATACTGGAATTACAAAAGGAATTGTAGTAATTTAAAATTCCTTCAATATATTCGGAAGAGAATAGACATTATAATCTATGTAATGATATTTGAAACTGGAGAGACAATTGATTTAGAAAAAGAATAACTTTTTGTGATATGAACAAAATTCAAAGTAGAAAATTAGTTCAAATTTATAGAAAAAGAGAATTCAAATTTATAGAAAAAATATTTAATTAGAGTTTTTTTAAACAGATTGAAGTAGAAAACACATTCAAAATCAAGATTCATATTTAAAAAGAAATAGAGTTCGCATTTATAAGGGAAATTATAATTAAAACTTTCTCTAATTTATTAAATAAAAAAATTACATGTAAATTATTTATTATTGCATGCGGTTGGCTTTTTTTATTAATATAATTTTTTATCACTATATAGTGCATGTAGATCTATATTACAGTTATCGGTCCAAGAAAATATGACACAAATCAGCATAAACGAAAAAATTTATGTTAACAACATATTTTTATTATATATCATGCTCGCTAATTTATGTAATATTATTAATACTCGTTTATCAATTTCATTTTTTATTAATCTATATTTGAGGATTTCATAAAAATTATATTAGGGTTGCTGCGAAGATGGAGAAGCAATAAAGAATTTTTGGGTTATAAGCAATAAAGAATAGAAAAAAATCTCAATTACGTTATAATCTCCTAAACTTTCTCCACTAGTAAAATTATCATCTTCATTTTTTCCTAAAAATTCTCCTCAATCAAATTTATATATCTGAAATAGAAAACTTAGTTAAATTGATAGAGAAGAAAGTTTAAAATTAATAGTGAAGACATATATAATTGAACTTTTCTTATAATATATTCGAAATAGAAAAAATATTAATAATTAAAACTTCATTTAATGTATTCGAAGACAGAAAATATATTCAAATTTATAAGAAATGAGAATTCGAATTTTAAAAAAAAAAGAAATATAAATAAAAACACTTTTTTTAACATATTCGATATTGAAAAAAAAACAAATTTATGTAGACGGATTTTTTGAATTTATAGGAAAAGACATACAAGTAAAATTTCCTTTAAACACATTTGAAGTAGAAAGGATATCCAAAATTATTACTACGTACCACTTCACAAAACATTGAAGATAGATCTTTCATGTTATCATGATGAGTCCGAAGTTATTCAAGAAATTAGTAATTGTTGTAAATGGCTAAAATTTGGGAAGGTAGTTATTGCTTAACTTTATATCATTTCATATTTTTAGTATTTTTATCTAAATTTATTTCTTATAACAGGTGTCGGCCTAAGAAAACATGATACAAAATTAGTATAAAAATGTTACTAATTTATTTCATTGTCTATATATATTTAATTTGTAGAATATTGTGTTTACTAATTTATATCAAATCTTTGTTAATGGGGGAAACTAAATATATAATTTTAATATTTTCTCCTTTAAAATCTTTGCTAATGGAGTAAACTAAATACGATTTTAAAATTCTCCTAATTTTTTTATTAATGAATATACTAACTAACATTGAAAACTAAATATATTATCTTAAAATTCTTCTGAATTTTCTATTTAAGTCAAAACTAAGTATACTATATTAATATTCTTCTAAACTTACTCTACAAGTCCAATTTATTTACTAATTTCTTTTTTACTATCTTTTAATCAGGGCAAATAATAAGGAGACGATTTGAGAGGCGCCTCTCAAATTTTCTAATGGAAGAAACTAAATATACTATGTTAATATTCTCCTAAACGTTCTTTAATAAACCAATATATTTACTAATTTCTTTCTTACTATCTTTCAAGAAAGGAAACTATATATGCTATGTTAATATTTCACTAAATTTTCTATTCAAGTCCAATTTATTTACTAATTCCTTCCTACTATTTCCTAATGGAGGAAACTAAATATATTATAATAATATCTCTTAAACTTACTCTACGTGTCCAATTTATTTACTAATTTTTTTTACCATCTTTTAATCGAGAAAAATAATAAATGAGACGATTTGAGGGGCGTCACCTCGCCATCCCTGCCCTGTCTTCTCTTTTATATAAGTATGGTGAGGTGGCGCCTGCGCCTCTCGTATTGCCTCTATTTTTCTAGTTTTTTTTCCAAATTTTGAATTAATAATATTAAAAGTTAGAAAATATCTAAATTGCCTTTTAAATCTTTAGATAGGAAATCGTGATTACCTTATATTCTCCTAAACTTTCTTCTTAAGTCAAATTACTATTTTAATATTTTCCTAAAATTTATTTTCAAGTCAAATTATCATATTGATATTCTCTTAAACTTTCTCTTGACCTCAAAGTTACCATCTTAATATTCTCATATATTTTTTCTTGAAATTCCAAAATTTATTTTGAAATTAGATCATCTTAATATTCTTCTAAAAATATTATTAGAAATTATGTTCTCATAATTTTTTGTAAAAAAACCCACGTTTAATTTATCTATATGTTTTACATAGATATTAGAAACCATTTTTTAAAGTTTTACCTTCTAATTTATATAGAAGATAATACTTATCGAAAATGCAAGTTTCTATAAAATAAAATAAAGTATAGAAGTCTCATTTTCTTTTCATTTATTTCTCGAGTTCCTATATTTTAAACAATAAAAATTAAATTTTTTAACGCGGTTCCCCAAAATTTTTCCCAAAAACTTTACCGTATGATGTGGCACGACAAGTGGAAGGTTTTAATTGAGGGTGCATATGTATGCACGCGGGGTCCCATATTAGTATTAGGTAAGTTACCAATTAAAAGTGTGACATGTCAGCTTTTGGGAAAGTTTTTGGGACAGAATTTTGGGTCTCTAGCATTTTCCTTTTTAAAAATATAAAATTGATTAATAAATTATGTAATTTATTTAGTAAATTAGTTTGTTATCGGTAACAACGAACGAAAAAGCGGGTTACTGGGAGAAGACATGTTTAACGAGAGAACGATTCATTAGGAGGAGCATATTATATGCTAGAATTTAATATTGATGTATTTTAAAATAGAAGTTGGAATATGAATTTTGAGAAAAATAAAAATAGTGATAAATATACTAATATTTGATATAATATTAAAATAATAGAAAACATTAAACAATTGCTCTTTTCTATTTTATTCAAAATTTCGGTTAATGACCAAGACGAAACGGAAAATTCAAAAGAAACCTTAATTTATGTTAGAAATATTATTACATCTAAAAATATATTTTGTAGAATATTTTTTTAAAAAATTTAGTGAAATTATTAAAAAGCCGCTGCGAAGCGCGGCTTAGTAAACTTGTCTTTCATAATGGAAGAGATGAATTACATGATTTTTTTTGTCAGGAGATGAATTACATGATTTAAGGAGATGAATTACATGATTTAAATCTGAGATTTTTTGTGTTTTCGCTACGGATCCATGTTTAACCCTTTCCCACCCTTTGTCCTACATCAATGCATTAAATAAGCTATAACCTTACCTTATACAACTAAAGTGATGTTTAAACAATATGTGTGATGTGTGACAAAAGAACAAAAGAACACGTGAGTAACACAACATGTAAAACTAAGATAATAAACTTTATAATCAACAAAATCAACTAAAAACTACTACATGTTGCAATTAAAATCGAGGAAGAACCAAAAGCTACTGAAGTAAAATAACGAAACAAATTTGGGGAATTAAATAATGGAAAAAGTGTTTACACAAAATTAAAAAAAAACGTATCGAAATACCATGAAAATGAAATTTTTGTGTGTACTCCTAAATATTGAATTTTGGGCGTGTAAAAATTTTACACAAGAGAGGAGGAGAAACAATTACGAGTTTAGGCTTTTACACATTTCTTTTGCATGCTACCATAACCAAATAAAAGGTTGTGAGTTCTAGTATCTCAAAAATTATTTACTATTTGTTTTTAGTTTTATAATTATTATTCTTTGATTTAATTTAAAAGAATATCAAAAATAGTTAAACTCTTTTTTTTTCCATGATATCACCTAGGAGTAAAACTTTATATGCAATTTGATTGTTCATAATTTTTTCAAATTTTAATAATTTTAAAATATATTAAAACTCACTTTTTAATTTAAAACTTGCCAAAGTGATACTTATACCAACTTAAGTCATTTAAATGATACCCCGTTGAAATTGATGAAGAAAGTGATATTCAGTCTCCACTTTAGTGACCAAGTTGATATTTAACCCCGTTTTATTAATCAATGTATATTAGTACATTATGTGATAGTAAGTTATGCTAAAATCAAATAATTTAATCTTGTTTGGTAAATAACTATTATTTTATATTTAAAATTTTGGACAAAAATATATCTGGATTTAATTCACACAAAACTTAATCAGTCTCACCTTCTACAGATAAACCAAACTAATCTGTGATGCTTTTAGAACACCCGTCATACATCTTTGAATTTAGTACTGGCATGTAGCTTTAGAATCAATCTTACATATATAATGTCTGTATTTGGTGATTTTGTAGGGTGAAAAGGGTGACAAAAGTGACCGAAAAAGTAGCACTGGGAGTCCTCTCTGGGACTGTTAAAGTTTCTGGATTCTTCACAAGTTCAGTTGCAAACTCTAAACTGGGAAAGAAGTTATTTGGTCTCTTGCCGGGACAAATTGTTCTTGCTTCCTTAGATGGATTTAGTAAGTGAATAATACCCTACCTTTTGATAACGAGAGATAATGTAAATGAACTTTATTTCATGTGCCGACCTGTAGACTTTAGTCCTAAGAAGTACCTGTGGCCCTCCTGTACAGCTAGATTTCCCTCTTTTTTTCTGTTTGCGGTTTATTTTCTGACTTATCTGCAGTTTCATATTAATAAAAGCTTATATTAGAAGTCTTTTTGTATATAGATAAGGTCTGCGATGCCGTTGAAGTAGCTGGGAAGAATGTAATGTCAACTTCATCAACTGTTACCACTGGACTTGTCTCCCAAAAGTAAGTTCATCCTATGATAAAACTTGCATACTTAAGTGACGAATCAATGTGAAGACGATTAAAAAATTATGCAGCAAGAGAAACTGATACTAACACTAGAACAGATAATTAAAGCAACTTTTAGAACAACCAGTTGCATGGTTACACGTGAAATTTTGGTTCAACTCTAAGGCCATTGATTTCTAAACCAAATACACTTGAAGATGGTTCAACAAGGCCATTGATTTCTAAATTAATTACACATGAAGAAATAGAAACTGATAAAGTGGTTTGCTTGCAAGTTGCCATATTTTCCTGATTTACATGGCATACCTTAGTAACTTTTAGCTGTTTCTTTCTATTTTGTTGGTTTTATTTGTTCTTTCTTGCCTTTTTCCTCTATTTCTGCAGAAAAATAAATGGGAGGTAAGACTATAATATGTGTGTTCCAGTTTTAGTAGGTTTGAATTAATCGAAACAAGAGACTTTCATGTTCTGGTTATTGACATGCTTCTTTTTAGTTCGAATAACAGTAATTGCTCGAAGCTTTTTACTGTTTCTTAGCATCGATTTACCTCTCAGAATATGCTCTTATTACTTACTTAATTCTAATACTGCTGTTGGTCAATGATTGTACAACTTTTATATTAGTGCAGCTTTGATTTGGAACCAGACTTATAGGATCTTCTTATTGTGCTTCTACACAGGTATGGGGAAGAAGCTAGAAAGGCAACTAACGAAGGGCTTGATGCTGCAGGACATGCAATCGGAACAGCATGGGCTGTCTTTAAAGTTAGAAAGGCACTTAATCCAAAAAGCGTCATGAAACCGTCTGCCTTGGCCAAGTCTGCTGCTAAAACTGCTGCTGAAATGAAGGCTAAGGGTTCTAAGTGACGGATGACGTGCATAGGACAATTAGAAGAAGTATTTCTAGACATTTATGTTCACGTATCTTGTCATTCTCTTGTATTGTGTAAGAAATTTGGGTTATGTATGCTGCTTTCATATGATGTAGAGTTGTCTGGCTGCAGAAATATCCCCCCACTTGATAGTGTATCAAATGTACTGTAGGTGTCAGGAGATTGATTACACATTAAAAACTCTTCCCAGAGACACCTGTGTAGGTTATATTATTTGTAATTTATCTCACCCAATCTGTTATCCAGATATCATTCAGCTCAATATGTTGATGTGTGATATGATGTTTCCATCTTAATTCTTACGTAATTTTGTAAGGTTTGTGTCCTTGACTATAAAAGGCAGGAGTTAATCATTTCGATTGAGAATGCATGCAAAGGGGTTTATAAAAAAGATAATTTTTTAGTATATCTTGATGGAGTTTGTAAGAGCATCTCCAATGCTATAAAACCCTTAGCTAAAATGACTATGTGGCATCTATGTGTCACTTTTTAGATATTATGTAAAAGTGTGAGCACTCCAACCATATACCCCTTAGCAAAAAAATATAGCCAATCATATTTGATTGGCTATATTTGTTGAACCACCAAACCCCTTGTGTATAATTTTACCTAACAAAAATTTAGTAAAAATGTTATATAATCATTATAACCAACCACAATAGCCAACCATTTTAGCTATTGCCCTTGGAGATGCTCTAAGCTGGTTTGGTTTCCAAGTGGTCAATCAAATGCCAAGCTCACTTGAATGCTTTCGCAGTCAGGGGTGGACGGGCGGCATCTGGCATAAGGTTGCAGATTGCTGATTTTGGTGGTCTATAAATTTCAGCAGCAACCAGCGTTTCCCACTTGCCCTGCTGCTTCATACAAGTCCTCTACAAAGTTGTAGACATATTTTTTAATCAAATGACACAAGGTAGACAGAGCCTTAAGATTATTCTAAGGAACTATGGAATCCTAGTCTGTAGTTTGCGTATATATTTTTATACTCACGAGTGACCTTGTTTCTATCTGCACTTTGTACTGCCCTTTTTATGTTTGCCAACCCATTGGTTTGGTGGAGGATAAAGAGCAGATCTTTATTCCAAGACAAGTTGCTGGTTAATGCATCACCAATTTGAAATGGTATTGTATAACCCGTGCCACTTTATTCAATTTGTTTACTGAAAAGCCTTGTATTTCTTGTCCTCCAACCCCTTATCCTTTCTTATTTACCACTAGCTTCCAAAGGTTCATCCCCGGTTTTAGTATTTCTAAGCAGCATCATATAAATGACTTTGTGCAATTGTTTTAAGTCCTGTCGATAGATCAACTGCACTTGGTCACTGCCATATATGTCTTCTTAGGATTTAAGTAATTTATTTGGTTGATGACTTTATGTAAAATTTTGATATTAGGATATGACAATAGTTTTTTGTGAGATTAACTAACACACTTTTTCTGAGATAACTCAATAATATTTTATTATATTAAAAAACCAAATTATCTTGCATATATATTTTAAAAATAAAAATGGAAATATAAAATTAATTATAAATATTCATCAATCATATAGATATTATTTTTAAAATTTTACTTGAATTCAAGGAAAGTTTCTTAGAAAAGCTCTCTAAGGATATTTACAATTTGGTTTTTTATTCTGTACTGGTTTCCTGCCTCTGTATAGCATTTAAGTTTTGTTTCTTTCAATTCAATTCCAGAAGTAATGCTGGTCTATTAGACCTTTAGAACAGTTGGAAAGTTCCAATCATCAGAAACTATTCTTTATTAGATCTGGGTTCTAATCTCATGTATTAGAGGAAAGTCCGAAATGGATAGTGGATCACGGACGCCTATCTTTGGAGCATTAATTTGCCTTCGTGTCCCTCATAAATTGTGAGAATATTGGAAGTGGCACGAAGTCGAACTCGTGACCCCCGTCGACCAGAGCTCTGATATCATGTTGAGTAATCAGCTCATCTAAAACCTTAAGATATTAGAGAAAACCCCCAAATGGATTTTATGCTATATTTCAACTCAATCAATTTCTGAATTATTGTATTGATTATTCAACGGTCAAGATTAAAACAAAATTTTTATATGTTTCCACATAAATTTCTGCAAACAGGTGAAGGTTCGTCTACAATTTTCCACAAAGTGTTCAAAATTACAAAAATACCATTACTTTTTGATAGAGATGATTGTACCGGAAAGTGTGCATTGCTCCTGCACATGCTTTGTCATTTTGATTCTACCTTATAAAAATGGCAATTATAACATGGGTCTCGGTCCCCAGCAGTCGTTTGCTGGGGACGTTTTTTGAAACATACGGTTTCTGCACCGTTGGATGGACCATCCAACGGCTGGGGTTTAAAAAAAAATCGCACCGTACCGCGGAAAGTTTCTGCGATACGGGCTTATTACGTTTTTGCCCCTCCCCCGTACCGCGGAAACTTTCCGCGGTACGTCTCCTGTTCCCATATCTCCCGCAGCCATGTGTACTTGTTTGCTCAAACCTAAACACACATAAACAACAAAAAACTGAGCTTCTCTGTCGATTTTGATCTACATTTAAGGTATCATTTTCACCATTTTTAAGGTATCATTTCTCTCTACATTTGTTGTTTGTTTTATTATGGCTGATAAAATATTTGCTCGTATGTTTGGTTCAAAATATAAAAATGAAAAAGGAAAGAAAAAAGAAAAAAATGAGCATGTTTTACATCTTGATGATTTAAGCATGAATGAAGATTTAGATGAGCCTACAACCCCTCAATTTGTGTATAATGATGAGTTTTTAGAAAATTTTGGAAAAAATGAGGAGTTTATTAATATTGATGAAGATGAGGAATTTGTTGATGTTAAGGAAGATGATGATAATGTAAATGGTGAAAATGAAGATGCTGATATAGGCGATGATGTATATGAAAATGTAGATGGTAATGGGGTTCCTTATATGAATCAATTGTTTCATACTTTGGAGGAATCATGTAATTTTTTTAGGGCTTATGCTTTAAAAAATGGATTTGCCATTAAGATCCAATCTACCCAAAGACGTACCAAAAGTAATGAAATTTATGCCCGTCTCTATGTTTGTAGACTTTCGGGAAAAATTGATGTTGGGGAAAGTAGTAATCCTACTAAACGACGTAGAGAAATTCTTCCTAAAAGTGATTGCAAAGTAAGGATGTATGTGAATTATCGAAAGAAGTTGAGTCTTTGGGAGATAACTACTCTTGAGTTAAACCACAATCACGGTGTAGTGACTCCTAGCAAGATGAACTTGTTGCAACGTGAAAAACGTGTGAATACCGCCACAAAGAGTTTGATTAAAACTCTTTATGGTTCGGGAATTCGTAACTGTCAAGTAATGAATGTCATTGGTAATATTCACGGAGGTAATGATAAAGTTGGATTCGGAAGTCAACATGTTAGAAATGTTATACGAGATGAGAGAAAGAAAAGGTTTGAACATAGTGATGTTCATGGCGCGTTAGACTTGTTATATAGGTTTCATGAAGAAAGTGGGTCAAATTTTTTTATTAGGACACAAGTTGATGAAGAGCAACGGTTGAAATGTCTTGTTTGGGTTGATCCTAGATGTTTAATGGCGTATGAAAATTTTGGTGATGTTGTTGCATTTGACACCACATATCGGACAAATAGATATGCCATGCCCTTTGTTCCTTTTACCGGGGTTAACCATCATTATCAATCAGTGATATTTGGTTTTGCATTGATGAGGGATGAACTTGCAACAACTTTTCAGTGGATTTTGAGTACTTGGCTCGAAGCTGTGGGGAATAAGCATCCAATGACTATAATTACAGACCAAGATCAAGCCATGGCAAGTGCTATTGCACATGTACTCCCCAAATCCACCCATTTGTTGTGCTCATGGCACATAAGCAACAAATTCCCTGAAAAACTATCCCACTATTATTCAACTTTTCCAGACTTCAAAGTGGACTTTAACAATTGTATTTACAACTCCATGATTGAAGATGATTTTGAGGCTAGATGGGAAACGTTGATCGAAAAGTATGATTTGCAAGAACATACATGGTTAAAGGGGTTGTATGAGTTGAAAGAGAAGTGGATCATTGCATACACCAGAAACACCTTTTCAGCGGGTCAGAATACTACTTCAAGGAGTGAGAGTATGAATTCTTTCTTTGATAGTTATGTGAGTTCTGCCACAGGGTTGAAAGAATTTGTTGAAAATGCTCAAAAAGCATTGGCAAGACAATTTGTACGGGAGAAAGAAGAAGATTATGTCACATGTACTCTAAAGCGTCCTATGAAATTATATAGTGGCTTGGAGTATGATGGTGCCAAAATTTATACCAAGGAGATGTTTAGAAAATTTCAAGATGAATTGGTTCAAGCTTCTTTGTACTATGTGATGAAAGATATTAAATCTTGTGAAGAAGGGGAGAAAAAAGGTGACTTAGATACCTATTATTGTTGTTATAGGCAAGAATTAGGGCCATCTTCAAAATTAAATTATGTTGCATTCAACAAAGAAGCTTTGACTGAGATGTGTATGTGTAGAATGGTTGAACATTTGGGGATACCGTGTCGTCACATATTGGCCGTATTGAATAAAAAACGAATCCCCCAAATTCCCCAATCTTTCATAATTCGTCGTTGGACTATGCATGCTAATCGAGTAGACGGTGTGTTGCCTTACGAATTGAACATCGGAGAAACACATGATATGACCTCAACCGATAGATTTAATAGCATGACAATGCTCACGATGAGTTTTTGTCATAGTAGCATTGCATCACAAGAACGATATGACTATGCCGTTGAGGTCATGAATCGAGAAATACCAATTTTGGAACGTATGAGTGTTGATGGAGTTCCTTCACATGAAAGCAAAGAAAATCCTCATGATGGAAGTGGTGATAACTACAAAGAACCACTTCTTGACCCTATTGTGTCCCAAACCAAAGGGAGGAAAAAAGCCGTTCGTTTCAAAAGTCCAACGGAAGTTCTTGGTAAAAAGAAGGCCCCAAGAAAGTGCAACAAATGTAACATGCAAGGACATGATAAAAGAAATTGTCCTGACCTCGTTTTCCCTAAAAAAACTCAATATGAGTAGTTCAATTTGTAATGATTTCTTGTAATTTTTAATGTATGATTTTTATTCTAATTTGTAGTGATGATGATATTTGCTTCAATTTATAATTGCTTTATTCATATTTTGTATTGTAGTTGAATACATGGCTAGCGAGAATGATGGAGATAACATTTCCAATCATAGTTGTGACTCTCGTTGTAGTTGCGATTGGGATTGGTTTAACCTTACGGAGGACCAACAAACACAAGTTGACGAGTGCTATAGACTAGCCGATGCTTATTGTGGAGATAGCCTTCCCAATGACTCTCCTCCAATCACTCAAATTCCACAACCTCCCCTAATTGGCACTTCCAATCCTCAACCAATCACTCAAATACCACAACCTCCCAAAATTGATTACAAAAGTAAAGAGTGGAAGGATTGTAAAATGTTCATATCTAGTGGTGGTAAGATTTTTTCCATTTTTTGTTCATTCAAATTTTGTCAATAAATTTGATAATTATTAATCCATTTATTTTGTAGATGCAGATTATTTTGCTGAAAAGCACCCTAATCCAATGATGATAGAATGTAGAATTGATGATTCCGTTAAAATGAAGACTCTTAAAGGAATATCAAAATATGCCTTTGACGAGTACGATGACTTTGTAGGCATTGACACCATCCGGGTTGATTTTGCGAAAGGATGGATTGTAAGTATCTGTGACTCGGAGTTATTTGGTAAAAGAATCATCGTAATAGATGACGGAACATGTCAAGTTCAATGTTACCTTCGATTGGACAAGGATAAGTACCCACTCATACGTAAACCGGTTGAAGTCGGACGTGTAATGCTCATTTACAAAATATGTTGTCAATTTGAGGTCACATTTATGAAGGATGTTATAGATTACGAAAATTTCACATTTCATGGTGGCTATTCAAATATACTAGGCGTATTTTAGAAGTTCAAGACTCCTTCATTGCTATGTATTTTAGAAGTTCAAGACTCCTTCATTGCTATGTATTTTAGAATTTCAAGACTCCTTCATTGCGATGTATTTATTCGGTTTTTATGAATTTATTATTTTTTTTTAATTTAATTGAATTTCAATTATTTTTCTTTCAAATCTCAATTGTTATTAAGTTTTAAGATTTTAGGTGTAGTTTTATAATTTTTTAGAATAATCTAAGACCAACTTTGAAAATTTAAGGAAAAGAGGCAGTGAAAATTCCAGGAAAAGAGGGAGTTGCTCTGTTTTTGCTCTGTTTTAGACTGCGCAGTCTGTAGTTTCCAGACCGTATCGCGGAAAGTTTCCGCGGTACGTCCTGGAACCTGCAGACTGCACAGTCTGAAAACAGAGCAACTCCCTGTAAACTTACAACCAAGCCAAGCCAAGCCAAGCCAAGCAAGCAAAAATTTAAACTTAAGAAAAACAGCATTTTCAAACTACAATTATGCTACAAACCAACCAAGCCAACCAAGAAAGCAAAACTACAAACTTAGAAAATAGTATGTCGGAATCATTTAAAATAAAAACTACAATTTCAAAGAAAAACTACAAACTACAATTTCAAAGAAAAACTACAAACTACAATTCATGACGCTTGCGCATACGAATACCAGATATGCCTCTTGCCTTTCCTTTTTGAAGCTCAGTTGCTATTCTATATCGGAACGTGTCAACTAATTCTTGTGACCAAGCTTGGATCGAAGTTAAATCATAACCTTGCAACATCAAATCCATGTATTTCATGACAAAAATACCGCAATCGTTGCAATTCTTTTGCTTCGGTCTAGAAGGTAGAGCCATTATCTCAACCAAAGAAGGATCACGTTTCTTTTGAGGATTTAGCTTAAGTAATAACCTCGGCAATAACCATGACTGCAATATATTTTAACAAAAAAACATTAAAACAATACATAAGAGTTAAAAACTACCATAAAATAAAAAAGAAGTTAGGATTCATACCACAACTTGTATATCCTCTTGATAATCAGGTTCATCATTCAATGAATCGAGAATGACAGCGTTAAAGTTTTTGGTTGAAAACATGAAAAGGACCCAATGAGCATTTCCAACACAACACGGGATGAAAATGTAGTCCGCCTCGATGACAGAGGGCCCAACCACAAGCAAAACCATTAAAAAACCGTAAAGCTGAATGCCATGCCTTTGTCTCCTCATCCTCACCCTTCCTAGCTGCTTGTCTTAATTTCTTCATTTGTTCCTTCCCAAGCACAATGAAATAAGGATCCATGAAGTAGTAAACTGGCTTCCTCTCCCATATGTTTCCATTGTGGATGTCCTCCTCCCGGTCTCGTAGCAATCCCTGAAAATATATGGTAAGGCAAGTGTACAAATATGTACGGAACATATAAATGCAACAAAATATATACATGTCGAAAAATATACCATGTAAGAGTAAATAATCCTGTCATCAACCCATGAACCGGGAGCCAGGCTCTGCATCGCAGCCTCTGATATATGATGCCCACAGACATCAAATCCTCCTTGTAACTGGGGCTTCTTCCCAAAGGCCCATCCCCAATCATCATATATCTTTTTCTGCTTTCGCATATCTAAAGTCTTCGTTATGATCCACTTTTCCCCCTTCATTCTACGGGATGGTAACTTCGAAGGCCTGCTAGACGAAGTTGCAGCACTATTAAGGGGAACCTGAGACTCATATTGGGATGGTTGTGTCATCTCAATAACATCGTGGTTAGGAATTGAGGCAACAGTAGGCTCGGGAGGCTGAGAATCTTGTGCAGAGTCGTCTAATGACAGTGGCTTAATATTCTCGAACTTTGGATGTTTATAAGCGGGCCCTTTGATTTTCTTCATCAATCTTGTGAAAGGGCTTAGGAAGGTATCTGAAAGCTTTCCAAGCTCCTCCACAAATTCAGCTGGAACCCTAGAATCCAACTTCTTAAGCATATCAAGACCAGCTATCATCTACAAAACAATCAGAATTTAGTAATACAGTGTGTGCAATATATATATTTTTATGAAAGTAGTAAGTAATTCAAACTTAAGAAGGATGGAATACTTACAACTCGGTATCCCTCAAGGGTATCATACAACTCCCTCGTAGTGTACTGAGACTGGGGGACAGGTTCTGGCTTCCCTACACGGGTACGACTAATATCTGAATACCAAGTCATGTACTCAGCCTCAGATACAACGTTAACATTTTCATCAACCACCCCTTCTAACTCCGAACAAAATCTAGCCCACCTACAAATATCTACAAACCACCGAATCATCAAATCCTCACCGACAAATGTGGCTGCCTTAGGCTGCCTATACGCTAGCATGTTAACAGGAACCTGGGGAATCTGTGGGCTAGAACCAAACTGCCTAATCACTCTTTCCGGGTGTTGCCACTCAACCACATCAAAACATACCAAGGACACTCGAGCATTTCCAGCTATCTGCGCCTGTAACATCTCCCAGTCTAAACTCTCGTCAAATCTAGCATATGGTCTCCACACAACATCATCGCCAGCAACTCCATCAAACTCACCTCTATAAAATGGTAGACTATGGTGTGGACCTGACTGTCGTCTCTTTTTATTAACACCCTGAAGAGAAGAATATGCCCAACCCTCTGCAACCGGATAATCCTCATGATTGGGGTCCCGTTGAGGAACACCAACGCGAGGAAATCTCTCATATGACCACACCTCCAACAACCAAACACAAGCAGCAACAGTCTTAGTATTCTTCCTTGCAGCATTCTCCAAACCTCTATACAAATGAGCTAACACGGCTGCACCCCAAGCATAGTTAGGAATCTCCCGAATGTTAAGTAGAGGCTGAATGTTTCTGACATGCACCGTAGCTTTGTCCTTCGAAGGAAACAGAACTGCACCAATGACAAAAAGGAGGTATGCCTGTGTATGTATAACAGTCGCTTCATCATTATGTTTTTCCGGCTTTTGTCTCCCATATCTATCAAACAACCAAGTCAACTTAATATGGCCTCTATACAAAGCATTCTCCACTTCTTCATCTGTTAAATGACCAAACCAATTGCGCCTAAAAAACTCTTTCCGGTTATCTATAAGCCCACATGTCACAGCCTCCCCAAAAACCGACAAACCTAAAATGTAACCAACATCCTCCAAAGTAACTGTCATCTCCCCTTGTCTCATAAAAAACGTGTTGGTCTCCGGTCTCCACCGCTCTATCAAAGCAGAAACCAGCCGCGCATCAGTACCCAACACAACATGAGTGTTGGCAAATATCCCAAACCCAAGCATATGTAACAACTCCCTCTGTGGTCTTCTTAATTTCCATTCCCGCATAGCCCTATTACCACAAATGCTCTCCAACTCATCTCTACCCGTGCCATCCCACACATCCTCGCTAATATGATAGCGGTTATCCCAAATAATTCTACTACTACTCGGACCCGACAACATATCACTAAAATCACTAAAGTTGTCCATTCCTGCAAAATATTAATGCTCAAAAAATTAAAAATACGAATAACACTAATTTAATATTCAAAACTCAAATTAACATGAATTTAACATATTCACAACTAAAAATCAAAAAATAAAAATAAAAATCCCCAAAATTTTATTTTCAAAACCCTAATTGCAAAAAATGTCATATATACATATGTTCAAACAGTGAGTATACACATGATATATATCATATTCGAACATAAAATACACATACAATCACATACACATACCTATAACATACACATACAATCACATACACATACATATACAAATCATAATCATACATATATACACTAAAATGTATGGATTTTAGTGATTAAACATACCTATAACTGAAGATTATGGATTTTAGTGATTGAATTAGCCCCCTATCGCCTCAATCGCCTCTTGAATCGCCCCTATCTTCAGTTTAATCGCTGTTTAGTGAGTTTGAATATGATTTTTGTTTCTCCGTACGCCGCTGTGTGGAATTAGACAGTAGACGTACTGCGGAAAGTTTCCGCGGTACGGGGGGAGGGGCAAAAACGTAATAAGCCCGTACCGCAGAAACTTTCCGCGGTACGGTGCGATTTTTTTTTAAACCCCAGCCGTTGGATGGTCCATCCAACGGTGCAGAAACCGTATGTTAAAAAAAACGTCCCCAGCAAACGCCTGCTGGGGACCGGGACCCAACTAACATAACCCAGATTCTTTGTATATTATGTGTAAGAGTTTTAGGTGTCTGTAAATCCTCCTGTATCCCTCCTGCCTGACCTGATACACCCACCTTATTTGATGTTGTTTTTTTATCCCTGACTACTCCTCGAAAAATATACGCCGATCTACCGATATTTTGAAATTATTTGCGTATTCGCGAAAAATTATAGAGGAGTCTCCGCTTCTCCGCAAAAATTTATAAAAGAGCATATGAAATTTTTATTTTAATCCTGTTGAATGATCGATTCAATGGTCCCGAAACTGATTATTGCATAATTGGTCCCTCACAATCGATTGTCAGGGACTAGTATCCATAGTTTATAAGTTGGTTTTAGCATGATACCATGGGTCTGTTTGGCTTGTACAACTTATATATTATAAGTTAATAAGACCTTATGAGGGGTGTTTGGCAACCCAACTTATGACCTCAACTTATAACTTATATGTTGATAAGTTGAATGTTAATAATGGGGTACATTTTCCTGAACTTATTGACTTATTACTTGATTTTTTAATTTTTTAATACTTTATATTTTTACCTTTGTGTTTTTAAATATTTTTTTAATTTAAAATGCAAGTGTTGAAATTATTGTATTCAATAATTATTTTTTCAAATTTAATTTAGCAAACTCTTAACTAACTTATAAGTAAATTTATCCAAACACCCGTATAACTTATAAGAATTCATCAACTTATCACTTATATGACACTTACTCATTTTAAGCTATAAGTTAACTTTTTTGTGATACCCCAAACACGCACAATGCTTATTTAAGAGTAGACATGGCAATTTGTTCGTATTGTGTATTTTCATGTTTCATGTACATGAATGCTAAATACAAAACCAACCCGTTTAGGTTCATGTACATTCCGTGTCGTGTACTTTTTGTGTCGCGTTTCGTGTAATTTTAAATAAAAATAAAAATATTTTAACATTAAATTTTTCAGTTAAATTTTTACAAATATGTATTTACATCATATTTACAAATATTATTATAAAATTATGTATAATCATATAATAAATATTAACTTATCTAATGTAAATATTAAAATATCTACTATAAATATTAATATATAAATATATATTTATTTCGTTTACTTCATGCCGTGTCCTGTCGTGTATTCAAAAAATAACACAAAATCGACACTAAATCTTGATCATGTACTTTCGTGTTCGTGTATTGAAAATGCAAATACAAATACTAAATTTTTGTATCGTGTCATTAATTATTGGGTCTATCGAAGAGTGCGATATGCTTCGCAAAAAAAAAAGGTGCGTTATAGCTCGTTTAGTATGCAGGGAAGTGATAAATCTTGGGTCTTAATTATATAAACCTAGAAGGATTAGAATAAAGTAGAAAGACAAAAGATATGATATATATCTTCTATATTCTGATGACCAGCTCGTAGAAATAGAAAGCGGAGATATATTCGTATTTTATTTTTAGAATTTGTTTGACTAAACTTAAAATTATTGCTAATAACTTAAAGTTGTTTAAAGTGATAAGTAAAAAAGTAAAAAATTTAAGTTAAATTTTGTTTGAGTAATTTTGTATTATGAGTAACTTATGATTTATTAAAATAAATTAGTTTAGTAAGCCGCGCTTCGCAGCGGCCTTATAATATTTTACAATTTTTAAAATAAATATATTACAAATTACTGTATGTTTTCAATAAATTAAACAATTATATTTCTAATATAACTCATATTTTTAATATAACATTATAACTCTACGGTTTCTTTGAGATTTTTCTTTCCGTCTTAGTTAAATTCTAAATAAATATAGAAAAAGATAATCGTTTAAGATTTTCATTCTTTTGATATCATCTCAAATATTATTATATTTATCACTAATTTTATCTTTCTAAAAATTTAATTCTTATTTTAAAATACATAATACAATATCAATATTAAATTCTAGAATATTATACACTCCTTCTATTTGAATACCCTTTTGTTAAATATGTTCACTCCCAATAAACCGCTCTCTTATTGCTACCAAATCTAACAAATAACCCATTAAATAATTAATGGTAAACTTCAGTTTAATATTTTTAACGATTTAATGTAAAAAAAACTTGTATTTTTTATAATTATATATTATCTTCTATATAATTTAAAAGGTAAAACATAAAAGACTTGATTTTAAATATATAAATAATTTAAAAGCGATTTTTTTTACAAAAAATTATGAAACATAATTTCTGATAATTTATATGTATTGTGAGCTGCTCTCTCATTAAACATAAATTATTATTTTTACAAAACAATTATAAAAAATAAATATTTATATTTGTCTATTTGTTAATATTTAAAAGATAATGACGATCAACATAATTATGGCAAATTAATATCAATCAATTAACTTTAAAAAATAACAATTTAGAGTTGTGATACTAAAATTAATATTCAAGATTTTGCTTCATGTTCAGAGTAGTGAAACCACTTGTCAAAAGTAAATATTAATATATAAGAATGAATAAAGAAATACAAAGTAGTAACACTACAACACAAATGACTTCTAGCAACGCGTGTCAAATTCTACACATATCTCTCTCTCTTCAACAATATATTTGAAAATACGATGTATAATTTTTGCGATTCACATAAACACCAAATAAGTTAATGGTGATAAAATTCACGCATATATATAATTGATAGAAGAAAAAGGTAAAGTAAGAAATTAAAGTTGAACCTTCGTGGAGAAAAGTTCCATTGATGTATTTTCTCTGCACCAAAACATTACAACAAAAGTTACTTTAAAAGAAAAATCCTTCAAACAAAATTAATAAAGGGGAGAAAATATAAAGCAAAAAATTCATGAGATGCTAAAGAACCAAAATAAAGAATATATATAACTATTACGTGTCTTTAATTTAGGAAATTTGCCATCAAAAACAAAAGAATAAACACTTTCCTGTATAACCTCGTAAACATTAGCTTTATGATTTGTACTTTCTTGTGTAAATTGATTATTCTCCTATTTATTCTCTTTTTTAGTTTATTAATTACTAAATAAATTAGTCTTGTAGAGAAAGTTTAGATAAATATTAACATAATATATTTAATTTTCTCTTTTAAACGATAGAAGCAGGAAAATTAAGATTGAAACTGTATATTTTATTTACTCTATTAGTAAAGATTTTATAGGCAAAGATATTAAAAGTAAATATTTAGTTTCCTCCATTTGTAAAGATGTTTAAGGCAATTGGGATATTTTTGAATTTTCAATATTAATAATTCAAAAATTCGAGAAAATATGAAAAATAGATCGAGCGACTTTGTATCAATTTTTCCAAATTGTTCTAAAAAATATTATACAAAATATGTTTTTATTTAAAATAATATTTTTAACATAAAATTAATTTTTTTTTTGAATTCTCTATATAGTCTTGTTCATTTACCGAAATTTTCATTAAATATAGAAAATGACAATTGTTCAATATATTTCATTATTTTAACATTCTATCAAATATTAGTATATCTATCACTTTATTTTTCTCAAAATTCATATTGTAACTTCTATTTTAAAATACATAATATAACATCAATATTAAATTCTACCATATAATATGTTCCTCCTAATGAATCGATTTCTCGTTAAACATGTTTCCACCCAATAACCCGCTTTATCGTTGTTGTCAAATTTAAAATATAACAAATTAATTACTAAATGTATTACATCATTTATTAATCAATTTTCTTATACCATAAAATTTAATTTAAAATTATTCAAAATTCTAATTTTCAAGAAAAAATATGTGAGAATATTAAGGTGGTAACTTTAAGTTTAAAAGAAAGTTTAAGAGAATATCAACTTGATAATTTGACTTGAAGATAAGTTTTAGGACAATATTAAGATAATAATCAATATACTTATATAAAGGAGAAGACGGGTGCGGTGAGGTGGCGCCCCTAGAATCGCTCCGTTCTATTTTTTTTTTAATTTTCTCAATTTTTCATAATTTTTAATTTTAATAATTACAACTTCCTTTATTATTTTCGATTTTGTAGGAAGGCTCCGTTCTATTTTTTTAATTTTCTCAAATTTTCATAATTTTTAATTTTAATAATTACAACTTCCTTTATTATTTTCGATTTTGTAGGAAGGAAATTGAAAATTACACTTTTATTGTTTTCAAAACGCTCCGTTCTATTTTTTTTTCTCAATTTTTCATAATTTTTAATTTTAATAATTACAACTTCCTTTATTATTTTCGATTTTGTAGGAAGAAAATTGAAAATTACACTTTTATTATTTTCAAACTTGATAGAACTTTCTTTGATTTAGAAAATTACAACTTCCTTATTATTTTCGAATTTGTAGGACTTGATAGAACTTTCTTTGATTTAGAAAATTACAACTTCCTTATTATTTTCGAATTTGTAGGCTTGATAGAACTTTCTTTTATTATTTTCAAACTTGATAGAACTTTCTTTGATTTAGAAAATTACAACTTCCTTATTATTTTCGAATTTGTAGGACGTGATAGAACTTTATTTGATTTAGAAAATTTCTTTGATTTAGAAAATTACAACTTCCTTATTATTTTCGAATTTGTAGGACTTGATAGAACTTTCTTTGATTTAGAAAATTACAACTTCTTTATTATTTTCGAATTTGTAGGCTTGATAGAACTTTCTTTTATTATTTTTAAACTTGATAGAACTTTCTTTGATTTAGAAAATTACAACTTCCTTATTATTTTCGAATTTGTAGGCTTGATAGAACTTTCTTTTATTATTTTCAAACTTGATAGAACTTTCTTTGATTTAGAAAATTACAACTTCCTTATTATTTTCGAATTTGTAGGACTTGATAGAACTTTATTTGATTTAGAAAATTTCTTTGATTTAGAAAATTACAACTTCCTTATTATTTTCGAATTTGTAGGTTTGATAGAACTTTCTTTTATTATTTTCAAACTTGATAGAACTTTCTTTGATTTAGAAAATTACAACTTCCTTATTATTTTCGAATTTGTAGGACTTGATAGAAATTTATTTGATTTAGAAAATTTCTTTGATTTAGAAAATTACAACTTCCTTATTATTTTCGAATTTGTAGGACTTGATAGAACTTTCTTTGATTTAGAAAATTACAACTTCCTTATTATTTTCGAATTTGTAGGCTTGATATAAATTTCTTTTATTATTTTCAAACTTGATAGAACTTTCTTTGATTTAGAAAATTACAACTTCCTTATTATTTTCGAATTTGTAGGACTTGATAGAACTTTCTTTGATTTAGAAAATTACAACTTCCTTATTATTTTCGAATTTGTAGGCTTGATAGAACTTTCTTTTATTATTTTCAAACTTGATAGAACTTTCTTTGATTTAGAAAATTACAACTTCCTTATTATTTTCGAATTTGTAGGACGTGATAGAACTTTATTTGATTTAGAAAATTTCTTTGATTTAGAAAATTACAACTTCCTTATTATTTTCGAATTTGTAGGACTTGATAGAACTTTCTTTGATTTAGAAAATTACAACTTCCTTATTATTTTCGAATTTGTAGGCTTGATATAAATTTCTTTTATTATTTTCAAACTTGATAGAACTTTCTTTGATTTAGAAAATTACAACTTCCTTATTATTTTCGAATTTGTAGGACTTGATAGAACTTTCTTTGATTTAGAAAATTACAACTTCTTTATTATTTTCGAATTTGTAGGCTCTTATGTTAATAATTGCAATTTTCTTTTTTATTATTTTCAATATTAATAGAACTTTCTTTTATTATTTTCAAACTTGATAGAACTTTCTTTGATTTAGAAAATTACAATTTCCTTATTATTTTTGAATTTTTAGGATCTTATGTTAATAATTGCAATTTTCTCTTTTATTATTTTCAATCTTGATAGAACTTTCTTTTATTATTTTCAAACTTGATAAAACTTTTTTTTATTATTTTCAAACTTGATAGAACTTTCTTTTATTATTTTCAAACTTTATAGAACTTTTCTTTTATAATACTTCTTGACTTTTAAACATAATGGATTTCCATGTTATTCATCTTACAAACACCTATAAATTAAAGGTCATTCATAACAAAAAATCTACACCGAAACTTTTTTACATAGCTTCAAATTTTTACAACCATATTTACAATCAATACAACTATGGCCTACACCATGTTGGATGCTTTGAACGACGACAACTATACCTGGATGATAAGAGTACGAGTGTGCAGAATGTGGGAATCTGTCAATCCAAATACTGAAGAACTGATCAGTCTTGACATGATTTTGATCGATGAAAAGGTTAATAAATAAATATACTTATAACTCATTAGTTTGTCAAATTGTATGATGTTATTAACTTTTCTAAGATATGTTGTATGACAGGAAAATTTAATCCATGCTACGATCCCGAAGATTTTGGTCTATCGGTTCAAAAATCTTTTAGAGGAAGGCTCCGTGTACAGCATCAAAAATCTGAAAGTTGTTTCAAGTACAGGGAAATATAGACCACTATCACATGGGTCTAAATTGCTCTTCATACGCATAACGTTGTCTAAGAGATTGGAAAAAGGCATCGTCAACATATCACTGCATGGATTTCAGTTCATATGTCCGGATATGATTGATGCATGTATTAATGACACCAACATACTCTCAGGTTTTTGATGCAGTAATATATTAGAGTAATATATAAGTAATACTATTATATAAGTTATAATTCAAACTATCATGTTCTAATATTATTTTTTCTATGTTGATTTAGATGTTGTGGGCTGCTTAACCTACTTGGGTGGCATTGAACTTGTCAAAGGCGGTTGAAAAAAGAAAGAGATCTCAAAATTGTCACAAATTAGTAAGTTATGCATTATATTAATTTTAATATAACTGTTAATTGTTTTTTATTGTTCTTGTAATTTTATATTACTTCTTTGGTTACCCCATTTTATTTGTTTTACTTATTTAATTTGTTCTAATTTTTTTCTTAAATAGCTCCATCACAAGTACCATAACTTTGTGGGAAAAGCTGGTCGAGATGGTTGATAAAATTTATACAAGGAGGATGGTGGACCCTATATAATAATTGTCACATCTACCCAGATTAAAAAATTTAAAAGTAATTATCTTTATTAATGTTTTTATAATATATAGTTTTAGAAATTGCACATATATAAATCTATCTTATCTCGTTTGAACGAATATCATTAGATATTATACAAATATTTGTTTCATTGATATTATTGATTTAATTCTTATATTAGTTTTTTAACCATTTATTTACTCTTATATGCAGATACAATTAGCTTTTCTACCGCAAGAAATAGTAAAATTTATACAAATCTGGATACACCGTATGTGTCATACATGAGAGAGAGATTTGCTCACCTCTCTACTAAATTGCAAATCAGTGGAGACTCTCTCCCCATAATGTCGCCTGAGGAAAAAATGTTTATTAATAGGATGAACATCGAGGAATTGCCGGAAGCAGAGTGGAGTGAAGACCTAAAGGTTAATTTTGCACATTTTTTGTTTAGCTAATTTATTTTACGTACCTTGCACTTGACCTCAATTATTATTAATGTTATTTTTGTTATCATATTTATACTCTAATCATATTACTATAGGAACAAATTGTTACGGTAAGAGCTGAGATTTTTGGGATTGATAATACCCATAACTGGTACTACACTGGCTGTAAAATTTATAAAAATAGTAAAATTTATACAAATCTGGATACACCGTATGTGTCATACCTGAGAGAGAGATTTGCTCACCTCTCTACTAAATTTCAAATCAGTGGAGACTCTCTCCCCATAATGTCGCCTGAGGAAAAAATGTTTATTAATAGGATGAACATCGAGGAATTGCCGGAAGCAGAGTGGAGTGAAGACCTAAAGGTTAATTTTGCACATTTTTTGTTTAGCTAATTTATTTTACGTACCTTGCACTTGACCTCAATTATTATCAATGTTATTTTTGTTATCATATTTATACTCTAATCATATTACTATAAGAACAAATTGTTACGGTAAGAGCTGAGATTTTTGGGATTGATAATACCCATAACTGGTACTACACTGGCGGTAAAATATGCTCCCCAAAGTCGGACTTTTGTGAGGGACATTATAGATGCAAGCCTTGCAACGAAATTATTGACCATCCTCTTATAATGTAAGAAATTAATTTAATAACTTTATTTTATATTTTGTTTATACATATATTAATCTTACTATGATTTGTGTGTTTATACAGGTTTAGAATACAAATAAAAGTTAATGATAAGACGGGAGATACAACTTTTGTACTATTCAACAATATAGCAGAACCATTGCTAGACACATCAAAAAAATAAGATAGTGAATAAATTATCTTTAGACAACAATGATGTTCCAAAAGAGCTTGAAGGATTATTTGAAAAAGATATAGTGTTTAAGTTACGATTGAATGCTTATAATCTCAAAGAAGGATTACACAGTTTTACTGTTGCTGAAATATTTGAGCCAAAAGAAATTTTGGAACCAGAGTACAAATTGAAGAAATCAGTCAAGGTACATTCTAATTTATTATAGCTTATGTGTAATTAATTAATTAGTTTAAAAGTCTAATATCATATGCATTATATAATGTAACAAATAAGTTGTACATGATTTTTCTTCTTCATGCAACTATTTTTAAACACTCATTATATTGCAGGATTCTAAAGATTCTGCTACATCCGAGACTGGTGTTGTGTTTGTGCATGGCAATGGAGCTGGTGATGCAGGCAATGGAGCTAAAGAAAATTCGAAACAAGAGTACACGTTGAAGAAATCAGTTAAGACATATTCTAATTTATTACTATAATTTATGTATAGTCAACTTCATTAGTTTAAAACTCTAATATCATGCACTATTATCTATATAAAAATATTGTACATGAATATTTTTCTAAGCACTCACTGTATTGCAGGATTCTAAAAGTTCTCGTACGCCCGAGACTGTGCATGACAAAAAGAAAAGGAAAGTATCAATTGAGGACAATGAAAAGGACAACGGAGTTGGTGATGGATACAGTGGAGCTGGCGACGGAGGCAATGGAACATGTATTTAGCATTATGCTACCGCCTAATTACACATGTGTTTCCGATCTTACTTTTTAGTATTAAATAATATGTACTAAAGGTTTCGCATTATACTTTTAAACTACATTGATAACTTGTCCGATTTTAATATATTTTGAATATGCACTAAATGTCTATTGAGATTGATAATTATTGTCATTTTCTTAGCTATTTTTAATTATTATGTTTATTTCAATAAGGATGGAATTTTGCTAAGATTTGAAATATTATAAACTATAAGAGTTATAATATATAATATAAATTATATATTATCTTTTCTAATAATACTATATAAATATAAGTAATATTATATGTTTATATTGATTTTTGTCAATATAATATATATATAAGCCATTGTTCCATGAAGAACACTCTTATTTAAAGAACAATAAAGAACACCATAGAATCTTACATAAATTGCATGTTGATTCTAATTTTCTCATCAAAAAAGGTTTATTACGAATAAAAATAGAATCTAACAAAAAATTAGAATCAAATAAAACATGATTACATGTAATTTCATTGTGATAAATATATATACAAGATTCTGTACTGGATTCTATACTGGATTATATGTAATGTTTAATTTTTAAATTTAGATGAGATTCTACGTTAAATTCGACATGTTAGGCTTAATTGTTGTTCAATTTTATGATTCTAATTTTAAAAAATCAATTTTTATGAAAAATAAAGTGTTTATGATGGTGTTCTTTATTGTTCTTTATATAAGGTGTTCTTCCTAGAGTGCAACTCTATATATATATATATATATATATATATATATATATATATATATATATATATATATATATAGCAATGGTATCAGTCCAACAAAATAAAAAATCAAACTATATAAACAAACAAAATATGTAAATATTTTATTATAGTACCTACCCAAATACAAAGTTTATAGAATATATTTTATTTGATAATTTAAATAATTTTGTAGATATAATTTCACAATTTTTATTCTAATATTCTTTTTCTTAACAAATATATTTTAATGCCGCTGCGAAGCGCGACTTAGTAACCTAGTATACTTTTATAAAGAAGAAGACGAGGGCGGTGAGGTGGCGGCTCTCAAATCGCTCCGATCTATTTTTCTAATTTTCTCAATTTTTTGACCTATTAATATTAAATATTCGAAAATATCTCAATTTTAAGATTCTTTCCTTTAAAATCTTTACTAATGGAGGAAACTAAATATATAATTTTAAGATTCTTGTAATATCTTTACTAATGGAGGAAACTAAATATATAATTTTAAGATTTTTGTAATATTCTCCTAAATTTTTTATTAGAAAATATCTCAGTTATCTTTTAAATTTTTACAAATAGATAAAATTAAATATAAAATTTTAATATTCTTGCCTTTATAATATTCGATAAATTCTCAATTTTCTTTTTACTATTTTCTAACGCATGAAACTAAATATACTATATTAATATTCTCCTAAATATTCTCTACTAATCAAATTTATTTACTAATTTCTTTAATACTGTCTTCCAAGTAAGAAAGCTAAATATGTAATATTAATATTTTCATAAACTTTCTCTTCAAGTCCAATTTATATAATAATTCCTTACCACTATCTTCTAATGGAGGAAACTAAGTATACTATATTAATATTCTCCTTAACTTATTCTACGAGTTCAATTTAATATACTAATTTCTTTTTTACTATCCTATAATCGAGTAAAATAATAAAGGGGATGATTTGAGAAATTGCCTTTTAAATTTTTAGTAATGGAAATATTAATTACCTTATATTCTCCCAAACTTTCTTCTTAAGTCAAATTATTATCTTAATATTGTCCTAAAACTTATCTTCAAGTCAAATTACCATGTTGATATTCTCTTAAACTTTCTTTTAAACTTAAAGTTACCATCTTAATATTCTCACATATTTTTTCTTGAAAATTAGAATTTTGAATAATGTTTAAATTAAATTTTATGGTATAAGAAAATTGATTAATAAATGATGTAATACATTTAGTAATTAATTTGTTATATTTTAAATTTGATAACAACGATAAAACGGGTTATTGGGAGAAAACATGTTTAACGAGAAATCGATTCATTAGGATGAACATATTATAAGGTAGAATTTAATATTGATGTTATATTATGTATTTTAAATTAGAAGTTGCAATATGAATTTTGAGAAAAATAAAGTGATAGATATACTAATATTTGATAGAATGTTAAAATAATGAAATATATTGAACAATTGTCCTTTTCTATATTTATTGAAAATTTCGGTAAATGAACAAGAATAAATAGAGAATTCAAAAAAAAACTTTAATTTTATGTTAAAAATATTATTTTAAGATTCTTTCCTTTAAAATCTTTACTAATGAAGGAAACTAAATATATGATTTTAAGATTCTTGTAATATTCTCCTAAATTGTTTATTAGAAAATATCTTAGTTATCTTTTAGATTTTTACTAATAGATAAAACTAAATATAAAATTTTAATATTCTTGCCTTTATAATATTCGATAAATTCTCAATTTTCTTCTTACTATTTTTTAACGCATGAAACTAAATATACTATTGTTGGAGGCCCGAGTGGGATTTGGCCGAATAGTGATTGGGCCGAGTAGTAATTGGGCCGAACGGTCACAGCCCACTTCTTCGGCTAGGTCCGTTGGATCTGACCGTTGCTTGACCAAGTCACCCGACTATTCAGGCGGAAGAACAGGACCACGTATGTGGACGGTTGCCCCCGAAGAATCCGGGCGAGCCGGTACCAAAGTGCCTATAAAAGAACATAACATGTTTCATATTCAAGATAATACTCATTTTTACATACACAAACACTTGCACGTTCAATTAAACCTTACCGGAACCTTTAACTTATTCTCACACCGGAGGTGAATCGGGGGCCAAACCCCTCACATTCTTCTCTTTTGACAGGTTAACCCGAAGGGATACTCGGAGTCCGACCCGACAGAAAACAGGTTCCAACATTTGGCACCGTCTGTGGGAACGTGTAAGCAAATTTGTGACATTAGCTGAGAACGATGGCAATTGATAGTTCTAAATATAGGGCCCTCGGTTTTGCTGAGACTCATCGCCAAGGCCCCTCTACGACTACGCCTCCTATTAATCGAATTCTCAATTTCGATGATGAGTTGGAGGAGGGACCAATGCCTACTCCCGAAGAGCAAAAGGCCATGATTCTTAAATGGCGTGAGGAAGCTGCTGCCAGAGGAGGAAAGCAGAGGGAAAAGGAAAGGCTGGAAGCCGAAGCCCAAGCTAGGGCGAAGAAGAGGGAGGAGGATCTCGCTAAGCTGGAAGCAATTAAAAGGCGAAGGGCTGAGCTAGATGCTGAGGAAAAGGCTCTCCAAGGTGCTGTGGAGACCGGAGAACAAATACTGGTACAAACCAGTCACAAGAGAGAAAAGAGGGTGCATAATGATGAAGATGGATCTTCGGACTCTGAATCACGCCCCCGAAGGATCCGTTCAAAGGTGACCGTACGATCGGACACCGACGAGGAAGGAGATCCTCGCATGAAAGACAGGCTGAGCCGAATGGAGAAGGCGATGTTCGCCGATCGTAGAATTAGTCACGAGCCAGTAGTGTCGGAGGAAATTGAGCAGTATAGACCTCCCCCTGGAAGACAATTCCCGAAGATGAACGAATTCAATGGGAAAGGTGATCCTGAAGACCATTGCGAGAAGTAAGAGTCCCTTATGACAGGAATGGGACACTGTGACGTCATACTTTGTAAGATGTTCAAGACATATATGAAGGGTCCAGCTACCATGTGGTACATGTCAATGAAACCAAGGTCGATATGCTCTTACGACCAGCTAAAAAGGAAATTCTTGAGGCACTATTCGCACTTGTGCCGAAGAGAGAAGGACACCGAAGCTTTGATCCACTGTAGACAAAGGCCGAACGAAGAGTTGGGAGATTATTTGGTTAGGTTTAAGGAACAAGCTGGAATGGTGACAAATTTGGACAAAGTAAAGGCCGCTGGGTTTTTATCAGCAGGACTAGACCCCATCAAAGGTAAAAAACTCTGATCTTCTCTTTACGATATTCCCCCTAAATCCCCTGAATGATATACACTTGAGGGGTGAGAGCATCCGAAGGAAGATGGAATCCATCAGGGGGTATAAAGAAGTCAGGAGAGAAGACAGGGGGAGAAAAGGGTATGACAGGTACGATTCAGGGCGAAGATTCGATGATAGGCGAGATGAGGCGAAGGGTCGCGATAAAGCTGCCGAACTAAGGAGAGATAGAGATGGCACAACATTTACCCCTCTGAATGCACCAATCTCGAAGATTCTCCATGAGATAAAAGGAAAGCCTGGCTTCGTTCGCCCAGCACGAATGAAGATGCCCGATTATAAGAAGAATGGCAACAAGTATTGCGATTATCATCAGGACAAGGGTCACAACACTGACGAGTGTTACCATTTAAAAAAACTGATAGAAAAGATGATCAAGGAGGGAGAACTGAATAAATTTGTCAAAGACCTGAGGGATAAGCTAGCCCCGAAGGAAGATAAACGAAAAGAGCCCGAAGAGGTCGAAAGGTACAGGGGCGAAGTAAAGACTATATTCGGCGGAAGCACCCTTGGACGAGACAGTAAGACGGCAAAGAAAAGGTATGCAAAGCAGGTCTACAACTTATACCAGTTTCAATCCGCCAAGCAGGCGATGCCAATCATGTTCACCGAAGATGATTATGAGGATGTGATTTGGCCTCACGAAGATCCCTTGCTCATCAACCCGGTGATCGGCCAAAACAAGATATGGAAAGCTTTGGTAGATGGTGGAAGTTCGGTGAACATTCTATATCATCGGACGTATAGCAAAATGAACCTTGGAGGCGAACAGCTGTAGCCCTGCCACGAAGCACCTCTTTATGGCTCCAGGAATCAGCCAGTCCCTATCGAAGGTACCATCACTCTATCTGTTATTTTGGGTAAAGCTCCATATACTGTGGAAAAGCAGGTTAAATTCTACATGGTTCGGGTAGAAAGCCCTTACAATGCTATTCTCGGAAGGCCAGCCCTCACCTCCTTCCAGGCGGTGGCGTCGATACCTCATCTCAAATTGAAATTCCCGACTGAGCATGGCATCGGGGAAATGAGAGGCGATCAAAAAACCGCCCGAATCATCATGTTAGACGATCTAGACAAAGATCAGGATTTTGAGCTTACCGAAGGGGGTAAGAGAAAGAGGACTGAAGGCGAGTCTAGCGGAAGTCGCCAAACCATGAACATCGAGTTAGAAAAGTTTGGGGCAGACCTATCTAGCCCAATTGCCGAACCAGCAGCAGAAACCGAAGAGGTGGAGCTATATCCGGGTTGTTCGGGAAAGATGGTTCGAATCGGGAAAAATATGGAGCCCGACCTGAAGAAGAAAGTGATTGAAGTGGTCAGACAATACCACGACGTCTTTGCCTGGGGGCCCGAGGACTTGCCTGGTTTGGATCCAAAGACGGCGAGGCATTGTCTTAATGTTAAGCCCGAGGCAAAGCCAGTAAAGCAAAGGAAGAGAACATTCGTCATGGAAAGACAGAAAATCATCGAAGCCGAAGTGGAAAAACTATTAGAAGCAAAATTCATTGAGGAAATCGAGTACCCAGACTGGCTAGCCAACGTGGTAGTGGTGAAGAAAGCAAACAACAAATGGCGAATGTGTGTTGACTATACCGATTTAAACAAAGCCTGTCCGAAGGACCACTATCCGCTAACCAGCATTGACCAGCTGACAGACGCCACTACAGGATATTAGGTACTTAGCTTTTTAGATGCTTTTTCAGGATACCATCAGATAGCAATGAATGCCGAGGATATTTCGAAGACAACATTCATCACTCCAAAAGGAACATACGCCTACACAAAATGCCTTTCAGCCTGAAAAATGCAGGGGCCACATTCCAAAGAGTGGTCAACCGGATCTTCCACAAACAAATCGGAAGAAATATGGAATGCTATGTAGATGACATGATCGTTAAATCTCAGTTCGAGGACCACATGAAGGACCTCCAAGAGTGCTTCGAAACACTAAGGAAGCACATCATGAAGATTAATCCGAACAAGTGTACATTCGGAGTTTCCAGTGGAAAGTTCTTGGGGTATATGGTCAGTGCTCGAGGGATTGAGGCGAACCCAGAAAAGATACAAGCGGTAATTGACATGGAACAACCGAAGACAGTCCGGGATGTACAGAAGTTGACCGGCCGCATGGCGGCCCTGCGAAGATTTATTTCCCGATCAGCAGAAAAGGCACTACCCTTCTTTGAAGCACTCCGAGGATCGAAGAATTTTGAATGGGGAACAAATTTCCAGAAGGCATTCGAAGACGTGAAGGAATACCTCACCAAGGCGCCTCTATTGATGAGACCAGACCCGAAGGAAACATTACAGTTATACTTGGCAGTGAGCGACCGAAAACTTGGAGCAGTATTTGATGAAAGAACATAAAAATTCTCAACACCCAGTGTTCTACGTATCCCACATGTTGAAAGATGCGGAAACAAGATATCCAAATGCCGAAAAGTTCGCATATGGCCTCATAATGGCGACTCGAAAGCTACGTCATTACTTCCAAGGGCGAACGGTACAAATCATAACCGATCAACTCCTGAAGAAAATTTTGACAAGGCCGGAGGCGTCCGGAAGAGTGGTGGCCTGGTCCATCGAATTGGGGGAGTATGACTTGGAGTACATCCCCAGAATGTCCATTAAGGCACAAGCATTGACAGACTTCATGGTTGAATGCCATTTTTCAGGACCAAAAGACCTAGCTCCCGAAGAGAAGTTGATCTGATCGCCAGGAAGGTGGAAATTGTTCGTAGATGGGTCGGTAGCCGGATCAAAATGTGGGGCAGGATTAATTCTTTCAAGCCCAGATGGGTTCGAAATCTGCCAGGCGATAAGATTCGCTTTCCCGTTAACAAATAACGAGGCCGAGTACGAAGCACTGTTAGCTGGACTAAACCTGGCCAAGAATCTCGAGGTAAGGAATTTACGAGCATTCAGTGATTCCATGTTAGTGGTGAAGCACTTTTCAGGAGAGTACGAACAAAGGGAGCCTCGACTAAAAGCTTATGCTACAAAGGTAAAGGACTCATCGGTCTCATTCGAATCCTTTGAGTTGAGCCAAGTGGGAAGAGAGGATAATAGCCGAGCCGATGCTTTGTCAAGGATGGCTTCAGCCGAAACTCACAACCTCACAGGATCCCTCTACCTGATTGAAGTAAAGATCCCTTCAATCGACAAGCAACAATGCATGGAAATCCACCAAGGCATCAACTGGATGACCCCGATCAGGGCCTACCTGGAAAAAGGTACTCTGCCCCTAGACCGGAAAGAGGCCCAAAAAGTGAAGTACAGGGCAACAAGCTATACCATTTTCGGGAACAAGCTGTATAGAAGGTCGGCGACAGAACCTCTTCTTCGATGTTTGGATCCCGAAGAACAACTACTGGCTTTGGAAACAGTTCACGAAGGGATATGTGGAGAACATCTTGCCGGTCGGTCACTTGCTTTTAAAATCCTTAGGCAAGGGTTTTACTGGCCGACTTTGCGAGTAGATGCGGCCGATTACGCAAAAAAGTGTCGACAGTGCCAGTTATTCAGTACAATTCCGAAGCAACCACCAGAAGAAATGGCATCAGTCCTAAGTCCCATTCCTTTCGCCATGTGGGCTGTAGATATCGTTGGAATCTTACCCAAAAGCATGAAACAAGCCATGTACTGCATCGTGGCGATCGACTATATGACCAAGTGGGTTGAAGCAAGACCGCTGACGACCATAACCGAAGAAGCGGCGAAAAAGTTCATGTTGGAGCAGGTCATACTCAGGTCCGGGATCTCGAAAGTCTGTGTATCCGACAACGGGACCCAATTCATCGGGAACAAGTTCCGGAAATTCTTGACACATTTTGGAATACAACAGAAATTCAGCTCGGTCGGTCATCCTCAAGGAAATGGAGCAATCGAAGCTGTAAACAAAATCATCTTCGATGGGATAAAAAAGCGACTGGGAGACGCCAAGGGGCTTTGGGCAGAAGAGTTAAACTGGGTGTTGTGGGCGTACCGAACGACCCCACGTTCATCGACAGGAGAAACGCCTTTCAAGTTGGCATTCAGGACAGACGCCCTGGTTCCCGTAGAGGTCAGACTGGACTCCTACCGAACGGAGATATTCAACGTTGAAACAAATGAATTCGGCCTTCGGGCCAATGTGGATATGTTGGAAGAAGAAAGAGAGGCGGCTCACCTAAGGAACCTGAAATATCAGCTTCAGGCGGCTCAATACTACGACACCGGAGTGAAGAAAAGAACCTTCATGGTGGGAGACCTGGTGCTGCGAGAATTGGCGACCTCTATGCCAGCTAAGCAGGGAAAACTAATGCCTAACTGGGAAGGCCCGTATAAAGTGACTGAAGTGATTCGCCCCGGTACCTACAAATTGACAACCATGTCTGGCGATCCGATCAAGAACACATGGCACACCTCTCGATTACGAAGGTACTACCAGTAGCCTTCGCCCAGCCTAAAGGAACACCGCCGAACAAAAGGTGCTCACCACTTAAGCTGTTATTCAATCCTTGTTCCGAGTTTCTTTTTTAAGCAAAAGCATGTATAATTGAATAAGTCTATCAATAAAATGCATGTTCGCTTCTTCTACTTATTTTATCAGTTTCATTTTATAATGTTACAAGTCGGACATTTATCTGGGGATGATCAAAAACGATAAATGTCGTAAGACTTTCCGAATATTATTCCATGAATTTGGCGATTGGCTAGCCAAACAGCCAAACTTAGGGGAATCCAGGCCATGTTTAGGCGAAATAGAAAGCAATGTTTATGTTAGGCAGGATTCGAAGCCGAAGACGCATAAGTTTGTTTAAAACCCGTTGTAATTATGTTAAGGCGAAGATCAGAAGCCGAAGATACATAAATTTTGTGATAATTATGTTAAGGCAAAATGAAGCCGAAGATACATAAAACTGATTCAATTATGTTAAGGCGAAGATAGAAGCCGAAGAGACATAAATTTCGTTAAAAATTATGTTAAGGCGAAATGATGCCGAAGACACATAAATAAATGATAAAATTACGTCAAGGCAATTGGAGCCGAAGAGACACAAAACTGATTTAATTACGTAAAGGCGAAGATAGAAGCCGAAAAGACATAAATTTTGTTTAAAATTATGTTAAGGCAAAATAAAGTCGAAGACACATAAATAAATGACAAATATGGACGAAAAGACAAAGAAAATTCACTAACAAGTACCGCAAGGCCCGAAGGCTACAAAGGTTTAAGGCCCGAAGGCTTAATGAAGTACAAATACATAAAGGAAAACTCAAATGCCCGAAGGCCTAATCTGACAAATCTTCATCCTCGCCAGAGGAGACAACCGGAGGCTCGTCATCATCGGGACGACCGACGGGATCGCTGAAGCCGGGCTCTATCAAGGCCTGATGCTCTAAGCCCATGGCAGCCGCCCTCCTCACGACCTCATCGTGGCCCATCTGGTAACACCGTTTTTCGGCATTCAGCCGCAGCTTGGTTTCCTTGCGGGCCATCTTCCTCGAAGCCTTGAGGGACAGATTCCGCTGGGTCAGCCTGGCCCGAAGGGAGTCGAGTTCTTTCTGCATTGCCTCTCGGGCAGCCCTCAGCGCCGCAGACTGGCCTTCCAGCCTCTCCACATCGTCGACAGCTTGGCGGAGAGCAGTCACCAATCTCACGGCCCGAACCTCCAGTTCTTGAATTTGGCCGAAGCTGCCCTGCATATCCTTCACCTTGTCGGTGATGATAGCAGCCATCGGCGTCGCCTAAAACAAGGAAAGGGAACTTGGTTAAAAAGCTGAAAAGACAGGAAATTAAGAGGGAAATTAACTACACTACCTTGGAAAGGAAGGCCATCAGGTCGGCACAAGCATCAGCGATGCCCAACTGATCGTAGGTAGGGCGATCAGCCAGAAGCACCAAGGCCCGGCACAAATCAGGAGCTATCTCCTTGACCGCCTTAGGGTCGGCCATGGCGATGGCATCGGACTCTAAGACCGCCCACTGAGGGACGTATGTCTTCAGAACGTCCCCCCGCCGAGCCCTTTTTCTAACCTGGGCAGACTCGGTCGCCTGCTTCGCATGGTCGATTGGAGGGGGAGATGTCGGGGCCGATTTCTCAGGTGTCCGTTTATCGCCCTCCTGGCGACCATCGTTGGAAGCAGCACCTGCCCCGGTCGCTTCAGCCGCTTTAGCCGCCAGAGCCGCCTGCTCAGCCTCAAACTTAGCCCTTTTCGTCTCAACGATGGCTTGACGAGAAGACACTGTAAGAAGAAAAGAAAAGGGTTAAACATTATAATCGAAAGTATCAGCAGGCAGACAGGAGTACAGTAATAGAAAAAAAATAATAATAAAAAGGGTGAAGTATGTTACCATTACCCCAAAGGGCGAAAAGACACTGCCTATCCCGAAGGTCCTCTAAAGGGATTCGGCCCATGTCAAAGTTACATAAACGTTGGTACTCGTGCAATTCGGCACCCGATAGCACGGGTTTAACCACCTGGACAATGGGATCGACCACACGCCATTGAGACAAATCCCTCATCTTCGGGCTCGAAATATAACACCACTTATCGTGGCTACCCTTATTATTGGAGTTGTTTTCTACCCATTCTGCCCTGTTGGTGCGACGGGCGATGGAGTAAAAGCCTTTGCTCTTACCGTTCTTCCGAAAGTTGTGATGGTGCCAAAACAAGGCGGGAGTTGGATCGACGTTAGCTACGAGACATCGACATTGGAAGCCGTTCATATGCAGAAACCCGTTGGGATCCATCTAGCCCAGGGCAATCCCCATCTGGGCGAACAGTTGCTTGACTAACGGGAGCATGGGGACCCGAAAGCCGCATTTTCAGGCAGCTTCGGAGATTCCCGTAGCCACGCTCCCGTAACCCTTGGGACGGGCGGATTGTACCATATACGGTCAGCAGCCCTGGGCAGGTATGTGTGCCAAGCGCCCGTCGGGATCTCGAATTCTTTGGGAAACTTGGCTACACGCTCTTCGGATAGCCGAGTGGGATGGTTCGCCGCATGAAATTCTTCAGCATTAAAGAATGGATACCTCTCCGGGGATATAGATCTGGGCGACTGACCAGATCCAGAAGGTGACCGATCCATATTTCCTGCATCAATGGATGAAGAAATTAGCCGTGTACTCGGACAGGATCAAAGAAAGAAGAAAATAAAAGTAGAAAAGCCGAGTACAGAGGGCTGGGACCGGTCGGGAAATCACTAACGCCTAAAGGAAGAGCTAAGAGGGACCTCTAAGGCACTATCCACCCCGAAGATTGTTCTAAGGATAAATTCACCCCGAAGATTGTTCTAAGGATAAATTCACCCCGAAGATTGTTCTAAGGATAAATCCGCCCCGAAGATAATTCTAGGGACAAGTTGGTCTCAGTAACTGCTCTTAGGATAAATCTATCTACTTGTTTGTCTACAAACCTAGTTACAGGCACATTTTCGTAAGCAAGTATATCCCAAACAAAAATACTATTATGCCTAAACATTGGTGAACACATTCAGTAAGGAAGACATACAGGCTAAATACAAAATGGTGAATCGCGCAAAAGGATACAGAAAACTTACTTGTGATAAGAACCTGAGGAGGATTTGAACTTTGCAATGGAAATCGTTGATAACTGCAAATGGACGGGCTGGAAAGAAACTGTCAAAATGGAGTTACTTTTGAATGTATAATTGACGATGTTTGGGGGGAATTTTTTATATTTATACAGAAGGATATGTGACGTTTGGACAGTAAAACGCGAACATTTAATCTCGATCGTACGATCAAAGTCGTTTGGGATTCAACGGTGATGATCCAACACTAATCTCAATAAATTACAGCTGTCATTATTGATTACGGCACGATTCTCTAGGTGACGTGTCACAACGGATAGACACGAAACCGTTGGAATCTATCCCGAAGAGAAGTGAAGAGCTAGGACTCCGAACGCATTAACATCCGACCGAAGTCCAGGGACATGTTGGAGGCCCAACTGGGATTGGGCCGAATAGTGATTGGGCCGAGTAGTAATTGGGCCGAACGGTCACAGCCCAATTTCTTCGGCTAGGTCCGTTGGATCTGACCGTTGCTTGACCAAGTCACCCGACTATTCAGGCGGAAGAACAGGACCACGTATGTGGACGGTTGCCCCCGAAGAATTCGGGTGAGCCGGTACCAAAGTGCCTATAAAAGCACATAACATGTTTCATATTCAAGATAATACTCATTTTTACATACACAAACACTTGCACGTTCAATTAAACCTTACCGGAACCTCTAACTTTTCTCACACCGGAGGTGAATCGGGGGCCAAACCCCTCGCATTCTTCTCTTTTGATAGGTTAACCCGAAGGGATACTCGGAGTCCGACCCGACAGAAAACAGGTTCCAACAACTATATTAATATTCTCCTAAATATTCTCTACTAATCAAATTTATTTACTAATTTCTTTAATACTGTTTTCCAAGTAAGAAAGATAAATATATAATATTAATATTTCCATAAACTTTCTCTTCAATTCCAATTTATATAATAATTCCTTACCAGCATCTTCTAATGGAGGAAACTAAGTATACTATATTAATATTCTCCTTAACTTATTCTACGAGTTCAATTTAATATACTAATTTCTTTTTTACTATCCTATAATCGAGGAAAATAATAAAGGGGATGATTTGAGAAATTGCCTTTTAAATTTTTAGTAATGGAATTATTAATTACCTTATATTCTCCCAAACTTTCTTCTTAAGTCAAATTATTATCTTAATATTGTCCTAAAACTTATCTTCAAGTCAAATTACCATGTTGATATTCTCTTAAACTTTCTTTTAAATTTAAAGTTACCATCTTAATATTCTCACATATTTTTTCTTGAAAATTAGAATTTTGAATAATGTTTAAATTAAATTTTATGGTATAAGAAAATTGATTAATAAATGATGTAACACATTTAGTAATTAATTTTTTATATTTTAAATTTGGTAACAACGATAAAACGAGTTATTATGAGAAAACATGTTTAACGAGAAAGCGATTCATTAGGATGAACATATTATAGGGTAGAATTTAATATTGATGTTATATTATGTATTTTAAATTAAAAGTTGCAATATTAATTTTGAGAAAAATAAAGTGATATATATACTAATATTTGATAGAATGTTAAAATAATGAAATATATTGAACATTTGTCCTTTTCTATATTTACTGAAAATTTCGGTAAATAAACAAGAATAAATAGAGAATTCAAAAAAAAACTTTAATTATATGTTTAAAATATTATTTTAAATAAAAACATATTTTGTATAATAATTTTTAGAACAATTTAGAAAAATTGCTACAAAGCCGCTCGATCTAATTTTCATATTTTCTCGAACTTTTGAATTATTAATATTGAAAATTCGAAAATATCTCAATTACCTTAAACATCTTTATAAATGGAGGAAAGCTAATTGTATCTGCATATAAGAGTAAATAAATGGTTAAAAAACTAATATGAGAATTAAATCAATAATATCAATGAAACAAATATTTGTATAATATCTAATGATATTCGTTCAAACGAGATAAGATAGATTTATATATGTGCAATTTCTAAAACTATATATTATAAAAACATTAATAAAGATAATTACTTTTAAATTTTTTAATCTGGGTAGATGTGACAATTATTATATAGGGTCCACCATCCTCCTTGTATAAATTGTATCAACCATCTCGACCAGCTTTTCCCACAAAGTTATGGTACTGGTGATGGAGCTATTTAAGAAAACAATTAGAACAAATTAAATAAGTAAAACAAATAAAATGGGGTAACCAAAGAAGTAATATAAAATTACAAGAACAATAAAAAACAATTAACAGTTATATTAAAATTAATATAATGCATAACTTACTAATTTGTGACAATTTTGAGATCTCTTTCTTTTTTCAACCGCCTTTGACAAGTTCAATGCCACCCAAGTAGGTCAAGCAGCCCACAACATCTAAATCAACATAGAAAAAATAATATTAGAACATGATAGTTTGAATTATAACTTATATAATAGTATTACTTATATATTACTCTAATATATTACTGCATCAAAAACCTGAGAGTATGTTGGTGTCATTAATACATGCATCAATCATATCCGGACATATGAACTAAAATCCATGCAGTGATATGTTGACGATGCCTTCTTCCAATCTTTTAGACAACGTTATGCGTATGAAGAGCAATTTAGACCCATGTGATAGTGGTCTATATTTCCCTGTACTTGAAACAACTTTCAGATTTTTGATGCTGTACACGGAGCCTTCCTCTAAAAGATTTTTGAACCGAGAGACCAGAATCTTCGGGATCGTAGCATGGATTAAATTTTCCTGTCATACAACATATCTTAGAAAAGTTAATAACATCATACAATTTGACAAACTAATGAGTTATAAGTATATTGATTTATTAACCTTTTCATCGATCAAAATCATGTCAAGACTGATCAGTTCTTCAGTATTTGGATTGACAGATTCCCACATTCTGCACACTCGTACTCTTATCATCCAGGTATAGTTGTCGTCGTTCAAAGCATCCAACATGGTGTAGGCCATAGTTGTATTGATTGTAAATATGGTTGTAAAAATTTGAAGCTATGTAAAAAAGTTTCGGTGTAGATTTTTTGTTATGAATGGCCTTTAATTTATAGGTGTTTGTAAGATGAATAACATGGAAATCCATTATGTTTAAAAGTCAAGAAGTATTATAAAAGAAAAGTTCTATAAAGTTTGAAAATAATAAAAGAAAGTTCTATCAAGTTTGAAAATAATAAAAAAAAGTTTTATCAAGTTTGAAAATAATAAAAGAAAGTTCTATCAAGATTGAAAATAATAAAAGAGAAAATTGCAATTATTAACATAAGATCCTAAAAATTCAAAAATAATAAAAAAGTTGTAATTTTCTAAATCAAAGAAAGTTCTATCAAGTTTGAAAATAATAAAAGAAAGTTCTATTAATATTGAAAATAATAAAAAAGAAAATTGCAATTATTAACATAAGAGCCTACAAATTTGAAAATAATAAAGAAGTTGTAATTTTCTAAATCAAAGAAAGTTCTATCAAGTCCTACAAATTCGAAAATAATAAGGAAGTTGTAATTTTCTAAATCAAAGAAAGTTCTATCAAGTTTGAAAATAATAAAAGAAATTTATATCAAGCCTACAAATTCGAAAATAATAAGGAAGTTGTAATTTTCTAAATCAAAGAAAGTTCTATCAAGTTTAAAAATAATAAAAGAAAGTTCTATCAAGCCTACAAATTCGAAAATAATAAGGAAGTTGTAATTTTCTAAATCAAAGAAAGTTCTATCAAGTCCTACAAATTCGAAAATAATAAGGAAGTTGTAATTTTCTAAATCAAAGAAATTTTCTAAATCAAATAAAGTTCTATCAAGTCCTACAAATTCGAAAATAATAAGGAAGTTGTAATTTTCTAAATCAAAGAAAGTTCTATCAAGTTTGAAAATAATAAAAGAAAGTTCTATCAAGCCTACAAATTCGAAAATAATAAGGAAGTTGTAATTTTCTAAATCAAAGAAATTTTCTAAATCAAATAAAGTTCTATCAAGTCCTACAAATTCGAAAATAATAAGGAAGTTGTAATTTTCTAAATCAAAGAAAGTTCTATCAAGTTTGAAAATAATCAAAGAAAGTTCTATGAAGCCTACAAATTCGAAAATAATAAGGAAGTTGTAATTTTCTAAATCAAAGAAAGTTCTATCAAGTTTGAAAATAATAAAAGAAATTTATATCAAGCCTACAAATTCGAAAATAATAAGGAAGTTGTAATTTTCTAAATCAAAGAAAGTTCTATCAAGTTTAAAAATAATAAAAGAAAGTTCTATCAAGCCTACAAATTCGAAAATAATAAGGAAGTTGTAATTTTCTAAATCAAAGAAAGTTCTATCAAGTCCTACAAATTCGAAAATAATAAGGAAGTTGTAATTTTCTAAATCAAAGAAATTTTCTAAATCAAATAAAGTTCTATCAAGTCCTACAAATTCGAAAATAATAAGGAAGTTGTAATTTTCTAAATCAAAGAAAGTTCTATCAAGTTTGAAAATAATAAAAGAAAGTTCTATCAAGCCTACAAATTCGAAAATAATAAGGAAGTTGTAATTTTCTAAATCAAAGAAATTTTCTAAATCAAATAAAGTTCTATCAAGTCCTACAAATTCGAAAATAATAAGGAAGTTGTAATTTTCTAAATCAAAGAAAGTTCTATCAAGTTTGAAAATAATCAAAGAAAGTTCTATGAAGCCTACAAATTCGAAAATAATAAGGAAGTTGTAATTTTCTAAATCAAAGAAAGTTCTATCAAGTTTAAAAATAATAAAAGAAAGTTCTATCAAGCCTACAAATTCGAAAATAATAAGGAAGTTGTAATTTTCTAAATCAAAGAAAGTTCTATCAAGTCCTACAAATTCGAAAATAATAAGGAAGTTGTGATTTTCTAAATCAAAGAAATTTTCTAAATCAAATAAAGTTCTATCAAGTGCTACAAATTCGAAAATAATAAGGAAGTTGTAATTTTCTAAATCAAAGAAAGTTCTATCAAGTTTGAAAATAATAAAAGAAAGTTCTATCAAGCTTACAAATTCGAAAATAATAAGGAAGTTGTAATTTTCTAAATCAAAGAAAGTTCTATCAAGTCCTGCAAATTCGAAAATAATAAGAAAGTTGTAATTTTCTAAATCAAAGAAAGTTCTATCAAGTTTGAAAATAATAAAAGTGTAATTTTCAATTTTTTTCCTACAAAATCGAAAATAATAAAGGAAGTTGTAATTATTAAAATTAAAAATTATGAAAAATTGAGAAAAAAAATATAGAACGGAGCGATTTGAAAACAATCAAAGTGTAATTTTCAATTTACTTCCTACAAAATCGAAAATAATAAAGGAAGTTATAATTATTAAAATTAAAAATTATGAAAATTTGAGAAAATTAAAAAAATAGAACGGAGCCTTCCTACAAAATCGAAAATAATAAAGGAAGTTGTAATTATTAAAATTAAAAATTATGAAAAATTGAGAAAATTAAGTATAAATAAGGGGCGCCACCTCACCGCCCCCGTCTTCTCCTTTATATAAATAAGTATATTGATTATTATCTTAATATTGTCCTAAAACTTATCTTCAAGTCAAATTATCAAGTTGATATTCTCTTAAACTTTCTTTTAAACTTAAAGTTACCACCTTAATATTCTCACATATTTTTTCTTGAAAATTAGAATTTTGAATAATTTTAAATTAAATTTTATGGTATAAGAAAATTGATTAATAAATGGTGTAATACATTTAGTAATTAATTTGTTATATTTTAAATTTGACAACAACGATAAAGCGGGTTATTGGGTGGAAACATGTTTAACGAGAAATCGATTCATTAGGAGGAACATATTATATGGTAGAATTTAATATTGATGTTATATTATGTATTTTAAAATAGAAGTTGCAATATGAATTTTGAGAAAAATAAAGTGATAGATATACTAATATTTGATAGAATGTTAAAATAATGAAATATATTGAACAATTGTCATTTTCTATATTTAATGAAAATTTCGGTAAATGGACAAGACTATATAGAGAATTCAAAAAAAAATTAATTTTATGTTAAAAATATTATTTTAAATAAAAACATATTTTGTATAATATTTTTTAGAACAATTTGGAAAAATTGATACAAAGTCGCTCGATCTATTTTTCATATTTTCTCGAATTTTTGAATTATTATTATTGAAAATTCGAAAATATCCCAATTGCCTTAAACATCTTTACATATGGAGGAAACTAAATATTTACTTTTAATATCTTTGCCTATAAAATCTTTACTAATAGAGTAAAGAAAATATACAGTTTCAATCTTAATTTTCTTGCTTCTATCGTTTAAAAGAAAAAATTAAATATATTATGTTAATATTCACCTAAACTTTCTCTACAAGACTAATTTATTTAGTAATTAATAAACATAAAAAGAGAATAAACATAAGAATAATCAATTTACACAAGAAAGTACAAATTAGGGCTGAGCATTCGGGCGGTTCGGTCCAGAACCGGGACCGAACCGAAAAAACCGAAAATCGAAATATTGTTTTTTTGGAACTGAACCGAACCGGAATTGCTATATGGATCAGGACCGGACCGAACCGAAATAATTCGGTTTTTCGGTTCAGTTCTTAAAGACCGGATTATTTTTAAAACCATGTACCTGTTACCTGTATCATGTTCATCAGTTTGTGTGTATTGATAATTGATATATGTAGCTAAACTATGAATAGCCAAATCAGAATCTAGTGCAAGTTTACCTACCGCAAAACCAAGTTTACCTAAGTCGTATTTATGTTATGACGCATTTGATCCAAACTGGGTACTTATTCCACAATAAAGAATTAACATGAATCAAAAATCAAGAATTTATTTAAGGATCTAATATTCAAATCTAGAAACTAGATTATCTGATTATTATAAAATATATATTACATATATAATTTAAATTATATGTAATTTATATTTCGGTTTTTTCGGTCCAAAACCAAAATTTTTTTATCAGAACCGAACCGGACCGAAATTTATTTCGGTCTGGACCGAAAAACAGAAATGACCGGAAAGCTAGAAAAATTGGGACCGAACCGAACCGAATTAATATATTTCGGTTCGGTTTTTTCGGTCTGGATCGGTTTTGCTCAGCCCTAGTACAAATCATAAATCTAATGTTTACGAGGTTATACAGGAAAGTGTTGATTCTTTTGTTTTTTTGATGGCAAATCTCCTAAATTAAAGACACGTAATAATTATATATATATTCTTCATTCTGTTTCTTTAGCATCTTATGAATTGTTTGCTTCATATTTTCTCCCTTTTATTAATTTTGTTTGAATGATTTTTGTTTTAAAGTAACTTTTGTTGTAATGTTTTGCTGCAGAGAGAATACATCAATGAAACTTTTCTCCACGAAAGTTCGAATTTAATCTCTTACTTTACCGTTTTCTTCTATCAATTATATATATGCGTGAATTTTATCACCGCTAACTTATTTTGTGTTTATGTGAATCGCAAAAATTATACATCGTGTTTTCAAATATACTGTTGAAGAGAGAGGTATGTGTAAAATTTGACACGTGTTATGCCATATTTTGGCATAGTCCAAATTTCTCCGTTTAATAATTATTTATTCAGATTAATAATTAATTGTTTTATCACTAAGTAATATCATCTCCCTGAAACGAGGAAAGAATCAATCTCAATCAACGAATAACGGAAAATATCTCCAAACGATATTCTTCAAATTATGGACAGAAATGCGGAGATGCTGCGAGATTGTAGGAAAACGTGTGAAGACCGGACTATTTATGGGAACGTGAGGTAGATTGATAATCCTTGAACTATTTATGGGAACGTGAGGTGGATTGATAATCCTTGAACTATTTATGGGAACATTGGATGGATAAACTTTGACTATTTATGGGCTTGGATTGGATGGGCTTATCTAATTACTTGTTTTTCAAGAACTACGCGAGGCTTGATCCCTATATAAATGGGTATGTAGGCACCTTGTATGATACAACAATTGACACTCGGGAAAGAGGAAGAGAAAGAACCCATTCTCTATTCAATTTCTGAGGAGTCATCATACGAGCTCAGCACCCAAATCCCCCTATTTTCATAATTCGTTATTCCAGCAACCTCTGATTTGGGTTGTTACGAAATTCCTCCAACAACAATTAGCGCTAGAAGGATGGGATTATTTTTTGATTGTGGAGGACAATCAAATCATCTACATCATACGCAAGGGGGGTTATTATGGATATGTAGCGGTTTTAATGGAGGAGCAGAACGATGGAGGCGGTGATTCATGATTCTTTTCAAAATTAAGATAAGTTTTCTTATGCTTTTGTCCGTATACATAAGTTATCTTATAAAATTTGTAGTAAATTTAGTACATGTCGGATTTTAATGATTTTTTATGATCCGGAAAGCTTTTGTGATTTCCTACAACTTTCGTTCTTGGTGTTTTCTGAGATTATGTTTCGATCTATTCTCGAAATCACAAAACATAATCAGATCCCGTTTTTCAGTATTGAGAAGTTAATCAGAAGATGTTTTATTTGATTCCCGATTCATTATAAGTCTGTTTCTAACGAGCCATATATCATCGGAAAGCTCTTTTCGTTTTCTACAACTTTCATGTTTTGTGGTTTCCAAGAAAATATCGTTTACATGATCAGAAAGGTAAAAAACAGATCTGGGCAGAATCTGAATCATGGAGATGTTAAAGAATTGTGATGCAATATTCGTAGTGCATGATTTGATTACTTCACTAGCTCGTGCATGGGAAAAAAATAAGTGTGGAAGGTCTTTATCTGATAAGGGTAATGTTTTCGAAAACTCTTTTTTCCAAGAAGGATTAATATTGAACACCCTACTCTCCGAGGAGAGTCCATGAATAAAATTACATTAATGAAGGCCCATTTGTAGATGGATATTTCTTGGTTGGCATGAGACATTTCTACAATCACGGGAAGAAATGCGGAGATGCCGCGAGATTGTAGGAAAACGTGTGGGACCGAACGTGATATGGTTGGCACGGGACATTCTTACAATCACGGGAAGAAATGCGGAGATGCCGCGAGATTGCAGGAAAACGTGTGGGACCGGACGTGATATGGTTGACACGAGACATTCCTACAATCACGGGAAGAAATGCGGAGATGCCGCGAGATTGTAGGAAAACGTGTGGGACCGGATGTGATATGGGCTGAAAGCCTGACATTTGAAATTGGGTATCTTATTAAAGCCTCAGCTCGGGGGCTCGCGGATGAACGAAAACACATCCTTATGTGGACATTGACACTTGAAAAGCGTGTACGACGATTCGGACTATATACAAAACTCTAAGCGACCGAAGAAATTTAGAAGCTCGAAGATTTTTAGTTCTCCACTGCAGCAAGCTACACTGCAGAACTGGGGGCTTGTTGTTATGCCATATTTTGGCATAGTCCAAATTTCTCCGTTTAATAATTATTAATTCAGATTAATAATTAATTGCTTTATCACTAAGTAATATCCTCTCCCTGAAACGAGGAAAGAATCAATCTCAATCAACGAATAACGGAAAATATCTCTAAACGATATTCTTCAAATTATGGACAGAAATGCGGAGATGCCGCGAGATTGTAGGAAAACGTGTGAAGACCAGACTAATTATGGGAACGTGAGGTGGATTGATAATCCTTGAACTATTTATGGGAACATTGGATGGATAAACTTTGACTATTTATGGGCTTGGATTGAATGGGCTTATCTAATTACTTGTTTTCCAAGAACTACGTGAGGCTTGATCCCTATATAAATGGGTATGTAGGCACCTTGTATGATACGACAATTGACACTCGGGAAAGAGGAAGAAAAAAAAACCCATTCTCTATTCAATTTCTGAGGAGTCATCATACGAGCTCAGCCCCCAAACATCCAAAAATCCCAAATCCCCCTATTTTCATAATTCGTTATTCCAGCAACCTCCGATTTGGGTTGTTACGAAATTGCTCCAAAAACAACACGCGTTGCTAGAAGTCATTTGTGTTGTAGTGTTACTACTTTGTATTTCTTTATTCATTCTTATATATTAATATTTACTTTTGTCAAGTGGTTTCACTACTCCAAATATGAAGCAAAATCTTGAATATAATGGTTTGTATATTGTTATTAATTTTAGTATCACAACTCTAAATTGTTATTTTTTAAAGTTAATTGATTGATAGTAATTGGCCATAATTATGTTGATCGCCATTATTTGTTAAATATTAACAAATAGACAAATATAAATATTTATTTTTTATAATTGTTTTGTAAAAATAATAATAACTTATGTTTAATGAGTGAGCGGCTCACAATACATATAAACTATCAGAAATTATGTTTCATAATTTTTTGTAAAACAAATCGCTTTTAAATTATCTATATATTTTATATATTTAAAATCAAGCCTTTAATGTTTTACCTTTTAAATTATACAGAAGATAATATAGTTATAAAAAATACTAGTTTTTACATTAATTAAATTAATCTTTAAAAATATTAAACTGAAGTTTACAATTTTTACAATTAATTATTTAATGGGTTATTTGTTAGATTTGGTAGCAATAAGAGAACGGCTTATTGGGAGTGAACATATTTAACAAAAGGGTATTTAAATAGGAGGAGTGCATAATATTATAGAATTTAATATTGATATTGTATTATGTATTTTAAAATAAGAATTAAATTTTGAGAAAGATAAAATTAGTGATAAATATAATAATATTTGAGATGATATCAAAAGAATGAAAATCTTAAACAATTATCTTTTTATATATTTATTTAGAATTTCACTAAGACGGAAAGAAAAATCTCAAAGAAACCGTAGAGTTATAATATTATATTAGAAATATGAGTTATATTAGAAATATAATTGTTTAATTTATTGAAAACATACAGTTATTTGTAATATATTTATTTTAAAAATTGTAAAATATTATAAGGCCGCTGCGAAACGCGGCTTAGTAAACTAGTACTATTATATAAAGGAGAAGACGGAGGCGGTGAAGTGGCGCTCTGAGATTGTTTCGTTCTATTTTTTTATTTTGAATTTTCCTCTATTATTATCTAAATATTCTCATAATATTTTTTTGAAATACATTCTTTTCTCCTAAACTTTCTTTTTTATGTGACATAATAGAAAATACAGGAACATTTTGGCAAATAAGAAGTTTACAAATTAAATCGGTCTTGCATAAGAAATTAATTAATTAATACCAAAGATTAGAAAAAATCTCAATTGCCTTTTAAATATGTACTAATGGAGGAAACTAAATATACAATTTCAATATTCTTGCATTTAAAATCTCTACTAATGGAGAAAGTAAATATAAAATAGATATTTACTAATAGGTGGCGCTCTCAAATCGCTTCGTTCTATTTTTCTATTTTTCTCAATTTTTTAAATTAATAATATTAAAGATTCAAAAAAATCTCAATTACAATCAATCAATACTATTATATAAAGGAGAAGACGGGGACAGTGAGGTGGCGCTCTCAGATTGCTTCGTTCTATTTTTCTAATTTTCTCAAAATTTTGAATTAATAACATTAAAAATTCAAAAAAATCTCAATTACCTTTTAAATACTTACTAATAGAGGAAACATAAAATATTTTTTCATTTAAAATCTCTACTAATGCAGAAAGTAAATATACAATAGATCTTTACTAATGGAGGAAACTAAATATCACTAATGGAAGAAACTAAATATTCAATTATAATATTCTTGACTTCAAAATATCTAAATTAGAAAAAAAATGTATTACCTTACATTATTTTGAACTTTCCTCTATTATTATCTAAATATTCTCATGATATTTTTTTAATGAAATTACTATCTTAACATACTGTTCTCCCAAACTTTCTTTTTTTATGTAATATAATAGAAAATACATGAACGTTTTGGTAAATAAGAAGTTAATAAATTAGATCGGTCTTGCATAAGAAATTAAGTAATTACTTGATAAATAATTAATTACCTTTAATACTTTCATACAAATAGCTAATCAATAGTATAAATAAACACCTAAACTCTGTTAATTGTCTACTAATTGTTGTCAACATTGTTCTTCTTTACTTTTTTGGTTGTTCATGTCAAAATTGTGTATATGAGTACATGAGTATGAGACTTTTTCCTTTATGTTATTTATCTTATTACGTTTGTTTGTATCCTAATGCAAGATCATATTAAAATCTTTGACGAGAAAAGTTATTTGTTATTAGTGTTGATTGACTTAAGACATGGATTAATAAGAAAGGGGATTATCAGTTAATCATTTAAAATAATAGGCCGAACAAGGTGATTTTCATGTACATTCAATCGTGAATTGATTTATATGTTTATATATATATTTATATATATATATATATATATATATAAAATTCAAAACAAAACTTAATTTTATATTAGAAATATAATTTTATTTAAAAACGTATTTTGTAGAATATATTTTGAGAAAATTTAGAGATATTATTATAAAGCCGCTGCGAAGCGCGGCTTAGTAAACTAGTTTGACTTAAGAAGAAAGTTTGGGAGAATATAAGGTAATTAATATTTCCATTACTAAAAATTTAAAAGGCAATTTCTCAAATCATCCCCTTTATTATTTTCCTCGATTACAGGATAGTAAAAAAAGAAATTAGTATATTAAATTGAACTCGTAGAATAAGGTAAAGAGAATATTAATATAGTATACTTAATTTCCCTCATTAGAAGGTAAGTGGTAAGAAATTAGTATATAAATTGGACTTGAAGAGAAAGTTTAGGGAAATATTAATATAACATATTTAGATTTTTTACTTGAAAGACATTATTAAAGAAATTAGTAAATAAATTAGATTAGTAGAGAACATTTAGGAAAATATTAATATAGTATATTTAGTTTCCCGCGTTAGAAAATAATAAGAAGGAAATTGAGAATTTATCGAATATTATAAAGGTAAGAATATTAAAATTTTATATTTAGTTTTATATATTAGTGAAAATTTAAAAGATAACTAAGATATTTTCTAATAAAAAATTTAGGGGATTATTACAAGAATCTTAAAATTATATATTTAGTTTCCTCCATTAGTAAAGATTTTAAAGGCAAGAATCTTAAAATTGAGATATTTTCGAATCTTTAATATTAATAAATCAAAAAATTGAGAAAATTAGAAAAATAGACCGGAGCGATTTGAGAGCCGGCACCTCAAGTTTGGGAGAATATAAGATAATTAATATTTTCATTACTAAAAATTTAAAAGACAATTTCTCAAATCATCCCCTTTATTATTTTTCTCGATTACAGGATAGTAAAAAAGAAATTAGTATATTAAATTGAACCCGTAGAATAAGTTAAGGAGAATATTAATATAGTATACTTAGTTTCCTCCATTAGAAGATAGTGGTAAGGAATTAGTATATTAATTGGACTTGAAGAGAAAGTTTAGGAAAATATTAATATAACATATTTAGCTTTCTTACTTGAAAGACAATATTAAAGAAATTAGTAAATAAATTAGATTAGTAGAGAAAATTTAGGAGAATATTAATATAGTATATTTAGTTTCATGCGTTAGAAAATAGTAAAAAGAAAATTGAGAATTTATCAAAAATTATAAAGACAAGAATATTAAAATTTTATATTTAGTTTTCTCTATTAGTAAAAATTTAAAAGATAAGAAGATAGTGGTAAGGAATTAGTATATTAATTGGACTTCGAGAGAAAGTTTAGGAAAATATTAATATAACATATTTAGCTTTCTTACTTGAAAGACAATATTAAAGAAATTAGTAAATAAATTAGATTAGTAGAGAACATTTAGGAGAATCTTAATATAGTTTATTTAGTTTCATGCGTTAGAAAATAGTAAGAAGGAAATTGAGAATTTATCAAAAATTATAAAAGCAAGAATATTAAAATTTTATATTTAGTTTTCTATATTAGTAAAAATTTAAAAGATAACTAAGTTATTTTCTAATAAAAAATTTAGGAGAATATTACAAGAATCTTAAAATTATATATTTAGTTTGCTCTATTAGTAAAGATTTTAAATGCAAGAATATTAAAATTGAGATATTTCGAATCTTTAATATTAATAAGTCAAAAAATTGAGAAAATTAGAAAAATAGATCGGAGCGTTTGAGAGCCGCCAACTGACCGCCCTCGTCTTCTCCTTTATATAAGTATATTGATTTGATAAATAATGCATTTGAATGATGATATTAACTTTTATTAAATAAAATCATCAAAATAAAATAAGTCTTTCAAAAAAGTACATCCTACCAATTTCTGGCTAGACATTTTTCAACTTAAAATAAAAAATTAGTCTACGAAACACCCTCTTAGTGGTGAAATACAATCAAGCTGATAAAATTACTATAAATTAGGTACCGACCAACCAAAGGGAAGCACGTCTTGTGTGGTAAAAACTTCTGATACAAATTCATTAGATTTGTAGAATCGACTATTTACAGGACTTGAGATACACAACCAATCTTCTTCTTTTTCTTCCTCGACTAAGCGATATTATATTATCTTCATTTTATCTTAATAAAAATCTTTTAAGAAAATAAATAAATTAACAAATGTATGTGAACCATTCAAAAATAATTAAATTGCATTGCGCACAAAATACAAATCTATTTTATAACAGTTATGAAGCAAGATTTACATAAGAAAAAGCATAGTTGAGTTGAGTTATAATAAGTCCAGAAGCTACCCTAAAGTATTTATGATGGAAGGATGAGGGTGGAGTCACTAGTTCTAGTTGAGTCTGATCTTGTTATAAGAGAGATGAAGCAAAAGCATCCTCTCAAGTCCATTAGTGCACTCCTTTGGACCCACCCCATACTTTGGATTGGCTTTAATATTTAGCCACTTTGCTTCTTTTCAACCTAATTTAAGGAGATTGTATATATTAGCACTATCTCTAAATTCAATATTTTTCTACAAATTTTCTTTCATTTCATACCTACTTCTGTATCCCAGAGCTGTTTTTCATCTCTACAATCATTAACTTTTTTTTTTAAAAAAAATTTCTCCATTACTTGATAAATTTTGTTAATTTGCGTGTCCAATTCAAATATAAATAAATGGATGAGACGGAGAAAGTAGCTCAGAATCATATAACTTTTGAACAATCTTCAAGGAACCTACTCATTAAACCAACGGACTATTTCTGGGTTATAATGCAAGACTCTTATTGCATAACTAACATGATCAGCATATTAATACATTTCAAACATTCTGATCAGGTTGTATTTATATTTAGTGTGCACAGAATGACTGCCTGCCCTATATTGTAAACGCAAGTGATGATAAGTGAAGCTTAGATAATGTCAAGATTGCAATGCGTTTTACACTTGAACATTGTTATGTAAAATTCTAGTTTTCTACTTTGTTAACGGAGGAATTTGGTATTAAAAAAGTTTGAGATTCGTTGTCGAAATCGAGATTTATAACGGTGGTTCTTTGCTGGAAAGTCGCCGGAGTGTGGTGGTTGTGATGAATTGGGGGCTGAGATTGTAAGGGTTTCTTGGTGGCGGCTCGCTGAGCTCTTCGCTTCCAACCCCTTACAATGTGCCTACGTACCTCGTATTTATAGGGGATCAAGCCCTGTTCTTGGAGAGAAAGTTACTTCCATGGGCTTGGTCCCTGATTTTCGAGGCCCATAAGAAGTCTTCCACCGCCTTCCATAATTAGACTCTGACTCGTTTTAGGAATGTCTGACGATGAGGCCTAGTCACAAAGGCCCAAGGCTCGTCTATGACGTCAGGACTTCACGAATAAGGAAACTTCCCCCATCGAGGACTAGTCCCATCCGTTACCAGCTATTTCCTTAATTCATAGACGCAGGTATAGCCATGACTTACCCCAAATGCCAGACGCATCCTTGTCCCCCGAATGAGAAACACCCACCAGATTGCAGGACAAGTGATCCCTAGCGTTTGGGTGCAAAGTGCAGGATTACTCCAAAGTTCCCCAATGAGGACGCACCCATTGAGTACAGGAACAGAGCTCCCAAAGCACACACCAAGGTTCACCCCACATCCCCAATGAGGACGCGCTCATTGAATACAGGAGGAGACGTTCAATCATCAGGCATACCCCTGGAGGCCTTCTACCACGGACATCCCTCCCTTAGGGCACATCCTAAGGGAGAAGTCTTCAATATCCTGCCCTTATCAAGCCAAAGGAGCCATCTTTCATTGTAGAATTGCCACTTCATTCCAAGAGGACGCGCCCTCAAGGGGTGGACGACCTAAAGGAGCGCACCCTTACCCCTATGAGGGCAAGCCCTAAGTCTTCCATATGCAAATCCCATGTCAATCTAGTTGTCATTCTTTGTCAAGTCATCCATTCATGTCAAGTTGTCAGTCCACATCAAGAGGACGCGTCCTGAAGGGTTGGACGGCCTAAGGGCGCGCCCTCTTCCCTATTAGGACGAGCCCTGAGCTTTCCTTTTACCAATTCAATCCCTAATTGCATCTTGGATATCCTCAATCGAATCCTACCTGACCCGAATCTAACCTAAAAACCCGATATCAAATTTTGGCTATAACAACTACCCCCCAATTCAATGTGAAGTTAAATACAATACATTGAATTTCTTTAAAATGTTTTCCCAAAATTTCCCAATCCTTTACCGAACAGGGCGCGCCCTTACAGAGAATGCGTCCTTCTTTTACCATCATGTCGCACGTGCTTGACAGTTGTCTTCCACTAGGCGAGCCTTCGCCTATAAATACCTAAAAGTTACCTTACCATTTTCACTTTACTCTTTTATTCCAGAGAATTGAAAAACCGCTGGACTTCGTTTTTTCGAGCAAAATCCGACCAAAGCTTCCCGTTTTCGACGTTTTGTTTCTTGGATCTTGTTTAGCAACTCAAAAGGTACAATTCCATGTCTTATTTCATGTTTTTACTGTATATTTTGCTCAAAATTGCTATGTGACCGTTGAGTTCTTACGTGTTCTTGATGAAATACATGTATATATATCTGTGTCTATCTACGTTAGATATTCGTTTTGCTATTGTTTGATTTTGAATTATGTTTCTGCCGCTCCAGTGTTAAATGTAGACTTAGGGCGCACCTTCAAGTTAGGGTTCATATCCTTTTATACACAACTTTAACGCGTAAATAAACTACATTCAATTGTTTGTAGATACCCTTAGGGCGCGTCCTCTATTAGCTAAATTTCCTCGCATCTTTTAATCTCTTTAGAATGTCTTCTTCGTAGATAATTTAGAACGCGTCCTTAAAATTCTTGGCTGAATTTTAGCCCATTCTTCAACTTTACCTTTGTTTTCCCTTTCAGGACGCGTCCTTACCATTGTTTCTTTCTTTTTTCAGCTGGAGGGTAAGGGCGCGTGCTCTCCCTTTCACCCTTTCAAAGAATTCAACAAACGCCTAGGTAAATTCCCCACCCTCACTTTCTTTTCCAGCACAGAGTTCGTCATCCATTAAATCTTTTCATACCCAAGCAATAGAGTAGCTACGTGAAGAATATGAGACACCAAGTTTCCAACACCAAGTTTCTGAGGGCTTTACCAGAAGAATGAGACACTCAAACCTCAATCATTAGACACCAATATGATCTAAACACTGTGTCACTAGATGAAGTTTATGGAATGCTAAGAACCTATGATCTTGAGGTTCAACAAAGAAAGAATAAGAAGAGCAGCAAGGCAAAGTCTATAGCCTTGAATGTAGAGGCTAGATCAAAAGGAAAAGCTGTGGAGGTCTCTAGAAGAAAATCAAGAGTGGTGGAGTCAGATCCTGATGACTCATCATCAGATACTGATGGCAATCCTGATGCCAATACTGATGATGATTCCACTGATTCAGACATGGAAGAAATGGTTGCTATGATAGTCAGGGGCTTCAAGAAGATGAAGTCCAGGAAGGCTAGAAGACAAGACAACTTTCAGAAAAAGACTTTCAATGCTGACAAAGACAAGTACATCAAGAAGGACAACAAAAGTGACAAATTTGACAAGTCAAAGATAAGATGCTACAAGTGTAATGGAATGGGGTACTTTGCAACTGAGTGCAAGAAGGCTAAAGCACTCATCACATCAAGCAAGGATTGGATGGCATCTTCCTCAGAATCTAACACTGAGGTAGTCAACTATGCCCTAATGGCCAATACTGATGAAACTGCTGCTCCTGATGAAAAGGTACCAAATACTGTTTTTGATTTTGATATTGATAATGCTTCTGAGTTAAGACGTTTTCTAAAGTCATTGCATATTAGCTTTAGAAGTCAAACTGCTGAAAATACTAGGATTTTATCTGTGATGTCTGAACTTAGGAAAATGAATGAGCATTTAGAAGCTGAATTTTCTTTTATGCAAGAAGTACAAAAAGAACGTGATAATGCTAAACACATGCAATTAGAGATGAAATTTAAATGTACTGCTCTTGAAAAATAACTTGAGGTTGCTAATGAGAAAATTAGAACCTGGACATACTCTAGAAGGAAATTTCATGAGATTAATACTTCTAAGAATTGGAAAGAATGTCTAGGATAAAAGTCAGATGAAGATAAGAAATTGAAAAAGAAAGTTGTTATAAATGAGACAGTTAACCCAATGACCTATAGACATGTTATAGAAAAGACCAAAACCAAGATTAAACCTGTCAAATTTGTATTTGGTAAAGATCCCAATTCCACTTTTGAAAAGGGATCTACTTCTGCTCAACAAGTCTCAAATTCTAAGTCTAAACCTGTTAAGAAGAATATAGGTTTATTATCTCAGAAACAACTTAAGGAGAAAGTGTGTGAGGTAACAGGTAAACAGAAGTCACCTACTGTCAAAAGAAACATGAATGGTAAAGTTGGGATTAATAAAGAGAATAATTATAAGTTTATCCCAAATGCACCAAGAAAGTGTTGCTATACCTGTGGTAACTCTAATCATCTTGCTATTGATTGTAGGAAGAGTAAAAAGAAGGTTACTGAGATTCCTAGGTCTGATGTTATGAATAGATCAATATTTTACAAACCACAGAAGTCTTGTTTTTATTGTGGCAGTAAATGGCATTCTATTTATACTTGTGAAGAATACCATAATTTGTACCATAACTTTTATGATCCTTTACCTAAGTTTAATAAAAGTGCAAATTCTGGTAAATCTAATAATGTCAAGGTGAAGCATGCATATGTCAATACTGATACTAACAAAGCAAATCCTGATGGATTCTATTCTGTCAGGACTGCTACGATCAAAAAGACTTCTGCTGCTAAAAGTAATAAAATCCATGGAATGAGAACCCAATAAGTGTGGGTTCTTAAAAATACTAACTAGTGTATTTTTTTGTCTGATTGCAGGGTAAAAAGAAAAATGTGTTAGTCATGGATAGTGGATGTTTTGTGCACATGACTGGAAACAAAGCCCTGTTATCAGAATATGAGGAGAAAGCTGGCCCAACTGTGTCTTATGGAGGTGGCAACATTGGACAAACATTGGGATATGACAATATAATCATTGGAAATGTCATCATTAAAAAAGTAGCTCTAGTGAAGGGACTAAAACACAACCTGTTGAGTATTAGTCAAATAACTGACATAGGTTATCATGTCAACTTCTATTCCACACATTGTGAAGAAGTCAGCAAAGAATCAGGAAATGTTGCACTCACTGGCTACAGGCATGGTAACATATATGAAGCCAACATTCAATCAAATACTGATGGCTCCACTACTTGTCTCATCAGTAAAGCTTCAGTAGATGAAAGTTGGAATTGACACAAGAAGCTTTCTCATCTCAACTTCAGCAATATCAATGAGTGGGTTAGAGGATTGCCTAAAGCTTTGTATACTCCTGATGGACTCTGTGATGCATGTCAAAAAGCAAAACAGAGAAGGACATCATTCAAGAGTAAATCTGAATCCTCTATTGGTGAACCATATCACATGTTACATCTTGATCTATTTGGACTAGGGGCGTAAACGAGTCAAACAGTTTGTGAGCTACTCGAGCTCGGCTCGAAAAATATTCGAATTCGGCTCGGTAATAATCGAGCCGAGCTCGAGCTCGAGCTATTCGAATAATTTACCGAGCCGAGCTCGAGCTTCAAATTACTCGGCTCGTTGGGTTCGCGAGCCTAATCGAGCCTTTATTATTTTTAGTTTTTAAATATTATAAATATATATTTTCATAAATATTTAGTATTTAGATATATTTTATATATATAATCGAGTCGAACTCGAGCCATATAGTCGAGTCGAACTCAAGTCGAACTTGTCATATTCGAGCTTTTGTCGGTATGTGGTGATATCGATTCGAGCTTTCGAGCCGAACTCGAACATATCGAACTTTTTACGAGCCGAGCTTCGAGCTTGAAATTGAAGGCTCGGTCGAGCTCGAACCCGAGCTCGAGCCCGAACTTTTTAGTCGAGCTCGAACTCGAGCCTGGCAGTGTTCGGCTCGGCTCGACTCGATTACACCCCTTTATTTTGGACCAGTCAACATAATGTCCATCAGTAAGAAAAGGTACACTCTTGTAATTATTGATGAATACTCTAGATTCACCTGGGTGTATTTCCTGCACAGAAAAGATGAGACTCCAGAAATACTGTTGGACCATGTGAGAATGATTGAGACAGGCTCAAAGTACAAAGTCAAGATTCTAAGAAGTGATAATGGTACTGAATTCAAGAATTCAAAGATGGAAGAGTTCTGCAAATACAAAGGAATTATTCAACAATTCTCTGCTCCTGACACACCCCAGCAAAATGGAGTAGTTGAAAGAAAGAATAGAACTCTTATTGAAGCTGGCAGAACTATGTTGGAAGAAGCTAAATTGCCTACATATTTCTGGGTAGAAGCAGTCAATACAGCATGCTATACTCAAAATCTCACATTGATAAACAGACATGGTGTCACTCCCTATCAAATGCTCAAGGAGAAGAAACCTAGTTTGAAGCATCTGCATGTGTTTGGCTGTAAATATTTTGTTCTCAGAACTCATCCTGAAAAGCTAGGGAAATTTGAAACAAAGGTTGATGAGGGAATTTTTATTGGCTATCCTGCATCAAGAGCTTTTAGAGTTTTTAATTTGAGAACAAGAATTGTCATGGAGTCAATTCATGTATCTTTTGATGATAAGAAAATAACTGGAATAAATGAAGACTCTCATGATAGGTTGATTTTTGAAAATGAAGCTACCAAGGATCCAATCAGATACTGACACTTCATTAGATACTGATGGGTCACCAAATCCTGATGACTCACCAAATCCTGATGACTCACCAAATCCTGATGACTCACCAAATACTGATGGAGCACCAAATACTGATGGTACTGATACTGATGGTGCTACCGATGATACTACTGACATTCCACATGTTGAGGGGGAGCAATAGGAAACTGCTAGTAATTCAGAGTCTATTCAAACATCAGGACAGAATTCTTCAGATACTGATTCAAGTGACAATCCTGATAATCAATCAGGAGGTGACAACAACAACTCAGGGGGAGCTTCTACTGATTCAAAATTTTCTAATCTAAACAACACTAATCCAGAGGGAGCATCTACTTCAAGGAATGATTTACCACCAGCTAGGAAATGGACAAGAAGTCATACTCCTGATTTGATAATTGGGGATCCTGATGCAGGTGTTAAAACAAGAAGTGCAACTCAGAATGAATGTCTCTATCATAACTTTCTATCCAAGGAGGAACCTAAGAAAGTTGAAGATGCACTTAAGGATGCTGATTGGGTTATTGCAATGCAAGAAGAATTGAATGAATTTGAATGGAATGAAGTCTAGAAACTAGTGCCAAGACCAAAGAACAGGTCAATTGTTGGTACAAAATGGATTTTCAAAAACAAGACTGATTCAGATGGTGTAATTATCAGAAACAAAGTAAAGCTAGTTGCAAAGGGGTATTCACAACAAGAAGGAATTGACTATGATGAAACTTTTGCTCCTGTTGCAAGGCTAGAAGCCATCAGGATCTTTCTGGCATATGCAGCTCACAAGAAATTCAAGGTTTTCCAGATGGATGTGAAAAGTGCTTTCTTAAATGGAGAACTGGAGGAAGAAGTCTATGTTGAACAACCTCCTGGTTTCATTGATCCAAAATATCCAAATCATGTTTACAGATTGGATAAAACACTTTATGGACTAAAGCAAGCTCCAAGAGCCTGGTATGAAACCTTAGCTCAATTCTTACTGGAAAGTAGATTCGAAAGAGGTACTATTGATAAAACTCTGTTTTATTTGAATCATGGTAAGAATTTGCTTTTAGTTCAGATTCATGTTGATAATATCATCTTTGGGTCAACAAACAATAAGCTATGTGAAAAGTTTTCCAAGCTTATGCAGTCTAGCTATCAAATGAGCATGATGGGAGAAATGAGTTACTTTCTTGGTCTTCAAGTTAAACAGACTGATGATGGCATTTTTATCAATCAGTCAAAGTAAACAAGGAATTTATTGAAAAGGTTTAACATGCAAGATAGTGCAACTGCAAGTACTCCCATAGCTACAGCTACCAAACTTGATCCTGATCAAGGTGATGAGGTAGATGTAACTGAATATAGAGGGATGATTGGCTCACTCTTGTATCTCACTGTAAGTAGACCAGATATCATGTTAGCAACCTGTCTTTGTGCAAGATTTCAAGCAAATCCAGGGAACCTCATCTGATTGCAGTCAAAAGAATTTTCAGATATCTCAAAGGCACTCCTTCACTTGGTCTTTGGTATGCAAGGGAATCAGATTTTGGTTTGTGTGGTTACTCAGATGCTGATTTTGCCGGATGCAAGATAGATAGGAAAAGTACTTCAGGAAGTTGTCAGTTTTTGGGTGGTAGACTAGTTTCATGGTTCAGTAAAAAGCAAAAGTCTATCTCTACTTCAACTGCAGAAGCTGAGTACATTGCTGCAGGAAGTTGCTGTACTCAGATAATGTGGATGAGAAATCAGTTGTTAGATTATGGCCTATCATACTCCAAAATCCCTATTTATTGTGATAACCAAAGTGCTATTGCAATGACAGGAAATCCAGTTCAACATTCTCTTACTAAACACATCAGTATTAGATATCATTTTATAAGAGAACAGGTTCTGGAAGGAACAATTGAACTACATTTTGTTCATACTGATCAACAACTAGCTGATATATTCACCAACCCACTACCTGAAGCTACTTTCAATAAATTGGTGAATGAACTTGGAATGATGAACTTTGAGAATTTCTGAGAAAAGCTACAGAGAGGAAATCCTGATGACTATCAAATCCTGATGGTCATTCAGTAAGGTATGCAATTTTGATGTAGGTATGGAACTCAGCTGTGTTTGGTAAAGGAATATCAGGAGCAATACTGATGAATTTTGAATTCAATGGTGTTGCATATAATGTTACCCCTGCTGTTATTGAAGAAGCTCTTCATTTGCCTGTTCTGGGTGATAAAGTTCCTGATACAGTTTCAGATTCAACTCTATTTGAGTTTGTTACTAAGTTAGGCTACAATGGAGAGGTTAAGAGGTATGGAAACCTCTTCAGGACAAAGCTTAAGAAGGAGTGGAATTTCTTCTTTGATACCATCAGTCGCTGTTTCCTGAACAAGACATCAAATTTTGATGCTCTACCATCAGGATCTCTTAAAATTGGGTATTCTGTAATCCATTCTACAGTGTTTGATTATGGTACTTTTGTTTTAAAAGCTTTAAGTGATAGGAAATCAGATAAGTTAGGCTTTGTCTGTTTTCTTAGATTTTTCCAGCTAATTTTTAATCACTTATGTCCTAATGTTACTTTTGAAGAGGATGTGATTCTACCTATTTGTAGAATTACAGAGAATAATGTTAAGTCCTTAGTCAACAGTGATAAGACAAATGGTTTCACAGGCAATGCCTATATTCCTGATGAGGTCAGGCTTTTCTTGAAAGAGAAAATGCCTACTTGTTATGGATCAGTTTCTGATGCTATGGGGCAAGGCCAATCACACCTTGTTCCTGACACAAGCATCCCTCCCAAACACTCAAAACACTCTACAACCACCTCTAATGTCTCTCAAAAGACTGTAGTTGTAAAATCAAAGAAATCAGCTAGATCTGATGTGTCTGGAAGACAATCAGGATCAAAGGATTTCTCCTCTACACCACTCACTCAAAAGAAGTCAAAAGGGGGTGTACAAGGGGTCCTGGTGAAGATGGTTGAGAAGGTTGAGGAGGTTTCTGTGAAAAGAAAGTTGGTTTTAAGGAATGAGACTGATTCTGAGGATGACATGCCTATATCCTCCAAATTTAGAATGAACAAGGAAGTTGCTGATACTGTTAGTGAAGCTGTGGCACCATCTACTAAGCCACAGAAGAAAAGAAAATTGATTAAAAGCAGGTATCATATTCCTATGAAGAAGCAGGATACCGATGTTCAGGACATTTCAATTCCTGATGAGTAGTCAAATCCTGATGCTCAAGCAAATCCTGATGCTGGTATTCCTGAAGCATCACAAAAGATTGTCTCTATATCTGATTCTCCAGCCTCTCAATCCAAGAAGATTCTAGAAATTTCATGAGAGAAGGTTGCTGAGACTGCTTCCAAGATTGTACTTACACCTCCATTACAAAAGAAAAGGAAGGTGGAAGAGAAAGTTTTTCAGAGGCAAAAGAAACTGAAAGGATCTAGCCCACAAGAACTTGAACCTCAAAGTGGTTCAGCAGCTACTGAAGATCCTGCCACACAAGAACCACTTACTCAAAGTGTGAGTGAAGGCATAGCTGAAGGAATGGTCATACAAGAACCATTTTCTCAAAGGGAGAATGAAGACATTCACATTCCTGCTCCACAAGAACCATCCTCTCAAAGTGAGGATGCAGGCAAATCAGCTACAGTTTCTAAGGAGTTTCCTGACAATGCTCAAAGTGTTGAAGTAGCTTATGAACCTCAAGCTCCACAAGAACCATTGGTAGCAAATACTGATGCATGCCAATCAAATCCTGACAGTGTTGCTCCTGACGCTAGTGGTGCTCCTGATGCTGAGCCAATCCTGATCCAACCACTTAGCTCAAGACCAATGAAAACTCCTGTCACAGATCATCAATGTGACGCCCTCCAAACCCGGGGTACAGATTTGGGGAGTCACCCGACCAACGGGACACAATATAAACCTGAATATAACACATGCATAATATATAATGACATAAAATACCCCTTATCCAAGACCGCATCCAGATTATGGCATGAAACAAGCTTCTAAGTCATATTTATTACAAACCAGTTTTCAGAGTTATTACATCACAACTTAAGTTCAGAGCTAGACATCTAGTCTAACAATACAAAACAAACAACTACACTGCCAATGACAACCACTCGAGGGGCTCTCCTAGCTGCCGGTGAACTATCAGTCACGCTGCGCCGACTCATACTCTCGTTTCAATGGAATAGGGTTAGAAAACAACAAGCAAGAGTGAGCCAAAAGTGCTCAGCAAGCATCATATATATATATCAATCATAGTTGTAAAGATATGAATTCACAATATCAGAATCAACAATATTCAGCTAAACACATGCTTTGTATCAAATTCAATTGAAGAAAGAGGATTATAATTGGATTTCCACATTTTATTCAAATCAAAGGTTGTGCTGTTGATCAGTCACGCAACAACCCCGGACTTGCTTATAGCAAAGTCCTCTACTGGATCCTAGGCCAATCTGGGCCTTAAATTATTCTAACCATTACTGGTCCTATTTAAAAACATACCAATTCTATCACAAGGTATAAGCAATAACATGTTCAATAAGATAATGCACAATGTCAAGATATAATAATTGCAAAAGAGCTTCAACTGCTCAGTATCAAATGAAGATTGAGAAATAATCATGGAATAATTTCAACGGTACAGTGTACTTGTTCAAGAAGATAATCAGTGGTTGTAATCAATAATCAATGACTGTAATCAATAGTCAATGATAGAAATCAAACAATCAATGGTTGTAAGCAATAATCAAATGATGATAATCAACAATCAATGGTTGTAGACAAAATCAGATGAATTTAGAAATAAGGGTTTCCGATGCAGATCAAATCAAAGAATTGAGAAAATTTACGTAAATGGAATCAGTTGCCCAAGTACGGGTAAGGATTGATAATTTGAATTGTTCTGGGGTAATAACATGTAAGTATTGAAGACAATATCAATTTATCACAAATAAAGGCACAGATACTTGTCTGGTCTACGTCGCTAACGGTTCTACTTCGATCACTCAACTTTCCCCTTTCCCTTGCTCCGGGAACTCGATTCTATAATAAACAACTTATAACAGTAAGTCTAACTATCCTCATTCTATCCTCGACACACAATCAATCAATAACACATTTTAAACTAGTAACCGGTTACGTATCGGACGTCCGGTCTAATTTACGGTATTTAAAACTCACACACTAGCCCTCGTACGGGAATATACGGACTATAAAACACATTACACAACTCATACGAACCATATAGTACTTATAAACATTTTTAAAACATCACACGAAGCTTATTCGAATTTAATTAAATCACAAATAATTTTTAAATCAAAAATCACATTATTAATTATTAATTAAAAATAATTAAAATAATTAAGTTTAATCAATTTTCGAATTTAAAATAATAAATATAATTTTTCAGAATTTTCTGAAATTAAAAATATATTTTTAAAATAAAAATATGAATTCTAAACTATTTTCGAATTAAATTTAAAAAATAAAATTCAAAAACAGTTTTCTGAAAATATTTTAGGGTTTCGAAGATTGAAACCGGGTCAAGAAAACGGGTTAACGGGTCGGGAAGAACACAAACCGGGTCACCAAGAACAATCCACCAGAATCTGGGTTTTCCAGAATCCGGCGACAATTCCAGAATCCGGTGACCTGAAAACTTGATAAAAATTGGGGCTTTTTATATCAAAACATTCCTTATAACCATACCAATATATTCCGATCAAAAACAAACCAAAAACATCACCGGAATTTCAAACCCGACTATTTTCCGGCGACCTTAAACAAATTTTTCGATCTACTAAAATCTTACATGAAACTCTATGTTCTTTATGTTAAAATGAAGCTAAGAACACATACAATGAAAGCCCTATAACCAAAATCATGTCAGATCAATAACAAGAACGGACTATTAAAAAGAAGAATTCGGGTCAAAACCCGAAAATCAAACCCGTAAAAATAGAACATAAACATGAAATTAAAGCATGGATTCTTACTAATTAGAACCCTAGGAACATGTTGGAAGCAATCAATTGAACGGAGAATCAACAGAATGAAAATCCCCAATTCGAATATAAACCCTAATTTTAATTCGAAATTTGAAAAATTCATATAAAATCGAAAAATTACCAGATGATGATATGGTTGGAAGATTCTGAAACTAGAGCTCAAGATCTTTGATTTGAGTACTTGAACTTTGGATTTGGATTTCAATAACACCTTCGAATTTGATTTTGATTTTCAAGAACACGAAGAACACGGTTCGGGAATTTTATATTTTTCTGTATTTTTAATACGGCTTGTATGAAGGATAATGTACGATTCTCCTTTTTATACTTAGTGGAAAATAATACCCTAAACGACATTTTTGGATCGATATTGATCCACTTGTTCGCTTTAAAACCCTAATAATGTTAAATACACGATTTACGAGGTGATAGCTATCCAAAAAGATTGATAGTTATCCAAATCAATACATATCATTTATATAACTAATTCTCAAGAATACTGGGGCTATAACAGATGTATTTATTGATACGGACGATATATCAATTACCCTAGAAAATTTAGGGTTAGGGTTTAGAATAATTTTTCTTCCTTTGAATAAAACAAATACTATTGATCATATCGGATAATAAGGGATATAATAATACAAAGAAATCCTCCGATAATGATTCGAACACGAATGACGAAGGAATAATAATGATGAACAAAATTTCAACGGGGCCCTTGAATTATCAAAACGGGGCTCAAAATTGAAGATATTTTCAAATGACAAAATATTTGAACGGGGCTTTCGTCACCCCAATTTGCACATAACAATCCTTATCATTATAACTCAAAATACTTCATAACAAGTATTCTACACATATAATACAATTTATATTATTAATAAAGTTCACGGATCTTACAATCAAGATAAGCTTAAAGGCTTAAAGGTATTATTCTTCCTGATTCTAATAATTCTGATGATTCTGCTGATGATGACAGTGATGATGATGATGAGGATATTGAGAAGGATCGGCTTGCTACGACACTAAAATCTAGTCTTGGAACTAACTTTGGTTCTTCAAGCACTTTCATGGCTGACAAGGCTACTACTGGAAAAGATACTAGACAAGACTTTTCTGGTCCTTCTACAATTGATCCAGCCGAACAGCTAAGAAGACATGAATGGGAAAATGATTGGTACAAGTCTGATGATCCTGTCAGTTATCCATGTGCTTTGGACCATGCTTCTTATGCTGCAAGCTTAATTCAGAATGAAGATGTGAAGAATCACTTGAAGGCTACAACTCTTCTATCCAAGAGCCTCAAGGATGAAATTGATTCTGTTAAAGCTGCTACTACATTAGTGAGGACTGATATTGCAAATAGCTTGACAAAGGCACCACCTACTCTTCAATTGAGAGTTGTGGAATCCCAGGTTAAGTCAGTTATTACTGAACAGTCTCACATAAACAACATAATTGATTCTTTGGATTCAAAGGTCACTGACATTCAAGCCTCTATTCCTTAATCTTAAATCTTTTATCCAATCCTGATGCCAAAAAAGGGGAGAAGGTAAGTCAGACAAAATGCACACCTGATCTAGTATTGAGAAAGAATAATGATGATGATCAGACTGGACATGATGGTGATGACATGGTATTACAAGGAGAAACCTCTGATGCTGCTATGGTAAAGTCTACAAATTCAAACTTCTCAAAGTCAATCCATGCAGTCAACTCATGTTTCTGATTATGGAGTTAGAACAGTAAGGACATTGGTGAAATCTCAGATCCTGATGGAAGATCAAATCCTGACAGGTGATCAAATCCTGATGGCTGATCAAATCCTGACGCCTGGTCATGGACAAACACTTTCTACAATTCCTGAAGGTAATGAAGATGTTCTAATTGAAAATCCTGAAGATGCTTCTAACTTATTCCAGAAGTTCAAGACAAGAGATGGTGATGTTGTTACTCTTTATCACACTGATAAGAGAGTTCAACAATTATTTGCAAGAAAGGCACTCTCTACAGCTAGTGAAGAATATCCTGTTCTCTTACATGAAGAATTTCTAATTCAACAAAGAGAAATCATGGAAAGCTTTAATAATCCTACTCCTGCTAGAGGAAGGGGAGACAGAGGTAGAAGAAGTGCAAGAAGAGGGAGAAGCTCATCAAATCAATCAATGCCTAGACAGACAAGGTCTAGAGGTTTAATAATTGAAGAAATTCCTGATGTTACTCAAACTCCAATAGTTCCTGATACTCAACTTGCCAGAACTACTTTTGGTGATGAAGGAATAGATGAAGATGAACCATAATTGAGAAGAAGACCAAGACAATCAACTCTCACCAGTAATACAACTCAAATTGAAGATTCTAATCCTGACATTGTTCCTGACACTGTTCAAGATCCTGATGAATATGAAATTCTACAAGAGGTTGGTTTGTTAATTTTATCTACTGTGGTTGACTCTCATAATAAAGAAGTGGATGAAGAAGAAGAGAAGTTACAAGAACAACAAATAGAGATTTTAAACTCTATGTGCAAAAGCTCAAAAGTTCAAATAGGTTGTTGTGGAGAAATTCAAGAAGACAACAACACAAGATAGAGAGGAGCTATGTTCTTGAAAAAGAAAAAGATAAGAAGTGGAAACATATTGACACACTAAGGTGTGATAGACCTGTCAATTATCAGTCTGGTGGAATTGTAACAAATGTCTCCAGTGTTGCAGACTTTTCTGGTTCGCAAAGATCCAAAGCACTCTGGTTACAAATGTTTTCAAGCCTAAATCAAATGTCACACAATTCAAGAGGAGGAATAGGACACAGGGATGCTGAATTTCTAAACATACCACATGTTGATCCTCATGCTTTGACTGAAATTGGAGGTAATTTAACTTCTGAACACCTGAACAATTTATTATCCGTTGATATAGTTATAGATTGTCATGATGGTACTGAAAAGAAAGAGAAGCTTCTATACTTCATGAAAGATGGAAGTGTGAAGGTTATGTCCATTCAAGAGCTGCTGGTTAAATCGACAAAGGAACCGAAATATGTTACTTATTTGCTTAAATGGAAGAATAAAGTGTGCAAGGAATTGAGTGATATGATTCTGTCAACCATAAGGAGAAGGTTTGATGATGGAAGGAATTGCAATGGTGATTATACTCCCATGTACTTAAATCTGAGAGATCAAGATGTGGAAATGCAAAGAGGCACTGCTGTTAAAGAAATGTCTTTTGGTATGAAGCAACTGACTCTTAATCCTGATGGGAAGGAAATTGCTTACCTCCTGGTTGAAGATCATAGTCTACAAAGAAGTTCAATTCAAAATCTCAGAGGAGCTATCTACCAGATTAATGAGGAAGATGAAGAACTCAGAAATCTTAAGGAAAGACTGATTCAAATTCTTGAAGAAAAAGAAGAAAATTTGTTATCCAACTTCTTGAGGATGAATCTGTTCTATCAAAGAATCTAAACAAATAAGTTGCTGCTGTAAATACTTGTAACATTTTATAAATAAGTTTTTGGCATCATTGAATCTAGGAATCTATACTTTATTTTACAAAGTATGAGATTGGGGGAGATTGTCAGGATCTGGATTAAACTGATCAGGATTGCTGACGTCATCAGTAGTGCACGATCGTCAGTATCAGGATTTCTATCAGGATTTACCATCAGGACTGGAAGCTGATCAGGATTATAACTTCGAGTTATTTAAGGAATCCAGTTAAAGAAGGAAGTTTAGTTTGTCGGTTCCTAGTTAATAGAAATGCAGCTGTCGGTTAGGATATGTTTCAATATAGTTTGTAATTGATTTGGACTTATCTTGTAATCGATAGAGAAGTTGTGTAGTATATAAACACAGTTTAGGTTTTGATTTAATATCAATCACATACACGAGTATATTGTAACCTAGAAGCTCTCAAGAACATCAGAATTTCTTGAGAGAGTTTTGTAACAGTTTTATATCAGAATTAATAAAGCTATTATTCTTTCATATTTCTGATCTATATTTTATTAAGTCGAAAATCTTATACAATTGTATTCAACCCCCCTTCTACAATTGTTTATTACTAGGAAACACCTTCTTTTTAGGATCTTACTAAGAATCACCCCCAGTATACATGGAAACATTCGCCTTCAAGCATACATGGAAACATACTTCTCTAGCAGCAATTCAAGAATATCTCCATAAAAATCCATTAGATCTGAATCGTTTTGACACCTTCTTCACCATCTTTGGATCTTCCTCCTTGCCGCCAGCATGAAGTCGTAGCCATGGCCATCCTTCGAATCTTGGCAGACCTTCAAAGAACTTTCATCATGATGAGATATCTCTTCCTCCTGAGATTATGATCTTGATCAGCACCCCTCCTTCTAGCGCCAATTTGTTAACAGAGGAATTTGGTATTAACAAAGTTTGAGGTTCGTCGCCGGAATCAAGATCTATGACGGTAGTTCTTCGCTGGAAAGTTGTGGGAGTGTGGTGGTTGTGATGAATTGGGGGCTAAGATTGTAAGGGTTTCTTGGTGGTGGCTCGCTGAGCTCTTCGCTTCCAACTCCTTACAACGTGCCTACGTACCCCGTATTTATAGGGGATCAAGCCCTACGTAGTTCTAAGAGAGAAAGTTACCTCCATGGCTTGGTCTGTGATTTCCGAGGCCCATAAGAAGTCTTCAACCACCTTCCATAATTAGACTCTGACTCGCTTTAGGAATGTCTGACGATGAGGCCTAGTCACAAAGGCCCAAGGCTCGTCTATGACGTCAGGACTTCACGAATAAGGAAACTTCCCCCGTCGAGGACTAGTCCCATCCGTTACCAGCTATTTCCTTAATTCATAGACGCAGGTATAACCATGATTTACCCCAAATGCCAGACGCATCCTTGTCCCCCGAATGAGAAACACCCACCAGATTGCAAGACAAGTGATCCCAAGAGTTTGGGTGCAAAGTGCAGGATTACTCCAAAGTACCCCAATGAGGATGCGCCCATTGAGTACAGGAACAGAGCTCCCAAAGCACACACCAAGGTTCACCCCACATCCCCAATGAAGACGCGCTCATTAAATACAGGATGAGGCCTTCAATCATCAGGCATACCCCTGGAGGCCTTCTACCACGAATATCCCTCCCTTAGGGCTCATCCTAATTGAGAAGTCTTCGATATCCTGCCCTTATCAAGCCAAAGGAGCCATCTTTCATTGTAGAATTGCCACTTCATTCCAAGAGGACGCGCACTCAAGTAGTGGACGACCTAAAGGAACACGCCCTTACCCCTATGAGGGCAAGCCCTAAGTCTTCCATATGCTAATCCCATGTCAATCTAGTTGTCATTCTTTGTCAAGTCATCCATTCATGTCAATTTGTTAGTCCACATCAAGAGGACGCGTCCTGAAGGGTTGGACGGCCTAAGAGCGCGCCCTCTTCCCTATGAGGACGACCCTTGAGCTTTCCTTGTACCAATTCAATCCCTAATTGCATCTTGGATATTCTCAATCGAATCCTACCTGACCCGAATCTAACCTAAAAACCCAATATCAAATTTTGACTATAACATACTTAAAGTTCTATAACATGTGAAAGAGGTTGATAGATCTGAGAGCTGTGTATTTTGACTACAACAAGTCGTGCAGTAACTTTATTGTTTTGCTTTCCTTTGAATGAGTCCACTTAATGATCACAATCTTGTAATTCATGCGTTGTGGTGGTTGAATACATCATACGGATCCTAAAATAGATCACAGCAATCTTACTTTAAGATGGTATAAATTTTGTGAATAGATTCACCATGACTTGTGTGTTTCTTAAGGTTTTCATCACTTGTCAAATGTCATATATGTCCCCAAAGTGGTTCTTTACTCAGCAATGCACCACTTTTTAGTGTTTAGCACCAGTCCTTGAGTATATAGTAAACATAACTCCTCACAGTTCTTGTGTATAGATGAAGGAGAGTTTGGCAATTTTACCATAGGGCTAGCTAACAAGTGTGGACAGAACAATTCAATATTACAACACATTTCCCTCCACTTTTCAAATATATACTATTATATGTCTCCAAAAGTGATAGTGAGTAAGAATTTATTTAGTCTCTGGTGTTTATTTAGTTGCATAATGCTTTCTGACAATCCCATCAGTCAGAAGAGAGTCAAATTATTGTGAAAGCAAATAATCACTGAGCAGCAACAACAGAGCTGATGGGGTCTTTGTTGAGAAAGATATTCACTAAATGTGGTAAGTCCTGGGGAACATATAGACAATCTCCTCGAAACCAAAGACCCATCCTTAGAGATGCTCAACATGGAAATCTTGGTTGCGCAAGTGCGGAGTGTCTTTCTTCATACTATAGTGTTTTTGTGGCTCGCCTTGCCATCATGGTATGTACTTTTCTTATGCAGTCACATAAAAAACATAGTCGAAATAGGGCAGTAATTCTTTTGCATGATTTTGATATCTGAAACTGAAAATGACATAGAATGTAGAATTGAAGCCCTCACTGAGAGACTTTTAAGTGTACGTAAGTAAACAAACAATATGTTAAACCTTAACTGAGATTCAGGAAAACACAAGAATCATCCCTGTCCAAAATATATAGAGCATGATTTTGAAATTTGACAGTAGCTTACTTAAACAAAATAAAAAATAAAAAATTTGACAATAGCTTACACTTGGCAAACGACATTCTGCAGGCCATGCTTGCAATTCTCATAGGGCTTCTCACCTTACTGACTTGGCATTTCACAAAGGTGTACACAAATAAATCACTAGAGACTTTAGCCTACGGACTTCGCTATGAACTCTTACAGCGTCCCATTTTACGAATGTGGAATATCTTCAACTCAACTGTTGAAATAACAACTGCTCAAGTTAAGCTGTCAGAGTTTTTGATAAAAAAGTACAGCAAGCCTGTTAATCAAGCAGAGCAAGTAGAGGTTATCTTCTTCCCATTTGTTTTTATGAATTTTTCTAACATGTAATATTTTGGTGAAATTTTTCTTCATAAATTTAATTTTTTGACTCCCAGCTATATAATTTCTTACTAACATTTAGGATTTTAACTCCCAGCTATATCAAGCAATGAAGGATGTAACATGGGCTCTGTTTGCGAGTCACAAAGCTCTTAAGTCTATAACCATGAATTACAAAAATGGATTTGTCCAGGCTTTTCATAGAGATCACAGGAGTAATAATACATTCTATATATACTCTGACCTAGTCAACTATTCCATAAGTGGAGCTTATGATATGGACATGCTTTCTGCTCATCGAGGGTGGAATGATCAATCTGTACACAATAATATATCTGCAATTTGGTACCGTGAACCATTAGATCCTCTCACTGGTGAAAAGACCGGGAAAGCAATGCCAATTCCACCGGATGATCTAATTAACATTGCAGGAATTTCACAAGTACCAGATGGTGTAGCTTCATGGCATGTAGCAGTTAGCAAATATTCAGATTCACCCTTGCTTTCGGCAGCATTGCCAGTTTTAGACTCATCCAAACAAAAAAGTATAGTGGCTGTTGTGGGTGTAACCACTGCACTATATAGTGTAGGTCAGTTGATGAAAGAACTTGTTGAGTTCCACACTGGACACATATATTTGACATCTAGAGAGGGTTGGTTGCTCTCTACTTCCACAGACACTCCTCTTTTGATGAACTCAACAACAGGGCCAAAACTTATGATGGCTGTTGATTCTGAGGATGTGGTGATACGTTCAGGAGCTAAGTTGTTACAGAAAAATTATGGTACTGAGACTCCCACAAATCACACGGTTCACATTAAGGATGCCAAGCTTGGAAATCAGCTCTATTACATTGATTCATTTATTCTAAACTTAAAAAGGCTTCCCATGGTAAGTTTATATTTATTGGCACTCTTGTATAGGAATTCCATATAGTACAATGTTGAGAACTAATCCTAGAGTTGCGGAGGCTGCTTAGATAGAAGTGGACTTGCATTTTATCTTTCAAAGCTAGGATTCTTAAAATTTTAAATTTTGGATAACTTACCATTCAGATTAGACAGTTGATGTCGCCATCTATATTTTCTCAGGTGGGGGTTATTATCATTCCAAGAAAGTACATAATGGGGAAGGTGGACAGGAGAGCCATGAAAACATTGGTGATACTGATATCTGCTTCTTTTAGTGTACTGGTCACTGGATGTGTTTTTATATTCATATTGACAAATGGAGTGTCAAAGGAGATGAAACTAAGAGCAGAATTAATAAGCCAATTAGATGCAAGAAGGAAGGCAGAGGCCTCAAGCAACTACAAAAGCCAGTTTTTAGCAAACATGAGGTGACTATGAATTTTAACTCTTAATGGAACAGACTAGGGAAGAGGTAACTCTTTGTTTTGCACCCTCATTGAGATGGGAGACAAAACCAAAAGCCTCCAGTTTGAGATTTATAAACCTATATTTATTTGTTATACAGGGTAAATATGGTCTAACCAGTTTCTGGAACTGGATCTATGAAACTTGACTAAAGTTTAGGAAATTAGAACAAAGTATATAATATAGCTTACATTGTATTATTATGCACATTATTGAAGACTTATATCCAAACAGGATGCTTGTATATCATATTGGTAGCTAATACTTCATGCATAGACATATCAGAGAGTTGTAAATGTTCTTGTATTCTGTCTAGAGTGTAATTTATTGATTGTTTTATCAAAAAAATAGCATACATCCAGGATTTTAAAATGTGTACTGCCGGGCTTCTTACAAATAAAGTGCGAACCTATCTCTCTTTTTATATAAATTTTACTAGGCATTTTAGAAGTACTACTTGTCCCTTGTTCTAGTGATATTTACTTAAGCCCTCATAGTAGGAAATTTTATACATGTTGTAGGCCAGTAAGTTGTCAGCATGTTTAAATAATACTTGTTTTTTTTAATTGTGCAACAGTCATGAATTGCGAACACCTATGGCTGCAGTGATTGGATTATTAGACATTCTCATGTCTGATGATTGTCTTACTAACGAGCAATACTCAACAATTGCCCAGATCCGTAGATGCTCAACTGCTCTACTAAGACTTCTTAACAACATTCTGGATCTCAGCAAGGTGCCAATCCAAACTTACAAGTGCCTCGTTATGAATCCTTAGTACTAGACAACTAGCACTATCAGTGTCAATAAACTTACTTGCGTAAGAACGTATCATAGAACTCCAAGACAAGCGAGAATACAATTATGAAATATCAGCATAGTGTGCCTTTAAGCTTCCAATATCATGGATGATATTACTACAATCCTAGAGTATCGGCATATAGCTGCATTAATAATGTTCTTTCTTATTTCATTATAAGCATTAAGTTTAACTTCCATACGGAATTTTTGATCAACTATTCAATTTCTGCTTCATATGATATTTTTACACAGGTTGAATCTGGAAAGCTGGTTCTGGAAGTAGTGGAATTCAACTTGGAACAAGAACTCGAAGGACTTGTTGATATGTTTTCCGTCCAGTGTATCAACCACAAAGTTGAGATTTTTCTAGATCTTTCAGGTATAACCAAATTATGTATTACTTTTAGTTTTACTGCAAAAGAACTGAAAAACCAACTTTCATGTCTCTGCAGTTGGATTAATTTTCACGGTATGAAATAGGTCTATTTTATGTTCAAACTCTGGTATCAATGGAATTATTTTACTGATGCAGATAATGTCCCAAAGTTAATTCAAGGCGACTCTGGCAGAGTTGTGCAGATTTTTGCAAACCTCATCAGCAATTCAATCAAGTTCACAACATGTACATTTTCCCTTCTCCTTTCTCAGTGTAAAATAAAATAGTACAGCAATACAATTACAGTAGAACCAATAATTTTATAAATTAAATTATTAATTTTTTTATAAATTACAATGATCAAAAATGCAAGCAGATTAAGTTTGACATGACTAGTTCTCTGGGGAAAGTTTATGTAGCTTGTAACGGTTAAGGTTTTCTGGCTTGCAGCGGGATATATTGTTCTCCGAGGATGGTGTGAGAATACAAGTACTTCTAGTAATCCCAGGCAGGCTTCCTTTGCTCAGACAAATTCAGTATTACCTAAGACAACACACGACGAAAACTTGTGCGAAAAAGACAACCAATTGATTCTCTGTTTCGAAGTTGAAGACACTGGCTGTGGTATAATTCTTAGTATCTTAAAAAAACTGATTAAATTTATCATCTAAGTACCGCGGTCATCATTTAGTTGTTTTCCTAGGAATTGATCCAAGCAAATGGGAATCTGTGTTTGAAAGCTTTGAGCAAGCCGATCCTTCAACAACTCGATTGTAAGCTATCTTAGAATCTCGATTACATGTGATAGGAGCATCTAGTAAAAAATTCTTGTACTAGTTGCCAATTTTGTCATCATCTTGCCCAATAGTTCTGAAACTTGATAATTTTCAGGCATGGTGGAACTGGGCTTGGTCTATGCATTGTACGGACCTTGGTGAGCTCTTAATTTCATGGTTTTGTCCTGACAAAAAAAGAGACTAGGAAATAAGAATAGAGTCTTGGCATCCGATGAAAACAAAAAACAGCATACTAAGTTATTTACTATTTGTACAAGATACAGTTATACTGTAAGCTGTTTCCTTATATTATGACATATAACTACATTGTTGCACATAGAGGTGAGAAAGAAATATATTTTCAATTTCTGAGTAACAATGCATCTTTGCAAAAAGTATTCGCAATTTGGCATACTCTAACTGCAGCAAGGTTTACAGGTGAATCAGATGGGTGGAGAAATTAAATTTGTTAACAAAAATGGACCAGGAAGCCTCATGCAACTTTATCTACTTCTCAGGGATCCTATAGATGGGACAACAGAACACCGCATTTTGAACTATTCAGAACAAAACCTGACAGTAAGTGCAACTAACTCTACTTAGCTATGTTGATTCATCAAACAAATTAATGTTTATAACTATTTTCTCCTTGACCTCTCATCTGTATTAACAACAGAAGCATAAAACAAGAACGAGCAGAAGAACAGTTTTATCCATCTATATATTCAGTTTGCATCAGTTTATACATTTGATTAATCTACACTTCTGATGCAAGATTTTGGATCTAAAGTCTAATCTTTTGAAATTCTAATGCAGGTTTTGCTTGCACTTGGTGGGAGAATGGGTAGCTTCATTATGTCCAGTTGGCTACAGCAACATGGTGGTATGTACACCTATGAAGCATGTGACTGGAATGAACTGACAGCAATTCTTCAGGAACTCTTTCAAGATGGAAGTTACCTACAAAATTTACCAAATAATTCTTCAATAGATGAAAAGCACAACACTGCAAACAAGAGGACAGCAATTTTCATCATACTTATTGATATAATTTTACTTGACCTGAGCACTGACATATGGAAGGAACAACTGAATTTCTTGGATAGATATCGTGGTAGGGCCCAGTTTGCCTGGATATTGAATCATGACACCTCCAGTAACATCAAGAAGGAGCTTTATAAGAAAGGGCATCTATTGATGGTAAACCGACCACTGTACAAAACAAAGATGATCCAAATAATAGAATCTGCTATAAGAGAGAGTGAACTGCAGAAGACAATTAATCCTCTGATATCTAAATTTGTTGACAAGCAGATTCATAAATGTCTTGAAATGGGTCCTATTCAGTCTAATGGCAAGTTGGAGAACAAGTACAATACTAGTGATGCATTTGTAGAGCACTTCAATGAAAATTTTTCATCACAAAATGAAGCACTTATTAATTGCTTCGTGGAGTTGACAGCTGTTCACTCAGATGGAAACGATCAAACTGGCGCTGCAAATGACATCCGATGTGCCACGAGTTCAAAGACAACGGATAAACAAACTTCTCTTGAAGGTCTACGTATACTTCTGGCAGAAGATACACCTGTACTCCAGAGAGTTGCAACCATAATGCTTGAAAAGTTGGGTGCAAAAGTTGTAGCTGTGGGAGATGGTCTGCAGGTAGTTAATGCATTACACTTTCACCCCAAGCCAGAAAAATATGAAGATGAATCTTTCCAGGCAGATGACAAACCAAGTAGTCAAACAGAAGAATCTGACTTCTCCATGTTTGATTTAATCCTTATGGATTGTCAGGTAAAATTTGACCTACATGTCTGCATTTACTTTTTCCCTTCGAGAAGCAGCCCCGTTATGTTAAAATTTGATATAATCTAGTACTGCAAGATGGAGTCGAGATTGATAGGTTCTAAGTTTAGAACACTTGCACTATTTCCAATTTCATGAGCATCTAGTGTGCTCGAATATCTGTGCATATAATTTATTTTCTTGAGGACTATATATACATTTGATCATTGTTTTAGACTAACACTTACATTGTATAACTTCTAAATATGCAACCTCCCTTACAAACCAGATGCCTAAGATGGATGGATATGAAGCAACCAAAGCTATAAGAAGATCAGAAATAGGAACCACTTTGCACATTCCTATAGTCGCGCTGACTGCCCATGCAATGTCATCAGATGAAGCCAAGTGCATAGAAGTTGGCATGGATGCATATCTAACAAAACCGATCGATCGTAAGTTGATGGTATCCACCATTCTTTCATTGACCAAGAGAGCACCTGAGTTCAAACTTCAAGCTATGTAATAACCAAAAAAGTTCTTGATGTAAAACAACTGGTGAATAGGTGGCACAAAGCAAAAGCAATCCATATTCATAGTCTTGCTTTGTATGCGAAAAAGGTGGTCCTTTTTAAATTTGCTTAATTCCATTTCATTTATACTCTAATCTGAAGCTAAGCTATCCTAGAAAGTAAAATGAAAGAAGCAAACCTCTTTGTTTTCCCCTGAATATGTTGTTTGTCTTTCAATAATAGTCCGTGCTATTATGCTGCTCAAATTAGTATTACTATTAGAATTTAGACATACAGGTACCTAACAGCAAGAGACTAAGGCTCCGTTTGCTGTTGCTGTTGCAGACAGCAACAACAGCTTTTTTCTAAATGCAGTTAAAATAGTGTGTTATCAGTTTAAATCAAGCATTGTATATGAATGAACAAGCTACGACTTCCATCGATAAACTCGAGCTTTACAAGACTGAAAACACTATACAATACAAAGAGAAAGCTCCGTGACTTAAGCTAGAAGAAAGTAAATCTATCATGTACAATCTAATCTAACTAACTTGCTTATATACAATATAAATACAAGATGTAATAGAAACTTTGTTACATTGCTATCATGGAGTAATGAGCTGGATAGTGATGAGCTGGATAGTTGCTGTCATTCTGTTTGATTGCTGTCATGGAGTGATGAGCTGGATAGTTGTTGTCATTCTGTTTGATTGCTGTCATTCTGTAGCTTAACAGCCCCCCTCAAGCTGGGGATGGACAACTCCATACCAAGCTTGGATTTGAGTTCATTAAAGTGAGGAGAATGACGGATCTTCGTGAACAAGTCTGCTAGTTGAGCGTCAGTAGGCAGATAAGATAATTGAATAAGTACTTCAAGAATTTTATTCCTTGTAAAATGACAATCAATATCTATATGCTTGGTTCTTTCATGAAATACAGGATTGCGGGCAATGTGCATGGCTGATTGATTATCGTAAAATAAAGTAATAGGTTGTAAATCTGTAATACCAATATCACCAAGTAATCGAACCAACCAAGCTACTTCAGAAGCTGCTGCTGCCATAACCTGATATTCAGCCTCAGAAGAAGATTTGGAGACTGTTGTTTGTTTTTTTGATTTCCAACTGATTGGTGAAGAACCAAGTAGCAATAAATATCCAAACACAGAACGTCGAGTATTAGGACATGTTGCCCAATCAGAATCAGAATACGCCTTTAGAGTCAAAACATATGTACCTGTTGGTCCTTGTGTATTGCAGAAGGGGGGGGGGGATGAATGCAATACTGATAAAATTCAATCTCAGTTTCAACAACTAAAACTAAGATTTAATGTTATCAATAATATGTATGCATTCACAAACAGTAAATTAGAGAAGACAGTATTCACAAAATAAATGTTTTATTTATTTTGCAAAGTGTTGCTACAACCTCAAGAGAGAAATCTTGAGCTTCGTTTTTCTTCAAGGCACTTCCTAGTCTTCGTTACATCTCTAGAATGAATTGACAGTAGGTATAAGACTAATCCTATCACTATCAGTCACGGGTTTGTGAAGCTGCTGTCATTGTCAAGCGGCAGCTTCTTACAGATTGTCTTACCCATGTGACTTTCCTAAATTGCTAATATGTCAGATATACATCATAAAAAAAGCAACCTAGATTCATTCTATTTCTAGCTAAAACAATTTAGCAATTAGAGACTTGACCTTGCTCTTGAATTGATTCGCTTTTGTTTGCAGTGCTTGAAGCTTCTGTCGTAGTCTTGCAGACTTGGTGCAGCTTAGGGATACTGCATCACGCCTGTTTCTTGAACATTGAAACTGTCACGGGATTTGACTGAGAAAGATACTTAGAACAAGGGTCTTTCTCGAGACAGTTACTTTTACCGCAAAGCTTGCTGTCACAAGAATGTGCTTTTGGTGACAGTACGAGTTCCCCGCATAGTGTGCTGTCGAGGTTTCCAAACTTGCTGTCGAGGGCTAAAGTTGCTGTCGCGTAGTCTTCCGCCAATGTTGCTGTCAGAGTGAATATGCTGTCTTGACTTGCAACATTCTGTCTTCTTGTAATCTTACTGTCAATTCTTATGACAGTAACCTTTATTCATGCTGTCATCCAATATGCGTTCTTTGAGGCTTGAACACAGAAAGTGAACTTCTTCCAAATTACACAATTAAACTAACATTGCATACTGATTACAAGAACATACTTTGGCTGTGACAGTATGTTCTACTTAATTAAAAATTAAGTATATACAAAGTTAAGTTGTTCCTATGCTATCACCCATAAATCCCAACAATCTCCCCCAATTTGTTTTTATGGACAATAACAACAAATTTACAATATATGCTGACAACTTAACTAACAAGATCAGAATGGATTTAGAATGTTTACTTAGCTTGAGATTTCCTCTTCTGTCTTGTTACTTCCTCTCTTCTGAGAGCTTCTACCAAGCAGCCTCTTAGACCTTCTATAAGAGAAATTTCAGCAGCAGAAACTGCAGCATCTTCTATTTCTTCAATGATCTTCTTGATAGTAGAGAAATAAGAGAACTGGCATCCCTGAGATTCAACCATTGCTCTTGATCAAATGGATAGCTTCTGAAATGGAGTTCTTCATGAATGAGCTTGAATCTACTTCCTCGATAAGCATTGAGAGACATCCTCCTTTGCTTGTCCAGCTTCGAATCTTCTCCTTTTCTCCTTTCCAATAATTCCTCTATCTTGTCAGAACATATCTGCTCCAGGGGATGAATTGATCCAGCAACCATATACTGTAAATCCTTCAGAATAGTTGTTTTTAGCTTGTGCAAGCTGCAAACATAGATTTCTTCTTTTAGATGCTTGATTCTTAAGGGATTTTCCAGCATACATGTTTGATAATTTGGAGCTTCACTTTCTGCCTTGTTGGCAGTCTTGCATCTTTCCAGGAGTTCAGCTTCCTTCTTATCAAGTTCTGACTGATATTTAGCGTATTGAGAAGAGTCAGGTCTTTTGCTTGGCTTGGGTTGCCCTTCCTCTGTGGGTTGGGTTTTCCTTTCTTCTGTGGGTGAGTCATCAAACTCATAGTACCAGTGATATGGTATAGGAGAAGCTGGGAGATCAGTTAGAATATCAGCATCATCAAAATCTGCAAAATTGTAGCCAAATTTCTGATAGAATTCAGCATCCCTATCAGCCTGATATTTCAAAATATGTTCCATGACAGACTCTGGAACATTATCATAACTCTCCAACAACTCTACCATTCTTTCCAGGTAGAAGAAGTCAATTCTCCTTTTATCTATGGTAGATGTCCTACCACTGGTTGATGTGGACACCAGGTTGAAGTCCTTATCAACCTCGGTAGATCTTGAACCTTCCCACCAAAGAATGTACTCAGTGACCTCTTGATTTGCATCCATCTTTACCTCAACACTCTTGATTTCTCTAGATTGCATCTGTTGTATCTTCAGACTGTTGGGAGGAATTGATTGAATTGGCTTCTTAAGATTCCTGCCAAATCCAGTGGTCTTTTCCTTTCCTGAGTACTTGTGCTTTCCTTCAGGTTTCTGTCTAGAAAACCATGCTCTTGCTTTGGCTTTCAGTCTTATGGGCTTGACAGTAGCTTTGGCTTCATCCTTGACAGAACCTTTCTTGACAGTACCTTTGTCGACAGTATCTTCTATGACAACATCTTCTATGACAGTATCCTTGTCGACAGTACCTTTGGTGACAGCATCTTTTTCTGCATTTATGCAGTCAATAGCACATCTAAGAATGCCTGCCTCCAAAGCTTCCAATATTCTTGACTCCTCTTCATCTGTAGCACCAGCATCTTTCTTTTCCTGATTAGGAGTTTCTTCATTGCCTTCATTTTGGGATTGAATACAAGTATTCCCAGAATTACTTCCACCAGCATTTCCAGCATTTCTTGAAGCTTCACCACCTCCAACCTCATCATCATCATCATCCTGAGGAGGAAGGTCATAGAGGCAACTTCCACCTTGATCATTTCTTTTGGCATTGGCTCTAGAGATTAGTTCCTTCACTCTAGCTCCCAGTGCCTTGTCTCTCAACACCAGCATTTTGTAGATCTCTTGAACAGCATACGCTCTTCCTGGATTGGCATTTGAATTGAGTATTCCATCTAACACTTTCAGAATTGACTTGGTTTCCATTCTGGATGTGCCAACCAAATTCATGAAGCTGTTCCTTCTTGTGCCATCCTTAGTTTTAGATCTATAGAAAACACATGGTGGATTTGTGTAGACTTCAGGTAATTTTTGTATGAGCAGGTTCTGGATTTGCATATCTAATATTTCATTGAATGGTGTTTGAGTTGCCCTGATCTTTCCCTTCAAGGCACACAACACCTTTGCTGGCAGACTCTGCAATAATTGCATTGTGATGAAATAAGATATGCCAGAAGTGAGATAAATACTTACAGCCCATATTTTCTCATCATTCACCATTACACTGACACTGGTAATTTGTTCCTTTAACAGTTTTGTGGTGTTGGTTGGACGGTTGCTTGGAGCATTCATTGCTTTTTCCACCAAACTGCTAAATTCACTGTCATGGTTGTGTAATGTGCTCTCCCTGTAATCCACCATCAAGACATTGGCTTCTTCTTGATCAAATTGAGTGCCATTTGTCCAAATAATTCCCTTTTGGATGGATTCAGGCAGTTTCCCTTTACATTTCCCAAGTTTGTTTTGTTCCTCCATTTCTCTCCATTTCCTCTGTAGAGCAATTTCTTGAGTTTCTGGAGTTGGCTCTCTAATCAACACAGGAGGCAAGATTGGATGTCTAGATGCAGGTCTTCTTTGCAATGCATCTTGAGTTTCCTTTGACATTAACACCCTTTCTCCATCCATTTCCACTTCAACAGGCTTTTCAGCTTTATCCTGTGGTTGTGCACTGCTTGGTTTGACTTGCTCCCCCTTAGACATTGCTTTCCTTTTAGCTCCCCCTCTGGTCTCCACAACTACAGGCTCCCCCTGAGTTCCACCTGATTCCTGAATAGGCAATGATTCTGATCTTGCTACCTTCTCCCCCTTAGTTGAGTTGGCAGCTACTAGGTCAGTAAGGAACTGAATAGAGAGTTGAGTAGCAGCAAAACCATCAACCACCAGTTGAGAGAGAGAGAGTCCATCTTGGAGTTGAGGGTAGCACACTGTCCTTCCAGAGCTGCAATCCTGTTTCCATAAGCAGCAGAGGGGCCACCATACCTTAACCTTCTTGGAGGGGAAGGAAAAGAAAGGGGCTTGGAGGCTATGGGGGTTCTCACACTCTCAGGGTGTTTTTGAGTGATCTCATCACCCCTCACAGTTTGACTCTCAAGGCCTAGTGCCTGAATAGTGTGGGCTCCCTCAATAACTCTCTGGACATGCTCAAGTCCCTCTCCTTTTGCCAGCTCATTTGGCTGCCTCTCATTTTTATGCTCACCTCTCTTTTCTTTTATCTCTCTTTTCTTTTGCACACCCTCACTCAACCTAGATGCATGGGTATGAGCAGTACTAACATGCAGGGAAGGAGTAGATTTAGAATGTACCTTTAAGAGTTTGGCAAGAGGTAGATCATCATCAGAGGCATCCTCAATGATCACAGCATCAAAATCAGGCTGAGAGGACTGGAAAGCATCTTTGGCAGGAATGTTACTGTCAGTTGGAGTCTGGACAGCAGGTTCTGGCATGACAGCAACTTTGGGAGGTGGAGTGACAGTAGGTTCTGTAGTGACAGTATCTTTCTCTCCACCCATGACAGCAGCTGTGTCCAGGACAGCAACATTGCCAGTGTCTTTGACAGCAACAGAGGCTGTGACAGCATCTTCCTGAAGGTAAGATGCTCCTTGGAGTTCAGACAAAGTGTTGGCTGTTTCATTTTCTGAAAAAATACCACTTTGCCCTAGCTCAGTGTTTGGAGGAGTGGTGTCCATCTCACTTTGAGAAATGGGTTCTTGTGGACCACTAGATGGGGGCTCATCCATGATTGGAGATGGATGATCAAAACCTGAAGGGTTGGGACTGTCCCCTTCTCTAGGTTGTGGAGAAGAAACAAAAGAATGTGTAGGGAAGGAAGAAGGTGAAAGTGTAGTAGAGAGTGGGGGCTGATTCACAGATGAAACATGTGAACCATCAATAGGAGTAGAAAAATCCTCACTGTGCCCTAACTCACTGTGTGTTTCTTCAAGTGGGGGTATCTCAGGTTGGGAACCATGAGTTTGTGCAGACTCTGTACAGGGTGCCTTGGGAGACAGGCCAATTTCAATAGATGTCCCTTGTTGAGAAGGCACATCTAGGGAGGAGTTTATTTCCCTGGTTTCCTCTACAGTCTTTTGGGAGACTGCAGGGTGGCTGACAGTGGTTTTGGTCCTCCTAGCTCTCTTCTTCTTAGGCTCAGGGGGAACCACTGTGGGTTCTGTTTGACTACCTTCCTTATTTGCTGCACTAGGTGCAGTGTCTCCCTCTTGACTAACAGAGCTACCACCAACATCAGCTTCTAAGGATCTTTTTCTGGATTCTTGCAAGGCTTCTCTTTGGGCTTTGGGAAGTCTAGAGGGTCTAGGCTGAGTGTATGGTGTTGAATGTGGGTTAACTGAATTTGGGTCTAATTCAGTTTCATTCTCAAGAGAAAAGGAATCATAACCAGAAGGTAATGGATAATCAAGGTTGGACACTTGATCAACCATGTGTTGAGTGAAACAGAGTGGAATGTGTGCATTGAGATCTTGTGATGATAACAGTGTGTGTGTGTTCTTTTTCAAAACTGAGCAAGCCTCTAAACGAGGAGCAGCATCATTAAAATCACAGAATGAATTAATGCACAACATAAGAAAGCGAGGGTAGAGTGATACCTTCTTACCTATGGCAGCTTTGAGGTGTGCCATGAGGAGAGCTCCAACATTCACTTTGTATCCATGGACAAGAGAATGTGTCAGTTTCTTGATGTAGGAGGGTATTCCATTCCAGCCTGTGGACTTGGTAGAGAACACCTTGACCATCACATCAAATATCATACTCCACTCCTTTCGCAGATGTTTCCTATCCATTTCACCAGTTGGATACCACTTGGTAGTCCCCTCTTCGAGAGTAGGGCCTGCATACCCAATCTTCAAGAAGAGCTTCTTGAGAGTGTCATCATTTGCAAGTTCAGTAAATTGTTGTCTTGCTTCAAGTGTAATTCCAAGAGCATTGTTGATGACCTCAGCTATAAGAGTGTATTGTTGCCCAGAGATTGTGAATTGAATACCAGGGTTCTCACCCTCAGTTTGAGCAACAGCAGTTTGCCAAAACGCCTCAAGTCTGTCTAAGTCGAGAATGGGGGTTGAGGTTATGGCATAACCGAGATAGGACTTGTTCAAGAAAAACACTAGTCCTTTGAAGCCTTCACCAGCATCATTTGGGGAAAAGATGCCAGCAAAGTTTGTTTGAGAGAGAGTCTGTTTGGGGGCCATTGAGATTTCAAGAAAAGAAGAAAGTAAGAAAATGGCTTTTTGCTTAAAGAAAAGTATATTGCCTTGATTTCGATGAGAGTGATATGTCTGAGTAACTGGAGAATAAATAGGGGTATCTCAAACGTTTTGTGCATAAAAAGTGGATTTCAAGAACGTGTCTTAACCCACTCTTAAACACGTGAGTTACTGCCCGTTATTCACTGACCAACGTAGGATAAATATCCAATTTCAACGGTCCACTATTGGTGACAGTAACCTGTGCGCTAGAAACAATCTGTCAGTAATAAGAGGTGGTGACATTAGGTTTTGCGCGACAGCAACTATTGCGCAAAAACTTGTTGTCACCGTTAAGCATATGAATGACAGTATCCTTTACAAGTCTTGACAGAAAGTCTTTTCCTGCTGTCAAGAAGGTTGCTGTCAAGAAACACACGACAATATCCTTCTTAACGACAGTAACTTCGATTAGGAAATGGTTCTGTCATTAACTTATTAGAATGCTTGATTCATACACTTAACTTAATATTGACAAATTATGGATTTAGCAATGTAATCTTTTGAACACAGATATTAAGCAATTAACACAGACAAATCATAAACTCAATAACCACAAAGACAAGAACTTTTATTATTATTATTAATAAAATCATTCAGAATAGAACATTGAGTACATCATTTTATGATTTTATCAACTAGTTCTAAGACTTCTTCCTTAATCTCTTCTTCAGAGCGACCTTCTTTTTCAAGAAGTGCCTGAAGCTCCTTCTCTTCTTCCATAGCCTTGGCCTCCTCTTCCTTAACCTTGGCCTCCTTTTCCTCGTCTATCTCATCCAAGGCGTCCAGCAGTATCTCAAAGAGCTCATCGATCTCTTCATTGTCGGGTTCACTGTCACACTTCTTTAGCTCAACTTCAATTCCTACTTTGTTTTCCATTATTTACTTTAAAACTGAGAGCAGACTGGTGAAACCTAAGGTTAATTTATAGGCAAAACCGTCTAAGGATTAAAGTCTAATGGTCAACAGTTAGAGTACCCATACAACTACCACAAAAGTAATTAATGGTCGTGTCCTCCTTTAATCCTACAGATTAATGCAAAAAGGTGTGAAAGTCCAATGGAACAGATTTTTATCTCTCAAACTTAACAAGTAACCACATTAATGTCATACACGGTTTAAAAGTATGAGACTGGCACAAAATACTGACATGATAAGTCAAATCAACACATGCTGTCACATAACAGACATAAACCAAGTAGACAGTAACTTCTCTTGACAGCAGGGTTGAAGTTGCTGTCATGAGCTTCAATAGAGAATTTGGAAATAAAAAAAAAACTGAGTAAATCAACATACCAGGTTCAGCATTCCCAATTCACTTACCAACCTGTTGAAGGTTGCTTCATCCAATGGCTTAGTAAAGATGTCAGCAAGTTGCTTGTCAGTTGGGACATAGATCAGCTTCACAGTTCCTTGTTCAACATGCTCTCTGATAAAGTGATGTCTTATATCAATGTGCTTTGTCCTAGAGTGTTGAACTGGATTGTCTGATATGGCTATGGCACTAGTGTTGTCACAGTAGATAGGAATTTCACTTAACACTAGACCATAATCCAGAAGTTGATTCTTCATCCATAGAATTTGTGCACAGCAACTGCCTGCAGCAATATACTCAGCTTCTGCAGTTGAGGTAGAAACTGAATGCTGCTTCTTGCTAAACCATGAGACCAATCTTCCACCAAGAAATTGACAGCTACCAGTAGTACTCTTTCTGTCAATCTTGCATCCAGCATAGTCTGAGTCTGAGTAGCCAATTAGATCAAATCCAGTGTTCTTAGGATACCAAAGACCTAGGTTAGGAGTGCCTTTTAGGTATCTAAAGATTCTTTTGATGGCTACTAAGTGAGACTCCTTTGGATCACTCTGAAACCTTGCACAGAGACATGTAGCAAACATGATGTCAGGTCTGCTAGCAGTTAGGTATAGGAGAGATCCTACCATGCCTCTATAGGTGCTTGAATCAATTTTCTTCCCTTTAGGATCAAGATCTAGACTGGTTGAGGTGGACATTGGTGTCTTTGCAGGTGATGAATCTTCCAAGTTGAACTTTCTGAGAAGTTCCTTGATGTATTTAGCTTGACAAATAAAGATTCCATCAGATTGTTGAAGAATTTGTAATCCCAGAAAGAATGACAATTCTCCCATCATACTCATCTCATATTTGTTACTCATGAGAGAGGAAAACTTCTCACACAGTTTCTCATTTGTAGAACCAAAAATGATATCATCCACATAGACTTGTACCAGAATGATGTCCTTGCCATGGTGTTTGTAGAAAAGTGTCTTATCCACAACTCCTCTAGTAAACTGGTTTTCCAGAAGAAAGGTGGAAAGTGTGTCATACCATGCCCTGGGTGCTTGCTTTAGTCCATACAAAGCTTTGAAAAGTTTGTACACAAAATCATACACTTCAACATCCTCAAACCCTGGTGGCTGTTCAACATACACTTCTTCTTCCAACTCTCCATTTAGGAAGGCACTTTTGACATCCATCTGAAATACTTTGAAGTTGCAGTGTGCAGCATAGGCTAGAAAGATTCTTATAGCTTCAAGTCTTGCAACAGGTGCAAATGTCTCATCATAATCTATTCCCTCCTGTTGACAGTAACCCTTAGCTACTAGCCTTGCTTTGTTTCTTGTCACTGATCCATTTTCATCAAGCTTGTTTCTGAAAACCCATTTGGTCTCAATGACTGACTTTCCCTTAGGTCTTGGAACTAGCTTCCATACATTGTTCCTTTCAAACTGATTTAGCTCTTCTTGCATGGCTATCACCCAGTCAGAATCCAACAATGCTTCATCAATTGTCTTAGGTTCCATTTGAGACAGGAAGCATGAAAACATGCTGTCAGCAGAGACTTTGTTCCTGGTCTTCACTCCAGAATTAGGGTCACCAATGATGAGGTCACTTGAGTGATCCTTGTTCCACTTGGTGATTCTGGGCAAGCTACTTGACTACACAGGAACATTTTCTTCAGTTTGTTGAGTTGAATGATCACCAATCCCATTGTCTTCACCATGTTCTTCATTGTCTCCAGAGTCACCATTGTCATGAATGTTAGAGGATATGGTCTGTGACTGGGCTGGAGTTTGGTTGACAGTAGTGGCATTGACAGTATCTTTATCAACTTCAACAACTTGAGTGAAGCTAGGTTCTTCATCCACAATCTCCTCAGCTTCCAAGTATCCTTGATTCTCAAATCTGAATGTCTGCATCTTTCCTTCTTCATGCAGTCCTGGAAACTTGGTTTCATCAAATGTGACATTAACACTTTCTTCAATAATCCTGTGTTCTATAACATAAACTCTGTAGGCAGTCCTTTCTGTGCTGTAACCCATGAATAGTCCTTCAAAAGCCTTGGTGTCAAATTTTCCTTTCTTCTCATGGTTATCCTTCATCATAAAGCATTTGCTCCCAAACACATGAAAATATTTGACAGTAGGTTTCTTTCCAGTTAACAGACAGTAAGGTGTACTTGCATGAGTTTTGTTGATCATGGTTCTGTTCTGAGTATAACAGGATGTGTTGATAGCTTCAGCCCAGAAGTATGTTGGCAGTTTGGCATCATGCAACATAGTTCTAGCTGCTTCAATGAGAGTCCTGTTCTTTCTTTCTACAACTCCATTCTGCTGTGGAGTTCTTGCAGCAGAGAATTGTTGTACAATTCCTTCATCTTTACAGAAATTTCCAAGAGTGGCATTTCTGAATTCTGTACCATTGTCACTCCTCAAGATTTGAACTTTTGAGTTTGGAGTTCTATCAAGAACTCTGACTTGATCAATAATCACTTGAGCAACTTCATCTTTGGATTCTAGAAACTTCACCCAAGTGTACCTTGAGTAATCATCCACCATTACTAAGGCATATCTCTTCTTGGCCATTGATGGTACATTGACTGGTCCAAAGAGATCCATGTGAATCAACTTGAGTGCTTCAATGTTGGTGTTCATTTGCTTAGACTTGTGCACAGCTCTTCTCAGTTTGCCCATTTGACAATCTTCACACAGTCCTTCTTGACAGAATTCCTGTTGGGGCAAACCTCTCACTAACTCCTTCTTCATCAGAATATTCATTGTCTTGAAGTTGAGATGTGAGAGCTTCCTGTGCCAAAGCATACTGTCACCAACAGTTGCTTTACTGTAGAAACAGTAAACCTTATCCTTCTTTGTTGAATTTAAGTCAGCAACAAACAAGCTTCCTTTTCTAACCCCTTTTAGAGAGAGGCTACTATTCTTCTTGTGATAAATGTTATACAGCATCATATCAAAATCAACCTTGAATCCCCTGTCACTGAATTGGCTGACACTGAGTAGATTGTGCTTCAATCCATCCACAAGAGCAATATCTTCAATGACAACATTTCCAATTTCTAGACAGCCATCTCCCACTGTGTAACCCTTGCTGTTGTCTCCAAAGGTTATGATTGGGCCAGCTTTCTCAACATAATGTGATAGCAGGGCTTTATCACCTGTCATGTGTCTTGAGCAGCCACTGTCAATGATCCACATGACTTGATCTTTCTTCTTGCCCTGCAAAACAGAATGTGTCTAAGATGCATATGGTACCCAATCCTTGTTGGGTCCTGCAGTTTCAGTGTCTCCTGAGTTTCTTTCAGTCATAAAGTCATAAGAATTATCAGTAATCTCCTGTTTGACTTCTCTTTTCACCCACTTAGGTTTAGAATTGGACTTGGTCCTTTTCTTAGTGGATGAAGCCTTTTTGCTGTTTCCAGCAGGCTCAGAAGTCTCAACAATGTTCAGGTATGAGCATTTTTCAGTAGAGAGAACAGGTAAGTTAAAACATGTACTCATGGCAGTGATTTTGCATGGTATACATTCAATGTTGTTACAGACACTCATAGTTCTATGCAAAAGGGGGGTTCTGTGTAAGTTACCATTGAGTTCAGTTGCATTGATCTTATTCTCAATTAGTTTCTTACAAACATGTGTTAAGTGATGAGTAGATCCACAGTTATTGCATAGTTTCCTAGAGGCACCTCCAACATTAGTGTATCCATTTCCTTTATTGACACCTACCTTACCATTCCTGTTTTTAGACTTGGGAGTTACTGGATTGACAGTATGTTCAGAAGTTGCTGTCGAACTTTCCTTGACAGTATCTTTTATTCCTACTGTCTTGGCAGAAGGTTTTAAAGTTACTGTCTTGGAACCATTCTTGACAGTATCTTTGGAAGATTATGTCTTGCCAACTGTGACAGCATCTTTTGAACTTACTGTCTGATTGCTTGGTAAGTTTACTGTCTTGGGGATTGTGACAGTATCCTTTCCATCCTTGAATGTGCTGTCAACACCTTCATCCTCATCAAGTATTTCTTGTTTGATGCGCATGGCTTCTTCATCAAACTCAATTTCTGCAGCTTTGAAAATAGGAGTTTTAACTTTCTTGAGAATGGTGGGTTTGACAGCAGCACTCCCAGGACAATCTTGAATCACAGTTTCCTTTCCAGGTCTTCTACCATAAGAAAAACCTATACCAACTGACTGATTTTCTGTATGCTTATCATTGTAATCCTGAACTATCTTTGATGAGTTTTTATAAGCCTTGATTTTAAATTCATTTTCAGAAATCTCATTTCTCAGGTATTCCTCAACCTCTTTAGCACATTTCAATTCATTTTTAAGTTTAGCATTCTCCTAAGCTAAAGAGTCTAGTGAACTGGTTTTGAGAACAAGAGATTCATTTTCAGACTTTAGTGTTTCATTTAGCTTACTCAGCCTAGTGATTTCCACATTGGCAGCAGATAAGCTAGTATGTACATTGAACATTTCAGCACTTAAGTCTTTAATGGTTTTCTTATACTCATCAATGGACATATCAAGTAAGACAAGTGAAGGTACCTGACTTGAGGATGTTGATGTTACTTCATCAGTGCTAGCCATGAGAGCTAGGTTGACATATTCTTCTTCATCTTCATCATCAGACTCATCCCAACACATTCCTTCAGCCACATAGGCTCTACCTTGATTCTTCTTGGAGTATCCACCAGTTCCTTTCTCAAATCTCTGAACCTGTTTGGGTCTTTTGCACTCAGTAGCAAAATGACCAGGTTCACCACAGTTGTAACACTTGAATTTAGATCTATCCACAAATCCAGTCTTGTATCCTCCTTTGAATGAGCTTCCCACAGCAGCCTTTGATGAGCTTCCCTTGGTGAACTTGGATGCTTGGCCTTGGGGCCTGAATGACCTATCCTTCTTGAATCTAAAGTTCTTGAACTTTTTGGCCATGTAAGCCATAGTAGGATTGTCCATGCTTTCCAGTTCCTCCATAGTGTAGAAGTCTTCATCTTCCACATCCTTGAGCTGTAGTACTACTTTATCATCATCTTCAACAACCTCTTCTATCTTCAAGGATTGTACAGGGGTTGGTTGAGTGATTTGTAGTGCTTCACTAGGTTGTGTGATCCTTGGCACTTGTGCTACTAGGGCACTTGACATATTAGCCATCTTGTTCCTTGTTCCACTTTGTATGGCTCTCTTTTGAAAGAGTTCAAGTTCATACGATTTCAGAATGCCATAAAGTGTCTCAAAGGTTATATTGTTAAGATCTCTTCCTTCTCGTATGGCTGTTGTCTTGTGTTCAAGATGATCAGGCAGTGTAAGCAAGAACTTGACGTTCAATTCTTTTCTGTCATAGTACTTGCCATGTATCTGCAGTTCAGTTAAGAGCTTACTGAACCTTTCAAACATGGAGGTTAAGTCTTCACCAGGTTTGGCCATAAATGCCTCATATTGAGATATAAGTATTTGCCTTTGGTTGCCCTTGACTTCTTCACTTCTTTCACAGAGTAAGGCTAACCTGATCCACATCTCCTTGGCTGATGTGCAGCTTATCACACTTCCACACATGGCTTTATCCAACGTGAGAGAATCGAGCAAGATGAGTTGTAAGTGATCATCTAGCACCATTTTCTCCTTTTCAGTTTCCAAAAATTCCGAGGGATCTTTGGGAACCCAATGTGCAGGAATGATCTCACCATTTACTGTTGTGGCTTCAATTTCCTTTCTTGGAATGAAAGGACCATTCTCGAGTATACCTGGGTATAGTGGATTCGCAGCTTTGATAAACAACAAGATCTTTCTTTTCCAAATACTGTAGTTCTCTTTATCAAAAGCTGGGATCTTGATACTGTTTGATTTCTGCATTGTCGTCGGGATCTCAGATATGTATATTAATCTGAAAGCTCTGATACCAGTTGTTGGTCCTTGTGTATTGCAGAAGGGGGGGGGGATGAATGCAATACTGATAAAATTCAATCTCAGTTTCAACAACTAAAACTAAGATTTAATGTTATCAATAATATGTATGCATTCACAAACAGTAAATTAGAGAAGACAGTATTCACAAAATAAATGTTTTATTTATTTTGCAAAGTGTTGCTACAACCTCAAGAGAGAAATCTTGAGCTTCGTTTTTCTTCAAGGCACTTCCTAGTCTTCGTTACATCTCTAGAATGAATTGACAGTAGGTATAAGACTAATCCTATCACTATCAGTCACGGGTTTGTGAAGCTGCTGTCAATGTCAAGCGGCAGCTTCTTACAGATTGTCTTACCCATGTGACTTTCCTAAATTGCTAATATGTCAGATATACATCATAACAAAAGCAACCTAGATTCATTCTATTTCTAGCTAAAACAATTCAGCAAATAGAGACTTGACCTTGCTCTTGAATTGATTCGCTTTTGTTTGCAGTGCTTGAAGCTTCTGTCGTAGTCTTGCAGACTTGGTGCAGCTTAGGGATACTGCATCACGCCTGTTTCTTGAACATTGAAACTGTCACGGGATTTGACTGAGAAAGATACTTAGAACAAGGGTCTTTCTCGAGACAGTTACTTTTGCCGCAAAGCTTGCTGTCACAAGAATGTGCTTTTGGTGACAGTACGAGTTCCCCGCATAGTGTGCTGTCGAGGTTTCCAAACTTGCTGTCGAGGGCTAAAGTTGCTGTCGCGTAGTCTTCCGCCAATGTTGCTGTCAGAGTGAATATGCTGTCTTGACTTGCAACATTCTGTCTTCTTGTAATCTTACTGTCAATTCTTATGACAGTAACCTTTATTCATGCTGTCATCCAATATGCGTTCTTTGAGGCTTGAACACAGAAAGTGAACTTCTTCCAAATTACACAATTAAACTAACATTGCATACTGATTACAAGAACATACTTTGGCTGTGACAGTATGTTCTACTTAATTAAAAATTAAGTATATACAAAGTTAAGTTGTTCCTATGCTATCACCCATAAATCCCAACAGTACCTTTAAGAACAATACCCTGCCCTGTAGTGTGAGCCACATAGTGCAACACATGTTCCAAAGCATCAAAATGATGTGTTCCTGGAGAGTGCATGAACTAGCTTAGTGTTTGAACTGAATAAGACAAATCAGGACGGATATTTGTCAAGAAATTGAGCTTGCCAACAAGTGATCGGTATAAAACAGGATCATGATAAAATTCACCAGTGTCTGCATACAATTTCAGATTGAGAGGTAATGGTGTGGCTACTGGTTTGAATTTTGTGATGCCAGATTCAATAAGAAGTTCTCTAGTGAACTTTGCTTGAGTAAGTGTTATACCATAATCTGTATACCCGACTTCAAAACCCAAAAAGAAATGTAAGTAACCAAGATCTTTAATCCCAAAACACTTATGCAAATGATTTTTAAAAGTTGTGATAGCATCCAAATCAGTCCCCGTGATGATGATATCATAAACGTACAGTGCTGCAATGGTAATGTCATTACCTGTCCTCTTGGTGAACAATGAATAATCGTTCTTTGATTGAACATAACCTTGACATTTCAGCTCATGAAGTAATTTAGCAAACCACTCCCTGCTCGCTTGTTTTAACCCATAGATTGATTTCTTGAGTCGACAGACCTTATTTCCTGGATTGGGAAAACCTTCTGGCATGCACATGTAGACTTCTTCATGTAATTCACCATGAAGAAACGCATTATTAACATCAAGTTGAAATACTTTCCAATGTTTACTAGCAGCCAATGAGAGAATGCTACGAACTGTTGCCATTTTGACAACTGGGGAGAACGTTTCTTGATAGTCTATACCATATTTTTGGTTGAAACCCTTGGCGACCAACCTGGCTTTAAACCGTTCAATAGAGCCATCAGCCTTTAACTTTGTTTTAAAAACCCATTTACAACCAATTGATTTTTTTCCAGGTGGCAAATCAACCACATCCCAAGTGTTATTCTGATCCAAAGCTTATAGTTCAAGATGCATAGCTTGTACCCAATTAGGATCAACTGAAGCTTGTGCATAAGAAGTTGGCTCTTTGATGGAAGAAGTATGAACTAACAAAGCCTTGTGAGACAGTGGAAGAGACTCGAATGAAACAAAATTACAGATGTAATCTTGCAAATGACTAGGTTCAGTAGTTACTCGAGTAGATTTGCGACCATGAGGAGGTAAAGTAGTAGTAATAACAGGTGATGTATCAATGTGAGGTGGAGTAGTATTAATAACAGATGATGTATCAGTGTGTGAAGAATCATTATTAGACTGAGAAAAAACATCAGGAAAATCAAAGTGTCTAAACTGATTATATTTTCTATGTGTGGGAAGAAAAAATTGCGTAATAGGGATAGTAGGCAAATTATGCATATGAAAAGGAAAATTCTTTTCATAAAACTTAACATCCCTGGAAATTGATATTTTATGAGTGACTAAATTCAGAACTTTATAACCTTTGGTAGCTGCTGGATACCCTAGGAAGACACATGGATGAGCTCTTGGTTCAAATTTTGTTCGATATTGTTTGGAAGTAGAAACGAAACAAAGACAACCAAAAACTCGGAGATAAGAATAGTCTGGTTTGTGGCCAAAAAGTTTTTCATACGGTGTAACATTTCCAAACTGTTTTATTGGCATTCGATTGATAATAAAAGCAGCACTTTCGACACAATCACCCCAGTATTTTTTAGGTATATTAGAATGAAGAAAAAGAGCTTGAGTTGTCTCCATGTGGTGTTTTTGTTTTCGTTCGACCACCCCATTCTGCTGGGGTGTCTGGACAACTTGTTTGGTGAAGAATTCCGAATGTTTGGTATACAAACAGTATTCGACCTTGACAAAGTTCTAAAGCATTGTCTGTACGAATGATTTTGACACAAGAATTGAACTGTTTCTTAATGAAAATAATGAAGTTTTGAATAATAGAAACATAATCAAGTTTTGATTTCATAAGGTGAACCCAAGTAGCTCTACTATTGTCATCAACAATGGTAAGAAAATATTGACAACCATTGTGTGTTAAAGTATTATAGGGACCCCAAACATCAATATGAAGCATTTCAAATATCTGTGTAGTTTTTATTTCACTTGAAACAAATGACAACCTATGCTGCCTAGCAGCTGGACAAACAGTATAAATAGAGTCACACAAAATTTTAGGATCAATATGTTCAACAATAGAATTAAGTCTATAATAAGGCATATGACCCATTCTAAGATGCAACAATTTTGCTTCATCTAATTTGGAACTAACAATGACATTAGCCATGGAACTATGAGACACAGATGGCAAAAGTGCCTTTTTCAACACAAAAGATTTATCAACTGGAGAGGAAGATGGAATAGATGGAGGAGAAAAGAGACTGCCATCAACAAAATAAAGCCCTTGACAAAGATTACCAAGAAGTTTGGGATGACTCATTGAACGCTCCTGAATGAGACAAGAATCAGAAGTGAAAAAAATTGTTTGAGTGGAATTATGAACAAGTTTGGGAACAGATATCAAATTAAATTTGAAAGAGGGAGCACAAAGGACATCCGTGAGAGTGATAAAGTTGTTAAGTTTGATATTGTCAATGTGTGTAACTTTGATCTTAGTGCCGTCAAGAATCGTAATAAAACTATCTTCTGAAACTTCTTTCACAGTATGAAATTTTTTTAATGAGGAACACATATTATTAGATGCTCCGCTATCAATAATCCAATTATTGGTGTGACTAGAAGTAAGAAAGCAAAATGTACCTGCTAACATTGCATTTCCAGAATAAGAAGAATCTTGTTCAGTTGTGTTTTTCTGAGATAAGAGACTCGTGAGTTGATTGTATTGATCCACTGATATTGTTGGAGAAGGCTGAGAACTAGTGCCAATGTCAGAAGAAAACTCTTTGGCAGTGTGAGAGTGAGATGAAGAATCTTCAGCAGATTCATTAGTAGCATAAGCTACAAACTTCCTTTGTGAATTAGGTAGAAAACCTGGTGGGTAACAGTTCAATTTGAAGCATCGTTCTTTGCTGTGACCTGAAACTTTACAGTGATCACAAAAATAGACCTTCCTTGATTGAAAACTAGATGTAGGCTTATTGGTATTTGAATAAGCACGATTAGTAACATTCCTGTTGAAATTCTGAAAAACTGGCTTGAAACTATTTTGTTTCATATCCATGGCAAAAGCAATAGATTCATTTGAGCTAGACACTTTAGAAATCTCTTTGTGTCGCTGTTCTTGAAGTAGCATTCTGTAAACTTTTGGTAAACTGGGAAGAGTATCCATCATTAGGATATGATAACGAACATTAACAAAATCATTTGACATTTTCATGAGGAAAATCATCAACATCTGATCTTGTTGTAACTTGAGGACTTTCTGAGTTAAAGTACAAGTGCAATTAGCACATTCACACGTAGGCAACAGTTTTAGATTATCAATTTCATCCCAAAGTTTCTTCAACTGAGTATAATAATCAGAAATAGGAATAGTGATAGGTCCATAATTTAATACATTTTAATACCTATTTTATGTCTGTTTTCGTAATTTTATTATTTAATAAATTGTTTTCTTTTGATTTGTAGGAAAATAAATAAAATCATATTTCAAGCAGAAAAAGGTGAAAAATGCAAGGAGATGGAAATACTTGAAGTCAAAAGGAAACTGGAGAAAAATTGGAAAACTTATCGGAGAAGAAAAAGGAATTGAGGAAATATTTTTAGGATCCAATTTGTAGTCAAAGAGTCCAAACCCATTATTTTTCCTATATATATATATATATATATATATATATATATATATATCTCCCCTCTTGTATTTGAGACACCTAGAATTTAGAGTAGATCTGATAATTAGGAGTATGATAGATTTATTATTGTTTTTCGATACAAGTTCTTTATTCTATTCAAACACTTTTGCTTGCATTCTTTATATTTAATTGTTTTGTTTCTTCTACCATGTCTAGGTAAGTTAATTCTCCTAGGATGAAGATGAAGTTAATTTGATTATTGTTGATATCTTCTCGTTCCTATTAATTGATTCTCATGATTTTTCTTGGTGCTTAATTGGTCAATTGACAAAGTGATTTTGATATATTATTGTTACCGGATTTATTTTTCATAGCCTATGCTTGCTCCATGAAGTTTTGATGGGTTATTGTTAGATAACAAGTTTCATAGTATATTCTTGTCAAATTCATAGTCTCTGTGGATCGATCTGTGATTGCTACAACTAAACACTGTGCGCTTGCAGTTTACATTATTTTTACACATCAAATAGTATCCTGTGAGATTTTTAAAACCTCTTGTTCTAAAGAATACAACTGAGCAGAAGAAGCCTGTCCAAAACATTCCTCCAAATTAAGCCAAATCTCTCTGGTTGTGTCCACATAAAGATTACTTGCAGAAATTTGAGGTTCCGAAGCAGTAATTATCCATCCAGTTATCATACTATTACAACGAGACCAAGACTTATAAGCAGGATCTGCAACTTCCGGTTTAGCAAGAGAACCATCAATAAAAGCCATTTTGTTCTTAGCTGTAATTCCAATAACCATAGACCTCTTCCAGTTTCCGTAGCTTGTTCCATTAAAAGATGCTGTAACCAGTTTCATACCAGTATTATCCGAAGGATGTAGAAAATAGACACTAGATGGATCTTGATTTAACTCCATTTAGATTTAGAGTAATAAAAAACGTCAAGAAGGTTGAGAATTATCAAGACAGATCGGAGAGAGATCGAGATAACAAGAGAGATCGAGATAACAAGAGAGATATCAAAGCAGAAAATTGAATACAACAATTTGATAAAAAAATGGATAACAGATTTGCTTATAAAGCAACAAACGATGATCAAGCTATCAATATGATCAAGAATCAACAATACATTTTCACAAATTTAGAAGAGAGTTTGAGGAGATTCAACATTATTCATGAAGATATCAAGATATAACAGAGATTTACAATAATATTTACGATCAATTGTAAACAATGATACGATTAAGAAACGAAAGATTCGATCTTACTTAAAATAGATGAATCAATGATAACTTGCTCTGATACCATGTTATAAGTTTAAATCAAGCATTGTATATGAATGAACAAGCTACGACTTCCATTGATAAACTCAAGCTTTACAAGACTGAAAACACTATATAATACAAAGAGAAATCTCCGTGACTTAAGCTAGAAGAAAGTAAATCTATCATGTACAATCTAATCTAACTAACTTGCTTATATACAATATAAATACAAGATGTAACAGAAAGTTTGTTACATTGTTGTCATGGAGTGATGAGCTGGATAATTGCTGTCATTCTGTTTGATTGTTGTCATGGAGTGATGAGCTGGATAGTTGCTGTCATTCTGTTTGACTGCTGTCATTCTGTAGCTTAACATAGTGTTTGGTAAATTTCAAAAGCTGATTTTCTGAAAAGTGCTTTTGGCTGAAAAGCTGCTTTTAGAGAAAGCAGGTCCTCCATGCTTTTGAAAATAGTTGCTTTTCAGCTTTTGCGGGAAGCAGCTACTAGTTTCAACATCAAACCTCACCAAAAACATCATTTTTTGTATATTATATCTCAAAACATGCATATATCAAAAATATTACCAAACAATTATCTGATTTTCACAACAACACTTATTTTAATAGCATTTTTTCAACAGCACAACAATTTTTAACAACAATCCCAAACATAGCCTAACTATTAGATGTCCTAAGTGCTAAAAATAAACATTTAAATTGAAAGTCCACAATTCAATCATTTTAATATTTATGATTCGTTCCACAGAGATTATAAATATTTTTCACAAAACTTAATTTTCTTAATTTAGGCGAACTAGACTAATAATTTTGAGAAGATTTCATTTCTAACTAATTAATGATTATGATGAAAGAAAATTAAGAGAAACAACAGACTAATGAAGTAGAAACAAATAAAATATTAAAATGCGCATTAAAATGTAATAATATGCTATCGTACTAAATGTGTGTATGTAAAAACATGATTAAAAGTAAATGTGCAGGAATTTAGATCGGCAAAGAAAAATGGGCTAACAATGCTATTGGGCTAGAAAATGCAACGTGGGCCTAAACTGTCGTGGGCTATGTTAGATCAGAATTCAATGATCGTCAGGAGCTAGACTCAATTGATCAGGATTGCTAACGTCATCAGGATTACATGGTCGTCAGGATCAAGATACATATCAGGACTGGGATCAGGATTGATCATCAGGACTGGAAGCTGATCAGGATTCCTACTTCGAGTTATATTTGGAGTCTAGTTAAACATGGAAGTTTATTCTGTCGGTTCCTGGTTTATAGAATGTAGCTATCAATTATGGATAGGTTTCAATCTTTGTAATTGATTAGGACTTATCATTGATAGAGAAGCTGTGTAGTATATAAACACAGTTTTGGTTTTGGTTCGGTATGAATCAAGATAGAAGCTCTTAAGAACATAGAATTTCTTGAGAGAGTTTTTGTAAGCTAGCAGCTCTCAAGAACATCAGAATTTCTTGAGAGAGTTTGTAACAGTTTTATATCAGATTTAATAAAGCTGTTATCTTTCTTTCATATTTCTGATATATACATTAAGAAGTCGATTATCTTATTCTATTGTATTCAACCCCCCTTCTACAATAGATTATTACTGGGCAACAATTGGTATCAGAGCAAACTGATTTAATTCTGAATCAGATACGATCTAAAGATGTCGACAACCAAGTATGAAAGCATGAAGATTCCCATCTTGAAGAAATCAGAATATCCAACTTGGAGGGTAAAGATGCTGATGTACCTGGAGGCTATGGATCCTGACTATTTGGACAGGATTCGTGATGGACCATATATTCCTACAAGGATTGTAGAACGAACAGATACAGTACCTGAACATTATGTGGTCAAGGCTAAAAGTGAATGGACTCCAGAAGAAAAAGCTCATGTACTCAGGGAACCAAAGATAAAGAATATCTTACACAGTAGTCTTGATGCTGTCATGTCAAACAGAGTGATTGCATGCAAGTCTTCAAAAGAAATCTGGGATACTTTGGAAACTCAGTGCCAGGGATCTGCATCTGTCAAGAAAAACAGAAGGGCTCTTTTGATTCAAGAATATGAACAATTTGATGCAAGACCCGATGAGAGCCTAACTGATCTATATGATAGATTTCTGACACTATTGAACAGTTTATCTTTAGTTGACAAGGAATATGAAACTGAAGATTCAAACACCAAGTTTTTAAGAGCTTTACCTGAAGAATGGGACACTCAGACCTCGATCATTAGACATCAGTATGATCTTAACACTGTGTCTCTTGATGAAGTCTATGGGATGCTAAGAACTCATGATCTTGAAGTTCAACAGAGAAAGAACAAGAAAAGCAGCAAGGCAAAATCAATTGCTTTGAAAGCAGAGGCTAAATCAAAAGGAAAAGCTATGGAGGTCTCTAGAAGTAAAACAAGAATAGTTGAGTCAGATCTTGATGACTCTTCATCAGATACTGATGGCAATCCTGATGCCAATACTGATGATGACTCTTCTGACTCAGACTTTTGTGATCGGTGTAAATTTCACATCTCTCTCCATACAAGTAGTGTCTCCATATCTTCAAAGCAAACACAATAGCTGCTAACTCCAAATCATGTGTAGGCTACTTCTGTTCGTGGGGTCTCAACTGTCTTGACGCATAAGCAATCACCTTGTCATGTTGCATAAGTACGCATCCCAATCCTTTGTACGACGCATCACTATAGATTACGAAATGACCTTGATCGTCTGGTAGTATCAATACCGGTGCCGTAGTTAGTCTTTTCTTTAACTCTTGGAAGCCTTCTTCGCATTTATCGTTCCATATGAATCGCTCGCTTTTCCTTGTCAGCTTGGTCATTGGAGTAGCTATCTTCGCAAAATCTTGCACAAATCTCCGGTAGTATCCGGCTAATCCCAAGAAACTTTTGACTTCAGTCGGTGTCCTTGGTCTCTCCCAATCTTTCACTGCCTCTATCTTTGCTGGGTCCACTTTGATGCCTTCGCTGCTCACCACGTGTCCTAAGAAATGAACTTCTTTCAACCAGAATTCACACTTGGAAAACTTCGCGTATAGTCTTTCTTGTCTCAACGTTTCCAACACAATTCGTAACTGGTCTGCATGCTCTTCTTCTGTCCTTGAGTATATCAAGATGTCGTCGATGAATACCACTACGAACTTGTCCAAATATCTCTTGAAAATCCTGTTCATTAGGTCCATAAAAGCTGCGGGTGCATTCGTTAGTCCAAACGCCATTACTAAGAATTCATAGTGCCCATACCTTGTTCGAAAGGCTGTCTTCGGTATGTCGTCTGGTCTAATCTTCAATTGGTGATATCCTGACCGTAGGTCAATCTTTGAAAAATGTACCGCTCCTTTCAGCTGGTCAAACAGATCATCTATTCGAGGTAATGGATACTTGTTCTTAATGGTCAGCTTGTTCAACTCCCGATAGTCTATACACAATCTCATGCTTCCATCCTTTTTCTTGACAAACAGTACTGGTGCTCCCCACGGTGAAACGCTGGGTCTAATAATTCCTTTTTCTAGCAAATCTTGCAGTTGATCAGCCAATTCCTTCATCTCCACTGGTGCCATTCTGTAAGGGGCCTTAGATACTGGCTCCGCACCTGGTACTAAGTCTATTGCAAATTCAATCTCTCTATCTGAAGGTAAACCTGGTAATTCTTCCGGAAAAACATCTGGAAACTCATTTACGACTGGAATATCTTCTAACTTAGAAACTTCCTTATCTATATCTATCACATAAGCTAAATACGCCTCACAACCTTGCCTTAATGACCTCTTAGCCTGAATCATTGTCAGGAACCTCTTTCTTTGTTTCTCTCCTCTAAATATTATTTCTTTCTTTTCCAGGGTAACCAAAGTAACCCTCTTATTCTTACAATCAATACTTGCATCATACTCAGTCAACCAATCCATCCCTAATATCACATCAAATTCACCTAACTTAAAAGGTAACAAGTCAACATAAAAACGATTTCCCAAAATCTCTATCTCACAACGAGGATAATACGAACTGACCGCGATACGATCCTGATTAGCTATCTATATAGTCAACACTCCACTTAAAGGTTTCATTACGCAATTCAATCTACGAGCAAACGTTTCAGAAATAAAAGACTTCGTCGCTCCCGAATCTATTAACACTTGCGCAGGAATAGAATTTACTAGAAGTGTACCTGCCACCACGTCGGAATCTCTCACTGCTTCTCCCATTGACATATTGTAGGTCCTGGCTAACGGCTGGACGTTAACAACTGGGGGTGCTTCAATTGCCCGAATCATATTGTTCACGATTGCTGGTGCTCTGCAGTCCTTGATCATGTGACCTGGTTTCTTACACCGATGACACACAATGCCCTTCTTGCAATCCCGGGAATAATGTCCCTTCTGATTACATTTAAAGCATGTGACATTCAATCGATGGCATATTCCTAAATGTCGCTTCCCGCATGTCTTGCATTCTGGTAGTGGGGGTCGAGAAAGTCCCTGCTGACTGCCGGTTAGTAGACGGTTATCTTGTCCTACGCTTCCGGTATCTGGTTTCCTAAAACTCGTATTCCTTCCGTGCTGAAATCCCAGTTTCTTATTTGCTTGCCCTTGAAAACTTCCCTGATGCTGTCCCTTATCGGGTATCCCTGCTTTCCTTTTCTTGTTCTCCCTCTCTTTCATGTAAGAATCACTCTCTGTCTCCGCAATCATTGCCTTTTGGACCACCGCTGCATAGGTGTCCAACTCCAACACAGCTAACTTACTACGAATCCAAGACCTCAGTCCCTGCTGGAACCTCTTGGCCTTCTTCTTTTCTGTATCCACATAGGTTGGAACAAACCTTGACAACTCCGTAAACCTTGTTTCATACTGGGGCACTGTCATGCTTCCCTGCTTTAATTCTAAAAACTTTAATTCCATCTGATCTCTCATATAGTCCGGAAAATACCTTTCCAAAAACAACTCTGTAAATCTTGCCCACGTAATTAATCCCTCGGGCTCCATAGCCCTACTCGTTTCCCACCAATAACTGGCCTCATTCTTCAGAAAATAGCTTGCATACGCCGTCTTCTTATCTTCTGTCACCTCTATCAAGGCAAAAGCCTTTTCCATCTCTTTCAACCATGCCTTAGCCTCTACAGGGTCTGCTGATCCTTTAAATTCTGGAGGTTTTGCTGCCTGGAAAGATTTGAACGTAATCGTCGGTGCCGCTTGCTGGTGCTGTTGTTGATGCTGCTGATGCTGATGTTGCTGATGCTGTTGCTGCTGTTCTAAGAGCTGTTGCTGAAATGTTCGTTGCTGCTGTGCTAATGCGGCAGTTTGTTGAGTAAGAGTATTTAACAACTGGATTACCATCGGGTCCATGCGGCCCGTGGGAGGTGTATTTTGTTGACCCTCTTGGTCAGAGGTATCAGTTGAACGGGTTTGTCGTCTAGGAGCCATATCGCTGATGAATAAACAATAATTGGCTTAATCAAACAGTCCATATAAAAGAAGGAAGGATCACAATTGATATCTCGAAGGTTTACAGATCTTCTCAACGGTGTATGGATACACTCGTTGCAACAAGTAGAATAACAGTTATGATGTTGGAAATGAATGACAGGGGAATAAATACAGTTCTATAAAAGAGGTTTATCATATATATATAGATAGAGTTAGTACAAGCGTAGAACGCTTCAAAAGAAAATATATCATGGCTGAACCACAACTGCCGACCAGCAATACAACAAAAATGCAACAACAACCCGAGGCGTTCCTATAAGCCCGGTGCACTGCTGATTCTACAATATGCATCTATATACTAACTATCTAGAAACCATACATCCACGTCACATCTGTCTGCTACTAATACCTGCTCACGGATCACCTGCTCCTGCCGGCCATAACGGGGGTCCTGAAATCTCTGCAATCTCACTCATCGCATAATCCAAAATCTGTCTCATCCCTGCTACTGTCTCTCCCTCTCGACTAGAAGCTAATCCGTGCAATCGAGTCTCAACCAAGGTCCTCGTAACCTTAAACCTCATCTGAATGTTTCTCATCTGATCTCGAAGTCTGTCTCTCTCTCGGACAGCTGCTGCTTCGATCGAACGAACTCTACCCATCTCCATAACCTGTCCATAAAGGTACTCATTCTCTCTACTCACCCTCTGATATACATGGTGTGGAACTGGTGGCTCACCTAGCTGATACAAAGGCCCACAAACTGATGCCTGAGACACTGGTGCTGGGGCTTCTTTTCGGAGTGGAATAGGACAAGGTATCTGATCTCTCCTGACTACTGGGTCCTGATGCCTAGGCTGATATCGCACTGGCCGAGACGGTCCTGCTCTCTCAATGGGCGTAGGTATCTCTGACATCGTATCCTCGGAAGGGTCTGAGTCCGAACTAGAACTAGGGGGCTGCAATTATAACCACACTTAATCACTACGCATAACATCCCTAGTTGACTTCCTAATATCCTTACGTGAATTCCTAACTCTCTATGTTATCCTGGACCCTAAGTCCTAACTTGTTTCAAATGCCATAACATGTTGCTCTGATACCAACTGTGACGCCCTCCAAACCCGAGGTACAGATTTGAGGAGTCATCCGACCAACGGAATACTATTTAACACATGCATAATATATTTAAAGACACAAATACCCCTTGACCAAGACCGCATCCAGATTATGGCAATGAACACAAGCTACTACAATCTTATATTAATACAATACCAGTTTTATCAGAGTTATTACATCACAACCAAAGTTCAAATCTAGACATCTAATCTAGAAAAGCAAAACAACAACTACCCTGCCAATGACAATGACACGAGGGGCTCTCCTGGCTGCTGGTGAACTATCGATCACGCTATGTCGACTCATACTCTCGCTTCACTGGAATAGGGTTAGAAAACAACAAGCAAGAGTGAGCCAAAATTGCTCAGTAAACATCAATGAATCATTTCTATCACAGTTGTAAGGATATGAATTTATGATATTAGAATCAACAATATTTAGCTAACACATGCTTTGTATCAATAACAATGGAAGAAAAGAATTAGAATTTGGCTTATACATTTTATTCAAATCAAAGGTTGTGCTGCTGGCCAGCCACGCATCAACCCCGGACTAGCTCATGTCATAGTCCTCTACTGGATCCTAGGCCAATTTGGGCCTTAAGTTATTCTGACCATGAATATGGTCCGACCAATTACTGGTCCATTTTTAAAAACACATGCCAAATCTATAATAGGGTATAAACAATAACATGCTCAATAAGATAAACTGAATGTATAGTAATTGCAAAAGAGCTTCAACTGTTCAGTATCAAATGAAGATCGAGAAACAATCATGGAGTAATTTCAATGGTACGGTGTACTCATTCAATAAGGGAATCAATAATGGTAGTCGATAATCAATGACCGTAATCAATAGTCAAGATGGAAGTCAAATAATCAATGGTTGTCAATGATAATCAAAGGATGATAAACAATAACAATAGGTGGTAAACAATAATCAAGTGAATTGGAAATAAGGGTTTCCGATGCAGATCAAATCAAAGAATCAAGAATCTCTAAGGAAATGGAATCAGTTGTCCAAATGCGGTTAAAGGATTGATAATTGAATTATTCTGGGGATAACGGTATTCAAGTAATCAAGACAATAATACATTTTATCACAAGTAAAGGCACAGATACTTGCCTGGTCTAAGCTGCTGTCGGATCGACTCTGTTCACTCTACTTTTCCCTTTCCCTTGCTCCGGGAACTCGATTCTATAATTAAACAACTTATCACAATAAGTCTAACTATTTTCGTTCTACTCTCGACACTTATTCAATCAATAATCACATTTAAACAAGTAACCGGTTACGTATCGGACGTCCGGTATAATTTACGATATTTAAAACTCAGATATTTGCCCTAGTACGGGCATATACAGACTATAAAACACAACACACAATTAATATGAACCATATAGCACTTATAAACATTTTTAAAACATCATACGAAACTTATTTGAATTTTTGATAAGTCACGATTAATTTTTAAATCAAAAATCGGATTTTTAAATCCAATATAAACATTTAAATGCAAATAAATCAATTAATAAAATTAATTGACACTCTTTAAATACTCAAACTATTTTTAAATAAATAAATAGGCTTGAAAATAATTAAACTGAATTTTTAATTAATTAAATCCAATTAATAATTAATTTTTAAGAATTAATTGCTTAAAAGAATTAACCAATTAATTAATAAATTAATTATTAATTAAAAATGATTAAAATAATTAAGTTTAATCAATTTTCGGATTTAAAATAATAAATATAATTTATCAGAATTTTTCTGATATTAAAATATATTTTTAAAATAAAAATATGAATTTTTAAAGTTTTAAACTATTTTCGAATTAATTTTTAAAAATAAAAATCCAAAAACAGTTTTCTGAAAATGAATTAGGGTTTTGAAGATTGAAACCGGGTCGAAAAATCGGGTAAACGGGTCGGGATGAACTGGAACGGGTCGCCAAGAACTCGCCGGAAATTTTCCAGAATCCGGCGACCTGCCCAGAATCCGGCGACCAAAATACACGTTAAAAATTGGGGATTTTTATATCAAAACGTTCCAAATAAACACAGCAACTCATTCCGATCAAAAACGTACCAAAAGCATCGCCGGAATCAAAAACCCGACTATTTTCCGGCGAGCTTAAACAAATTTTCCGATCTGTAAAAATCCTACATGAAACTCTACGTTCTTTATGTTAAAATGAAGCTAAGAACACATACAATGAAAGCCCTCTACCAAAAACAATGTCAGATCATTCATATGAACGGACTATTCAAAAGAAGAATTCGGGTCAAAAACCCGAAAATCAAACCCATCAAAATCGAACATAAACATGAAATTAAAGCATGGATTCTTGCTAATTAGAACCCTAGGAACATGTTAGAAGCAACCAATTGAACGGAGAATCAACAGAATGAAAATCCCCAAATCGAATCAAGAACCCTAATTATAATTCGAAACTTGTAAAATCAATATAAACTCGAATACTTACCAGATGATGATGAGGTTGGAAGATTCTGAAACTAGATTTTTGGGGCTTTGATTTGAGTATAAGAACTTCAAATTTGGACTTCAATAACCCTTAGAACGAATTGATTGAAGATCAAGAACACAAAAATAATATTTGGGAATTTCGGATTTTATGAATAATTGCTGCAGATTTGCTATGAGTTATGAAGTCTGATTTGTCTTTTTATATTTCTGGAAAAATAATACCCCAAATAACATTTTTGGATCGATATTGATTCGTTAGATCGTTTAAAAACCCTAATTAGGTCAAAAACACGTTTTACGAAAAATAAGGGGTTAAAAAGGTTGATGATCATCCAAATTGATATATATCATTATATAACTAATGCTCAAGAATACTAGGGCTATAACAACTTCAATATTGATATAGAACGACAAATCCGTCCCCTTAAGCAATTAGGGTTCGGAACGATTTTTCCTTTTTCGGATCAAAAATTGAAATTTATTCGCAGAATCAAATAGGTAGGGTTAAATAGAATCCCATAACCCTTTCGATAAAGATTCGAATATGAAAGACGAAGAATTAAAAATGAATGTACGAAATTTCAACGGGGCCCTTGAATTATCAAAACGGCTCAAAATTGAAAAAAATTCCAAATGACGAAATATTTGAAAGGGGCTTTCGACTCACCATTTAACACATAATCACACCACAATTATCATTTAATAATATTCCAATATTCCATAATAAATATTTTAGATTAAATATATCATTTAATCAAATAATAAAATTCACGGATATTACACCTTTGGTGAAATGATTCTCAAGGAGAAACTGTGATAGAGTGTCATACCAGGCTCTTGGTGCTTCTTTCAAACCATAGAGTGCCTTGAGTAGGAAATAGACAAGTTCTGGATAATTTGGATCTTCAAAACCAGGAGGTTGACTGACATAAACCTCCTCCTCCAGTTCCCCATTCAGAAACGTACTCTTGACATCCATTTGATAGACTTTGAAATTGGCATGGGCTGCATAGGCTAGGAATATCCTTATTGCTTCCAATCTAGCAACATGGGCAAATGTTTCATCATAGTCTATTCCTTCTTCTTGAGAATAGCCTTTTACAACCAGTCTAGCTTTATTCCTTGTGACAATGCCATTTTCATCCATCTTGTTTCTGAATACCCACTTTGCACCTATGACACTTCTGTTCTTAGGTTTGGCACCAACTTCCATACTTTGTTTCTCTCAAACCGATTTAGCTCTTCTTGCATGGCTAAAACCCAGTCTAGATCTAGAAGAGCATCCTCCACCTTCTTTGGTTCTTCTTGAGATGGAAAACTACTGTACAAGCATTCTTCTTGAGTTGCTCTTCTTGTTTGAACTCTTGTGGTTTCATCACCAACGATCAAGTCAAAAGGATGTTCCCTACTCCATTTTCTTTGAGGTGGTAGATTTGTTCTTGAAGAAGTTGCTTCATGATCATTTTGACTGATAAGATGCCTTTTTCAAACTCCCCCTGAGTTTGTTGGTCTTGAACTGTTAGCTGATGTTCCAATTTGACTTGCACGGATGCTTCTGGTTGACTATTCACGGATGCACCAGTTTGACTAACCACGGATGCACCGGTTTGACTATCCACGGATGCACCAGTTTGTCTATCCACAGATGCACCAGGTTGTTTGTCCACGGATGCACCAGTGTCATTGATAGTTTCATCCATTGTTGGAACATTCACTATGGGTGATATTTCTTCATCATGATCATTATCTTCTTCATCATTTTCACCGTTAGATAAATTTTCTTCCTCATTCTCAAATCTTAGAGTATCATGTAAACCTTCATCACACAGTCCTAGAATATTATGATCATAAAAAACAACATGTATAGATTCTATAACAATGTTGATCATGAGATTATAGACTCTGTATGATTTCCCTGCTACATAACCAACAAAAATAGCTTCATCTGCCTTTGCTTCAAACTTGCCTAGGTTTTCACCTTCGTTCCTTAGAACAAAACATTTACATCCAAAGACATGAAGAAATTCCAGGGTTGGTTTCCTTTTTCTGAGTAGTTGGTAAGGTGTCATTCCTTTGGCTTGATTAACCAAAGAAATGTTCTGAGTGAAACATGCAGTGTTAACTGCCTCAGCCCAGAAATAAGTTGGCAGCTTTGATTCTTCCAACATTGTTCTTGCTGCTTCAATTAGGGTTCTGGTTTTCCTTTCCACTACCCCATTTTGCCGAAGTGTCCTTGCTGTAGAAAATTCATGAACAATCCCATTTTCTTCACAGAACCTTATTAGGGTAGAATCTTGAACTCGGTGCCATTTTCACTCCTGATTCTTCTAACTTTCTGATCAGGATGATTGTTTACAACCTTGATGTGATTGATTATGATTTTAGTTGTCTCATCCTTAGAGTGCATAAAATAAGTCCATGTAAATTTAAAGAAATCATATACAATCACAAGGCAGTATTTCTTCTTTGAGATTGACATGACATTGACTGGTCCAAATAAATCCATGTGAAGTAATTGAATTGGCTGAACAATAGATGATTCAGTCTTGCTTTTGAAAGATGCCTTCTTTTGTTTTCCTTTCTGATAAGCATCACAGAGGCCATCCTTGGAAAACTCCAATTGTGGAATACCTCTAGCAAGATCTTTTCTTACCAAATCATTCATAACTCTAAAATTCAAGTGTGACGGATTCTTGTGCCATAGCCAACTTTCATCCTTGTTTGCTTTGCTGAAAAGACAAGTAATTGAATCTGTATTTTTTGAGTTGAAGTCAGCTATGTATACATTCCCTTTTCTGTATCCTGTCAATACCATATTGTTGTTCTCCTTGTCAGAGACAACACATGCTTCTTACCTAAAAGAAACCGAAAAACCTTTATCACATAGTTGACTGATACTAAGAAAATTTTACTTTAGACCATCAACTAGTGTTACTTCTTCAATGATGACATTGTTCATTGTTATCAAGCCATATCCCTTAGTGTAACCTTTGCTGTCATCTCCAAAGGTAATGCTAGGGCCAGCTCTATCCTTAAACTCTGTGAGTAGGGTAGAATCTCCAGTCATGTGCCTAGAACAACCACTATCCAGGTACCATAGATTCCTTCTTTTTCCCTGCCCACATCAAAACCAAATCAAGTTGATTTAGGTACCCAAGTTTCCTTGGGTCCTGTCTTGTTAGCCTTCTTCCTATTAACCATGTCATTTTGCACTTTAGGTTTTGACTGATTTAAATCAACCTTAACCTTAGGTGTTGACCCTTTGCAAGATAGGATTTGTCAGATGTTCAGAAGCGTAAAGATTTGATGCATGCATTGGAGCAATATTGGCATACATGTTATTCATGTTGGGTATGTTCCATGGCATTTGTGGCATACTGAATGCATTAAAATATGGATTTGGTACAAATGGCATGTTGGCATACTGATGAACATTTTGATCAAATAGGTTAGGCATAGCAGACATGACAGACATAGGCACATTCATCACTGGCTTAGGCAATTGAACATTAACATTATTGACAGACTTGCAATTAGTAGACAAATGATTAACACTACCACAATTAACACAAGTCTTTCTAGGAGCATACTTATCAGGTGTGTAATTGTTGTGCTTGTTAATCCCTACTTTACCATTTCTGTTCTTTTTCTTTTTAGCCTTATCCTTGACATCCATGTTTTCTAACTTGTCCTTCAATTGCTTGTTGGACAAGTGACCTATGTTAACCTGTTCAACATTCTTGGTTTTGCTACTTTCTCCCTGAACAAAATTTTTGGTGGTTGGACCATATTTCTTTTTTGGGTTCTCCAATTTTTCCTTGCTAACACTTGTTGTGTGCTTCACAGGAAGATTCTCATCCGTTGATCAATCATCTAACAATGGATGATCATCATCCGTGGAAGCATCATCAGCTCCTAGACCCTTAGAACTAGTGTCTAGTTTCTCTTTCTCCTTTTTCACTGGTTCCTTATAGAAAGTGTCCACTCCTTGAGCTTTGATAATGTTAGTGGCTACATTTCTAGAATCATTCCACCTAGCAATTACTTCATGTTCTTTTGCTAACTGTTCTTCGAGAATTTCTTCTCTTTTCAGAATAGTTAACAGTTTATCCTTAGCAATCTGACACTCTAACCTCATTTTCTCAAATTCAATAAACTAAGTTTCTAAGACAGCATTTCTATCACTTAGAAACAGATTAACATCTTTTATCCCGGTGTTTTCTTTTATAAGTGATTTAAGAGAAACACACATATGGTAGAATTCAGTAGACATATCATTAATTGCAATATTGTATTCCTCTGTAGAAAGCTCAGTGAGGTTGGTAGTGATTACCTGATTGGTTGATGAACTGGCCTCCTGCTCACTTGAATCAGCCATCAGTGCAAGGTTCACAAACTCAGTGTCCTCTTCAGAATCATTCCCACCATCAGCCCAGTCATAGTCCTGAGTTATGAATGCCCTTTCCTTTTGTTTGAGAAGTTCAAAGTATTTCTTCTTATAATCAACAGGTTCAAACTCCCTGTCATTCTTCTCATCTTTTGGTCTTTTGCATTCACCGGAAAATGTCCTCCCATTCCACAATTGAAACATTTAAATTTGGACCTTTCAACATAGTTCTTGTTTGATTGAAAGTCCTTTCTGAATGGCTTGCTCACCTCAGGGTTTATTTTGAACTTGATCTTTGAGAATTTTCTTGACAGAAAAGCTAAATGTTCATCTAGCTCATCCATTTCATCTTGGTTAGAGGGCTCACTTTCTTCAATCATCTTTCCCTTGCCCTTGCCTGAATCAGCTCTACCTTCACAAGCAGTTGGGCTTGGTGTAGCTTTGGCCTTTCCTTTTAGTTTCTTATCCTCATCCTCAGTTGCAACTAGAGCAACATAACTACCTTTCTTCCGACCCTTCTCAATTTCTTCATCTTGCTCCATTTCTAATTCATATGTCTTTAAAGTTCCATAGAGCCTTTCAAGAGTGAAATTCTTGTACTCTTGAGTGTTTCTTAGAGAAACAGTCATAGGCTTCCATTCTTTGGGCAAAGATCTCAGAAATTTGAGATTCGAGTCTTTGGCCTGATACATCCTTCCATACAACTTTAATCCATTCAATAGTTTTTGAAATCTACTAAAAGTGTCATTCAGAGACTCACCACTTTTGAAGTGAAAGTGTTCATATTGCTGTATTAGAAGTTGCATCTTGTTCTCTCTCACTTGCTCAGTTCCTTCACACAAAGTTTGAATTGTGTCCCAAACTTCCTTGGTTGTGGTGCAGTTAATAACATTGTCGAACATATCACTGTCTAGACCATTGAACAGAATTTTCATGGCCTTTTTATCTTTTTGCACCTCTGTAACACCCCCAGATCCGGGGTCAGGAATCTGGGTTGTCACGCTCCATCAATTATACAATACCTGCATTACTTACAACATTCTAATAATACAACTCCAAAGACCCCAATCACTTACGCACACACACACACAAGTTATAGCCTTGGAAATGAGAAACAAAAGTAACATTTGTTATTACAACTCAAATGTACTATCCAGGATCTCATCTATTATTTACAACCTCTACCTGAAGTTACAATAATAGACCTCACCGTTCTATACAAGGTTTAATAATACAAACCTACTCGAAAACAATTCTTACTAATACAGTCTGCAACTATTCTGCTCACACCGGCAGTATCCATCCTGCTGAACTAGCTCAAGGGTGGTCTCTCCATTCCCTTGCTCTCGTAACACGAGGTGAATCAGCAACGTTTTCTTCATGCTGAAAGGTTTAATAAAGCAAGAATGAGCTAATAGCGCTCAACAAGAAATCTATCCCAGTTTAAATCTCTAAGCTTTAAGGTAGATAATCCATATAGGATCCATGTTTAAAAACTACTAGGGTTCGACCCCAAAATAGTATACCGTTCAAAATACCGTAAGACTTATAATCATACTCCAATACTCTTCTTAAATCATTTAGAAATCCTTGGTATCGATATAATGAACCAAGATTCAAAACATATCTTTTAAAATAGATATCAGATATTGGAATCAAGGCTTAAAGCCTATCCATTGATTCAAAATACTATATAGTTCAACATACTGTATATCTTAAATACCTTCTCAACATATATACACATATCTATTTAGATATCTCATACAGTTCAAAATACTGTAAAATATCAGTAATGAACACCTTTTCGACTCTTTTGTGTTGTGGTATATAAAAGAAGCAAGAATGAGCACTATAGCTGGACAATAATATATAGCAGCATAATTAATCATATATGTAAGCTGATATCACAATTGAAAACCTTTGAAACTCCGTTCATATACAGAACGATAAGTTTAAATATTCTTTTCGTCAAAACAGACCATACAGTACAACTACTGTATGAGGAACATCATTACTCATCACTACCACATTATCAGTAACTCAGCACCTAGGCTTTCGCTACAATGTGCAGCACAACTCCAATTGGAGGGAAGGGACCTTTTTTCCGGAGCACGCCACAATACACGATGATCAGTCGTTGTATCGTACTCACACTTTTCTACTAGTAGATGGACGACATCTTAACACGATTATCACCCCAGCCGCATACGGGCTTTGTATCAGCTGGACTGTCCTACAGCCTCTTACGTGAGTTAAGTGTTGGACTGCCCAGCAGCCTCTTACGCTATAATCAGAGGTACTGTCCAACAGCCTCCTTCACTGCTAGGAGACCACCCCGAGTGATTGTCATTGGACGGGTAGTTGTTTTACTTTGGAAGTTAGACTAGATGTCTAGCTTTGTATATTAAGTGTGTAATAACTCTGAAAACTGGTTTGTAATAATTATGACTTAAAAGCTTGTTTCATGCCATAATCTGGATGCGGTCTTGGATAAGGGGTATTTTATGTTATTATATTATTATGCATGTGCTAGATTCAGGTATGTTGTGTTTCGTTGGTCGAGTGACTCCCCAAATCTGTACCCCGGGTTTGGAGGGCGTCACATACCCTTTCATTAGAGCACCAACTAATTTGAATCAAATTTGCAAAGAAAGAGAGCATGAAAATATGAAGAAAAAAAAATATAAAAACAACATATAGTTAAAACATTAGAAAGTTTATTAACATCTTAAACTGTGTCCCAACGACATCATCATTATCATGTTTTAAGGTATATAATGTTTTAAGGTATGATGTTAGTATATAATTACAAATAATTAGTCAATAAAACAGATATAATAACAAATTATTACAACTGCTCTACTTTAATATTTAAAAAATGTGAATCACATAATGTAAGGGTTGCAACTATTGCAACATTGTTTGCAATGGTTGCAATAGTTGCAACTGATAAAAAAATTGAAGCTCAATATTAAAACGAATCCCCATGCGGGGCCTGTTGAACACAATCCAAAGAAAATGAAATGGACATAAAAGCCTCAACTAGTTAATAATACATGTGTGAATAATATATAGAATTCTTCTTAAACACATACTTGTTTGTCGACAATGGCATGCAACTTAGAGAACTCTAAATCAAAGTGCGACCGCATCTCAACTATGGTCTTCCTTAAATCATCTACCTCAGAAGTCAACAAGTTAATCATGTTTTCCATTTCGAGCGGTGACATATGAGATTGAGGTAGATCAGAAGATGTAGAAGCACCCCTAAGTGATGGGGGAAGACGACCAACAATAGCAGCATCAATGTCAACAAGCATATTCACCGGACCATTTCAGCATACGGGGGATACAACCAGCATCTTGCATATGACATCATCTCCCATTTAGGTATGGACAACACTCATAAAACCAAAGTTGAAACGCATACGGGAAACCAACAAGCCTGTAATAGTTGTCTTTGGATGTTGTTCTCACGACATACTTCAATGAATCTAAAGTGCACTTAAACACTTCCTTACCTCAAGGAAACTGATCAAAATCTCCACTATCTATCATGTCTAGATCACATATAGGGACTTGAGAATCATAAGTCGAGCTAAGTAGGAAATTTTGCAAGAAATACAGGTTTGCAACCTTCACCGCATCCTCATCTATTTCCCACCCTTTAGAGTCAAAAACATTCTTCACATTGCTCCTATATATACGGTCAATGTCTGAAAAATACCTAGTCATGAAGCTGTTCTCAGTCCTAGCGTAACGCCTCTTGTCAACTGAACCAAAACAGCAAAGACCGGTGACAAGAGCAAATTCTTTAATCTCAAAACATAGCTTCATTCCACCAACACCAATCCAAATCTCAAGCTTCTTCGGTTGATTTATTTGCCTAAGCAGAAAATTGTGGATGAGTTGAAATTGTATCTTAAATGATGGCAGCCGGACAAAATTTCCAAAGCAACCATCAGCAAATAGAGAAACATGGTGCACTGATAATGTGTCCTGTATAGCCGTAACAAGTTCATACTTATTGTTGGTACCGAGCTTGGCTGACTTGTGGTTTGCAACTGGAATAATGTAATCCATCCCCTGCATTAGTATTCATAACATGTGTTATAAAGGGTTTCGAGCATGAAAACGCAACGGAAAACGTGTAAAAACAGAAAAAATAACGAAACCCTCCGTAGGATCCATGCGAAACACGATGTTTAATTCGTGAAAAGAATTGTTTACCTTTTAATGAGCTTTACGAATGGTTGACAGATGGAGGTCCTTTGCTTTGATCACCACGTGTCCCGCCTTGCGATACACGTCTCTAATCAGTCCACACGTACGCCCGATCGTCCAACGATCACCGAAGTTGGTACTAGCCAAGAACTGCCCTCGTAACTCTCTCTCTCTCTAGCCTCTCTTTGATTTAGAGCTGCTAGGGTTTTTAGAAAAAAAAACGTTTTTTTCAATTAACCCTAAAACAATACATCATAATGTATTTATATGGAGAGAATTCGGGGCCTATACCTAATCTGATTGGGCTTCCAAAACCCAATCTGATTATTAGTAGTATTATTTATTATATTCGAATTCTTATATAATTAATCAAGTCCTACTTAATTAATCCAATAATTCAATAATAATAATAATTCAATTAAATTCGAAATTTAATTAATGGTCCGTTTAAAACGTTCTTTATGTGTAACCCTTTAGGTTATTATTACGTTGGCAATAATTTTAATATCTCATAATAAAATTATAAACAATGAGCGGCATCTAGTCATACATCATTGCTACCCAAGTAATAATAATAATTGGTGATCCAATTAGACCTTTAATGAATAATGTTCCATGTAATATAATCCTTTTAACCTTATATTATAGATTAAACTCGAGGCATGGTTTATGTCATCCTCTTCAACATTTAATCCCGGTTTACTTGATCGATGAGTAGACTATTAAACAAATCACAATTTGAGCATGGCCATGCATTTCATAGTCTCACTCAATCAAGAGGCCAATAATATCACTCCTTAAATAGGAGGGTTAAATCCTATATCTATCATTCATATTTATAATATGATTCATAATATACCCAATGTCCACCTTTATCATTACCCGGTCAAAGGTAACTTTGAGTAGAATCAAAGTATATTAATTCTCATATAGAAATATAATGATTTCAAGTCTAAGGATCATTACACCATTATCATTGTGATAATTGCTTATGACACTTGATAACATTTACCATGAAGAATTCACACCGTGGGTCTATCCAGTGCCATGTTCTGCTAACATGCACTTATGTCTTTGACTTTAGTATCACCATACTTATGACCAATGAGATGTGGTCATCAGTCAACAAACATACTAGTCTTAATGCATTATTATTGTCCTCAAATAATAATACTCGACTAGGGATCTTTTAGGATTATAAACACTACTCATATAATCTCATTTCTAAGTCACATACTTAGAGATATAGAATTCATGCTTATATTCCAAGGACATTTATTATTCAAATATTTATATCGCAGTTAATAAAGACATAATAAATAATTGAAAGAAAATCCATAGAACATATTTATTAATAATCAAAATGTCTTCCCTAAGAACATTATAGTATTGTCTCTAGGGCACAAGCACTAACAATCTCCCACTTGCACTAGAGCCAATCACCCATGTATCTAATACCCATGGAACTAGTGTGACCTTCGTGCTTCTGCTGCGACAAAGCCTTAGTTAGTGGGTCTGCAACGTTATCATTAGTATGCACTTTACATATATGTATATCTCCCCTCCTTGTAATCTCTCAAAGTAGATGATATCGTCTAAGTATATGCTTTGCTCGGGAATGGGACCTTGGTTCCTTAGCCTGCGCAATAGCTCCATTGTTATTGCAATAAAGATCAACTGGATCTGCGATCGATGGAACTACTCCAAGTCCCTCAATAAATTTCCGAAGCCAAACAGCCTCTTTGGCCGCTTCACTGGCAGCAATATACTCAGCTTCCATTGTGGAATCAGCTACTATCTCTTGCTTCGAACTCTTCCAGCTTACAGAACCTCCATTTAGACAAAACACAAACCCAGATTGAGACACAGTATCGTCTCTGTCTGTTTGGAAACTAGCATCAGTGTAACCTCTTACAACTAGCTTCTCATCTCCTCCATATACCAAGAATGAATCTTTAGTTCTCTTGAGGTACTTAAGAATATTCTTGACTCCCATCCAGTGACCTTCACCTGGATTAGACTGGTATCTGCTCGTCATGCTCAAAGCATACGAAACATCAGGTCGAGTACATATCATTGCATACATTATTGAACCAATTGCAGAAGCATATGGTACCTTTTTCATATGGTCCTTATCATCTAATGATTTAGGACAGTTTTCTTTTGAGATCACTATCCCATGAGACACAGGGACAAATCCCCTCTTTGCCTCTTGCATCCCAAAACGATGCAATACTTTGTCAATGTATGTACTCTGAATTAAGCCGATTAATCTTCTAGATCTATCTCTATAGATCTTGATCCCTAATATATAGGTAGCATCGCCTAAGTCTTTCATTGAGAAACTTTTTCCCAACCAAGTCTTAACAGCCTGAAGAGAAGGTATGTCATTCCCTATTAGTAATATATCATCAACATATAATACTAGGAATGCCACTTTGCTCCCACTAACCTTCTTGTAAACACAAGTCTCATATTCATTTTGAATAAAGCCAAACTCTTTGACTGTTATATCAAAACGAATGTTCCAACTCCTTGAGGCCTGCTTCAATCCATAAATAGATCGTAGTAGCTTACAGACCATTATAGCAATTCTCGGATCGACAAAACCTTCTGGTTGTATCATATACACATCCTCTTCTAAGCTCCCATTTAAGAAAGTGGTTTTGACATCCATTTGCCAGATTTCATAGTCATAATAAGCTGCTATCGCAAGCAAAATCCTGATGGACTTGACCATAGCTACTGGTGAGAAAAATTCATCATATTCAATACCATGAATTTGTTTGAAACCTTTCGCCACTAGTCTTGCTTTGTAGGTCGTTACAATACCATCCATGCCTGTTTTCTTCTTGAAAACCCATTTGCACCTAATAGGTTTTACCCTTTCAGGTGGTTCAACCAAAGTCCATACTTTGTTTTCATACATGGAATCCATCTCAGATTTCATAGCTTCCAGCCATCTCTCAGAATCTGGACTATTCATAGCATTCTGATAGGTAAGAGGCTCATCTTCATCCATAAGCATTACATCGCCAGTCTGAGTTAAGAGAAATCCATAATATCTCTCAGGCTCGTGGCGAATCCTATCAGATCTACGAACAACCTATGTTTCTTGAGCAGTAACATTTTCATGTACTTCGTGCTCATGTTCCAACTCTGGTTCAATGTCATTCTGTGGTTCTCGAACTTCATCGAGATCTATCATACTCCCATTGTTTTTCTTAGAGAACAGTTCTCTTTTAAGAAATACAGCAGTTTGAGCAACAAACACTTTGCTCTCGGTACGATTATAGAAATAATACCCTTTAGTTTCTTTTGGGTATCCCACAAAATTACATTTGTCTGATTTCGGTCCTAGCTTGTCAGTGACTAAACGTTTCACAAACGCTTCGCATCCCCATACTTTCAAAAAGGACATGCTATGATGTTTCCCAGTCCATATCTCATATGGTGTAGTTTGAACCGATTTAGTAAGAACTCGGTTAAGTGTGTGTGCAGCCGTTTCTAGAGCATAACCCCAGAAACTAATTGGAAGATCCGCTAGACTCATCATCGATCGCACCATGTCCAACAAGGTACGATTTCTCCTTTCAGATACACCATTCCACTGTGGTGTTCCAGGAGGTGTGAGTTGTGATACAATACCACACTCCTTTAAGAAATTCTTAAATTCTAAGCTTAGGTACTCACCTCCACGATCAGATCGTAGAGTTTTAATACTTCCGCCTATTTGCTTTTCAACTTCTTCCTTGTACTCTTTGAATTTTTCAAATGATTCGGATTTGTTCTTCAAAAGATACACATATCCGTATCTACTAAAATCATCAGTAAAGGTTATGAAGTAATAAAAGCCACCTCTTGCCATCGTACGCATTGGACCACATACATCACTATGTATGAGTTCTAATCGTTCGGTGGCCCTCTCACCAATTCCTGTAAAAGGAGCTTTAGTCATTTTTCCAATGAGACAAGGTTCGAATTCTTCGTATGATTCAAAATCAAACTTATCCAAGTATCCATCCTTATGTAACATGGAAATGCGTTTCTCATTTATATGGCCTAAACGACAATGCCAAAGGTATGTTTGATTTGAGTCATTAGCCTTAATACGTTTATTATTTACATTATAGACAGGAATATCAAGATCAAGAACATATAAACCATTAAATAAACGTGCAACCCCATAGGTAACATTATTCAAACCAAAGGAACAACTATTGTTCTGAATTGTAAAGGAAAAACCTTTCTTGTCCAAACAAGAAACAGAAATAATGTTTCTGCAAATCGTAGGCACATAAAAACAGTTTTCAAGTTCTAAAATAAGCCTAGTGGGCAACGATAAATTATAAGTCCCTACAGCCAAAGCAGCAACCTTTGTTGCCAACGCGTAGGTCGACTTCTCCTTTCGCCAAAGTCCTACTCCTTCACAGTTCCTGCACATTTATACAAATGTGAGAACCACATCCAGTATCCAATACCCATGATGTAGAAGTAGACAAATTGACTTCTATAACATACATACCTGAATCAGAAATCTTCACACCCTTCAGGTTCTGATCCTCCAAATAAGCTTGACAATTACGCTTCCAATGACCCGGCTTCTTGCAAAAGTGACATATATCACCCTTTGCAGCACCTTTTGCAACACCTCCAGTAGGCTTCAAAGCCTTTTTGAAAGCAGGCTTCGGATTAGCAGATTTAGATCCAATCTTCTTCTTGCCTTTCTATTTCCCCTTTCCTTTGGCATTCCCTTTATTCACCATCATTATGGGAGCAGGGTTAGCCTTTGACATATTGGTCTCAGCAGTCCTCAATAATGCCAATAGATCGGTAGGTGTTTTGTCTATCTCACTCATAATATAGTTTATAACAAATTGAGTGTATTGTTCAAAGACTGCAAGATCAAATCTGCTTGGTGTTCCGGTAAAACCGGGAAACCCAAATTCTCAAGGGTTTCCATATACCCTTTCATCTTTAGAACATGCGGTCCAACCGGGTCACGATCTCCCTGTTTGCATGCATACAACGCTTTGCTTACATCAAACCTCTCTTGACGAGCTTGACCCTCAAACATCCTTTTGAGGTGCTCAATCATGTCATAAGAGTCCATACGCTCATGTTGTTTCTGAAGCTCAGGACTCATAGTCGCTAGCATCAAACAATAGACATCCGTAGAATCATCAAGATGCTTCTGATAAGCATTTTGTTGAGCCTCGGTTGCTTCAGCAGCAAGAGGTCCAGGGTGAGGAATATCAAGGACATAAAGCTTTCGCTCCTGCCTGAGGACAATCCTCAAATTCCTTTGTCAATCAAGAAAGTTGGTTCCTGTCAGCTTTTCCTTCTCAAGGACTGATCGCACAGAGAAATTGTTTGAGTTTTCCATTTAGATATCTACAATGTTAAAATGCATAAAATAAGTTAGTTGCAGATTTATTAAATTATGTTCAAGTCATTATCCATATATATTCACAATATATATCTCTCACTATTTTTATCAAATCAATAGCCCTAACTATTAATTCGGAAGGCATTACTCTAAATCCTTCTAGTGAGCCAAGATCCATATTTCGTCATACTTAAGGTCAGCTTTGGCTTTACTCCCAAAACATGATTTATTTAGGTAGACAACTCTTGTCAATTATATCATATATAACTCTTGGAAAATCTGGTAGAACAACATTTGTCCATATTTATCCAATAAATCATACCAAACTCCATGCCTCTAAGTTCACAATCCTATTGTGGTAACTTAGTTAAGTCTAACCCAATGATCTAACAGTTAAGTATCACATTTACTTCATCGCGCCTTACCACGATAGATTGGAGTGCTTCGCTTTGGCGAACCCACTCTTTCTCGATCTAGGTCTTGACGAGTGTTACCCATTGGAAGGCATCTAAGTGACTTAATATTTTAAATTTAGGGATTTTATTATTAAAACGACCATGATCCCATCATCAAGAGATTTCCAATTTTTCCTTGAACTAAGTACTTCAATTCAAAATTCATCAATGGTTTGATTTCCAGTCCAACGGAGGAGTCATAGTGGCCTCACTTAAAACCCGCCTTTCTTACAAGTGCTGCTTGTATTTTTGTCAAAATCGCCCCATATCAAAAAATCGAAAATTCATACTTATTTCCGTGTTTCATAAACACAGGAATCTCATGTTCGTTTTGTTCAATTTTAAAATCTTGAATCGTTACAGATTTTATCTTGTTTAGAAGGCATGGCATGGGTGATGTATCTAATACATACAATCATTATAGCTACGCATACATATTGTCATCACATGCATCATATATGTAAAGTGCGTAAAGTAAACGTGCTTGGTTATGGCCCAATCCTATGCGATTTTTCCATGCTAAAGGAAAAATCATGGTCAAACTATGGTGGTATGAAATACAACATAATAATACATGTCTTCATGCTTTATTGTAATGACTCCTTTTGATCGCCTCCTTGGTATGCCTCTAAGTCTTCATATCTTAATGTCTTCATGTCTTCAATTACATTACATAATATGAAAAAGCTAATCTAATAAACTTACAAGAGAAACTCGAGTTACATTCGAGATTTAATCATTACAAGAATGAACGACATGCAAGTCGTATTTAAAACCAAAACCATAATAAAAAACCACTAACCTTTGGGTCTTAGGGCCATAACCATACACCATGCTCAATTAACAGTTAAGAACATCTCATATTGCATCAACATATCACACCATATCATATTTTTCATGATGCGATCACAAAATCAAATAAAGTGTAAATCAGAAAATTAAAATCAGAATTATGAAAACAATAAATCGCTGTTTACAGACAGTAAACGACGTCAAACGCCTTACAGATGAACGAGAAACATGGTGCACTAATAATGTGTCATGTATAGCCGTAACAAGTTCATACTTATTGTTGGTACTGAGCTTGGCTGACTTGTGGTTTGCAACTGGAATAATGTAATCCATCCCCTGCATTAGTATGCATAACATGTGTTATAAAGGGTTTCGAGCATGAAAACGCAACGGAAAACGTGTAAAAACAGAAAAAATAACGAAACCCTCTGTAGGATCCATGCGAAACACGATGTTTAATTCGTGAACAGAATTGTTTACCTTTTAATGAGCTTTACGAATGGTTGACAAATGGAGGTCATTTGCTTTGATCACCACGTGTCCCGCCTTGCGATACACGTCTCTAATCAGTCCACACGTACGCCCGATCGTCCAACGATCACCGAAGTTGGTACTAGCCAAGAACTACCCTCGGAACTCTCTCTCTCTCTCTCTCTCTCTAGCCTCTCTTTGATTTAGAGCTGCTAGGGTTTTTAGAAAAAAAAACGTTTTTTTCAATTAACTCTAAAACAATACATCATAATGTATTTATATGGAGAGAATTCTGGGCCTATACCTAATCTGATTGGGCTTCCAAAACCCAATCTGATTATTAGTAGTATTATTTATTATATTCGAATTCTTATATAATTAATCAAGTCCTACTTAATTAATCCAATAATTCAATAATAATAATAATTCAATTAAATTCAAAATTTAATTAATGCTCCGTTTAAAACGTTCTTTATGTGTAACCCTTTAGGTTATTATTACGTTGGCAATAATTTTAATATCTCATAATAAAATTATAAACAATGAGCGGCATCTAGTAATACATCATTGCTACCCAAGTAATAATAATAATTGGTGATCCAATTAAACCTTTAATGAATAATGTTACATGTAATATAATCCTTTTAACCTTATATTATAGATTAAACTCGAGGCATGGTTTATGTCATCCTCTTCAACATTTAATCCCGGTTTACTTGATCGATGAGTAGACTATTAAACAAATCACAATTTGAGCATGGTCATGCATTTCATAGTCTCACTCAATCAAGAGGCCAATAATATCACTCCTTAAATAGGAGGGTTAAATCCTATATCTATCATTCATATTTCTCATATGATTCATAATATACCCAATGTCCACCTTTATCATTACCCGGTCAAAGGTAACTTTGAGTAGAATCAAAGTATATTAATTCTCATATAGAAATATAATGATTTCAAGTCTAAGGATCATTACACCATTATCATTGTGAGAATTGCTTATGACACTTGATAACATTTACCATGAAGAATTCACACGGTGGGTCTATCCAGTTCAATGTTCTGCTAACATGCACTTATGTCTTTGACTTTAGTATCACCATACTCATGACCAATGAGATGTGGTCATCAGTCAACAAACATACTAGTCTTAATGCATTATTATTGTCCTCAAATAATAATACTCGATTAGGGATCTTTTAGGATTATAAACACTACTCATATAATCTCATTTCTAAGTCACATACTTAGAGATATCGAATTCATGTTTATATTCCAAGGACATTTATTATTCAAATATTTATATCGCAGTTAATAAAGACATAATAAATAATTGAAAGAAAATCCATAGAACATATTTATTAATAATCAAAAAGTCTTCCCTAAGAACATTATAGTATTGTCTCTAGGGCACAAGCACTAACATGTTAGCCATGTGTGATCCTTTAAAAATGTAGAACTATAAAACGAATGCCCCTGCGGGGCCTGTACTAATATCACATACAAGGAGGCATGAGAATCAAGAAATACCTCATCAACAGGAATAGGATCATCATTGATGGCTAAGTTGGTCGGCTTATCTTTGACAGCTGCCTTGGATTTTTTAGTTGTCTTTCATTTTGAAGGCATAACTATTTTGGAGGTTCAGCCTGGGGAAATGTCATCGACAGAAACCGGATCATCGATGTCTATGTCTGGCCTTACACGCTTAGTTTTCAAGGGTGCCTTGGATTTTTTAATTTTCTTTTGTTTTGGCGGTATATCTGATTTGGGCGATAAACTGGGAAAAGACGAGAACCTTGTGTAAACCATGTTTCAAACTGTGAAAAAACACATATGCACCAACTAACTGTTAAAACCAAAGTAAACAACATTGATGCACCATTGGTCACTTTAAATTTGTTTTATTTGAACTAGTGTCGAATGAATTATCTGCCCCTGCGGGGCCTCTACTTAATATTATACGACCATCACAAGAACTTAACTGGAAGTCTACACAGTTAGGTTACATCTAGTGCAAAAATCACATCATAAAATTACAAAAAAACACTAAAATAAGGGAATCAGTATCAATTAGCAATTAGTCAGTATCAATTAAAAATTCACAACTAGCAATTAGCAATGTTTCAAACTGTCAAAAACACAATGCTCCAACTAACTGTTAAAACCAAAATGAACAACGTTGATGCACCATTGGTCAATAAATTTGTTTTATTTGAACTACTGTCGAATGAATTTGTTAATAGTATGACATGGTTGCAAGATCACAAAATGAGGCAGGGTTTCACTTCATCCGACCATCAACAAGAACTTAAGTGAAAGTGTACACAGTTAGGTTACATGTAGTGTAAAAATCACATCACAAAATTTCAAAAAAAAACACAAAAAGTATAGGGCCTATAATCAGTATCAATTAGAAATTAGGAACTAGAAATTAGCAACTACCAATCAACAATTAGCAACTATCAATTAGCAATTATCAATTATCAATTAGCAACTATCAGTTATCAATTAGCAGTTTACAACTCGTGTGTCAGTCTGTGTGTGTGTGTGTGTGTGTGTGTGTGAGAGAGAGAGAGAGAGAGAGAGCGAGCTAGAGAGACGGAAAGAGAGAGATATATATGTATATATATATAGAGAGAGAGAGGGATAGAGATAGAGAGAGATAGATAATCGTAATTTACATATAAGAGAGCGGAGAAGCTTCGAGGTCGCCAGAGAAGTTTGGATCGCCGGAGAACTCTAAATCGCGAATGAAGGAGAAGAATAAGTCTTGAGAAGCAGTAAGATGTGAGAGAATGAAGAAGAAGCAGTTGGGGAAGCAATGAGCGTATTTTTAAAAATTGAAAATTAGAAAAGTGAATGTAACGGTAAAAATGAAAAAACGGTAATATTGTATTGAAACTGTAAACTAGTAACGGTAAAAGTAAAAACAAACGTTAAAAATATATATTTTTGTAAATTTTCCAATAATAATTGAGTGACAAATCCATAGCAATTGTTGCATCTCTTAGAGCAAAGAGTTACTTCACAAGCACAAGTCTGCAAAACAGGGATTTAACTGAGAGCTATGATTAGTTTTTCTTCCAATGAAAATCTCTACATTTCCATTACAAGGGTCTTACTCCAATAGAAACCCCTGTTAGACTAGAAACTAAATAATTTTTTTTTAAAATCGTGTCGAAATATATCACATATGATATGCAAATTGATCGTTAGGAGATGGAGAAAAATACAGTGAAGTCGGATTTCAAAAAAAGCTCACCGGTTAACGGAAAAATTCAAATTAAAAATGGAGGGGATCAGGTGTGGTTGTGTATGTGAGGGTGTATTTTAGTTGTGTGTGGTGAATTTGTTATCAAACCCTTGAACATAATTCTCGCCAGCATAGTTTATCAGAAACTGATTTTTATATTCATGGGGACTAAGATATACTATTCTGCTAGAAACAAAGATGACTCAAACTATCTCAATTATAGAGCAATCATTGAAGATCTAATACTAATGATGAATGAGTGGTCATAAAGTTACAAGGCCACAAATCAGTCAGCCGGTATGTTAGTGTGCTTGAATGGGTCTTTTCTATAGTTCCCCAAACAGGAAGTATTAAACCACTCAATATATTTACTTCTTGTAATCTTCTGCTAGTGGTACAGTAATCACCTAGCTTACATCTGGGATCGTTCATGCATTGCAAATTCAGTTATAGTGTAGGTACAGGCTAATAAGTCATTAATATAAAAAGATTTATAGTATGGGCGATATTTGTCTTTTCAACTCAAACTAACATTTACAGCTGATTTCTATTACTCTATTAGCATCGAAAGTAAAATCTTATCAAGAAGAAACTTTATGTTTGCAGGATTGCATTCATTTTGGAACAGATTGGGGTATGAATACAATGTGTATTCCGTGGGATATTAGAGATGGGACTGAAGATTTAAGAAAATAGGAGATGAAAGATTGGAAGATGATGCAAAGAAATAACAAGATGGTAGCAATTAGCAAAGATAATAATAAATAACACGATGGTAAATAGTGTAAAATAATGTGGGTGTGAGAACAAAATGATGCTACAGTTGGTGAAACGGTATGAACGAATCTTAGCATAATTGTTGGAATGTAAAAAGGATAGGATTGAAGATACAGATCCTAATAACCTTAGAATTTATTACATTGTCAACGCATAATGTCCCACTCCAACCAAGAAAACACAAAGTAACTTTCATATGTATCTCTAACCTGTTCAGATGATACATTGTGCTCTCTCTCCCGGCAAGTACGAGCCTTCTCCAAAGTTGATAACTTTGTGCACTTCGCTTCTAGTTGTTGAAAAGAGGCATTGTGCTCTAACCTATTCAGATGATACATTGTGCTCTCTCTCCCGGCAAGTACAAGCCTTCTCCAAAGTTGATAACTTCGTGTACTTCGCGTCTAGCTGTAGAAAGAGGCATTTCCCTAGGTATTGAATAGTTGAATAAAGTCGCATATTATTTAATACAACAGAACCTTACTAACCCATAATATTTGGATTGCCACTGAAAATAGCTGGTATTAGTTTATGCTACCTAATTGCTTCCCCAATAGCAAGACGGACAATTCTACACATTCCAAAGGACCTAAAAGATAACTCGGAAGTTAAGAAGTGAAAAAAGTCAATCCATAGATTTCCAATCAATTAAATGTCAAGCCAGGCTAAAGTACTGATATACTACTTCAGAACTCAAGACTAGACTTCTCCCCAACCATTCTCTTTTGGATTTGTAGAAATAGTGTTCTTTCTAAGAGTAGGCGTGGAGAGCTTTTTGCGGGGAAACTTGCAAGTACAGTTTGGAGGGAGGCGGGCGTCGACCCAACCTTATGAGTATTCGGACTATAATAGTTCTGATGAACAATCACTCACTTTTGACAGTTATACGATTCCAGAAGATGATCCAGAATTGGGGCAATCACGTTTATTAGAAGTGGACAATAGAGTGGTTGTATCAGCCAAAACTCATCTACGTATTATTGTAACACCTGCTGATGTACCTCATAGTTGGGTTGTACCTTCCTCAGGTGTAAAATGTGATGATGTACCTAGGCGTTTAAATCAGATCTCTATTTCGGTACAATGAGAAGGAGTTTACTCTGGTCAGTGCAGTGAGATTTGTGGAACTAATCATGCCTTTACGCGTGCGCTCAGAGAGATAGGCCGACTTCTGAGCCCACTCTGGCTCAGCCGCACCACCCAGGGTGCGAGCCACCCGAGAAGCAAGCTATTACAGCGAGCAGCTGGAGCAGTATGGAGCCGAGGAGCAAAGCAGTAGATAAGATAGAAGAAAGGGCAGACAGCAGACACATTTTTTCTCTTCTCATCAAGCAATGTTGATGTAGTCTGCGAACAAGCAGAGAAGTTACCAAAATGCAACTTTTGCAATGAATATTATCATGTACACACTTGGAAATAATTAAAAGGCTTCCTAGTGAACCCTTGATCTATTTTGAGTGTAAATAGAAAAGTGGATGCTCCAGAGAGATGGTCAATGTGAACCTTCTGCAATGCGAATAATTAAAAGGCTTCCTAGTGAACCCTCGATCTATTTTGAGTGTAAATAGAAAAGTGGACGCTCTAGAGAGAGATGGTCAATGTGAACCTTCTGCAATGCGAATGAATTTTTTTTTTCAATCCAAATTTTCATGTCGAAGCCAAATTACAGTTAAAGCAGAGTAGTAACCTTTGGCGCTCACCAACTGTCTGTATAAATAAGGATCCTCAAATGCTCCTAATTTTGGTCAGTCTTCTATTACTCCTGAAATGATCCAATAGATGATAGTCAATGCATTTTCAACTTTAGAAATTTTAGGTAACAATACTTCTGCTCATAAGCCTTGGTATTTTGATTCTGCTGCTTCAAATCACATGAATAGCACAACGTTACCCTTAAGTAATGTTCAAAAATATAAAGGAGATTTGTTGGTCCTTGAGTATTGCAGAAGGGGGGTTGAATGCAATACTGATAAAATTCAATCTATGCTTCAACAACTAAAACTAAGATTAAATCCTATCAGTAGAAGAAATGCAAACACAAGTAGTTTTCTCACAAAATAAATATTTTATTTATCTTGCGAAAGTGTTGCTACAACCTTGAGAGAAATATGTTTTTCTCAAGCTTCGATTCCTCAAGTGATACACGTATAGAATGAAAGAGGTAGTCTAAGTAATCTAATCTTATCTCTATCATCACGGGTTTATGAAGATGCTGTCATTTTAATGTGGCAGCTTCTTACAATTTGCCTACCCGTGTGTGTGACGCCCCCAAATCCGGGGTCAGGGAATTTGGTCGTCACGCTAAAATCTCAATTTAAAATAACCTGTTAAATATTAAACCAATACAATTATAACATCTGCGACCCCAACTATACCAAGATCCTTAAGGCTATAGTGCTAGAAACAAGAATCCAAAATTTTACAAACTTTAACTTCCTTTTTACAACAATACTCTTTGCACAAATTCTATAACACTAGTATAACTTCGATAAGAAGTATACCAGGCAAACTAATCTTATACAATATAGTATTTACTAGAAATCAACTTTATACAATACCCTTACACTAAATCCAAATGTTCTGCATCAACTCGTCTTCCCAACGTCATCTTGACTCTTCTCGATCCACAGTTATACGATTAAATACTGTCAATCTACCTTTCACTGGAGGGTTAAAAAGGTGAAACAAGCAAGAGTGAGCGAAAGAAGCTCAACAAGTATATAGTACTGCACAGGATAAATAATAATGCAACAATGGCAATATATGAAAAATAATCAACTCGGCTGGAAAAAGAAAATGGGAATATATGAAAGGAAATCAACTCAACAGGCAAAATGAACAACAATTGTGTCAAACTTTAAATTAGAATTGGATTTTTACTGTGACGTGACGAGTTAAAGTGGATGATCAGTCACACTAAAACTCTGGATCATACCCTACGGTATGTCCAAATACTGAACTGGATCCAAGGCCACTGTGGCCTACATAATACTGATACTCTGACTGGCGTCGACAGTCCTTAAAAACATTTCATTTTAATAAAAACTTCCAATTCTAATTTAATACTCGGGTTAGGTGTCGGAACAATCGACTACCTGGTCAACTCAAATGAATACTTTCAATGTCTGATTCAGATTCTCAAACTAGGTTAGGTTGAAACATTTACATATGAATCAGATCTCAATAAAGAAGAATCAGGGTTCAATAAAGAAGAATCGGGTTTCAATAAATAAGAATCAGGTTTCAATAAATAAGAATCGGGTCTCAATAAAAAGGAATCAGGATTAATCTGGCAATCACGAGATACTGCAAGATATGAATTATGAATCAAAATAGAACTGTCAAGCTGGAAATAAATAGGTTGTCTCAATCACAGGATAAGAATAGGAAATGGTTATGCAACAAGTAATTGAATTAAGAATTGAAAAACAGGAATCTTACTACGATACTCCGAACAAAAGAGTACGAGTTAGTAAACTTGCCTTTGGTCCTTCGCTATTACGTAAAGCCGAAGTACTATGATTCTCATCTTCTTCTATCTTATGTCATTACAATCTTTCTATTCTGATAACTCTTGGTTCCGGCGCATATGCGGTTTCTACGAGTCTGCACTACCGAGATCGTGCCCGCCCAACTATTCACTATTTAAATATAAGATATACTTTAGGCTTCGGACTCCAACTTCTACATAATATAAATATTTATAAACTTAAGCGAATGTATTTTCTACGGAAAATTGGGCATAACCTATTCGTAAAGTGGACGTTGCCCTGCTTTAAAACACCAAAACTTTCTAACTCAATCATCCACAAACAGTCCACAATTTATTTCAATACTCCACTAATCTGCCTTGACTTGCAGTAAACATATAAGAAAATAAATCTGCCTTAACTTGCAGTTATTTATCCAGAAATAAGCAATCACGTATAACATTTATCACGTAGCAATTCAAATATCTAATTCACATAATTTCCTATAATTCATGTAACACATAGCACATGACTGGACCGATAACTCTTATAATTATACAAATTTAATAGCTACACATTTAACACATAAACATATTTCATTCATGTATGCATTTAAACTAGCATATCATATCATATACAATTGCCAAATAATAATCATTTAATAGTCCTGCCGAAAATCCGGCAGCACTTCCTCTATTTATATAACAATCCACCTGTTTTAAACTAATACCAACAATCAAGAATCAATTTACAAATTAACATATTCATATAACTTAACTTAACCAACCTGAACTCACAACCATAAAATAACATACTCAACTCGATATACCACTTAAACTCATAGAACTTATCAGTTCATATGCCACCATACGATACCAAACTTATTATCATACTATCGGACTTAAAATCAGATTTAACCAGTTAGAAAGATGGACAGGTTATAGTATAAAGATGAACTCAGTTGAAAAAGTGTAAAACATAAAAATTGTAGAAAACTCTGAGACCTTTCCAGAATGGTAAGGCTCATTAAAAAAATGAGCAAGTAACAAGTTCAGAAACTTTTTAAAACAAGCTGCTGCAGAAGCAGATTCAGCTTTGTTCACACAATTTAATCACATACTTTGTTAATGGAAGGTAAACCACACTTGTAACACTTAAAAATATCTTTTCATATAGATATAACTCACCAAAATATAACTGCACATAACATTTAATCACACATTTATAGTCACGTATAGAATACAAGACTTAAATTCAGTTAATCAAGCAATTAATCAAGTTGGGTAAATAATAAAATAATTTTTGAAAATATTAATTAAATTTGATTTATAATTAATCAAGATTAAATAATAATTAATTAATAAAATTCACCAATTAACTACTCAGTTAATTGGTCAATTAAAACAATTACATTATTATTTAAAACCGATTGAAAATAATCAAATCTAATTATTCTTGAGACACTAATAATAAAATGCAAATAATAAATACATATATAATTTTACAAAATTTCGACATAACCCATTTGTAAACAGGACTATCCCAAAATTTTGCATGTACTATGCTGCGCCCCCAGGAACAGGACGGATAGCACAGTACAGCACAAACCACAACCTGTATATTCAATCACTTAACAACCCATAATAATCTCCAACAGCCAGCAAACTTTAACAATGTCTTAAAATTCAGAATTAAACCAACAACCCAACATGAATATCAAAATTAACTCTTCACAGTAAAACCACTTCACAATACTTCACATCCATAAAATGAGGTTACACAATATTCAAGTTAAATAAACTTCAACTCACTAAAATAGAACCATACTAACACTAAAATTAAATGGTGCTCTAAAATCATTTAAAACGCACAATATACATACACTAACTAAAATCACTAAACAAAATCCGTAAAAACTATTTAATACTAAACTTAAACAATTAACATCAAAAGAATTTAGTAAATTTTGGCACATATATAAAAATACAACTTAACCACTTAACACAATTTATAAACGATTAATTACTAAAAATGAATTTACTAACACACATTAAATAAACAATAACGAAATGATAATTAACACATATTAATTAAAAACGAATTTACAACTAATTACTACAAAAACGAATTTATAATTATCATAAATTAATAAACAAAAACGAATTATAATACAACACATATAAAAAAAATGAACTAAACTTCACCCCCTATACAGAAAAACGAAGAAATAAACAACACATAACTAATAAAATGAGATAATTAAACAGGGTTTTCGGTTATACCCTCAGCAATCACAATCGGAAATAAACGAACGAGGAGTGTGGCTGCCGAAAAATGATGAGAGCGGCGGCGGTGACGGGCGGCATTGAAACCAACGGTGGTGCGTGTAATAGAACGGACGGGGAAACCACTACTCTGTTTCTTTTCTTTACTTTGCAAAAACCAAAAGAAACTGGTGCCTATGTGTGGGGTGTGTTGTGTGTGTGTGTGTGAGTTTTCTTTTTGTGTAAAAAAGTGTGTGTGTGTGTTTTAGGTGTAATCAAATATAGATTAGGATGTTAAGAGATAAGGTTGGTTAGGTGATGTGTAATTAATTAACACAACTAACCACACCTAAAGTTAAATTGCCCGATACTGACAAATAAATTGCAACAAACAATTCTAAAAAATATATACTCGGTACAAAAAAATAAATCCTAACCAATAAAATAATTTTTTGTACGAAATTATAACTTCCACTCAATTAGCAGATAAATATTAAAAATATATATTTACTCTAAAAATTGAAATAATTATGCACAAAATTTTTATAAAGCCCGGATTTTACAGAAATACAAAAATATTGAATTTTTGAATACTTTTATAACTCACCCAAATACCAATGAGGCACAGATAAGATATCGGGTAAAATTTTGGTACTAATAAAATACCGCTTTGATACCAAAAATTTTCAAATATTCTAAATCTTTCAAAATGTAAAAATACTAACTTTTAGAATACTTTTATAATTTAAACAAAATAAAACTTTGAACCCGAATAAAATATCGGATAAAATTTTGGCGCAACTAAAATACCGATTTGATCCTCAAAATTCTAAAACAAACTCAATTCGACAGTATCGATAAAATAATCAGCTTTCACAAAATTTTTAAATAAAATACACATAATTCCATTCCTCCTCTTTGAGAAAAATAATAAAATATTTAAATAATAATATTAATAAACCCTGGAAATTCGGGTTACTACAGTGTGTCTTACCTAAATTGCTATACAAACAAGTTTATCATTACAGGAAAAAGCAATCTAGATACATTCTATATTTAGCTAACACAATTCCGATAGATGTTGATTTGTCATACTCTTGAATTGGTGAGCTTTGTCATGTGATCTCTCAAGCTTCTGTCGTAGTCTTGCAGACCTGATGCAGTGTTGGGATATTGCAGCACGCCTGTTTCTTGAACATCCAAACTGTCACATGTTTGACTGGGTAGATCCCCAATTCAAAGTTTATCCCTTTGAGACAGTATCCTGCATTTCCAAGTTTGATGTCACAAGAATGCGCTTTTGGTGACAGTAAGAAATCCCCGCAATAGATGTTGTCAGGAGTTCTAAACTTGTTGTCAGGAGAATAGAAAGTTGTTATCTCAGGGCTTCCGCCAATGTTGTTGTCAGAGAGAATATGTTCTCATGACTTGCAACATGTTGTCTTCTTGTAACCTTACTGTCAGTGAGATGACAGTAACATTTATTCTTGCCATTATCCTGACATACTTCTTGAGGCTTGAACAAACGAATGAACTTCTTCCAAGATTTATAAACAAGTTTATTACAACAAATGAAATGGCTACAAGAACATACTCTGGCTGTGACAGTATGTTCAACTTAATAAAATTAAGTATTACAAAACACAAGGTTAAGTTTTCTTTCTAAGCTATCACCCATAAATCCTAACAATCTCCCCCAACTTGTTTTTATGGATAATAACTACAAATTTTCAAACTATACATGCTAACAACTTAACTAACAAAGATCAGAATGAATACAAACATAGGTGCTCCATAATGAATGAGCAAATAGAAACATTTACCTAGTTTTGAGATTCAATCTTTCTTTTCTTCCTTCTTTCTTCCTCTCCTTTGAGAGCTTTTGCTACATGATTTCTGAGACTTTCCACCAGAGATACTTCCATGGGAGATAGAGCATCATCCTCAATTTCATCAATGTATTGTTGAACTATTCTGGAGTTACTCTGTTGAGCATCTTGGAGATCCATCCACTTTTCTTGACCATATATATAGACTCTAAATCTTAAGATATCTTTATCAAGCTTGAATTTCCTGTCAGGAAATGCGTTTAGAGTAGACCTTCTTGCCTTGTCCAGTTTTGAGTCTTCACCCTTTCTCTTGTTAATAACTCCTCAAGTTCAAAAGAACACAGCATCTCTAGATGGTTAGTTGATCCAACCACTGAGAAGTTTAATTCTTTCAGCACACTGGTCTTGAGCTTGTGGAAACTATCCAAGTAGATTTCTTCCTTTCCATGTTTGATCCTGAAAGGGTTCTCCAGCACACGAGGTTGAAAGTTTGGTCCTCTACTTCTTCTACTGTTCAATTCCTTGCATGCATTCAACAGTTCGGCTTCCATTTGTTCAACAGTCTCATCATGAGCAGCTTTAGATGTTTTCTCCTGACTTGGCATGGCATGCACTTCTTCTTCAGTAAAAACATCCTCATAGTCAGCTATTTCTTCATCAGAGAGTTCCAATAGATGAGTAATATCAGAATCATCATGCAATGACCAGTCTCCATGTTTCTGATAAAATTCTGCATCTCTTTCAGCTTTGTATGCCAGAACATGTTCCATGACTTTATCAGGTACATTGTCATAACCTTGCATTAGATTGATCATCCTCTCTAAGATGAAGTAGTCAATTCTCCTTGAGACTATCCTCCTTCTGTATGAAAGAGTTTCTGTTACATCATGTGAGACCACCTCCATGATAAAGTCCTTTTGAACTATCATAGACCTTGATGCATCAAACCAGAGGACATACTTGACTGCTTCATTGTGATCATCCAACTTTACCTCAACATTCTTGATTCCTTGAGCCTCTTTTTCCTGTAGGTCAAAGGAGCTGTAGGATTTTGTTTGGATTGGCTTCTTCAGATTCCTGCCAAGTCCTGTGGCTTTCTCCTTTCCTGAGTACTTAGTTTTTCCTTTCTTTGCTTTAGTAGTCTCCTCAGTTTCAGGTTCTGGTCTAGAGAACCAAGCTCTGGCTAAGGATTTTGTTCTTTTAGGCTTGACTAATTTCTTGGTTTCATCTTTGACAGCTTCTTCCATGACAGTGTCTTCCTTGATAGTGTCTTCCTTCACAGGGTCTTCCATGACAGTATCTTTTTCTTTGTTGACAGCATATTTGGCGACAACACCTTTCTCAGCATTGATACTGTCAATAGCACACCTTAAGATGCTTGCCTCCAAAGCTTCAATTATTTCACTCTCCCTTTCTTCTGTAGCAACAACATCTTTCTTTCCTTGCTTAGGGGCTTCTTCCTTGCTTGTTTCCTGGGCTTGATTTCCAGTGTTCCCAGCAGTTGATCCACCAACATTTTTAGCAACTGCAGAACCTCCACTTCCATCCAATTCATCATCATCAAGAGAGTCATCAAAAACACAACTTTCACCTTGATCAGCTCTGTTAGCATTAGCTTTAGAGATTAACTTCTTCACTCTGGAGCTTAGCTTAACATCTCTTCTTGCCAGTAGCTTGTGAATTGCTTTGACAGCTAGGACTCTTTCCTTGTTGATTTTGGATTTGAGAATTACATTAATCACTTTCATTATTGTCTTTGTCTCCATTCTTGAAGTGCCTTGCAGATCTAAATATGCACATCTCTTGACACCTTCTCTTGAGATTGCTCCATAACAGACACAGAATGGATCAAAGTACACCTCTGGAAGTCTCTCTGTCATCAAACTCTGAAGTTGCACTTGTAGTATTTCATTGAAGGTTGAGTGGTTTGCTTTAATCTTAGCTTTCATCACACTCAGCACCCTTGCTTGTAGGTTCTGTAACAACTGCATAGTTATGAACAATGAAACCCATGTGTTCAAGTACACATCAATTGTCCATCTTCTTTCCTCATTGATCTTCACACATACACTCATAATTGTATCCATCAGGGATGATGAGACTTGACTTGGAGTCAAGCTTGACATCCTCAGTGCCTCCTCAATTACTCTGTTGAGTTGCTCATCCTGATTGTGCACTGTACTTTCTCTGTAATCCACCATTAGGGTATTTGCCTCTTCTTGATCAATTTATGTTCCTTCTGTCCACATGGCTGGTGAATTGCAGTATTCAGGCAGTTTCCATTTGCCTTTCCCCAACTTATTCTGCTCCTCCTTTCCTCTTCACATTTTCTGAAGTGCAGTTTCCTGAGGCTGAGGAGTTGGTTCTTTGATTGATACATGAGGAAGTATTGGCCTCTTTGATTTTGATTTTCCTTGCAGTTCATCCAACACTTCTTTGGACATTAACACTGTCTCTCCATCAATCTCATATTCAAATAAATTTCCAGCTCCACTTCCTTGGTGTTCTGCAGCTTTCTCATCTGTTCTTCCTGACTCCCCCTTACTTCCAGACTCCCCCTTACTTGCAGGCTCCCCCTGAGTTTCAATACCAGGTACTTCTTGTGCTCCAACACCTTGCTCTGGGACAAATTCTAATCTTACACCTTTCTCCCCCTTAGGTAAGTTGGCAGCATCGATACTTGCAGATAGAGCTTGAATAGCTTCCTCAATACTCGAAAAGCCAGAGGCCACCATGGTAGACAGGCTGTCAAGCTTAGTTTCCATGGACAGGCATCTGTGCTCCAGGGCTTCCAACTTGAGAGCAGTATGAGTAGAGGGGCCACCAGTTCTCAACCTTCTGGGAGGGGAAGGAAAAGAATGGGGCTTGGAGGCTGGGGGGGTTCTCACACTCTCAGGTTTTTTCTGAGTGATCTCATCACTCCTCACATAAGAACTCTCAAGGCCTAGTGCCTGAACAGTGTGGGCTCCCTCAATTTCACTCTGGACATGCTCAAGTCCCTCTCTTTTTGCCAGCTCATTTGGCTGCCTCTCATTTTTAAGCTCATCTCTCTTTTCTTTTATCTCTCTTTTCTTTTGCACACCCTCACTCAACCTAGATGCATGGGTATGAGCAATACTAACATGCATTGAAAGAGATGGTTTAGAATGTACCTTGAGAAGCTGAGAGAGTGACACATCATCATCAGAGGCATCCTCAATGAGAACCTCATCAAGGTTGGGCTGTGTGGAGGTGACAGCATCTTGTCCATGAATGTTACTGTCAGCCAAAGGTATGCGTGAGCGAGCATGCTCGAGTATAGGATCTTAAGGAGTTAACTTGAAAATGGACTTGTACTTGAGTTAGTATATACTTAGTATGGTGAAAGCGTTTAAGTTATTAATCTTGAACCTTGTGTTGATTCTAGATTACTCGACCAACCTGAGACTTATTGTTACTTCGGGATTTCCAGGCAAGTTTTCTCATTCCAGGCTGTATTTTAAAGTACCATATTCTGATGTATGCATATAATAGATGCAAGTTTCCAAATCTATACTTTGAAGTATTGAATATATAATACTGCTTTTGCCATGTATAACATTGGACAGTTTTGCGATATATCTTATTTCTTGTTGAAATGGATTTGACCTTTGGATTATATAAGATCTTTTGAGTTAAGTAGTTATGAACCGGTTTACCTGGTAGCTCTAAATATAAGAGCATATTCATTGTTTTCGACTCTAGATCGGGAGTCGGTATTTTGAAATATGTAGATAGCCGTGGAAACCCGGAGGGATTCCATCGGCAGAATACTATATCTTTCAAGGAATGTTATTTGAGTATTATCTCAGTCGAGAAATACTATTTGAAGACTATTTCCGTTATATATGCTAATGGAAGGCATAACTGTTTTCGAAAATATATTGTGATACTTGCTTTATGATTATTTATTCAATGAATATTATTTTGAATATTCATTTAATCCTTGTTTATTTAATGAAAATTATTTTTGAATATTCATTTAAGGTTTATTTATTTAATGAATATTATTTTGAATATTCATTTAATCTTTATTTATTTAATGAATATTATTTTGAATATTCATTCAATCATTATTTATTTAATGAATATTATTTTTGAATATTCATTCAAGGTTATTTAATTAATGAATATTATTTTGGGATATTCATTTAATCTTTATTTATTTAATGAATATTATTTTGGAATATTCATTTAATCTTTATTTATTTATTGAATATTATTTTGGAATATTCATTTAATCTTTATTTATTTAATGAATATTATTTTGGAATATTCATTTAAGGCTTATTTATTTAATGAATATTATTTTGAATATTCATTTAATCATTATTTACTTAATGAATATTATTTTCGAATATTTGTTTAAGGTTTACTTATTTAATAAATATTACTCGATTATTTATTAAATACTTTTAACACGTTTTAAAAAAAATGAGAAATGTTATTTAAAGTTTATCCTCGACCTTCAATAATTATGAAGGATATTCTAAGCTATATTATTAATTATTTTTAAATCAAAAAGAGGTTCCCAAAACACTATTTTTCCATTTAAATATGTCTTTTAAGAAGATTTAAATGCTCGCTCAACTATCAAAAATATGGGAAACCTGATTTAAGTGACTGCTACTCATTTTAAACTCTCAACTCAAAACTGTCAGGGACAGATATTTTCTCGAAGCAATTTAGTTGCTGCAAGTCAAATATTGTGTTACCACCTCAACGCTCGAGGGGTAAATTCATGGAACAAGTCGATATCTATTAACAAGCAACAACTTGGGAAATATTGGGGAATCTTCCTTTCCAACCTAGATATAACTACTTTGTGGAGTCGTATCAACAAGTATTACACTTGGGGAAAGGAGGACGATCTTTACGTTTCAGAGTCATGGATTTCATCAGAACTAGGAGTGGTGTAAGTGGTCCAGTTGCGCCGACCCATCCAAATTATTGCCCCAAATGGGCCGGGAGATCCAGAAAGGCGGTAGACAATGTCAGGCTGTCGTGATTCTTCCATCTACATGTAGAGAGCATATTTTTGTTGTACGACCTGCTACTGATCATAGTAAGGTTGGTACGACGGGCGCGGTAGCAACTCCCGTATTAGTTCACCATCCATTTTGGATAATTCTGCAACATTTATTGAAAGGGACTACAGATGACATGCTTGGTACAGGTTTACCGATCATGTTGGCAGAGAGATTCTGCAGCATGTATTGAAAGGCAGTGGCGGATACAGGATTTTGCACAAGGTGTGTCACCAATTTAATATCAATAAACTAATAGAGGAAAAACTGATTCATATAATAGAAAACTTCAAATTATTACAATTGATCTCGTCGACTTTTCATGTTTTGATAGCGATCTACAATATCATTCATCTTAACATTTAAAAATAAATCCCTTTCTTGATATGTAATCAAACAATCATTTAACATTTGATCTCCCATACTATTACGTAATTTAGCTTTCACTTGCGTCATCCCCGAAAAAACTCTTTCAACACTTGCCGTTGCAACGGGGAGAATCAACACCAGTTTCAATAATAAGTAGATACTTGGATGAGTTATATTCTTTCCCGTTTCAACAAGTTTCACAGAGAGCTCACCAAGATTTTTTAAATTCCAAAATCTCTCATCTTCTCTAATAGAAACTATAAAATTCTCAAGAGAATGCTCAAAGAATAGGAGCAGGAGGTTCAAATATGCGACTACTTTCAGGAGCAGGAGGTTCACTTGCTTGACCTTGAGGCTCATTTTCTCTATTTATTTTTTTGGTGAAAAAACTTGAGATATCCCTCGCATTCGACCTTTTCATTATGTCAATACACAATGACAAAAGAAAGAAAAGAATTTTACCAAATATTTCTCTATGACCTTTTCACAAACACCTTGTAAGCTTAACTTTTTCTGTATCAAATTGCATAATTTGAAGAATTTGAGAAATCTGAAAATTAAGAAGAGAATTAGAAGATGTATCAAGGAGTTTGGAAGATGAATATGGAGAATTTAGAATTTAAGAAGAAAAAATTAGTAAGCACAGGAGAAGTGTTTTCGGGTCTCGGGAGAGTGTTTGTTGAGTACTTGATGTAAACAAAATAGTCCTGTACTCATGTTTGTTGCTGACCTGCTCCTGCTATATAGACAAATTAAAAAAAAAAAATTTTTTTTTTTTTTTATTAAAGCTGCTGTGTCACAGGACCCACCTGGACACTGAATACATCCGCCACTGTTGAAAGGGACTAAGGATGACACCCGTGGTACAGGTTTACCGATCATGTTGGCAGAGGGTCGAAAAGTGTTTAACAAAGATGAAGTTAAAATAAATCCGTGCAACTTCATCTCTTATTTTATGAGTATGACTCTGATAAAAACTTACTCAGATTATATATGCATAAGTGGATTTTGGGTTACGGAAACATTATATTAATTTTTCTCTTAACTTCATCCTTTATGTTATACTAGTCTCTTATCCGTTCAATGCATAGCATGTGGTTATAAAGATATTTTCGAACTATATAGTGTTTTGAATCAATGAATAGGCTTTAAGCCTTGATTCCAATATTTGATATCTATTTTAAAAATATATGTTTTGAGTATTGGTTTATCATACTGATACCAAGGATTTCCAAATGATTACGAAGAGTATATGAGTATGATTATAAGTCATAAGGTATTTTAAACGGTATACTATTTTGGGGTTAGACCCTAGTAGTGTTAAAAACTTTGATCCCATATGGATTATCTTCCAAAAAGGTTTAAAGATTCAAACTGGGATAGATTTCTTGCTGAGCACTATTAGCTCATTCTTGCTTTATTAAATATTTCAGCATGAGGAAAACATTGTTGAATCCACCTCGTGTTACAAGAGCAAGGGAATGGAGAGACCACCCTGGAGTTAGTTGATGCGGGATGGATACTGTCGGTGTGAGCAGAATAGTTGGAGCTTGAATTAGTGAGAATTATTTTGAGTGGGTTTGTATTACTAAACCTTGTATAGAATTGTGAGGTCTATTATTGTAACTTCAGGTAGATGTTGTAAATAATAGATGAGATCCGGGATAGTTCATTTGGGTTGTAATAACAAATGTTGATTATTGTTGCTCATTTGTGATTGTGTGAGTAAGTGATTGGGGTCTTTGGAGTTGTATTATAAGAATGTTGTAAGTAATGCAGGTATTGTATCATTGATGGAGCGTGACAACCCAGATTCCTGACCCCGGATCTGGGGGTGTTACAATCTGTATATCCAACAAGATTAAAACCAGAATCTTTAGGGTACCAGATACCTAAATTAGGTGTACCCTTAAGATATCTCAAGATTCTTTTAACAACAACGAGATGTAAATCTCTAGGGTCCGCTTGGAACCTTGCACACAAGCATGTAGCATACATAATATCTGGTCTACTAGCAGTAAGATAGAGTAAGGAGCCAATCATACCTCTGTAGCTTGTAATATCTACCTTGATAGAGTTATCACAAGCTCCCAGTTTGACTGCTGTTGAAGATGGAGTCCTTGCTGATGCTGAATCCTCCATGTGATACTTCTTGAGGAGTTCTTTGAGATACTTGGATTGACAAATAAATATTCCATTTGACCTTTGACTAACTTGCAATCCAAGAAAGAACTTCAGCTCACCCATCATACTCATTTCAAACTTACTCTGCATTAGCTTAGCAAATCTCTTATAGAGATCATCATTAGTAGACCCAAATATGATGTCATCCACATAGACTTGGACTAATATCATATCACTTTTGTGTTTCTTTGAAAAAAGAGTTTTGTCTATGATACCTCTAACAAAACCATTTTCTAAAAGAAAACCAGAGAGAGTGTCATACCATTTTCTTGGGGCTTGCTTGAGACCATAGATAGCCTTGAAGAGAAAGTACACAAAGTCCAGCAGCTCCTGATTTTCAAAGCCAGGGGCTGTTCCACATACACTTCTTCATTTAGCTCACCATTCAGGAATGCACTCTTAACATCCATTTGATAGACTTTAAAATTGGAGTAAGCTGCAAATGCTAAGAACATCCTGATGGCCTCAAGTCTAGCCACTGGTGCATAGGTTTCATCATAATCAATGCCTTCAGCTTGTGAATACCCTTGATTAACCAGTATTGCCTTGTTCCTTGTAACAATGCCATCCTCATCCAGCTTGTTTCTGTATACCCATCTAGTACCAACTACTTTCTTGTTCTTTGGTCTGGGTACCAGCTTCCAGACTTGTTGTTGTTCAAATTGATTGAGTTCATCTTGCATAGCAATCACCCAATCTGGATCAGTCAGTGCTTCCTCAGTTTTCTTTGGCTCCATTTCAGATAGAAATGCTGGATAATGACATTCATTCTGATTTGCACTTCTAGTTTTAACTCCAACATCTGGATCACCGATGATCAGCTCAAAAGGATGAGCTCTATTCTATACAGTCTGTCTTGGAAGATTTGATCTTGATGATTCGCCTTGAAATTCACTTTGATGTAATAACCAAGTAGACCCTGTAAGATCTTCTGGAATAACCAACAAAAATGGCTTCTTGTGCCTTGGCCTCAAACTTGCCACGTTTAACATTGTCATCTTTAAGCACAAAGCATTTTGCTCCAAATACATGAAAATACTTGACAGTTGGTTTCTTGTTGTTCATGATCTCATAAGGAGTCTTCATTAAGTCCTTGTTGATTAAAGTTCGATTCTGAGTATAACAAGCTGTATTTGCCGCTTCAGCCCAAAAGTACATTGGAAGTTTAGACTCACTTAACATAGTCCTGGCAGCTTCAATCAATGTACGATTATTTCTTTCCACTACTCCATTTTGTTGAGGAGTTCTAGGGGCAGAATACTGTCTTGTTATTCCTTTATCAGCACAAAAGTCATTTAGGACTGTATTTTTGAATTCAGTTCCATTATCTGACCTTATGGCTCTAACAGGGAATCTAGAATCCAGCTCAATCAACTTTATATGGTCAATCACCAGGTGTGGGGTCTCATCCTTGGAATGTAGGAATAAAACCCATGTATATTTAGAAAAGTCATCAACAATCACAAGTGCATATTGTTTCTTTGACATGGACATCACATTAACTGGACCAAACAAATCCATGTGCAGTAGCTGAAGTGGTTCAGTTATTGATGATGTGTCAGTGCCCTTGTGAGAAGCTTTCTTTGACTTTCCTTTCTGACATGCCTCACACAGTCCTTTCTGTGTAAATTCCATCTGAGGCAAACCTCTAACCAATTCCCTCTTGACTAAAGAGTTCATGGTTTTGAAGTTAAGGTGAGACATCTTCTTGTGCCATAGCCAACTTTCATCTGATGAAGCTTTAGCATAAAAACAATTAACTTCATCTTGGGATCTAGAGTGCAGATCAGCTATGAACAAGTCACCTTTCCTTACTCCTTGAAGAGCAGGCTTTCCATTCTTCTTGTGAAGGATCTGGCACTTCTCTCTTTCAAAGGAAACAACAAATCCTCTGTCACAGAAATGACTGATGCTGAGAAGATTGAACCTCAGACCTTCCACAAATGATACATCTTCAATGATAACATTTCCAAACTTCAAACAACCATATCCTTTCGTAATACCCTTGTTGTTATCTCCAAGGTTAACTACTGGGCTAGCTTTCTCAACCAAATATGATAGCAGGGCTCTATCTCCGGTCATATGCCTTGAACAACCACTGTCAAGAATCCACATAACACGGTTTACCTGTTTAACTCCCTGTTTAACTCCCTGCATACTTAAAGAACTAGCCTTTGTCATGCAAAACAACCTTTTTAGCTACAACTACTTCAACCTCTTTCACAAAAGAGCGTTTACATTTATAGCCAGCCTTAACACATTTTTGAGTAGGCTTAGGGATAAATGAATCCACTCTAGTCTTAGGAGTACTAGTAGTCTTAGCTTTAACATGCTTCTTATTATTAACATGTTGACGTGGAGCAGTCTTATCACTAGATACATGCTTACTATTAAAATAAGCATACATAACATTGAAAGCACAAGACATGCAATTAATCACACCACATGCTTTATGAGAAGAATTAACAGCAAGCATGTTAGTACTACAGTTGTTTTGATCCAACTTATGGATATCTGATTTAGTCTTTTTAGTTGTAACAACTTTGACTGGAATATCAGATATACACTTGTTGGACTGTTCAACTTCAAAAGCAAGATCTTCTTCACGTATTTCCTCTGCAATGATGATAGAGTATTCATTCAGAGTATCTACTTGGGACTCTCTAAAGAAAGGTTTATCAATACCCTTAAGCACATCAGGAATACCCCTTTCTTCAGGACTGACTCTATTAGCGGTATTTATGCTTAATTTACCAATAGACTCATTATAGTCATACCCTATTCCTACAGTCTGACCAATGCTTTGTTTATTGATAATTCTTTAGCAGTCTTACAAGAGTTGAAGTTAGCATTAGCTTTAGTCTTCAACTCACTATTCTTTTCCTTGAGAATGGTTTCCAGTTGAATATAACATTTAACCCTATTTTCAAGAAATGCTATTTTCTCAGTAAGTTCATTCTGATTAACATGCACAAGTTTTAATTCTTTTATCTCCTTTTCAAGAGCTGTGTTCAAAAGAATTATTCTATCATTTTCAGTGTGTGCACAAGAAATAGTACAACTAAGATGATAAATCATTTCAGCATCAGTGAACTTTACCTCTGACATGTATGAAGATGAAGTGCTTGCCTCTTTAGCCACTAAAGCAAGGTTCCCAATCTCACCTGCTTCTTCATCACTGTCAGTATCATCCCAACTCTTTCCTTCAACAACATAGGCTTTCCCAATCTTGTTCTTCTTGCTAGAATCAAATGTGTTCCTTGTCACTTGCTTTGGCTTTCTGCACTCAGTAGCAAAGTGACCCAACTCATTGCAATTGTAGCATCTGATTGTGCTCCTTTCCACAGTTCCAGTTTTGTAGCCACCCCTTGTGCCACTTGAAGAGGAAGATCCACCTCTATGAAATCTGGGCCTGAACTTAATATTGGGATTCCTTTTGAATCTGAACTTCCCAAACTTCCTGACTATCAAAGCCAAATCACCATCCTCCAGCTGATCAAGTTCCTCTAAAGAATAGAAGTCACCACCAGATTGATCAATGAATGTTAATCCATATTCAGCATCAATAACATTCATGTTAGAACTGGAAGGTTGAACAACCTTCACTTCCAGTTTCTGTGGGACTTCAGCAGTCAATACAGTAGAAGTACTAACTATCTTCCCAGTTCCATATAGCTCCCTTTGTTGAATCTGCTCCAGCTCATAGGTCTTCAGAACACCATAAAGTCTTTCCAAAGCAATCTCTCCCAGATCTCTTGCTTCTCTAATGGCAGATATTCTGTGTTTCAAATGAGGTGGAAGTGTAAGTAGGAACTTCTTGTTAATTTTCTTGATAGTGTAGTGCTTCCCATTGAGATTCAGATCATTGATTAATTTGTTGTATCTCTCAAAAACCTCAGAGATACCTTCACCAGGGTTTGATCTGAAATGCTCATATTGAGAGGTGAGAATTTCCAGCTTATTCTCTCTAACTTCCTCTGTCCCCTCATTGATTATCTCTATAGTGTCCCAAATGTGTTTGGCAGTATCACAGTTTAGGACATGATTATACATGATAGGATCAAGACAATCAACAAGGATCAACTGTAGACGGGCATCCAAGGTAACATCCTTTTTTTCATCAGGAGTGTAATCCTTGGGATCCTTAGGGTACATCCTAACAGCCCTAGTAACAACCTCATTCTCTATTAGTTCTCCCTCAATAATCATAGGGACTTTGGGACCATTCTTCAGCACATCAATATATTTAAAATTAGCAACTTTAAGAAATAGGAGCATTTTCTTCTTCCACATAGGATAATGCTCCTTGCTCAACATTGGGATTTTGACTGTACCCACTTTCTGTGTAGTAGACTTCTTTTGAGATTTTTAGGAATAATAAAAATTTCAGAGTTTAAGAAAAAATCTCAAAACAATTGGATCTTTGATTTGTATATCAATCAAAAGGCTCTGATGCCAATTGTTAGGTCCTGATATGTTTGTAGAAGGGGGGTTGAATACAAACGATACCGTTTAATCGAAATTTGTCCTTTGAATAATTTAACAATTAGGAACAAATTAGTGCGGAATAAAACTGAAACAATATTCAAGTTAAATAAAACTCTATTGAACTTGAAGGGTGTTACAATTCTGATCACTGATTACAATGAACTTGATAAAACAAACCTAGAATAAATTCGACATGAATTTATCTATTTTTGTAATAAAAAGGATCGAATACTAAAAAGTAGTTCAATATAAAATCTAGGGATTATGATCCACTAGAGAGCTAAAGAAGTACAAGAGAATCAGTTCTTATGAATTAAATGTTATGAACTAATCAAGATTTAGTTCTCTGGCAGAAATTGAATGCTTTGTTGTTGAGAGTTTAAGAAGACAGTTGAGAGAAATATGATGTTGAATGTTTCTGTCTTTTCTTCTGTGTTGTAATGTATTGAATTATGTCTTCTGTCTTCTGCCTTGTATTTATCAATGCTTTTCTTTTAGTAAACCCACGTGCAATTCAATTAGCATAATAGGAATTGCACTAGGAAGACTAGCAGAAAAACAATCACTTTACCCTTGGAAGACAATCGGGAAGACAAGAAATGTGAAGGGAAGACAACCGGGAAGACTAGGGTTTGGCCTAGGAAGACAATCGGGAAGACTCACTTGTGAGTCTTCCTAGTTTAAAAAACTAAGTCTTCCTAGTTCAAACCTAAGTCTTCCTAGTTCATTTTATTCTAATTGAAATAATTAACTAAATAAATTATGTATTAAATTAATTCTTTACAGAATTAATTTAATAAATAATTTACTTAATAGTATTACTTATTTATAAGAGAATAAATAGAATTAGTTGACTTCTCAAACAATTCCAGAATCACTTAAAACTTAGATAAAGAATAAACATAATAGTACGTTGACACTTGATGCACTGTCTAGTTCATGAGTGACGAATGACAATGTCTGTTCTTTATTTGTTTGACTTTAAGCAGTGATTCATTTCCTTCTCATTCAAGAACTCTGTAATCAGTATCTTTTGCTGTCACCACTTGAAATCTCCGTCACTTTAATAAATCCACTGAGCTTGAATACTTCACTGAGGCTTGATCAACAAATTGATCTTCTTTCAATGTAGAATCACTTCAAGTCTGTAGATGACTTTAATCTTCATTCTTTGACAGATATAATCTTCTGAGATTCCTGTGACATTTGATTTTTATTATTTACTTATAGGCCATGCCTTTCAGGTTTCAAGTCTGGCAACTGGTGCAAAAGTCTCATCATAGTCTATTCCTTCCTGTTGACTGTCTTTTGCCACTAGCCTTGCCTTATTTCTTGTCACCATTCCATTTTCATCCAACTTGTTCCTGAAGACCCACTTTGTCTCAATGACTGATTTACCTTTAGGTCTTGGAACCAACTTCCATACTTTGTTTCTTTCAAACTGGTTAAGTTCTTCTTGCATAGCAATCACCCAGTCAGAATCCAACAATGCTTCATCAATTGTCTTTGGTTCCATTTGAGACAGAAAGCATGAGAACATGCTGTCTGCAGAGACATTATTCCTAGTTTTCACCTTAGAGATCATCCATGATTAGATCATTAGTGTGATCCTTATTCCATCTTGTAGATCTGGGCAAGCTTCTTTGTTGAACTGGTGGATTGACTTCACTTTGAGGAAATGAGTCTTCACTAGTGCAATTGTCTTCACCATGCTCTTCATTAATTCCAGAGTCTCCGTCATTTTAAAGATTGGTTGAAATGGTCTGTGACTGAGTTGGAGTTTGATCAACATTGATAGCATTGACAGCATCTTTCTCAACATCAACAGTTTGAGTAAAGCTGGGTTCTTCATCAACAATTTCTTCTTCTTCCAGGTATCCTTGATTTTCAAATCTAAGGGTCTGCGTTTGACCATCTTCATGCAGCCCTGGAAACTTGGTTTCATCAAATGTGACATATACACTTTCTTCAATTGTTCTGTGTTCTATGACATAGACTCTGTAAGCAGTTCTTTATATCCCATATCCCATGAAGGTGCCTTCATAAGCTTTGGCATCAAACTTTCATTTCTTTTCATGGTTGTCCTTCATCATGAAACACTTACTTCCAAATACATGAGTCTTGTTGATTATGGTTATGTTCTGTGTGTAGCAAGTTGTGTTGATAGCTTTTGCCCAGAAGTATGTTGGTAATTTGACATCATGCAACATAGTCCTAGCAGCTTCAATCAGAGTCATGTTCTTCCTTTCTACAACACCATTTTGCTGGGGTGTCCTTGAAGCAGAAAATTGTTGAACAATGCCTTCATCCTTACAAAAGTTCCCAAGTAAGGCATTTCTGAACTCAGTACCATTATCACTCCTCAGTATTTGAACTTTGGCATTTGGAATTCTGTCAAGAATCCTTATGTGATCAATGATTAACTGAGCAGCTTCATCTTTTGACTCTAGAAACTTCACCCAAGTGTATCTAGAGTAATCATCCACCATCACTAATGCATCTCTTTCTGGCCAGACATGGAACATTGACTGGGGGCCAAAGACATCCATATGAATTAGCTTGAGTGGTTCTGTGTTGGTGTTAACCTGCTTTGACTTGTGCATGGATCTTCTAAGCTTTCCCATTTGACAATCCTCACACAGTCCTTCTTGGCAGAATTCCTGTTGAGGTAGTCCTCTCACCAATTCCTTCTTCATCAGCATATTCATTGTCTTGAAGTTGAGATGGGAGAGTTTCATGTGCCAAAGCATGCTGTCACCAACAGTGGCTTTGCTGTAGAAACAATAAAGTTTATCCTTCTTTGTTGAGCTTAGATCTGCAACAAACAAGATTCCTTTCCTTACTCCCTTCAGAGAAAGACTCATGTCCTTCTTGTGATAGATATTACACACCAAAGTATCGAAGTCAATCTTGAATCCTCTGTCACTGAGTTGGCTGACACTCAAGAGGTTGTGCATTAGTCCATCAACAAGAGCAATATCATTTATGACAACATTCCCAAATTCCAAACAGCCATATCCCACTGTGTAACCTTTGCTGTTGTCTCCAAAGGTTATGATTGGGCCAGCTTTCTCCACAAAATGTGATAGCAGGGCTTTATCACCAGTCATGTGTCTTGAGCAACCACTGTCAATGATCCATACAACCTGCTTCTTTTTCTTGCCCTGCAAAACAAATTATTTTTAGGTTACATATGGTACCTAATCCTTGTTGGGTCCTGCAGACTTAGTAACACTTGAGTTTCCTTTATTTTCAACATCAATCATCAGAAAATTTCTGTTCAACTTCTATTGCCACCCACTTTGGTTTAGAATAAGACCTAGTCTTTTTCTTAGTGGGGGTTGCCTTTTTACTGTTAACAGTAGGCTAAGAAGTCTCACCAGAATTCATGTAGGATCATTTATCAGTTGACAGAATAGGCAAATTAAAGCATGTACTCATAGTAGTAATTTTACAGGGCATGCAATCAGTGTTATTACAGACATCCATGGATCTATGCATAATGGGGGTTCTGTGTAAGTTACCCTTGACCTCAGTCACATTGACTTTAGTGTCAGTTGGTTTCTTACAAACATTAGTTAAATGATGTGAGGAGCCACAGTTATTACATAGTTTCCTGGGTGCATTCTTGGCATAAGCACATCCATTACCCTTGTTAATTCCTACTTTGTCATTCCTGTTCTTAGATCTGAAAGTATCTGTGTTGACAACATGTCCTGAAGTTGCTGTCGAGTCTTTCTTGAAAGTACCTTTTACATCCACTGTCTTGACAATAGGTTTCGAGGTTACTGTCTTAGATACTCTCTTGACAGCATCTTTAGAAGATTTTGCCTTGTCATTTGCTGACAGCATCTTCAGAATATTCTGTCAAATTGTTAGACAAAGTTACTGTCTTGGGGGTTGTGACAGTATCTTTTCCTTCAACACTTGTGTTGTCAACACCTTCATCCTCATCAAGGAGTTGTTGTTTGATGAACTATCTTCCTCATCAAAATCAACTTCAGCAATCTTGAATTTTGGTGCATGAACCTTTTTTAGGATTTGGGGTTTGACAACAACATCAGTTGAACAATCAAGAATCACATATTCCTTTCCAGATCTCCTTCCATTTTCAAAACCTACTACTACCTTCTGATTCTCAGTGTTCTTATCATTAAGATCCTGAAGCAACCTAGAGGAGTTTCTGTAAGCCTTGAGCTTAAATTCATTTTCAGTTATTTCCTTTCTCAAGAAATCTTCTACCTCCTTAGCACATACTAGATCATTTTTAAGTCTTGTGTTTTCCTAAGCTAAGGAGTCCAATGTACTGGTTTTAAGTAAAAGAAAATCATTTTCAGAACTGAGTGATTCATTTAACTTAGTTAACCTAGCTAAGTCTTCATTAGCAGCAGTTAAACTAGTATGGATATTGAACATTTCTGCACTCAATTCCTCAAGAGTTTGCTTATATTCAGTGTTAGACATATTAAGCAAGACAAGTGAAGGTACCTGAGTTGAAGGGCTTGGTGATTCATCTTCTGATTTAGCCATCAGGGCTAAGTTCACATATTCTTCTTCCACTTTCTCATCAGACTCATCCCAACATCCACCTTCAGCCACATAGGCTCTTCCTTGTCCTCTTTTGTACTGTCCACTTGACCCTTTGTCCATTTTCTGATTTTGCTTTGGCCTTCTGCATTCAGTAGCAAAATGACCAAGCTCATTACAATTATAGCATCTGAATTTAGACCTATCCACCATTCCAGTTTTATATCCTCCTCTTGTAGCATTTACAACTCGATTTTGTTCCAAATTTCCTTGGCTGATGAGCATCCAATGACATTCCCACACATGGCTTTATCCAAAGTGAGAGAGTCAAGTAGAATGAGTTGTAAGTAATCATCCAGAACAATCTTTTCCTTTTCTGGCTCTAAAAAATCGGATGGCTTCTTGGGAACCCAATGCGCTGGAATAACAACACCATCAACAGTCGAGGCTGCTATTTCTTTCTGTGGAATAAAGGGACCATTCTCGAGGATTCCAACGTACAGTGGATTCACAGCTTTGATAAACAGTGAGACTTTTCTTTTCCAAACATTGTAGTTCTCTTTATCAGAAGTTGGGATCTTGATACTACTCGACTTCTGTATACTCGTCACGATCTCAGATTTGTATACCAATCTGTTGCTCTGATACCAATTGTTGGTCCTTGAGTATTGCAGAAGGGGGGTTGAATGCAATACTGATAAAATTCAATCTATGCTTAAACAACTAAATTTAAGATTAAATCATATCAGTAGAAGAAATGCAAACACAAGTAGTTTTCTCACAAAATAAATATTTTATTTATCTTGCGAAAGTGTTGCTACAACCTTGAGAGAAATATGTTTTTCTCAAGCTTCGATTCCTCAAGTGATACACGTATAGAATGAAAGAGGTAGTCTAAGTAAACTAATCCTATCTCTATCATCAAGGGATTGTGAAGCTGCTGTCATTTTCACGTGGCAGCTTCTTACAATTTGCCTACCCGTGTGTCTTACCTAAATTGCAATACAAACAAGTTTATCATCACAGGAAAAAGCAATCTAGATACATTTTATATTTAGCTAACACAATTCCAGTAGATGTTGATTTGTCATACTCTTGAATTGGTGAGCTTTGTCATGATCTCTCAAGCTTCTGTCGTAGTCTTGCAGACCTGATACAGTGTTGGGATACTGCAGCACGCCTGTTTCTTGAACATCCAAACTGTCACATGTTTGACTGGGTAGATCCCCAATTCAAAGTTTATCCCTTTGAGACAATATCCTGCATTTCCAAGTTTGCTGTCACAAGAATGCGCTTTTGGTGACAGTAAGAAATCCCCGCAATAGATGCTGTCAGGAGTTCCAAACTTGCTGTCAGGAGAATAGAAAGTTGTTGTCTCAGGGCTTCCGCCAATGTTGCTGTCAGAGAGAATATGCTGTCATGACTTGCAACATGATGTCTTCTTGTAACATTTATTCTTGCCATTATCCTGATATACTTCTTGAGGCTTGAACAAACGAATGAACTTCTTCCAAGATTTATAAACAAGTTTATTACAGCAAATGAATTGTCTACAAGAACATACTCTGGCTGTGACAGTATGTTTTACTTAATAAAATTAAGTATTACAAAACACAAGGTTAAGTTGTCTTCTAAGCTATCACCCATAGATCTTCATATTTTCGGATGTGTTTGTTTTGTTCATCTTCAACCACATGAAAGAAATTAACTTACTGCACAATCTGTCAAGTGTGGATTCTTAGACTATGGTAGCACCCAAAAAGGTTTTCTTTGCTATGATCCTAATGTCCGTTGAGTTCGTGTGTCTAGAAATGTAATTTTTCGGAAATGAATATTATGAGCATTCTCATCAAGCATTTGAATGTTAAATATCGAAAAGATGAAGGGGAGCTTTTGCCCAATCCTTATTTATACAGATAGTTGGTTGGTAGCCTTATCTATCTAACTATTACAAGGCCCGATATCTCATATGTTGTCCATATAGTTAGCAGATTCATGCAGCATCTTCATCTTGTTGCAGTAAATCATATTATTCGATATTTAATTGGGTCACCTATGCGTGGTCTATTTTTTCCTACAAGTTCTGATCTTCATTTGACATCATATAGTGATGCTGATTGGGCTGGATGCCCAGATACTAGAAGATCTACAACTGGATGGTGTGTTTTCCTTGGAGATGCCTTGATCTCTTAGAAGTGTAAGAACCAAGATCATGTCTCTAAATCTTCCACAGAGACTGAATATAGAGCCATGTCTGCAGCTTGCTCCACTTCATGTTGATAACAAAAGTGCCATTCAAATTGCTACCAATCCGGTATTTCATGAACGCACAAAACACATCGAAGTTGATTGTCATTATATTAGAGACGCATTTACTCGTGGTGTTATTAAGCTTCCTCATGTGAGTACTAACCTACAAATAGTTGATGTCCTCACAAAAGCTTTGATGCGCCAACGACACAAGTTTCTTAGTGGCAAATTGATGCTTCTAGATTTACCAGCATCAATTTGAGGGGGAAGTCAATATATAGTCATATAGATGTCAATATATAGTCATGTATAGTTGTAAATATTGATAGGTGTAAATATGTGGTCTTTAACAGCTGTATTAGGCTTAATTAGAGGCAGATATTCTGTGATATGATAGGCTGATATAAGGGGATTTTGTAGGCTGGTTTACAGACTCATTTAGTGGGATATGCTAGCTGATTTGCAGCTGTGATAAGCTCTGTTGTACCTATAAATATAGGAGCCAGTTTGTATAGCAATACATTGAGAATTAAAAGCATTTTCTCATATCTTTGTCAATTCCAGAGTCAAAATGACCTTCGATTCGCACTTTCTGAACTTGGAGATCAAGGATGCTCAGAAATAACTCAAAAAGCCTGTATGCAAATCTACGTAGCACGGTTTTTATATAAGAAATGAAGCATATAAGTATGTAACTAACATGAGTACATACAACCGATTCAGAATTTTCGAACATCGCGCATTTCCAGCTCATCAAGAAATATAGTTGGATAATTAATGTCATACTAGTATTTATGTCCGCTACGCATGGGCTTATTATAAATTTCATAATATATTATATAAATTTTTTATAAAGTTATATTAAAAATTTTAAAAATTCCTATTTCATCATTTTAAATTTAAAACATTACCCTTCGACCATTTCTAATAGTGGCCTAAAAGTTTAAATTTGGATCAATTTCTGTCCAAATTCACCCACGTTGAATTTCGGTCCAAATTTAGATTGACGGACAAAATTTCGACAGACAGTATTCATTGGTCCAAATTTATTTAATACTAAAATTATAGCATTTCAGTTTCTTAATTAAGTTATTTATACAAATAAATAAGTAATATTAAAGTTATTTATTTTCATTTTAATATTAAAAAAAATACTAAATCGTAATCAATTTAACAAAATTTGTTTCACTCCATTGAAAATTAAATTATTATTTTAGCAAATAATAATAATTATGTGATTATTATAATGTAGATATTTGTTCAATTTATTTTAAAACCTAATCAATTATAAAATATTTAGTTCATGAAAACAATACACAATGTTATAAAATTATTATACAAATATAAAATAAAATCAAAATATTATCATTTACCATATTTTTAATTATAAAATTATTTCGAATAATGTACAGGTTCATGTGACAAATTATTTCAGTCTATAAACAGGCCCCAGGTCGTGCCTTGCAGCAACTTTTACGCAAGTTAATATTAATAATTCATTTAATAAAGATTCAAATAAGTAAAAGGAAAATACCTTAATTTATGTGAGCATTTTTTCTCACGGTAAAAAACATTATTTCCCACATGTTAAGTTTTATGCTGTAAGGCTCCTCGGTATAGCCTAGCGCTGATACCTTGATTTTTGGATAAAATATATTTATTTAAATTTTTGAATAATATAATCATTACATTTATAATATATCAGTTTATTTTTATTTTCAAATATATTAATATAAATATAATAATATAACTTGATACATAAATTTAATCTTATAATGAAAATAATATTGAAATTTTTGTCTTTTCATTAAACTAATCTTATATATTTATTACAAATGTATTCTCTTTTAATAGATATTATTTTAATTAAAATTGAAGGTATTTCATTTAGAATTTAATTTTTTTAAAATCTTAGTGTATTATTTTTAAAACTAAAAGGAAGTGTATTAACGCATATATAACTACTATATACATAATTAGAAAATCTAAAAGAAAGTGTAACACTATATAATATATAAAAAAAAAACTGAAAAGACAGCGGGTTGCATTTAGTTTAATTTCAAAAAAAATCGAAATTATGATTTTAAAATTTCCAATTTTTATATATATTAATGAATTACATCGAACGTACATGTTAAGTTTTATGGTATAAGATTCCTAGGTATTACCTAGCGTCGATATCTCGATTTTTGAATAAAAATCTATTTATTTGAATTTTTGAATAATATAATTAATATATTTATAATATATCAATTTAGTTTTATTTTCAAATATATTAATATGAATATAATAATATAACTTGATACATATATTTAATCTTATATATGAAAATAATATTATTTATTACGAATGTATTCTTTTTTAATAGATATTTATTACGAATGTATTCTCTTGTATTCAAAGAATTATGAATTTTGGCATGGTTGATGTTTGGTTCGTGCATAACATATTTTAATTATTTTTTTATTAGAATTTATAAGAGTATTTTTATAATTTTTGTAGGTTAATTTTACTCAATAAATTTAGCATTAAATTGAACCAACTTGTAATTTATTTTTCTCTCCGAAAATTCATGTGATCCACTTGTTCCCCCACTTCATTTTATTTATTATTTTTCTTAAGTTTTCCATGCTTTATTTCAAGCTCTAAAATAAAAAATGGGTGATAAACATGATAATATTGGTTATTTGCACATTTTGATACGATTAAATTAAAAAAGAATTATAAATATACATCAATACTATTATATAATATACGAAATATTAAAAGTTTGGTTGGTCGTTATGGTACGTTGTGATTTTACTTAATTACCCTTAATTAACTGTACTTCATGTTTTTACTTAATTAACCTTACTTATTTATAAAAATATATTATTAAAAAATAATATTACCTATTTATAACCAATTACATTTTTTAACTAAATATATCACGGACAATTACTTTTTTTAATTACTCTTTACTTATTTATTTTAAAACATATTTAAATACTTTTAATTATTAAATTTTAAAATCTTATTTTCCAAAAATATCACGGGCATTTACCTTTTTAAACTAAATATATGTTACATTTTTTATTTTTTCTTAATAAAACCCCTCATTTTCAAAAAATATAACGGGCAAACCCATACATATTTATTTTAAAATCTGTTTTAATGTTTTTAATTAATTAAAAGTGTTTACCTATTTTAACAAGCCTACTTATTTTTTGCACAATTACAATTGAAAAAATTAAAAAAATAAAAATAAAATAAAAATTAACAATCCATGTATCGCACGGGTTTTAAGCTAGTATTATAATTATTTTTAAAAAATTAAAAGTTTGGTTGGTCGGTATGGTACGTTGTGATTGTACTTAATTGCCCTTAACTGTATTTCGTATTTTTACTTAATTAACCTTACTTATTTATAGAAATATATTATTAAATAATAATATTACCTATTTATAAACAATTACCTTTTTTTTCTAAAATACATTATTTTTTCTAACAAATTCCCCTACTTTTTCAAACATGGCAATTACTTTTTTTAACTAAAACATGTTAGTTTTTTCTATTTTTCCTTACTAAACCTCTCATTTTCCAAAAATATCACGGACAAACTTTTAGTTATTTATTTTTAAACCTATAATATTATAATTATTTTTTAAAAGTTTACCTATTTTAACATGTATACTTATTTTTCTTAACAAATGCAATCACTAAGAATGTTAAAATATAAATAATCAAATACCTATTTATAACCAATTACTTTAAAACACGTTATAGATTTTTTCTAACAAATTCCCTTCTTTTCTAAATATATCACGGTCTTTTTCAATTTACTTTTTCTATTTTCCTCAATAAAATTCAATTTTTTTTCCAAAAATATCATAGGAAATCATTTACATAATTTATTTTAAAACAAATTTAAATACTTTTAATTTATTAAATTTTAAAACCTCATTTTCCAAAAATATCACGGGCATTTACCTTTTTAAACTATATATATGTTACATTTTTTTATTTTTTCTTATTAAAAAACCCTTCATTTTCTCATTTTCCAAAAATATAACGAGCAAACCCTTACTTATTTATTTTAAAATCTATTTTAATGTTTTTAATTAATTAAAAGTATTTAACTATTTTAACATGCTTTTTTTTTTATCAAATACAATTAATAAAATATTAAAAATATAATAATAAAATAATAATTAACAATCCGTGCATCGCACGGGTTTTAAGCTAGTACTTATAAAATGTATAATATTCTTTATTGAACTACCTACAGATCTATCAACATTACAACATATAAAATTTTGAAATTGGAGTAGTTATATGAAGTATTAAAAAAATTATAAAGAAAACATACACATTCATCTTTCTTTTTCTTTTTCTTTTTTATCAACCGAGCCTTATACTACAAAGATAACAGGCCAGCCTCGAATCCATAAAATCACTGCAATAGTACTTTACCTGGACCTTAACAAACAACTAAAACCTAAAACTACATGAAACCACAGAAAATCAACACCAAACAATAGTAAGATTACTGATAGAATTCGAACATCAATCTAGACTTGAGACATTTTGGAACATAGGCCTCTAAAGAAGTACCACATCCACATGCCAGTATTTTTAATTTTAGTGAAAAATCACTTTTTTTCTAAAAAGTTAAACAAAAAAATATTAAAGTCTTATATTAAGTTAGTTCAAGAGAGAATCTCTTACACATAGGCCTCTAAAGAAGTACCACATCCACATGCCAGTATTTTTAATTTTAGTGAAAAATCACTTTTTTTCTAAAAAGTTAAACAAAAAAATATTAAAGTCTTATATTAAGTTAGTTCAAGAGAGAATCTCTTACACAGAGTCGGCTTTCATATAAAAACGTGTAAAAACCCACTAATTTTATTATAAAATTTCATAAATAATTACATATATTTTACAAAATATAAAATTTGATTATAATGTACCGTGCTACGATAATGAAATGAAAATTTTAGTTCTGCATTTTCAAGTTAATGAATTGCTACAATAATTACTCTCACAGTATCACAACTACTTTCTCACGAATAAAATAATTTTTGCAGTTGCTTATTTAAGTTCTAGCCTAGTGTAGCTCTAGTTCAAGGGCATGTCTTTGAACTCCTGGAATTGCTTCCCCCCTGTAAATGGTTCTTTTCTCTTTAATACACTAAAACTTTTAGCAGAAAAGGAAATATTGCTAATGTTGTAAACTGTAAAGTAATGAAATCTGCATATATCATACAAATACAATGCTGAGGATAATATTTTTTTAAAAAAATTATAATTATATATTACGTAAGGCCATGGATTCTCAATAAGTCTGCCACTCCACTTCATCTTCTATCTGTCATAGGATATGTTTAAAAGTTTTGTCCAAAGTGTAAAGCATAAACAAACTAAATTGAAAACATAGTAACACAGAAGTACAAAACATCATACAAAAAATCACACAACTTTATAAATCCACAGTTTCATACATCTAATTGTGAAAGACATTTAACTTTTCACAATTTTAAACCATAATTATCAATAACATGCTATAAAAAATACTAACTAAAACAACTTAATGTTGATGATCAAGGTTCAGATACATCATTTTACAAACTAAGAACGCATAACAAAGTGTGCATAGTAGAATGATTCCAGAACATAAAAAATGAAAAACACGTTAATTGGGTAATAGACACGTCCATCTCTTGTACTACACAACACATTTGCAAATTTAAAAAAAATGTGGTAATTTCTTATAGAGTGCACAACAAACTCAAATGCAAAACAGCGGAACACCAAAACCAGTAAACCATTGTCAATTCAATTGTTATATCCGATAGAGGTAGAAAATCTTACGTTTTACCAAAAAGAAGCAATCTTACAACTAAACAATGTTCTCCATCATTAAACTACCAGATACACACCCTCTGTTTTGCCAACTTTCAGTACTGCACTCCCTGTCACAATTGAAAATGTACGGGACGCATATCAATTTGTTTTTGGTATTTAGCAGTTAATATAACAAAGCATATGAATGTCAACTATTTGGGCATGGGGTGTAAATATCCCCATTTAGAATCAACACTTGCAATAAAATAGAATCAACATACTGAACTTAAAAAATTACAGAAGAGACAACAACTTGCAGTCTTAACTACACACCTTAGTTCATTGGATTGCCGGCAAAGATAAATCGTGTACCTGCAAATCAAAGTATAAGAGAATCAATATATAAAAATACAATCTAGATCCATGAATGGGTTGAATGAATTAACCATTTTAGTTCATCGGATTACAAACATCGAACTTGAAACCGCTCAACTAATTTCGTGAACAACCTGTAAATCAAATACAAAAGTGAGAACACAAGTTAAGAACACGAATACTACAATTCGAAAGCATTGAAACTTATATACAATATGGATATGGATTGATATATAAGCAGGAAAAAAGTAGAGATAGATAAGAGATAGGAGGGCAGGTTAAGAGAGAATGTGAAATTTGAATTGCCTGATCTTTTTGGGAAGCGCTCCTATGTGTTTATGTAATGTGTGTACTGCTTTTGTATTGTTTGAAACAAAGCAGCAGCGCCATCACGTAAGCAGTCTATAATTGTTGTTTGACCTTATATAAAGGCCTCTTACGTAGTGGAAAAAGGTGTCACGTAGCCATAGGTAATTATGAAAAGTTTAGTAAATATGTTTTTCAAGCCAACCCTTTAGACTACATCATATGCAATCTCTAGGCTAAGAAATATAAAATGGAGCATGAAGAGTGGTAAATTTGTTCATTTACCTACCACATACAAAACACAAAGTAGTCAATTTGTTCATAAAATTGAAGTACAACAAAAGGTAATTAAGCTTGAATTGAGCATCTGGACACTTGATAATTACTTTATTCCATTAATGATAGCAAGTTAAAGCATTTAATTGAGAAAATGTAAACAATGAACAATGGAAAAAATCAAAATAATGCACTAACACAAATCAAGTACCATTCATTTGAGAAAGCATTTGCTCATCAAATCCATGCTTAATTGTACTGGTATCTATCTCTAATATGATCATATTCAAAGCACAACTTTAGTGTCCAAATTATAGCATTAAAAAGTGATTTTAATACCTCTTTCAAAACTGTTAGCAACTAAATTTTTGAACCTTCAAGAATCACTAATTAGTATATTTCTTTCCGTAACTGTCACTTTTTTGAAGGCGAGTCACCTGTAAAAATAAACAAATTCATTGAAGCATAATATCAAATAGTTAGTGACATATAAATTTAAGTGTAAGTATATATATGACTATTAACTATTCAGATGTGAACAAATTCATTGAAACATTACATCAAACATTAAATGACATCAGAACAGAGGTATCATCCATTATAATTATAACCATGTTTAAAGTCCTATTATCACTGGAAATGAAACACAATTTATGAATGATACTTGAAATTAAATCGTATTACCATCTGAATGATACACGAACATGGATCTTATGACGAACATGCGATCATCATTATATTTGCATCTAATCATAAGAACCATAAAAAAACCAGAATCCAAAAATGTAATAAAAAAACTCCTGCAAATAATTTTTGAAGGCATATAAAAGAACCAGAATCCGAGAACAGAGATGAGAAAGAGTCCAACTTCAGATGATTATATCGTCCCTGAAACAAAAGAAAAAATGTAATAAAAAAACCAACAAACTATGAAATGATGCTATACAGGAAAAAATTGAAGAAAACGGGATGTGTTTCACACGAACCTCCTTCATTTTCAAGAAACGAAAATGAAAAAAATATGAATGAGGAGGTGTTTGATATGAGACAGATCTAAACACAGGAGATGGTGGGATTGAAATGATAGAGATTTCAAATTCATTATTTGATGTAGAATGAAAATATGCAGTGAAAAATGAAACAAATCAGAAGCAAGCTGGACAATTTTGGCTTCTTCATTTACAGTCATTCTGTCTCCTTCCCAAAACTGGAGAGAAAAGAAGGTGGTTACCTTATTCGGACAAAAAATTACCAGACAGATACTTTTGTTTTATAAATCATTCCTGCAACATTCAGTTTTTGGTTACAAAGAAGACTGAAAAAACATGTGAACAATTCAAATTTTAAACCAAAGTCAGCAGTACAAATGGAGGGAATCAAATTTTTTTTACTTTTGGATTAATTTTGGATGGCATTTTATGTAATTTTGTACCAAGTCTTGGGGTAGGGGGTGTAAAAAATCCATAAAAAGGGATTCAGGATTTATCATTTAAAGGATTCTTTAATAATGATACATGCAGATTTTTCCCTACTTTTCTTTAATAGTACATGCGAATTTTTCCCTAATAATTAACAATCACTGACAATAAATTTCAGTATTAACAAAAAAATGGATTAGGGTAACAATTATGCTAATAACATATTACCAACATAAGATTTATCTCCGAGTATTCCATTCGTGTAGCAGTAAATATGGAAAGAGAATGGTACAATATTGTCGAGGATTCACTTATACCTGATTTTTCGCCCTTTTATCAGCTTTCAATGATACGCCAGCAGATCAAGCCTTAGAAATTATAGCAACTAACTTCGTTCCATCCATGAATGATTACTTTTCATGCATGTTAACCATTTCCATGCTAACACCCTTTCTGCAGCAAGAAAACAGAGCATGTCAGTAGCATCAAGATGATAACAAACACACAGGGACACAAGCAAGCGGACACTCACGTGTTCCGAGGTCACATATCTAACACTATCTCCGCTAGATGCCTTGAAAAGCTTGCGACGCCTTCCTATAATTTCTGCCACCTTATCAGGATCTCCAAGCTGCAAATCTTTGGAATTCTTTGTCAAAAGGATGCATTATTTATTACATTATTGTGAAGATATTACAGATGATACGCTAATAATGCAAACTCACACCACCTTAGTCCTTATACCTGAGGCATGGGCAAGAAACAATATTTACTATATACTACTTGCTACCTTGTAAATATGGATCCAGAATTACAGTAGAGTCGACATAATGTTCAATCAAATTATTAACTTTAAAAGAGGAACAAGGACATACAAAAAATAAAAGGTATAAGTTTTATAAACCTCACATTTATAGATTTTATAAAATTGAAGAGGATTTTACTTAGTGGCGTGTCTTCCACAACAGCCAAAATGGAAAAAGATGAGATTATCACTTAATTTAAGCGTTCAACGATTGGATAAGATAAGAACCTGATCAATAAATGTCATCTAATGGACTGTAAGTAAGTCCCAAATAATGAATTACATCCAAAAATTTTGACTTGCGTTCTGTAGCTTTGTTGTACCTAGACTAATCACAAAATTCTTAATCAACTAGTTTGTAATCTACACTGAACACACATTATGACAGGAAGGTGAAACATGTTAAATTAGTAAAGAAAAAACAAAATGAGAGGTAGAGATAAATTCCTCATGCATCTATACAGTACACACACCTCTCAACTTTTTGTGTTAAATAATAGACACGTATTTGTTGGAGATACTCTTCTGTTTTTTCTTTGCATGAAGAAACTGTGCCAGTCACAGGTGGAATTAAACATGCAGGATGCATGAGCTGCTTGCAACATGAACATTGGAGCAATTTTTCCCTTTCCTACAATTAAAGGCATTGATCACAACATTTACGGGTACAAAAGATAATCGAACAGATCGGATATGAATTAAAAGAGCGTACCATTTCGGATTTGTAAATGTCACAGATCTGAAATCCATCATCAGATTCTGTAGACTCGGGCTCAGGATCAGCTGCATTTACGAGCAAACTTTAGGAATAGAAATTATGATAGCAATTCGTGTCTCAAGACTCTCACCTGACCATAATGTCTGAAGTAATATATGTTATAAAATTGTATAAAGACAATCCTTGTGCGCTTATAGTAAAAATCCGTAAAGCAGTGCATACTAAATATAGACTTCAAACTTATAATATGAAAAACACATGACAAATTTCATGTACATAGCTGCACTTGTTATAATGGTTTTAAAACAAGTAATCTAAGGTGCATAACTAAAGTAGAGTAAAATAAATTTAAATTAATAAAAAAGAACTAAACATTACAGTACGGAGAGGATTAATATGCACTTGAATAGTCTGTAAAAGTTTCTCCCACGACATCACCACTATCTTCTTCCTGCCTGAAATTTTGACACAAATTACAGATAACTAAATGAAATGATAACTATATATTGTTGCTCATTGTTGAATCTAAACAGTTATTGACATATTTATGGATTGAAATATTATAAAAATTAAAAACTGTGTATGATAATTACGGTTAATAATCAATTAGGTAACATCGATAAAATTATAGTTATGCAGGTAACTACACTAGCAAGTTGAAGCATATCTAGAACCGGGACTCTAGATAAGGGACTCAAAAGAATATTAAATAACAATATGTTATTTCAAATGAATCCGGCAGTAAAAGAGGAATAAATAGATGATACATATTAATTTTAGCACAGAAGTCGTAAAAAGTAATAATAATGGTTTATTATATAATAAAGAGTAAGAGAGATAATTTAAAAATATTATCAAAGGTTTAATGTTTCAAAACTCTTTAACAACATGTTTAAATTTAATATTTAAAATTTCAAATATACTAATATAGGTTAAAGAGTTGAATCACATCAACAACATATACAACATATACAACATAATATGTATAAATCCAAAATTATTAACATTATATTAAAATTTTAATATCATTATAATATGTTAATATCTAATACTAATATTATTGGTTTAAGCCTACCAAAAAAATACAAATTTTAATGTAACTTAATATTCACAGTTAATGAATAAGTATTTATGTTAATGTCTGGTTAATAAATACAAATAAAAAAAAATCGTGCATTGCACGGGCAATAAGCTAATTATTTTCAATTTACCCAAATCAGATTCGAATGATCTTGTTCAGGACAATAAGTTTACCACACTAATAATCATTATGGTCTGCAAACTCATCCAAACAAAAGAATACACTTCCTTAATTTGTAATGACCATGCCTAGACAGATAAATGTTCACTGATCCATCAATGTCAAATGATACTTGTTCTACTTCAGAAATTTGTATATTTCTGAATAATTTTTGGATCTAAGGATCTATTATTGCTGATACACGGATCCTCGGTTTCCTTGTCAAAAGACTCAAAACTATGTGCTGGAGCATCTAGATTGCTATTATTTTTACTAAAGAAAAAGCATTCAAGTATAAATAGTGGTGCTTAAATAATCACAAATTAGAACAATTCCACAGAATCTATAGCAACTGTTATATCTCAGGGAGCTAAGAGCTACTCCACAAGCACAAGGCTATTGCATTTTAGTATAGCAAAAACAAAGGCCATGTATTAACTGAGAGCTCCAATGGAAATCATCTACATGTTCATTGCAAGTTAATCATCAATATCTTTTAACCCGTACCAAATCAGCAGAAAGATCCAAATTGATACACATTCAAAGAAACAACAATAGAATTGCATAGTCAAACTTGTAGACACATATATAAAAACGCGCACAAATATGAACCCACATTTCAGTATGTATATAGAGAGATTGAAAAAGAGGAAAACCTTTTAATATAGAATTAACTACAGCATTCGGGATAAGTATTCCAACAATTCTCTAGCAATCTGTAGTTGTATCTACGCGCACGAAGCGGAGTCATCTATGGCTTTTAGAATCTACGAGAAAGTTATTTTTTCAACATTATCCCCAGATAATCTGCAAATGGGATCCAAGTCCTATAAACGATCTGTGTGAAGGGTTGTGATTTAATTTTTTTTTTTAATTACACATAGTCCAAAACATGACAGATGTGATGAAGCGAGAAAAACTCTATCTACAATACAGGGGTGCAACTCAGACTTAATAAACCAAGACGAAATGAACAATTGTACTGCTGAGCCTAACATTGCATTTCCACTGTTGCATTTCAATTGGAACAGATCAGGTAGGAACACAACTAGAGATGTAACTGAACCTTTAAAGAGAAAAAAGGAGATGAGAAATGGAAAAATGATGTAGTGCAACAAAAAGATGGTAAGAAAGTGTACATAATGTGGAGTGTGAGAATAAAATGATGCTATACTTGTGAAATGGAATAAGTGAACCATAGCATAATTGTTGGAATGTAAAAAGGTAAGGAATGGAAACATAGATCCTATAAATCTTAGAATTTATTCCATTATCAACCATCATGTTCCACTCTATCCAAGCAAACACAAATTAACATTCAGATGTATTCCTAACCTGTTTAGATATTACAAGATACTCATACTCCCAGCAAGTGCGAGCCTTCTCTAAAGAGGATAACTTCCTATACTTCTCTTCTAGCTCTAAAAGAGGCATTTCCCTGGTCATGGAAGAGTTGAAGAAAGTCACTCACCAGTTAACAAAACAGAAGTTTTATCAACCTATGATATTTGGATTGCCACAGAAAAGATAACGGGCACGTACAAGTTTACACTACCTGACTGCCTCCCCGACAGCAGGACGGACAATTCTACACATTCCAGAAGACCTAAAAGCCATGAAGAGCAGTAAGGACAAGTCTTTATGCTAAAGTACTAATATACTTCAAAACATAGTTGTTACCCTTCAAATGCTAAAAGATAGTGCCTTCTCCCCTGCCATTCTCTCCTAGACTCGTAGAACCCTGGGTTCGAGGAAGCAGTCACATCGTTTTTCTTCTCACCATGCAACGCTCGACAGCAGCCTGCAAACAAGTGGAGAAGTTACCAAAATGCAACTTTGCATTGAACATAATTATTTAAATACTTAGAGATAGTCAAAATGCCTCCCAAGTGAACCCTCGATCCAATGTGAATGTAACTAATACTGTGGATGCTCTGGATAATTGGTTGATGTGGACATTCTGCAATGAGAATAGAAAATTTTTCATAACTCAAATTTCATTGATAAATCCAAATAACAGTTGAAGCAGATTCCTAACCTTTGGCAGTCCTCTTAACCCGATTGTACTGGCATTCAAATCTGATATTCCCGAGTCAAATTGACCTTCGAGTCGTACTTTATGAACTTGAAGATCAAGGATGCTGACAAAAAAGTCAAAAAGCCTGCATTCAAGCACTCATGTTACAGGATTTTAAATACAGAAATAAAATATACTAGTATGTAATCAACATAATACTTACGAATTCTCTATCTCTGGTTGTAGCCCTAACAACCAATTCAGGAAACGTTCAACATTGTGCATGTCCCTGTTATCTAGACACATGGTTGGATAAATTATTTTAAATTCTTTCAGAATGATACGTGAATTTATTGCCGTATCATTCCTGCATTTTTTCCCCTAACAATTAACATCCACTCACAATAAATTTCAGTATATTCAGAAAATGTATTAAGGTAAAGTATTGTGCTGAGAATATCTTACCAACATAAGTTTCGTCTAAGAATAATCCAACAGAAGCTAGAGCAGTCTTTCCCTTGACTACAAAATCTTTAATTGCATTCGGCTTTTCAAGGGAACATCCGGGAGGCACCGGAAGAGAACCCTGCACCTGCAGATCAGGAATTGGCCATTTATACATTCCATAATGGTACCACCAAGTCACCACAAGACAGGAGGAAGGTGCATTATATATGTCATTATTATTTCTACACTACTTACTATATTCAGATTCACAATTACTTCATACAATTTTTCCAGGGCCCTTTTTCCGTATGAGCTGTCATAATTATAGGCACTAACTGATGGTCCAGCTCTACAACACAAACATCAATAAGAAAATATGTTAGTTGTTTGTGATAGTAGAGTATTGTTGTTGTCTACATATACACAAGTACACACTCCCATCAAGTGTTAGCCAACCTACCGTCTGTAGCCCTGTGGAAGCGCCCCAAGAGATTCTAGTCTCTTTGGAATAACAGAAGCAAATCTTCGTTCACACCAAGATTACTAAGAGTAACCTGTAATAGAAGCAATTAAACAAACATTAATTTATGAAACTTAAGAATGGAACCAAGGGAAGATGACTATGAAAAGTCACATATTACTGCTGACTACATAAATGGTTACATGAAATTGAAATTGTTGTCTACCTATACTCTGGTGCAGAAGCTTGATTTGATCGGTGAGTTCTTCCAAACTGTTGTATCGCACGATCAGCACCCTAGGGTAATTATATGGTCAGGTGTACCCTCCTCCTCTGATTTAACAGTTAATTAAATTCATAATATAGATACTAAACGAAAAGACAATTCAGGAATATAGTTGGAGCAAGCTCTACTAGTAACAGTTACAGAAAAGGAAGAGGTAATTCAAATTTCGTGTAGCAGTAAAATTTGGAAAGGAGTGGAACAATACTGTCGAGGATTCAACATTAGTGTCGTCTTTGACTAATCCAACAGAAAAAAGAGCAGCTTTTCCCTTAACAATAAAATCTTCAATCGTATTCGGATTTTCAAGGGAACATCCGGGAGGTACAACTAGAAGAGAACTCTGCGGCACATGAATTACCCATTTGTATTTTTCCTACTGATACAAACAAGGCACCAATCGAAACAAGAGGAAGAAGCATTATATATGACACTATTAGAATATATTATTTACTGAAACCTGATTCACAATTCCATTGTACAATTCTGCTAGGGCTCTTTTTGCGTATGGGCACTCATAATTGTATGCTCGGAGTGAAGGTCCAGCTCTACACAACAAACAGTAACAAGATAATATATTAGTGGCTGCTTTGTGATAGTAGTAGTGGTGTTATCAATATATACACAAGTACAGACTTTCTCAAACTATAAAGTAAACTATAAAGTGACCCAAGAGATTCTAGTCTCTTTGCAATGATGGAAGCAAATCTGCGTTCACCACCAAGATTACTAAAGAGTAACCTGTTATACATGCCTGTTATACATGCCTGTTATACATGGAATAAAATGGAAGTCATATCCAACTTAAGAACTGAACCAAGAGAAAATTATTAAGAAAAGTCGTATATTTCTACGTATACATGAATGGATACATAAAATTCAATTTATTGTCTACCTATACTCCGGCGCTGAAGCATGATTGGATCGATGAGTTCTTCCAAACTGTTGAAGCGCACGATCAGCACTCCAGGGTAATTCTATGGTCACACGCCGTCCTCTATGTAACAGTAAATAAATTCATAAAATAAATACAAAATGAAAATACAGTTGGTATGCCAGACATTAGTTGGAGCAAGCTCTACTAGCAACGGAGAAGGAAGAAGAAATTCAAAGTTTATGTAGCAGTAAAATTTGGAAATAGAATGGTACAATACTGTCAAGGATTCACTTTTCAGTTATACCTGATTTAACGCCCTTCTATCTGCTTGCAACGACACGCCAGCAGATCCAGCCTCAGATATTATCGCTACTAACTTCTCTCCATCCATGAATGATTGTTTTTCATTTATGTTGACCATCTCCATTGTCACATCCCAGAGAGCAATAAAACCGAGAATGTCAGCAGCCTCAAGATAAAATCAAACAAACAGAGAGGCTATCGCTACTTCAGAAATTTGTAAGGATCTATTGCTGATACACGGATCCTCGGTTTCCTTGTCAAAAGAAAAAGCATTCAAGTATAAATAGTGGCGCTTAAATAATCACCAATTAGAACAATTCCACAGAATCTCAGGGAGCTAAGAGCTACTTCACAAGCACAAGGCTATTGCATTTTAGTATAGCATAAAAAAAAGGCCATGTATTAACTGAGAGCTCCAATGGAAATCATCTACATGTTCATTGCAAGTTAATCATCAATATCTTCAACCCGTACCAAATCAGCAGAAAGATCCAAATTGATATACATTCAAAGAAACAACATTAGAATTGCATAGTCAAACTTGTAGACACATATATAGAAACGTGCACAAATGCGTCCACACGAACCCACATTTCAGTATGTATATATAGAGAGATTGAAAAAGAGGGAAACCTTTTAATATAGAATTAACTACAGCATTCGGGATAAGTAATCCAACAATTCTCTAGAAATCAGTAATTGTATCTACGCGCACGATACGGAGTCGTCTATGGCTTTTAGAATCTACGAGAAAGTTATTTTGTCAACATCATCCCCTGATAATCTGCAAATGGGATCCAAGTCCTAAAAAAGATCTGTCTCAAGGGCTGTGATTTAATTTTTTTTTTTAATTACACATAGTCCAAAACATGACAGATGTGATGAAGCGAGAAAAACTCTATCTACAATACAGGGGTGCAACTCAGACTTAATAAACCAAGACGAATTGAACAATTGTACTGCTGACCCTAACATTGCATTGCCACTGTTGCATTTCAATTGGAACAGATCAGGTAGGAACACAACTAGAGATGCAACTGAACCTTTAAAGAGAAAAAAGGAGATGAGAAATGGAAAAATGATGCAGTGCAACAAAAAGATGGTAAGAAAGTGTACATAATGTGGAGTGTGAGAATAAAATGATGTATACTTGTGAAATGGAATAAGTGAATCATAGCATAATTGTTGGAATGTAACAAGGTAAGGAATGAAAACATAGATCCTATCAACCTTAGAATTTATTCCATTATCAACCATCATGTTCCACTCTATCCAAGCAAACACAAATTAACATTCAGATGTTAACTTCCTATACTTCTCTTCTAGCTCTAAAAGAGGCATTTCCCTGGACATGGAAGAGTTGAAGAAAGTCACTCACCAGTTAACAAAACAGAAGTTTTATCAACCTATAATTTTTGGATTGTCAATTTATTAGCTTTTCCATAAGCCATGAAAAGCAGTTAAAAGTCAAGTCTTTAGGCTAATGTACTAATATACTTTAAAACTCAGGTTGTTACCCTTCAAATGCCAAAATCTAGTGCCTTCTCCCCTGCCATTCTCTCCTCAATTCGTAGAACCCTGTACTACAGGAAGCAGTCACATTTGTTCTCTTCTCACCAAGCAACATTGATGGTCAGCATTTAAATAGTTGGAGATAGTCAGCATGCCTCCCAAGTGAACCCTCGATCCAATGTGAATGTAAATAGAAAAGTGGATGCTCCAGACAGATGGTCAATGTGAACATTCTGTAATGAGAATGGAAGGAAAAGTTTAACTCAAATTTCCACAGCGAAGCCAAATAACAGTTGAAGCAGAGTCGTAACCTTTGCGGTCCTCTTAATTTGATTATATTGGCTTTCAGATCTGATATTCCCTAGTCAAATTGACCTTCGAGCCGTGCATTCTGAACTAGAAGATCAAGGATGCTCACATGATTTTCAAAAAGCCTGCAGTCAAACACCCATGTCTCATGATTTTAATTAAAAAAAATGAAGTGTATTTAATATGTAATCAACATAATACATACGAATTCTGTATCTCAGGCTGTAGCCCTAAGTTATGTCAGATTCTTTTATAATGATATGTGCAGTTTTTGCCCTAGTATTCCTGCACTTTTTCTCTAACAATTAACATCTGCTCGCATAAATTTCAGTACATTCAAAAAATGGATTAAAGTTAACCATTATGCTGATAATATCCTACCAACATTTGTGTCGTCTTTGACTAATCCAACAGAAACGAGAGCAGCTTTTCCCTTAACAATAAAATCTTCAATCGTATTCGGCATTTCAAGGGAACATCCGGGAGGTACAACTAGAAGAGAACTCTGCAGCACATGAATTACCCATTTGTATTTTTCCTACTGATACAAACAAGGCACCAATCGAAACAAGAGGAAGAAGCATTATATATGACACTATTATAATACACTATTTACTGAAACCTGAATCACAATTCCATTGTACAATTCTGCTAGGGCTCTTTCTGCGTATGGGCTCTCATAATTGTATGCTCGGAGAGAAGGTCCAGCTCTACACAACAAACAGTAACAAGATAATATATTAGTGCTTTGTGATAGTAGTAGTGGTGTTATCTATATATACACAAGTACAGACTTTCGCAAACTATAAACCAGCCTACCGTCTGTCGCCCTGTGTTAGGGCCCCAAGAGATTCTAGTCTCTTTGCAATGATCGAAGCAAATCTGCATTCACCACCAAGATTACCAAAGAGTAACCTGTTATACATGGAATAAAACGGATATCATATCCAACTTGAGAACTGAACCAAGAGAAAATTATTAAGAAAAGTCATATGTTTCTGTGTATACATGAATGGATACATGAAATTGAATTTATTGTCTACCTATACTCCGGCGCTGAAGCATGATTGGACCGATGAGTTCTTCCAAACTGTTGAAGCGCAAGATCAGCACAGTCCAGGTATGGTCACGCGCCCTCCTCTATGTAACAGTAAATAAATTCATAAAATAAATACAAAATGAAAAGACAGTTGGTATGCCAGACATTAGTTGGAGCAAGCTCTACTAGCAACGGAGAAGGAAGAAAAAATTCAAAGTTTATGTTGCAGTAAAATTTGGAAATAGAATGGTACAATCATGTCAAGGATTCACTTGTCAGTTATACCTGATTTATCGCCCTTTTATCTGCTTGCAACGACACGCCAGCAGATCCAGCCTCAGATATTATCGCTACTAACTTCTCTCCATCCATGAATGATTGTTTTTCATTTATGTTGACCATCTCCATTGTCACATCCTTTCTGGAGAAAGAAAACAGAGCATGTCAGCAGCCTCAAGATAAAATCAAACAAACAGAGAGGCAAGCAAGCTAAGACGTGCTCCGAGGCTCATATCTGACAGCAATTCCGTTGGATGCCCTGACAAGCCTGTGACGCCTTTCTGTAATTTCTGCCACCTTATAAGGACCTCCAAGCTGCAAATCATTTGAATTCATTTTCAGAAGGATTCATTATCGATAAGAAAATAATGAAGAAGTTACAGTTAATACGTTAATAATGCACTCCCACCACCTTAATTTCAATCTCTGAGGCATGGCCGAGAAACATCATTTACCAAATCCATCCACCATCTCAGAGATATGGATCCGGATATTAAAAAAGAAACGACATAATGTTTAATCAAACTAACTAAAGAGGAATGCGGCCACACATAAAAAAGAGGTAAAAGGTTTATAAACATAACATTTATAGATTTATAAAATTTAAGGAGATTTTACTTAAATTGTGTGTCTTAAGATATGCTTCAAAGAACAACAGCCAAAATGGAAAAGATGGGATTATTACTTAAGTTGAGCATTCAACAATTACATAAGAAAACAGAAAAGTCAAGAAAGTCAACCTGAACAATAACGTCATCTAAAGGATTCAGTGAAAGTTCCAAAGAATGAATGAGATCCAAAATATGAGACTTGCGCTCTGTAGCTTCATCGTACCTGAAACCATCACAACTTCTTGATAACTAGTTTGTATGTGTGAACACATTATTAGAAAAAAAGAAAAACGAAATGAGAGGTAAACCATGATAAATTCCTTCTGTATCTATACAGTATACACACACCTCTCTAGTTTTTGTGCTAAATACACGCGTCTTTGTTGGAGATACTCTTCTGTTTTTTCTTTGCATGAAACGCAAGACCAATCTGCAGAAACTGATCCTGTCACAGGTAGCACTGAACATGCAGGATGCATGAGCTGCTTGCAACATGAACATTGGAGCAATTTTTTCCTTTCCTACAGTTATGGATAATAGATAACAATATTTACGGGTACCAAAGATACTCGAACAGGTCAGATATTATTTAGAAGAGAGTACCTCTCTAGTTTTTGTGCTAAATACACGCATCTTTGTTGGAGATACTCTTCTGTTTTTTCTTTGCATGAAACGCAAGACCAATCTGCAGAAACTGATCCTGTCACGGGTAGCACTGAACATGCAGGATGCATGAGCTGCTTGCAACATGAACATTGGAGCAATTTTTTCCTTTCCTACAGTTATGGATAATAGATAACAATATTTACGGGTACCAAAGATACTCGAACAGGTCAGATATTATTTAGAAGAGAGTACCGCTTCAGAATTACAAATCCGACATATCTGAAATTCATCATCAGAATCTGCAGGCTCAGGCTCAGAATCAACTGCATAGACCGAGCAAACTTCATGAATAGACATTATGATAGGAATTCGTGTCCCAAGATTCTTGACTGACCACAATGTCTAAAGTAATCAATATTATAAAATAGAATATAGCAAAGCACGTTATTTCACAGTACATTATAGTATAAAGTCAAAACTTAAAAAAAGAAAAACCAGGAAGAAACTGAAGAAATTGCAAAGCACGTCATTTTAAAATTATGTATCAAAAATTACTTTCACTTTCTGTATCACTTTCTTCTTGATATTTGACAGATTTCCTAGCTCTTCCTTTAAATGAAACACCGGCTGTAGCTGAGGGCCACTTTCGGTTCAACTCCTTTACCCCGTCCACCTGTCATTAGTAAATATTGGCTATTTTGTCCTTTTGCATAAGGACTTGATATCAGAAAACAAACAACTTACCTGACAAAGATTCAGGTGTTCCAGGCAATGGATAATTTTCTTCAACAATAGCTCACGCGGTCCTGAGATAAAATCAACAAGCTTAATACCTTGCCATAAGATTAATGGATATCTAAGAATAACAATGCATTGTTCTGATATGAACGAGAAGAAAACAAATTTCTAGAATGTAGCAGACAAAACACTCACACATTTTGCTACAGCATCTTCAGTTCTTTAACAATAGCTCACGCGGTCCCGAGATAAAATCAACAATAGTGCTTTGGAGACCAATGACGACGCACTTTTCTTCTCTTAATGCCTGATGACATATTTTGACCACAGCAGGCACTTTCGCCGACATACACATGTGTTTAAAGAAACGCTGAAGGACACAACCATAAAACATATGAACATTATTAATGAAAAAACATAGCTAATATTCTGGAATTCGATAGCAGGTTATGGGTTAACTTGATTAAAAAATTAAATATAGGTTCCTCAAAAGACACCACCTAACTACTAAAACCTTCAATGAGTAAGCTGCAGCATACCATATTCAAGTATACAAGGTATGTACAGTAGTGGGGTTGTATGTAATATGTGTATAGCATTTGTCGTATGTGTGTATTTGATCTTTATTAGCAGCACATCATTTATATTTTAGGCATGTGTATAGACTAGAGAATGGTTACTGCGAGCAAATCGAGCAAGCCGTATCACCAGAGTCCTATTATACTTAAGCTATATGTGAGCTTGGAACATATCAGGAATGCGAGATCAATGGGTATTTAAGGCCATGTGTAGTGACAATAGGTAATTTGGGCACAGGACATTAGGTAATGGGTAATTTGGGCAATCTTTCAAGGAACGTTACCACCTGCTAAGGGATGTTAAGATAAAGCCGAACCACTCACGGACAGCCACGTGGAACACACTGTGGTAAAAAGACATGCCTATAAAGAGTTACAGTGAGGTTAAAAGAGAGCGATGAATCCAAACAACTAATTAACGGCCCGTGGAACACATTGGGGACCAACAGATTAAAAGATCAAACGGCTAGCATATTTGTAATTGCTAACGTTATAAATGAACTCGGAGCCGTTTGAAAAAAAGAAAACACAACTCTGATTAGATACAGAAATAGATACAGAGAGAGATAGAGAGAGAAAGGGAGATAGAGGAAGAGAAAGAGAGAGTTAGAGAGAGAGAGAGAGACGGAGAGAGAGAGACACACAGAGATAGAGAAAGCGAGAGTTAGACAGAGAGACAGAGAGAAGGGGGGTTTTACAGAAGACAGAAGGGGGGTTCTAAAGTTCAGAGGAATAAAGGTATTCTTCTTATCAATGCGTGCCACAAAAGTATCTAATAGTATCAATACAAGTATACAACATTACACAACTCTAATGTCTTAATTACAAAGAATACTTTGTAATGAGCAAAAAGAATCATGCGTAACACAAGAATTCAAGCAGAGAAAAATATCACCTGATTCACATATTACTCATCCAAAAACTGGCATTTTAGTCTAGTTAAACACCAGAATGCCTAAGATACTGCCTCTAAATAGTCAATATATTCAAGTAGGCAAACATGCTAAATACTGCCTCTAAATTGTTGGCCATCACTCAGTTGGTGATCACGTTTAAACTAATCATGATGACTACATTAGGGGCCTAAGTAATAAAAACTTACAGTTTCCACGGTAAAAGAAAAAGATTATGTAAATGCAATGAACTCCAAGAAACCAATATGCATCAAAGATGGGTCAGATGAAGAAAACATTTCACTTTCAGGCAGATGAGTGATTCAATTACCCTATTAGGCTGCGTACGAAAACAGGCTACACATATTTTCCATATTACCCAGGATCTATAGAAAGAATCTATTGAGAACGATTCCTCTATTCACTTCAAAATCTTCAAAAGCTTCTGGGAATACTTTACATTTCACAACAAACATCCTGCACGACTGCTAACTAATGATAGTAATTGTAGTGGAGGTAGAATGGAGTTCACTTTCTCTCTAAGCTGTTGTTACTTAATGTAATCCTGTATATGCTGGCTGACTTCAGTACAAATGCAAGTTTTAACTCAAACATAAAAGTAACTTTGCAATCAACCAAAAAGGAGGCCTAACTATAACTTGATTACATGTAGACTAGAATCTCATTATGACAAACATGCATATCAGATTCTATGCTAGATTTGATACCATTTGAATTCTAAAATTTCATATGAGATTTTACATTAAATTCAATGTGTTACGCTCTGTCCCTAAAACTGTCATTTTAATCTCAACCATCCGTTTTTTTATGATGATGGTGTTCAACTGTTCATTTGTGTTATTTATTTCGCAATCCTATATAAATTTATAAATATCTGAAAAGATATACCACCATTATATATGATTGAACATACATACGGGTGGCGGATAATTACTAAAACAGAGGAAAGGAAAAATGTTTTACCCCAGTAAAGCATTAATAGCATATTAGGATACTATATTTACGGTTAACTTCTCTCCCAGCATAAATTAACTATTTTTATTTGCTTCCCTTTGATAATTGAAAACAAAAGAACAATGAACTTAAACAGTAGATATTTGCTGTAAATAAACTGAATTGCAATTAGTGTTTAATGTGAGGCAAACAATATGTGGTTCATGCGAGGCAATCAATACGTGGTCTATGTTACTATGACTCGGGTACGGAGTATCGGACATGACACATATCCGAGTGTCGGATTTGGAAACTCTAAAAATTAGGGAGACGGGGACACTGTCCTATTTTTGGACACGGGTACGGGGACACGTCATTATATATATATATATTTTCTAAACAAGTATGGTAGGTTACACATTTTAACAAAAAGTAACAATAAAACATGATTTTGACTCATATTTGATCTTTAAATTAGTCAAAGTGTCTACATTTTAGTCAAAGGATCCGACACGAAATAAGTGTTGTGTCCGAGTGTCAAGTGTCCAACACGGGTACGGCAACCTAAACAGAAGAGTCGGAGTAACATAGTACGTGGTTCATCACCAACATTGTCTCTTTTCTTATGATTATATCTGTCTTGAACCGAATGAAGTCACAGAAAATTGAAGGCTGAGCATAATATATAACAGGAGAACAAGTGATAACTAACATATTTCGAGTCGACTACAACCATCTTTATATAATGAGTAAACTTAAAGACAAGTTGACGGTAATGTCCGCAGTTCTAAAAGACCTCTTTCTATGATAAACTAGTTTTTCTTTACTCTAATTGTCTTCCAAAGTATAGCATACTTCCCTTCTGATTACATAAGAATATAGAATGCTATATTTGCATCATAATTATATCGACTGGACTGCTAATCTGCTATAGTAAATCCACATACTAAATGTTAAGCGTGTAACCATTTCGAGCTTCAAATTACCCGGCTTGTGATGCTCGCTAGCCTAAGCGAACTTTCAATTATTTCTATTTATAAATTATATACTTTATTACATATTTTGAATATTTATGTATAAGAAACAAAGGGCGGTTCCTAAAGTACCTTCTGACGTAAAAACCTGCAAGAAAAAGACACTAGATGTGAACCAACTGAAAAAAGAAAAATATTCTCAAATGAAAAAAGATAGATTTGATGTTACATACTTCAGGGATAGTCAGTAATGCTTCTTTCTTTGTCCGCATAACAGAGAAAGTTTCCTCGCAACATCTTCTAAATACCTCTTCCACTCCAGTTATTCCCATACCATCTACAATGTCTCTTGTCAGCCTAAAAGGCACCTACATCATTTAATCATGATTCGAACCTTAGAGAGCAAAAATTGAAAAACAGTGATGGACCAAATAAAGTGAACAAAACTAAAATTAAGGAAAATGATAATCACCCGTTCAGTTGTTTTAAGCATCAATCCCTGCTCGAAGGCAACACCAAGATCAATATGAACTACTTCAGCAGTTGCCTGATCTATTAATATGTTCATGGAGTGTCGATCTCCGGGTCCAACAATGTAACCCACCTGATTCAGGTAAGAAGCTTTATTAAAACTATGAAACACCTTGAATATGTACTGGAAAAGTAAGAACAAATAGATCAAACATGTGACAGATGCAGAATTGCTGTAGGTGTCACAGACTTATCTCACCATTGAACTAGCTTCCACACTTCATGTGTAAGCAACCCTTTTTTCAAACCAGTCAGATGCGTGTAAAAACCTCTCCAAGAAAAAATAATGCACGGCAGGCCTATGACACAGCAGTAATGTAAAACATAGTAAACTTATAAAGACCTCATTCAAAGATGGGAAAGCACGTGAACCTGAAATTCTTACAGACTTCTTGAAAAGCTTTCCCATTGTCATTTTCCTGCACAAAAATGTCAATGTAAAACTCATACATCCATTTAATGAAATTATAATACGATAATATCCTTCACATATGTTGGTGCATCTAGGTGTGGGTTATATAGGCCATACAGGTCTTGTTGTAGCCGGTTTTAATCTTTTCTATCATTAATCAAACCTTAATAATATAGCCACATTTAGTTAGTACCCAGAGTTTAATATGTTTATAATAATTATAAACCTTTTTTTTGCTAAGCATAAACTTGATTTAATATTTTTTATTATTCTTTATTAAAATCCAGGAGGACCATTTTATACCGTCTCCGTAGTACCATAATTTTGTTATGACCCTATTATTTTATATTTTTAATAATTTCATAACTAATAGCTTAATACAATATACTACGATTATTATCTTTTATCCACTATCTCTGAATTTAGAATTATTTCATAAGATATATAGTTAAATTAAAAACTAATTATCATTTATTAGAATTCATTGATCAAAAATATTTCCAGTAGATTAGTACCAACAATTCAAATTCATATATAAATCTATCACTTCATACATTTCAAACTGGTATATCATTTGCTTGGTATAATTTTATTTTTACAAAACTAAACATCAAGACATTATATTTATATTGTTATATCATTACTTAAAAAATTATATATCTTTATAAGAATCATACATTGACATTATTGAATATAAATATGATAATATTGTATTTTATTATATTACTGTTAGTGAATATGCTGATACAATTTTAATATTTTACATAACATATTTAATGTTTTACTACAAACTTGATTTAAGATATGATTTATGTGTTATATTCTAATTAAAGTTATTCAAATCAGTCAGTGCTTGGCACAAGTTACGTGGTAGTAGTATATGCAGTACTCTATAAATCATATAGTATCAAAAGAATCATACATGTCACAAGTGCACAACATATCCACTTCAAGCGCTATATGATTTAAATCCTTGTACTGTAAGGAACTAATTTTGTGTAGTTAAGGCCTTGGAATGTAGAGCAATGCCTAGCGCTCGAGTAAGTTTAATCATGCCTAGATGGAAATTTCTAGAAGAATGCAATTGAAAAGTTTTATTGGAACCTATCTACCAAGAGAGACAAGTGAAACCCACAATTACAACTATCCTCGAAGTTGGAAGAGAAATAATGTATCCTCCCAACTAAAACCGTCAACTTTGATCGACTACCCAATTTTCAAAAAAAGGCCCAGACTAATATTAATCCGAGTAATCCATTAAAATATATAATCATGTTATTCCTTTGATTTTTTACATTAGGCATGTCTATCATGACTCAAGTTAGAAGTACCTAATCCTTGTCAAACTATAATTTAGATTTAGGTTTTAAACATTTCATTATGTAACTTGCATTACATTTTGTGCAACTTTTTGGCCAAAATAAATATAAAAAAGAATTCAACATGGGGCTGCAATATGGTTATATATAAAATGTCATACTAATTATTAAAGACAGTTATGTGATCAGCTGGTTTATATATAAATAATATCTAATATACAAGACTGGTAATCATGTGCTTCAGACCAGACCCACCACAGTATTTTAATCCACATCCTCAAGTTGAAATGCAAGAATCACAAAATAAGTAATAAAAGGTACAAAGAGAAGTATATCACTTGCCGTAGCCATGTGCTACCGACATTTAAGAAATGTCCAGTCACCAGCTCCATAGCGCCCATGGGCACCTCCACTACGCATTCTGCAAAACAATATTTAAGGACATGTCACCATTTGATAACAAATTTCTATAATATTGCATGGAATGAAAATTAACCGACCTTCCTATTAGATATTCCCCACTCAAGAACACCAGCACTAGATGTAAAAGGAACCACCTGTCTCCAATAAATATTACAATTTTAAACTTATGCCTGTTTCAGTATTACATAATTCTAAGAAATAAAGAAAAAGGAAAAGAAGCTTTTAGTAAGAAAAATAGTTCTTGTTTATAAATTCGAGTATAGTAGAACGACCACTTAATAAACAGGAGGAAAAGATAAACGAAAAATCATGTGCAAGACACATGATAATTTTTCACAGCCTTGCACCTAGTCCAGAAACTGTGAAAATGATGCCAACATACAATGGAAAACAAAAAAAGAATTCTACTGCAGAAGATATAACAATACAAAAAAAATAAAAAGAGAAGTATTCCTTGTATGTACGTATTCTTAGTCTCCGTTTCCAGGTATCCCTATGATTCTGTAAAAAGGTGTTCACTAATCCAAAAAATTGTTCCATTACCTGCATACCAGTTGCAAAATATTAACTCACTGTATAAAATGTTATGAATCCTTTTGACTCTCAAGAAAACATATAGCTGAATGAAAATTTTGTACATGACAACATAGAAATGAGAAGCACAAGACGAGGCTGTACCCAATCCGTAAATTCCTATTTTAGTACAATATAAATTTTGCAACGACACATATCTTAAGTACGGGCTTGTGTATTTTGGGGGTCTGACAATGGCTTCATACAATTTTATCCTACATATTTCCTTTTTTTCAGACAGGATCCTACATATCTCTTGAAATTGAGGCATGATTTCTAAGAAATTAGTACACCTATAAATATACTACTACTTTACAACATATGATCTTCTCACCGGTCTGCATCTCAAAACCTCTGATTTGATACGTGCATCTCTCAAAAACAACTGGATCTCGGTATCTATCATTAAAATTTTGATTCTGGTTTTAATCATATCTCTTCCGTATTATTTTTCACCAAAATTTGCCCAAAGAGGAATACTAATATTTACTAATGCTATTTAGTATTTACAAATGGCCCTCATACAACATGAAAAAACTAACGTAATGCAATATATAAAAACATACAGCATCTTGTCTCAGATCATCATTTCCAGATTTTACAAGTGACAAAAATACAAGAATTAACAGGAATATTAGACTAGAAAAAGTGTGGGGAAAAGTATATTTTCCATTGCTGGACTCTCCTCATTATATATCAATATTACAAACTGAAATCTCTCCTAAAATATAGCTAATGTACAGATTTTCTGCCTTTACAACAGCTGTGATACCCTGACTATGGAATGTGAATATTTACCTACATGGATCTGTTAATACAGCTAATATATTTACATCTAATTAGGAACAGCTAATAGTAACAGCTACTTTGACACCCTCCCTCAAATTGATGCTGCTCGTAAATCTACAAGCATCAATTTGCCAACAAGAAAGTTGTGGCGCTGACGTGACATCGATTTAGTGAAAATATCAGCAATTTGTAGGGTGGTGGAGATATGTGGGAGAGTAATGACCAGGTGGTCATAGGCTTCACGAATTGAATGACAGTCAACCTCGATGTGTTTTGTGCGTTCGTGGTAAACTGGATTAGCTGCAATCTGAATGGCGCTGGTGTTATCAGCATGTAATGGAGTGGGTTGAGCTTGAGAGTACCCAAGTTCTACGAGGAGCCCACGTAGCCAGATAATCTCAGAACAAGCAGCGGACATAGCACGATATTGTGCTTCCGTGGATGACTTAGACACACGGTTCTGCTTTTTGCATTTCCATGATATAAGAGCTTCTCCAAGAAACATACACCAACCAGTAATAGATTTTCTAGTGTCTGGGCATCCAGCCCAATCTGAATCACTGTACGCTTGAAGCTTCAGTGAAGAGCCAACAGCGAAGAACATGCCACGATTAGGAGTTCCAAGGATATATCTGATTATGCGTTTGACCGCTGATAAGTGGAAATGCCGAGGACATTGCATGAACTTACTTACAATATGTACAGCATAAGAGATATCCGGTCGAGTGATGGTGAGATATATAAGGCTGCCAACCAACTTCCGATATAACGTAGGATCAGAGAGTAGCTCTCCTTCATCTCTGCGATATTTCACATTAATTTCCATAGGGGTTTCAACAGGATTAGTGCCCGTCTAGCTAAATCAACCAAATCTTGAATATACTTGTGTTGGTTCAAGAAGATTCCTTGTGGTCGATAATGTACCTCTAATCCCAAGAAGTAATGGAGCTGGCCAAGGTCTTTCATTTGAAAAGTGGAACGTAACAGATTCTTAAGATGAGCAATGGCTTGTATATCAGAACCAGTAACAAGGATATCATCCACGTAGACTAGAAGCACAACTATACCCTTACTTGTCTTTTGCAGAAAAAGAGAGGAGTCATATTTACTTTGTGTATATGAAAAACCGAGTGGATTTGAATTTTTCAAACCAAATTCTAGGTGCCTGCTTCAAACCATATAAAGAACGCTTGAGTTTGCAAATATGACCAGGTGAAATAGGGATACCATTGGGAAGTGTTATGTAAACTTCTTCCTTGAGGTCACCGTGTAAGAAAGCGTTCTTTACGTCCATTTGAGACAAGTTCCAGGACTGTGACGCCGCAAGAGCTAGTATGGTTCGCACAGTAGTCATTTTAGCGACCGGTGCAAACGTCTCTTCGTAATCGATGCCATACTCTTGTTTGTTTCCAAGAACTACCATGCGAGCCTTATACCGCTCAACGGAACCATCTGGATTAAGTTTTACAGAGAACACAAATTTGCTGCCCAAAGGTTTCACAGATGAGGGACGAGCTACAACATCCCATGTTTGGTTTTCTTCAAGTGCAAGGAGCTCTGTTTCAATAGCCTCGCGCCAACACTCATGTTTCATTGCCTACTTTTATATGATGAAGGAATAGAAATAGTAGATACAGTGGTTGTCAATGATACAGGATTAGGAAAACCATACCTATTCGGAGGCTGGCTCACCCCAGTGCTATGTCTACGGTGCAGTTTCTTGAACCGGATCAGCAGCAAGGGAATTAGTTCTCAGTAGCTTGAACATGATGAATAGCTTCAGTTTCTGATGTTGTATTCTGGTTTGGCACTGATTTATTGCGTCTTTGATACACCAAAAATGGTTTGGGTGGTGGAGGTTCAGATTCTGACACCGGAGTGGATAAAGTATCTGTATAAGAGTCGGTGAATAAAGGTATAACTGAACATGTAGGGGAAGGACGATCATTGTAGGTAGAGAAAAAAGGCTGGTTCTCTAAGAAAATTACATTTCTTGAAACCCGAATATGTCGTAAATTAGGATCATAATAGAGAAATCCTTTCTGGTGTAGAGCATATCCTAAGAAAGCACATCTTATTGATTGAGCTGTGAGTTTTGTGCGTTCATTTGGAGGAAGATGAACATAATCTAGTGCGAAGACCAGAATAATTTGGAGTACAACCAAATAATCTAGTGAAAGGTTTTCACATGATTTAAGGATGACGAAGGTAATCTATTTATGAGATATACTGCAGTGGAGAGTGCTTCACACCAGAACCTAGAGGGCACAAGTGATTCTAACAAAAGGGTACGCACAACATCAAGAAGATGACGGTTTTTTCTTTTAGCTATCCCATTCTGTTGGGGAGTTGAAGGACAAGACCTTTGAGAAATTATGCCATTGACTTGCAAAAATTCTTGAAACAACTGAGCCATATATTCACCTCCATTATCTGAGCGAAGAATTTTAATATTAGCATCAAATTGAGTTTGAACATATGCATGAAAGATCTTGAAGGCAGAAAGAACTTCAGCTTTAGAACGAAGCAAATAAATCCATGTAAAACAACTATAATCGTCAATAAATGTGATAAAGTACTTATACGTAGCATGAGAGACATACCCCAAACATCACTATGTATTAAATCAAAAGGCTGAGTTACATTAGATGTATGAATGGGAAATGGTAATGTTTTGCTTTTCCCAAGTTTACACGAATTGCAATCGAATTGGACAGAGTTGAGAGAAGATCATTATTAGGGTGTCCTAGACGCTTATGCCATGCATGGTAATCAATACGGGCAGAATTACAAGAAACAATGGGAAACAAACGGCATGGATAAGGAATTTGAACAGGAAAGAGACGTTCAACTTTAGGCCCCCTCGTGATCACTTTCCCTTACTGTTGATCCTGTAAAATACAACCAGATTTTGAAAATGTTACTTTGCAATTATTTTCAACCAATTGACCGACAGAAATAAGGTTAGTGGTAAGGGCAGGAGAGACAAAGACATCGGTTAAAGAGGAAGAAATGTCACCAGTTGCTGTAATAGGTAAATGACTTCCATCTGCAGTACCGATTTCAAGATTTCCACAATATTTGTTTATATTTGCAAGAGAATTAGCATTATTTGTCATATGATTAGAAGCTGCAGAATCAAAGTACCAAACAGGTGAAGTAGGTGATGTGAGAGAGGATTTACCAGAAAGTCCTAAAGTAGAAAATGCTGAAATGATCATTTGCCGAATCATTTCAGGGGTTACAGGTTCAGCAGGAGCAGAAGCAACGACATTTCGTGTAGCATGTTCGGTATTCATCAACCCGCTGGTACTTGAGGATCCAACCAGGGCTGTATAGGCTGTCTCGGATTTCTTTGGTGGACGAATAGGGCATTCCTTGATTATATGTCCTTCTTTCTTACAATAATTGCAAAACTTTTTGGAACAATTTGAAGCCTAATGCCCAAAACCTTTGCAAGAGTAACATTGAACATTACGCATATCCCTGCCTCTTGGTTTACCTTGTGTTGCATACGCCATCTGAAGTAACTCGGATTTTTGTTCCTTCAAGGTGTCTTGAGTGAGAAAGGTGTCTTGAGTGAGAAGACGTTCCTCCCGAAGCAACTCATTGAGACATGTATCCAAAGAAGGAAGAGGATCTCGATTCATAAGATTTGACCTAGTAGCTTCAAATTCAGATCTCAATTTCATAAGAAACTTATCTCTTTTAGTAGTTTCATGGACATCTTGAACTGACTCAAGTCCTTCAGCAGGTACACTAGCATAAACAATATCAGTGTATTCGACCCATAAGTTCATGAAGGAAGAATAAAAATCAGAAATTGAAAGGCTATCTTGTTGAAGTTTGCCCATGTCATGTTCTAATTGAAAGCGACGAGCAGTATTCTGCTGACTATATATCTTTTTGAGATAAGCCCACATCTGAGCTGAAGTCTTGAAAGGCCGTAGATTCAGTATAATATTGGGTTCGACGGATCCTAGCAGCCAACCCATGATTTGCGCATCTTTAGTCTCCCACTGAGCATATCCATTCTTGTCTTTCTCTTTGTCAGGAGCAAAAGTGGTACCACTAACATAACCCCATAAATCCTTTCCTTTTATGAAGATCTGGAAGTGAAAGGACCATGCTGAATAGTTTTTGCCATTAAGGCGAACCAAGAAAGTGTCATACTTGTCTAAAGACATGACGATCTAGAGTAACGAGGGACGAGGAAGTTGTTTACTAAGAGATAAGAACAATGAACCAGAACAGATCAGAAACAAGAGGCAGATCAGAACTGTAGCTCTGATACCATGACAAAAATACAAGAATTAACAAGAATATTAGACTAGAAAAAGTGTGGGGAAAAGTATATTTTCCATTGCTGGACTCTCCTATATATCAATATTACAAACTGAAATCTCTCCTAAAATATAGCTAATGTACGGATTTTCTGCCTTTACAACAGCTGTGATACCCTGACTATGGAATGTGAATATTTACCTACATGGATCTGTTAATACAGCTAATATATTTACATCTAATTAGGAACAGCTAATAGTAACAGCTACTTTGACAACAAGTTGACGATATTTGTTACAACTGAACTCATTAGCATCTTAGATACAAACGTGACTGAATCCGCTAAACCTTTGAAGTGTGCAAAAGAGCCTACATGATATTGACAACTATGATCAATGGGAAATGTAGAAGTTACTACAGGTACCTGAAGAGCCATCACAACCATATCATGACTTCTGAACAAGATAAAAAAATAAGACACTCATTTTCTTTGAAATTAGGACAGGAGCAAAAATATTGGTGAATTCACATCACTTGGACTCTTGTTATTGGAACGAGGGATTGCATGAATACTTACACGTTCAAGTTGCCGAATACTGAGAATATCTTGGCAGAGTGACCTTTTTATTGGTATCTTGTGAAAAATATTATTCTCCAATTATAAGTGTACTTGTATCTGAACTGATAGTTTTATGATTATGAACATAATCCGGTAAAAAATATGGCTAACCTCCTTCTTTGTCTCTAGTTCTGCAAGTTTGATATACAGTTCCACCATTTGTTTCATCTACATAATACATGAAGGGCCAGTTATTGCAAAGATCCTTGAGAATTCAAAAATAATTAAACTCTGACAAGTTAGAATAACAATGAGAAAATCAAAAAGATATATACTTGTCTAATAACAGCTCCATGGTATGAAGATAACTCATTTAAAAGGTTTTCCGCAGCATACTTCTTATCCATATCCACCACAAAAGAGTTACGACTCCTTTGATTCTATCACACCATTTTCCAGTGCTAAAAGCTACAGCGAAAAAAATTAGCTTCCACCAAATAATAAAATTTAACAAATTTATACGACTTAAGGTGTTAGATACCTGAAAGACGGTATGGTATGGATGGTCGATAGCCATTTTCTTCAGAAGAGAAACCAAAGCAAACTGCAAAACACACTCCACTAAAGTATGTCGATAAAAGATTCTTAGGTCTTACAATTGAAAATTGAACAATCAATTTCGCAAAAAAAAAAATGTATATAATGCTTTTGATTTTAGCTCGCGCCTGTGTTTTTAATTTGATACAAGTACAGGATAATTTTCATCCATATTACCCTCAGTAGTTCCCTAAAAAACACAAGGGACCTTTCAGTCTGTCGGGGAGAAGACTACATATACGAAAACTGCATGTTTAGGGGAACTATAATGTGCGTAGTGCCAGAGCAAGTACTAAAAGCATAATATTATTAACATTTCTTCTTTCACCTTAAATGTTGACCTTAGATCTGGTAACAACCTCATCTATAATCAGTTAACTAATAAGTAGACATACCTGGAAACTCCGAGCTCCTTGGCAATTTGGTAAACTAGAGGTATAAACTTGTACGACCAAACCGAGTAATAAGATTTAAAAAGGGTGTTAAACCAACATAAGATACAATTCCCCTAAACAACAGTTCTCCGTCTCTTCAACATGCAGTATCATACCCAAGTAAATTTTAAGATACAACAACTTTGTAATACTTTCATGCTTCCAATGCATACCACTCTTATATCATATTTATCTTCGATGACCAAACAGTGTTTATATCCTTCCAATGCTATGCTCAAGAAATTGTCCTTGTCTTGCTGAGAAGAGTTCAGGCAAAGATGAAAGTATTAAGTAACACGACACAAAGATAATCAGCTTAAGATCAAATGGAAATACTAAAAGAATGGATAGTGCTTATCATGCTAAAAATTAAACAGTTTTAGACCGCTTCAACTCACTTTTCCTATCAGAAATTTGGGTGCAAAACTATTCTAATATTTCTTCAAGACAAAATTTAAAATTTCGAAGCATAAGGAATTAATAAAGTAATATCACATCATACACCGGTATATAGAATAACTGTTACTTGCCTGCAATTTCTCGGCTTCCTCCCTGTACATGGAGAGTTGCTTTTGCAGGTTTTGTATCTTTATTGAATAGTCTGATTTGTCACCCTGGATTGTAAACAATCAAAACAGCATTTCCTATAAGTAAGCCACTTGAAGAGTTGTATTTTCTAGCAATAAGAGGTAACAGAAACAGATATCGGACAAGAATAATTTACTTTAGAAGAACTCTTCAGTCTCCTTATTAGGGCCTCTAGCTCTTTTGTCTGCAATTAAAATCTATGAGTAATAAGATAATATACTAGCTTTAAGCAAGTTTATATAAATATTAAATCAACAATTACATATACTCTTTCATGATGATGGTAATAAACATAAATACAGGACCTCGTGTTTTCTTAACCGGCATTGCTGCATGCCATTCATTAAAATTTAGACTTTCCTCACAATTGCGAAAAAGAGCATCTGCGTAAAGAGCAAGATGGAAATGTGTTTGACTGTCTTCCCATGGACTTTTCTCAGTGGTCATGTGATCCTCCGCAAGAGTCACTGCATGCCTAAGGTACTTTTCCAATATAGTCCTCGAGCTGCACAATAGTCACAAGTAAGTGGAAGAAACATTGTTCTGAGATGCAGATACTTTCAACGATATAGTCACATTTCATCATTCTAAGATATAACTAACTTGCTAGATCGTGTTTCAGAAAGCCATTTTCCAACCAAGCGATATACATCTGAATCCCCATTAGCTGGTAGTTTTACGAAATATACTTGGCGAGGTTGATCGCCATTTCATGCTGACCTTGCGCTCGCAGAAGCTTTGCTTCCTCAATCTGAAATAACAAGTATAAAAACTTATTATAATATTATTTTCTTTGTTCTACTCCTTGTTAAGACAAAATTTTCAACTTCATCGAAGCTATAAACAAATAATACTGGCAAGTACATATAACCCTACAAATTCAAGCTGTGAGATATAGAGCATAACAATTACATAAATACCATCCTCACACGCAAATCCAGTTTGCACATTAAGGAGGAAACAAGAAAAAAGAGAGAATCAACTTGAGACAAAATAATATGCAAACAAAAGATTAAAACCATGTCGAAAGAGACAGATGCTAAAGACGAGGATAATTAAAAGGCAATACCTATGTAAACTATTCAAAATTAACCTTTGCTGAATAAATTAAGATATCTTGACCAAAATAAGTATATGTTGAAGAATTCGAAGGAAGATTAAAATGGAAAACACAAGTTAGTATTATGCGCAAAACACTAACTCATAAAGATTACAAAGGCTGTCAGATAAAGGAATCGTGGTGCTTTGACAAGCACATTGCTCAAATTATTAAGGAACATCCACATGAACTGCACATCCCAATTTACAAGAGCCGGTGAGACAAATTAAAATAACAGATCCATAGAGCCATATATTCTACAGCACAGAAACAGATGTCAAATAAGAAAATGCTTAGTAAATGGACCAATGGGGGGAAGGGAGAAGGCAATACCACATGGACATAGATACAATTCAAAATATAATGCTGCAATATCTTATTTTGTAAATTGATAAGCCAATACCCTGCCAATCAAGTATAAGTTATTCTGAGTAATTCCCTTGCCAGCAGAGAGGGACTTAAACTCATGCAAAGCTGCAGCAGCCTGTGATAATCTTGTACCCTATACAAACATAAAAAAAATATCACACACTAAATATAAAAGTAATATGATAGACAACTGAAGAGACAATACCTTACGTAGAGTTGACGCAGATTCTAGAAGATGCTGCACAGTACAGTCAGTACAGCTCAAAACTTGAAGCAAGACTCTTCTAATTGCGATGAACGGTTCCAACAAAGTCATATGCAATTGGGAGCCTTTTAATATGCAGCTCCATTCAACACTAAGCCATGATAACTACAAGGGCAAATTCAACATTAATTTATTGTATACATTAGAAAATATAAAAGAAAACAATTAAATGCATTTTTTAAGGAAAATAGGACGAAATAAATTTACTAAAATCATTAATTTGGGATTCATTAAATTATAGCGGCATGACATCCACGTCGTAAATTAGGGGAATGAAACAAACTCAAGATTAAAAAAAATCTGGATTTTTCATTGTTCATATTCGTTTAGAAGTAGATTGCAGTGATAATGCAGTCAGAATCGTACTCTTTCACCTACTCCTCATCCATCTATTTAAAATTTCTATCAACAAGATTCGAAAGCCGAACCTATCATCCGAACTTCCGATCTTTGCACCAAAGGGGGGCCCTTATCTTGGCCTTTCTCATATCTATATAATAAAAGTGCTGCTTTCAATAACAGAACACCCAGAAGTATAAAAAAAGAAGAAGATACAGAATATCCTACAAAACACAGTCACATATAGTGGTTGAGTTTAACATGCATTACCCCATGCCATCCCAAGATGATGAAATATCTACAGATTTTTTGATGATGATCAAATAACAACTTAACTTACCTGTATAAGAACAAGACCTATCTGGAAATTTGACCAACACTATAAAGAAAGTGCAATTCAATACTAGAAATCTATGGTTCCTGATTCTTGTGGCTCTGTGAAAGTTCTCCATAATCCATTAGCAGACAAAGAAAGATAGCTATTTCACCAATCGAGTCAAGAAAGATAGCTATTTCACCAATCGAGTCAAGAAAGATAGCTATTTCACCAATCGAGTCACGGGTATCTAACATATTCATACCTAACGATTTTCCACAAGGTGGTGGTGACGAAACGTATAACTTGTACAAATCTTCCCATTTGCTATCATTTTAAAAACATCCCTCCAAATCCAAATGAAAAGACACTCCCATTTTTCACTTCCGGGCAAAAGTTCACTGCATTTAATATCTTTCCACTAAAGCATGATAATTTCATCTCCAGCAACCAAAGATGAGTATCTTAACGTCCCAGGACAAGGATAAATAAATAAACAAGCGCAATAATAGATACTCTGAAATCATAATGATGTCGATAAAATAGCTCATTCTAAGTTTTTAACAAATTCAGATTTATTGGATGTTCGGAGCAGCATTCAGTGCTCTCCATAAGTAACTGCACTTTGACGACTGCTGTGTAAATGTACTCTGTGCTCTCTTCACTAGCATGGTAGATAGAGAAAAGGAGTTCCTATCGTACATAGTCAATTATTTGAGTCACTATTGAAACATACAATGAAAAATTTATCATCCAGAAAATACAATTTGATGAGACGGTCATTACCTGCTTTGAATCTTTTAGCTTTAAGTAAAAATCTTTAACATCCCCCTCTTGCAGTGCCCGTAAACAACTAATTTTAAGCAAACAAATATTTTATATCTCAGTAGAGCACCAAAAGGTCCGCAACAGCATAAACAAAAAACTAACACCATGAAAACGGGTAAATATAAAACACACATACAGTGAACAATGGTCAGCCACAGCTGTAAACTGACTGATTCATATAAATGAAATGGATTGTCAAAATCTGTTTTCTACGATTGTGATAACACATTTTATTAATGTAGAAAAGCAAATCTTGATGAGTACCTACACACTTCTACATATGCATACTGAGGGAAAAATTGACAGTGCAACATTTAGGTAAAGCTTTTATGGTTGGCAAGGGGCAGCGCTGATAATGTCAACTACAAGTTCTGTATCCTAATGCACTCCAACATAGTATATGAACAAAAGTTCAGGAATTCATATTTAATTTCCCAATCTTTTTGTGTATCAATCAGCTTGACCCTAAAGTACTAATCTTTAGGACCAGGCATTTCTAAATCATGAGTTTGCTATTAAGAATGTTCAAGAATCACTACTTGCACCCTGTGTTTATAAATTAACATTTTAATTTGATATCCGGATACTGCAGAATGCAACATCTACAAAAATATAAGGTGAAAGATAATTACCTGTGTAAATTTTCATTAAAATGATCACTTCTAATTTGTGGACTTGGATTACCACATAATGCACCATCATAAAGCAAGGAAAAATCCCAGTTTCCAGCATGCCAAGCAGCTTCATACTGCATTAACCAGAAAGTTACAAAGAATGCATGAGATAAAATTATCCCTGTGCGGAACATATACAGAAACTTGGATAGAAAGTTCTAATATCAAGCATATATTGGTCTCAAAAAGAACAAGCTCAGTGAACTCAAAATCATGCTGAAATCGCCCCTTCCGAGATGTTAATCCTTGGGAATACAAGTCTAGCACATGAGTGCAGCCAAGTTGCTGTAAGGATCTGATCAGCCCTTTGTAAGGTTTTCGTATCCTCATCTCATCTTCAGTCAAAGGAAAGGAAAACTGTTCTCTTCGCAGAGAATTTTCAGGAGATAATTTTGAGGCCGGCACAATTGGTTCAGACCTCCCTTGTAAGTCATAATACTCGAGAGCTTTGCTCCAATTTCCATCATGCTCGAACGTTATAATTTGCGAGGACAACTGCAAAATTATACTAGAACAATTAATGAAAGTTTACAGACTAACTTTGGCGACTGTTTTTCAAAATTATGTTTGTTGAGGTGGTTATAAAGAAGCACAAAAAGATTGTAAACATTCCTTCAATTATTTCACTTGATGCTACACTCCTACAATCATCTTTTCTATAGAACAAAAAATCCATATACGTACATAAATGCAAAAAAAAAAAAAATCTAAAACAAAATGGGTGTCTAGAGCTGACGAAAGTTTTGTACTTGGTACTGAATAACCAACATCCAAAAACTTCCTAAATGATAACCTTTCAGCCCACACAATAATTAGTTTGATGCATAGTTATTTGGGCCAGAAAAAAAAGTAAAATTAGGGAGACGTGAAGGGAAGAGAGAACCAAATACAATATTAATAACAAACCTTACTCGACTGGACACTGGACAGTCCCATACAAACTGTCTGGCTCATTTATTTGAGTGACTCAGTAACTAAAATTTCAATGTGGAGTGGAAGCTGACAAAACACAAGAATAATTTAACAGTTAATGGAATAGTCAAGTTATAGTATCTAAAAAGAGAACAGTTCTCAGATATGTCGCATCAATTGCTAATCTACACATGGCAATAATGCATACTTGGATGATCTCTACAATAAACAGACTCGGTCTCTAATAGCAATAAACAGACTCGATCTCTACTAGTTTAACATCAATGAAGCTTCTAATTTAAAACCAAGTGCAAAAAATAAAAGTGTAGTTAGACCAGGCTTTATAAACGATCTATTCAATATGGGCATTAGCAAAATGTCCGCATTGAATCAAAAGATGTTCCTCGGGACAACAACTTAACAATCTATATTATTACCACAATCATATCATTAATCTAGTCAATAACTTACTAGTTCAAGATCGGAGAAATCTGGGCTCCCTAAAGTGAGGCATTTAAATTTTTTCACACCAGTGCTCGACATACAAAACAGCAGTAAAATATGAGCCACCGCTCTGCAGATCACACAAGTTCAATAAATTACAAAAACCATTTTTCATGCTTGCTTGTATGTAAGAGATAAATACAGATATACACAGGTAAAAAGTAATACTCACAATTGCTGACTTCGCGACTACAAGATAATCAATGGCAAGCCAATAAACCTAAAAGATATATGATAGTCAGCTGCACTTGTAAATAACAATCAAATATACATTTAGAAAAAAAAAACTATCAAATTTACCATGTATAATATCTAACTTTACATATATGGGTTGATGGGGACTGTTTATGATCATAGTGTCAGTGGATTACATTATTCATCATATCACAATGTGTATCTAAGGGATTCTAATTAACAGATTTGATGACTGTAATTAGGGATAGGAATCAGGTGTTGTTAACAGTTCTGATCAGGCTGTAATCAGGGATAGTAATTAGTTGATTCTGTGAAGATAATTAGGCAGTAATTAGATATAGTAATTAGCAGATGCTCACAAGATAGTTAGGCTATAATTGTGGCATTATGTATGTATCTCTGGTGTATATAACTGAAAAGAAATACAGAGGAAAGGGTATTCAATCCAACTTTAATATGGTTTCAGAGCAATAAACATTTTTTTTCAGTTTCTATAGCTTTGGATTGTTTCCTGGGATAGTTTTTGGTTCAGCAAATAAGTGCTGATTTTTGCTAAGCATAATGTCAACCAACAATGGTGATGTTTTTGGTCTGCGTTTTACGGGGAAACTTTATTCCAATTGGGAATTTCATGAGCAACGTCAAGAACCCGAACCTGTACAACTTGAGACACAAGATGTGTCTTCCGAAACTGCCCCCCGGCGTTCTTCAAGAAATAGTAGGCCTCTTGATCGGTTTGGTTTTCCTCACACCTCACTTAATGCTACTCTTAATACTATTTCTGTTCCTAACTCTTATGCTCAAGCAGCTTCTCAAGAATGTTGGAAACAAGCAATGGAAGAGGAAATTCAGGCTCTTCACGAAAATCACACATGGGACATTGTGCCTTGTCCTTCAAATGTTACACCAATTGGATGCAAATGGGTGTATTCTGTAAAGTATAGGTCTGATGGCTCACTTGATAGGTATAAAGCTCGCCTTGTAGCTCTCGGTAATCGTCAAGAATACGGACTAAATTATGAGGAAACATTTGCTCCCGTTGCCAAAATGACCACCGTCCGAACTGTTTTAAAAGTTGCTATTTCTAAAAAGTGGCCTTTAAGACAAATGGATGTGAAAAATGCCTTCTTACACGGTGATCTAAAGGAAGAAATATACATGACTCCACCTCCTGGGATGTTTACTACACCTTCATCACAAGTTTGTCGCCTCCGTCGGTCCATATACGGGCTGAAACAATCATCACGTACATGGTTTGATAAGTTTCGATCCACTTTGCTTGCTTTTCACTTTGTACAAAGTCAGTATGATTCATCTCTATTTCTACGCAAGACTTCTACTGGGATAGTATTGCTTCTAGTTTATGTTGATGATATATTGATCACCGGCTCAGATTCTGACCTGATTCATGAATTGCAAGAGAACCTCAAGACATCCTTTCATATGAAAGATCTTGGTTCTTTAAAATATTTTCTTGGTCTTGAGCTTCATCCAACACCATCTGGTATATTGTTGAATCAACAAAAATACGCACAAGATCTGATTTCTTTGGCTGGTCTTGAATCGTGCAATTCTGTTCTTACTCCATTGGAGGTTAATCTCAAGCTTTCAAAAGATGAAGGAGAGCTTCTATCAGATCCATCATTGTATCGACAACTTGTTGGGAGTTTGAACTACTTAACAATTACTCGCCCTGACATTTCTTTTGCAGTCCAACAAGTTAGCCAATTCATGCAGGCTCCTCGTCATCTTCATCTCTGTGCTGTTCGTCGTATTATTCGGTATCTAAAAGGCACTTCTGCACATGGGTTATTATATTCCACAGATTCATCTTTACAATTAGCTGGATATAGTGATGCTGATTGGGCTGGATGTGTTGATACTCGTCGCTCGGTTACTGGATGGTGCATGTTCTTAGGTAACACCCTCGTTTCCTGGAAAAGTAAAAAGCAAGATAGAGTTTCCAAGTCTTCCACCGAGTCTGAGTATCGTGCTATGTCTGCTGCTTGCTCTGAGATAACGTGGCTTCGTGGCTTATTGGGTGAACTAGGTTTTCCTCAGCTTTGTTCCACCCCTCTTTATGCTGATAATACAAGTGCTATTCAGATCGCTGCTAATCCCGTATTTCATGAGCGTACAAAACATATAGAGGTGGATTGTCATTCGATACGGGAAGCTTACGACAAACGAGTGATTACTCTCCCTCACATTTCAACCAAACATCAAACTGCGGATATTTTCACGAAAGCCCTTTCTCGTCCTCGACATCAGTTCTTAAGTGACAAATTGATGCTTCGGGATCTACCAGCATCAATTTGAGGGGGGATGTCAGTGGATTACATTATTCATCATATCACAATGTGTATCTAAGGGATTCTAATTAACAGATTTGATGACTGTAATTAGGGATAGGAATCAGGTGTTGTTAACAGTTCTGATCAGGCTGTAATCAGGGATAGTAATTAGTTGATTCTGTGAAGATAATTAGGCAGTAATTAGATATAGTAATTAGCAGATGCTCACAAGATAGTTAGGCTATAATTGTGGCATAATGTATGTATCTCTGGTGTACATAACTGAAAAGAAATACAGAGGAAAGGGTATTCAATCCAACTTTAATACATAGATCCCCAAACCTACAGGTGTTATAAAGAGAGGTCACTAAAATGGATCATATACCATAAACCTACAGGTCCCAGTTGTATTTTTTTGTGCAAATTTAAAAATTTAGAAATCCAATAAAGCACTAAGTTATGCTTTTAAATATACATCAGTCAGCCCAACATGTAAAGATTATATTGACAGAATCTAACTTTACATATATGTTCGAACCTACGCGGGTTACGAGAACTGGAGAAGTGCGTAACATGGATTTTTTTTAGCAACACTCTCCTCTTACGGAGTAGAGGCTATGTGTCCGCATACATCTTACTGTCCTCATATTCTATGGGTGTGTTTGGTTTGGTTGATCACTTTTTGTGCATATTTAGTGATCTTATAACTTCCACAATTAAGTTGAAATATAAGCCCTAAATAACTATCAACACATAGCCACCCCCCATTTTCCCAATCAAATTTACCCAGATTCTTTTGCTTCAGATTTCTAACATGGTCTACCTCTAGTTCACTATGGATTTGTCTTTAATTTGAAATTCCTGACTAAAAACTAATTGATCATTTAGTGGACAAGATCAGAGTTTGCCTTGATCAGGGAAGCATGACTAAGCTCCCCTTGAACATGCCACAGCTATGAGTAAAAGTGTAAAACACTGCATCAACTACTTACACAATCAAATACAAACTAGAAAAGCAAAATTAAGGGAAATATCAGATGAATTAGATAACAAGAGAATTTGGCAACCATCTAGCAAAGGAAAGGACAAGAATAGGAAGGAGTAACTGTGAAAAAGGAAAAACTTACAAAAAACAATGCCATGTCAAGATGTAGAAAATGTAAGAGACTCGTATTCATTTTGTGGACAATTAGTTGCTTACTGGCATGTCTTAAATTGATGTTTGATTCTCAGTGCCTTAAATACACTAGATCTTATTCATGTCAACTGACGAAATGTGACATCTCAGATTTAAGTAGTCCATGTCTGTATGACATTTGACATGCCCGCATGTCTTAAATTGATGTTTGATTCTCAGTGCCTTATATGAACTAGATCCTATTCATGTCAACTGATGGAATGTGATAACTCATATTTGAATTGGCCATGTCAGTATGACATGTGACATGCGATTAGATTTCTAAAGTAGTTCTGGCTCAATTAGACTTGTAGCAGTTAGTATTTACTTGACCTTAAAACTAGATCTCGACAATTTAAAACTAGACAAATATCGGAGTAATAGTACATATGCTCATATCACACACTTGGTAGTTTGGATAATGTGCAAAAAATTCAAACAAGAATTCGATCAAACATATTTGGTTTAATTTTTTTCACATAGAAAAAATATACAATACTAAAATGTTTCCTTTTTCTCTTCATTTGAAATATTTACTTTCTCCGTAGTCCATACACTATGTATTTTTTTACATATGATATTACAAATAAATCATACAACAATTTTGTCATTTTTTGTTTCTGTTCAGCTATCATTATTAATTTAATTATACGTACACACTAATGGTTTCTTGCTTGATGCCAAGGTGAAATGTATACAATCCGCGAGGTCAAGGCTTAAAACCCTAGAACAGCCTTTTATTAATAAAAAAAATAAAGGTAAGGCTGCATACATTGGAACCTTCCCCAGGACCCTGCTGACACAAGAGACTTGTGCATTGGGTACAACCTTTATTTATTGTTCGTATTCAGCTCATACTCACTCAATATATTGTCTGAGCAAATCGTATTCAAGTTATTTAATACTTGAGTCATCAATACTTATTGTACTATGATAAGCAAACTAGGGGATAATTTTGTAGTTTGGTTAACACCTTATTATCCCTTCCGATCACAACCGTTAGGTCTTTCCACATTAAATTGATTAGAACAGTTAGATTTAATACTAAAAGTCATTCTATACCAAGGTCTAAGGTTCGCCCCGCCAATAACGTATTAAAATAACATTTATAATATGAGTTTTAAATATATAAATAAAGGTAACAATCCATCAACCATACATTATTATATTCTATTTTATTTAATCTATATTATACAAATATCCTATATTATTAGAAAAACAAAATTTTAAATTTTAAATAATAATATACTACACTATAATAAGCAAATCAGGGGATAATTTGTAGTTTGGTTAACACCTCATTTTTGGTTATCCCTTTCAATCACAACCATTAGATATTTCACATTTAATTGATGAGAACCGTTGGATTAAACACAAAAATTCATTCTATACAAAGGTTCAAGGACCACCAGCTTTCTGTAAGAAGGTAAGTTGGTGCGTTAAGGTGAAATATGGAACCTGAGAAGCAGAATTGATATGCTAACATGAAGCTGTGAATATATAACGTTCGAAAATAAAAACAGTTATGTATTAATGTAAAACCTGCTCTTATCTGCAACCCAAAGTAATTTGCAGGTATAATGCCAAAAGAACCAATCCAACAGTCAAATTTACACATAGCTCAGCTAATGAGCAACATGACCACTATGAGCCAAGGTGGCTAGAACAATACTGACCTTTTCCGAGAGTGATGACTCAGTTGATGTTGAAGCCGAATCCTTCAGCTTTACTGACGAACGTGATCTTGAATTATAACTTGAAGGCTTATCAATACCCTTGAGAAGTTAGGATCACAGTGATTTTTAAGCTTCATGTGAGTGAAAATAAACCACCCAAATAAAATAAAAGGCACAGGCATAGGCATAAAGAACTGAACTATGAACTTAACAAACATATAACACATTAAATAGACATTAGATGCAGATTTGTTCACCTAAAGATATCTAACAAAGAATAAATTCATAAAATCCGATCAGTGATTGAGATGTGAGGACACCAACGAGATGGGAGCCAGGGGATGTCTGAGGCAGCATTGCAAGTGTAAATATTATTCAAACAATATATGTCTTTTTCCATGAAAAGCCAAATGGTGATATATGGTTCGTTATTTATTGTATTCTTGCAACTAAAGGTGGTGATAAACACAATATAACATCACACAGTATACAAAGATGAGATCAAGGGATCTGAGTAGTCAGAAAAAGCCACTAATAAACTATAGTATAACACCAACTAAAAGGATAACCAAGTCAGGAAGAAAGTGTTATTCGGCTGGCAATCTGCTTCGCTAATCAGTGGCGAAGCCAGAAAATTGTAGTTGTGGTGGCTAAAAAGAGAAAATCTATCAGTTAATGCATAGCTATACAGTGTTCGCCCTATCAGGTGTGAAAACAATTTTGTATAGAGCACTCCTATGTATTTTTTTCCGTCTGGTGGGGGCTATTTCCCCACTAGCCCTTGAGTAGGTCTGCCACTGTCGGTAATAAATGTCTGAACTCAGCTACTATTCTGTTTAATGTCTCACCCTGTCATGCTCAAATAGTTACAACAAAAGAAACTATTAGTCTCTTTTAGAGAACAAGAGACTAATTGAAAGAGCAAATCATGAGTGCATGTTAAAGAAATATATCAATACTGAATACTTGTAGAAGCACTTCCCACTTCCAACTTTAAAGAGGTCAGACAAATTTAAAAAGTAGATCAATACTTGTATAAATAATAACGGAAGTGACCAGTACCACACTGACCTTAGAACTTTCTTGCTTAGAAGATAACACGGATGAACTGGTTCTCTCCATGACATGACATAGGCGTACTTCGTTAAGTGCACTTAACATAACCTAAATCGATTTAACCATCACGTTCGATTCAACAAATATATTTTCCAGCACCTGCAGCTAGTAAACAAAGGGAATGATTATTTCTGGGAGTGGCATTTCTTAATCAATACAAGTAGCCTACAGGCGATCTGTTATTACATAAGGATATAACTTTTAATTTAGATCTGCATTCAGTATTCAGTTACGTTGTTCGAAATAAGCTCAAAGTATTTATGGGCCAAAAGTAATTTCAAATCCTGTATAAGTATTGTGCTTCCCACATTTTAAACAGCATAACGTTTTATTACTTATCACTTATCAGACTAATGTCAAAAAGCAAGTAACTGATTCTTTGTTGTCATTACCCTTCATTACTTATTAGATGAACAGGTAATGACACATTGAAGCTGGACAAGATAAAACAGAAAAGGAAATGAATAAGGATACTGCTCAATCATAAGACAAAAACCTTTGAAGAAATCAATTTACAAAGGTCAAAGTCCAAATTTTTCCTTCCAGCTAGATTGACCATAACGTTTGGGAAGAGTAAGAGTATCTCCCCGCAACTTCTGCTTTCTGCAAGACAATTTCCTGGCATAATCTGCAATAGAACAGTAACCATGTGGCATCAATTTCCATAGAAGAACTAGAGAAGACGCCAAAACTTGAAGACAATACAACGTATTTTCCCCTAAAGAAGGTGAATACCTAAGAATAATGTCATCACAATAACCAATGAGTGCATAAGCAAGTGAGCAGATCCATGTCTCAAATGATTTTCCATGAGTTTTCCATATATCAGTCTTCTCTACTGAAATTTCTTCAGCTGCATAGAAGACACCTCAGAATGCGTTAGATAGATGCATCGACCGTACAATATCAATAACCAACACCTTAAATTATTCAATACTGTGATAGAATTAGTGGAAATTGCAAACTGTTAAAGAATACTGGGTATATTGCACCAGTACAACAGTGATGAGTAGCGGTAGCTACATAGATGAGAAAACATGAGGCTGGATATTCTTGTGAAGAGAGTCAGACACTTAAAGATCTAGAAATTTTAGTAAGCGATAATAGATATAGTTTCCGTTATGGAAAACAAACGAAAGCCACCTTATCTAGTACTGCTTAAGAATTGCACGAGTAATGAGGATTTAAAAGCTCAAACCCAGTTTAACTGAGAGGGTTGAGAAAGGGGAGAGGCTAGAGCATTTTACTGTTAGTTTATTTTACTGTGATAAATTCAACATAGACTAAAAACATCATTTAGTCAACTAACTGTGCAAAAGAGGACCTATAAACTTTTCATACATTTTTGTCGAGACAAAACAGAGTTGGACAAAATGGCCGGTATAACATTGGATCTCATAATCACAACTGCAAACCACTGGACTATTGATCAAAACATCCATATTTTGATCTTCACATGATTTAAGAAAACTAAATTAATGCATTGCAGCAAAGAAACAATTTTTAATACGCCGTACAGATAGTCATCTTGTGTTTACATAACCAGCAAAGTAATAAGCTCGAAAAAATATGTCCTACCTTCAAACTTTCTCTCTAGTTCCAAAAGGGAATTTTGTACCAGCTCCAAATTAACACCTTTGGAGTGACCCTACAGAAACCATATAATTAGTTATTTTGTCAACATCATCCTCTGATAATCTGCAAATGGGATCCAAGTCCTAAAAAAGATCTGTCTGAAGGGCTGTGATTTAATTATTATTTTTAATAACACATAGTCCAAAACATGACAGATGTGATGAAGCGAGAAAAACTCTATCTACAATACAGGGGTGCAACTCAGACTTAATAAACCAAGACGAATTGAACAATTGTACTGCTGACCCTAACATTGCATTGCCACTGTTGCATTTCAATTGGAACAGATCAGGTAGGAACACAACTAGAGATGCAACTGAACCTTTAAAGAGAAAAAAGGAGATGAGAAATGGAAAAATGATGCAGTGCTGCAACAAAAAGATGGTAAGAAAGTGTACATAATGTGGAGTGTGAGAATAAAATGATGCTATACTTGTGAAATGGAATAAGTGAACCATAGCATAATTGTTGGAATGTAACAAGGTAAGGAATGGAAACATAGATCCTATAAACCTTAGAATTTATTCCATTATCAACCATCATGTTCCACTCTATCCAAGCAAACAAAAATTAACATTCAGATGTATTCCTAACCTGTTTAGATATTACAAGATACTCATACTCCCAGCAAGTACGAGCCTTCTCTAAAGAGGATAACTTCCTATACTTCTCTTCTAGCTCTAAAAGAGGCATTTCCCTGGACATGGAAGAGTTGAAGAAAGTCACTCACCACTTAACATAACAGAAGTTTTATCAACCTATAATTTTTGGATTGTCAATTTATTAGCTTTTCCATAAGCCATGAAAAGCAGTTAAAAGTCAAGTCTTTAGGCTAATGTACTAATATACTTTAAAACTCAGGTTGTTACCCTTCAAATGCCAAAATATAGTGCCTTCTCCCCTGCCATTCTCTCCTCGATTCGTAGAAACCTGTACTACAGGAAGCAGTCACATTTGTTCTCTTCTCACCAAGCAACATTGATGGTCAGCATTTAAATAGTTGGAGATAGTCAGCATGCCTCCCAGTGAACCCTCGATCCAATGTGAATGTAAATAGAAAAGTGGATGCTCCAGACAGATGGTCAATGTGAACATTCTGTAATGAGAATGGAAGGAAAAGTTGTAACTCAAATTTCCACATCGAAGCCAAATAACAGTTGAAGCAGAGTCGTAACCTTTGGCGGTCCTCTTAATTTGATTATATTGGCTTTCAGATCTGATATTCCCTAGTCATATTGACCTTCGAGCCGTGCATTCTGAACTAGAAGATCAAGGATGCTCACATGATTTTCAAAAAGCCTGCAGTCAAACACCCATGTCATATGATTTTTAATTAAAAAAATGAAGTGTATTTAATATGTAATCAACATAATACAACCGATTCAGGAAACGTCCAACGTTGTGCATGTTCTTCTCTGGCCACATAGTTGGATAAGTTAAGATTCTTTTATAATGATACGTGCAGTTTTTGCCCTAGTATTCCTGCACTTTTTCTCTAACAACTAACATGTGCTCGCATAAATTTCAGTACATTCAGAAAATGGATTAAGGTTAACCATTATGCTGATAATATCCTACCAACATTTGTGTCGTCTTTGACTAATCCAACAGAAACAAGAGCAGCTTTTCCCTTAACAATAAAATCTTCAATCGTATTCGGCTTTTCAAGGGAACATCCGGGAGGTACAACTAGAAGAGAACTCTGCAGCACATGAATTACCCATTTGTATTTTTCCTACTGATACAAACAAGGCACAAATTGAAACAAGAGGAAGAAGCATTATATATGACACTATTATAATACACTATTTACTGAAACCTGAATCACAATTCCATTGTACAATTCTGCTATGGCTCTTTTTGCGTATGGGCTCTCATAATTGTATGCTCGGAGTGAAGGTCCAGCTCTACACAACAAACAGTAACAAGATAATATATTAGTGCTTTGTGATAGTAGTAGTGGTGTTATCTATATATACACAAGTACAGACTTTCGCAAACTATAAACCAACCTACCGGCTGTCACCCTGTGTTAGGGCCCCAAGAGATTCTAGTCTCTTTGCAATGATGGAAGCAAATCTGCGTTCACCACCAAGATTACCAAAGAGTAACCTGTTATACATGGAATAAAACGGATATCATATCCAACTTGAGAACTGAACCAAGAGAAAATTATTAAGAAAAGTCATATGTTTCTGCGTATACATGAATAGATACATGAAATTGAATTTACTGTCTACCTATACTCCGGCGCTGAAGCATGATTGGACCGATGAGTTCTTCCAAACTGTTGAAGCGCAAGATCAGCACTCCAGGGTAATTCTATGGTCACGCGCCCTCCTCTATGTAACAGTAAATAAATTCATAAAATAAATACAAAATGAAAAGACAGTTGGTATGCCAGACATTAGTTGGAGCAAGGTCTACTAGCAACGGAGAAGGAAGAAAAAATTCAAAGTTTATGTAGCAGTAAAATTTGGAAATAGAATGGTACAATCATGTCAAGGATTCACTTGTCAGTTATACCTGATTTATCGCCCTTCTATCTGCTTGCAACGACACGCCAGCAGATCCAGCCTCAGATATTATCGCTACTTACTTCTCTCCATCCATGAATGATTGTTTTTCATTTATGTTGACCATCTCCATTGTCACATCGTTTCTGGAGAAAGAAAACAGAGCATGTCAGCAGCCTCAAGATAAAATCAAACAAACAAAGAGGCAAGCAAGCTAAGACGTGCTCCGAGGAATGCGGCCACACATAAAAAAGAGGTTAAAGGTTTATAAACATAACATTTATAGATTTATAAAATTTAAGGAGATTTTACTTAATTGTGTGTCTTAAGATATGCTTCAAAGAACAACAGCCAAAATGGAAATGATGGGATTATTACTTAAGTTGAGCATTCAACAATTACATAAGAAAACAGAAAAGTCAAGAAAGTCAACCTGAACAATAACGTCATCTAAAGGATTCAGGGTAAGTTCCAAAGAATGAATGAGATCCAAAATATGAGACTTGCGCTCTGTAGCTTCATCGTACCTGAAACCATCACAACTTCTTGATAACTAGGTTGTATGTGTGAACACATTATTAGAAAAAATGAAAAACGAAATGAGAGGTAGACCATGATAAATTCCTTCCGTATCTATACAGTATACACACCTCTCTGGTTTTTGTGCTAAATACACGCGTCTTAGTTGGAGATACTCTTCTGGTTTTTCTTTGCATGAAATGCAAGACCAATCTGCAGAAACTGATCCCGTCACGGGTAGCACTGAACATGCAGGATGCATGAGCTGCTTGCAACATGAACATTGGAGCAATTTTTTCCTTTCCTACAGTTATGGATAATATAGATAACAATATTTACGGGTACCAAAGATACTCGAACAGGTCAGATATTATTTAGAAGAGAGTACCACTTCAGAATTACAAATCTGACATATCTGAAATTCATCATCAGAATCTGCAGGCTCAGGCTCAGAATCAACTGCATAGACCGAGCAAACTTCATGAATAGACATTATGATAGGAATTTGTGTCCCAAGATTCCTGACTGACCACAATGTCTAAATAATCAATATTATAAAATAGAATATAGCAAAGCACGTTATTTCACAGTACATTATAGTATAAAGTCAAAACTTAAAAAAAGAAAAACCAGGAAGAAACTGAAGAAATTGCAAAGCACGTCATTTTAAAATTATGTATCAAAAATTACTTTCACTTTCTGTATCACTTTCTTCTTGATATTTGACAAATTTCCTAGCTCTTCCTTTAAATGAAACACCGGCTGTAGCTGAGGGCCTCTTTCGGTTCAACTCCTTTACCCCGTCCACCTGTCATTAGTAAATATTGGCTATTTTGTCTTTCTGCATAAGGACTTGATATCAGAAAACAAACAACTTACCTGACAAAGATTCAGGTGTTCCAGGCAATGGATAATTTTCTTCAACAATAGCTCACGCGGTCCTGAGATAAAATCAACAAGCTTAATACCCTGCCATAAGATTAATGGATATTTAAGAATAACAATGCATTGTTCTGATATGAACGAGAAGAAAACAAATTTCTAGAATGTAGCAGACAAAACACTCACACATTTTGCTACAGCATCTTTAGTTCTTTAACAATAGCTCACGCGGTCCCGAGATAAAATCAACAATAGTGCTTTGGAGACAAATGACGACGCACTTATCTTCTCTTAATGCCTGATGACATATTTTGACCACAGCAGACACTTTCGCCGACATACACATGTGCTTAAAGAAACGCTGAAGGACACAACCATAAAACATATGAACATTATTAATGAAAAAACATAGCTAATATTCTGGAATTGGATAGCAGGTTATGGGTTAACTTGATTAAAAAATTAAATATAGGTTCCTCAGAAGACACCACCTAACTACTAAAACCTTCAATGAGTAAGCTGCAGCATACCATATTCAAGTATACGAGGTATGTACAGTAGTGGGGTTGTATGTAATATGTGTATAGCATTTGTCGTATGTGTATATTTGATCTTTATTAGCAGCACATCATTTATATTTTAGGCATGTGTATAGACTAGAGAATGGTTACTGTGAGCAAATCGAGCAAGCTGTATCACCAGAGTCCTATTATACTTAAGCTATATGTGAGCTTGGAACATATCAGGATACGCATCTTTGGAATGCGAGCAAATCGAGCAAGCCGTATCACCAGTCCTATTATACTTAAGCTATATCTGAGCTTGGAACATATCAGGATACGCATCTTTGGAATGCGAGATCAATGGGTATTTAACGCCATGTGTAGTGACAATAGGTAATTTGGGCACAGGACATTGGATAATGGGTAATTTGGGCAATCTTTCAAGGAACGTTACCACCTGCTAAGGGATGTTAAGATAAATCCGAACCACTCGCGGACAGCCACGTGGAACACACTGTGGTAAAAAGACATGCCTATAAAGAGTTACAGTGAGGTTAAAAGAGAGCGATGAATCCAAACAACTAATTAACGGCCCGTGGAACACATTGGGGACCGACAGATTAAAAGATCAAACGGCTAGCATATTTGTAATTGCTAACGTTATAAATGAACTCGGAGCCGTTTGAAAAAAAGAAAACACAACTCTGATTAGATACAGAAATAGATACAGAGAGAGAAAGGGAGATAGAGGAAGAGAAAGAGAGAGTTAGAGAGAGAGAGAGAGAGAGAGAGACAGAGAGAGAGAAAGTGAGAGTTAGGGAGAGAGACAGAGAGACAGAGAGACAGAGAGACATAGAGAAGGGGGTTTTACAGAAGACAGAAGGGGGGTTCTAAAGTTTAGAGAAACAAAGGTATTCTTCTTATCAATGCGTGCCACAAAAGTATCTGATAGTATAAATGCAAGTATTACATAACTCGATTGTCTTAATTACAAAGAATACTTTGTAATGAGCAAAACGAATCATGCGTGACGCAAGAATTCAAGCAGAGAAAAATATCACCTGATTCACATATTACTCATCCAAAAACTGACTTTTTAGTCTAGTTAAACACCAGAATGCCTAAGATGCTGCCTCTAAATAGTCAATATATTCAAGTAGGCAAACATGCTAAATACTGCCTCTAAATTGTTGGCCATCACTCAGTTGGTGATCACGTTTAAACTAATCATGATGACTACATTAGGGGCCCAAGTAATAAAAACTTACAGTTTCCACGGTAAAAGCAAAAGATTATGTAAATGCAATGAACTCCAAGAAACCAATATGCATCAAAGATGGGTCAGATGAAGAAAACATTTCACTTTCAGGCAGATGAGTGATTCAATTACCCTATTAGGCTGCGTACGAAAACAGGCTACACATATTTTCCATATTACCCAGGATCTATAGAAAGAATCTATTGAGAACGATTCCTCTATTCACTTCAAAAGCTTTTGGGAATACTTTACGTTTCACAACAAACATCCTGCACGACTGCTAACTAATGACAGTAATTGTAGTGGAGGTAGAATGGAGTTCACTTTCTCTCTAAGCTGTTGTTACTTAATGTAATCCTGTATATGCTGGCTGACTTCAGTACAAATGCAAGTTTTAACTCAAACATAAAAGTAACTTTGCAATCAACCAAAAAGGAGGCCTAACTATAACTTGATTACATGTAGACTAGAATCTCATTATGACAAACATGCATATCAGATTCTATGCTAGATTTGATACCATTTGAATTCTAAAATTTCATATGAGATTTTACATTAAATTCAATGTGTTACGCTCTGTCCCTAAAACTGTCATTTTAATCTTAACCATCCATTTTTTTATGATGATGGTGTTCAACTGTTCATTTGTGTTATTTATTTCGCAATCCTATATAAATTTATAAATATCTGAAAAGATATACCACCATTATATATGATTGAACATACATACGGGTGGCGGATAATTACTAAAACAGAGGAAAGGAAAAATATTTTGCCCCAGTAAAGCATTAATAGCATATTAGGATACTATATTTACGGTTAACTTCTCTCCCAGCATAAATTAACTATTTTTATTTGCTTCCCTTTGATAATTGAAAACAAAATAACAATGAACTTAAACAGTAGATATTTGATGTAAACAAACTGAATTGCAATTAGTGTTTAATGCGAGGCAAACAATATGTGGTTCATGCGAGGCAATCAATACATGGTCTATGTTACTCTGACTCGGGTACGGAGTATCGGACACGACACATATCCGAGTGTCGGATTTAGAAACTCTAAAAATTAGGGAGACATGGACACTGTCCTATTTTTGGACACGGGTACGGGGACACGTCATTATATATATATATATTTGCTAAACAAGTATGGTAGGTTACACATTTTAACAAAAAGTAACAATAAAACATGATTTTGACTCATATTTGATCTTTAAATTAGTCAAAGTGTCTACATTTTAGTCAAAGGATCCGACACGACGTGTCCGAGTGTCAAGTGTCCGGCACGGGTACGGCAACCTAAACAGAAGAGTCGGAGTAACATAGTACGTGGTTCATCACCAACATTGTCTCTTTTCTTATGATTATATCTGTCTTGAACCGAATGAAGTCACAGAAAATTGAAGGTTGAGCATAATATATAACAGGAGAACAAGTGATAACTAACATATTTCGAGTCGACTACAACCATCTTTATATAATGAGTAAACTTAAAGACAAGTTGACGGTAATGTCCGCAGTTCTAAAAGACCTCTTTCTATGATAAACTAATTTTTCTTTACTCTAATTGTCTTCCAAAGTATAGCATACTATAGATAACTTTGCCCTTCTGATTACAGAAGAATATAGAATGCTATATTTGCATCATAATTATGTCGACTGGACTGCTAATCTGCTATAGTAAATCCACATACTAAATTTTAAGCGTGTAACCATTTCGAGCTTCAAATTACCCAGCTTGTGATGCTCGCTAGCCTAAGCGAGCTTTCAATTATTTCTATTTATAAATTATATACTGTATTACATATTTTGAATATTTATGTATAAGAAACAAAGGGCGGTTCCTAAAGTACCTTCTGACGTTGTAAAGCCTTTAAAGGAGATAGAGCCCACTTATACAGTGGATCGTGCATAAAAATCTGCAAGAAAAAGACACTAGATGTGAACCAACTGAAAAAAGAAAAATATTCTCAAATTAAAAAAGATAGATTTGATGTTACATACTTCAGGGATGGGATAGTCAGTAATGCTTCTTTCTTTGTCCGCATAACAGAGAGAGTTTCCTCGCAACATCTTCTAAATACCCCTTCCACTCCAGTTATTCCCATACCATCTACAATGTCTCTTGTCAGCCTAAAAGGCACCTACATCATTAATCATGATTCGAACCTTAGAGAGCAACGATTGAAAAACAGTGATGGACCAAATAAAGTGAACAATACTAAAATTAAGGAAAATGATAATCACCCGTTCAGTTGTTTTAAGCATCAATCCCTGCTCGAAGGCAACACCAAGATCAATATGAGCAGTTGCCTGATCTATTAATATGTTCATGGAGTGTCGATCTCCGGGTCCAACAATGTAACCCACCTGATTCAGGTAAGAAGCTTTATTAAAACTATGAAACACCTTGAATCTGTACTGGAAAAGTAAGAACAAATAGATCAAACATGTGACAGATGCAGAATTGCTGTAGGTGTCACAGACTTATCTCACCATTGAACTAGCTTCCACACTTCGTGTGTAAGCAACCCTTTTTTCAAACCAGGCAGATGCGTGTAAAAACCTCTCCAAGAAAAAATAATGCACGACAGGCCTATGACACAGCAGTAATGTAAAAACATAGTAAACTTATAAAGACCTCATTCAAAGATGGGAAAGCACGTGAACCTGAAATTCTTACAGACTTCTTGAAAAGCTATCCCCTTGTCATTTTCCTGCACAAAAATGTCAATGTAAAACTCATACATCCATTTAATGAAATTATAAAACGATAATATCCTTCACATATGACGGTGCATCTAGGTGTGGGTTATATAGGTCATACAGGTCTTGTTGTAGCCGGTTTTAATCTTTTCTATAAATAATCAAACCTTAATAATATAGCCACATTTAGTTAGTACCCAGAGTTTAATATGTTTATAATAATTATAAACCTTTTTTTTTTGCTAAGCATAAACTTGATTTAATATTTTTTAATATTCTTTATTAAAATCCAGGAGGACCATTTTATACCGTCTCCGTAGTACCATAATTTTGTTATGACCCTATTATTTTATATTTATAATAATTTCATAACTAATAGCTTAATACAATATACTACAATTATTATCTTTTATCCACTATCTCTGAATTTTGAATTCTTATATAAGATATATAGTTATATTAAAAACTAATTATCATTTATTAGAATTCATTGATCAAAAATATTTCAAGTAGATTACTACTAACAATTCAAATTCAAATATAAATCTATTACTTCATACATTTCAAACTGGTATATCATTTGCTTGGTATAATTTTTTTTTTACAAAACTAAACATCAAGACATTATATTTATATTGTTATATCATTACTTAAAAAATTATATATCTTTACAAGACAGGGGTGATGGCCCTTTCTGTCACAATTTAAAGAAAAATGGTCCAAAATATCACAATCTGAAAAAATGGCCCCAAATATCACTCTAAAACACCACTTTAATCGGTGTTAACCAAAACGTGGAATCGTCTAGCGTATTAACAAGGTTTTTTAAAAAAAAACACTGAAAATGCAAGTTAAAGTGATGTTTTCGTAATCAAAACGCTACTTTTAAGTTGTGTTTTCATGTGAAAACGCTACTTCAAGTTGTGTTTTCAGGCCAAAACGCTACTTTAAGTTGTGTTTTCAAGTCAAAACGCCACTTTAAGTGGTGTTTTCTGGTCAAAACGCTACTTTAAGTGGTGTTAATTTTATTTTATTTTAATTTGCAAGGTTCAAACGTTAGATGAACTAGCAGTGTTTTTAAAAAAAATGAAAATACTACACTAAGTAGCGTTTTAGAGTGATATTTTGGGCCATTTTTTTCAATTGTGATATTTGGGACCATTTGTCTTAAAATTGTGATATTGAGGGCCTTTTCTCGAATCATACATTGACATTATTGAATATAAATATGATAATATTGTATTTTATTATATTACTATTTGTGAATATGCTGATAAAATTTTAATATTTTACATAACATATTTAATGTTTTACTACAAACTTGATTTAAGATATGATTTATGTGTTATATTCTAATTAAAGTTATCCAAATCAGTCAGTGCTTGGCACAAGTTACGTGGTAGTAGTATATGCAGTACTCTATAAATCATATAGTATCAAAAGAATCGTACATGTCACAAGTGCACAAATATCCACTTCAAGCGCTATATGATTTAAATCCTTGTACTGTAAGGAACTAATTCTGTCTAGTTAAGGCCTTCGAATGTAGAGCAATGCCTAGCGCTCGAGTAAGTTTAATCATGCCTAGATGGAAATTTCTAGAAGAATGCAATTGAAAAGTTTTATTGGCACCTATCTACCAAGAGAGACAAGTGAAACCGACAATTACAACTATCCTCGAAGTTGGAAGAGAAATAATGTATCCTCCTAACTAAAACTGTCAACTTTGATCGACTACCTAATTTTCAACAAAAGGCCCAGACTAATATTAATCCGAGTAATCCATTCAAATATATAATCATGTCATTCCTTTGATTTTTTACATTCGGCACGTCTATCATGACTCAAGTTAGAAGTACCTATTCCTTGTCAAACTATAATTTAGATTCAGGTTTTAAACATTTCGTTATGTAACTTGCATTACATTTTGTGCAACTTTTTGGCCAAAATAAATATAAAAAAAAATTCAACATGGGGCTGCTATATGGTTATATATAAAATGCCATACTAATTATTAAAGACAGTTATGTGATCAGCTGGTTTATATATAAATAATATCTAATGTACAAGACTGGTAATCATGTGCTTCAGACCAGACCCACCACAGTATTTCAATCCACATCCTCAAAATCTAAATGCAAGGTATCTCCTCGTGTCGAAATGCAAGAATCACAAAATAAGTAATAAAAGGTACAAAGAGAAGTATATCACTTGCCGTAGCCATGTGCTACCGACATTTAAGAAATGTACAGTCACCAGCTCCATAGCGCCCATGGGCACCTCCACTACGCATTCTGCAAAACAATATTTAGGGACATGTCACACCATTTGATAACAAATTTCTATAATTTTGCATGGAATGTAAATTGACTGACCTTCCTATTAGATATTCCCCCAAAGGTACAGTACCATTCACCCACTCAAGAACACCAGCACTAGATGTAAAAGGAACCACCTGTCTCCAATAAATATTACAATTTTAAACTTATGCCTGTTTCAGTATTACATAATTCTAAGAAATAAAGAAAAAGGAAAAGAAGCTTTTAGTAAGCAATATAGTTCTTGTTTATAAATTCGAGTATAGTAGAACGACCATTAAGAAAAGATAAACGAAAAATCATGTGCAAGACACATGATAATTTTTCACAGGTAAACTGTCGAAATGATGACAACCAACAATGGAAAACAAAAAGAGAATTCTACTGCAGAAGATATAATAAAACAAAAAAAATAAAAAGAGAAGTATACCGTGTATGTACATATTCTTAGACTCCGTTTCCAGGTATCCCTATGATTCTGTAAAAAGGTGTTCACTAATCCAAAAAATTGTTCCATTACCTGCATATCAGTTGCAAAATATTAACTCACTGTATAAAATGTTATGAATCCCTTTGACTCTCAAGAAAACATATAGCTGAATCAAAATTTTGTACATGACAATAGAAATGAGCAGCACAAGACGAGGCTGTACCCAATCCGTAAATTCCTATTTTAATACAATATAAATTTTGCAACGACACATATCTTAAATATGGGCTTGTGTATTTTGGGGGTCTGACAATGCCTTCATAAAATTTTATCCTACATATTTCCTTTTTTCTGACAGAATCCTACATATCTCTTGAAATTGAGGCATGATTTCTAAGAAATTAGTACACCTAGAAATATACTACTACTTTACAACATATGATCTTCTCGCCGGTCTGCATCTCAAAACCTCTGATTTGATACGTGCATCTCTCAAAATCAACTGGGTCTCGGTATCTATCATTAATTTTGATTCTGGTTTTAATCATATCTCTTCCGTCTTATTTTTCACCAAAATTTGCCCAAAGAGGAATACTAATTATTTACTGATGCTATTTAGTATTTACAAACGGCCCTAATACAACATGAAAATACTAACGTAATGCAATATATAAAAACATACAGAATCTTGTCTCAGATCATCATTTCCAGATTTTACAAGTTGACGGTATTTGTTACAACTGGACTAATTAGCATCTTAGATACAAACGTGACTGAATCCGCTAAACATTTGAAGTGTGCAAAAGAGCCTACATGATATTGACAACTATGATCAATGGGAAATGTAGAAGTCACTACAGGTACCTGAAGAGCCATCACAACCAGATAAAAAAATAAGACACTCATTCTCTTTGAAATTAGGACAGGAGAAAAAATATTGGTGAATTCACATCACTTGGACTGTTGTTATTGGAACGAGGGATTGCATGAATACTTGCACGTTCAAGTTGCCGAATACTGAGAATATCTTGGCAGAGTGACCTTTTTATTGGTATCTTGTGAAAAAAATTATGCTCCACTTATAAGTGTACTTGTATCTGAACTGATAGTTTAATGATTATGATCACAATCCGGTAAAAAATATGGCTAACCTCCTCCTTTGTCTCTAGTTCTGCAAGTTTGATATACAGTTCCACCATTTGTTTCATCTACATAATACATGAAGGGCCAGTTATTGCAAAGATACTTGAGAATTCAAAAATAATTAAACTCTGACAAGTTAGAATAACAATGAGAAAATCAAAAAGATATATACTTGTCTAATAACAGCTCCATGGTATGAAGATAACTCATTTAAAAGGTTTTCCGCAGCATACTTCTTATCCATATCCACCACAAAAGAGTTACGACTCCTTAGATTCTATCACCATTTTCCAGTGCTAAAAGCTACAGCCAAAAAAATTAGCTTCCACCAAATAATCAAATTTAACAAATTTATACGACTTAAGGTGTTATATACCTGAAAGACGGTATGGTACGGATGGTCGATAGCTATTTTCTTCAGAAGAGAAACCAAAGCAAACTGCAAAACACACTCCACTAAAGTATGTCGATAAAAGATTCTTAGGTCTTACAATTGAACAATCAATTTCGCAAAAAAGGAAAAATGTATATAATGCTTTTGATTTTAGCTCACGCCTGTGTTTTTAATTTGATACAAGTACAAGATGATTTTCACCCATATTACCCTCAGTAGTTCCCTAAACAAACACAAGGGACCTTTCAGTCTGTCGGGGAGAAGACTATATATACGAAAACTGCATGTTTAGGGGGACTATAATGTGTGTAGTGCCAGAGCAAGTACTAAAAGCATAATATTAACATTTCTTCTTTCACCTTAAATGTTGACCTTAGATCTGGTAACAACCTCATCTATAATCAGTTAATAACTAATAAGTAGACATACCTGGAAACTCCAAGCTCCTTGGCAATTTGGTAAACTAGAGGTATAAACTTGTACGACTAAACCTAGTAATAAGATTCAAAAAGGGTGTTAAACTAACATAAGATACAATTCCCCTAAACAACAGTTCTCCGTCTCTTCAACACGCAGTATCATACCCAAGTAAATTTTAAGATACAACAACTTTGTAATACTTTCATGCTTCCAATGCATCACTCTTATATCATATTTATCGCCGATGACCAAACAGTGTTTATATCCTTCCAATGCTATGCTCAAGAGATTGTCCTTGTCTTGCTGAGAAGAGTTCAGGCAAAGATGAAAGTATTAAGTAACACGACACAAAGCTAATCAGCTTCAGATCAAATTGAAATACTAAAACAATAGATAGTGCTTATCATGCTAAAAATTAAACAGGTCTAGACCGCTTCAACTCACTTTCCCTATTCCATGTGATCAGAAATTTGGGTGCAAAACTATTCCAATATATCTTCAAGACAAAATTTAAAATTTCGAAGCATAAGGATTAAGGAATTAATAAAGTAATATAACATCATACACAGGTATATAGAATAACTGTTGTTTTTGAAGAGTATATACACAGGTATATAGCATAAGCCTGCAATTTCTCGGCTTCCTCCCTGTACATGGAGAGTTGCTTTTGCAGTTTTTGTATCTTTATTGAATAGTCTGATTTGTCACCCTGGATTGTAAACAATCAAAACAGCATTTCCTATAGGTAAGCCACTTGAAGAGTTGTAGTATTTGCTAGCAATAGGAGGTAACTGAAACAGAGATCAGACAAGGATAATTTACTTTAGAAGAACTCTTCAGTCTCCTTATTAGGAAAATCTATGGGTAATAAGATAATATACTAGCTTTAAGCAAGTTTATATAAATATTAAATCAACAATTACATATACTCTTTCATGATGATGGTAATTAACATAAATACAGGACCTCGTGTTTCCTTAACCGGCATTACTGCTTGCCATTCATTAGAATTTAGACTTTCCTCACAATTGCGAAAAAGAGCATCTGCGTAACGAGCAAGATGGAAATGTGTTTGACTTTGTCTTCCCATGGACTTTTCACAGTGATCATGTGATCCTCCGCAAGAGTCACTGCATGCTTAAGGTACTTTTCCAATATAGTCCTCGAGTTGCACAATAGTCACATGTAAGTGGCAGAAACATTGTTCTGAGATGCAGATACTTTCAACGATACAGTTACATTTCATCATTCTAAGATATAACTAACTTGCTAGATCGTGTTTCAGCAAGCCATTTTCCAACCAAGCGATATACATCTGAATGCCCATTATTCAGCTGGTAGTTTTACGAAATATACTTGGCGAGGTTGATCGCCATGTACTTTGCCCTCGCAGAAGCTTTGCTTCCTCAATCTGAAATAACAAGTATAAAAACTTATTATAATATAATTTTCTTTGTTCTGCTCCTTGTTAAGACAAAATTTTCAACTTCATAGAAGCTATAAACAAATAATACTGGCAAGTACATATAACCCTACAAATTTAAGCTGTGAGATATAGAGCATAACAATTACATAAACACCATCCTCACGCGCAAAGCCAGTTTGCACATTAAGAAGGAAACAAAAAAAAGAGAGAATCAACTTGAGACAAAATAATATGCAAACAAAAGATTAAAACCATGTCGAAAGAGACAGATGCTAAAGACGAGGATAATTAAAAGGCGATACCTATGTAAACTATTCAAAATTAACCTTTGCTGAATAAATTAAGATATCTTGACCAAAATAAGTATATGTTGAAGAATTTGAAGGAAGATTAAAATGGAAAACATAAGTTAGTATTATGCGCAAAACACTAACTCATAAAGATTACAAAGGCTGTCAGATAAAGGAATAGTGGTGCTCTGACAAGCACATTGCTCAAATGATTAAGGAACATCCACATGAACTGCACATCCCAATTTACAAGAGCCGGTGAGACAAATTAAAATAACAGATCCAAAGAGCCATATATTCTACAGCACAGAAACAGATGTCAAATAAGAAAATGCTTAGTAAATAGACAAATGGGGGGAAGGGAGAAGGCAATACCACATGGACATAGATACAATTCAAAATATATTGCTGCAATATCTTATTTTGTAAATTGATATGCCAATACCCTGCCAATCAAGTATAAGTTATTCTGAGTAATTCCCTTGCCAGCAGAGAGGGACTTAAACTCATGCAAAGCTGCAGCAAGCCTGTGATAATCTTGCACCCTATAAAAACATAAAAAAAATATCACACACTAAATATAAAAGTAATAAGATAGGCAACTGAATACACAATACCTTACGTAGAGTTGACGCAGATTCTAGAAGATGCTGCACAGTACAGTCAGTACAGCTCAAAACTTGAAGCAAGACTCTTCTAATTGCGATGAACGGTTCCAACAAAGTCATATGCAATTGGGAGCCTTTTAATATGCAGCTCCACTCAACACTAAGCCATGATAACTACAAGGGCAAATTCAACATTAATTTATTGTATACATTAGAAAATATAAAAGAAAAAATAAAGAAAGATAAAGAAAGTTCTCCATAATCCATCAGCAGATAAAGAAAGATAGCTCCTATTAACCAATAAATATTTGCTATCATTTTAAAAACATCCCTCCAAGTCCAAATGAAAAGACACTCCCATAGCGCTGGTAATGTCAACTACAAGTTCTGTATCCTAATGCACTCCAACATAGTATATGAACAAAAGTTCAAGAATTTATATTTAATTTCCCAATCTTTTTGTGTGTCAATCAGTTTGACCCTAAAGTACTAATCTTTAGGACCAGGCATTTCTAAATCATGAGTTTGCTATTAAGAATGTTCAAGAACCACTACTTGCATCCCGTGTTTATATGATTATATATTAACATTTTAATTTGATATCCGGATACTGCAGAATGCAACATCTACTAAAATATAAGGTGAAAGATAACTACCCGTGTAAATTTTCATTAAAATGACCACTTCTAATTTGTGGACTTGGATTACCACATAATGCCCATCATATAGTAAGGAAAAATCCCAGTTTCCAGTACGCCAAGCAGCTTCATACTGCATTAACCAGAAAGTTACAAAGAATGCATGAGATAAAATTATCCCTGTGCGGAACATATACAGAAACTTGGATAGAAAGTTCTAATATTAAGCATATATTGGTCTAAAAAAGAACCTGAAGCTCAGTGAACTCAAAATCATGCTGAAATCGCCCCTTCCGAGATGTTAATCCTTGGGAATACAAGTCTAGCACATGAGTGCAGCCAAGTTGCTGTAAGGATCTGATCAGCCCTTTGTAAGGTTTTCGTATCCTCATCTCATCTTCAGTCAAAGGAAGGAAAAATGTTCTCTTCGCAGAGAATTTTCAGGAGAGATAATTTTGAGGCCAGCACAATTGGTTCAGACCTACCTTGTAAGTCATAATACTCGAGAGCTTTGCTCCAATTTCCATCATGCTCGAACGTTATAATTTGCGAGGACAACTGCAAAATTATACTAGAACAATTAATGAAAGTTTACAGACTAACTTTGGCGACTGTTTTTCAAAATTATGTTTGTTGAGGTGGTTATAAAGAAGCACAAAAAGATTGTAAACATTCCTTCAATTATTTCACTTGATGCTACACTCCTACAATCATCTTTTCTATAGAACAAAAAATCCATATACGTACTCAAATGCAAAAAAAAAAAACTAAAACAAAATGGGTGTCTAAAGCTGACGAAAGTTTTGTACTTGGTACTGAATAACCAACATCCAAAAACTTCCTAAATGATAACCTTTCAGCCCACACAATAATTAGTTTGATACATAGTTATTTGGGCCAGAAAAAAAGTAAATTAGGGAGACGTGAAGGGAAGAGAGAACCAAATACAATATTAATAACAAACCTTACTCGACTGGACAGTCCCATACAAACTGTCTGGCTCATTTATTTGATTGACTCAGTAACTAAAATTTCAATGTGGAGTGGAAGCTGACAAAACACAAGAATAATTTAACAGTTAATGGAATAGTCAAGTTATAGTATCTAAAAAGAGAACAGTTCTCAGATATGTCGCATCAATTGCTAATCTACACATGGCAATAACGCATACTTGGATGATCTCTACAATAAACAGACTCGGTCTCTAATAGTAATAAACAGACTCGATCTCTAATAGTTTAACATCAATGAAGCTTCTAATTTAAAACCAAGTGCAAAAATTAAAAGTGTAGTTAGACCAGGCTTTATAAACGATCTATTCAATATGGGCATTAGCAAAATGTCCGCATTGAATCAAAAGATGTTCCTCGAGACAACAACTTAACAATCTATATTATTACCACAATCATAATCTAGTCAATAACTTACTAGTTCAAGATCGGAGAAATCTGGGCTCCCTAAAGTGAGGCATTTAAATTTTTTCACACCAGTGCTCGACATACAAAACTGCAGTAAAATATGAGCCACAGCTCTGCAGATCACATAAGTTCAATAAATTACAAAAACCATTTTTCATGCTTGCTTTGCTTGTATGTAAGAGATAAATATAGATATACACGGGTAAAAAGTAATACTCACAATTGCTGACTTCGCGACTACAAGATAATCAATGGCAAGCCAATAAACCTAAAAGATATATGATAGTCAGCTGCACTTGTAAATAACAATCAAATATACATTTAGCAAAAAAAAACTATCAAATTTACCATGTATAATATCTAACTTTACATATATGGGTTGATGGGGACTGTTTATGATCATAGATCCCCGAACCTACAGGTGTAATAAAGAGAGGTCACTAAAATGGATCATATACCATAAACCTACAGGTCCCAGAGTTGTATTTTTTGTGCAAATTTAGAAATCCAATAAAGCACTAAGTTATGCTTTTAAATATACATCAGTCAGCCCAACATGTAAAGATTATATTGACAGAATCTAACTTTACATATATGTTCGAACCTACGCGGGTTAGGAGAACTGGAGAAGTGCCTAACATGGATTTTTTTTAGCAACACTCTCCTCTTACGGAGTAGAGGCTGTGTCCGCATACATCTTACTGTCCTCATATACTATGGGTATATTTGGTTTGGTTGATCACTTTTTGTGCATATTTAGTTATCTTATAACTTCCACAATTAAGTTGAAATATAAGCCCTAAATAACTATCAACATATAGCCACCCCCCATTTTCCCAATCAAATTTACCCAGATTCTTTTGCTTCAGATTTCTAACATGGTCTACCTCTAGTTCACTATGGATTTGTCTTTAATTTGAAATTCCTGACAAAAAACTAATTGATCATTTAGTGGACAATATCAGAGTTTGCCTTGACCAGGGAAGCATGACTAAGCTCCCTTGAACATGCCACAACTATGAGTAAAACACTGCATCAACTACTTACACAATCAAATATAAACTAGAAAAGCAAAATAGGAAATATCAGATGAATTAGATAACAAGAGAATTTGGCAACCATCTAGCAAAGGCAAGGACAAGAATAGGAAGGAGTAACTGTGAAAAAGGAAAAACTTACAAAAAACAATCCCATGTCAAGATGTAGAAAATGTAAGAGACTCGTATTCATTTTGTGGACAATTAGTTGCTTACTGGCATGTCTTAAATTGATGTTTGATTCTCAGTGCCTTAAATACACTAGATCCTATTCATGTCAACTGACGAAATGTGACATCTCAGATTAATTAGTCCATGTTTGTATGACATGTGACATGCTCGCATGTCTTAAATTGATGTTTGATTCTCAGTGCCTTATATGAACTAGATCCTATTCATGTCAACTGATGGAATGTGATAACTCAGATTTGAATTGTCCATGTCAGTATGACATGTGACATGCGATTAGATTGCTAAAGTAGTTCTGGCTCAATTAGACTTGTAGCAGTTAGTATTTACTTGACCTTAAAACTAGATCTCGACAATTTAAAACTAGACAAATATCGGAGTAATAGTACATATGCTCATATCACACACTTGGTAGTTTGGATAATGTGCAAAAAATTCAAACAAGAATTCGATCAAACATATTTGGTTTAATTTTTTTCACATAGAAAAAATATACTTTACTAAAATGTTTCCTTTTTCTCTTCAGTCGAAATATTTACTTTCGCCGTAGTCCAAACACTGTATTTTTTTACATATGATATTACAAATAAATCATACAACAATTTTGTCATTTTTTGTTTCTGTTCAGCTATAAAGTATTATTAATTTAATTACACATACACACTAATCATTTCTTGCTTGATGCCAAGGTGAACTGTATACAATCCGCGAGGTCAAGGCTTTAAACCCTAGAACAGCCTTTTATTAATAAAAAAAATAAAGGTAAGGCTGCATACATTGGAACCTTCCCCCAGGACCCTGCTGACGCAAGAGCCTTGTGCATTGGGTACAACCTTTATTTATTGTTCGTATTCAGCTCATACTCACTCAATAGATTGTCTGAGCAAGTCGTATTCAAGTTATTTAATACTTGAGTCATCAATACTTATTGTACTATGATAAGCAAACTAGGGGATAATTTTGTAGTTTGGTTAACACCTTATTTTTGGTTCTCCCTTCCGATCACAACCGTTAGGTCTTTCCACATTAAATTGATTAGAACAGTTAGATTTAGTACTAAAAGCCATTCTATACCAAGGTCTAAGGTTCGCCCCGCCAATAACGTATTAAAATAATATTTATAATATGAGTTTTAAATATATAAATAAAGGTAACAATCCATCAACCATACATTATTATATTCTATTTAATATAAACTATATTATACATTATATCCTATATATATTAGAAAAACTAAAACCAAAAATAAAACAATAACATTTAAATAATAAAATATTAAAAAGTAACACGTGCTTAAAGCAGGGGTTATAAGCTAGTATTTAATAAAAGGTAAACGAGTAGAACCTGACAATGGATACACTTAAAGGTATTTGACTGGTGTTCATCCCTAATTTAGACACGTTTACCTCACAGAAGAAGACGTCTGTGAGCCAGGACCACTAGCTTTCTGTAAGAAGGTAAGTTGGTGCGTTAGAGTGAAATATGGATGCTGAGAAGCAGAATTGATATGCTAACATGAAGCTGTGAATATATAACGTTCGAAAATAAAAACAGTTATGTATTAATGTAAAACCTGCTCTTATCTGCAACCCAAAGTAATTTGCAGGTATAATGCCAAAAGAACCAATCCAACAGTCAAATTTACACATAGCTCAGCTAATGAGCAACATGACCACTATGAGCCAAGGTGGCTAGCACAATACTGACCTTTTCCCAGAGTGATGATGATATTACTAACTCAGTTGATGTTGAAGCCGAATCCTTCAGCTTTACTGACAAACGTGATCTTGAATTATAACTTGAAGTCTTATCAATACCCTTGAGAAGTTAGGATCACAGTGAGTTTTAAGCTTCATGTGAGTGAAAATAAACCACCCAAATAAAATAAAAGGCACAGGCATAGGCATAAAGAACTGAACTATGAACTTAACAAACATATAACACATTAATTAAATAGACATTAGATGCAGATTTGATCACCTAAAGATACCTAACAAAGAATAAATTCATAAAATCCGATCAGTGATTGAGATGTGAGGAGATGTGAGGACACCAACGAGATGGGAGCCAGGGGATGTTTGAAGCAGCATTGCAAGTGTAAATATTATTCAAACAATATATGTCTTTTTCCGTGAAAAGCCAAATGGTGATATATGGTTCGTTATTTATTGTATTCTTGCAACTAAAGGTGGTGATAAACACGATATAATATCACACACTATACAAAGATGAGATCATGGGTTCTGAGTGGTCAGTTAATGCATATCTATACAGTTTTCGCCCTATCAGGTGTCAAAACAATTTTGTATTAAGCACTCCTATGTATTTCTTTCCGTCTGGTGGGGGGGCTATGTCCCCACTAGCCCCTGAGTAGGTCTGCCACTGTCAGTAATAAATGTCTGAACTCAGCTACTATTCTGTTTAATGTCGCACCCTGTCATGCTCAAATAATTACAACACAAGAAACTATTAGTCTCTTTTAGAGAACAAGAGACTAGTTGAAAGAGCAAATCATGAATGCATGTTAAAAAAATATATCAATAAAGCACCTCCCACTTTACAACTTTAAAGAGGTCAGACAAATTTAAAAAATAGATCAAAACTTACTTGTATAAATAATAACGGAAGTGACCAGTACCACACTGACCTTAGAACTCTCTTGCTTAGAAGATAACACGGATGAACTGGTTCTCTCCATGAGATGACATAGGCGTACTTCGTTAAGTGCACTTAACATAACCTGAATCGATTTAACCATCACGTTCGATTTAACAAATATATTTTCCAGCACCTGCAGCAAGCAAACAAAGGGAATGATTATTTCTGGGAGTGGTATTCCTTAATCAATACAAGTAGCCTACAGGCGATCTGTTATTACATAAGGATATAACTTTTAATTTAGATCTGCATTCAGTATTCAGTTATGTTGTTCGAAATAAGCTCAAAGTATTTATGGGCCAAAAGTAATTTCAAATCCTGTATAAGTATTGTGCTTCCCACATTTTAAACAACATAACGTTTTATTACTTATCACTTATTACAGAAAAGGAAATGAATAAGGATACTGCTCAATCATAAGACAAAAACCTTTGAAGAAATTAATTTACAAAGGTCAAAGTCCAAATTTTTCCTTCCAGCTAGATTGACCATAACGTTTGGGAAGAGTATCTCCGCAACTTCTGCTTTCTGCAAGACAATTTCCTGGCATAATCTGCAATAGAACAGTAACCATGTGGCATCAATTTCCACAGAAGAACTAGAGAAGACGCCAAAACTTGAAGACAATACAACGTATTTTCCCCTAAAGAAGGTGAATGCCTGCCTAAGAATAATGTCATCACAATAACCAATGAGTGCATAAGCAAGTGAGCAGATCCATGTCTCAAATGATTTTCCATGAGTTTTCCATATATCAGACTTCTCTACTGAAATTTCTTCAGCTTCATAAAAGACACCTCAGAATGCATTAGATAGATGCATTGACCGTACAATATCAATAACCAACACCTTAAATTATTCAATACTGTGATAGAATTAGTGGAAATTGCAAACTGTTAAAGAATACTGGGTATATTGCACCAGTACTCCAGTGATGAGTAGCAGTAGCTACATAGATGAGATAACATGGATATTCTTGTGAAGAGAGTCAGAAACTTAAAGATCTAGAATTTTTAGTAAGCGATAATAGATATAGTTTCCGTTATGGAAAACAAACGAAAGCCACCTTATCTAGTAGTGCTTAAGAATTGCACGATTAATGAGGATTTAAAAGCTCAAACCCAGTTTAAAAAATGGCCGGTATAACATTGGATCTCATAATCACAACTGCAAGCCACTGGACTATTGATCAAAAGAAAGGGGAGAGGCTAGAGCATTTTTGTCGAGACAAAACAGAGTTGGAAAAAATGGCCGGTATAACATTGGATCTCATAATCACAACTGCAAGCCACTGGACTATTGATCAAAACATCCATATTTTGATCTTAACATGATTTAAGAAAACTAAATTAATGCATTGCAGCAAAGAAACAATTTTTAATACGCTGTACAGATAGTCATCTTGTGTTTACATAACCAGCAAAGTAATAAGCTCGAAAAAATATATGTCCTACCTTCAAACTTTCTCTCTAGTTCCAAAAGGGAATTTTGTACCAGCTCCAAATTAACACCTTTGGAGTGACCCTACAGAAACCATATAATTAGTTATCTGAACCACGACATTCACCGTATATAAAACGTATCTAATATAAAGAAGCTCAATTGTTTCTTCAGTATTTACAACGGAAATGAAGTACATACAATGTGGTATCATTTTTTAGGTAATAAATATTACAAACAAATAACACTATCAAACAAAAAACGGCACCCATGTCCCAGGATCAGATCTGAACCACCCCTACCCTAAATTTAGGTGCACATGTAAATAGTGTCGAATTCGACACTGAATTAACCATAATGCCCCAGTTTTCTCCAGAGGAACTATATCAATTGCAAGTCCAGGCATGGTCTGAGCTACCATCAGATATGGCAGAATTTCAACAATTCCTACTTGACAGCTTCGAAGATAATCAGAAAAACAGTGAACAAGTAAAACCAAGAATGTTGCCTACCTTAAGCAGGGATCTCTCGTAAGTATCCCCTGGTTAATTATGATGTGTTAGGTAATATAATTAAAGTTATTAGAGAATATCCATGCAAAACATGAGTACATTGGGCTGGCAGTAAACTGGCTAAACATTCAGCTCCTGGCACCAACAAACTTCACTGACAGCTTAGAACTTTAATTCTAGAAGGAATGATCCAATGATGCAGACACCCCTAAGATTAACATGAAAAGATATTTTGAAGGAACGCCTTTAAATGGATTACTGGTATTAATGAAAAATCAGAGATTAAAAAGAAACCGAGTGTAGATGTACATGATTTCCATGTTTATCGAACCTCATTATTTTTGGGCATATGTTTGACCCAACAAAACTATAGTAAAAACAAAGGGTTGAGTGTTGCAGAACCAGCACCAAACATGAGGAAAAAAAAGCCAAATGGTAACAGGTCCACCCCAATTGATGGGGCAAGAACCACTTTATGCACCCACATGATAATGCCACCTTATCCCTAATCAATGACATAAAGGAGCATCACTGGATTCATTTTACCCTAATGACCGCCAAATATAGAACCGACTAATTTTATTCTTGTCTGAAGAGCATAGAATGTAAGAAAAATGGCAGGTGAGAAATTTAATTAGCTTGCGCATACAGTCACATGCTGAGAGCTGAATAAAACTTTAAATTCCTTGATCCTAATGAATTGATGTCAGGACAATATGGGTTCCTTTATGATCAAAACAGAGTTCATACAACTTATACTATGATACCAATCCACTTTAGCAAGTGAGTCTTAGTAAGTTGGAAAAAAACATCAAGTACTTGCAAAGAAAGCAGTATATCAATAATAAGAAAGCATTGACAAGGTACAGAAACTCACCCGTAACACCTGTGATTTCATATCAACAATATCAACAGAATTATCCATCAGGTACTTTCTCAAAAGTCTTAATATAGATTTCAAAAGTTCATTAGATATGTCGGGCTCATTCTGAAATTTTTTCCCGCCAGAGGTGTCATAATTGAGTTGTCCAAAAACATGTACACGGCTAGACTCCCCAGGAAGGTGGAAAACAACACGGTGTGGATCTCCAATGCCAATCTTTAATCACAATAATAACAAAAACGCTTGCCGTTGATATACAATAATGTTTTGCACTCGACATCTAAAACCAAAAGATAAAAGCTATTAAATGTCAATCCCCACAATAGAAGAACCTTTGAAATGAAATCAGAAACCAGATCCCCGAAACTATATGCATCATCCCCAAGCTGCAGATGTGGACAAGAGTCCAAACTGCATGAGCAATTTCGTAGTCAGAATGCCAATATGTTTAATCATATAAACCTGAATTCTCTTCTGTGCAAAATCCCATGAATAACTTCTTGTGCAGTGCTTTGAGGCTGTTGAAAAAAACTTCAGGTCAAGCCAACCAAAATAAGGAGATCACAAGTCACAGAAATCAATTTTTACAAGAATAAATCACAGCAAATTATCCTAAACCAACTTAATGCTTAAAATTTTGAATAATGTGCCTTTGACAGTTGCTACATATCAAAACCCAACCCTACCTAAGCTAGATGTCTTCTATGAACAATCATTACAGAAATGGCCTCTACATCAACTTCAGTAAAAATGTACATACCTCCAACTCCATTTTCTCACTGCTAAGTGCCAAATGCATGAGCGTTATAATAAATGGTAGACCGCAGTAAATGGTGACTCTTCTATACTTATCCTGGAAGTAAAAGAAAGATAATTAGTACACATAGACCGCAATAAAAATAAAGCCAAAAGGAAATTGAAGATGTTAGTCAACTGGGAAAAGACGAAAAAGAAAATCCCTATAACCTAGGACCTGAGAACCTCTAAATATACCAACTCAAATTTTATTGTTAAGTTTAGCCTCTTTCATTGTATATAATAGGCACATGCAGCCCGACAAACGGATAGATAATTAATACATCTGCAACAACACTACTGCCATATACAGGGCACAGAAGAAATGAGAGGAGTTCATATAACTGAACTGTGCAGCGAAAGAAGGTTTGATAGCTATAAATGGGATTATCTTTAAGAAATTTGATATCAACAGTGGTAGTAAAACAAAAAAAAACCTCTAAATTATTATGCAATAAAGGCACGTGTCCTAGGAAGAAAAAACACAAGCAAACTATGAAATGACATTACAGACAAGATACAAAGATTTAAAATGAGCCCAAGCATGGAAAGCGGAAAAACCTTGTCACATGTGAACTGTAAATGATATTTCATAAAAGAGCAGATATGAAGAGAACATCTGATAAAAGCAACTTTTCAATTTTCTCATTCAGTACAGCCTCAAGAATGCAGTCTTCCATTTCATAGAGCAGAGGATCACTTATCTGTCGTGGAAGCCGTACACTCTGATCTGGTTGTAATTGGCCAACCTAAAATTGAAAAATGGCATCAGATAGTTAACAATCTAGGGCATTCCTACCTCATCCTAACAACAAGTAACAATACTCCACTCCACTACACCAAATGAGTCTCATTTCGACATGGGACTGATTTTGGAAATTCAGATTTTACTTTGTTATAGTTTCTGTCAATAATTGTATGAAGTATGACACATTGTTATGATAAATATTTATGAAACATAACATGAAACAATATTCCCGTCACAAGGAAATGAATCAAATTTAAATATTATTAGCACATTATTTTTCTTTTACATTAAATTTCCTACGTCTCAAATCTTACATCACATACCCTACAGAAACTATGAGCCCGTTATCTTACCGCAAAAATAAGTCTAGTTAAGTTATTTTTGTAACTCATAAGAGTATCTTTTGTACTTCTTAGTTATTATCTGTTTGTAATTGATAAGGAGCATACTCCTGTGCCAAGAATGGGTGGGTTTTTATATTTTCCAAAACTCAAATTAAATTTATAATAAAATACTGAATGTTTAATAAAATCATCACATCAAAGATAATTAACCAATTTCAGAAATAAAAAGTAACACGATATCATTTCATATAAATATATATAGGGTTGGGCTTAATGAGGAACCACCCTATTTGAGTAACCTATTTCAGAATATGTTAGGATGTTAAAGAATGTATTTTTATTACAGAACAGATTAAATTTTACAAATTATATACTCTCACAGATTATTTAAATTGAGTAATACTGTACTGTTTTTTTACAGAAAACTGAAGATTACTTAAATTTTACTTAACACTATTATTACCTAACAAATATTGTAAATATTTTTTAGAACACTGCATTCTATAAAAAAAATCCATAGTTATAGTTTTTCATAGAATTACATAATATTATTGTTTTTTTTAAATATGTAACACAATTTATATTTTATAGAACAATATCATTTTCTACAAAATATAAAAAAATATTATACAGAACACAACACTCATTTAAAAAGAAACTCTAAAATAATATTTTTCCAAAATAACATATCTTAATTTATGAGGAAACAAATTTTATATTTCATACAACAAACATAACAATTTAATTATGCAACTTCTACTGTTTTCTACAAAGGATTACAAAATATAAAACAAATGAACACAAATTAAATTACAGAATATAAAAAACACACATAATACAAAAAAAAATTAATACAGATAAATTAAACCAAAAAAGATTAAAAAAAACACAAAAAAATTATAAGACACGTCAAAAAGCAAAAAAAAAATCTAACTCTAAGAAAGGCAGCAGTTATTTATTTAGTTAGATATAGAACAGTGATCTAACGACAAAGATTGCAATTTTCTTAGTTACTCAAACAAGGAGTTACCCACGGAGACTTACCCATTTACAGAAGAAAACAATAATAAGTTCTTATCAAATATTTGAATGCAAGCTATAAAATATCAAAATAAGTTTAACTTCAAAGGCTTTGTTTAATAATAAATTGTAATTTGGGAAGCATGGACTTAACCAACTTTATCAGAACTGTCATTCAGTAATTATGAATGTTTACTCAATCAGGGAAAGCATAGAGAACGCACAAGATTGTTTACAACTTATGAGAGGAGAAGAGCATTTTATAGATATGCTAAACTATCATATATTAAATATTTAAAGAAGAACAAGAAGGCTACCTTAGCAACCCAGTTTAGGTTAAGGGTGTCCCATGAACCATTAAAGCTGGAAGAAGCCATGGGGAACAATATTGAATGAAATTAATTGGCTCCACATTACAGACAAAAAAGACCTCGTGCCTGTGCAAACAATTTATGAGTAACTTATTAGCGTTGCTCCATTAGCACCTGAAGTCACACTCTTAGAATCCGAAATAGAGTACAAAGAAAACAAATTACCTCCATAAGAGCAACCAAGCTCACACCACAAGCAACCCAAGAGGAAAGTATCTGCCCAATTAATTCCTCCACATACTTTTCAAATGTAAAATCTTCTAGTCAGAAAGCCTCATGTAGAATCATATCCTTCAACGACAAACCGCTTTATGATAAAGTGACTCTAAATTGATCTACTGATAACAGAGTCCGCCAATATATGTATTATAGAAAAATTACTTTTGATCTAAGCTGTAGAATCAAGCAAGATTAAAGGTCAACATTATTCAATCTTTCTGTTTTTGATAGATTATCAAATACTGCACCAATCAATTCCCTGAAATAAAACCAGCTATTACCAGATCTAATCATACAAGTCTAATGGATTAAGAAAAAAGCAAACGAGTTTACCTCTGGCAAGGATCAATCGCAGCAATGGCACACATTATAAACACAGTCTACACTTGCAAACAGAGTTACCAAAAGTAAATAGGAGCATGAAAAAAAAATGGTAAAGCAAAAGTTTAGTATTCTAGAGCTGCAGTGGGACACAATCAAGATCTGTAACATATCAATTAACTATTGATAAAATAACCTAAAAACTAGACCTTCAAAATTTCCACAAACAATTTTAAAACTGGGTAGCCAAACAATATCCAACTCAATTGACCGCCTCTTTTCGTGAGACAAAAAGTGTCATCTCACTCGACCACATAGCACACCTCCCCATAACATAAACCAAGTCCACCAGTTCAGTAACCATAGTTTTCCAACCAACATATAACTCTCATATTTACAGGTTCCAACAATTAGAGTGCGCATTTACGAACCAACAAGAATCTCTAATTGTCTTACAGAAAAACAACTGTATCTCATGTTATCATAAATGAACTTTTTTCAGCTAAGAACGTCAATTGCATATATAGGGTCAGGATGTGCTTCACTTAATGCTTAAAATTTACTGTTAGAATTTTGAATAAAGTGTCTTTGACAGGTGCTACATATCAAGACCCAACCCTACCTAAGCTACTACTTACATATTTTAACTTTTGATGTCTTCTATGAACAATCATTACAGAAATGGCCTCTATATCAACTTCAGTAAAAAAGTACATACCTCCAACTCCATTTTCTCACTGTTAAGTGCCAAATGCATGAGCGTTATAATAATGGTTTCCATTTTCTGAGGAGGATAAGGACCAGCCTTTAAAACCTTTGCTGCCATAACAAGTCTCTTCTTCGAGGATACTAACTTCCCCCCAAAATTCGAACTGGCACACAAACAAAAAAAACCTCAAGTGAAAAGCCAGGTCATTGTATCAACAATTAACAGATAGACATCGAGCATCACTACCCTCCCATTTATTATCTATACAACAATTCAAATTCTTTTAGGTATGTAAATGCCCATAAAAACACTATCACATCCCTGACGGCCTGATCTGCACTGGTGATCTTCAAGCATCTCTCATGTTTAAAGGTTTTAACAGAATACAAAACAGTTGTGTAAGACTATTATACAACATATTCAGTTACTCATGTAAGGAAATAAATACAAATTAATAACATCCAACCATATATCACGGAAGAGCTCATCATGGCCATCCCAAGTTTGAAAAAGAACACCAATTCGTCTAGCCAAATTCAACCTAACTCGATAATCAGGATCCTGGAGCATCACAAGCAGCTTCTCTACTATGCTCTAACGATACCTGTAACACAGAAACATGCAACACAATAACCAAAAGAAGAAAACAAATCCAGCATTATTGCAGTGAAACAAATGGCAAAAGACTAAGTAGATTTTTCATCATATCTAGTTCCTCTTTATATATGAGAAATCTATACATAATAATAACAGGACCATGTGCTTAAAAAACTACCTGACCAATTTGCGGTTTCAATGAACTAAAACTGCATATGCAATCAACTAACTTAACTCGACCAACCCAGTCGAGTAGATCAAATTCCGCAAGTTTTCTTAACAGATCTCCAAGAGATATAAAGCTCTGCAAAGTGCAATTTAAGATCACGTCATATATATATATGTGTGTGTAAAATCTGCACATAATTCTGCAACTGAAAAAGTAGAACATCGAAAAGATATAAAGCTCAGCAAGGTTAATTAACCGAAAAATCAACTTCAGCATGTCATCTCATATCAAATATATACAGATTTGTGTGGGAGTGTGTGTGAAACATGAAGTTCTAAACCTTAATATTCTGCAACTAAACTATCAGCTATGCATCCAAGAAATCACAATGGCTATGGACTATGAAATTGGGAACGGGGGAGGGATCTGGCATTAGAAAGGTGACCACAAATGTACATATGGCAGCTATTGTTAATATAAAATATATATCTATGACAACATGTGCCCAAAATTATTTGCTTCCAGGTGCAAATATTCATGCTGATGCTGGATGCACGGCAGTGGGCAAAAAAAATACTTATAACCTCCCTCACAAAGTCTTTGGTTTTCATCAATAGAATCATTGCTGTCTCTTCCACTTGTGTTCAATGACAATATCAGCGTCTGAAGCAACCGCGAGATGGCAACGACAACATTCAGACACTCGAGTTTAAGATCTGCTTGCATATCAACCATACCAGTCATTGACACGACCTACATGAAGAGCGAAGGAAGTATAGAGATTAATATTCAAGAATAAAATTACAATCTTCATAACAAGTTCACAAAATTAGTACTTGATAGGTGGCAGTACCAAGTCAAAAGACTTTCTGTCGGAGGACCAGTAAGGGTGTTCACAAAGATTGCTTAAAAGACTTACCAAAACCTATTTCGAGTTGAAACAACAATTAATAAATTTAGACAAAATCAAAACAGCTTCAACAAACACATAAAAGTTCAGGTAGACTCGGACTAGCAGCATGAGGTTAAACATGACATCCCATGCAGCAACAGGTACAACAGTGAAAAAATTTGATATAATCGATACAAAGTTCAACTTTAAGTTTGCAGCAGAAGCAGGCACACTTCCCTCAACATCATCATCCCCGTCCAAATCCATGTCAACAATCTTACTTCTAACGCTTTTTGACTGGGAAGAATCTGGAGCATACAATTTAGAAGAGTCTGGCAAATCTAACTCAGGATGAAGATTATCTGAGCAACAAATAGATCCTTCATACAGCTCAGCCAGAGCCTTCAGCAGCCCCTCAAAAGATTCGGTGATTGAAGTACGTAATTTTAACATCAATCACATTATGAACTGTCCATATTCTAAATAGAGGAGAACTAGTTAAACTTCTAAAAGAAGCAAAAATAGATTCGATGCGATCGATGCTAGATTTTAAGTCATATTTGTGCATAATATCATTGAAATACTCTTGGATCATAAAAACAGCACACTCAAGCAAGTCTGACATGTAGCCACCAATTTTGGAAATAAATGGTGACTCTTCTATACTTATCCTGAAAGTAAAAGAAAGATAATTAGTACACATAGACCGCAGTAAAAATAAAGCCAAAAGGAAATTGAAGATGTTAGTCAACTGGGAAAAGACGAAAAAAAAAAATCCCTATAACCTAGGACCTGAGAACCTCTAAATATACCAACTCAAATTTTATTGTTAAGTCTAGCCTCTTTCATTGTATATATTAGGCACATGCAGACCGACAAACGGATAGATAATTAATATATCTGCAACAACACTACTGCCATATACAGGGCACAGAAGAAATGAGAGGAGTTCATATAACTGAACTGTGCAGCAAAAGAAGGTTTGATAGCTATAAATGGGATTATCTTTAAGAAATTTGATATCAATAGTGGTAGTAAAACAAAAAAAACTCTAAATTATTATGCAATAAAGGCACGTGTCCTAGGAAGAAAAAAACACAAGCAAACTATGAAATGACATTACAGACAAGAAACAAAGATTTAAAATGAGCTTAACAAAGATTTAAAATGAGCCCAAGCATGGAAAGCGGAAAAACCTTGTCATATGTGAACTGTAAATGATATTTCATAAAAGAGCAGATATGAAGAGAACATCTGATAACCTAGGACCTGAGAACCTCTAAATATACCAACTCAAATTTTATTGTTAAGTCTAGCCTCTTTCATTGTATATAATAGGCACATGCAGCCCGACAAACGGATAGATAATTAATATATCTGCAACAACACTACTGCCATATACAGGGCACAGAAGAAATGAGAGGAGTTCATATAACTGAACTGTGCAGCGAAAGAAGGTTTGATAGCTATAAATGGGATTATCTTTAAGAAATTTGATATCAACAGTGGTAGTAAAACAAAAAAAAACCTCTAAATTATTATGCAATAAAGGCACGTGTCCTAGGAAGAAAAAAACACAAGCAAACTATGAAATGACATTACAGACAAGATACAGAGATTTAAAATGAGCCCAAGCATGGAAAGCGGAAAAACCTTGTCACATGTGAACTGTAAATGATATTTCATAAAAGAGCAGATATGAAGAGAACATCTGATAAAAGCAACTTTTCAATTTTCTCATTCAGTACAGCCTCAAGAATGCAGTCTTCCATTTCATAGAGCAGAGGATCACTTATCTGTCGTGGAAGCCGTACACTCTGATCTGGTTGTAATTGGCCAACCTAAAATTGAAAAATGGCATTAGATAGTTAACAATCTAGGGCATTCCTACCTCATCCTAACAACAAGTAACAATACTCCACTCCACTACACCAAATGAGTCTCATTTCGACATGGGACTGATTTTGGAAATTCAGATTTTACTTTGTTATAGTTTCTGTCAATAATTGTATGAAGTATGACACATTGTTATAGTAGCCTGTCTCAGATTCACTACAAAAGCCCATATGAAACTCTGCCATGGAATCAAGGCAGAAAAATTATAAGAAATAAAATGAAAATAAAACAGATACCTTAGACCCAGAACTGATATTAATTTTAGCAAGGACTTCAGGGGCGCAGGCATACAGTTCGTAGAAAATAGCCTGATCAGGATCCTCTGCCTGCAATAACGGAAGTTGAGCATCCAGAAAAGCAAATATTCTACTTTAAAAAAGTTGTTTTATTAGCAATTGGAGGTCTAAATAAGTCCATATCATCGCCAATTCATCTTCCGTTACAAGAGGATCTAGAAAGAAGTCTCTATCACAATGTAGGGAAGAACCAGAACAAAGAGCGAAAATAGCGGCCAGCAAATATATAACCATCCTCTCATTGAAAATTTTTGGGTTCAACAAATGAAAACATAACTTGAAAATTATACAATCTCACAGAGTAGGTAACAAGCAATGAATGGCCAAGTAATTTACAATAGAATCAACCACCACAAATAATTCGCTAAAATTGGACAGTAGTCGTACTTATATTAGCACATGTGTTGTTCAAGTTAGACCAAATGACTTGTTGGTATAGAGAGTATCACCATGAAGAACAAGTCTAAAGCCATCAAGTACAGCGGCATCTTGAAATTTTCATATCCGAATTTTAAATTTAGAGATAGTTTTTCTGTACAAAAAATATATTAATCAACAGATTAAAAAACACAAAATTCAACAAAATGAAAGGATGAATACAATCTTCATTACAAAAAATTTAGTAATCAACAGATTAAAAACACAAAATTCAACAAAATAAAAGCATGAAAACAATCTTTTTAGTAATCAACAGATTAAAAACACAAAATTCAATAAAATAAAAGCATGAATACAATCTTCATTACAAAAAACTTTGTAATCAACAGATTAAAAACACAAAATTCAACAAAATAAAAGCATCAATATAATCTCCCTTATAGTAAAAAATTACAAGAAAAAATCAAGAATATCAATAAAGATAAGAAGAATACCTTTATTCCTCTGAACTTTAGAAACCCCCCTCTGTCTTCTGTAAAACCCCCCTTCTGTAAAATAAACAACTCCACCTCTCTCTCTGTCTGTCTCTCTCTCTCTAACTCTCCTATTTACAAAACCCCCCTTTGTCCTCTATTAATCTCTCTCTGTCTCTCTCTCTCTAACTCTCTCTCTCTCTGTCTCTCTCTAACTCTCTCTATATCTCCCTCTATCTCTCTCTTTCTCTCTCTATATCTATTTCTGTATCTAATCAGACTTGTTTTTTCTGTTTTTCAAACGGCTCCTACTTCAATTTATAACGGTAGCAATTTTTCTGTATCTATTTCTCTCTCTTTCTGTATCCATTTGTGTTTTTGTTCCACGTGGCTGTCCGTAAGCATCTTAACAGCCCTCGGTAACGTGCCTTTATTTATTTCCCCGTTTAATTTTATTTTTCAATTTTCTGAATTTCCTACTTATATTCTAAAGAATATTGTGTCATTTATTTAATTAAATAATAATTAAAATATCAGAATAAATACATGATTTTATGGGTTTGAGAAAATATTTTATTTCAAGAAAATTAATAATATTAACCAAATAATATTTTAATCTTAAAAATATTACTATTAAATTGCATAAAATCCCTTACTCCGATTAAAGTGGGGTCTATTTGTCTATTTGGTTACTTTGTTAACATCTTCATAACAATTTTACCGGCTTTTAGCTCCTTTATTACCAAATTAACAGTTTTTCATTCTTTGGCCATATTTATCCGCCTAATACCCTCTTTTGATATGCGTATTACTTTTTTTTTAAGAACAATGGAATTAATTCATTAATGAAAAGTCATACGGCATCTACAAAGATAGCCGAGTTGAACAAACATAAAATAGAAACAATCGTTCTATTCTCCTGAAGAGATAGTCAAACGATATGTTGAAAATGATATATTTACATGTACCTGCTTCACCGCAACCTTCACCGCAACCTGTTTGAGCTATCGACCATAATTGCAATTTCATACAAACTTTTATCACTAAATCAAAACCAGCACTCACAATACAAACCAAATTAAAACCGAAATTGCAAACTAAAAACCAAATTAAAAGAACTTAGATCTCAAAAAACGAAACCACAATAGGGGATAATCGGTTCACTCTCGAATCCAAAATCCCGCTTGAATCGAAGAAGAACGAAATCGAAAGCTCCAAAAATTTAGATCTAAAAAAAAACCAAACAAACTAAATGGATAGAAAACCTTACCCTTATTGAAGAAAATAAGAAATAAACTAAAAGAAATAAAAAGATTGGGACTTTCCACCGGAGAGAAACCGATGGAAGCCCCGTCGGCTATGTTAAAGAAGAAAAAAGAAGGGCGGCGGCTCTTTTGCAAGAACGAGAGAAGGGTTAAAAAAAATTCAGTATTTTAACCCAGCTCATTAACGCCCATATTATATACACCAATTTCTAATTACCGTCTATACACACAAGCTTCTAATTATGCAGGTGCTACTAATCCACCGAACAGGCACAACTGTTCTATCACACAATTCAACTATTTTGTGGCAACTTTGTGATCAATTTCACTCCCTTGATTCTTAGTTCGTTATGCATATCAAGGTTGATTCTACTGTAAGTTTTATTCTATATTTAGGGTTTAAAAAAATTAAGTTTAATACCCCAAACTGAAATGGGTATAGCTATTACCAAGATGAACAATGTGTATTAGCCCAGTAATATGAAAATATATATTAATAAATTAAGCTTGATACGCATAACTGAAATGTGTAATAGCTAATACACAGATAAACAATGCGTATTATATGCAGATTACGCAGATTACCCATACCCAAGATGTGTATCACTTATATTGAAAGAAGATTAAACATGAATAGCAGTTTTGAAATGTGTATCTGGTAATACTCTTTCTGTGAATGCGTAATGTGTTGGTATATATGGCCATCGTTTTGGATGTGTGGTATTCTTGTCAACCTCGTGTAAAAATTGGGCATTTCTAGCCTTTACCCCTTCATAAATGAAGGTAATATTTATATTATGTGCAATGCACGACTAAACCAAACATATCCAGTATATCCCGCATAAAGCAGAGTCTGGAGAGGGTATGATGTACGTAGTCTTACCCTCATTCAAAAGAATGAATAGACTGTTTCCATAAAGACCCCCGACTTGTGTGTGTAGATGTGTAAAACACAAATATAGTACCAGGGTCATGTTCCTTGTAGAACCCTTAACCTAAGAACTCTTAGAACTCTATCTTATATTTTAAAATAATATATATTTATTATATTTAGGTCATGGGTAAAGTTGTCCAAAAATACAAAATACATAATTTAGAGCTAATTAATATTTGATTAACGATAATAATCGTACATCGATATCGATCACAAAATTCTCCATCATCATCATAAAATTCCCCCAATTATTTTTATCAATTTTTGTGAAAATATTCAAGTTATGGTATAAACACAATATCAAATAACAGTGTTCAGCAGCTGAACATTTAAATACAAGTAATTTCAGTTGCAGAACTTTAAAATTTATGTATTTGATTTCAAATTCAATTGCATGACTTTTATGTTCAGCGGTAGAACACGAAAGTTATGGTATGAAAATAATGTGAATAACATTGTTCAATAGCTGAACATTATAAAAATAATCAAGTTCGCTTGTAGAATTTCGTGGAAAAAAGTAAGTTCAGTTGTAGAACTTTGAAGTTCATATGCATAACTTTTAAAATTCAGTTGCAGAACACTGTAATTATAATATGAAACAAAATAGGTTCGGTAGTAGAATCCTTTTATTCCAACAATACCCTTATAAGATTTTGTATATAAAAATGAGTTGAATCTGAACAATTGATCTAGTAATAATCCAACGGCTTATAACAGTTCTAATGTTCTTTTTTAGTGATTGGTTCTCTCTTGAGCCTAACCCTATAGTACCATGAATAAAATATAATACACAATACCAAATAATGATTGTTGTAAGTCACTTGTATTCCCAGTAAAACTGCCCATGTTGATAATATTTATATTTTAGTAGTTTTCAGACTTTGTTAATATTTTTCAGGCTACTCTAATGAGAACTCCCTATAATGAGAACCGATTCTCAATCACCAAATCACCAAAATTAGGGTGATGGCCCTCTTTATCATAATATTGAGAAAAAATGCCTCAAATATCACAATCCAGAAAAATGGCCCCAAATATCACTCTAAAACACCGGATAATAAGTCGTTTGCTGATCAAATACCAGAACGCTAGATTGTCTAACGTTATGGTATAATTCAATTTTTTTTAAAAAACTTAATACACAAAACTCTAGTTGAACATGTGTTTGCAGAAGGAAAAACGCAAGATAATCTTCTGTTTCACGATGTTCTGCATATGTAAGCCAGTGTTTGGTTCAAAATGCAAGTTAAACTAGTTCGGGTTAAAACGCAGGTTAATCTTTTGTTAGGTTCTGGTGCATACGTAAAACACCAGATGAGCTTGTGTTTAAGCCCATAAACGCAACATGATCTTGTGCATATCAAGGTTGATTCTACTGTAAGTGTTCTTCTATATTTAGGGTTTAAAAAAATTGAGTTTAATACCCCAAACTGAAATGGGTATAGCTATTACCAAGATGAACAATGTGTATTAGCCCAGTAATATGAAAAAATATATTAATAAATTAAGCTTGATACGCATAACTGAAATGCGTAATAGCTAATACACAGATAAACAATGCGTATCACTTTTATTGAAAGAAGATTAAACATGATAAGCAGTTTTGAAATGTGTATCTGGTAATACTCTTTCGGTGAATGCGTAATGTGTTGGTATATATGGCCATCATTTTGGATGTGTGGTATTCTTGTCAACCTCGTGTAAAAATTGGGCATTTCTAGCCTTTACCCCTTCATAAATGAAGGTAATATTTATATTATGTGCAACGCACGATTAAACCAAACTAAACCAAACATACCCAGTATATCCCGCATAAAGCAGGGTATGACGTACGCAGTCTTACCCTCATTCAAAAGAATGAAGAGACTGTTTCCATAAAGACCCCGGCTTGTGTGTGTAGATGTGTAAAACACAAATACAGTACCGTGAATAAAATATAATACACAATACCAAATAGTGATTGTTGTAAGTCACTTATATTCCCAGTAAAACTGCCCCTGTTGATAACACGAACTTCATCCCGCTCAAGAGCTCTCATATGAATTTTTGATAACAAAGAAAACACATCCTATCCACTAAACTATACAAGCAAGAATAATAGGTTAGGAACAATGACACAAAATCATGAATTTAACAATGTATTAACAAAAGAATTAAGCACAATAATAAAACTAAAGTGAGATACTACTATAAATCCTGCTTACCCAGAATTACAAGAGCCATCGATCCCAAAAGTTAATCCACCACTCTAATCCGACGCCGCCAAGAGCTTCTATCAGATACCATATCTCCCCGAAGGTTTAAAGCTCGAAAATCGAATGTGAGTAAATCATCCTAAGTTCTTCTTGGTCTTCCTTTCCTTCTCGCACCCACCATCACTAAACCGTCCACCCTTCGCACTGGAGCTAACATCCGTCTCCTCCAGACATGACCAAACCATCGCAGTCTACCTTCCCTTACTTTATGCCAAAAATACCTAAAATTTAGAACGAAATGACACAAATACCTGTTTTCAAAATCGTGGCCAAAACTACTCGCCTGATACGCATTCATAGAATGGGTGTATCTAATACGCATGTCTAGAAGGCTTATCTTGTGTTTCTTATTTCACAATACGCATTTCAATTATGCTTATTTCTTATTACCCCCACTGCAAATGCGTATTACTGTACTTTATACCCCCACTACAAACGTGTATCACTGTATCTATAACACTATATCTATATTTTTGATGTGAAGGACATAGAATAAATCAGGATTTAAAATCATGAATGATGGTGTGTAAATTGGGGTGAAAGACAACTGTACCCAGTTTTCTATATAAAATTAACTAAAATAACCTATTTCTTTTATTTGGCCAACTTTGCCCGACAGAATATGCATTTGACCACGGAGTAAAGACTTATACGCATTATGCAGTGGTGTAACTGAATTTTTATTTATTTTTATAAATCTCATACTGCTTACGCATATTACAGTGGAGTATTCCTTTATACTAATTAAAGATTACGCATATGGTGTTGTAGTATCCCTCAATGCCTCGGGGTCTCTTAGGAATAATATTCCGTGTTTACAAGCCTAAAATCAGTATAAAATCACATGTACAAAATCACAAAATACGAAATTTGATTTTAAGTTGATTTGCTTACACAGACCGGCGGCCTGATTTTAGGGTTGTAACAACCCTAAAATCAGGTTAGGTTAGGGTTTAGGGTCTAGGGTACGTCCGTATACGGATTCGTCATTCTGAATATTTCTAAAACCCAAAATGGAACCATTGAACCCCAAAGGTTAACTGTTAAACCCCCAAGGGAACGGCTAAACTAAGAACACACGTTTATTTTTGTTCATTTTGTATTTAAAAAGAGGCTAATTTTGACCTATGGGGTACTCAACTGTCAGTGGGAGTCAACGGAGTATCCTGTATATGAGATACCAAACTATTAGTGGAGTATCTTATACAAATTGGGATACCCAACTACCATTGGAGTATCCCAAAGGGTAAAGTTGACCACTTTTTTCAGAATGGTTATTTTTGTTTATTTTATCAAAAAATTGTTATTTTTGTAATTTTTTCACTCGTAACTATCTCTCGAAGAAACCAATTGACAGTCTATCTAACAACACACGACTCTTTATTTAATATTTACACTCTTTTTTTTATATCTATAATTATATTTTACAATTTTTTATAATATTTATATTTTAGTAGTTTTCAGACTTTGTTAATATTTGTAAGGCTAATAATACAAATATATATATATATACGGGCTAAGCTCAAGAGAGAACCAATCACTAAAAAAGAACTTTAGAACTGTTATAAACCGTTGGATTATTACTAGATCAACTGTTCAGATTCAACTCATTTTTATATACAAAATCTTATAAGGGTATTGTTGGAATAAAAGGATTCTACTGTCGAACCTATTTTGTTTCATAGTATAAATACAGTGTTCTACAACTGAATTTTAAAACTTATGCATATGGACTTCAAAGTTCTACAACTGAACTTACTTTTTTCCACGAAGTTCTACAAGTGAACTTGATTATTTTTATAATGTTCAGCTGTTGAACAATGTTATTCACATTATTTTCATACCATAACTTTCGTGTTCTATCGCTGAACATAAAAGTCATGCAATCGAATTTGAAATCAAACACATAAATTTTAAAGTTCTGCAACTGAACTTACTTGAATTTAAATGTTCAGCTGCTGAACACTATTATCTGATATTGTGTTTATACAATAACTTGAATATTTTCACAAAAATTGATAAAAATAATTGGGGAAATTTTATGATGATGATGGAGAATTTTGTGATCGATATCGATGTATGATTATTATCGTTAATCATATATTAATTAGCTCTAAATTATGTATTTTATGTTTTTGGACAACTTTACCCATGACCTTCATATAATAAATATATATTATTTTAAAAAATAAGATAGAGTTCTAAGAGTTCTTAGGTTAAGGGTTCTACAAGGAACATGACCTATATATGGTGATGATCCTCTTTATCACAATATTGAGAGAAAATGCCCCAAATATCACAATCCAGAAAAAATGGCCCCAAAATATCACACTAAAACACCGGATAATAAGTCGTTTGTTGATCAAACCAGAACACTAGATTGCCTAACGTTATGGTATAATTCAATTTTTTTTTTAAAACGCAATACACAAAATGCTAGTTAAACATGTGTTTGTAGAAGGGAAAACGCAAGATAATCTTCTGTTTCACGCTGTTCTACAGATGTAAGCCAGTGTTTAGTTCGAAATGCAAGTTAAACTAGTTTGGGTTAAAACGCCGGTTAATCTTGTGTTAGGTTCTGGTGCATACGTAAAACACCAGATGAACTTGTGTTTAAGCCCCTAAACGCAACACGATCTTATGTCCTGGTAGTTTCAAAATGCAACTTCATCCAGTGTTTTCAGGAAAAGCAGATTAATCTTCTTTTTTTAGCAATGAAACGTGACATTAAGTCTTGCTTTAACTTCTGAAAATGCCCAAAACGTTAATCTATGTAGTGTCTCTGACAGCTAATCGCAAGTTTATCTTGTGTACAGGAGACTTTATCATTTTTAACCTCAAAACACAACTTAATGTAGTGTTCATGGCCAAAACGCAATTTTAACTTTTGTTTACAACAGCAAGACGAAGTTTTTTACTTGTGTTTAATGCTGCAAAACACAAGTTAATGTAGTGTTTAAGGACCAAAACGCTAGTAATTTATCTTGTGTTTTGGCAACTTAATCTATAGTTGGTCAAAACGAAATTTTATCTTTTGTTTGCAATATCAAAACGCTAGTTAAAGTACTATTTTCCAGCAGCAAAACACAAGATAATGTAGTGTCTCCAGTAAAACTTTGTCTGAACTTGTGTTTAGAGAAGCAAAACACAACTTCATCCTGTGTTTTCAGCGGAAGCAGTGCCTGCAGACTAACTATTGTAGCAAAAACCAATTCATAAATACATAATTTACAGTACCTAGATCGACCCAGTTCCCTTTTCTTTTCCGGTGCAACTAACTAAAATCTCCAAAAATATTACAGCCAAAATTCTAAACCTTGGATATTCATTCAACAACAACAAGTCTTGGACACAAAATAACAAAAGTCTCAAATAGAAATAACAAAAGTCTACATAATTCATAAAAAATTCTTCATTATACATAACGACATAAATCAAGGAGCTGAAACAGATTTTGAAGTGCCTTTTTTCTTCCCGCGCGGTCCTTGAAAGTCCATCTCATTTTGGAGGCACTAAAAAAATCACATTTCGATTATAAGAACATAAGTGTGACAAATATGTTATACTCATGAACAAATAAACCTACACATGTACAAAATCAATCTGGCGGCCTGATTTTAGGGTTGTTTACAACCCTAAAATCATGCTAGGTTAGGGTTTAGGGTTGACAACCCTAAACCCCAAGTTCGTATACGGTTTATTTGACATTCTGAATATTTCTAAAATCCAAAATGGAACCGTTGAACCCTAAAGGTTAACTATTGAACCTCCAAGGGAACGACTAAATTAAGAACACAAGTTTATCCAACGTTTTATACGAAAACTTAAATTTATAGTACGTTTGTTTAATATAAGAAATGTTGTTTGCATATGGTGGAGTCAAACCCACATGATACTGCTATTTTATACTACTATTGTGCCCTGTTTACAATTGCTAAAGTAATTGTTATAGGAATGGATTCAACATTCTATTCCATAATGCAATGATTGAACATTTTCATCCAAAGCAACTCGAAAACAAACAATACCAATGCCTTAATCATCAAACTACACAGTTATATTTTGGTAGATTGAAATGGGGTATTATTACACTTATCGAATTATCTACACACTTGTGAAGACATTACTAGCAAGCTGTTAGTCATAGGTGTTCAACTTAATTCACTGGCCATGTGGAAGAATTGTTCTATAGCTAAACTCCTCATTTGTATAATATACAAATCAAAAGTCATCACCTCTTCTTCAACTGCCTTGTCCAATGCATACATTAAATCTTAAAAATTCAAGCTCAATTCATTCAATTCCAGCAACCAAATCAACTACAGATATACATAAACATATACAGATTTATATAACTATTGAAGCCAATTTTCGTCACCGATAGCTTCAAGGATTCAGGTCTCCACTTAAAGAACTTGACGAATTAATGTAGGGTTAACAAGAATTTTAGACTGAGCTCGAGGGCTTGTTCTCTAGAATTCTCAGAGTGTTGGATCCTCTCAAGTTGCCTACATATCTCTATTATATAGAGAATCAAGTCTACGTAGTTTTGTTGGTAAAAAACTACATCTCCTATTAGGAGTCTGTTGGTGCCAATCCCTCGAATCTTCGGGAACAAGACACCTGGTACGAATAAATTTCTTCATCGGCCGAAGCTTGTATTTAAATAGGACTGTTCCCACCGCCACAAACCCTTAGTAAATAACGGGCTTAATAATTCAATGGGCTCGAATATGTATAAAGTCCATATTTAATCATGAAATATGATTTCTATCATCCCAAATACTTCTATCGAGCAAATATCCAAGCAATTACTCTATGGTCCATTAATATCCAACCGGGTTTTGAATTACTCTCCAACAAATCCCCAAGTTTTATTGAGGGTTTCCCTTGATGAAACTTTTGGGTAATTTATTAAGTTCCCTGTTAATCCCAAATGACCTTACAGAATTGTAGAAGGGGGGGGGGGGGGGTTGAATACAATTCTAGATATTTCGAAACTTTAAAACAACTTTCTAAAATAAAAACTGAACTGAAATAAAAACACAAACAACTATAAAATTTCAGTTGGATGTTTTGAGGATCCAACTCATGAGATAATTTTTATTGCGGAAATAATCTGTGTTACATAAGTATCACAGCTGCTCAGTTCTTGATACAAAGTGAGAGTGCTCTTGAAAAAGCTAATACAATCTATTTTATCTCACTCACTTCTGTATGCAAAATGAACTGCTACACTTGGTTATATAACCCAAGTTTACAATGCTATTTTTGGCTACTCTAAAATAATCTAAAGTAACTTTCAATAGCTTGCTTTTCATCCCTTTTGTTCAATGGTCCTTGGAGATCTTGGCTTTTGTCTTCATGCTTATTATGATCACTCCCAAGAACCTAATTGGAAATTGGAATGTTTCCTTATTTCCAGTAACCATTTTGATGGCTTCCAATGCAAAGTACACTTCCACATCTCCTTTTGATCTGTCAGTAAACTGTCACTATCACTTTGTCAACTATTCAGAAAAGTGATAATGATTCGTTGATAGCAGTAAGATGTGTTTCGTTGATAGCTTTATTCTTCGTTTTGTTGATGGTATAATCCTCGTATCGTTGATAGAGTAATCTTCATTCCGTTGATAGTGTATTCTTCATACCGTTGACATGTCTTCACTTAGGCAAAATTACAAGGCATAATATATTTGCAATTCACCAACCTATTTTGCCTATCAAGTACTTAGTCAACATGACTTAGAAAACCTATTTAATACCTACAACAAAATGCATTTCAAACCATGAAGTATTGTACAATGTAATTGCTACATCACTCATTTCGTTGATGAGCTTCCTGTCAACGAAAGCTGCAAAGCATACCATTCCGTTGATAGTTACAAAAATGACTTAATACAAAATCTACTAAGTGTTTTATAATTATCATCAAGAACAACATATTCCTAACAATCTCCCCCAATTTATGATTGATAGAATAACAACCATAAATCAAGAGCCTTGATGATAACAAAAACACTCAGACAAATTACAAATGATAAAAGTAGAAATTGCATTGAACTTCATTGAATTTTAATTGAAATACAAAGTAGAAAATCTTACAAAACAAGTGCACAGAGTTGCTCCTCTAGTCTAAGCAGATTTTTCATCTTTGCCTCTATGGTCTTGTTTTCTTCCCTTTTCTTGTATTGTTCTCCTCAATCTGAGCTTGAAGTCTTCTGTAGAAAATCTTCTCTTCTTCATCTTGATTCCCCAACTTGGATTGCATTAATCTCAGAGTTTCATTGGATGCCTTTTCCAGTTGGTCTTCTATTCTGAAGAATCTTCTACAGTTGTCCTTGTCTCTGAATTCCATCATCCAAAAAGGTTGGAGATGAATTTTCTTTCCTGTTTGAGGGACCTTCAATACTCTGGGAAGTGCACCAGGCTTGTTCCAGCTAGCTTTGATTTGGCAAATTTTGGAGACAACCTCAGACTTGGCTGTTTTGGTAAAACCAAAATCTTTCTTCAGACATTTGAACACAGATAGCAGTGTCTGATAGTCTTCTCCCAGAATTCTGTGTAGAGGCCAAATCTGTTCTCTCCTACCCTTGTAGACAAACACCAATCTCTCTGGTAGTTTGTAAGAAGCTGCTATTCCTCTCACTTCAACCAGGTCATCAAGATTAATATGTAGGTCAGACTCCTCCCTGATATCAGCAATGTAGATGAAGTCTTCTAGGTTGGTAGGGGGTTTTTCAGCTTGTGGTCTCCTTACAAAAATTGGCTTAGCCTTGGCAGCCCTCTGCTTAGATTTCTTCTTTGGATCCATTTCAAAGAGGAATTTTGGAAAGTTGGCCTCATCAAACTCAATTGGCTCTTCCTTTGGCTCAATTGGCTGATCATGGAAATTTACTGGATGTTTAGGATCACAGGCTAACTTTACCTCAGAAACTGGATCAGGAATTGTTGGAGGTGCAATAGGTGCAGAAGAGTCTGTTGTATTGCTCTGAGAGTCATCATTCTTAAAAGCTATGTTCCTCTTAGCTCTTGCCTTGGGTTGCCTTATGCTCTTCTTTGTACTCCTTTCCTCTTTGGCTCTTTCCTCTTGTTGTCTTTCTTCTTCATCTAGAGATTGAGCAACTGCAAGGGCTTGCATAGCTGCTCTTTCTAACTCCTCAGCCTTAGCTTCAGCAAAATTTGGGTGACCAGCCCAAACACAAATTTCCTGTCCATTTCTGTAGACAATTGCTCTTTGCTTCCTTATCTCAGGATTATTGCTTTCCTTGCATTTTGAGATAAGTAGTCCAAGAAGCTTGAGCTCATCTGGATAGGGTGAAGGATAGAAAGTCCTTGCTATATTTTTGCCCTTTGGTTTAGCAGGAGACTTGGGAGATAGGCATCCTTGAAGTGTAGCTTGTTCCACATCCCTAGTGCATGAAGTTTGTCCTTTTTCTTTCCTTGGACCTTGAGTGACTCCATGTAGAAGGGGCTTTACCTCATAGAAAGAATTGGTCTGTGGCTCCCATTCCGTTGATACTAAAACCATGGCATTCGTTGATGGTGTTGTAGAAGTAGCTTGATCCGTTGATGAATTTGAATTCTTTGCAGTTTCAGCTATCTTCTTGACTCTTGCATCTATGCTGGACCAGTGGTCTTTTATTTGTTCAGCAAGTTGTAGCCTCATAGATGCTTGCTTAATCAAGTCAATACCATCCAGTTTATCCTTTCCTGACTCCCCCATAGCTAATGGCTCCTGTGGTAGGGAAATGGCTGGGACCATAACCTTTGTGATTTGAATGTCTAGCTCCTTAGATTTCTCCCCCTTTTTGTTATCATCAAAAGAGATGACTGGGAGTCCTTGAGCTGCCACTAGCTGGGCTAAGAGTAGTGTTTGCTTCTCCTGTTCTTTTTGCATTTGAGTTAAAGTAGCTTCCACCTTGTCCACTCTAGAAGAGAGAGTCTTCAAGGAGGTAGCCACCTCAGGTTCCTTAGAGAAAAACCTGTTCATCTTGGACACAGTGAGAAGAGGAAGTTTTTCATCTAGCCTCCTATCAGTAGCATCCTGAAGATTGTTAATGGAGTCCTTGATTTCTCTAGCTTCAATCCTTGTCTGCATCATCTGTAGCCTTTGGATTTCCAGTGAATCCATGACAGCCTTGTAGAGTTTCTTGTCATTGGCATTTGCAGACTCATTAGCCAGATAGGCCTCATTGTACTGCCTTGAAATTGCAGCATCCAAGCTGATTCTTCCTTGCATATCCTGAGACAGTCAGTTTGGTGTAGGAGGCACCACAGAAGTCCCAGTCTGTGAAGTGATGGCCACCTGTAGATTGTCACCAAAACTGTCATCATCATCAGAAAAATCAAACTCACCACTTGCTGCACCTCCTGGAGACAGATTGGTGATTGCATCCTTTGCTCTTTGCATAGATGCAGTTGTATGGATTAGGTTGAAAGACCTTTCTGCGTCCACATTGCCCTGCTGAGCCATAACTTGATAGGCTGGCACAGGATGAGTAAAGGTCTCAGGATCCAGGGAAATACTATCCAGAGTTTGTTGATAATGCTCTTGGAAAGTAAGTTCCCTTTCTCCCTCATGAACCTCCATTAACTCACTTGCAATGGCTGCTTCCTCCCTTATAGCTCCTGTAGTCCCTTCTCTCTCTCCTCTATATTCTTGCATCATGGGCTCCCCATGGCTCACACCTCTCACACCCTCACCTTCACCTACTAAGGTGGAACCCTCAGCCTCTTCTTTTGCCTGACTGGAAGAAATAGTCAGCCTCTCACTCTCAGCCTCTCCTTTTGCCTGGCTGCAAGCCAGCCTCTCAGTTTCACTCCCTCTCATTCCTAGAAGTGTCTCGACTACCACTAGATCATCTGCACTAGTTGTGGGAACAACTTGATTTTCAAGAAAAGGTGCAGAATGAACTATCAACGGTATGGTAGATTGAACTGTCAACGGTATGGATACCGTTGATGGAGAAACACTTGTCAACGAAAGAGACTGTTTCGTTGATGAAGTCAAGAAAGCACTTTGAGAAAGTGAGATTACAGTAGAATCTGTGGTGATTGATTTTAGAGATTGTTCCACAGATCCTCTTGTAACTTCAGAAAAGGATGATTGGTGGCCCAACAAATCACTTAACAAGTGATGACCACCAATGTCAGAGTGGGGCTTCTCCAAGAAAAGAGTTGGAGAATCAGGAATAGATGAATGGATCATATCCACATATAATGACTGAGTTGGTGAATTTTGTGGAGTTGGTTCAAGATTGATGTTTAAAGAATGGGACTGTAACCCCAGAGTAATGATAGGGGTTACATCAAACTGAATTTGAGATACTGGAAGTGTTGCTTCCAATGTGTGTGCACCCTATGAAACCTGGGATTTTTTCTTCACTCTCCTTTGGTATTGGGAAATTATGGACTATGGGCTTGAAGTGTCCCTTACCCTCTTGGAGTGTGCTCTTGGAGGAGAGCTTGTTTCAATAATTACATCCTTTTGGGAGGATGCAACTAGACTTGTGCTTAAATCCATATTACTCATTGTGCCTTGTTGGGAAGACACAATGGGGCTAGGCTGGATCTCACTCATCTCTCCCACCTTATCCTTAGGGTTTCTTTTATGTTCACCCCTTCCCTCACCTTTCACAACACCTACACCACTCCCCTTTGGTTGTGTAGTGGATTTTACAACATGTGCCTTTTGAGAAGCACCTGAGGTTGGCTTAGAAGATTTCTTTGATTTTGGTTTTGCTGCTGGGGCAGGAGCCTGTTGGGTCACAACTACAGACTCCATAGCAACAGGGTTGGGTGAAACAGTAGAAGTAACAGCTATACAAGCAGGGATAATAGTAGTTACCTCAATTATTGGCAGATACACCACTGGGACATCACCATTGTGGTTCAGCCTCAGTATGTCTGTCAAAACCCTCTTTTCTTGCACAAAACAATCAAACCTGGAAACTGGGTTAGAGATAACCAATGGTGTTGGACTAACATGGTTAGCCAACATCATCAGAAATCTAGCATAGTAGATATTCTTTTTCCTATTAGCCTTATCACCCAACTTAGCACCAATTTCATACATAAGTTGGGTTCTAAAGTTGTAATATCTATCAGTTAGGAGCATGGTAAATAGAATCAACATAGAGTTAGTTAATGCATCAAAATTACTAATTTTACCAGAAAAGACCTTGATGAATGCATCAGCTAAATAACTATATTCCCTAACCAAACCTCTCCTAATTATTTTACCCAGATTATCAGTAGGCAAAGAGTAGTTTATGGAATTTAGCATGTTAATCATTTCAGTATATGTAGGCAAAGCAGCGCAATTATTTTCAGGAAGGTGTAAGCATGCTTGCAACACATCAGAATTGACTATGTACTCATTACCTTGAATGGTGAATTGCAAAGTGCAATTTGTCCCACTGTACTCACACGAGGTCCAAATCTCCTCGATTATCTCATTGTAGAGTGGAGTTGAGTGAAACATTGCGTAGCTCAGTTTGCAATTCGTCATGAAATCCATCATCTTGAAAAAGATTCTGTTCGGGCTTTCCTTGACAACAAAGGGGATGGAGTTGTTCTTCTCATAGATGAACCCTCCAGCTGACATGAGTTTTACTATTGGTGCCATTGTTGAGTGAAGAAAGCTCGAACTTTAATTTGCTTTGAGAGAGAAGAAGTAAGAAAGCCTTTGGAATTTTTGAGAACAGGTAGAAAAGAATTAAAGAAAATGAAATTTCTTAAATACTCCCCCAAAAATTCTCAAAAATTAAGTCCAATAATAAATATGAATTACTGGATTGGCTTAAAAATGTAACCGTTACAATTAAAATATTACCATGATTTATACTTACAGGGGTGTATGCATAGATTGTGGTAAAAGACGTGACAATTTTCAACGGTTCAGATTAACTGCGCTATATCAACGAATCAGAATTGGGCGTTTAAGGTCCCGTCTATTTCGTTGATAAAGCTGCGTTTCGTTGATATAAGAGAGCTATCAACGAAACACCCAGAAAAATGCTAAGACTGTCAACGAAATGGTGCGTTTCGTTGACATAGTAATTTTGACTTAGACAAAATTGTACTTTTTCCTGAGAAAATTAATTCACAGAAAAACATAGCAAGATTCTAGCTGCTTTGTAACTTGAAAAAATCTCAGAAATAATTAAGAGAAATTTAGCATACCTAGCTCACTTACTAATCTTGAGAATGTTGATTCATCAAGTGGCTTGGTAAAGATATCTGCAAGTTGTTGTTCACTTGGAACAAAATGTAACTCCACAGTACCATTCATAAGATGTTCTCTAATGAAATGATACTTGATGTCAATGTGCTTGGTCCTTGAATGCTGCACTGGATTCTCAGTAATGGCCATGGCACTAGTGTTGTCACAGAAGATAGGAATTTTCTCAACTCTTAATCCATAATCAAGTAGTTGATTTTTCATCCACAAAATCTGTGCACAACAACTTCCAGCTGCAATATACTCAGCCTCAGCTGTGGAGGTAGAAACTGAGTTTTGTTTCTTGCTGAACCATGTCACAAGCTTGTTTCCTAGGAATTGACAGGTGCCAGTTGTGCTTTTCCTGTCTATTTTACATCCTGCATAATCTGCATCTGAATAACCAATTAGTTCAAAGCCAGATTCTCTAGGATACCAAATGCCAAGATTTGGTGTTCCTTTGAGATATATGAAAATCCTTTTAATAGCAACTAAATGGGATTCCCTAGGATCAGCTTGAAATCTAGCACATAGACATGTAGCAAACATAATATCAGGTCTACTAGTTGTTAAATATAAAAGTGAACCTACCATGCCTCTGTAACTTGAAATGTCCACAGATTTTTCCTTAGTATTCAATTCAAGTTTGGTGGCAGTAGGCATGGGAGTTTTGGCAGGAGAGCATTCCATTAAGTTAAATTTCTTTAACAAATCATGAATATATTTTGTTTGACTAATGAAAATGCCTTCATTAACTTGCTTCACTTGGAGACCAAGAAAGTAAGTTAATTCTCCCATCATGCTCATTTCATATTTACTCTGCATAAGCTTGGCAAACTTTTGACAAAGTTTTACATCTGTAGACCCAAAGATTATGTCATCTACATAAATTTGAACAAGTATAGTAGAGCCATTCACAACCCTGTGAAAAAGAGTTTTATCTACAGTACCTCTAGTGAAGTGATTCTCAAGGAGGAACTGTGAAAGTGTGTCATACCAGGCTCTAGGTGCTTGTTTCAAACCATAGAGTGATTTAAGGAGGAAGTGCACATACTCTGGAAAATCATCATCTTCAAAACCAGGAGGTTGACTTACATACACCTCCTCTTCCAATTCCCCATTCAGAAAAGCACTCTTCACATCCATTTGATAGACCTTGAAATTGGCATGGGCTGCATAGGCTAGGAAAATCCTTATTGCTTCTAGTCTAGCAACGGGAGCAAAGGTTTCATCAAAATCAATTCCATCTTCCTGTGAATAGCCTTTTGCAACCAATCTAGCTTTGTTCCTTGTGACTATGCCATTTTCATCCATCTTGTTTCTGAACACCCATTTTGTGCATATAACACTCCTGTCCTTAGGCTTGGGCACCAGCTTCCAAACTTTGTTTCTCTCAAATTGGTTTAGCTCTTCTTGCATAGCTAAAACCCAATCTGGATCTAGAAGTGCATCCTCACCTTTCTTTGGCTCATCTTGAGACAGAAAGCTACTATATAAACATTCCTCTTGAGTTGCTCTTCTAGTTTGGACTTTTGAAGAAACATCACCTATAATAAGTTCAAAGGGATGATCTTTAGTCCATTTCCTTGAGGGAGGTAGATTTGCTCTTGAAGAAGTAGCTTCATGATCATGGTTGCCTTGATTGGATATTTGTCCTTGAGAAACTCCCCCTGAGTTTGTTGTCCCTAAATGATCACTTCTAGAGGCATTTCTATGACTGTCAACGGTATGACCATTTTGACTGTCAACGAAACGTTCATTCTGACTGTCAACGAATCCTCCATCATGACTGTCAACGAAATGACCATTTGGTCTGCTAGCAGCTATTCTTTTCAATCTCAATGCAACAATTTCATCTTCACTGCTGCTTTCATCTGTGCTAGATACAACAACTTTAGGCTATTTCTCAATAGCCTTGACATGATTCACTTGATCTCCTTCCTCATTCTCAAAAGAAAGACTTTCATGGAAACCTTCATCACAGAGACCTTGAATTTTGAGATCATCAAAAACAACATGCACAGATTCCATAACAATGTTGGTTCTGAGATTATAGACTCTGTAAGCTTTCCCTGCTGCATATCCCACAAATATTGCTTCATCTGCTTTTGCTTCAAATTTCCCCAAATGCTCAGCTTGATTTCTCAAAACAAAACACTTGCATCCAAAGACATGAAGAAAATCCAATAGTGGCTTCTTTCTTTTGAGTAGTTGATAAGGGGTCATTCCCTTGGCCTGATTAATCAAAGAAATATTTTGAGTGAAGCAAGCTGTGTTAACTACCTCAGCCCAGAAATAAGTAGGTAACTTTGATTCATCTAGCATTGTCCTTGCAGCTTCAATAAGTGTTTTGTTTTTCCTTTCAACTACACCATTTTGCTGTGGTGTTCTTGCTGCTGAGAATTCATGCAAAATTCCATTTTCTTCACAGAACATCTTCATAGTTGAATTCTTGAATTCTGTCCCATTGTCACTCCTAATCCTTCTTACTTTGAAATCAGGATGATTGTTTACCATCTTGATGTGATTGATAATGATTTCACTTGCCTCATCTTTGGAGTGCAAAAAGAAAGTCCATGTAAATCTAGAAAAATCATCAACAATCACAAGACATTATTTCTTCTTTGAGATGGACATGACATTTACAGGGCCAAATAGATCCATATGAAGTAGCTCAAGCTGTTGGACAATTGATGACTCTGTCTTGCTTTTGAATGATGCCTTCTTTTGTTTCCCTTTTGATAGGCATCACACAAACCATCTTTGGAGAATTCCACCTGTGGAATTCCTCTAGCAAGATCTTTCCTTACCAAGTCATTCATAACTTTGAAATTCAGATGAGATAATTTCTTGTGCCATAGCCAACTTTCATCCTTGCTTGCCTTGCTGAAGAGACAAGTGATGGTGTCTGGACTTGTGCTACTAAAGTCAGCAATGTACACATTCCCTCTTCTGAATCCAGTCATTACCACATTGTTGTTTCCTCCTTTAGAAACAACACAGGCTTCTTTAGAAAAAGTAACTAAAAATCCTTTGTCACAAAGTTGGCTGATACTAAGCAAATTGTGCTTGAGACCATCCACCAATGCAACCTCCTCAATGATGACATTTTCTTTTGAAATCAAGCCATATCCCTTAGTGTAGCCTTTGATGTCATCTCCAAAAGCAATACAAGGGCCAGCTCTTTCCTAAAACTCTATGAGCAGGGTAGAATCACCAGTCATGTGTCTTGAACATCCACTATCCAAGTACCAAAGATTCCTTTTGTCTCCTTGCATACAATAAAATCAAATCAAGTTGATTTTGGTACCCAAGTTTCCTTGGGTCCTGTTTTATTAGGATCGAGAACCACGCGTCACAACTACAGACTCCATAGCAACAGGGTTGGGTGAAACAGTAGAAGTAACAGCTATACAAGCAGGGATAATAGTAGTTACCTCAATTATTGGCAGATACACCACTGGGACATCACCATTGTGGTTCAGCCTCAGTATGTCTGTCAAAACCCTCTTTTCTTGCACAAAACAATCAAACCTGGAAACTGGGTTAGAGATAACCAATGGTGCTGGACTAACATGGTTAGCCAACATCATCAGAAATCTAGCATTGTAGATATTCTTTTTCCTATTAGCCTTATCACCCAACTTAGCACCAATTTCATACATAAGTTGGGTTCTAAAGTTGTAATATCTATCAGTTAGGAGCATGGTAAATAGAATCAACATAGAGTTAGTTAATGCATCGAAATTACTAATTTTACCAGAAAAGACCTTGATGAATGCATCAGCTAAATAACTATATTCCCTAACCAAACCTCTCCTAATTATTTTACCCAGATTATCAGTAGGCAAAGAGTAGTTTATGGAATTTAGCATGTTAATCATTTCAGTATATGTAGGCAAAGCAGAGCAATTATTTTCAGGAAGGTGTAAGCATGCTTGCAACACATCAGAATTGACTATGTACTCATTACCTTGAATGGTGAATTGCAAAGTGCAATTTGTCCCACTGTACTCACACGAGGTCCAAATCTCCTCGATTATCTCATTGTAGAGTGGAGTTGAGTGAAACATTGCGTAGCTCAGTTTGCAATTCGTCATGAAATCCATCATCTTGAAAAAGATTCTGTTCGGGCTTTCCTTGACAACAAAGGGGATGGAGTTGTTCTTCTCATAGATGAACCCTCCAGCTGACATGAGTTTTACTATTGGTGCCATTGTTGAGTGAAGAAAGCTCGAACTTTAATTTGGTTTGAGAGAGAAGAAGTAAGAAAGCCTTTGGAATTTTTGAGAACAGGTAGAAAAGAATTAAAGAAAATGAAATTTCTTAAATACTCCCCCAAAAATTCTCAAAAATTAAGTCCAATAATAAATATGAATTACTGGATTGGCTTAAAAATGTAACCGTTACAATTAAAATATTACCATGATTTATACTTACAGGGGTGTATGCATAGATTGTGGTAAAAGACGTGACAATTTTCAACGGTTCAGATTAACTGCGCTATATCAACGAATCAGAATTGGGCGTTTAAGGTCCCGTCTATTTCGTTGATAAAGCTGCGTTTCGTTGATATAAGAGAGCTATCAACGAAACACCCAGAAAAATGCTAAGACTGTCAACGAAATGGTGCGTTTCGTTGACATAGTAATTTTGACTTAGACAAAATTGTACTTTTTCCTGAGAAGATTAATTCACAGAAAAACATAGCAAGATTCTAGCTGCTTTGTAACTTGAAAAAATCTCAGAAATAATTAAGAGAAATTTAGCATACCTAGCTCACTTACTAATCTTGAGAATGTTGATTCATCAAGTGGCTTGGTAAAGATATCTGCAAGTTGTTGTTCACTTGGAACAAAATGTAACTCCACAGTACCATTCATAAGATGTTCTCTAATGAAATGATACTTGATGTCAATGTGCTTGGTCCTTGAATGCTGCACTGGATTCTCAGTAATGGCCATGGCACTAGTGTTGTCACAGAAGATAGGAATTTTCTCAACTCTTAATCCATAATCAAGTAGTTGATTTTTCATCCACAAAATCTGTGCACAACAACTTCCAGCTGCAATATACTCAGCCTCAGCTGTGGAGGTAGAAACTGAGTTTTGTTTCTTGCTGAACCATGTCACAAGCTTGTTTCCTAGGAATTGACAGGTGCCAATTGTGCTTTTCCTGTCTATTTTACATCCTGCATAATCTGCATCTGAATAACCAATTAGTTCAAAGCCAGATTCTCTAGGATACCAAATGCCAAGATTTGGTGTTCCTTTGAGATATATGAAAATCCTTTTAATAGCAACTAAATGGGATTCCCTAGGATCAGCTTGAAATCTAGCACATAGACATGTAGCAAACATAATATCAGGTCTACTAGCTGTTAAATATAAAAGTGAACCTACCATGCCTCTGTAACTTGAAATGTCCACAGATTTTTCCTTAGTATTCAATTCATGTTTGGTGGCAGTAGGCATGGGAGTTTTGGCAGGAGAGCATTCCATTAAGTTAAATTTCTTTAACAAATCATGAATATATTTTGTTTGACTAATGAAAATGCCTTCATTAACTTGCTTCACTTGGAGACCAAGAAAGTAAGTTAATTCTCCCATCATACTCATTTCATATTTACTCTGCATAAGCTTGGCAAACTTTTGACAAAGTTTTACATCTGTAGACCCAAAGATTATGTCATCTACATAAATTTGAACAAGTATAGTAGAGCCATTCACAACCCTGTGAAAAAGAGTTTTATCTACAGTACCTCTAGTGAAGTGATTCTCAAGGAGGAACTGTGAAAGTGTGTCATACCAGGCTCTAGGTGCTTGTTTCAAACCATAGAGTGATTTAAGGAGGAAGTGCACATACTCTGGAAAATCATCATCTTCAAAACCAGGAGGTTGACTTACATACACCTCCTCTTCCAATTCCCCATTCAGAAAAGCACTCTTCACATCCATTTGATAGACCTTGAAATTGGCATGGGCTGCATAGGCTAGGAAAATCCTTATTGCTTCTAGTCTAGCAACAGGAGCAAAGGTTTCATCAAAATCAATTCCATCTTCCTGTGAATAGCCTTTTGCAACCAATCTAGCTTTGTTCCTTGTGACTATGCCATTTTCATCCATCTTGTTTCTGAACACCCATTTTGTGCATATAACACTCCTGTCCTTAGGCTTGGGCACCAGCTTCCAAACTTTGTTTCTCTCAAATTGGTTTAGCTCTTCTTGCATAGCTAAAACCCAATCTGGATCTAGAAGTGCATCCTCACCTTTCTTTGGCTCATCTTGAGACAGAAAGCTACTATATAAACATTCCTCTTGAGTTGCTCTTCTAGTTTGGACTTTTGAAGAAACATCACCTATAATAAGTTCAAAGGGATGATCTTTAGTCCATTTCCTTGAGGGAGGTAGATTTGCTCTTGAAGAAGTAGCTTCATGATCATGGTTGCCTTGATTGGATATTTGTCCTTGAGAAACTCCCCCTGAGTTTGTTGTCCCTAAATGATCACTTCTAGAGGCATTTCTATGACTGTCAACGGTATGACCATTTTGACTGTCAACGAAACGTTCATTCTGACTGTCAACGAATCCTCCATCATGACTGTCAACGAAATGACCATTTGGTCTGCTAGCAGCTATTCTTTTCAATCTCAATGCAACAATTTCATCTTCACTGCTGCTTTCATCTGTGCTAGATACAACAACTTTAGGCTGTTTCTCAATAGCCTTGACATGATTCACTTGATCTCCTTCCTCATTCTCAAAAGAAAGACTTTCATGGAAACCTTCATCACAGAGACCTTGAATTTTGAGATCATCAAAAACAACATGCACAGATTCCATAACAATGTTGGTTATGAGATTATAGACTCTGTAAGCTTTCCCTGCTGCATATCCCACAAATATTGCTTCATCTGCTTTTGCTTCAAATTTCCCCAAATGCTCAGCTTGATTTCTCAAAACAAAACACTTGCATCCAAAGACATGAAGAAAATCCAATAGTGGCTTCTTTCTTTTGAGTAGTTGATAAGGGGTCATTCCCTTGGCCTGATTAATCAAAGAAATATTTTGAGTGAAGCAAGCTGTGTTAACTACCTCAGCCCAGAAATAAGTAGTTAACTTTGATTCATCTAGCATTGTCCTTGCAGCTTCAATAAGTGTTCTGTTTTTCCTTTCAACTACACCATTTTGCTGTGGTGTTCTTGCTGCTGAGAATTCATGCAAAATTCCATTTTCTTCACAGAACATCTTCATAGTTGAATTCTTGAATTCTGTCCCATTGTCACTCCTAATCCTTCTTACTTTGAAATCAGGATGATTGTTTACCATCTTGATGTGATTGATAATGATTTCACTTGCCTCATCTTTGGAGTGCAAAAAGAAAGTCCATGTAAATCTAGAAAAATCATCAACAATCACAAGACATTATTTCTTCTTTGAGATGGACATGACATTTACAGGGCCAAATAGATCCATATGAAGCAGCTCAAGCTGTTGGACAATTGATGACTCTGTCTTGCTTTTGAATGATGCCTTCTTTTGTTTCCCTTTTGACAGGCATCACACAAACCATATTTGGAGAATTCCACCTGTGGAATTCCTCTAGCAAGATCTTTCCTTACCAAGTCATTCATAACTTTGAAATTCAGATGAGATAATTTCTTGTGCCATAGCCAACTTTCATCCTTGCTTGCCTTGCTGAAGAGACAAGTGATGGTGTCTGGACTTGTGCTACTAAAGTCAGCAATGTACACATTCCCTCTTCTGAATCCAGTCATTACCACATTGTTGTTTCCTCCTTTAGAAACAACACAGGCTTCTTTAGAAAAAGTAACTAAAAATCCTTTGTCACAAAGTTGGCTGATACTAAGCAAATTGTGCTTGAGACCATCCACCAATGCAACCTCCTCAATGATGACATTTTCTTTTGAAATCAAGACATATCCCTTAGTGTAGCCTTTGCTGTCATCTCCAAAAGCAATACAAGGGCCAGCTCTTTCCTAAAACTCTGTGAGCAGGGTAGAATCACCAGTCATGTGTCTTGAACATCCACTATCCAAGTACCAAAGATTCCTTTTGTCTCCTTGCATACAATAAAATCAAATCAAGTTGATTTTGGTACCCAAGTTTCCTTGGGTCCTGTTTTGTTAGTCTTTGATTTACCTTTTATATCATTTTTCACCTTGGGCTCAGATTGATTTAAATCAACCTTTACCTTTGGTGTTGATTTCTGAGGATTGCTCACATTTTCATTCACAGCATGCATAGTTGGAGGAACAAACATGTTATTCATATTCCATGGCATTTGTGGCACATTAAACATATTCATGTATGGATTAGGCACAAATGGCATGCTAGCATATGGATTCTGAAATTGTGCATATGGAGCAAACATGTTAGGCATAACATGCATTGTAGGCATATAACCATTCATTGCAGGCTTAGGCATTTTCACATTAGCAGTCTTCTTAACAGATTTGCAGTTAGTAGATAAATGACTAACACTACCACAATTAACACATGTCTTTCTAGGAGCATATTTATCAGGTGTGTAATTGTTATGTTTGTTAATCCCTACTTTGCCATTCATGTTATTCTTTTTATTTCCCTTAGTCTCAACTTGAATTTTCTCTAACTTGTCTTTCAATTGCTTGTTAGACAAGTGACCTACATTTGCTCTTTCAACAGGCTTCTCAACTTTCTTTGATTTACTAGACTCACCTTGAACAAAGTTCTTGGTGACAAGACCATACTTGTTATTAAGTCTAGTGAGTTCTTCTTTCTTTTTCTCTATCAACGAAACAGCCTGATCGGTTGATGGTTCATCTGTCAACGAAACTTTGCATTCCGTTGACATATCAACCTTCAACAAATGATCATTGTTGTTTGTTGACTCTATTTCTGATTCTAAGGTTTCACCAGCATACCCTAGCTTCTCTTTGTTCTTTTTCCATGATTGCTCACAGAAAGATTCCATACCTTGAACATTAATGATGTTGGTAGCAACATTCCTGGAATCTTTCCATTTTGCAATCACACTTTGTTCTATTTCAAGTTGTGTTTTAAGAATCTCTTCCCTTTCTAACACTTTCTCAAGTTCCTTCTTAGCATCCCTACTAACACACCTCATTTTCTCAAACTCAATGAGCTGTGCTTCTAACATGGCATTTCTATCACTTAAGAGCATATTAGACTCTTTGATTCTTGAGTTCTCTTTGGTAAGTGATTTAAGAGTAACACGCAAATTATATAGTACAGTAGACATTTCATTTATTGCACTATCGCATTCCTCTTTAGAAAGCTCAGAAAGATTAGTAATTGTTACCTGATTGCTGGAGGAACTTGCTTCCTGCTCATGATTATTAGCCATTAGAGCCAGGTTGACATACTCAACATCATCATCAGAATCTTCACCATTACCAGCCCAATCATACTCCTGAGACATGAAAGTTTTTTCTTTCTGCTTGAGAAGTTCAAAGTATTTCTTTTTATAATCAACAGGCTCAAATTTCCTGTTGCCCTTCTCAACTTTGGGCTTTCTGCAATCTCCAGCAAAGTGACCAATCATTCCACAGTTGAAACATTTAGACTTAGACTTTTCAATCCAGTTATTTTTGCTAGGTTGAAAGTCTCTCCTTGGTGGTCTTGCTTCTGAGTTTCTCTTGAATTTGAACTTAGAGAATTTCCTTGAAAGAAAAGCTATGTGTTCATCAATCTCATCTAAGTCATCCAAGTTGGCTGGTTCTGGTTCTTCTTCTTCTGTCATCTTGCCTTTACCATTGCTAACATCACTCCTACAACTAGCTCGACTAGTTGTGGCTTTTGCAGTTTCTTCATTGTCATCTTCTAGTTGGTTCACAGATGCAATCAATGCAATAGATCCACCTTTCTTTTGTACCTTCTCAATTTCTTCATCTTGCTCCATTTCTAACTCATATGTCTTTAAAGTTCCATAAAGCCTCTCAAGAGTGTAGTCTTTGTACTCCTGAGTGTTTCTCAGGGAAACAATCATAGGCTTCCATTCTTTTGGAAGAGCTCTAAGAAATTTGAGGTTTGAATCCTTGGTTTGGTAGATTCTCCCATAAAACTTTAATCCATTCAAAAGCTTTTGAAACCTACTAAACGTGTCATTTAGGGTTTCACCAGCTTTAAAATGAAAGTGCTCATACTGTTGTATAAGGAGTTGCATTTTGTTCTCCCTAACTTGCTCAGTTCCTTCACAGAGTGTTCTAACAGTGTCCCATACTTCTTTAGAGGTAGTATAGTTTATAACATTGTCGAACATCTCTTTCTCCAAACCATTAAACAGAATGTTCATGGTTCTTTTATCTTTATGGATTTCTGCAACATCTTCAATAGTCCATTCTGAGGCAGGTTTTGGAATTTCCACATCTGGAGCATCATCCGGCAGTCCAACTCTAGATGCAAACTTCATGGGAACGTGTGGACCTTTCTCAATGCAGTCTACATATCTCTCATCGATAGAAATGAGATGTAGATGCATTTTTACTTTCCAGTGAAAGTAATTGTCCTTATCTAGAACTGGTATCTTTACACCTGCATCCTTCTTCACCATGGTTACTGTTTTGGCCTTGATCTTTAAACTTCTTGTATGTTAGAAGCTTGCTCTGATACCAATTGTTAATCCCAAATGACCTTACAGAATTGTAGAAGGGGGGGGGGGGGGGGGGGTTGAATACAATTCTAGATATTTCGAAACTTTAAAACAACTTTCTAAAATAAAAACTGAACTGAAATAAAAACACAAACAACTATAAAATTTCAGTTGGATGTTTTGAGGATCCAACTGAGATAATTTTTATTGCGGAAATAATCTGTGTTACATAAGTATCACAGCTGCTCAGTTCTTGATACAAAGTGAGAGTGCTCTTGAAAAAGCTAATACAATCTATTTTATCTCACTCACTTCTGTATGCAAAATGAACTGCTACACTTGGTTATATAACCCAAATTTACAATGCTATTTTTGGCTACTCTAAAATAATCTAAAGTAACTTTCAGTAGCTTGCTTTTCATCCCTTTTGTCCAATGGTCCTTGGAGATCTTGGCTTTTGTCTTCATGCTTATTATGATCACTCCCAAGAACCTAATTGGAAATTGGAATGTTTCTTTATTTCCAGTAACCATTTTGATGGCTTCCAATGCAAAGTACACTTCCACATCTCCTTTTGATCTGTCAGTAACTGTCACTATCACTTTGTCAACTATTCAGAAAAGTGATAATGATTCGTTGATAGCAGTAAGATGTGTTTCGTTGATAGCTTTATTCTTCGTTTCGTTGATGGTATAATCCTCGTTTCGTTGATAGAGTAATCTTCATTCCGTTGATAGTGTATTCTTCATACCGTTGACATGTCTTCACTTAGGCAAAATTACAAGGCATAATATATTTACAATTTACCAACCTATTTTGCCTATCTAGTACTTAGTTAACATGACTTAGAAAACCTATCTAATACCTACAACAAAATGCATATCAAACCATGAAGTATTGTACAATGCAATTGCTACATCACTCATTTCGTTGATGAGCTTCCTGTCAACGAAAGCTGCAAAGCATACCATTCCGTTGATAGTTACAAAAATGACTTAATACAAAATCTACTAAGTGTTTTATAATTATCATCAAGAACAACATATTCGTAACATTCTCGATCAAAATTTTAAATTGGGCTCATTCAGAATTTTTACCTGAATAAAACATTTTCAACGATAGAATAATATAGGTTGACTTCATTCCACAACCACAGTTGGTTGAAAGGGGATTGGAACCACCAAATCCTAGCCATCCATTTCAAAAATAAATGGACTGGATTAAACACCCCCGCAATGAAACAATGCGGTAGCGCAATGAAACATTGCGGGAGGAGGCGAAATGTGAAATTACATTTCTACCCTTAAACAGTCCTGCAATGTTTCATTGCAGTAGTCGTGACCCGAATTAGACCCGGTTCTTCTTCGTTTAGATCATTCTACCATCCAAACACATCAAAAATTACTCTCAGGCGATTTATTATTGATTTGGTGGCGATTTGGTGGCGATATTCAGACGATTTCTTCACAATTGTCATTATCATCATCTCTTCTCACCCAGGTATCGATTTTCAGGAGATTTAATTCGTACTTACATATACATACATACGCACACAGATTATCATATATAATGTAGATTTTCTGTGTTTTTGTTCCATTATCATATATACTATCGATTTTCTATGAATTCGAATGATATGCTTCATTTTGTATCTGATTTTAGCCGTGGATTGGATGATTAATTCATTTTTGGTTTCTATTAGGTTGAAATTAGGGTTTTAATCCCCAATTCAGTTGAAATTAGGGTTTTAATCCCCAATTCAGTTGAAATTAGGGATTTTCATCCCTAAATAAATAATCTAATTCTTGGTGTGAATTTTTGAATTTTTAATTCGAATTTGTGAATTATTAATTCAAAATTTTGAATTATTAATTCGAATTTGGGTTGATTTGATTCTAATTTGTCCTAATAAATACCTAATCCTAACCGTTTATGTTAGATATAATTGTTGACGTTTGTTCATCAGTGTTTAAGCAACAGGTGATCATCAGAGTTTACATTGAAGCCAGTCAGAGTTTGTTAAAGTCTGACGTGGTGATAGTTGAATTAGCTGTCGGTGCTGAATTGAATATTCTAGAAGCAATATATTCTGAAGAAGATAAGAAGCAGAATATATTGATACAGCTAAGGAAACGGAATAGAAGATAAGAAGCAATCCTTGATTGATATGAATTGTATAGCTAACTTATAGGAATATCAATTAGAGATGGATTGTATGTAGCTGTGTACTATATAAACACAGATAGGTTATCCCTAGAAGGGATGCGATTATTGAAAAGATTATTCTTGTAACCTAGTAGCTCTTTGTGATTCATTAACATCACTAAGAGAGAATTATTTAATATAATTCAGTTTGTTGATTTACAAACTTGTGTTCTTGATTGTTATTCTAATACATACTTGATTATATATTGTGTATACGGCCTAACAATTGGTATCAGAGCCAAGGCTGTTTAATATATACAGTTTTTCGATTCAAACACAGTAATAATCATGTCTGAAGAAAATCAAGCTCCTCCCAAGGTTGAACAGGTTAAACCTAATTCTGTGAGTCGATATGAAACAATCAGGGTTCCAATTCTCAGGCCAGTGGAGTATCCAATTTGGAAGGTGAAGATGACCATGTTTCTGGAAGCTACAGATCCAGAATATCTTGACAGAATCAATGATGGTCCTCATATGCCGACTAAATTGTCTCCTGTTGTTGATGGTCAAGAACAAAAGACTGTTCCAAAGGAAAAGAAAGATATGACTCCTGAGGACATCTCATCAATTGCAAAAGATGCAAAGGTTAAACATCTTCTCCACAGTGCTTTAGATAATGTTATGTCTAACAGAGTAATTGGTTGCAAAACTGCAAAAGAAATCTGGGATGCTTTGGAAGTCAGGTGTCAATGAACCACTGCTATAAAGAAAAACAGGAAAACAATACTCACACAGGAGTATGAGCACTTTGATTCAAGACCTAATGAAACCTTGACTGAGACTTATGACAGATTTTGCAAACTATTGAATGATCTGTCTCTGGTTGATAAAGAATATGAGCTTGAAGAGTCAAATCTCAAATTTCTCTTATCCCTACCTGAAAGATGGGATTTAAAGGCGACAACAATCAGAGATAATTATGATCTTGCAGATACAGATCTTGATGAGATCTATGGATTGTTAAAGACTCATGAACTTGAGATAGAACAAAGAAACAGGAGATCCAGCAAGAAGACAAAATCTGTTGCTCTCAAAGTTGAGGAGAAGCCCATCAAGAAGGAATCATCAAGGAAGAAAGCCAAGGGAAAGGCTTTAGTCATTAAATCTGAAAGTGAGTCATCAAACTCTGATGATGACTCAAACTCTGATGAAGCTTCTGACTCTGAGGATGATGAAGAACAGATGATGCAAATGGCTGCATTGATGGTGAAGACCTTCAAGAAGATGGGATTCAAGAACTTCAAGAAAGCAAAGAGATTCTCACGGAAAGATTCAAACTCTGATAGGAAAAGTTTTAGAAAGTCTGATGTAAGGGAGACCAAGTCTGGCAAGAAGGATAAATCTGAAATCCAGTGCTACAAGTGTAAGGAGTTGGGTCACTATGCCCCAGAGTGCAAGAAAGGAAAATCTGAGAAAGCACTCATCTCTAAAGGTAAAGACTGGGCAGATACTTCAGACTCTGATGATGGAGTAAACTATGCTCTTATGGCAACTGTCAAAGATGAGACTGAATCATCTGAAAATAAGGTACCCCTAACTACTTATGCTTATGATACTGATAATATATCTGAGTTAAGAGTATATCTGAAAAGCGTTCATGTTAGTTATAGGGATCAGACTTTAGAGAATGAGAGAATTAAATCTGAGAATCTTAGCCTTAAAGAAAGAAACAAGTTTCTTGAAGGAGAACTTGAAAATATGAAGCAGATTCAAAAAGAAAGAGATGATGCTATTTATATTGAACAGGAGTTGACTAAGAGATATAAGCAGCTAGAATCTGATCTAGAAAAAGAAAGAAAAATAATCAAGACTTGGACAAACTCTGGAAGAGACACTCATCAAGTGTTTCAGACAGATTTTGTAGGTTTAGGCTATTGTGAAAATGATGAACTTAGGTTTAAAGACAAGGTTAAGGTTAAACCACAACTTAAACCTGTGAAATTTGTTCCAGAGTCCACTAAGTTAAAATCTGTTGTAGTAAGAGAAACTAATATGGAATCAGATGAAACCTGTGAAAGACAGGAAAATATTATAACAGAAAATCTTATGGAAATAGAAGCCGTTAGAAAGCCAGTAAAAACTTGTGAAAAAAGGTTAATGTTGGCTTGATGACAGGAAAACAGTTCAATCATAAGCTCAAAGAAGTAAAGTCTGCGATGAAATCAAAAGGGTTCAAGAAGAATAGGAATGGAAAGATAGGCATAAATAAAAGAAATAATCATTTGCCTACTGCTGTTGCTCCAAGGAAAACATGTTATAATTGTGGTAGTACTAACCATCTTGCTAGATTTTGCAATAAGAACAAAGATATTAATTCTTTACCTTCTACATCAGGAGTAAAGAATGATTATGTAAGGGTTAAACCACAGACTTTATGCACACACTGTGGGAGCACTTGGCATTCTATTTATACTTGTAAGAGTTATCATGCTATTTATCACAACTACTATGAGCTAAAACCCAATCTGAAGTGGGTTAGAGCAAACTCTGCAAGTGTAAAGTCTGACAATGTTAGTTTAAACTCTGTTGATAGTGATTCCGCTGTAAAAGCTAACAATGTTAAGAAAGGCAAATGATCCAAGCAAGTCTGGATCCTTAAAACTAACTCTTTGTAATTGGTTGTGATTGCAGGGCATAAAAGAGAGCACCCTTATCTTGGACAGTGGATGCTCAGGACACATGACTGGAAATAAAGCCTTGCTATCAGATTTTGAGGAGAAGGCTGGCCCAAAGGTTTCCTATGGAGATGGCAACATAGGACGTACTATGGGATATGGCAATATCAATCTTGGAAGTGTCATCATCACAAATGTAGCTCTAGTCTCAGGACTCAAGCATAATCTGCTATCTGTGAGTCAAATCTGTGACAGAGGAAACCATGTAGATTTTCATACTGAACACTGTGAAGTTATCAGTAAATCTACTGGAAAAGTTGTTCTAGTTGGACACAGGCGCAACAACATTTATGAAGCAAGTTTGGTAACAAACTCTGATGGAAAAACAGTGTGTCTGACTGCAAGAATGTCAAATGCAGAGAGTTGGAATTGGCATAAGAAGCTCTCTCATCTCAATTTGAACAACATCAATGAGCTAATAAGAAAGGATCTTGTAAGGGGACTTCCAAAATCAATACTCAGTCTAGATGGCCTATGTGATTCTTGTCAAAAGGCCAAACAAAGGAAGTCATCTTTCAAGAGCAAATCTGAATCTTCAGTAGTGGAACCTTATCATCTTCTACATGTTGATCTCTTTGGACCAGTGAATGTGATGTCTATGGGCAGAAAGAAATATGCTCTAGTAATTGTTGATGAATATACTAGATATACATGGGTGTATTTTTTATCAAAGAAGGAAGGAACTGCTCAAACTCTGATGGATCATGTAAATCTACTGGACAAAGGATCACAGCACAAAGTCAAAATTATAAGGAGTGATAATGGAACTGAATTCAGAAACTCAATCATGGAAGCTTTCTGCAAGGAAAGAGGAGTGAAACAAGAATTTTCTGCACCTGGAACACCACAGCAAAATGGTGTAGTTGAAAGAAAGAACAGAACTCTAATTGAAGCTGCCAGAACAATGCTTGATGAAGCAATGTTACCAACCTATTTCTGGGCAGAAGTTGTTCAAACTGCTTGTTTTACTCAAAATGCTACACTGATCAACAAGCATGGGAAAACACCATATGAGATGGTGAAAAATAAGAAGCCAAATTTGAAATATTTTCATATATTTGGATGCAAATGCTTTGTGTTGAAGACTCATCCTGAACAGTTGACCAAGTTCGAGTTAAAAGCTGATGAAGGAATCTTTGTTGGCTATCCATTGTCAACAAAAGCATTCAGAGTCTACAATCTGAGAACTAAAGTGATCATGGAATCCATACATGTGTCATTTGATGACAAGAAAATAACTGGACTTGAAGATGAAAATGAATATGATCAACTACGTTTTGAAAATGAAGATTTATTCTCTGATGATGTAAACTCTGATGAAGCTGGTCTGACAAACTCTGACGAAGCATACTCTGAACCTCTACTGGTAAATACTGGAGAAACTGGAAATTCTCAAATTGAACAAAATAGAGAATCAGTTGAGGGGGAGCGTGAAGAAGCTCAACAAGACACAGCAAGTGAGTCAGTTGAGGAAACTGATTCAAACTCTGACAGTTCAAACTCTGAGCCATCCAATTCAGGGGGAGCTTCAGATGCTACAGAAAGTCAAAATATGAATCAGGAGAGCATGGATCAAGGGGGAGAATTCAATAATGATGCAAGAAACCACTTACCAACAGCAAGAAAGTGGACACATGCACATACACCTGATCTTATAATTGGAGATCCTGATGCTAGTGTAAGAACTAGAAGTGCTACTACAAATGAATGCCTGTATCATGCTTTCTTGTCTCAAACAGAACCAAAGAAAGTGGAAGAAGCTCTTCAAGATGCTAACTGGATAACATCAATGCAAGAAGAGTTAAATGAATTTGAAAGAAATGAAGTCTGGACACCTGTACCTAGACCAAAGAATAGATCAATTGTAGGTACAAAGTGGGTTTTCAGAAACAAGACTGACAGTGAAGGTGTGATTACAAGAAACAAGGCTAGACTTGTGGCTAAAGGTTATTCACAACAGGAAGGAATTGACTATGATGAAACCTTTGCTCCAGTTGCAAGATTGGAGGCCATAAAAATGTTTCTGGCCTATGCTGCACACAAGAAGTTTAAAGTCTTTCAGATGGATGTGAAAAGTGTTTTTCTCAATGGGAAGCTTGAACAACCACCAGGATTTGTAGATTCCAAGCATCCAGATTATGTCTACAGGCTTGACAAGGCATTATATGGACTAAAGCAAGCACCAAGAGCATGGTATGAAACTCTTGCTCAATTTCTTTTAGAAAGTGGGTTCACAAGAGGTACAATTGATAAAACTTTGTTTTATTTTAATTCTGGTGATAATTTGCTTTTAGTTCAAATTTATGTAGATGATATTATTTTTGGATCTACTAATGACAAACTTTGTAAGAAGTTTGCAAAGCTTATGCAGTCCAGGTACCAAATGAGCATGATGGGAGAGCTTAGTTATTTTCTAGGCTTACAGGTCAAGCAAACAGATGATGGGATTTTTATCAATCAAGCAAAGTATACCAGAAATCTTCTAAAGAAATTTGGTATGCTTGATAGTTCATCTGCTCCAACTCCCATGGCTACTGCAACAAAGCTAGACAAAGACACAGGTGCTACAGTGGATATGACAACCTACAGAGGCATGATTGGGTCTTTACTGTATCTCACTGCAAGTAGACCTGATATCATGTATGCAACATGTCTTTGTGCAAGATTTCAAGCAGATCCCAAAGAGCCTCATCTAACAGCTGTAAAAAGGATTTTCAAATATCTCAAAGGAACCATAACCTTGGGTTTGTGGTATCCTAGAGAATCAGAGTTTAAGCTAATTGGTTACTCTGATGCAGATTTTGCAGGCTGTAAGATAGACAGAAAAAGTACAAGTGGAAGCTGTCAATTCTTAGGTGACAGATTGGTTTCTTGGTATAGCAAGAAACAGAAGTCAATTTCCACATCCACTGCAGAAGCAGAGTATATAGCTGCTGGTAGCTGTTGTGCACATATTTTATGGATGAAGAATCAGTTGCTGGATTATGGGTTAAGGTACTCTAAAATACCTATTTTCTGTGATAACCAAAGTGCCATTGCTATGACAGGTAATCCAGTACAGCACTCCATGACCAAGCACATCAGCATAAGGTATCATTTTATCAGGGAACATGTTGAAGAAGGGAACATTGAGCTTCATTTTGTGTCTACAGACCAACAACTTGCAGATATCTTCACCAAACCTTTGAGTGAAGCTACCTTTACAAGATTGGTAAATGAACTTGGAATGATCTCTGGTTTTGACTAGAGATACGGGTTAGACTCAAAAACTATACATGTTTGATTTTTATGCTCATGATTCCTTGCATGTATTAACTGTTATGAGTACCAGTGTCATAAACTCTGAAAGTAAACTCTGATGCTAAACTCTGTTAGTCATAAAGTGTTGGTCATACTCTGATAGTTACAGTTTAATGCTATACTCTGATTGTAATTTTGTCTAAAACATATGGACCAATGAAGAAATTTGTATGAAACATAATTCTCAGTAAGTAATTATGAATCCTTAAGAGTTGTATAGATTCTGATCTCAAATATGTGCAGTAAGTTAACACAGCATGATACTGTCTCTGTATTTATAGCATCTCTTAGTTTATTAATCCTATACACTGAGTCTGTATTAGCTGTTTGCATTTTCTCTCATAAATTAATTCTATTAACTGATGAAAAGTCTAAATTCTGCTAGTTAATAGCAAATATTTCACCCTCATATCAAAAGATGCCAAAAAGAGCACAAATTCCTTTGAGATCATGTTGAGCCTAGGAAGATCCAGGAACTTATTGTATGAAATAAGGGCTAAAATCTTTGATTTTTGGTGACTAGTGCCAACCACTGATTACTGGAAAAAAATAATAAAAAAATAATAATAATAAAAAATATATATATATATAAAGGGGGTGAAAAATAAAAGATATATCCAAATGAAAGGATATCAGAATACAGAGTTTAGATATAAAAATCAGATTTTATGTTAGATGAGAGTTTGAGCAATGAGTTTTTACTGTTTTAGTTTGTGGATTTTATGCACTTTGAGATGATCTAAATATTGATTTCGGTAAACTCTGCTATTGCACACACAATTATTCACACCTGTACAGTTTGAGAAAAGAGTTTATTGACAAAGAAGGACAAATGGTAAACACTGATGTATTGTGTGAAATACGCCGAGTTAACTTTGTTTTAATCTCTGATGGTTAAAATGATTTATTTGTTTCAGACATTTTATGATTTTGAGATTAGACATTTGTTTAGAAATTCGAAAGAGTATGATTACAAACGGTTCATTTTGTATCAAACAGAGGAGAGAGAGGTTGAGTGTTTTGAACAGTGTGACAAGCGGTAATTTTGGCTATTTTTACTGCGCGTGTGTATTGGAAGTTGTTACATACAGCTGTCAGCGTATGTATGTTGGACATCTGTCCCACTCACACATTTTTCAAAGACGCCTGCTGTGTGTAGTAATGATTAAAACGATTGGGTTTTAATTTTCACAGTTATTATTTAAACCTACTACACATAAACGGTTCATTCTTTTACACACTTCATCTTTTCATAAGTTTTTACTCACAAACACTGTCTCAAACACTTTCACTGCATACATTCTACACTTTTCTCTGTCTTATTTCTTGCTTTCTTCAAAACTTTTCTAATGGCTACAACAATGTTTACTGCTTCTGGGTTAGAATTTGTTCCGAATAACTATGCTGCTCCTTTGGCAAATGAGAACGCACCGGAGGCGTTTCATTTGATTCAGAATTTCTTGTCAAACTCTGATATTGGTACTGCTCTCACCGCACCGTTGAAGCTGTCTGCATCTCAAATCAGAACTTTTTGGCAGACAGGCACGTATGATAATGGAGGAGAGTCTGGGTCTCCGTCCATAATCTTTGAATTTCAAGAAGAAGAATTTACAGTTACTCCAACAACTGTTCGTGATGCTTTGGGTCTTGAGGATTTCAATGCTTTCATAATCTCTGTTGGCGATTCTGAGTTGGTTAAAATGATGAGAGAAATAGGCTACTCTGGACCATTGACAAAGATTGGTCAACTGAAAAGGCCGTTTTTGCGCAAGGAATGGAGTTTCTTTTTCGATTGCATCACCAGGGCTTTTGGAAAGAAGTGCACAAACTGGGATGCAATTCCCACTGATAGTCTGCAAATCGGGTATTCTCTTCTTTATGGAGGTAATTTTGATGTTTCTAGGCTAGTTCTAAATAATATAGGTGAAAAAATGACTGAAAACAGAGGTGCAGTTTATTTTGCAAGATTCTGTCAATTGATATTCTCTGAATGTGTTTCTGAAGTAGAGATAGCTGAGAATGATGTGATTCCCTGTTTTAAATTACATAAACGCATATTCTCCGAGCTAACTAATAAGGATAACAAGAAAGGGGATGTTGGTGTCTTGTTGCTACCTGAGTCTGTGCAACAATTTCTAGTCCAGTTACAACAACAACAACTCGCAAACTCTGAAGCTGGACCTTCTGTGTCTCAATCACAGAGGTCAAAGAAGTCTAAGTTGAGAGCTGTTAAGTCTGCGAGAGTGAAGCCATCCGCAAATGATGCTGGGGTATCAATCACTGATGGTATGCCTCAGACGAAAAGGTTAAAGAAAAGAAGAGCCAACAGGGCAAAGACTGATGATGTTGATGAGGAGAGTGAAACTGATGATGAAACTCTTCATCAAAGGAAAAGAAGACTGGTGGCTGCACATCTTTTTGGTGCATCCAATGTAAATGCTGAAGCAACACCTATGCCTGAAATGGTAAGTGCTGATATAGAAGCTCCTACATCAAAGGCTTATGATGTAGTTGAGGAAGCTGCTGATCATTCTGACAGCAGAGTTTTTGAGAAAATGGATTTCTTTGTTGATGAAGATATTCTAGATGCACATCCTACTATCAGTATTTGTGATACTGAGGATGTAGCAGCTGATCAAGCCACCTTGGTCATTGAAGACTCTGTTGCTTCTCACACAGAGAATCTTTCAGTTCACAATTTACATTTTGACAAAGGTGAGGAGGTTGATCAGAGGATAGAAGTTGCTACAGAGCCAATTCTTGATGTAGCTGTAGCAGAGAATGTACAAGAGGCTGCTGATAAGCTAAACTCTGAAGATATTATTTTGCTTGAAGCTTTGCAACAATCTGTTGTTGAGATTGTTCAAAAAGAAGCAGAGTTTGATACTAATGCCCACTCTGATAATCCAGAAAGAATGGCTGAGAATGTTCCTGCAGAGAATACAGCAGAGGATGACAATATTGAAGATAGTTCTGCTCATTCACATCCTGATATACAAGAGGAGTTCTGATATTCGATTAAACTCTGATGAGGAAAGAGAGGTCAATCGAGCTACTGCTGAGCATTTTCAGGATATGTACTACAATAGATGGGCTGCTGCAGATTGTATCTTTTCTGCACAGAGGGCTGCTGATTTTCTTAATGACTCTGTGAAGAAAATTTCAAACTCTGATGTTCTTACAAGTCTAAAGGCCACTGTGGTTCAAGTCAAAGCCTTAAACAATAGGTTTGATGAAACACAAACAGTGGTTACCAATCTTAGGAATGAAGTTGGTCTAAGGGATCTTACCTTAAAGACTGATAGGTCTTATTATTCTGCCATGTTCAAGCAACAAGCCAAGGATTCTGATGAACTTAAGAAGAGGCTTGGGAAAGTTGAGGAGAATCAGATTGCAATGTCTACACAATTGAATTCTATTTCTACTGCTATAGAATTGCTGACATCAGTACTACTTTCTGATGATGTCAAAAAGGGGGAGAGTGTACCTAATGACAAATGCAAAGACACTCAAACTCTGAGACGGAGGGATGATTCTGCTGATGGTGGAAGCAAGGAAACTGAGAGGAAGCAAATTTCTGCTCAAAGGCAAAGAAGATCAAGATTAAATTCTGATAGGTTGACAAACTCTGGTAAAGGAATCTCAAACTCTGCCAGTGGTTCAAGACTTAAGAGTTTAATTATTTCAGCCAATCCATCTACTGATGAAGAAATTGCAACAAAAATGTTTCTAGAAGAACACAGTAATGAAGCTACAGTTGAAGACATGGAAGCTGAAATGCCGAGTCTTGCTGAAGAGCATGAGAAGAAATTGAAGGATGGTACTTACAAAAAGAAAGCTGTCAAGGCTCCTAGAAAGAAAGAAACTGGAATTTCTATCAAGGAAAATACTCAACAGAGTATACAATACACCAGGAGGCCTGTGATAGCAAACGCTGATAAGGGCAAGGGTAAACTGATAGAAGAAAGACAGTTACCAAGGAAAAATTATTCAACCTCTGACATTGCTCAAGTTGAATCAAAATTTATTAAATCAACCTCTGACGCTGCTCAAGTTGATGTTTCTACTAAAGTTGTAACAACCTCTGACAATGCTCATGTTGTGCAAACTCAACTAGCACCTCAACTCCAAGATACTTTTAGAAGACCTATACTTCCTGAAACTCAGAAGCCAGAAACTGTTAACTTCTCAGAAACCAGAACTGTATTGGGTAAAGAATCTTATGATAAATCTGGATTAGGTTCTCACAGGGAGAAGAGAATAAACAACAGGCCCGAAGATCAATCATCACTGGCAGTATCTGGTATTTTTACTCAAGAGAATCTTGATATGCTAGAATCTGTTCAGATGATATTTCATAAAGTGTTAAAGAAAGAGTTTTTGTTGTATTTTATGGCTGATGGAAGAGTTTACAAGGTTGCAGAGTCTGACATCAATCTCAAATCTTATGAAGAATTGGAGTATGTTCTGTACTTGTTAAAAGTCAAAAATAGAAGTACTCATGATGCTGCTTTAGTTATCAGAGAAAGGATACTGAAATCAAAGATAATGCTTGGAGGAGGAGTCTCGAGTGCATATATTCCTAAGTACAGAGATGCTTATGGAAAGATTGTAGAAATGAAAAGAAACAGTGCAAGACTAAGGACTGATCTGGGAGTTAAAGTCTTAGAATTCAATCTAGAATCTGATAAATCATATTTTATTAGGCTAGGGAATGAGATGAGGAAAAATTCCATCTATTCTTTGAGAGCTGCAATTTATCAGACTGGAGAATCTGATCCAGAGTTAAGAGAGTTGAAGAAAGTTATGGTTGAAGAGCTGGAAAGGGCTGAAAGAAGACTTCTCATGGATTATCTCAGAACTGTTCCTGATATTCAAGAAATCAAATAAAGTCCGACTGTAAGTTTTTTTGTTAAAGTTTTCTATTCTAAGTTAAAGTTAAACTCTGATATATTAAACACTGCATTTGTTATATGTTTTGACATCATCAATTATCTGTTTAACTTGTACATTTTTATTATGCACAAGTTGGGGGAGATTGTTAGATATAATTGCTGACGTTTGTTCATCAGTGTTTAAGCAACAGGTGATCATCAGAGTTTACATTGAAGCCAGTCAGAGTTTGTTAAAGTCTGACGTGGTGATAGTTGAATTAGCTGTCGGTGCTGAATTGAATATTCTAGAAGCAATATATTCTGAAGAAGATAAGAAGCAGAATATATTGATACAGCTAAGGAAACAGAATAGAAGATAAGAAGCAATCCTTGATTGATATGAATTGTATAGCTAACTTATAGGAATATCAATTAGAGATGGATTGTATGTAGCTGTGTACTATATAAACACAGATAGGTTATCCCTAGAAGGGATGCGATTATTGAAAAGATTATTCTTGTAACCTAGTAGCTCTTTGTGATTCATTAACATCACTAAGAGAGAATTATTTAATATAATTCAGTTTGTTGATTTACAAACTTGTGTTCTTGATTGTTATTCTAATACATACTTGATTATATATTGTGTATACGGCCTAACAGTTTATTTTTGAAATAACATCTTTACTGCAGAATTTGTATTTGCACTGCAGAATTTTTATTTCCTGAATTTCTACAGAATTTCTTTAGCTTTGCAAAATTGGTAATTTTGCAGTAGAAAAGGTGCAGAAATTTTAAAATTTGGACTGCAGAATTTGCTTTTGCAGAATTTCTGTAGAACTTTTATTTGCTGAATTTGTGCAGAATTTCTGCAGCAGTTTTTTGACTGCAGATTTTCGCATCAGTTTTTTGCACATGTTTTAATGCAGATTATAGGATTTTCTACAGATTTTAATAAAGAAATGGGGCAGATTTTTTTTACAGAATCTTTAGGTTTTTTACAGTATAGTGCATTTTCGAGTTTTTTTTTTTACTAAGTAAAATTTTTATACCAAAAGAAAAAAGGTTACATAAAGAAAGGGCATACCCTTTTGAAATCAAATAGAGCCTATTACAAGAAATAACACTCGACTAAGAAATAGAGTCTTAACAAAGTAGACTGCTGTAGTAGACAAATACTACTGAACAACTAAATTAAAACAAAATTTAATTAACTGAAATCTAATACAAAAGCAAAACTAGAGTTTGGTCCCTCCTGGCCCGTCTTTGAAAAGCCCCGCACGAGCACATTTTTTCCCGTACTGTTCGTTTGATACCACAAGCCAACTGAGTATATGAAGTCTGATGCCCCTGGATATGAATTCTCTTGTTTCTTTCCAACCAAACATCATGAAAAGTAGCCGCAAGAAAGAGGAATGATAAGTATTTCCTCAGATTATCAGTACGGTGGGCCAGAAAATTGCCATCCAGAAAAGAATTCCAGGTGGAGTTGAATTGCAGCACCCAAGTATCCAGGATTTTCCTTTCACAAAAGATATGTTCATGAGTCTCATGCGAATGAGAACATAAAATGCAGTGGGCCGGGGGTCAGTTTGCATTCCAAAACGGATCATTCTATCACTCGTAAGCAGCCTCTTTTTCATGATTAACCATGCCATCACAGAGTACTTGGGAACATTAAAACTGTGCCAAAGAAGACTAATCCACAGAGGAGGAGCAGTTGTCTCACACAGGGAGTCCCAAATATGAGAAATAGTGAAATGGCCAGCAGTTACATTCCTCCAGGAAATACTATCCAATCTTTGGGGGTTTATGGTTGAGAAAATCTGTCTGAATTCCATAGCAAGAGCATGGTTAGAATAAGTATTTCTCCAAGTTCCCAGTGATAAAATATCCTCCAACGGGGCAGTAGAATAAGATTTCATAATAGAGATAATGTCAGATCTCAATTGAGTAATCAGGGGAGTATTATTCGGCCAAGGATCATGCCAAAGTAAGAAATTAGAGACATTCCCCGGTTTATACGATATGAACTGCAAAGCTTCATTCCGTGATTCGTAAATCTTCTTAATACTCCAAGAGCATCTCGAAGGGGTCATACTTGTCCAGAAAGGTTTCCTACATAATCAATGAACATGAAACCAATTGACCCACACCGAGTCAACTTTGTTTATGATACGCCACAATTGGTAGAGTACTACTGCTTTGTTTCAGGTGATGAGATTCTTAAAACCAAGGTCGCCCTCAGATTTGGGCCTACAACACTCAAGCCAAGCAACTTTAAATTGGCAAGGCCCATGATGATTACCCGTCCAGAGAAAGCGTGAGAGGATGCTTTGGACCTTTTTGAGAATGCATTTAGGGAGAAACAAGTGAGTAGCCCAGTGTCCTTGTATGTTGAACAAAACTGATTTGATAAGTTGAACACGACCCCCTTGATTGAGGAAGATTGAGGTCCAGGAGTCAATTCGAGCACACAACTTTTGGATAAGTGGTTGGCATTCCCTTGGTCTAAGCTTGCCAGAGATTAAAGGAAGCCCCAAGTAAACTATAGGAAGAGTACCATGAGCATAACCCGTGAGAGAAATGATTAGGTTCTGTGTCTCCGCAGGGACATTGCCAAAGAAGCATGAACATTTCATAGGATTGGGGGCAAGTCCTGAGAATTTAGGGAATTCGTTCACACCATCCATTAGACATTGAACAGAGCTAATGTCTCCCTTGTAGAATAAGAGGACATCATCAACGAAAATGAGGTGAGATAATCTTGCTTCTTTCATTTTCCAATGATAGGTAAGACCCTCTCTGTTGGTGTGCTTCATAAGGCATGCAGTAAGAAATTCCATTGCAATAACAAATAAATAGGGAGACAATGGGTCCCCTTGCCGAAGACACGTTTGGCCAACAAAATAACCCTCCAAAGCCCCATTGATCTTGACAGAAAACATGCTAGTGGAGAGGCAACTTCTAACCCAGCAAATGAATCTTTCAGTGAATCCCATGACACGGAGAGCAGAAAGGATGAATTGCCAATTGAGCGTATCAACCACTTTCCTTATATCGAGTTTAATTGCACATCGAGCAGAAGTGTAATTGAGATGATAATCTTTACATAAGGCCTGAGCTAAAAAGACATTGTCACATATTCTGCGGCCAGGAACAAATGCGGTTTGGCAAGGAGAGATAAGCTTGCTCAGAAAAGGTTTCATGCGAGAGACAAGTAATTTTGAAATGCACTTATAGATAGTGTTGCAGCAGGAAATGGGTCTGAATTGACTCATAGTGGCAGGGTTGGCATCCTTTGGGATGAGAGCAATGGCTGTGGAATTAACCAAACGAGGCATGTAATTATTCTCAAATAAATACAGTACCGCAGCAGTAACATCCTTACCAATGACATTCCTGAAGGGTTTCGGGCATGAAAACGCAACGGAAAAACACGTAAAACAGAAAAATTAACGAAACCCTCCGCATGATCCATGCGAAAAACGATATTTAATTCATGAATAGAATCGTTTACCTTTTGAAGCTTTACGAACGGCTGACTAATGGAGGTCCTTTGATATGATCACCACGTATCCCGCCTTGCGATATACGTTTCTAATTAGTCCACACGAACGCCCGATCGTCCAACAATCACCGGAGTTTGGTAGTAGCCAAGAAGCAACCTCGAATCTCTCTCTCTCTAGTCTCTCCTTGATGTAGAGCGGCTAGGGTTTTTTTTTTAAAATTCTGAATATTAAACCCTAAAAATAATACATCATTATGTATTTATAGGGAGAGAAGAGTGGGTTGAACCCTAATCTGATTGGGCTTCCAAAACCCAGTCCGATTATTGGTTGTATTATTATTAAATTCGAATTATTGTTTAATTAATTAAGTCCCACTTAATTAATTCAATAATTCAATATAATAATAATAATTTATTTAAATTCGTAATTTAAATAAAGCTCCATTTAAAACGTTCTATGTGTGTGACCCTTTAGGTTATTATTACGTTGGCAATAATTTTAATATCTAATAATAAAATTATAAACAATGAGCGGCATCTAGTAATACATCATTGCTACCCAAGTAATAATAATAATTGGTGATCCAATTAAACCTTTAATGAATAATGTTCCATGTAATATAATCCTTTTAACCTAATATTATAGATTAAACTCGAGGCATGGTTCATGTCATCCTCTTCAACATTTAATCCCGGTTTACTTGATCGATGAGTAGACTATTAAACAAATCACAATTTGAGCATGGCCATGCATTTCATAGTCTCACTCAATCAAGAGGCCAATAATATCACTCCTAAAATAGGAGGGTTAAATCCTATATCTATCATTCATATTTCTCATATGATTCATAATATACCCAATGTCCACCTTTATCATTACCCGGTCAAAGGTAACTTTGAGTAGAATCAAAGTATATCAATTCTCATATAGAAATATAATGATTTCAAGTCTAAGGATCATTACACCATTATCACTGTGAGAATTGCTTATGACACTTGATAACATTTACCATGAAGAATTCACACGGTGGGTCTATCCAGTGCCATGTTCTGCTAACATGCACTTATGTCTTTGACTTTAGTATCACCATACTTATGACCAATGAGATGTGGTCATCAGTCAACAAACATACTAGTCTTAATGCATTATTATTGTCCTCAAATAATAATACTCGACTAGGGATCTTTTAGGATTATAAACACTACTCATATAATCTCATTTCTAAGTCACATACTTAGAGATATAGAATTCATGTTTATATTCCAAGGACATTTATTATTCTAACATTTATATCGCAGTTAATAAAGACATAATAAATAATTGAAAGAAAATCCATAGAACATATTTATTAATAATCAAAATGTCTTCCCTAAGAAAATTATAGTATTGTCTCTAGGGCACAAGCACTAACAATCTCCCACTTGCACTAGAGCCAATCACCCATGTATCTAATACCCATGGAACTAGTGTGACCTTCGTGCTTCTGCTGCGACAAAGCCTTAGTCAGTGGGTCTGCAACGTTATCATTAGTATGCACTTTACATATATGTATATCTCCAATCCTTGTAATCTCTCGAAGTAGATGATATCGTCTAAGTATATGCTTTGCTCGGGAATGGGACCTTGGTTCCTTAGCCTGCGCAATAGCTCCATTGTTATCGCAATAAAGATCAACTGGATCTGCGATCGATGGACCTACTCCAACTTCATACCCTTCAGGTTCTGATCCTCCAAATAAGCTTGACAATTATGCTTCCAATGACCCGGATTCTTGCAAAAGTGACATACATCACCCTTTGCAGCACCTTTTGCAACACCTCCAGTAGGCTTTAAAGCCTTTTTGAAAGAAGGCTTCGGATTAGCAGATTTAGATCCAATCTTCTTCTCGCCTTTCCATTGGCATTCCCTTTATTCACCATCATTATGGGAGCAGGGTTAGCCTTTCACATATTGGTCTCAGCAGTCCTCAACAATGCCAATAATTCGGTAGGTGTTTTGTCTATCTCACTCATAATATAGTTTATAACAAATTGAGTGTAGTTGTTGTTCAAAGACTGCAAGATCAAATATGCTTGGTGTTCCGGTAAAACCGGGTAACCCAAATTCTCAAGGGTTTCCAAATACCCTATCATCTTTAGAACATGAGGTCCAACCGGGTCTCGATCTCCCTGTTTGCATGCATACAACGCTTTGCTTACATCAAACCTCTCTTGACGAGCTTGACCCTCAAACATCCTTTTGAGGTGCTCTATCATGTCATAAGCGTCCATACGCTCATGTTGTTTCTGAAGCTCAGGACTCATAGTCGCTAGCATCAAACAACAGACATCCGTAGAATCATTAAGATGCTTCTGATAAGCATTTTGTTGAGCCTCGGTTGCTTCAGCAGCAAGAGGTCCAGGGTGAGGAATATCAAGGACATAAAGCTTTCGCTTCTGCCTGAGGACAATCCTCAAATTCCTTTGCCAATCAAGGAAGTTGTTTCCTGTTAGATTTTCCTTCTCAAGGACTGATCGCACAGAGAAATTGTTTGAGTTTGCCATTTAGATATCTACAATGTTAAAATGCATAAAATAAGTTAGTTGCAGATTTATTAAATTATGTTCAAGTGATTATCCATATATATTCACAATATATATCTCTCACTATTTTTATCAAATCAATAGCCCTAACTATTAATTCAGAAGGCATTACTCTAAATCCTTCTAGTGAGCCAAGATCCATGTTTCGTCATGCTTAAGGTCAGCTTTGGCTTTACTCCCAAAACATGATTTATTTATGTAGACAACTCTGGTCAATTATATCATATATAACTCTTGGAAAGTCTGGTAGAACAACATTTGTCCACATTTATCCAATAAATCATACCAAACTCCATGCCTCTAAGTTCACAATCTTATTTTGGTAACTTAGTTAAGTCTAACCCAATGGTCTAACAATTAAGTATCACATTTACTTCATCGCGCCTTACCACGATAGATTGGAGTGCTTCGTTTTGGCGAATCCACTCTTTCTCGATCTAGGTTTTGACGAGTGTTGCCCATTGGAAGGCATCTAAGTGACTTAATATTTTAAATTTAGGGATTTTATTATTAAAACGACCATGATCCCATCATCAAGAGATTCCCAATTTTTCCTTGAACTAAGTACTTCAATTCAAAATTCATCAATGGTTTGATTTCCAGTTCGTCGGGGAGTCACAGTGGTCTCACTTAAAACCCGCCTCTCTTACAAGCGCTGCTTGTATTTTTGTCAAAATCGCCCCATATCAAAAAATCGAAAATTCATACTTATTTCCGTGTTTCATAAACACAGGAATCTCATGTTCGTTTTGTTCAATTTTAAAATCTTGAATCGTTACAGATTTTATCTTGTTTAGCAGGCATAGCATGGGTGATGTATCTAATATACACGTTTAAACTAATTAAAACATGCATCATTATTGCTAAGCATACATATCACCATCACATGCATCATATATGTAAAGTGCGTAAAGTAAACGTGCTTGGTTATGGCCCAATCCTATGCGATTTTTCCAAGCTAAAGGAAAAATCAAGGTCAAACTATAGTGGTATCAAATACAACATAGTAAATAATACATGTCTTCATGCTTCCTTGTAATGACTCCTTTGATCGCCTCCTTGGTATGCGTCCATGTCTTCATATCATCAATTATATTACAAAATATGAAACAAGCTAATCTAATAAACTTACAAGTGAAACTCGAGTTACATTCGAGATTTAATCATTACAAGAATGAACGACATGCAAGTCGTATTTAAAAAAAACTAAATCATAATCAAAACCACTAACCTATGGGTCTTAGGGCCATAACCATACACCATGCTCATATAACAATTAAGAACATCTCATATTGCATCAACATATCACACCATATCATATTTTTCATGATCCAATCACAAAATCAAATAAAGTGTAAATCAGAAAATTAAAATTAGAATTCTGAAACCAATAAATCGTTGTTTACAGACAGTAAACGACGTCAAACGCCTTACTGATGAACGAGTGACAAAGTCAGTATTGTTCAGACGCTCATTTCTCTTTCCGAAAAGGTATTTTCGGAGAAATTCTGAGACAGTATGCAAATTTCACCAAATTTGCACAGCCAATCAGAAATCGTATCGAATACGATTCTCGTAACAAGAACAAAATTATATCATGTATATATCAGTATACATACAGATTATATGATCATCATATGATCATCTCAATCATCATTATTATACAATTTAAGTATATACATCAATACAATATTCATGGTATCATAAAAACAACGCATCAATCATGATAGTCGCAAACATGCTTTCATCATCAAAATAGTAAACATATAAACTATTTAAACACTTTCGCAAGTAGCTCTGATGCCATTGAAGGGTTTCGGGCATGAAAACGCAACGGAAAAACGCGTAAAACAGAAAAATTAACGAAACCCTCTGCAGGATCCATGCGAAAAACGATATTTAATTCGTGAATATAATCGTTTACCTTTTGAAGCTTTACGAACGGCTGACTAATGGAGGTCCTTTGATATGATCACCACGTATCCCGCCTTGCGATATACGTTTCTAATTAGTCCACACGAACGTCCAATCGTCCAACGATCACCGGAGTTTGGTACTAGCCAAGAAGCAGCCTCGAATCTCTCTATCTCCAGTCTTTCCTTGATGTAGAGCGGCTAGGGTTTTTTAAAAAAAAAAATTCTGAATATTAAACCCTAAAAATAATACATCCTTATGTATTTATAGGGAGAGAAGAGTGGGCTGAACCCTAATCTGATTGGGCTTCCAAAACCCAGTCCGATTATTGGTTGTATTATTATTAAATTCGAATTATTGTTTAATTAATCAAGTCCCACTTAATTAATTCAATAATTCAATATAATAATAATAATTTCTTTAAATTCGTAATTTAAATAAAGCTCTATTTAAAACGTTCTATGTGTGTGACCCTTTAGGTTATTATTACGTTGGCAATAATTTTAATATCTAATAATAAAATTATAAACAATGAGCGGCATCTAGTAATACATCATTGCTACCCAAGTAATAATAATAATTGGTGATCCAATTAAACCTTTAATGAATAATGTTCCATGTAATATAATCCTTTTAACCTTGTATTATATATTAAACTCGAGGCATGGTTCATGTCATCCTCTTCAACATTTAATCCCGGTTTACTTGATCGATGAGTAGACTATTAAACAAATCACAATTTGAGCATGGCCATGCATTTCATAGTCTCACTCAATCAAGAGGCCAATAATATCACTCCTAAAATAGGAGGGTTAAATCCTATATCTATCATTCATATTTCTCATATGATTCATAATATACCCAATGTCCACCTTTATCATTACCCGGTCAAAGGTAACTTTGAGTAGAATCAAAGTATATTAATTCTCATATAGAAATATAATGATTTCAAGTCTAAGGATCATTACACCATTATCACTGTGAGAATTGCTTATGACACTTGATAACATTTACCATGAAGAATTCACACAGTGGGTCTATCCAGTGCCATGTTCTGCTAACATGCACTTATGTCTTTGACTTTAGTATCACCATACTTATGACCAATGAGATTTGGTCATCAGTCAACAAACATACTAGTCTTAATGCATTATTATTGTCCTCTAATAATAATACTCGACTAGGGATCTTTTAGGATTATAAACACTACTCATATAATCTAATTTCTAAGTCACATACTTAGAGATATAGAATTCATGTTTATATTCCAAGGACATTTATTATTCTAACATTTATATCGCAGTTAATAAAGACATAATAAATAATTGAAAGAAAATCCATAGAACATATTTATTAATAATCAAAATGTCTTCCCTAAGAACATTATAGTATTGTCTCTAGGGCACAAGCACTAACAATTCCAACTGGACAAGTAGAACTCAGGAGTTAGACCATCAGGTCCTGGGCTTTTTCCTTTGGCCATGGATTTCAGAGCATTATAATTTTCTTCCTCGGTGAACATACGATCCAGATTGGCTTGATCTGAACTAGTAAGCATTCGGATGTTTAAGTCTGGGGAAATACTATCCACTTCAGGATGAGTACCAAGTAGGTTAGTGAAATAATTCACTGCCACATTCGCTATACTTGAGTGTGTATAATGAGTGGTACCCAAATCATCTTCAATACTCAATAACTTATTAGTATTCCATCTATTTTTGCAAGAGTTAAAAAAGAACTTACTATTATTATCACCGTGCTTGAGCCAATTAATCCGGGACTTTTGTTTAACAAGCTTTTCCTCATTAGCCAAAGCCAAAGAATAGGCTTCACATAAGTTCTTTTCTTCCAGAAGTTCAGTCATGGACGGTTGATCAGACATTAAAGATTGAAATATGTAGAGCTCTGTTCTTGAGTTAACAACCAAATCATGCAGATTACCCATTTGACGATTCATCAATTTCAGGGCTAGTTTGACTTTCTTGAGTTTTTGATTTAGAATATACCAGGGGTCACCACGAAAAGTGCATTGCCAGGCTTCTATCACAGTCGGAAGGAAATTATCATTGTCAAGAATGTGCTGGAAAACTTGAAATGGCTTGAAAATCCTTTCACGAACAGTGCCCAAAGATACAACAGCAGGGCTATGATCAGAAATTCCCCGGGGAAGGAACTTGGCCAAAGACAAGTCCAAAGTATTCAGCCAGTCACCATTGACTAGGACTCAGTCCAACTTTCTCTGAATGGGGTTGGGGATGCTACAGTCCCACCAAGTGAATAGAGGCCCTGAGAATCTGAGGTCTGAAAGGCCCAGACAGAGAACACAATCTCTAAAATCTGAGATACCAGTAAGCCCTCTCAAGGAAGGCGTGCTAGATTCATCCTCATGTAAGTAAACATTAAAGTCTCCCATAAGACACCACAGTTTAGAATCAGCAGTAAGGGAGGAAGAAATGAGAAGAAGGTCATTCCATAAAGGTCGACGTGCAATGTAGGTGTTGTATGCATAAATCATAGAAATGATGCAAGAGTCAGTTTGATCAGTTCTCATTATGTTAGGCCGAATACACAATATATAATCAATATAAGTATGATAATAACAATTGAGAACACTGTTTCTGAATCAACAACTGAATTATATATATAATTCTTCTCTCAGTGATGTTAAAGAATCACAGAGAGCTGCTAGGTTACAGGAATAATGTATTCAGTATTCACTTCCCTTTTAGGGTTAACCTATCTGTGTTTATATAGTACACAGCTACATAGAATCAATCTCTAATTGATATTCCTATAAATTAGCTATACAATTTATATCAAATTAGGATTGCTTCTGTCTTCTGTTCCGTTTCCTTAACTGTCTCAATATATCTTACTTCTTTCCATCTTCAAGATATATTGCTTCTAGAATCTTTATATCAGCACCGACAGCTAAAGTAAACTTTTCTCCCCGTCAGACTTTAATAAACTCTGACTGGCTTCCAGTAAACTCTGATGAGTACCTGGTACTTAAACACTGATAAAATAATCATTAGCAATTATATCTAACAATCTCCCCCAACTTGTGCATAATAAAGATGTACAAGTTAATAGATAATTGATGATGTCAAAACATATAACAAATGCAGTGTTTAAATATAATCAGAGTTTAACTTTAACTTAGAACAGAAAACTTTAAAAACTTACAGTCAGACTTTAATTAATCTCTTCAATGTCAGGCACTGTTCTGAGATAATCAATGAGTAGTCTTCTTTCAGCCTTTTCTAGCTCATCTACCATGATTTTCTTCAATTCCTTCAATTCTTGATCACTCTCTCCAGTCTGATAGATAGCAGCTCTCAGAGAATAGATGCTATTTCTCCTCATCTCATTCCCTAGCCTGATAAAATAAGACTTGTCTGACTCCAAGTTAAATTCCAACACTTTAATTCCAAGTGCTGTATTGAATTTAGCACCGTTCCTTTTCATCTCTACAAGCTTTCCATGAGCATCTCTGTACTTAGGAACATAAGCACTTGAAATTCTGGCTCCACACAAGACTTTAGACTTCATCATTCTCTCTCTTAAAACTTGAGCAGCATTGTGAGTACTTTGATTTTTCACTCTTAGCAGATATAAAACATACTCCAGCTCTTCCCATAGTTTTAGATGAATATCAGCTTCTCCAACTCTATAAACTCTTCCATCAGCCATAAAATATAACAGAAACTCCTTTTTGATTCCTCTGTGATAAATCATCTGAACAGACTCTAACTTGTCAAGGTTTTATTGAGTTACCCCAACACCAGATTCTGCCAGTGATGTATGATCTAAAGGACTGTTATTCACTCTTTTCTCTCTATGTGAACCCAAGCCAGATATATCATAAGATTCTTTTCCCATTACAGTTCTGCTTTGTAAAATGTTCACATTTCCTGGCTTCAGAGTTTCATCTTTAGATGATCTTCGAAAAGTACCTTGGAGTTGTGGAGATATTAATTGAGTTTGTACAACTTGAGCAGTGTCAGAGGTTGTCACAACTTTAACAGAATCATCAACTTGAGCAACGTCAGTGGGTGATTTATTAGATCTTGATTCAACATGAGCCATGTCAGAGGTTGAATAAGCTTTCTTTGATAACTCAGGCTCTTCAATCAATTTGCCTTTTCCTTTGTCAGTGTTTGCAATCACATGCCTCCTTGTGTATTGTATACTCTGTTGAGTATTTTCTTTGATAGAAATTCCAATTTCTTTCTTTCTAGGAGCCTTTACTGATTTCTTCTTATAAGTACCAGCTTCAATCTTTTTCTGGTGTTCTTTAGAAAGAAGCTTCATCTCAGCATCTATATCTTCAACTGTGGCTTCACCACCATGTTCTTCCATGAAAATCTTAGCAGCAATCTCTTCATCAGTGGTTGGATTTGATGAAATCACTAGACTTTTAAGTCTTGAAGAAGATTGACTACCAGAGTTTAACCTTTCAGAGTTTGTCTGTCTAGCAGAGTTTGACCTAAGTCGCCCTTGCTCTTGAGAAGACTTTGACCTTTTCTCTGTTTCCCTGCTTCCACCATCATTTGAATCATCCCTCAGTCTCAAAGTTGGAGTCCTTCTGCATTTGTCTTTAGGTATCTTCTCCCCCTTTTTGACATCATCAGGAATAAAAACTGATGTCAGCAACTCAAGTGATGCAGCAATAGAGTCAATCTTAGTAGATATGTCAGCTTGATTGCTCTCAACCCTTGTTAGCCTCTGCTTAATCTCTTCTTGATCCTTTACCATAGATGTAAATTGAGCTCTATCTTTCTTTAGTGCTAACTCCTTAAGAGCAATATCATTACTCAATCCAAGAACAACCTTGTGAGTCTCATCAAAGCGGTTGTGCAATGATTTAACTTGAACAATGGTCGCCTTAAAATGTGATAATAACTCAGGATTAGTAATCTCTGTAGTAGTCTTATGTACAAAATCAGCAGCCCTTTGAGTAGAGAAAATGCAGTCTTCTCCTGACCAATTATCATAATGCATTTCCCTGAAATGATCTTCAGTGGCATTGTGATTTGCTTTGATAGACTCTGCTGTAGGATCTCTTAGAAAAGGCATAGACTCATCAGAGTCTGAAAGTGCAGCATTCATCCCAGAGTTTGCATGAAGAGAATGTTCAGAATTTTGATTATCATCTGCATCAACATTGTCTTGGATAGGCTCTGCAGCTTCTTCAAATGCATTCTCTGCAGTAGCTTCAGTATTTATCTGTGCAGCTTCTTCAAGAACTTGCTCTGCAACAGCTTCAACATTCTCAGAGTTTACATTTGCAAAAACCTCTGTTTCTTCAGGAACAGTCTTAACCATATCCTCTGCTGTATCTGCATTTATCACCTCTACAGCAGCTTCAATTACCTGATCAACCTCCTCACCCATTTCAGGAATTGAATTATTGACAGAGAGAATCTCTGTATGAGTTGCAAGAGACTCATCTAGAATTTGGGTGGGTTGATCAGCTGCCACATCCTCAGTATCACAAACACTGATACTAGGATGTGCTTCAAGTTCTTTTTCAATATCAACAAAGAAAGTTTCTTCCAAAGGCATCTCAGCCATATCATCAGTATTTGCATGAGCAACATCAAAGACATCTTCAGGAACTGCTTCAGGAGCTTCAACATTTGTAGCATCAACATTTTCAACATTGTCAGCTTCAATATTTGGATCAGAAACATCCAACTCCTCAAAAAGATAATCAACCACCAACTTTCTTCTTTTCTGATGTGAAATCTCATTGTCAGCAAAAGATGGCCTATTTGCCCTTCTTTTCTTCCTTGAAGTTCCAGCAGATGTTGACACCCCAATATCAACTGATGATTTAGAAATCCTAGCTGGCTTAGAACCCATATGCTTAGTTCTACCACTAGATTTTGGTTTATTGGGAAGAACAGTATCTAGAGGTTCAGGCTGTGGTTCAGATTGTGGTTGTGGTTGAGTTTCAGATTGTGTTTGGGTAGAATTGATCAAAAACTGTTGAACCAACTCAGGTAATAAGAAATCACCTAGATTACCCTTCTTGACATCCTTGTTAATAAGATCAGATAATACTCTTTTGTGCAGTTTAAAACAAGGAATAATATCATTATCAATAATATCTACCCCATTAACACAAACAGAAAATAAAATCTGACAAAAACGAGCAAAGTAAACTACCCTTCTGTTTTCAGTCATTTTCTCACCTAAATTAGTTAAAACTAATCTAGCAAAATCAAAATGAGTACCATAAAGTAAAGAATACCCAATTTGCAGACTATCAGTGGGTATTGCATCCCAGTTGGTGCACTTCTTTCCGAACGTTCTTGTAATGCAATTGAAGAAAAAGCTCCACTCCTTCCTCAAGAACGGTCGCTTCAGCTGACCTATCTTAGCCAAAGACCCACTGTATCCTATCTCCTTCATCATCCTTACCAAATCAGCATCACCAACAGCAATGGTGTAAGCAGTATGCTCACCAAAGCCCATAGCTACACGAACTATACCAGGAGTAATAAAATACTCTGTTTCTTGAAACTCGAAAATAATGGATGGTGTTCCTGATTCACCACCATCATCATAGACACCAGTCTCCCAGAAGCTTTTAATTTGTAATCCAGAAAGCTTCTCTGGTTCTACAAGAGCACGCCCGATTGGAGATTGGGCAAGAAAATTCTGCATCAGATGAAACGCCTCCGGTGCGTTCTCATTAGCCAATGGAGCAGCATAGTTGTTAGGAACAAATTCAAGATCAGAGGATACAAAAGCAGTAGAAGCCATTAGAACGATTTAGAAATAATCAGAGAATGACTTAGAAAATTTTTGAGAGTGTTTGCAGTAAAAGTGTTTGTGAAAATGTGTGAATTGGAATAAGTTGTGAAAAGTTCAAATGAGTTTGTGTATTGGATATTAATACAAAAGAATTAATTAAAAACTGAACAGTTTCTAATCAATACACACAACTGTCTTACTCCGTAAAACGTGTGAGTGGGACACGTGGCACACATGCAATGACTGACATCACTAATTGACAGTTTCCAATGCGCATGCGCAGTAAAAACAGCAATATTTACCGCCTTTTACACTTTTCTAGACACTCAACCTCTCTCCTCTGTTTAATACAAATTAGAACCGTTACCAATCATACTCTTTTATTTTCAAGAATGTTTTCTCAAAATTGTTAACTGTCTGAAACAAATAATTAATTTTAATCATCAGAGATTAAAATAAAATTACCTCAACGTAGAGTACACATTTCATCAGTGTTTACCAATCCTCCTCCTTTATAAATAAACTCTTTTCACAAACTGGACAGGTGTGAGTATTTTTGTGTGTGAATAGCAGAATGTACTGAATATACATATTTAGATCATCTGAAAGTGCATAAAATCCACAAACTAAAGCAGTAAAAACTGGTTGCTCAAACTCTCATATAAAATAAAATCTGATTTTTATATCTAAACTCTGTATTCTGATATCCTTTCATTTGGATATATCTTTTATTTTCACCCCCTTTATATATATAATTTTTTATTTATTTATTTTTCCAGTAATCAGTGGTTGGCACTAGTCACCAAAAATCAAAGATTTTAGCCCTTATTTCATACAATAAGTTCCTGGATCTTCCTAGGCACAACATGATCTCAAAGGAATTTGTGCTCTTTTTGGCATCTTTTGATTTGAGGGTGAAATATTTGTAACTAATTTTCAGAGTTTAGACTTTTCATCAGTTAATACAATTAATTTATGAGAGAAAATGCAAACAGCTAATACAGACTCATTGTATAGGATCAATAAACTAAGAGATGCTATAAATATAGAGACAGTATCATGCTGTGTAAAATTTCTGCACATTTTGAAATCAGAATTTATATTACTTATTCATGATTACTTACTGAAAATCATGCTTCATACAAATTTCTTCATCGGTCCATGTGTTTCAGACAAAAATCACAATCAGAGTTTGACATCAGACTTTAACTGACAGAGTATGACTGACACTATATTACTAACAGAGTTTACTATCAGAGTTTACTATCAGATTTTAACATACTGGTACAAATAACAGTTAACACATGCAAAGAACCATGAGCATAAAATCTATCATGTATAGAGTTTGAATCTAACCGGTATCTCTAGTCAAAACCAGAGACCATTCCAAGTTCATTTACCAGCCTTGTAAAGGTAGCTTCACTCAAAGGTTTGGTGAAGATATCTGCAAGCTGTTGATCTGTAGACACAAAATGAAGCTCAATGTTTCCTTCTTCCACATGTTCCCTGATAAAATGATACCTTATGCTGATGTGCTTGGTCATGGAGTGCTGTACTGGATTACCTGTCATAGCAATAGCACTTTGATTATCACAGTAAATAGGTATTCTAGAGTACCTTAATCCATAGTCCAGTAATTGATTCTTCATCCATAAAATCTGTGCACAACAGATACCAGCAGCTATATACTCTGCTTCTGCTGTGGATGTGGAAATTGATTTCTGTTTCTTGTTGTACCAAGAAACTAATCTGTCACCAAGAAATTGACAGCTTCCACTTGTGCTTTTTCTGTCTATCTTACAGCCTGCAAAATCTGCATCAGAGTAACCAATTAATTTAAACTCTGATTCTCTAGGATACCACAAACCAAGAGTTATGGTTCCTTTGAGATATTTGAAAATCCTCTTCACAGCTGTTAGATGTGGCTCTCTGGGGTCTGCTTGAAATCTTGCACAAAGACATGTTGCATACATGATATCAGGTCTGCTTACAGTGAGATAAAGAAGAGACCCTATCATTCCTCTATAGTTTGTCATATCTACTGAGACTCCTGTGTCTTTGTGTAGCTTTGTTGCAGTTGCCATGGGAGTTGTAGCAGATGAACTATCAAGCATACCAAATTTCTTGAGAAGATTTCTGGTATATTTTGCTTGATTGATAAAAATCCCATCATCTGTTTGCTTGACCTGTAAGCCTAGAAAATAACTAAGCTCTCCCATCATACTCATTTGATATCTTGACTGCATAAGCTTGGCAAATTTCTTACAGAGTTTGTCATTAGTAGACCCAAAAATTATGTCATCCACATAGATTTGAACTAACAGCAAATCATCACCAAAATTAAAATAGAACAAGGTTTTGTCAATTGTACCTCTAGTGAACCCACTTTCTAAAAGAAATTGAGCCAGAGTTTTATACCATGCTCTAGGTGCCTACTTTAGTCCATATAATGCCTTATCAAGTCTGTAGACATAATCTGGATGTTTGGAATCTACAAACCCTGGTGGTTGTTCAACAAATACTTCTTCTTCAAGTTTCCCATTGAGAAAAGCACTTTTCACATCCATCTGAAAGACTTTAAACTTCTTGTGAGCAGCATAGGCCAGAAAAATCCTTATTGCCTCCAATCTTGCAACTGGAGCAAAGGTTTCATCATAGTCAATTCCTTCCTGCTGTGAATAGCCTTTAGCCACAAGTCTAGCTTTATTCCTTGTAATCACTCCATCACTATCTGTTTTGTTTCTGAAAACCCACTTTGTACCAACAATAGATCTGTTCTTTGGTCTTGGTACAAGTGTCCAGACTTCATTCCTCTCAAATTCATTTAACTCCTCTTGCATTGCTGTTATCCAGTTAGCATCTTGAAGAGCTTCTTCCACTTTCTTGGGCTCTGTTTGAGATAAGAATGCATGAAACAGACATTCATTATTTGTAGAACTTCTAGTTCTTACACTAGCTTCTGGATCTCCAATTATCAAGTCAGGTGTATGGGATTGTGTCCACCTTCTTGCTGTTGGTAATTGGCTTCTATTATCATTATTAGATCCTCCCCCTTGATCCATGCTCTCCTGATTTTCTTCTTGACTATTTGCATTCTCTGAGGCTCCCCCTGAATTGGATTGTTCAGTATTTGAACTTTCAGAGTTTGACTCAGAGTTTCTGTTTGATTCTATATTTGACCCTCTTTCAGAATTTGAGTCATTACTTTGAGAAGTTCCTGAAGTTTCTTCACGCTCCCCCTCAACTGGTTCTCTATTTTGTTCTGTCAGAGAAAATTCGTCAGTGTTTACCAGTAGAGGATCAGAGTATGCTTCGTCAGAGTTTATTGGATTTGCTGCATCAGAGTTTACATCATCAGAGTATAGATCTTCATTTTCAAAGCGAAGTTGATCATGATATTCTTCATCTTCTATTCCAGTTATTTTCTTGTCATCAAATGACACATGTATAGATTCCATGATCACTTTAGTTCTTAGATTGTAGACTCTGAATGCTTTAGTTGATAGTGGGTATCCAACAAAAATTCCTTCATCAGCTTTTAAGTCAAACTTGGTCAATTGTTCAGGATGAGTTTTCAACACAAAACACTTGCATCCAAAAATATGAAAATATTTCAAATTTGGCTTCTTATTCTTCACCATCTCATATGGTGTTTTCCTATGCTTGTTGATCAGTGTAGCATTTTGAGTAAAACAAGCTGTTTGAACAGCTTCTGCCCAGAAATAAGTTGGCAATTTTGCTTCATCAAGCATTGTTCTGGCAGCTTCGATTAGGGTTCTGTTCTTTCTTTCAACTACACCGTTTTGCTGTGGAGTTCCAGGTGCAGAAAATTCTTGCTTCACTCCTCTTTCCTTGCAGAAAGCTTCCATTTCAGAATTTATGAATTCAGTACCATTATCACTTCTTATAACTTTCACTTTGTACTGTGATCCTTTGTCCAATAACTTCACATGATCCATCAAAGTTAGGGCAGTTTCATCCTTCTTTGCTAAGAAGTACACCCAGGTGTATTTGGTGTACTCATCAACAATGACTAAAGCATATTTCTTTCTGCCCATTGACATTATATTCACTGGACCAAAGAGATCAATATGTAAAAGATGATAAAGATCCACAACTGAAGATTCAGATTTACTCTTGAAAGATGACTTCCTTTGCTTGGCCTTTTGACAAGAATCACACAGACCATCTAAGCTGAGTATTGACTTTGGAAGTCCCCTTACAAGATCTTTTCGAATCAGCTCATTGATGTTGTTCAAGTTTAAGTGAGAGAGCTTCTTATGCCATTTCCAACTCTCTTCACTGGACATTCTTGCTGATAGACACACAGTTTTTCCTTCAGAGTTTGTTACCAAACTTGCTTCATAGATGTTATTGTGCCTGTGTCCAACTAGAACAACTTTCCCTGTAGATTTGCTGATAAATTCACAATGTTCATTATGAAAATCTACATGGTATCCTCTGTCACAGATTTGACTCACAGAAAGCAGATCATGCTTGAGTCCTGAGACAAGAGCTACATTTTTAATGATGACACTTCCAAGATTGATATTGCCATATCCCAGAGTATGTCCTATGTTGCCATCTCCATAGGAAACTTTTGGGCCAGCTTTTTCCTCAAAATCTGATAGCAGGGCTTTATTTCCAGTCATATGTCCTGAGCATCCACTGTCCAAGATAAGAGTGCTCTCTTTTATGCCCTGCAATCACAAACAATCACTGAGTGTTAGATTTAAGGATCCAGACTTGCTTGGATCCTTTGGCTTTCTTAACATTGTTAGCTTTTGCAGCGGAGTCACTATCAACAGAGTTTAAACTAACATTGTCAGACTTTACACTTGCAGAGTTTGCTCTAACCCATTTCAAGTTGGGTTTTAGCTCATAATAGTTGTGATAAATAGCATGATAACTCTTGCAAGTATAAATGGAATGCCAAGTGCTCCCACAGTGTGTGCATAAAGTCTGTGGTCTAACCCTAACATAATCATTCTTTACTCCAGATGTGGAGGGTAAAGAGTTAATATCTTTGTTCTTCTTGCAAAACCTGGCAAGATGGTTAGTACTACCACAACTATGACATGTTTTTCTAGGAGCAGCAGAATTAGGCAGATAATCATTTCTTTTATTAATGCCTACTTTTCCATTCCTATTTTTCTTAAACATTTTCTGTTTGTTGACAGACTTTACTTCTTTGAGCTTATGTTTGAATTGTTTTTCTGTCATCAAACCAACATTAACCTGTTTATCACAGATTTTTACTGGTTCTTTAACAACTTCTAGCTCAATCTTATTCTCTGTTATTGAACCAATATTAACCTGTTTTTCACAAGTTTCAATTTGCTCCATAACAGCTTCTTTTACTACAACAGACTTTAGCTTACTGTATTCCGGAACAAATTGCACAGGTTTAAGTTGTGGTTTCACTTTAACTTTATCTTTAAACCTAAGTTCATCTCCCTCACAGTAACCTAAGCCTACAGTATCTGTCTGAAAAACCTGATGTGTGTCTTTTCCAGAATTTGTCCAGGTTTTAATTACTTTCCTCTCTTTTTCCAACTCAGATTCTATTTCCCTATATCTTTTAAGCAACTCCTGTTCAACATAAACAACATCATCTCTCTCCTTTTGAACTTGTTGCATGTTAACAAGTTTCTCTTCAAGAAATTTATTCCTCTCTTTAAGACCTAGATTCTCAGATTTGATTCTTTCATTTTCTAAAGTCTGATCCCTATAACTAACATGTATGCTTTTAAGATAAATTCTTAATTCAGATATATTATCAGTATCATAAGCATAAGTTGTTAGGGGTACCTTGTTTCCAGATGACTCAGCTTCATCTTTAACAGTTGCCATGAGAGCATAATTGACTCCCTCATCTGAGTCTGAAGTGTCTGCCCAATCCTTGCCTTTAGTGATGAGTGCTTTCTCAGATTTTCCTTTCTTGCATTCTGGAGCATAATGACCCATCTCTTTACACTTGTAGCACTAGATCTCAGACTTGTCTTTCTTTCCAGGCTTGGTATGTTTTCCATCAGACTTTCTGAAATTTCTCTTATCAGCATTTGAATCTTTCCTTGAGAATCTCTTTCCTTTCTTGAAGTTCTTGAATCCCATCTTCTTGAAGGTCTTCACCATTAAAGCAGCCATTCTCATCATCTCTTCTTCATCATCCTCAGAATCAGAAGCTTCATCATCAGTGTTTGAGCCATCATCAGAGTTTGATGACTCACTGTCAGATTTAATGACTAAAGCCTTTCCTTTGGTTTTCTTTCTTGATGATTCCTTCTTGACAGGCTTTTCTTCAACTTTAAGAGCAACAGATTTTGTCTTCTTTCCAGATCTTTTGTTTCTCTGTTCTATTTCAAGTTCATGAGTTTTAAGCAACCCATAGATTTCATCAAGATCTGTATCTGCAAGATCATAATTGTCTCTGATTGTTGTTGCCTTTAAATCCCATCTTTCAGGTAGGGATAGAAGAAACTTGAGATTTGACTCTTCAAGTTCATATTCTTTATCAACCAGAGACAAATCATTCAACAATTTACAAAATCTGTCATATGTATCTGTCAAACTTTCATCATATCTAGAGTCAAAGTGTTCATACTCCTGTGTTAGAATAGTCTTCCTGTTTTTCTTTATAGCACTTGTTCCTTGACACCTGACTTCCAAAGCATCCCAAATCTCTTTGGCAGTCTTGCAGCCAATCACTCTGTTAGACATGACATTATCTAAGGCACTGTGTAGTAGATGTCTAACCTTTGCATCCTTTGCAATTGATGAGATGTCTTCAGGAGTCAAATCTTTCTTCTCTTTTGGAACAGTCTTTTGTTCTTGCCCAGTAACAACAGGAGACAATTTAGTTGGCATATGAGGACCATCATTGATTTTATCAAGGTATTCTGGATCTGTGGCTTCCAGAAACATGGTCATCTTCACCTTCCATATTGGATATTCACTTGGTCTGAGAATTGGAACCCTTATAGTCTCATATCGACTCACAGAAGTAGATTGAACCTTCTGAACATTAGAATCTGCATTAGAACCTTCCCGAGAGTTGTCAGTCATGATTATACTTGTGTTTGGATCGATAAACTGTATATACTAATCAGCCTTGTCTCTGATACCAATTGTTAGGCCGAATACACAATATATAATCAATATAAGTATGATAATAACAATTGAGAACACTGTTTCTGAATCAACAACTGAATTATATATATAATTCTTCTCTCAGTGATGTTAAAGAATCACAGAGAGCTGCTAGGTTACATGAATAATGTATTCAGTATTCACTTCCCTTTTAGGGTTAACCCATCTGTGTTTATATAGTACACATCTACATAGAATCAATCTCTAATTGATATTCCTATAAATTAGCTATACAATTTATATCAAATTAGGATTGCTTCTGTCTTCTGTTCCGTTTCCTTAACTGTCTCAATATATCTTGCTTCTTTCCATCTTCAAGATATACTGCTTCTAGAATCTTTATATCAGCACCGACAGCTAAAGTAAACTTTTCTCCCCGTCAGACTTTAATAAACTCTGACTGGCTTCCAGTAAACTCTGATGAGTACCTGGTACTTAAACACTGATAAAACAATCATTAGCAATTATATCTAACACATTACATTACAGGTGATATGCTGTGCAGAGAGATGAGACGGAGAGACTTGCCAAAGAGATGGGTCCCATCCAAACCAGATTCGCCCATTGTCATGGTAGTCATAGTTGAAAAGCCACTGAAAACCAGGGGCTATAATAGAGGACAAGTAAGAAGCATCATCCTTTTTGACCTGAGTTTCAAGGAGAGCAAATATGCTAACTTTATTAATGCTCAAAAAATCCTTGACGAAGGTTATCTTATTGTGTAACCCTCGTATATTGTAGGAACAAAAATCCACCATTAAACAAATTAATGAAGTGGTGAGGAGTCGAAGCTCCTCAAATGCTTCTTAGTCCTGGATTTAGGAAATTTAGAAAATTCATCAACCGCCTTTAAATTCTTGAATCTGCTAGGGAGTGGTGGGGATTCTTCGAGTCTAGAAGTGGCTTTAAATTTTTTGTTTCGCACTTGGGGCCAGCCCTGATCAGATTCGACATCAGAATGTAGAACAGTGTTTTCAACATTAGAATTCAGAGATGAGTCCCTAGATTTCAAAAGTTGTTCATGCGTTGATTCCTCAGATACAATAGATTCTTCTGTTTTCCCAATTATATCAGTATTAGTTTGAAGTACTGAAGTTGTAGGCTCAACAGCCAGTTGCTTCCTTTTTTCAACCCAAATTCGTTTAGAGACTGGACACACTGCAATGGTATGCCCTAAGGATTTGCAACTCATGCAGACTAGAGGTTTGATAGGATAAGATACAAGGACATCAACTTCCTCCTTGTTACCCGTACATGGGTTAATAGCCATCACAGGAATTTTTCTTGGTAGAGGAGCACCAATCTCATATTGAATACAAACTTTAGCAAACGGAAGAACGTCTAGCTTGGAAGTGAGTTCATCAGCACCTAGAGGGTTGCCAACCACACTTGCAATGGAACTTAGTCCAATACTGGTCCAATAACAGTCAGGAACCTTGGATAATTTAATCCAAAGAGGCATTGATGTAATTGGAGAATTGCAAGGACTCATCCCCCACGCACTAATCAGCAACGGGGATTTACCAATGTATAAAGTTCCTCGAGCAATGAAATTATGCAAATAAATCTCAGAATCAAATTTAAATATGAACACATTGGAGTCTTTTTGAAAAACATCAAGTAACCCAAACTTTGACCACGATTTGAGGGCATGATCATGAACAAGTTTAAAAGGGGGGTGACTTTTTGTGAACGTACCTACAACACAATTTTTAAATTTATCGAGGCCTTGTTGGAGCACATCATCCAGAAGACAAACAACCGTTACTCCCTTTGGCAAGGGTCAGCATCCACTTTAGGCGCTAGTCCTTGCTTGTTTGTAAAGACCGGTAACCCGAATTCATCCCTACCGCTTATGAATTTAGAGGCGTCATTAAGACCAGCGTTAAATTCCACTCTTTCATTGAGTGCCTCCTTTTCCAGATCAACCAAAGAGATCCCTCTTTTTTCCAACATCCTCTGCATTTCCTGGTATTTCAGGCGAAGCGCAATGAGTTCATTCCTATCCTCACGATTAGTAGCAAACGTTGCTCTTGCTGCTCTGTTCACCGATTCTCTTTCTATTCTTGTTCTATCATCTTCATGAATAAATTCCTCCTCCTCGGAAGATGTTTCGAAACTTTTCTCTACCGGGATTCCACCCGAACTACTAGGCATACTAGGCCCCTGAATTCCATCGGAATGTGATTCCAAGTGGTTTTGCTCTTTTTTGCCACTCAAAAGTTCTTGAAATACACCACCGGCTACCTGAAAAGGTATACCAATTTCATCTAGACCAAACTCCAGCGAAGCTCCATCATGGTCAACCGGAGTACCATCTGAGTTTACATTAGAGTCTTGAGAACCCATCGACAGGAAAATAAGGTTAAAAAAAGCAAGTTTTATAAATATATATATAAGAAATGTGGTGTTTAGGTTTAAGATAGAGAGGAGTGGATTCGTGTATGAAAATATTTAATAGATCCGATGGATTAGGTGTGTGGGAAGAAGGCGGCAGAATTAGGGTTTAGACATTAAAGCTTCTAACCTAGAGAGAAGGGAGAGGAAATTTCTAGAGAATTGGACAATTTTGTAAACCTTCATATTTTGAATCAATTTTATTATTTGGAAATATTTATTGTGTGTATTTAGATGCGTTCTTGACAAAAATAGCTTGATTGTTACTTGCATTTGTTTTGTTTTTATCTAATATAAATGTATAAAATGTGTCTAATTTCTTGATTTTGCAAGTTGCAGATATTATGGATATGGAGTGCGGGCCTCTCGATAGATCGCTCTTGACCATGCAGGACGACCATATTAGCAGTGTGATATGGCAGGGGGAACGAGTGATAAGTTGGATGTCAGACAATATACAGCTAATTGGGAGGAGTGGAAGCTTGATGCTCGTCAGAAAAGTTTGCTGAAGGACTGGGGTTTTGGGGTGTTTACTAACAACCGGTCAATTCCTCAGAATGACATATGTTTGATCACGGCCTTAGTGGAGAGGTGGAGGCCGGAGACCAACACCTTTCATTTCTCATTTGGTGAGTTGACCATCACCCTGGAGGATGTTTATATGATTTGGTAAGACTCCAAGACAGTACTGGGTTAAGCAGTGGAAGGATTTGAGATTGAGTGAGAAAGCTCGTGAAGAAATGTATAAAGACGGGGTAAAACTGAGCGCGCTGAAGGAACAATATAAGGAGAAGCTAGTGAATCCTTCTCCAGAGTTTATCGGGGAGGATGATGTAGTGTACACCCGGGCTTAACTTCTTTACGTCATTGGGGGTGTGTTGTTTCCCACATCGAGCCGGAACATTGTCCATCCTAGGTATTTCATACCTTAGTTTCTCAATTCTTGCATATGTTTCCTTAATTTTTTTAATTCTTGATAATATCCCATTAATTTGTTTAATTCTTGATAATATCACCTTAATTCCTCAATTTTATCCTTAAAATTCACATTAATTGCATTTTATCCTTAATTTGTTTAATTATTGATACTATCCCCTTAATTCCTTAATTTTATGACTTAAAATTAACATTTCTTACATTTTACCCTTAATTTGTTTAATTCTTGATAATAGCCATTAATTCCTCAATTTTATGCTTTAAAATTCACATTAATTGCATTTTATCCTCAATTTGTTTAATTCTTGGTAATACTTCTGGTAATTTGTTTAATTCTTGATAATATCACCTTAATTCCTCAATTTTATGCTTAAAATTCACAATAATTGCATTTTATCCTTAATTTGTTTAATTATTGATAATATCCCCTTAATTCCTTAATTGTGTAACGCCTTTAGAATTTTTGACTTGTAAATTATTACCAATATGTGAATACGATTAATTTTATATGTGGGTGATAATTGTTTGATAGGCTCTTTGTGCTAATTAGAGTAGTCTTAAAATTTATTTTGTTTAAAAGAGCTATTTAAAATTATTTTACATTTATTGCTAGTAATAGCAATTGAGATTTTATTTGTGATATTTTATTTAGCAATGATGATCTTTGTAACACCCGCAGATCCGGGGTCGGAGATCTGGGTTGTCACGATCCCTTGTTCCGTACAAACACTTAATACTTGAACCATAAAATAATAAATCAACACACATGATGACCCCACCATCAATATACTCACGCTAGTTATGTCTCAGAAACGAACTTACAAAAACAGTAGTCATATGATCCATAATTTAAAGTTATTACAACCCAAAAGTAAAATACTCGCAACTTACTACCAGTATGATTTCTATGTGAAACCATAAGGCAGCGCAAAAGTTTGTTCTTGTTCATTAGTATACATAAGTGATACTTATAAATAAACTGGAGCAACAAGAGTTACACTCCGAACCAACTCAGTACTTCTACCTGATCAACTGTAACAACCATGCTACGGGCGGCCTGTATGTCCCTGACGCGCTTCCGAGCGGTACGACGAATCCTGGCCATCTACTCTAGCTATTGTGTTGTGATATATATATATATATATAAAAAGAAAGCAAGAGTGAGCACTCGGCCCAGAAATAATACAATACAGCATAAGCATATAGGTAAGCTTATATCATAAAGGAAAACCTTTAAAACTTCATTCGTATACAGAATGATATATTTATTTCTCTTTTCGTCAAAACATACCATACAGTACGACTACTGTATGAGGAACATCATTACTCATCACTGTCACATTATCACTAACTCAGCGCCTAGGCTTTTGTTACAATGTGCAGCACAACTCCAATTGGAGAGAAGGGAATGTACTGGAACACCCGATACACGGTGATCAGCCGTTGTATCGTAACTTTTCTTTTCTACTAGTAGAAGGACGACTTCCTGTTCGGTTATCACCCTGACCGCATACGGGCCACTGTGCTAAGAGATCACTACCTCGGCGCCTATTTCGTCACCGGGCAAGCCTTAGCACACAAGAGATCACTACCTCGGCGCCTATTTCGTCACCGGGAAAGCCTTGATAATTTTGGCACTACCCCGGCACCAGAAACTTCATGTTTATGCCATTTAATGTAACCATGGTTTCTGTCTAAACTACCTAAGTAAAATTCGACATGGTAACGGCGCTTAAACGTACTTCCCGTGTTTTTAAACACTCAATACAACCACCAATCCATAATCAACCAAACACCAATCAAACCTCAAGCTAATACTACTATTTTCTGTCCAAACATGGTCATACCCTAGTTCATAAGGTTATCCACAAATCAACCATCAAACATGCTTAAAATCATGCATACATGCTTCATTACTACATAGTTCTTAAACAATCACTTATAACTACTAGATCAAGCATAATCTCAAATAGGGAAGAAGTTTTATACCTTCCTTGGAACTTAACAAAGGCTATATATGGATGGTATATCCTTCCTTGCTCCTTAACTATGCTAATCAAACCTAAAAACATCAAAACAAAACAAGATCTTATGAGATTACTATTCACATCACTATTCATCATCATCTTTGAATCCATTTTTGAGTAAGCTATCCATCATGGATGAAGCTAAGATTAGAGATCTACCTTGGATATTGGAAGAGGGTGATTTAGAGCCCAAGATCAAGATTTATGGTTGAGTGGAAGTGGTAGAAAAATTCTTAAGGAATTGATGGAAGAAGAAAAGCCGAATGGTCTTGTTCTTCAAGATGCATCTTTTCTTGATTTGTTTTGTTCGATTTTCTTTTCTTTTGTTTTGTCTAATTAATCCTTAATACTTTGTCATTTAATTGTGTGGCTAATGTCTTGTTTTGTCACCAATGACAAGGCACTTTTTAGACTTGTGGTTGTGGTGAAAGTGGTGACAAGGTGGTGATTCATCACCTTGTCATCACTTTGTCATGCATATGTCACCCCTCCGCATCCTGCTTATGTCATCATTTGTATCCTCAATCCTCTTATATATTGCACTTGATGATCTTATATAATACTCCTCCTTTGGTTAGGGTTTAATCCATAATTTGTTACGCTTTTGTTTCGCGATAGTTTCAAGTGATTCTAAAAACGTTTCTCTGTACCAAAGCTAGGGGTACTTCCTTGATCTTTCCATTATCTTTGTCTAATATATAATCTTAGGTTTCTCACCTTGGTTTAAGATATGATCATGGATTTCTCATTCCACATACTTTCTTAAAACGATCAAATCAATACATCCTTGATTGTCCAGTGAATAGTGATTTAAAACTCGAATGGGAATCTTCGGATTCTGATTGCGTTTACATTCTTTTATTCTTCCTATACATCAACAATATAGCTTCGAAACATTCATTCCATGCCATCCACATAGTGTGGTCTGAAAAACTTTTCATCAGCAAATTTACTATTCATCAGTGGCAAATTTACTATTCATTAAGGTTTTAAATATTACAAAAATTTGGGATATTACAGTCTCCCCTACTTAAAAGGATTCCGTCCCGGAATCAGATCAAAATAGATGAGGGTACTTTTCTAGCATTGCGCTCTCTAGTTCCCAAGTGGATTCTTCAACATTATGATTTTTCCACAAAACTCTTACCAGATTTATAACTTTATTCCTTAGTACTTGATCCTTGCGGTCAATGATTTCCACCGGTTGCTCTATATATGACAGGTCTGGTTGTATATCTACTTGCTCGTATTCTACCACGTGTCTGGCATCCGGATTGTACTTCCTTAACATGGATACATGGAACACGTTGTGAACTTGCTGCAGGTTTGGGGGCAAGGCTAGCTCGTAAGCTTCTTCCCCGATGCGTCTCAAGATCTCGAACGGTCCAATATATCTGGGGCTCAGTTTCCCTTTCTTTCCGAATCTCATCAATCCTTTCCACGGAGATACTTTCAACAGCACAAGATCTCCCACTTCATATTCCTTGTCCTTTCGGGCCAAGTCTGCATATTTCTTTTGTCTGTCTTGGGCTGCTACCAGCCGTCCTCTAATAAGGTCTATTACATTCTTAGTCTCTTGGACCATCTCGGGCCCGAGCATTTTTCGCTCTCCAACTTCATCCCAGTACAAGGGTGATCGACATCTTCTTCCATACAAGGCCTCATACGGGGGCATCCCGATACTTGCATGAAAACTATTTGTTAGGAATATGTTGTTCTTGATGATAAACATAAAACACTTAGTAGAATTTGTGTAAAGTCATTTTTGTAACTGTCAACGAAATGGCATGCTTTGCAGCATTCCGTTGACAGGAAGCTCATCAACGAAATGAGTGTTGTAGCAATTGCATTGTACAATACTTCACAGTATGATAGGCATTCTGTTATATGTTTTAGATAGGTTTTCTAAGTCATGTTGACTAAGTACTAGATAGGCAAAATAGGTTGGTTAATTGTAAATATGTTATGCCTTGTAATTTTGACTAAGTGAAGACATGTCAACGGTATGAAGATTACTCTGTCAACGGTATGGAGTTTACCCATCAACGAAACGAGGGAAACACCATCAACGGAATGAAGATTGAAGCTATCAACGAAACACATCTCCTTGCTATCAACGAATCAATGTTGCTTTTTGAACAGTTGACAAAGTGATAGTGACAGTTTACTGAACAGATCTAAAAGGAGATATGGAAGTGTACTTTGCATTGGAAGCCATCAAAGTGGATACTGGAAATAAGGAAACATTCCAATTTCCAATAAGGCTCTTGGAAATGATTATAATGAGCATGAAGACAAAAGCAAAGATCTCCAAGGACCATTGGACAAAAGGAATGAAAAGCAAGCTACTGATGGTTACTACTATTATTCTTTAGTTTAACCAAACGTAGAATTGTAAACTTGGGATTATATAACCAAGTGTAGCAGTTACTTTAGAAAGAAGAGAAGAAACACAAATAGATTGTATTAGCTATTTTTGAGAGCAATTCTTCTCTACAACCTTGTAACTGAGCAGCTGTGTACTTTTGTATCACAGATTATTTCCGCAATAAAAACACTTCAGTTGGATCATCAAACAATCCAACTGAATTATTTATATCTTGTGTTTTTATTTATTCAGTTTAGTTTTATTTTAAAAAGTGTTTAGTTTCAAGAAAATATCAAGAATTGTATTCAACCCCCCCCTTCTACAATTCTGTTAGGTCATTTGGGAATAACAATTGGTATCAGAGCAAGCTTCTAACATACAAGAAGTTTAAAGATCAAGACCAAAAACAGAAACCATGGTGAAGAAGGATGCAGGTGTGAAGATACCAGTTCTTGATAAAGACAATTACTTTCACTGGAAAGTAAAGATGCATTTACATCTCATGTCTATGGATGAGAGGTATGTAGACTGCATTGAGAAAGGTCCACACGTTCCCATGAAGCTTGATTCTAGAGTTGGACTGCCAGATGATGCACCTGATGTAGAGATTCCAAAAACTGTCTCAGAATGGACTGTTGAAGATATTGCAGAAGTCCATAAAGACAAAAGGACCATGAACATTCTGTTTAATGGTTTGGAGCAAGAGATGTTTGACAATGTTATCAACTGTACAACCTCTAAGGAAGTATGGGATACTGTTAGAACTCTCTGTGAAGGAACTGAGCAAGTCAGGGAAAATAAAATGCAACTCCTTATACAACAATATGAGCATTTTCATTTTAAAGCTGGTGAAACCCTAAATGACACGTTTAGTAGGTTTCAAAAGCTTTTGAATGGATTAAAGTTGTATGGGAGGATCTATCAAACCAAGGATTCAAACCTTAAATTTCTTAGAGCTCTTCCAAAAGAATGGAAGCCTATGACTGTTTCTCTCAGAAACACTCAAGAGTACAAAGACTACACTCTTGAAAGGCTTTATGGAACCTTGAAGACTTATGAGCTGGAAATGGAGCAAGATGAGGAAATTGAAAAGGTACAAAAGAAGGGTGGATCTATTGCATTGATTGCATCTGTGAACCAACTTGAAGATGACAATAAAGAAGCTGCAAAGGCCACAACTAGTCGATCTAGTTGTAGGAGTGATGTTAGCAAGGGTAAAGACAAGATGACAGAAGAAGAAGAATCAGAACCAGCCAACTTGGAAGACTTAGATGAGATTGATGAACACATTGCTTTTCTGTCTAGAAAATTCTCTAAGTTCAAGTTCAAAAGAAACTCAGAAGCAAGGCCACCAAGAAGAGACTTTCAACCTAGCAAAACAAACTGGATTGAAAAGTCTAAATCAAAATGTTTCAATTGTGGAATGCTTGGTCACTTTGCTGGAGACTGCAGAAAGCCCAAGGTTGAGAAGGGCAACAGGAAATTTGAGCCTGTTGATTATAAAAAGAAATACTTTGAACTTCTCAAACAAAAAGAAAAGGCTTTCATGTCTCAGGAGTATGATTGGGCTGGTAATGGTGAAGATTCTGATGATGATGTTGAGTATGTCAACTTGGCTCTTATGGCTGACAATCATGAGCAGGAAGCAAGTTCCTCAAGCAACCAGGTAACAATTACTAATCTTTCTGAGCTTTCTAAAGAGGAATGCGACAGTGCAGTAAATGAAATGTCTACTGTATTATATAATTTGCGTGTTACTCTTAAATCACTTACTAAAGAGAATTCTAGAATAAAAGAGACCAATCTGCTCTTAAGTGATAGGAATGCAATGTTAGAAGCACAGCTCATTGAATTTGAGAAAATGAGATGTGTTAGTAGGGATGCTAAGAAGGAACTTGAGAACGTGTTACAAAGGGAAGAAATTCTTAAAACACAACTTGAGATAGAACAAGGTGTGATTGCAAAATGGAAGGATGCCAGGAATGTTGCTGCCAACATAATTAATGTTCAAGGCGTGGAATCCTTCTGTGAGCAATCATGGAAAAGGAACAAAGAGAAGCTAGGGTATGTTGGTGAAACCTTAGAATCAGAAACTGAGTCAACAAACAACAAGGATCATTTGTTGAAGGTTGATATGTCAACGGAATGCAATGTTTCGTTGACAGATGAACCATCAACCGATCAGGCTGTTTCGTTGACAGAGAAAAGAAAGGATGAACTCACTAGACTTAATAACAAGTATGGTCCTGTCACCAAGAACTTTGTTCAAGGTGAGTCTAGTAAATCAAAGAAAGTTGAGAAGCCTGTTGAGAGAGCTAATGTAGGTAACTTGTCTAACAAGCAATTGAAAGACAAGTTAGAGAAAGTTCAGGTTGAGGCTAAGGGAAATAAAAAGAATAACAGAAATGGCAAGGTAGGGATTAACAAACACAACAATTACACACCTGATAAATATGCACCTAGAAAGACATGTGTCAATTGTGGAAGTGTTAATCATTTATCTACTAACTGCAAATCTGTTAAGAAATCTGCTAATGTGAAAATGCCCAAGCCTGCAATGAACAGTTCCATGCCTAAAATGCCCGTTATGCCTAACATGTTTGCTCCATATGCACAATTTCAGAATCCATATGCTAGCATGCCATTTGTGCCTAATCCTTACATGAATATGTTTAACATGCCACAAATGCCATGGAACATGAATAACATGATTGTTCCTCCAACTATGCATGCTATGAATGAAAATATGAGCAACCCTCAGAAATCAACACCAAGGGTAAAGATTGATTTGAATCAATCTGAGCCCAAAGTGAAAAATGGTACAAAAGGGAATGCAAAGGCTAACAAGACAGGACCCAAGGAAACTTGGGTACCAAAATCAACTTGATTTGGGTTTATTGTGTGCAGGGAGACAAAAGGAATCTTTGGTACTTGGATAGTGGTTGTTCAAGACACATGACTGGTGATTCTACCCTGCTCATAGAGTTTCAGGAAAGAGCTGGCCCTTGTATTGCTTTTGGAGATGTCAGCAAAGGCTACACAAAGGGATATGGCTTGATTTCAAAAGAGAATGTCATCATAGATGAGGTTGCATTGGTGGATGGTCTTAAGCACAACTTGCTTAGTATCAGCCAACTTTGTGACAAAGGATTTTTAGTTACTTTTTCGAAAGAAGCCTGTGTTGTTTCTAAAGGAGGAAACAACAATGTGGTAATGACTGGATTCAGAAGAGGGAATGTGTACATTGCTGACTTTAGTAGCACAAGTTCAGAAACCATCACCTGTCTTTTCAGCAAGGCAAGCAAAGATGAAAGTTGGTTATGGCACAAGAAATTATCCCATCTGAATTTCAAAGTTATGAATGATTTGGTGAGAAAGGATCTTGCTAGAGGAATTCCACAAGTGGAATTTTCCAAGGATGGTTTGTGTGATGCCTGTCAAAAAGGGAAACAGAAGAAGGCATCATTCAAAAGCAAGACAGAGTCATCAATTGTCCAGCAGCTTGAATTACTTCATATGGACCTATTTGGCCCTGTAAATGTTATGTCCATCTCAAAGAAGAAATACTGTCTTGTGATTGTTGATGATTTTTCTAGATTTACATGGACTTTCTTTTTGCACTCTAAAGATGAGGCAAGTGAAATCATTATCAATCACATCAAGATGGTAAGCAATCATCCTGATTTCAAAGTAAGAAGGATTAGGAGTGACAATGGGACAGAATTCAAGAATTCAAGCATGAAGGTGTTCTGTGAAGAAAATGGTATTTTGCATGAGTTTTCAGCAGCAAGAACACCACAGCAAAATGGTGTAGTTGAAAGGAAAAACAGAACACTTATTGAAGCTGCAAGGACAATGCTAGATGAATCAAAGTTACCTACATATTTTTGGGCTGAGGCAGTTAACACAGCTTGCTTTACTCAAAATATTTCTTTGATTAATCAGGCCAAGGGAATGACCCCTTATCATCTACTCAAAAGAAAGAAGCCACTATTAGATTTTCTTCATGTCTTTGGATGCAAGTGCTTTGTTCTGAGAAATCAAGCTGAGCATTTGGGGAAATTTGAAGCAAAGGCAGATGAAGCAATATTTGTGGGATATGCAGCAGGGAAAGCTTACAGAGTCTATAATCTCAGAATCAACATTGTTATGGAATCTGTACATGTTGTTTTTGATGATCTCAAAATACAAGGTCTCTGTGATGAAGGTTTCCATGAAAGTCTCTCTTTTGAGAATGAGGAAGGAGAACAAGTGAATCATGATAAGGCTACTGAGAAACAGCCTAAAGTTGTTGTATCTAGCACAGATGACAGCAGCAGTGAAGATGAAATTGCTGCATTAAGGTTAAAAAGGATAGCAGCTAGCAGACCAAATGGTCATTTCGTTGACAGTCATGATGGTGGATTCGTTGACAGTCAGAATGAGCGTTTCGTTGACAGCCAAAACGGTCATACCGTTGATAGTCATAGGAATGCTTCTAGAAGTGATCAATTAGGGACAACAAACTCAGGGGGAGTTTCTCAAGGACAAATATCCAATCAAGGCAATCATGATCATGAAGCTACGTCTTCAAGAGCAAATCTACCTCCCTCAAGGAAATGGACTAAAGATCATCCCTTTGAACTTATTATAGGGGATGTTTCTTCAAAAGTCCAAACTAGAAGAGCAACTCAAGAAGAATGTCTATATAGTAGCTTTCTGTCTCAAGATGAGCCAAAGAAAGTTGAGGATGCACTTCTAGATCCAGATTGGGTTTTAGCCATGCAAGAAGAGCTAAACCAATTTGAGAGAAACAATGTTTGGAAGCTGGTGCCCAGGCCTAATGACAGGAGTGTTATAGGCACAAAGTGGGTGTTCAGAAACAAGATGGATGAAAATGGCATAGTCACAAGGAACAAAGCTAGACTGGTTGCAAAAGGCTACTCACAGGAAGAGGGAATTGATTTTGATGAAACCTTTGCTCCTGTTGCAAGACTAGAAGCAATAAGGATTTTCCTAGCCTATGCAGCCCATGCCAATTTCAAAGTCTATCAAATGGATGTGAAGAGTGCTTTTCTGAATGGGGAATTGGAAGAGGAGGTGTATGTAAGTCAACCTCCTGGTTTTGAAGATGATGATTTTCCAGACTATGTGTACTTCCTTCTCAAAGCACTCTATGGTTTGAAACAAGCACCTAGAGCCTGGTATGACACTCTCTCACAGTTCCTCCTTGAGAATCATTTCACTAGAGGTACTGTAGATAAAACTCTTTTTCACAGGGTTGTAAATGGCTCTACTTTACTTGTTCAAATTTATGTAGATGATATAATCTTTGGGTCTACAGATGTGAAACTTTGTCAAAAGTTTGCCAAGCTTATGCAAAGTAAATATGAAATGAGCATGATGGGAGAATTAACTTACTTTCTTGGTCTTCAAGTAAAGCAAGTTAATGAAGGCATTTTCATTAGTCAAACAAAATACATTCATGATTTATTAAAGAAATTTAACCTAATCGAATGCTCTACTGCCAAAACTCCCATGCCTACTGCCACCAAACTTGAATTGAATACTAAGGAAAAATCTGTGGACATTTCAAGTTACAGAGGCATGGTAGGCTCACTTTTATATTTAACAGCTAGTAGACCTGATATTATGTTTGCTACATGTCTATGTGCTAGATTTCAGGCTGATCCTAGAGAATCCCATTTAGTTGCTATTAAAAGAATTTTCAGATATCTCAAAGGAACACCAAACCTTGGCATTTGGTATCCTAGAGAATCTGGTTTTGAACTAATTGGTTATTCAGATGCAGATTTTGTAGGATGTAAAATTGACAGGAAAAGTACAACTGGAACCTGTCAATTCCTAGGAAACAAGCTTGTGTCATGGTTCAGCAAGAAACAAAACTCAGTTTCTACCTCCACAGCTGAGGCTGAGTATATTGCAGCTGGAAGTTGTTGTGCACAGATTTTATGGATGAAAAATCAACTTCTTGATTATGGATTAAGAGTTGAGAAAATTCCTATTTTCTGTGACAACACTAGTGCCATTGCCATTACTGAAAATCCAGTGCAGCATTCAAGGACCAAGCACATTGACATCAAGTACCATTTCATTAGAGAACATGTTATGAATGGTACTGTGGAGTTACATTTTGTTCCAAGTGAACAACAACTTGCAGACATCTTTACCAAGCCACTTGATGAATCAACATTCTCAAGATTAGTAAGTGAGCTAGGTATGCTAAATTTCTCTTAATTATTTTTGAGATATTTGCAAGTTAAAATGCAGCCAGAAACTTGCTATGTTTTTCTGTGAATTAATTTTCTTAGGAAAAAGTGAAATTTTGTCTAAGTCAAAATTACTATGTCAACGAAACGAACCATTTCGTTGACAGTCTTAGCAGTTTTCTGGGTGTTTCGTTGATAGCTCTTTTATATCAACGAAACACAGTTTTATCAACGAAATAAGACGGGACTTTAACCGCCCAATCCTGATTCGTTGATTTAGCGCTTTTAATCTGAACCGTTGAAATTTGACACGTCTTTTACCACGATCTATGCATACACCCCTGTAAGTATAAATCATGATAATACTTTAAAAGTAACGGTTATATTTTTAAGCCAATCCAGTAATTTACATTTATTATTGGATTCATTTTTTCTGAGAATTTTTGGGGGAGTATTTAAGAAATTTTATTTTCATTATTTCTTTTTACCTGTTCTCAAAAATTCCAAAGGCTTTTTCTCTCTTCTTCTCTCTAACAAGCAATTCAGTTCGAAGCTTTCCTTTAATCAACAATGGCACCTATAGTCAAGCTTATGTCTGCTGGAGGGTTCATCTATGAGAAGAACAACTCCATCCCTTTTGTTGTCAAGGAAAACCCGAACAGACTGTTCTTCAAAATGATGGATTTCATGAAGAATTGCAAGTTGAGCTATGCAATGTTTCACTCTACACCACTCTACAATGAGATAATCGAGGAAATTTGGACCTCATGTGAGTATAGTGGAACAAACTGCACACTACAATTCACTCTTCAAGGTAATGAGTACATAGTTAATTCTGATGTTTTGCAAGCATGTTTACATATTCCTGATAATAACTGTGATGTTTTGCCTGCTAACACTGAAATAACTACCATGCTAAATTCTATAAACTACTCTTTGCCTACTGATAATCTGGGTAGAATAATTAGGAGAGGTTTGGTTAGGGAATACAGTTATTTAGCTGATGCATTCATTAAGGTCTTTTCTGGAAAGATTAGTAATTTTGATGCATTAACTAACTCTATGTTAATTCTCCTAACCATGCTTCTAAATGATAGATATCACAACTTTAGCACCCAACTTATGTATGAAATTGGTGCTAAGTTGGGTGACAAAGCAAATAGGAAGAAAAATATCTATTATGCTAGGTTTCTGATGATGTTGGCTAACCATGTTAGTCCAGCACCATTAGTTATCTCTAACCCTAATGCCAGGTTTGAGTGCTTTGTGCAAGAAAAGAGAGTATTGACAGACATACTGAGGCTGAACCACAATGGTGATGTTCCAGTGGTGTATCTGCCAATCATTGAGGTAACTACTACTATCCCTGTTAGTGTAGCTAACACCTCTACTGTTTTACCTTCCAATGTTGCTATGGAGTCTGTAGCTGTGACCCAACAGGCTCCTGCCCTAGCAACAAAACCAAAATCAAAGAAATCCTCCAAGCCAACCTCAGGTGCTTCTCAAAAGGCACCTGTTGTAAAAACTACCACACAACCTAAGGGGAGTGAGTCTGGAGTTGTGAGAGGTGAGGGAAGGGGTGAACATCAAAGAAATCCCAAGGATAAGGAAGGACAGGTTAGTGTGTACCAGCCAAGCCCCATTGTGTCTTCCCAACAAGGCACAATGAGTAACATGGATTTAAACACAAGTCTAATTGCATCCTCCCAAAAGGATGTGATTATTGAAACAAGCTCTCCTCCTAGAGCACAGTCCAAAAGGGTAAGGGACACTTCAAGCCCACAGTCTACATTTTCCCAATACCAAAGGAGAGTGAAGAAAAAGTCCAAGGGTACACAGGGTGCACACACACTGGAAGCAACACTTCCAGTTTCTCAAATTCAGCTTGATGTAACCCCTATCATTACTCTGGGGTTACAGTCCCATTCTCTAAACATCAATCTTGAATTATCTCCATCAAATTCACCAACTCAATCTTTAGATGTGGACATGATCCATACATCTATTCCTGATTCTCCAACTCTAATCTTGGAGAAGCCCCACTCTGAAGCTGGTGGCCATCACTTGTTAAGTGATTTGTTGGGCCATCAACCAATTTTTCCTGAAGTTGCAAGGGGATCTGTGGACCAATCTTTAAAATCAATCACCACAGACTCTACTGTAATTTCTCATTCTCAAAGTGCTTTCTTGACTTCATCAACGAAACAGTCTATTTCGTTGACAAGTGTTTCTCCATCAACGGTATCCATACCGTTGACAGTTCAAACTACCATTCCGTTGATAGTTCACTCTGCACCTTTAATTGAAAATCAAGTTGTTCCCACAACTAGTGCAGATGATCTAGTGGTAGTTGAGACACTTCTAGGACTGAGAGGGAGTGAAACTGAGAGGCTGGCTTGCAGCCAGGCAAAAGGAGAGAATGTGAGTGAGAGGCTGGCTATTTCTTCCAGCCAGGCAAAAGGAGAGATTGAGAGTTCCACCTTAGAAGGTAAAGGTGAGGGTGTGAGAGGTGTGAGCCATGGGGAGCCCATGATGCAAGAACAGAGTGGAGAGAGAGAAGGGACTACAGGAGTAATAAGGATGGAAGCAGTCATTGCTAGTGAGTTAATGGAGGTCAGTGAGGGAGAAAGGGAACTTACTTTCCAAGAGGTTTATCAACAAACTCTGGATAGTATTTCCCTGGATCCTGAGACCTTTACTCATCCTGTGTCAGCCTATCAAGTTTTGGCTCAACAGGGCAATGTGGAGGCAGAGAGGTCACTACAACTAATTCACACAACTGCATCAATGCAAAGAGCAAAGGATGCCTTGACCAATCTACCTCCAGGGGCTGAAGCAAGTGGAGAATTTGATTTTTCTGATAATGAGGATAGCTTTGGTGACATTCTACAGGTGGCCACTACTGCACAGACTGGGACTTCTGTGGTGCCTCCTACACCAAACTGGCTTTCTCAAGATATGCATGGTAGATGCAATTTGGATGCTGCCATCACAAGGTAGTACAATGAAGCATATCTAGCTCATGAGTCTGCAGGAGCAAGGGACAAGAAATTCTACAAAGCCATCATGGATTCTCTGGAAATTCAAAGGCTACAAATGTTGCAGACAAGGATTGAGGCTACAGAAATCAAGGACTCAATTAGCAACCTTAGGGCTGCTACTGACAGGAGGCTAGATGAAAAGCTTCCTCTTCACACTGTCTCCAGGATGTCAAGGTTTTTCACCAAGGAACCTGAAGTGTCTTCATCTTTGAAAACTCTTTCCTCTAGAGTGGACAAAGTTGAGGCTACACTTAGTCACATGCAAAAGGAGCAGGAGAAGCAAACTCAGCTACTCACCCAGCTTCTGGCAGCTCAAGGGCTCCCTATCATCTCACTTGATGCTAACAAAAAGGGGGAGAAATCTAAGGAGCTAGACATTCAGATCACAAAGGTTATGGTCCCAGCCATCTCCTTACCAGAAGAGCCATTAGCAATGGGGGAGTTTGCAAGGAAGAAAAAGGACAGTATTGACCTGATCCAGGAAGCCTCTTTGAGGATGAAACTTGCAGAACAAATCAAGGATCACTGGTCAAATATTGAAGCAAAGGTCAAGAAGCTAGCTGACACTAAAAAGGTATCATCTGTTCAAGCTACTTCAATACCACCATCAACAAATGCAATGGTGACAGTGCAAATGGAGCCACAATTCAGGAGTTCCTATGTCATGGAACCCCTTCAGCATGGAGTCCTTCAAGATTCAAGGAATGAGAAAGGACAAGCTTCATGTTTGAGGAATGTGGATGCAAGAGGGATATCTCCAGTATCTCCCATAAAACCCAAAGGCAAGAACATAGAAAGGATAGCTTATCCTCCACCAAAGCCAGATGAGTTCAAAGTCTTAGGGAAGCTGATCAAGGAGAGCAAAGAAAGCAATCATCCAAGCATAAGGAACAAGAGGGCACTCATCTACAGGGATAGCAAGGAAATCTACATTTGGGTTGGTCACCCAAATTTTGCTAAGGCCAAAGCTGAAGAAAGTGAAAGGGCAGCAATGCAAGCTCTTGCAGTTGCTCAATCACTTGAAGATGAAGAAGCCCTACAGGAAGAAAAGGCCAAGGATAAAGCTAAGGAAGCTGGAAAGAAGAAGAGAACAAGTCAGCCAAAGGCTAGAGCTAAGAGGAATCTGAACTTTGATGAAGATGATTCTCAAGAAACTGCTCAAGACTCTTCCACAACAAGTGCACATCAAATTCCTGGTGATCTACCTATTGAGGGAAAGTTGGCTTGTGATCCTGCACATCCTGTCAATTTTCATGATCATCCAATCATGCCAAAAGAGGAACCTTTTGAATTTGATGAAGCCTACTTTCCAAAGTTCCTGTTAGAGAAGGACCAACCAATGAAGACAAAGAAGAGGTCTGTCAAAGCAAAGCCTGTTCTTGTGAGAAAGCCACAATCTCAAAAACCACCTGCAAACCCAGAGGACTGCATGTACATTGCTGACATCAGGGAAGAATCCAGTCTACATCTTGACTTAGACAACCTGGTGGAAGTAAGGGGAATTGCAGCTTCTCAAAAGTTGCCTGAAAGACTAGTGTTCATATTCAAGGGAGGTAGAGAACAAGTGTGGCCTCTCTACAGAATTTTAGGAGAAGACTATCAAACACTACTCTCAGTGTTTAGATGCTTGAAAAAGGACTTTGGTTTCACCAAAACAGCCAAGTCTGAGGTGGTCTCCAAAATCTGTCAGATAAAGGCTAGCTGGAACAAGCCTGAGGCTCTTCCCAGGATACTTAGAGTTCCCTCAACAGGAAAGAAAATCCATCTTCAACCTTATTGGATGATGGAGTTTAAGGACAAGGACAATTGCAGAAGATTCTTCAGAATGGAAGACCAGCTGGAGAAGGCATCTAATCAAACTCTAAAGCTGATGCAATCCAAGCTTGGTGATCAAGATGAAGAGGAGAAAATCTTCTACAGAAGGCTACAGGTCCAGATTGAGGAAAACAACTCCAAGAAAGGGAAGAAGACTATGCCACAAAGAAATCACAGATGAAACATTTGCTCAGACTAGAGGAGCATTTGTGGGCATTAGTCTTGTAAGTCTTATATCTTGTCTATAAAAATTTTGAAGCTTAATACATATTCTACTTTTGTAATTTATGATGTATCTGAGTGTTTTTGTTATCATCAAGTCTCTTGATTTATGGCTGTTATTCTATCAGTCATAAATTGGGGGAGATTGTTAGGAATATGTTGTTCTTGATGATAAACATAAAACACTTAGTAGAATTTGTGTAAAGTCATTTTTGTAACTGTCAACGAAATGGCATGCTTTGCAGCATTCCGTTGACAGGAAGCTCATCAACGAAATGAGTGTTGTAGCAATTGCATTGTACAATACTTCACAGTATGATAGGCATTCTGTTATATGTTTTAGATAGGTTTTCTAAGTCATGTTGACTAAGTACTAGATAGGCAAAATAGGTTGGTTAATTGTAAATATGTTATGCCTTGTAATTTTGACTAAGTGAAGACATGTCAACGGTATGAAGATTACTCTGTCAACGGTATGGAGTTTACCCATCAACGAAACGAGGGAAACACCATCAACGGAATGAAGATTGAAGCTATCAACGAAACACATCTCCTTGCTATCAACGAATCAATGTTGCTTTTTGAACAGTTGACAAAGTGATAGTGACAGTTTACTGAACAGATCTAAAAGGAGATATGGAAGTGTACTTTGCATTGGAAGCCATCAAAGTGGATACTGGAAATAAGGAAACATTCCAATTTCCAATAAGGCTCTTGGAAATGATTATAATGAGCATGAAGACAAAAGCAAAGATCTCCAAGGACCATTGGACAAAAGGAATGAAAAGCAAGCTACTGATGGTTACTACTATTATTCTTTAGTTTAACCAAACGTAGAATTGTAAACTTGGGATTATATAACCAAGTGTAGCAGTTACTTTAGAAAGAAGAGAAGAAACACAAATAGATTGTATTAGCTATTTTTGAGAGCAATTCTTCTCTACAACCTTGTAACTGAGCAGCTGTGTACTTTTGTATCACAGATTATTTCCGCAATAAAAACACTTCAGTTGGATCATCAAACAATCCAACTGAATTATTTATATCTTGTGTTTTTATTTATTCAGTTTAGTTTTATTTTAAAAAGTGTTTAGTTTCAAGAAAATATCAAGAATTGTATTCAACCCCCCCTTCTACAATTCTGTTAGGTCATTTGGGAATAACACTATTGTTGTAGGAAAACTCAATCAGGGGTAGGTGATCATCCCAATTTCCTTTGAAATCTATGGCACAAACTCTCAACATATCCTCTAAGGTTTGGATGGTCCTCTCACTTTGCCCATCCGTCTGGGGATGGTAAGCGGTACTCATGTTTAGCTTGGTTCCTACACATTCTTGAAAGCTTCTCCAAAATCTGGAGTTAAATCTAGGGTCTCGGTCTGACACAATGGAGATTGGAACTCCATGTCGCGCCACAATTTCTTTCATGTAAATATCCACTAGCCTATCGACAATGTACCTTTCATTAATCGGAAGAAAGTGGGCTGACTTCGTCAACCGGTCTACGATTACCCATATGGTGTCGTGATTAGCTTTGGTTCGTGGCAATCCTACTACGAAGGCCATGGCTATTTGTTCCCATTTCCATTCTGGAATCTCTAGGGGTCATAAGAGTCCATTGGGTCTTTGGTGTTCTGCCTTTACTCTTTGGCAGGTCAAGCATTTGCTTACCCACTATGTTACGTCCTTTTTCATGTTAGGACACCAATAATATTCCCTTAGATCCCTATACATCTTGGTACTTCCTGGGTGAATTGAATATCTCGAGCTATGACTCTCATGTAGAATCTCATCTTTTAATTTCTGATCATTAGGAATCCAAATCCGGTAAGTGTACCTCATAACTCCCTTATCATCTCTTTCAGTCCTTGATTCCTCTCCCGTCATTAGCTCTTTCCCTTCACTCATCATGCGTTCTTGACTTAATTTGATCTTTTGCAGCAATTCCGATTGTAGTGCGATTTCAAATAATTTCTCTGTGCCATCTCTGGTTATTTTAACCTCAATCTCCATCTTTTCAAACTCTTGGATTAACTTCTCTGAGGAGGTTATCATTTTGAGTCTCTCCTTCCTACTAAGGCATCGACCACCAAATTGGCCTTCCCTAGGTGGTAAAGAATCTCGCAATCATAATCTTTGATTAATCTCATATTGAGCTCTTTCTGAGTGAAAATGTACTTAAGACTCTTATGGTCTGTGTAGATCTCGCACTTTTCTCCATATAAGTAATGCCTCCAAATCTTTAAGGCGAAAACTATTGCTGCTAGCTCCAAATCATGGGTAGGGTATCTACTCTCATATTCTTTTAAATGCCTAGAAGCATATGCAATCACCCTTTCGTGTTGCATAAGCACGCATCCTAACCCTTTGTGTGATTCGTCACTGTAGATCACAAAATTCCCTTTTCCGTCTGGCAGTGCCAGTACAGGGGCAGTAACTAGCCTTCTTTTCAGTTCTTGAAAACTCTTCTCGCATTTCTCAGTCCACTCAAACTTCTCAGTCTTTCGGGTCAGTCGGGTCAATGGGGCTGCTATTTTAGCAAAATCTTTCACAAATCTCCGATAATACCCGGCTAAGCCTACAAAACTTCTCACCTCAGTCGGAGTGGTTGGTTTGTCCCAATTTAAAACGGCTTCTATCTTAGCAGGGTCTACTAGTACTCCCTCACTGTTGACCACATGGCCTAGAAACTGTACCTCTCTTAGCCAGAATTCACACTTGGAAAACTTTGTATATAACTTTTCCTTTCTCAACGTCTCTAACACTATTCTTAAGTGTCCTGCGTGTTCCTCCTCCGTCTTGGAGTAGACTAAAATATCATCAATGAAAACTATGACGCATGCGTCCAAATATTGCTTGAAGACTCGATTCATTAGGTCCATAAAAGCTGCTGGGGCATTTGTCTGCCCAAACGACATTACCAAAAACTCATAGTGCCCATACCTAGTACGGAATGCAGTTTTGGGTATATCCTCAGGTTTTATCTTTAACTGGTGATATCCAGTCCTCAGGTCAATCTTGGAGAAGTAAACCGCATCTTTCAACTGGTCAAACAAATCATCAATCCTTGGTAAAGGATATCGGTTCTTAATGGTCAACTTGTTTAGTTCTCGATAGTCTATGCACAATCTTAAACTACCATCCTTCTTTTTCACAAACAGGACTGGTGCACCCCATGGTGACACACTGGGTCTTATCATTCCCTTATCTAGCAATTCCTGCAATTGAATAGCTAACTCTTTCATTTCTACTGGAGCTAACCGGTACGGGGCCTTCGAAACTGGCGCCGTCCCTGGAGCTAATTCTATAGCGAATTCTATCTCCCTATCGGGTGGTAATCCCGGAAGGTCTTCTAGAAATACATCTTCAAATTCATTAACTATAGGAATATTTTGTAATTTAGGAACCTCTCGATTTGTATCTATCACATAGGCTAAATAAGCCTCACACCCATGCCGCAACAACCTCTTGGTTTGGGCCATGGTTAAAAACTTACGGGTTTGTCGTTGTCCCTTGAACACGACCTCCCGCCCTTTGGGTGTTTTGATCCATATTTTCTTTCTTTCACAATCGATCTGAGCACCATTGCTCGACAACCAATCCATTCCTAGAATAACATCAAATTCCCCTAATTTAAATGGGACCAAGTTTACAAGAAACTGTTGACCTTCTATTTCTAGACTACAGTCTAGGTGTATCTTATCAACTGGAATTACTTCCCAATTTGCTATCTCTACCTCTAATACCTCCTTTAATGGTTCCGCCCTAAGTCTTAACTGACTCGCGAAATCCCTCGAAATAAAAGACTTGGTAGCTCCCGAATCAAATAAAACATTTGCATTGACGGTGTTGAGTAAAAGGGTACCTTCTATCACATTAGTGTCCCTTACGGCATCTTTCACCGTCATGTTGAAAGTTCTAGCAGTTGGGGGCTTGTTAGAGGCGGCTCCACTGATTCTCGAGCCGGCGGGGTTTGCCATAGGGTAGTCTCTTTTCATGTGTCCTAATTTCCCACATTGAAAACACTTCTGATCGTTTCGAGGGCAAGTGCTGGAGTAATGCCCTGTTTTGTTGCACTTGTAGCAGGTTACCGACTTTAGGGCACATTCTCCCATGTGTTTTCTTCCACAAGTCTTGCAGTCAGGTAGTGGGGGTCGGGGTTGATTAAAATGGGACACTCCAGTCTGTCTGCCGCCCTGGCTTAGACTCTTATTCTCAGTTTTCTTGAATCCCGAGTTTCTTAAGGGTTGGGATCTGGTCCCTCCAAATGTCCTTGATGGAAAGCTCTTGTTCACCGAGCTTCCTCCTTGGCTACCAAACTTCCTCTTTTTCTCCTCTCTTCCTTTTTGACTTTGTTCACTACCTGCTTCCACTATGGTTGCCTTTTGCACTAGCGATGCATAGTCCGTTATTTCCAACACCGCTACTCTATTCTGAATCCATTTCTTTAGCCCTTGTTGAAACCTTCTTGACCTCTTCAAGTCAGTATTGACAAAATCTGGCACAAACCTAGACAACTCAGTAAACTTGGCTTCATATTCCGCCATAGTCATGTTATCCTGTTTCAGTTCTAAAAACTTCCTTTCCATTTGTTTCCATAAACACAGGAAAATAATTTTCCAGAAATAAGGTAGTAAACCTTGCCCAGGTAACAACGGTATTTGTTTCTAGGGTTTTCTTTGATTCCCACCAGTAGTTAGCCTCCCCTTTCAGGAGGTAAGTAGCAAATACGGTCTTTTGGACTTCCTCAATACTTAGGATTTCATAAGATTTTTCCATTTCCTTTAACCAAGCTCTTGCCTCAACAGGGTCAGCAGATCCCTGAAATTCCGGGGGTCCTAGAGACTTAAAAGCCTTAAAAGCACTATGCCCCGCAGTATTGGGGCCTGGTGGTGGTGGGTGCTGGTTCAAATTCTGTCGGAGTAGGTGCATGAACTGGTCCATCGGATTTCCACCGGGGACCTCCACATTCTGAGTACTTTCATACTCTTCCTCTTCGTAGTCCTGATCATCAAACTCATTATAATCATCATCCTCTCCGCTTCCTTCATACTCACCTTCCTCGCGATTCTGTCCTTCCGTTTCGGGGAAGTCTGGGTTTTCTTCCTCATTATGAGGGTTTTGCCTTTCATCTCCCTGGTTAACACTACCCTGAGCCGTAGGATTGGCAAGGCGTGCTCGGGTTCCCATACGTCGGGGTGGCATTTTCCTGATGTTTTAAAACAAAAACTTTTATTAAAACCATTTGTTCCTTCAAAATATGTGATTGGATCAATTGAGTTCCTTGATGAAAATCTTGGAAATCATCATTTCTTACACAAAATTTCTTTTCCCTTTTTTCTTTTGTCAAAATGGGGGTTGCACAGTTTATGTGTTGAAACTAATAACTTGTAAAACAGTTGAAATAGCAGGGGATATCAAATTTAAACTGAAAACTTTAAAGAAACCGAAATGCACGAATATATACATCAGTGACATAAAGTCACGAGATACTGAAGTCAAAGTTTCAACAAAAGCGAACATATCGCTGAAATACATCACCCGTACAACAGTCAAAAGCTAAGTGCTACCAGTCAACATCTGCTACGTTAGTCTGATCAGCCTATCTCTAACTCAGAAAGGATACTACTATACATCGGAACCATCCCACAAAAACTGGCACTACTAACGGCCATCTGAGTTTAGAGAACTAAGCTATCTGTCACCTATCAAGTTTCCCCTTCCGAGCGGGTCAGATTCCTGACACGCGCCATAGCATCTGCCCAAATCCTCTCTGTGGCCAGTCGGGGTACCAATCCCTCAGCAATAACAAACATGCCTCTCATGCGGACCATAGCTCGCCACTTGATGCGGGAAATCTCAAGTCTCATCTCCATAGGAGTCATAAACCTCATCCCGTCCTGATAAGAACGACGGGTCTCTCTCTCTGTTGCCAACTGTCTCCTCAGCTCATCAGCTCTAGCCTCTGCCGCTGCCAAGTCAGTGGTCAGCCGGCCTATCATCCAATCATGGATCACATTAGGTACTCCAGTAGGTGAGGGAGGAGGTGTATCTGGATCAGCCATGGCCTGGTCCTCCTCATATCCCTCAGGGGCAAGATCATAGTCATCGTCGGATGGTAACGGGCTCAATGGGGGCACATGAGGGGTAAGGGCTCTCATAATAGGCAGATTGTACATCCTGATGCCTCCTCGGCTAGCACTGTCCTCAGAAGTCTCATCATCATCCGTAGTAACTACATCAGGTACAATCTGATCCCCCTCAGTGGAATCATCATCATCAGTCGAATATCCATTAATAGAGGGAACCGGAGAAGTAGGAAAGTCAAACACAGTCGTAGGGTCCTCTTCCGGATCCTCGTCCGGGTCCTCAGTATCCTCCTCGAGATCCTCCATGGGGTCGTCCACGGGGTCGTCCTCAGCCGCCAGCAGAGCCTCGTCATGCTGGGTCTCAAAGTCATCAGCCTCCTCGGCCGCAAACACCTATACAAGCGAAAACTAGGTTACTATACTGTGTAATCAAAGTTCCCTTGCGGGTTTTAACAGTCGGTGCTACATCTGGTAGCCCAACCATGAACTCGATGGGAGTTCTTCTTATTATTATAGTTGCATTTATTTTTCCTAACGTCCTATCGTTTCTGAGATTAATAACTATACGCTCTGATACCATTTCTGTAACACCCCCAGATCCCGGGTCGAAGATCTGGGTTGTCACGATCCCTTGTTCCGTACAAACACTTAATACTTGAACCATAAAATAATAAATCAAAAAACATGGTGACCCCACCATCAATATACTCACGCTAGTTATGTCTCAGAAACGAACTTACAAAAACAGTAGTCATATGATCCATAATTTAAAGTTATTACAACCCAAAAGTAAAATACTCGCAACTTACTACCAGTATGATTTCTATGTGAAACCATAAGGCATCGCAAAAGTTTGTTCTTGTTCATTAGTATACATAAGTGATACTTATAAATAAACCGGAGCAACAAGAGTTACACTCCGAACTAACTCAGTACTTCTACCTGATCAACTGTAACAACCATGCTACGGGCGGCCTGTATGTCCCTGACGCGCTTCCGAGCGGTACGACGAATCCTGGCCATCTACTCTAGCTGTTGTGTTGTGATATATATATATATATAAAGAAAGCAAGAGTGACCACTCGACCCAGCAATAATACAATACAACATAAGCATATAGGTAAGCTTATATCATAAAGGAAAACTTTTAAAACTTCATTCGTATACAAAATGATATATTTATTTCTCTTTTCGTCAAAACATACCATACAGTACGACTACTGTATGAGGAACATCATTACTCATCACTGTCACATTATCACTAACTCAGCGCCTAGGCTTTTGTTACAATGTGCAGCACAACTCCAATTGGAGAGAAGGGAATGTAATGGAACACCCGATACACGGTGATCAGTCGTTGTATCGTAACTTTTCTTTTCTACTAGTAGAAGGACGACTTCCTGTTCGGTTATCACCCTGACCGCATACGGGTCACTGTGCTAAGAGATCACTACCTCGACGCCTATTTCTTCACTGGGAAAGCCTTAGCACGCAAGAGATCACTTCCTCGGCGCCTATTTCGTCACCGGGCAAGCCTTGATAATTTTGGCACTACCCCGGCACCTATTTCATTGCCGTGTAGGCCCTTCCAATTCCCATGATGAAAAATATCAATGAAACAGAAATCGGAATTTAATTCCATTTTTCCCAAGTACAAATACTTGTCAAAGCTTTGTAACCGTTCAGAATACCTTACTCCAGAGTAATTGAAAGGATTAAGTCAAAGTGTGGGTTGACATTAGTCAACGAAACTACCGATGATTACCACGTATTTTGAAATCATGACCAGGGAGTTTATTGAAATTTCAGAGTTTAGCAAGTTTGAAATACTTTACTTGAATGGGGGAGCCATCCCCAGCTGTAGTTATTCTAGAGGAACAATGGAAGTAAAACTTTGTCCTCGACTTCTTGAACTAGATTCCCAAATTTTCGATGAGTTAGAAAACACTATCCTCATTTAATTACCTTTAAATATCTTAAGATAATAGTTGGGAATCTCTATTTTAATATCTTTTCTGAAAATCAGAAATTTATATTTTTGTGTAAATAATAGAACCTTTAATCATATAATAAGTTTCTATGATTTTCAAATCATATTTGGAATATTTAATAAATACCCAAATAATAAATATTAAATTATTATTCAATATAAGACCACTTAAGTGAATATTCAAAATAATATTCACTTAAATAAAAAAAAATATTGAAATAATAAGAATTGAATTATTATTCAATATAAAATCACTTAAGTGAATATTCAAAATAATATTCACTTAATTAAATAATATTCAAATAATATTTATTATAATATTATTTAAATATCTCACCTTAAATACCCAATAATATAGATATTGGAATATTTAATAAATCTTTAAAATATAACTGTCCCTGGAACCTTCCAGCTTCTGACAGTAGGATCAAAACAAAATAATATTTTGACTCCCGGTCTAAGTTTTAAACCTATCATACAAGTACTCTATACTTAGAGTCTTTAACCTTTAACCTTGGTTTATATCTAGTGTTTACCTAGCATATAAACCTTATGTCTTATACAGCTTTTTATTAAAAGCGAAAACAGTTTATAAGTCATTTCACAGCATTAAAGCAGTATATTTATGAATATCACAACGTATATCACAACAACATCATTATATGGTGTAGGTTTTGAAAACTTGCCTTGGTGTCTTGGTGGTGTGGTAGTAGGGGCTTGAGAGTGTGCTCGTCGATCTATAACAAGATATACAATTTCCGTCAGTCCCCTAGAACCAATTAATGTGCTATAACTTAAGCACTCAAGTTCTATTAATAAAAATCAAACGTCTCGCTTTCGGTCATCTATAACCTCATGACGTTCTGTAACTCTTAAGTCAGAAGTTTGGGTGAAAGTCTATTCACAAAATCCAAGTACTTTTCCTTTACTAATTCCTTGTTTTTAACTATCCCCTTAAGGGTATTTCACTCGCGCGACCTTCGTTCGCGTATTTTTATAAAATCACCAACTTCTCTTTTTAACTCGAAACCTTCTAGGTTTCCTTTCCTAACAATCCATGCTAGTATCCATTTTAATATCTCGGCCAAATTCCATTTTTAAAGGGTTTGATCACTATCTCAAAGTTCATGCAATGAACTACTTAGTTACGCGAAACCGCTTTCACTAAAACGGACGTTTCTCCTAAACCGTAAATCATAACGACACGATTCTTTCGCTAAAACAAACTAGGAAACAGGGCCTACATGTTCATGGTCCGAAACTTCATGTTTATGCCCTTTAATGTAACCATGGTTTATGTCTAAACTACCTAAGTAAAATTCGACATGTTAACGGCGCTTAAACGTACTTCCCGTGTTTTTAAACACTCAATACAACCACCAATCCATAATCAACCAACCACCAATCAAACCTCAAGCTAATACTACTATTTTCTGTCCAAACATGGTCATACCCTAGTTCATAAGGTTATCCACAAATCAACCATCAAACATGCTTAAAATCATGCATACATGCTTCATTACTACATAGTTCTTAAACAATCTCTAATAACTACTAGATCAAGCATAATCTCAAATAGGGAAGAATTTTTATACCTTCCTTGGAACTTAACAAAGGCTATATATGGATGGTATATCCTTCCTTGCTCCTTAACTATGCTAATCAAACCTAAAAACATCAAAACAAAACAAGATCTTATGAGATTACTATTCACATCACTATTCATCATCATCTTTGAATCCATTTTTGAGTAAGCTATCCATCATGGATGAAGCTAAGATTAGAGATCTACCTTGGATATTGGAAGAGGGTGATTTAGAGCCCAAGATCAAGATTTATGGTTGGGTCATAAAATATTTATATTAAATTTAGAGAATGCTTTAATTATTTAATTAATAGCATAAAATAATTCTAAGCATTATTTTATTTCTACTTTAGTTTTAAACTCATGATTTAAATTTTATAATCACTTAATTATTTTAAATATTTATTTTGAGGGATGCTACACCTTCTAGATTATTTATTTTCAGTGGGTAATTTATTTATTTACCTAGAGAATGGTAAATTTTTATTTAAAATTATTTTTGAGATAAAAAGACATTTTATTTGATTATTTATATGTAAATGCAATTTTAATTATCTAATCCACAAAACTTATTTGTAACATATTATTTCTAATTGATGGGCATTATGAATTTACATCATGTTGACTCGTAAACACACAAGTATACGCGATCACAAATAGCAAGTGATAAATAGAATTCGTTCCGCAGAGACAAGGTGTAAATGCCAATTTAATACCTATGCAACAGTGTATGGTTACTTCTTAATGTTTGACCAATTATCAAATTGAGTTGTTAATTATTGACTTAACTAATAAAACAATTATCAACTAAGAGTGAATTAACCACGAGATTACTTATGTAATAGAAAACATGGAGTTCCAATTTCATTGAATATTTCACTAAGGGTTGACACATAGAATTGATATAGGTGATAAAACTTGATAATTAATCAGATAACACGACAAGAATATGAGCTATCTTTCAATATACTCATATCAAACCACTTAACATCCACAACAGTTAGAAGTCAAGAAGACACCACATCACGTTCAAATTATATATGTCTATACAATCTGGAAACACAACTGGTTTAAGCACAAGTTATCTATATGATTACATGGAGCAATATATATTGGTCAAATCATACCACTAATCATGAACATCAAATTAATTCATGAACCCATGCTAGTATGGCAAAATCTCAATCCTCGAATCCACTTCCGCAATCATCAAGGATTAATAAATTAGATGCTAGCTACACATCTATCAATTAAATCAACCATACTAGATTATCGCAATTAAGTCACCCAATAATCAATTACATGTCAAACACAATAATTACGTAAACAAATCCATTGGAACCCCATGATAATGATTTAGTTCATAATTAAACTAATCACCATCATGGGTTCCAAAGAAATCATAAATCTACAAACAATTAATAATAAATAATAAAAGAGAAATTGAGAGCAAAATAAATCCCGGAAAATGTAGAGAAGAAATACAAAAGATGAAATCAATGGGCCTCCTTGCTTGTCACGAGCTTGAATAACCCTCAAAATTGATCTCTCTCTTTCTTTCGATAATAATGTTCCAGATCCTAAATAACCTCCTAATAGATGTTTTTAAAGTCTAAGATATTACATAACAGAGCCAACTGCTAGCCCTACTGAAAATAGGCCCAAATATTATTTTGACCCGGAGAAAATAGAATGTTTCGAAAAAAAGACAGAACTCGCGCCCCTGCGCTTGGAAGTCGCGCCCCTGCGCTTGGAAGTCCCTGGAATCAGCTACAACCTGCGCTAGAGCGCCTAAATTTCGAGCAAGAGCGCCTCAGAGTTTGAGCAAGAGCTCCTCAATCTTGAGCAAGAGCGCCTCAGAGTTTGAGCAAGAGCTCCTCAATCTTGAGCAAGAGCGCCTCAGAGTTTGAGCAAGAGCGCCTCAATCTTCCTGTGTTCTGCTGAACTTGCACTTTGAAACATTTTCTCCACAAATCTCTAAATTAATTCCACACCACCCATAACACCATTTTAGCACTATAAAGCCTTCAACCATGCAACCTACAAAAATTACACAACAACGTGTCAAATGACAACGAAACTCGAGAACTTGCAAACGATTAAAGTCCAAACGGAAGGTAAATAGTGGATATAAAATCCACTTATCACATCATAGCCCTTGTTTTTATTAATTTAGCAATGGAGTTAGTGGGACAATTTTGTAAATTATAATCTATTTCTAGAACTAGGTAGTAGATAATATTATTTTTACATTACTTTTAAATCAGTTTCTACACACTTCCATTTTACTTCTTTAAAAGCCCACCCACCCTCACTTTTCTCTCATTTTCTCTGGGCCCGTTTCTTCTTCTTCTTCTTCTTTTTTCTTCCTCTCCCCGAGACCTCTCTCAAACACTCATCTTATTCTTTTCTTTTTTTTTTACAAGATTAAACCTCCAAATTACTAGTGATTCTCTCCACCAAATTTCAAGTGTGAGTAACCAAAACACTGCTCTCTCAAATCTCTACAACTCTCTTGTGTTAATTTCGAGTTTTGATTCAATTTTAAATTTGGGATTTTTCGGATTTTGACATCTCTTTGTTTAAAACTTACATGAAATGGTTGATTATTGGTAATATGGGTCATTCTCGATGAGACCCGCTAATTTTGGGCTCATCCGGGAAGAAACCCGACCATTGGCAATGATCCTTGTGAGCCATGGTCTTGGTTTTGTGTTTACAAGTTTGATTCAAGTCTACTCTTGCTTGATTGAGTGTTATAAGTTGATGCATGTCATTTATTTTATGATAATTGGTGATATTAGTTATAGATTTGAAGTGGGTTTTGATTTTTGTTAAGAATATGAGGTGTATGTGATATGGGTAGTATGAATTCAATCTCTTATGAAGTGAATGTTAGTAATCTTAAGGATTCTTGAGTAATTAGTATGATTTTGTAAATGGGTTGTATTTATAAAAGTGGTGTATGTGTTGAGAAAGTGGTTTATGTTGAAGATTTAAACTTGCATGTTAGTTTTATGATGAGCTTTGATTATTAGTAATGTTAGTTTTAGTAATTTAATTTTTATTGAAATGTTATTGTTTGGTGATGTGATTTTTGGATTGGGAAATGGGAGTTAAGGTGGAAAGGAGTTTTAGAAAGAGAAAGAGGGCCGAGAGGGAGGTGGTGAGAGAGAGAGAGAGATGCCGAGAGGGAAATGGAGAAAGAAGGAGAAGAGAGGACGATGGTGAGAGATTGGAGGAGACCGAGAAGGAGAGATTGAGAGAGTAAGAAAGAAATGAGTTTCAAAAATATGATTTTGAGTGAATATGTGTGTGTACTTTCAAAATATGTTTTTGTGTGTGTGTTACTTCAAAAATGTGATTTTGGTGTGAGTTATTCAAAAAAACATGATTTTCTAAAGGTGTGAGTGTGCTATTCAAAAATATGATTTTTAGTGAGTATATATGTGATCTTTCAAAGTGTGTTGTGTGGGTGAGTTCTTTTTAAACTATGTTCTTGAGGGTATATTTACAAAGGAAGTGTTTCATTTTCGTAAAATATATTTCGTGTGAGTGTGCCTTGTTTTAAAAAATTATATTTTTACGTGTGAGTGCTTCTTTCAAAAATATATGGTGTGTGTGAGTATGTCTTTTTCTAAAATTGTGTGTTCTTGTGTGAGAAAGGTGAGTATGAGAGATGGAAGGATATGAGTGTGTGTTGTTCAAGTGCGTGTGTTTAGGTGTGTTTGGTTTTGGTTTAGGCCAAGAGGCCGAGAGAGAGTGAAGGGATAGAGAGAGAGGTCGAGAGGTCGAGAAGAGAGAAATAAAGAGGGAGAGAAGGAAGTAGAGCGGAGAAGATTGGTTGAGTTGGTGGCGTCGTATAGTAGTTTGTTAATTGATGATCTTATGTGGTATACATGGTCAATTATGTGTTAGTTGCTTAATCGTATTTTAATTGGTATAAGACGTCGCTATGATGTAATTTGAATAATTACATATGTGTTGAACCAATATGGTTGTCTTTAATTAGAATTAGCATTGTTATAGTAACTTGAATCTAGACCTGGTTAGTCAACTATAAATTGGTCGTAAGTTGTTATGTATTGGTTAACTAAACATGTTGTGAGTATAAGTGGCTTTATGTGATCAAGTGTTATTTATGGTCAAAAAGGAACTAGATAGAAATGTTAGAAGTCTTTTTCTTGAGGCCTTTCATCAATATGTTGAGGAAAGTCATGTGACGTCATATGGTACATGCTAAATGATTAAAGGTCGGTTATGTCGTAAAGGTTGAATGTGTTGAAAGTCTATATGGTCATTTTGATTAGAATTGTTGATGTCATTAAGCAAATATGTGTTAAGTGACTACATGTTTAAGTGTTAATTAAAGTTGTGAAGACACTATGTGCTTCTTGATTGTATATATATAAGTATATGTAATTCTATGACGATGGGGTAGAAGTACTTAGAGATACGTAAACAAAGCTGATGTACTAAGTGATAAAGACTAAGACGATATTATACCTTTATATAGGTACAAATAGGAGGCCAGGAAAGGAGCCCGCGTACGTAAAGTTGGAGTTGTGAGATACAAGTTATTGAGTTAGTTTATCAGATTTTGAGGCAAGTGTCTATTCCCTCCACTTATCTTTCAAGTGGTAGTTCTCTTAAATTATGATGTGAATGTTACCCTTGAATTCTATTGCAAGTATACGTCCTACTTTTGCTTATCATTTACTTATCATCATGCAATTGTTCTCAACATCATGTTATCGTACCCTTTTTACCTTGTTCTTTCATATTAAACCTACAATTGTTCCTTTACCTTTGCTTTGTTCATATAAGCCTTTTCCTTGACTTATACTTTGTTGACCTCTGTTAACTTTTGATACCCGAAGCTTACTAATTTCTTTGCTCACTTACTTACCATGCCTTTCAATTATTCATTCTTTAAACCCTTGCAATAAAATCTTGAATTAGCTTATACCCTGAAATGATTATTGGAAATGTTGAAAGCTTCTTGTTCATCTAACCCCTTTTGTTGAAATTACTTATGAATGGAACGAACTTTGACCGTGGCGGCGGTCCTGGTTACTTATGTATGTATGTATTTTAAGGCCAATGTGTGCCTATGGATCCTGAATGTTAGGACCTTGTGAAAACATGGTCTGGAGCTTTACGTGGATGATCACCCGTATAGCTCGTATCGTCTTACCGGAAGTTCCAATTCAATTGCTTAATCTTATTCTTTGAACAGAAATGTATATCTTGAAACTTGTTACCAATTGAATACCATTTGATTATGATTTGATTACCAATTGATTACCATATGATTACCATATGATTACCTTTTGATTACCATTTGATTACTAAAGAATTTCTAGTTGATGGATTTATCAAATGAAAACTTCTTACATTGATTTCACTTGCTGGGAAATTTTTGGCTCACTCTTGTTTTTTTATTATTCCCTAACCTTTCAGTTAGGAATGGAGTATGCCATTTTCGAGTAACCGCTAAGAGGACTGTGAGAAGGCCTGATTCGAGAATTTAGGTTCCATGTTGCCAGACAGATAGAATTCATGTTAGTTCTCACCAATGGTTAGATGGTGGCTTATGGTTTGTAATAAAACTGAATTAGATGTTGTAATAAACTTTGATATTTTAGATTCTTGTTTCATGCCATAACCTGTGATCGATCCTTTATTGAGGGGTCGTCTGTATAAATTATGTTTTATTCATAGTGATAGTGGCACCAAATCCCGACCCTGGATTTGGGGGCGTCACAAATTTTATGACTTAAAATTAACATTACTTACATTTTACCCTTAATTTGTTTAATTCTTGATAATAGTGAAAGGGTTTCGAGCACATAAACGCAACAGAAAACGTAAAAATAAATCAAAATTCGAAATCCATCCGCAGGATCCATGCGAAAACAAAAGATTTAATTCGGAGATTAAGAACAAATACCTTAAGAACCTTTAACAGTTCATTAATGGAAGATTAATGGATATCCAAAGCTTGTTCAATCACCATGTATCCCGCTCTCGCGATCTACACTCTACGTTATCCACACGAACGCTTTTCTTGAAGGATTGATGTGTACTAGCACCCGAAAACTGCTTCTTTCTCTCTCTCTTTTCTTGCTCTCATAAGCGGCTAGGGTTCTAATATAAAAACGTTTTTCACATTAAAATCTGCCTTATTTTAGAGTTTATATATAGAGAGGAAAATAGTTTTCTAATTATAATCCAATTATAATAAAATACAAATCCGAAATTCCAATTTATTATTTAATTAAGTCGCACTTAATTAATTAATAATTAATTTCAGAACTAGTTTAAGTAATTCCATTTTCTATTTAAATAATTAATCAAGTCATACTTAATTAATATTATAAATAGAATAAATTACTTATTTAAATTTAAATTCATAATTTAAATTATTTCTCCTTCAAGCGTTCTTTGTGTGTGACCATGTAGGTTATTATTACGTTGGTAACAATTTTAATAACTAATTAAAATTGTAAACAATGAGCGGCATCTAGTAATACATCATTGCCACCCAAGTAATAATAATTAAATCGGTGATTCGATTAAGCCTTTCGTGAGTAATGTTCCATGTAATATAATCCTTTTAACCTTAATATTATAGATTAAACTCGAGGCATGTAATGTGTCATCCTCTTCATAATTTAATCTTAGTTTTCTTGATCGATAAGTAGACTAATAAATCAAATCAACATTTGAGCACGGCCGTGCATTTCTTAGTCTCACTCAAACAAGAGGCCAATAATATCGCTCCTAAAAATAGGAGGGTTAAATCCCATCTAGATCATTCATATTTCTCATATGATTCATAATATACCCAACGTCCACTTTTATCATCACCCGGTCAAATGTAACTTTTAATGTAATCAAAGTATTAATTCTCATATAAAAATATAATGATTTCAGGTATAAGGATCATTACACCATTATCACAGTGAGAATTACTTATGACACTATTAACATGTGTAATCTCATGGCGGGTCAATCCAGTGTCATGTACTCTTACATGCACCTATGTTTTGACTTTAGTATCACCATACCTATGACCAATGAGATGTGGTCATCAGTCAACAAACATACTAGTCTCTATGCATTATTATTATCCTTAAATAATAACACTCGACTAGGGATATTTAGGAATAAAGATACTATTCATATAATCTCATTTTAAGTCACATACTTAAAGATATCGAATACGTATCATAATTCCAAGGACATTTATTATGCTAACATTTATAACGCAGTAAATAAAGACATAATAAAATACTAACAATAATCAATAAAACATAATTTATAATAATAAAATGTTTTCTTTAAAACATAAAAGTATTGTCTCTAGAGCACTAATACTAACAATCTCCCACTTGCACTAGAGCCAATATCCCATGTATCCAATACATTTGGAACTAGTGTGACTTACATGCTTCTGCTGCGACAAAGCCTTAGTCAGTGGTTCTGCAATATTATTAATAGTATGCATTTTACATATAAGTATATCTCCTTGATCATTAATCTCATTAATAAGGTGATATCGCCATAGTAAATTCCCAAAACATCATCTTTGGCTACTTCGCTAGTATCAATATACTAAGCCTCGATTGTAGAATCATTTACGGTTCTTGCTATGAACTATTCTAGCTTACAACACATCTATTTAGACAAAACACAAATCCAGACTAAGACACAAAAACCGTCATGTCTGTCTAGAAACTAACATTCGTGTAACATTTTACATCCAGCTTCCCATCTCCTCCATATACCAAGAATGAGTCTTTAGTCCTCTTCAGGCACTTAAGAATATTCTTGATTCCAATCAAGTGACCATCACTTGGATTAGACTGGTACCTGCTCGTCATGCTTAAAGCATACGAGACATCATGACGAGTACATATCATCACATACATTATGAAACCAATTTCCGAAGCATATAGAACTACACTAATGTGGTCCATATCATCCAATGATTTTAGACCATTTATTTTGAGACCACTATCTCATAGACATGGGAACATTTCCTTTTTAGCCTCTTTGCATCCCTAATTGGTGTAATACATTGTCAATGTATGTACTCTGACTTAAGTCAAAAAATATTCGTGATCTATCTCTATAGATCATGATCTCTAAGATATAGGACACATCTCTTAAGTCTTTCATCTAGAAACTATTTCTCTACCAAGTCTTAACAGTCTGTTGAGAAAGAATGTCATTCCTTACTTGTAATATATCATCAACATATGATACTAGGAATGCCACATGGCTCCCACTAACCTTCTTGTAAACACACGGTTCATCTTCATTTTGAATAGAGCCAAACTATTTGACTGTTTCATCACAAACGTATATTCCATCTCCTCGAGGCTTACTTTAATCCATAAATGGATCGACTTATCTTATAAACTATTCTAGCAAAACTTGGATTTATAAAACCTTCAGGTAGTGTCATGTACACAACCTTTTCAACGCTCCCATTCCAGAAAGTAGTCTTGACATCCATTTGCCAGATTTCGTAGTCATAGTAAGCAAGCAAAATCCCGATGGACTTGACCATTGCCACTGGTGAGAAAGTTTCATCATAGTCAATACCATGAATTTACTTGAAACCTTTTGCCACCAGTCATGCCTTATAGGTCTGTACATTACTATCCATGTCAGTTTTCTTCTTGAAAATGCACTTTTACCTTATAGGTTTTACCCCTATAGGTGGATCAACCAAAGTCCGTACTTGGTTTTTCATACATGGAATCCATCTTAGATTTCATGGCCTCCTGCCAACTTTTAGATCTTGGAATGGTCATAGCATCTTGGTAGGTAAAAGGCTCATTATCATTATTCACAAGCGTTACATCACCATCCTGAGTCAAGAGAAATTCATAATATCTCTCGGACTCATGGTGAATCCTACCAGACCTACGAACAACCTGTGTTTCTTGAGCAGTATTGTCATTAACATTTTCTTGTACATTCTGCTCTTGTTCCAACTTTAGTTCAATGTTATCTCATGGTTCTCGATCCTCATCGAGATCTATTTTCCTCCCACTATTTCTTTTAGAAAGAAATTCTCTCTCAAGAAATACAGCAGTTCGAGCAACAAACACTTTGTTCTCTGGAGGATTAATGAAGTAATACCCTTTTTGTTTTAATTTGGTATCCCATAAAATTACATTTATCTAATTTTGGTCCTAGATTGTCAGAGGTTAAACGTTTCACAAACGCTTGGCATCCCCTAATTTTCATAAATAACATGCTATGACTTTTCTCAGTCCATATCTTATTTGGTGTCTCCTGAACCATTTTAGTAGGAACACGGTTTAGTGTATATGCACATGTCTCTAGGGTATAACCCCAGAAACTTATTGGAAGATCCTCTTGACTCATCATCCATCGCACTATGTCCAACAAAGTGTGATTTTAGTTCTTAGAAACCACTTTCTTTGAACCTTTTCTACTTCAGCTTAATATTCTTTGAACTTTTCAAAAGATTCGAATTTGTTCTTCAAAAGATATCCATATTCGTATCTACTGAAATCATCAGTAACCGCTATAAAGTAGTAAAACCTACCTTCTGCCATCGTACGTATATGACCACATACATCACCATGTATAAGTCATAATCATTCGATGACCCTTTCACCATTTCTAGTAAAAGGGGCCTTTTGTCTTTTTACCAAATAAACCAAGATTCGCATTCTTCGTATGATTCATAATCAAACTTATCCAATCATCCATCAGTATGTAAATTGGAAATGCATTTATTATAATATGGCCTTAATTACAGTGCCAAAGGTAATGTTTGATTTGAGTCAGTTTTAGAACATATAAATTGTTAACTAATTGTGCAACATCATTAACCTTTTCATTGAAATGTAATAAACAACAAATGTTATATATCCAATTAAAATGAAAAACCTTTCTTGTCCATACAAGAAACCAATATAATGTCTCTACTCTTAGAGGCACATTGTAAAACCCCAGATTTTTGGGTAGAATTAAAACTTTTATTGTATGATGATGTATATATATATATATGTGGATGGTGGTAATGGTTTTTGGAGAATTAAGTATGAAATGAATATGGATGTCAGTTTTCAAACATTTTGAGAATAATAAGAAGGGACTGATCATGTAAATAAGAACAATCAATCTAGAAGGTAAGAATACAATACTCCAGGGAAGAAAAGTATTTTTATGTCATCCAAATCAATATCTGGAATGCATCCGACAACTCCGTAAACACGATAGCGTATGCCCGAGAAAGCACTAGAACGTTTTCTAAGTGCAAAGAGTAAAGAGAAGTAAACCAGGAATATTGGAACGAATATTGATCCAAAGGATTATAGAAAAACCACTGATGAATAGTAACTTCTGATGAATAGTAACTTTTGATGAATAGTAAATTTTGTCGTTTAAAAGTTTTCCAGACCACCCTATATACGGGTCGATATGATGAACTTTCAAAGCCGTATTAGTGATCTACGATGAAAATAAAGGAATGCAAAAGCTGTCAGAATCGGAAAAATAGCATTTCCGTTTTCTCCGAAATTTCACCATTAACGGACGGATTAATTATTATTTGAGAATAATTAAGAATTTAAATTATCAATTCCATGGATATGGATTTAATGAAAGAATTAGAGATATTAAGAACGATTACGATAAACTACTTCGATAGAACACTTAAGAAACCCTGCGAACTTTTTACGCGATTAAACGGAGACGAAACACTTACGAGATTAAATACAGACATGGAAGTAACATGTAACAAGATTAAGTCGAGGAATGCAACATTTGGATCATCCATGTGAAAGGAAACAAACCAGTAAAGCAAACCAGTAAAGCTACTTTAACAGAACCGTTGCATGTGCGACAAGTGTCGAAAGAAGAAGAAGCCAAGGACTATGACTCACCAATTTGACCATTAAAATACCACAAATATCTTAAGTAATTAAACAAAAAGAAAATCAAAGAAATCACTTGGAAGAACCAAGCAACTTTCGGCCAAAACTTCAAGATTTCAAGACCAATTTCCAAGCATCCATAATTCATGTTCTTGGATTCAAAAGCTTCCTAATCCCTAAACCAAGGTAATCTCTTAATCTTAGCATCATCCATGGAGGGTATCATGCTCAAATCCTAGGTAAAAGATGAACATGAATAGTGATTTTCAAGAACTAACTTTGGTTTCTTGATTTCTTTTGTTGATTCAAGCTACCTTAAGGTTATATAAGGGCTATACAAGGATTATTAGGCTTATACACACTCCAAGGAAGGTATAACTCTTGAACCCTTGTTTATAAATTTGATTTATATGGTTAGTTTTAAGTATGGTTTAGTTAGTATAATCATAAGGATGATTGAGTGGTTTTAACGGAGGTTTGATGAAAGTTTGATGTTGTTTTAATGATAAGCAAGTAGATGTTGGTTTTGACTGATTTGTGATGATTATGGATTAGTAATGATGTTGAGGATTTGACTTGGTGATTTGGTTTGGATTGGTCTTGTAAGTTTATGATTAAACTTTGGAATCGTTAAAACATAGCCGTTATAATGCCCGATTTTCCCTAGCTCTGTTGTGTCTGTGATGTTCGGACATAAAGACTTCTGTCCAGAGTCACCACTGCCTAGTATTGTGTAGGTATTGTTTCAAGGTTCGTTTTGATATAAAGATCATGTGATTCCGAATTACGGTTTAGGAGAAACGAGTATTTTAGTTAAGGATGTTTCGAGAAACCGAGCTATACCACTTAGCCAACTTTGAGGCAATGATCAAACCCCTTAAGTGACCAATCAGAATGTGAAACTTTGTGTTAACATGCTAGGTATGTTTAGGAGGACTCTCGAAAAGATTTCGTGTTAAAAGGATTTAATCTCTATTTTATAAAAATGTTCGAGTCGAGCGTGCGCAAGAGGATTCTTAAGGAGTTAACTAGAAATCATGTCTTGGTTTAAGTAAAGTACATACTTAGTTTCGTGCAAGTATTCAAGTGATTAACCTTGGATCTTTTGACTATGTATAGATCGCCGGATTGACTCGAGGCACACTACCCCTACCTCACCACCAGGCAAGTTTTCTAAACCTATACTACTGTTGTTGTGATAATAACTGTTTTCAATTATGATATGCGATTGCGATATATATAAATTGCATACTTGTTTTCGAATTGCTATATATAGCAATACTTGAGGATATGATTGATGTGGGGCTTATAAGCTAGAAATGGGATATCAGTTATAAGCCAGTCTTGTATATAATGCCCTAGGATAAGGGCAGGTGATTTTCTCTAAGATCAGAAATAATTATATTTCGGTATATGTTAAAGGTTATTTCCGATAAGATATCGGGTAACTGTTATTCGAGGATTAATTATTGACTTAAGAAATATCATTAATATTCATTTGAGGATTATTTATTTATACAATGAATATTATTTTTGAATATTCATTTGAGGATTATTTATTTATACAATGAATATTATTTTTGAATATTCATTTGAGGATTATTTATTTACACAATGAATATTATTTTTGAATATTCATTTGAGGATTATTTATTTATACAATGAATATTATTTTTGAATATTCATTTGAGGATTATTTATTTATACAATGAATATTATTTTTGAATATTCATTTGAGGATTATTTATTTACACAATGAATATTATTTTTGAATATTCATTTGAGGATTATTTATTTATACAATGAATATTATTTTTGAATATTCATTTGAGGATTATTTATTTATTTAATGAATATTATTTTTGAATATTCATTTGAGGATTATTTATTTATTTAATGAATATTATTTCTGAATATTCATTTGAGGATTATTTATTAATGAGTATTACTTTCGAATATTCATTTGAGGATTATTTATTAATGAATATTATTTCTAAATATTCATTCGAGGTTTGTTTATTTGATAAATATTATTTTCGAATATTCATTTGGAGGTTTACTTGTTTAATAAAGGTTATTAATTGTTTTCCAATCAAAAAGAGGTTCCCAAAACACTGTTTTTCCATTTGAATCTGTCTTTTAAAGAAGATTCAAATGCTCGCTCAACTATCAAAAATATGGGAAACCTGATTTAAGTGACTACTACTCTTTTTAAACTCTCAGTTCAAAAACTGTCAAGGGACAGATATTTTCTCAAAGCAATTTGGTTGCTGCAAGTTAAATATTGTGTTACCCCCTCAACGATCGAGGGATAAATTCATGGAACAAGTCGATGTCCATTAACAAGCAATAGCTTGGGAAATATTGGAAAATCTTCCTTTCCGACCTAGATATAACTACTTAGTGGAGTCGTATCAACAAGTGCTACACTTGGGGAAAGGAGGACGATCCTTATGTTTCAGAATCATGGATTTCATCTGAACTAGGAGTGGTGTAAGTGGTCTAGTTGCGCGGACCCATCCAACTTTTATTGGCCCAACCGTTGGCCGGGAGGTCACTGTAAGGCGGTAGACAATGTCAGGCTGTCGTGATTCTTCCATCTACATGTAGAAAACTATTTGAGCGGTGCGACCTGCTACTGATCATAGCAAGGTTAGGCACAGCGGGCGCGGTAGCAACTCCGGTATTGGTTCATCATCCAATTTGGATATTCCTGCAACATGTATTGGGGTGTAGAACCAAACTTGTTGGCAGGGGGTCGAAAAGCGTTTGGGAATGAAGTGACAACAAATTCATGCAACTTCATCTTTTATTCTATAAGTTATGATTCTGGTAAAACCTGATTAAGGATATATATGCATAAGTGGACTTTGGGTTACGAAAATATCCCATTAATTTTCCTCGTAACTTCATCCTTTACGCTATACTAGTTTCTTATCTGTTGAAGGCATAACATGTGACTGCAATATATCTTTGAATTGTTATATTTTGGTAATCTGTTATAAGTTATTTTTGGTGGGCTCTATTGCTCACCCTTGCTTTATTTATTTATATCACAACAACAGCTAGAGCAGATGGCCCGCAACAGTCACACCCCGCGAAAGCGGGTAGCAGTCGTCAGAGATTTACCCGTTGATGTCGTAGCCGCCATAGCTGAGGTAGTAACCACTAGTGTTCTAAGCTTCAGCTTTTGTGTATCAGACTTATGTATCTTATGATTAATGTAATCAACGGCAAGAACTTTTAAATGCTCTGTAATCTTTTGGGTTTGTAATAACTTATAACTTGTGGATCATATGACTAGATACTTATTCCAATTTCATCTCTGGAACTATAACTTGTTGTGTGAGTGGTGTTGTTATTGTGGGGTCACGGCATGTAGTTTAATTGTTTTGATTCAAGTGCAAGTATTATTGATGGGAATTGAGACCGTAACGACCGGATCCCCGACCCCGGATCTGGGGCTGTTACAGAAATGGTATCAGAGAGTTAGAGTTATAAACCCCAGAGATGAGGCAGCGTTACAATAATAAATTCACTAAGATAATAAGAACTCTTGCCAAGTTCGACTAAAACCCTTATGGGAACTTTAATATCATGATAGTAACATAGTTCGTTATTGTGTAGGTGAGCTATATCTCTGACCCTGAGGCTTATGAGAGACAGCACGACGAGGACTTGCTTAGGACTTCAGATCCATACTATGAGGATATTGAGGAGGACCCGGAGGAGGTCCAGATAGATGCGGATACCGAGGATATCGAGGATTCTGATGATGAGGATCCAGAGGAGGATCAGACCCTAGCGGATACTGAGGATGTGGAAGGGGATGCTGAGGACCAGCCTCCACTTCCTACTGAGAGAGCCCCTACCCCTCCACCACTGCCCTTGAGCCCTTACCCTGATGATCATGAGGAGCCTACCCCTGAGCCACAGCAGGCAGAGGCTGCACCACCAGCCGAGCCGGTTACCCCACCCCATGTTCCGTTAGAGGGGATACCAGTGTGTGTGCACAACTGGACCGTGAGCAGAGTTCAGACAGATTTGGTGGTAGCTGAGGCTAGACTAGCAGAGTCCCGGATGCAGCTAGCAGTAGAGAGGGATGCCAGAATGGTACGCCAGGGCGGCGGGAGGTCTGTGCCCCCTCGGGTTGCCCGGAGGGCGATGACTCGCATTGAGTTGAGGGCACGGATGAGGATTCGAGCTTTGCCTACTGATGGCAATGGCAGGATATCTAGGGTTGATGCTGAGGAGATCTTTCGCATAGCCATGGCGAGGGTGAGGGCATGGCGCCGCACCAGTGGCTGATTTCAGAGTTAGTGATATGGTAGTCTAGTCTTCTAGTCACGTACGGACATAGTAGTGCCGATTTTTGGTGGGATTGTTCCATTGTATATGTTATCCCTTTCTGACTAGAAGGATAGACCATGTATTTCACTTTTGACTAGATGTTGGTAGAACAGTTGTACTTACAAACTGTTGATGTTGACCCAGACTTTGTATCTTCAGTACTATGTATATATTTGTTTCCTTTCAGTTGAATCCAGTCCTGTTATGACTCGATCACAAGTTTACTATACTATTGTCTGCACCATATGATAGAATTGCGATAAAATATAGAACTGCGGAAGTCTACTTCCAATTATGTAACGACTGTGTTTGTAACCCAGAAGATGAGCCTAATGTGAATTTTCCAAATTTCAGTAGGATGCCTCCACGAAGAGTGGGAACTAGGGCTAATCCCCCTGAATCTGAAGATCAAGAAAGCCATAATCAAAATAGGGAAGACCCTGAGTATAATGAAGAAATGGATGAGGATTATAATGAACAGGACGACTCCCAGTATGGGGAGGCTGAGGAATCCTTTTTCACCGCAGACGTTGAGAATGAAGAAGAGGAAGTTGAAGAGGAGCAAAGAATAGAGGACCAGGGTGGAGATCCCATGGGTCAGTTCATGAATCTACTAAGGCAAAATTTGGACCGTTATCCCCAACCACTCCAAGGAAACAACAATACCATAGCGAACTCGTTCAGGGCATTTAAGTCACTCAAGCCCCCAGAATTCCAAGGGTCGGCTGACCCAGTAGAGGCAAGAGCCTGGATAAAGGAAATGGAAAAGTCCTTTGAGATTTTAAGCATTGAAGAGGCGCAGAAGACCGTTTTTGCCACTTACCTACTGAAAGGAGAGGCCAACTATTGGTGGGAGGCCAAAAAGAACATGGAGACGGATGTTATCGTGACTTGGGAAAGGTTCAAGCAATTGTTTCTAGAAAAGTATTTCCCAAGGTTTATGAAGACTCAGATGGAGCTTAAGTTTTTGGAGCTAAAGCAGAATAACCTGACAGTGGCTGAGTATGAGGCCAAATTTACCGAGCTATCAAGGTTTGTGCCAGAGTTTGTAGATACCGAAGAGAAGAAAGCTAATAGGTTTCAACAGGGATTGAAGCAGTGGATTCAGAATCGCGTGGCGATCCTAGAGATTACAGACTACGCCACATTGGTGCAAAAGGCTTCGATTGTGGAAGCAGGGAGTGATCAGATGCTTAAGGAAAGAGAGAAAGGGGGAATAAAACGAAAACATGCAAGTATGGGTGGAGGTTTTTCAGGAGGAAACCCCCAAAATAGGTTTAACCGCGGAGCAGTCTCCCTACCTGAGAGGAATACGGGTTTCAAGCGAACCGTAAACTCAAGTGTGAACCAGGGCGGCAACCCATCAGTAGTGTCCCGCTCCTACCAATCTCGACCTCCATTACCAGTATGTACAACCTGTGGAAGGAAACATCTAGGTGTGTGCAACCAGAAACAGATAACCTGTTTTAAGTGTGGACGAGGGGGCCATTATGCTCAGAATTGTACCACGACTAACCCTTTCGTCAGCACAAACCTCACTTGTTTCCACTGTGGACGTCAAGGTCACATGAGGAAGGATTGCCCCAAGAACCGACCCGCAGCTTCGGGGGCGAGCAAAGCTGCCTCCAACAAACCACCAACTGCTAGGACTTTCAACATGACAGTGCAGGATGCCGTGAGGAACACGGATGTGATAGCAGGTACCTTTTCTCTAAATTCAGCTAGCGCAAATGTTTTATTTGATTCTGGAGCGACTAAATCGTTTATATCGAGGGATTTTGCGCATAAATTGAAACTTAAGGCCCAACCATTAAAGGATTCCCTACAAGTAGAAATAGCTAACCACGACATAGTCCTAGTTAATCAGATTCACCCCAACTGCAAATTGGAAATAGGAGAACAGTCTTTTTGTGTGGATTTGATTCCTTTTAAACTAGGAGAATTTGATGTCATTTTGGGGATGGATTGGTTGTCTCGCAATAACGCGCAGATAGATTGTAAAGGGAAGAAGGTTAGATTGAATACCCCAGGAAAGAAGGAAATAGTGTTTAGGGGGATGAAACAGACACAGAAGTTTCTAACCATGGCGCAGACCAAAAGATTGTTACGGAAAGGAAACGAGGCTTACTTAGCTTATGTGGTAGACACCCAGAGAGAGGTACCTAGGTTACAGGACATTCCAGTAGTCAATGAGTTCGAAGAGGTGTTTCCACAGGATCTCCCAGGACTACCACCCGATAGGGTAATTGAGTTTGCTATCGAATTAGCCCCGGGGACGGCGCCAGTTTCGAAGGCCCCGTACCGGTTAGCTCCAGTAGAAATGAAAGAGTTAGCTACCCAGTTAAAGGAACTGTTGGATAAGGGTATGATAAGACCCAGTGTGTCGCCGTGGGGGGCACCAGTGTTGTTTGTTAAGAAGAAAGATGGGAGCATGAGGTTATGCATCGACTACCGAGAGTTGAACAAGCTAACTATAAAGAATAAGTACCCATTACCCAGAATAGACGATTTGTTTGACCAGCTAAAGGATGCTGTGTACTTCTCTAAGATTGACCTGAGGACCGGATATCACCAATTAAAGATTAAACCCGAAGATATTCCGAAGACTGCGTTCCGTACTAGATATGGACATTATGAGTTTTTAGTGATGTCGTTTGGATTGACCAATGCCCCAGCAGCTTTCATGGATTTAATGAATAGGGTGTTCAAGAAGTATTTGGACGAGTTTGTTATAGTTTTCATAGATGATATTCTTATCTACTCAAAGACAGAGGCAGAACACGCAGAACATTTGAGGATAACTCTAGAAATACTCAGGAAGGAACAATTGTATGCCAAATTCGCAAAGTGTGAATTCTGGCGAAATGAGGTTCAGTTTTTAGGACATGTGATCAATAAGGAGGGAGTGTTGGTTGACCCCTCCAAGATAGAGGCAGTTTCAAATTGGGAACGACCAACCACACCAACAGAGGTGAGAAGTTTCATAGGGTTAGCAGGGTATTACAGAAGATTCGTTAAGGATTTTGCGAAGATCGCAGCCCCGTTAACCCGACTTACCCGAAAAACTGAGAAGTTTGAATGGACGGAAAAGTGCGAGAGTAGTTTCCAAGAGTTAAAGAAGAGGTTGGTGACTGCCCCTGTGTTGGCATTACCAGATGGAAAAGGAGATTTTGTGATTTACAGTGATGCTTCGCATAAGGGATTAGGGTGCGTGCTGATGCAGCACGGTAAGGTAATCGCATATGCGTCAAGGCAATTGAAGGAATATGAGATTCGATATCCTACTCATGATCTAGAACTAGCGGCAGTAGTTTTCGCTTTAAAGATTTGGAGGCACTACTTGTATGGAGAGAAGTGCGAGATTTACACTGACCATAAGAGCCTCAAGTACATTTTTACCCAGAAGGAGCTCAACATGCGCCAGAGAAGATGGTTAGAGCTGATCAAGGATTATGACTGTGAAATTCTGTATCACCCAGGGAAAGCCAATGTGGTGGATGACGCCCTTAGTAGGAAAGAGAGACTCAAGATGATAATGACATCAGAAGAACTGATCAGAGAATTTGAAAATATGGAAATAGAAGTGAAGGTGACCGGAGGCGGTACCGAAAAGCTGTTTGAGATTTCCTTGCAGCCAGAGTTGTTAGAAAAGATAAGAAGGTGTCAGGAGAGGATGATAAGTGAAGACAGGCAGTCAATGACCGGAGAGGAGATCCACACTGTCGAGGATGATAAAGGAATAAGGAGGTATACTTACCGAATTTGGGTTCCGAATGTTCGGGAGCTGAAAGACGAAATTTTACACGAGAGTCACAGTTCTAGGTATTCAATCCACCCAGGAAGCACCAAGATGTATGGAGATTTGAAAGAATACTACTGGTGGCCTAACATGAAAAAGGACGTAGCAGAGTGGGTAAGCAGATGCTTGACCTGCCAACGAGTGAAAGCGGAACACCAAAGGCCCAGTGGACTTTTACGACCCTTAGAGATTCCCGAATGGAAATGGGAACATCTAGCCATGGATTTCGTAGTGGGTTTACCAAGGACCAAGGCCAATCACGATGCCATATGGGTAATCATAGACCGATTAACGAAGTCAGCCCACTTTCTTCCGATCAACGAAAGGTACACTGTCGACCGATTAGTGGATATCTACTTGAAAGAGATAGTGGCGCGGCACGGAGTCCCAGTCGCCATAGTATCTGACCGAGATCCCAGATTTAACTCCAGATTCTGGAGGAGCTTCCAGGAATGTGTAGGAACCCGGCTGAACATGAGTACTGCCTATCACCCCCAAACAGACGGACAAAGTGAAAGGACCATCCAAACACTAGAGGATATGTTAAGGGTCTGTGCTATAGACTTTAAAGGAAATTGGGATGATCACCTACCACTGATTGAGTTTTCCTACAACAATAGTTTTCATTCGAGTATAGGAATGCCGCCTTATGAGGCCCTTTATGGAAGAAGATGTCGATCTCCCTTGTATTGGGATGAAGTTGGGGAGCGAAAGATGCTTGGACCCGAAGTGGTCCAACGGACTAAGGACATAGTAGAACTAATCAAAGGACGGCTGGTAGCAGCCCAAGATAGACAAAAGAAGTATGCTGATTTGGCCCGGAAGGACAAGGAATATGAAGTGGGAGACCTAGTTTTCTTAAAGGTATCTCCTTGGAAAGGTTTGATGAGGTTTGGAAAGAAAGGAAAGTTGAGTCCTAGATATATTGGACCATTTGAGATCTTAAGACGTATTGGAAACTTAGCATATGAGCTAGCATTACCCCCAAACCTGCAACAAGTGCACAATGTGTTTCATGTTTCAATGCTGAGGAAGTACAACCCGGATGCTAAGCACATAGTGGAATACGAACAAGTAGACATGCAGCCAGACCTAACCTATGTGGAGCAACCAGTGGAAATCATAGATCAAAAGGAACAAGTGCTCCGAAACAAGATCATCAAGCTAGTCAGAGTTTTGTGGCAGAACCATAATGTGGAAGAATCGACTTGGGAGCTAGAGAGCGAGATGCTAGAAAGACATCCCCATTTATTTTCAGAGTGATTCCGGGACGGAATCCTTTTAAGGAGGAGAGACTGTAAAACCCCAGATTTTTGGGTAGAATTAAAACTTTTATTGTATGATGATGTATATATATATATGTGGATGGTGGTAATGGTTTTTGGAGAATTAAGTATGAAATGAATATGGATGTCAGTTTTCAAACATTTTGAGAATAATAAGAAGGGACTGATCATGTAAATAAGAACAATCAATCTAGAAGGTAAGAATACAATACTCCAGGGAAGAAAAGTATTTTTATGTCATCCAAATCAATATCTGGAATGCATCCGACAACTCCGTAAACACGATAGCGTATGCCCGAGAAAGCACTAGAACGTTTTCTAAGTGCAAAGAGTAAAGAGAAGTAAACCAGGAATATTGGAACGAATATTGATCCAAAGGATTATAGAAAAACCACTGATGAATAGTAACTTCTGATGAATAGTAACTTTTGATGAATAGTAAATTTTGTCGTTTAAAAGTTTTCCAGACCACCCTATATACGGGTCGATATGATGAACTTTCAAAGCCGTATTAGTGATCTACGATGAAAATAAAGGAATGCAAAAGCTGTCAGAATCGGAAAAATAGCATTTCCGTTTTCTCCGAAATTTCACCATTAACGGACGGATTAATTATTATTTGAGAATAATTAAGAATTTAAATTATCAATTCCATGGATATGGATTTAATGAAAGAATTAGAGATATTAAGAACGATTACGATAAACTACTTCGATAGAACACTTAAGAAACCCTGCGAACTTTTTACGCGATTAAACGGAGACGAAACACTTACGAGATTAAATACAGACATGGAAGTAACATGTAACAAGATTAAGTCGAGGAATGCAACATTTGGATCATCCATGTGAAAGGAAACAAACCAGTAAAGCAAACCAGTAAAGCTACTTTAACAGAACCGTTGCATGTGCGACAAGTGTCGAAAGAAGAAGAAGCCAAGGACTATGACTCACCAATTTGACCATTAAAATACCACAAATATCTTAAGTAATTAAACAAAAAGAAAATCAAAGAAATCACTTGGAAGAACCAAGCAACTTTCGGCCAAAACTTCAAGATTTCAAGACCAATTTCCAAGCATCCATAATTCATGTTCTTGGATTCAAAAGCTTCCTAATCCCTAAACCAAGGTAATCTCTTAATCTTAGCATCATCCATGGAGGGTATCATGCTCAAATCCTAGGTAAAAGATGAACATGAATAGTGATTTTCAAGAACTAACTTTGGTTTCTTGATTTCTTTTGTTGATTCAAGCTACCTTAAGGTTATATAAGGGCTATACAAGGATTATTAGGCTTATACACACTCCAAGGAAGGTATAACTCTTGAACCCTTGTTTATAAATTTGATTTATATGGTTAGTTTTAAGTATGGTTTAGTTAGTATAATCATAAGGATGATTGAGTGGTTTTAACGGAGGTTTGATGAAAGTTTGATGTTGTTTTAATGATAAGCAAGTAGATGTTGGTTTTGACTGATTTGTGATGATTATGGATTAGTAATGATGTTGAGGATTTGACTTGGTGATTTGGTTTGGATTGGTCTTGTAAGTTTATGATTAAACTTTGGAATCGTTAAAACATAGCCGTTATAATGCCCGATTTTCCCTAGCTCTGTTGTGTCTGTGATGTTCGGACATAAAGACTTCTGTCCAGAGTCACCACTGCCTAGTATTGTGTAGGTATTGTTTCAAGGTTCGTTTTGATATAAAGATCATGTGATTCCGAATTACGGTTTAGGAGAAACGAGTATTTTAGTTAAGGATGTTTCGAGAAACCGAGCTATACCACTTAGCCAACTTTGAGGCAATGATCAAACCCCTTAAGTGACCAATCAGAATGTGAAACTTTGTGTTAACATGCTAGGTATGTTTAGGAGGACTCTCGAAAAGATTTCGTGTTAAAAGGATTTAATCTCTATTTTATAAAAATGTTCGAGTCGAGCGTGCGCAAGAGGATTCTTAAGGAGTTAACTAGAAATCATGTCTTGGTTTAAGTAAAGTACATACTTAGTTTCGTGCAAGTATTCAAGTGATTAACCTTGGATCTTTTGACTATGTATAGATCGCCGGATTGACTCGAGGCACACTACCCCTACCTCACCACCAGGCAAGTTTTCTAAACCTATACTACTGTTGTTGTGATAATAACTGTTTTCAATTATGATATGCGATTGCGATATATATAAATTGCATACTTGTTTTCGAATTGCTATATATAGCAATACTTGAGGATATGATTGATGTGGGGCTTATAAGCTAGAAATGGGATATCAGTTATAAGCCAGTCTTGTATATAATGCCCTAGGATAAGGGCAGGTGATTTTCTCTAAGATCAGAAATAATTATATTTCGGTATATGTTAAAGGTTATTTCCGATAAGATATCGGGTAACTGTTATTCGAGGATTAATTATTGACTTAAGAAATATCATTAATATTCATTTGAGGATTATTTATTTATACAATGAATATTATTTTTGAATATTCATTTGAGGATTATTTATTTATACAATGAATATTATTTTTGAATATTCATTTGAGGATTATTTATTTACACAATGAATATTATTTTTGAATATTCATTTGAGGATTATTTATTTATACAATGAATATTATTTTTGAATATTCATTTGAGGATTATTTATTTATACAATGAATATTATTTTTGAATATTCATTTGAGGATTATTTATTTACACAATGAATATTATTTTTGAATATTCATTTGAGGATTATTTATTTATACAATGAATATTATTTTTGAATATTCATTTGAGGATTATTTATTTATTTAATGAATATTATTTTTGAATATTCATTTGAGGATTATTTATTTATTTAATGAATATTATTTCTGAATATTCATTTGAGGATTATTTATTAATGAGTATTACTTTCGAATATTCATTTGAGGATTATTTATTAATGAATATTATTTCTAAATATTCATTCGAGGTTTGTTTATTTGATAAATATTATTTTCGAATATTCATTTGGAGGTTTACTTGTTTAATAAAGGTTATTAATTGTTTTCCAATCAAAAAGAGGTTCCCAAAACACTGTTTTTCCATTTGAATCTGTCTTTTAAAGAAGATTCAAATGCTCGCTCAACTATCAAAAATATGGGAAACCTGATTTAAGTGACTACTACTCTTTTTAAACTCTCAGTTCAAAAACTGTCAAGGGACAGATATTTTCTCAAAGCAATTTGGTTGCTGCAAGTTAAATATTGTGTTACCCCCTCAACGATCGAGGGATAAATTCATGGAACAAGTCGATGTCCATTAACAAGCAATAGCTTGGGAAATATTGGAAAATCTTCCTTTCCGACCTAGATATAACTACTTAGTGGAGTCGTATCAACAAGTGCTACACTTGGGGAAAGGAGGACGATCCTTATGTTTCAGAATCATGGATTTCATCTGAACTAGGAGTGGTGTAAGTGGTCTAGTTGCGCGGACCCATCCAACTTTTATTGGCCCAACCGTTGGCCGGGAGGTCACTGTAAGGCGGTAGACAATGTCAGGCTGTCGTGATTCTTCCATCTACATGTAGAAAACTATTTGAGCGGTGCGACCTGCTACTGATCATAGCAAGGTTAGGCACAGCGGGCGCGGTAGCAACTCCGGTATTGGTTCATCATCCAATTTGGATATTCCTGCAACATGTATTGGGGTGTAGAACCAAACTTGTTGGCAGGGGGTCGAAAAGCGTTTGGGAATGAAGTGACAACAAATTCATGCAACTTCATCTTTTATTCTATAAGTTATGATTCTGGTAAAACCTGATTAAGGATATATATGCATAAGTGGACTTTGGGTTACGAAAATATCCCATTAATTTTCCTCGTAACTTCATCCTTTACGCTATACTAGTTTCTTATCTGTTGAAGGCATAACATGTGACTGCAATATATCTTTGAATTGTTATATTTTGGTAATCTGTTATAAGTTATTTTTGGTGGGCTCTATTGCTCACCCTTGCTTTATTTATTTATATCACAACAACAGCTAGAGCAGATGGCCCGCAACAGTCACACCCCGCGAAAGCGGGTAGCAGTCGTCAGAGATTTACCCGTTGATGTCGTAGCCGCCATAGCTGAGGTAGTAACCACTAGTGTTCTAAGCTTCAGCTTTTGTGTATCAGACTTATGTATCTTATGATTAATGTAATCAACGGCAAGAACTTTTAAATGCTCTGTAATCTTTTGGGTTTGTAATAACTTATAACTTGTGGATCATATGACTAGATACTTATTCCAATTTCATCTCTGGAACTATAACTTGTTGTGTGAGTGGTGTTGTTATTGTGGGGTCACAGCATGTAGTTTAATTGTTTTGATTCAAGTGCAAGTATTATTGATGGGAATTGAGACCGTAACGACCGGATCCCCGACCCCGGATCTGGGGCTGTTACACACATAGTTACAATTATCAAGTTCTAAACTTAGCCTTATAGGCAAAATTAAGTAACGAGTTACTTCAACTAGAGCAACAACTTTTGTTCCAATTCTAACCTGAAACCTGAAGCTTGACCCTCGTCGGTCTTCTTCTTAGATATTCCAAATAAGCATGACAGTTTAACTTCCAGTCTTTCGGTTTTCCACAGAAGCGACAATCGTCTTCTTTAATTAGCAACACCTCCTTTAGGCGACAAAACATCTTTGGGATTGGAGTTTAATATGGCTATAAAATTAGATCAAATCTTCTTCTTTTCATTCCATTTTCCTTTCCCAAAACATTCCTACATTCACCATCATTGTGGGAGTAGTCCATGCATTTATCATGTTGCTTACAACAGTTCTCAACGTGCTTCACAACTTAATGGGTGCTATGTCTATCTCATTTATTTCGTTGTTCACTAACTAATTGAGAATAGTTATTGTTCAAAGATTTGTATGATCAAATCATTTTAAGTCTGTAGACCAATCTTGAAACCCAAAAAATAATAATCAAGGTACTCATTATACCCTGTCATCTTTAGAACATTTGGACCAACCGAATCTCACTTTCCCTACTTGTAGGTGTATGGTGTCTTGCTATTGTCAAATCCCTTTTGACGAGCCTTTTCCTCAAACATCTTTTAAGGTGCGCAAATATCTCATAAGCATCTATATGCTCATATTGTTTCTTAAACTCAACACTCATAGTTGCAAGCATGAGACATGAAGCATCATCAATCGAATCATCAATTTGCTTCCAATAAGCATTATGTTCGCCACATGTTACATTCTCAGCTAAAAGGTAAGAAGAATTTGACTAACATCGTGGTGCCTAAGGACGATCCTCAAGCTCCTATATCAGTCGAGGAAATTTGTTCCTGTCAGCTTGTCCTTCTCAAGGACTGATCGCATAGAGAAGTTGTTTGTGTTATTTGTCATTTGATAGCTACAATATTAAAGTGCACAAAATTAATCTAGGTTGCAAATTTATTAATTATTATGTTTAAGTGATTATGGTATATCATTATATACCTCCCACTATTTTTATCAAATAAATAGCCCTAACTATTAATTCGGAAAGTATTTCTCTTAAATATTTCTAGTGAGCCAAGATCCATAATTCGTCATGCTTAAGGTCAGCTTTGGCTTTACTCCCAAAACATGATTTATTTAGGTAGACAAATCTTGTCAATTATATCATATATAACTCTTGGAAAGTTTGGTAGAACAACATTTGTTCACATTTATCTAATAAATCATACCAAGCTCCATGCCTCTAAGTTCACAATCCTATTGTGGTAACTTAGTTAAGTCTAACCCAATGGTCTAATAGTTAAGTATCACATTTACTTCATCGCGTCTTACCACGATAGATAGGAGTGCTTCACTTTGGCGAACCCACTCTTTCTCGATCTAGGTCTTGACGAGTGTTGCCCATTGGAAGACATCTAATCGACTTAATATTTTAACTTTAGGGATTTTATTATTAAAATGACCATGATCCCATCATCAAGAGATTCCCAATTTTTCCTTGAACTAAGTACTTCAAATCAAAATTTATTAGTGGCTTGATTTCCAGTCCATCGGAGGAGTCACAGTGGTCTCACTTAAAACCCGCCTTTCTTACAAACGCTGCTTGTATTTTTGTCAAAATCGCCCCATATCAAAATTTGAAATTCATAATTATTTCCGTGTTTCATAAACACAGGAATCTCATGTTCGTTTTTGTTCAATTTTAAAATCTTGAATCGTTACAGATTTTATCTTGTGTACCAAACATGGCATGGGTGACGAATCTAATACATGCATGTTTAATCTAATTAAAGCATGCATCATTATAACTACACATACATATCATCATCACATGCATCATATATGTAAAGTGCGTAAACGTGTTTGGTTATGGCCCAACCTATGTGATCTTTCCAAGCTAATGGAAAAATCAAGGTCAATCTATGGTGGTATCAAAATACAATACAATGTTACAAGTCTTCAAGCTTTAACTTGCCTCCTTGCTTGCCTCCTTGTAATGCTTCCTTGGTTCTCCATCTTGGATGTCTTCATATATATTACATAAATAAAACAACCTATCCTACTGAACTTACAAGTAGAACTCGAGTTACATTCGAGATTTAAACATTACAAGGAATAACGACATGCAAGTCGTATTTAGAAACCAAACCATTAAAACAAAACCACTATCTTATGGGTTTTTAGGCCATAACCAATCACCATGCTCATATAACAATTAAGAACATCTCATATTGCATTAACATATCATACCATATCATATTTCTCATGATCCAATCATAGAAATCAAATAAAGTGTAAATCAGAAAATCAAAATCAGAATTCTGAAAACATTAAATCGCTGTTTAGAGATAGTAAACGACGTCAAACGCCTTACAAACGAACGAGTGACGTTGTCAGTTTTGTTCAGACGCCCGTTGTCCTTTCCGAAAAGGTATTTTCGGCAAAAATCTGACAGAGTATACAAATTTCACTATATCTGTGCATCGTATTCAGAAATCGTATCGAATACGATTATCATAATTCGATTTAACATGTATCATATACATACAGCAATATACACAATCATCTCATGATTATCGAATCCTCATGAATATCATATATTCAAAAACATATACATACATATATATAAATCAACATAAAAACATGGTAGATCGCAAATATGCATATATATCGAAAACTGTTAAACACACAGCCGAATTAAAACGTTTCGCAAGTAGCTCTGATACCATTGAAGGGTTTCGAGCACATAAACGCAACGGAAAACGTAAAAATAAATCAAAATTCGAAACCCATCCGCAGGATCCATACGAAAACAAAAGATTTAATTCGGAGATTAAGAACAAATACCTTAAGAAGCTTTAACAGTTCATTAATGGAAGATTAATGGATATCCAAAGCTTGTTCAATCACCATGTATCCCGCTCTCGCGATCTACACTCTACGTTATCCACACGAACGATTTTCTTGAAGGATTGATGTGTACTAGCACCCGAAAACTGCTTCTTTCTCACTCTCTTTTCTTGCTCTTATAAGCGGCTAGGGTTATAATATAAAAACGTTTTTCACATTAAAATCAGCCCTATTTTAGAGTTTATATATAGAGAGGAAAATAGTTTTCTAATTATAATCCAATTATAATAAAATACAAATCCGAAATTCCAATTTATTATTTAATTAAGTCGCACTTAATTAATTAATAATTAATTTCAGAACTAGTTTAAGTAATTCCATTTTCTATTTAAATAATTAATCAAGTCATACTTAATTAATATTATAAATAGAATAAATTACTTATTTAAATTTAAATTCATAATTTAAATTATTTCTCCTTCAAGCGTTCTTTGTGTGTGACCATGTAGGTTATTATTACGTTGGTAACAATTTTAATAACTAATTAAAATTGTAAACAATGAGCGGCATCTAGTAATACATCATTGCCACCCAAGTAATAATAATTAAATCGGTGATTCGATTAAGCCTTTCGTGAATAATGTTCCATGTAATATAATCCTTTTAACCTTAATATTATAGATTAAACTCGAGGCATGTAATGTGTCATCATCTTCATAATTTAATCTTAGTTTTCTTGATCGATGAGTAGACTAATAAATCAAATCAACATTTGAGCACGGCCGTGCATTTCTTAGTCTCACTCAAACAAGAGGCCAATAATATCGCTTCTAAAATTAGGAGGGTTAAATCCCACCTAGATCATTCATATTTCTCATATGATTCATAATATACCCAACGTCCACTTTTATCATCACCCGGTCAAAGGTAACTTTTAATGTAATCAAAGTATATTAATTCTCGTATAAAAATATAATGATTTCAGGTCTAAGGATCATTACACCATTATCACAGTGAGAATTACTTATGACACTATTAACATGTGTAATCTGACGGCGGGTCAATCCAGTGTCATGTACTCTTACATGCACCTATGTTTTGACTTTAGTATCACCATACCTATGACCAATGAGATGTGGTCATCGGTCAACAAACATACTAGTCTCTATGCATTATTATTGTCCTTAAATAATAACACTCGACTAGGGATATTTAGGAATAAAGATACTATTCATATAATCTCATTTTTAAGTCACATACTTAAAGATATCGAATACGTATCATAATTCCAAGGACATTTATTATGCTAACATTTATAACGCAGTAAATAAAGACATAATAAAATAATAACAATAATCAATAAAACATAATTTATAATAATAAAATGTTTTCTTTAAAACATAAAAGTATTGTCTCTAGAGCACTAATACTAACAAATAGCCCATTCATTTGTTTAATTCTTGATAATATCACTTTAATTCCTCAATTTTATGCTTAAAATTCACAATAATTGCATTTTATCCTTAATTTGTTTAATTATTGATAATATCCCCTTAATTCCTTAATTTTATGACTTAAAATTAATATTTCTTACACATTAATTTGTTTAATTCTTTATAATAGCCATTATTTCCTCAATTTTATGCTTTAAAATTCACATTAATTGCATTTTATCCTCAATTTGTTTAATTCTTGATAATACTTATGGTAATTTGTTTCATTCTTGATAATAATCTTTTATTTTTTGCAGGTATTTACAGTTTATCCAGAGGTCGTCTGAGATTTTTTTCCTATGCCTGGGGAGCCGCGGTATTAGCGTATTTGTTCAGGAGTTTGACCAAGACTGCTCACAAGTCTGCCAAAGCTATTAACGAGTGCACCATGCTTCTACAGCTTTGGTGCTACGAGAGGTTGTTACACGGTGCTCCGGTTATTGCACCTCGTCGGGAGTTTGTTTGGCCGAGGGCACTGGCTTGGGATGAGCCTACAGAGAGGGTTAACCCCCACCACCATACAGGTATATACCGGGGGACTTCGACAGCTTTGAGCTTTGTTGGCTGACATGGCAGCCTTATCAGAGATTTTATGACCGACAAGATTATATGAGGGATTATGATTTCGCTATGATGGATGCGGTGTATATGGCTCTCGGTCGTGTCCCTCTTGTGGCCATGGAGATTATCGAGTATGTCATGCCAGATAGAATACTGGGACAGTTTGGAGTACTACAACATATCCCACATGACCCGATTGACATGACTTCTCTGCGGAGGGAGCAGTTATCTCAGTGGTAGCGGGAAAAACATGTTTCGTTGTTCAGCCATTACATAGAGGAGTGGAATGCCTTTAATGATGGCTTGATACCTGTCGTCGAGGAGGGGGATTACGTATCCACTGAGGAGTACATGTATTGGTATAGACGTGTAAGCAAGTTGAGGATTGCTCCGTTCCAGACTACGCACCCCACGAAGATAGTGCCTCGTGACTGGTACCCCCAGCAGGACATGGTTGATGCAGTATGCTTTTAGACCTTAATATATCATTTAGACCTTAATCTGTCATATTCTTGCACTTTAGAACTTAATTTGGCAACTAAATGCAGCTGGACTGTGGCATGAGGACATTACATGCTATGCACCTCCATGACCCCCCGAATGGTTCTATGACATCATCCCTGACTTTTTGGGTCATTACGATCAGCTCAACGTCGAGTGGATGGGTCTTGCATTTAGTAGGCCTAGTTTTGATAGACTCCCACTTGCACATGATACTGATATTGATATTAGCGCTCCTTCATCTTCGCAGCAGCCTCCAGCTGTCTCTCAGAAATATCCGCGTGAGGTACTAATCTTTTTTGTTGTACTTTAGAGAATAGTTTATTGAATATATGTATGATTGTTGCATTACCATGTTATTACAGGTTGAGACTACTGATTCTCCTGCTTCACCTACGCACGATGTCTCCTATAAACGTCCCCGTCAGGTAATAATCTATATTGCTATGTTTATTTCGAGTCACTGGCCATGGGAATATGGCACTGATTGGTGCATTGACATGTACTTGCAGGTTGAGAGTTCAGTTGATCATGTTATACAGCCGACGCTAGAATCTGGCCCCCCTCTTGTTCATATTACGGTACAAATCCTTTTTGTTTTACTTTAGAGAATACTTTTTTTTGAATATTTGAATTAGGTTTGTATCTTAATGTAATTTTAGGTTGGAAATAGTGCTCATTCTCCTTCACAGCCGACCCTGGAATCTACCCCCTTATTCCTCTTTCTACACAACAGGTATCAGAGCGGTCTTCTCCACTGGTTGTTGAGGTACTTCTTCTTGTTGTTTATCTTTATTTGCAACTTCAATATAACTTCTTGTATATAATCTAACATTGAATATGACACATAATGTATTCCTCCCGTTACACAGTCGGCCCCAGAACCCGTCCTCCATATTCCTCCTACTACACAGCTGACCCCTGTATCTGTCCCCCCTATTTCTCCTCCTATACTGCAGGTATAACTTCTTGCATATGTATTTTAGTGTTATCTTCAATTCCAATATAAATTCTTGTATATGTATCTGATTCTTTTATTTAATTGAATTGTAGGTTCGCATCGTTACTCCTCCAGAGTTTGCCACTACCAGTGGTGTTGTAGCTGCTACTGTGAGGTTAACGAGACTACTTGGTGTACGTATCTTGAATCATGTTTTCATTTTTATTACTACTTTTACTTTTTATTATGAATATTTGTCTGATTTGGGTTATTGACATGTATTTGCAGAGGGAGACAAACGAAGATATATACAAGGACATGCAGAGGCGGGGTGGTGTTAGTGGTGATCTGATGAGGCCACTGAAAAATCGGAAAATTGACTTGCTGTATAGGGTTTGGTGAAGTGAGAAGCACAATTATGTTTGGTTGGACCATGAGATGACTTCTAGACTTGTTTGGGAGAATGTCCAATGCCTAAGACGCGATCGAGATCTGCAAAGCAGTGTTGTGGATTGTTATGTTCAGCTGTTGAAGCGTAGGGAGTACGACTACACTCTTAGTAGAACTCTAGTCCCTCCAAGAAAGAAGTTTTTCTTTTCCTTCAGCTATTTCATGTGCGTAGCTGGCACTCACATTAAAGACATGGAGGTAAATTTCTCAAATTTATGCCTTAAATTTTACATATCTTGGTTTTCAATTAAAATTCACATTAATTGCATTTTCCCCTTAATTCCTCAAATTTATCCTTAAAATTCACATTAATTGCATTTTCCCCTTAATTTGTTTAATTCTTGATAATATCCCGCTAATTCCTCAATTTTATGCTTTAAAATTCACATTAATTGCATTTTATCCTCAATTTATTTAATTCCTGATAATATCCCTTAATTTTTGTAGATGCATCCATCGTGTAGAACACCTAAGGAGTTGGCTTCACTGGAACATTTCTACACTACTTATGGAAAACAGGATTGTGGGCCAGACATGGTAGATTGTGATTATGCTTTCTTCCCCACGTTCACAGGATCTCATTGGATTTTGTTTATTGTGGACCTTATAAAAATGAAAGTCAATTTAATCGATCCTCTACGAGATGAGATTAATTATAACTTTCGGGAGACATACTCAAAAAAGTTTTATATCATGGTAACTTATGCTTTTTAGATTAACAAAGTTTTTTTTATTCATAATGTTTTGTTACTAATTGTAAGTAAATTTTGTAGGAAAAATTGTTTCCGTGTATGCTTCATTACTTGGATAAGCAGTGATTTTATGGAAGACAATTTCATGCTTGTTAAGTATGTTAAAGAGCGGCCGAAGCAAGTAGGTGGCTCTGATTGTGGCGTGTACGTTTGCAAGTATATGGATGCTATACTTAATAGCATACCATTACACTTGGCGGTTTGGACCCCACCAGATGATATCATTACCTTCCGGTATCGCATTGCTTGGGAGATTTTTAAAGGGAAAGCTCGAAAGATTGCTGATGATGGGATTAATCGGAGGAACGAGGACCATTAACATAGTTTGGAGATTTGATTTGATTATATTTGGTTTTATGCTAATTACTTGTCGTGTTGTTGATTTTAAATTTGATTTGTTTGTAATGGTTTTGAATTAGTTTATTATCATTTATGCGTTTAGATTATTGGTTTTGATTTGGTTGAAGTAGAACAAGTTTTTATTGGTTAAACAGGTTTGTGGTTGTTAAACAGGTTTTTATTGTTTAAACTTGAAGCAGAAATCTGCTGCACAGATTTTTCCAGGCACCCCGCAATGAGTCATTGCGGCAGTCACAAGCCCCGCATATAAAAGGAATATATACTAACCATACTGACAGGGGTAAACAGGTAATTTCATGTTCGATAGTTTTTAAAATGTACTATCGATAGTTTTTGTACAGGGGTATAAAAGTCAAATCATACTTCGATAGTTTTGTAAAAACTATCGAAGTGGATTTATATTAGAATTTAAACAGACTTTTACAAAAACTAACGATAGTTAACATCTTAAAAAACTAAAAACTATCGAAAAATGTACACACTGAAAACTATCAAAAATTATGAATTTGACTATAAATATTATTTTTTATTTTTTTAATTCAAAAAAATTGAATTCAAAAAAAATATAAAAAATAATAACTGGTAGAGGCGCACACCTCTACTAGTCACAATCCCCGCAATGACTCATTGCGGAGGGCATTTAAACAGTCACATGCCCCGCAATGACGCATTGCGGGTGGAAATCCAACAATCAGGGACCTTTGACCGAGACTCTTCTTCTTCTTTTCAGTTTCTGGTATGGTGAAGACCCATCTTCTTCCCTAGGTAGTGTACCAAATCCCTATATATATATATATATATATATATATATATATATATATATATATATGTGTGTGTGTGTGTGTGTGTGTGTTTGTAATCCATCTTCTATATTTTCAGTTTTATAATATATATCATGGCTGAAATCCATAATGATGAGGTGGAGATTCCGGTGGTAGAAAATCCGGCGCCTCCAGTAACAGCGGTTGAGGAAGCACCAGCGCCTCCTCCGGGACCAACTGTTGAGGAACTACAGACAATTATTGCAGATTTGCGGATGCAGATTCGAGCCTTTGATGATGAACGTGACGAACTGGAAGTGAGGATCAAGATTCTTCTAGAGGAAGTGAGTGATCTCCGAATGGAGTTGAGCTATTTCCGCGGTGTCGCCGGGTGGGATTAACGTTGTGTTGCTGTTTTATTGTGTTTAGTACTTTTTATTTCAATGTAATCGGGTTCTTATGAACTCAGTTTGTTGAATTTGATCATGGTTTTATGAACTCATTTTTATGATGTTCTTAATTTAAAAAACTAATTTTTGAATTAGTTTTCGAATAAATTAAAAAATAAAAAATTAAGAAAACTAATTTTCATATTAATTTTAAATTTTTTAATTGAAAAATATGACAATTTCTAATTTTTAAAGGAATATTATGATATAATATTCCTTTTTTTCGAATTAAATAAGAAGTAAAAAAATGTTAACTAGACCTCCGCATTGAGTTATAGCGGGGCTCATTACTCCCGCAATGATGCATCACAGGGGGTGATGAGGCAGAAGCTTTCCTATGTTTTTCCCTGTTTTCCCCCTATTTTAAGATAGTTTATTTTTTAAAAAACAAAAACAATAATGTAATATATTTACAATAATGTAATATTTTAACGCTTAATATTCATTATCTTTTAGTTTTAGTTTATTCATTATTTTTCAATTATAATTATTATTTTTTAGGAATATTTACATGAATTGAATTTAGCTTTAATATGAAATTGTACTCTATAAAATTGAAAATTAGGTTCAAATATTACAAAATAAAATTTGGTCTACTTGAATTGACCAGGTTCAAAAGTACAATTTCTTCTATCATGGTTTTCTCCTATCAACCCACATCTCCCGCACTTTCTTTGCTTGGTATTTAAAGTTGACGTTTCAATACCACTTTTATATCTTCCTTGCTTCTTTCGTCCCTTAGTTTGTGGCATTGGAGGATCGAAAATTGGATCATGTTGGTAGTCTTCTTGACGAAACGACTCATGCGTTCTTTCGTTCTGTTCTTCTTGCGGAAAAATATTGTTCACGTTACACTTCTCTCTCTCAATCACATTCATTACATACTTGAAGCGCGGGACATAACAACTACCAATAGCACCTAAACTTTGAAAAGATTTACACAATGCACTATACCTTGAGGTTTGTGTTTCACCAACATTAGCAAGAATGGGAGGGGTGTACGGGAAAGGTCCCGCAATTTTGTTGCCATTCCTTGTCCATATAGGCATGATGTAATCGATTGGTATTTTGGTTCTATCTTTCTTGGCTAGGTAATGAATGATGTGTTTGCAAAGCATTCCGGAATGTTCAAATTTGTTACAAGCACATTCAATCGTTCCTTCACTAGAAACCAATATCCAATACCTTCTTCTATAATTCTCCGGCAATGTAGAGTTCTCAACCAAGTACATTTTTAACCAATTTCCACTATTTTGAGCCCTTTTCATAATATAAGATGCGCATTTTAACAACTCTTTTTTAAAACGCTTAAACATTTCTTTCGTGTAAATTTTGGATGCATCAATTTCCAAGGATGAGTGTAATACTAACCTCCTTGCCGTTTCCTCGGTATCGTAATCACCTTTAACCTCCCTAAGATATTGTGCCTCCAAAGCCTTTTGTGAGTTCTCAATGAATTCTTTCAACCCGGTAGATGCTTGCACATATTCATCAAAAAAAGCATTCATGGATTCGCTCCTTGAGGTAGTGGTCATACCAGCGGAAAAATATTGTTTTGTATAAGCACCAATCCATTGATATCTAATATGAAACATTTGGTTTAGCCAAACATGATCTTGAAGTTGGTATTTCGCTACCAAATCTTCCCACCTACCTTCGAATTTCGTGGGTGTCAACGACTTGTACACACATTCATTAAAATCCGTTTTGAATTCTGGATAATTGGTGTATAAAGTAGATAACTTCTCCGGAAATTTACTACTTATATGCCATGTACAATATGTATGTTTTGTTTGTGGCATAACCTCGATAATAGCATTTCCCAAAGCAACGTCTTGATCGGTAATAATTGTAGTGGGTGATTTGTTGTCTACGGCTTCCAACCATGTTTCTAAAACCCATTTATAAGATTCCTCTTTCTCATCCCTTACGAGTGCAAATCCAAACAAGATATTTTGGTAGTGGTGGTTCACCCCCGTGATAGGTATGAAAGGCATCCAATATCGGTTCGTCCTATAAGTTGAGTCGAATGTAACCACATCACCAAAATTCTTGTAAGCGTTCATGGATCGAGGATCAACCCACACCAAACCCCTAACACGATTCTCGTCATCCACATCCACACGGTAGAAAAATTCACCATTACTACTTTCTTGTTGTAATTTCCGTAACAAGACCAAACCACACTCCAAATCACCTTCATCAAACACTCGGCGCCGAATATCACGTATGACATTACGTATGTCTTGATTAGAAAACCCTAGATTTTGAACACCTCCACTTGACTCACTAAGTAATCTCATAATTTTTGCCGTATCGATCCCCGATTTCTTAAACAACTCAATCAATGATCAGGTGATGGGATCTATGTTGTGTGGCCGTCTAAAAAATTGTGTTTTATCCGGTGTTACCATAGCATGATTGTGCTTCAACTTGATCGAAGTTATTTTCCATTTATTCATTTTCACTTGATGAGCAACACACATTCTTGCACGACAATCCTGTTGCCCAGTAAGTAACAATTGTAGAAGGGGGGTTGAATACAATTGTATAAGATTCTCGACTTAATAAATTATGTATCACAAATATGAAAGAATAATAACAGCTTTATTAAAACTGATATAAAATTGTTACAAACTCTCTCAAGAAATTCTGATGTTCTTGAGACCTTCTAGGTTACAATATACTCGTGTATGCGATTGATTAATTAAAATCAAAACCTAAACTGTGTTTATATACTACACAGCTTCTCTATCAGTTACAAGATAAGTCCAAATCAATTACCAACTATATTGAAACATATCCTAACCGACAGCTTCATTCCTATAAACTAGGAACCGACAAAATAAACTTCCTTCTTTAACTAGACTCCATAAATAACTCGAAGTTGTAATCCTGATCAGCTTCCAATCCTGATGATCAATCCTGATCACAGTCCTGATAGAAATCCTGATAGCAATCCTGATACTGACGCTTGAGCAAATACTAATGACGTCAGCAATCCTGATCAGTTGAGTCTAGATCCTGACGATCATTGAATCCTGATCTGACAATCTCCCTCAATCTCATACTTTGTAAAATAAAGTATAGATTCCTAGATTCAATGATGCCAAAAACTTATTTACAAAATGTACAAGTATTTACAGCAGCAATTTATTAGTTTAGATTTTCTGGTAGAACAAATTCGTCTTCAAGAAGTTTGATAGCAGATTTTCTTCTTTGTCTTCAAGAATTTGAATTAGTCTTTCCTTAAGATCTCCATCTTCCTCATTTATCTGGTAGATAGCTGCTCTAAGATTCTGTATAGAACTTCTCTATAGACTGTGTTCTTCAAGCAAAAGATAAGCAATTTCCTTCCCATCAGGATTAAGAGTAAGTTGAGTCATGCCAAAGGTCATTTCTTTAACAGCAGTGCCCCTTTGCATTTCCACATCTTGACCTCTCAGATTTAAGTACATGGGAGTATAATCACCATTGAAATTTCTTCCTTCATCAAGTCTTCTCCTAATTGTTGACAGAATCATATCACTCCATTCTTTGCCCACTTTGTTTTTCCATCTCAGCATATAGTGAACATATTTCAGTTCCTTTGTAGTTTTAACCATTAGCTCTTGAATTGACATCACCTTCACACTACCATCTTTCATGAAATACATAAGCTTTTCTTTCTTTTCAGTACCATCATGACAATCTATAACTATATCAACAGCTAATAAATTGTTCAGGTGTTCAGAAGTTAAGTTACCTCCAATCTCAGTCAAAGCATGAGGATCAACATAAGGCATCCTTAAGAATTCAGCATCCCTGTGACCTATGTCTCCTCTTGAATTATGTGGCATCTGCTTTAAGCTTGAAAACATTTGTAACCAGAGTGCTTTAGATCTCAGTGAATCAGAAAAATCAGCAACACTGGAGACATTTGTTATAATTCCACCAGACTGAAAATTGATAGGTCTATCACACCTAAGTGTGTCAATGTGTTTCCACTTCTTGTCTTTTTCCTTCTCAAGAACATAGCTCCTTTCTATCTGAGGTTGTTGTCTTCTTGCATTTTTCCACAACCTTCTATTTGAGTGTTTAAGCTTTTGCACATAGAGATTGAAATCTCTACTTGTTGTTCTTGATATTTCTCTTCTTCTGACTTCTTCTTCTTCATCCACTTCTTTATTATGAGAATCAACCACAGTAGATAAAATCAACAAATCAACCTCTTGTAGAATTTCAGATTCATCAGGATCTTGAACAATGTCAGGATTAGAATCTTCAATTTGAGTTGTATTACTGGTTAGAGTTGATTGTCTTGGTCTTCTTCTCAAATCAGGTTCTTCTTCAACTATTCCATCATCACCAAAAGTAGTCATGTCAGGTTGAGTATCAGGAACTATTGGAATTTGAGTAGACTCGGGAATTTCTTCTATTCTTAGACTTCTAGACCTTGTCTGTGTATGCATATTTTGAATTGATGAGCTTCTTCCTCTATTTGCACCTCTTCTTGCACCTCTTCTACCTCTGCCTCCTCTACCTCTAGCAGGAGCAGGATTCTTAAAACTCTCCATCATTTCTCTTTGTTGACTTAGAAATTCTTCATGTGAGAGATCAGGATATTCTTCACTAGTAGTAAAAAGTGCCTTTCTTGCAAATAACTGTTGAACTCTCTTATCAGTGTGATAAAGAGTAACAACATTACCATCTCTTGTTGTGAAATTCCGGAATAGATTAGCAGCATCTTCAGGATTATCAATAAGAACATCTTCATCACCTTCAGGAATTGTAGAGAGTGTTTGTCCATGACCAGGTGTCAGGATTTGATTAGCTATCAGGATTTGATCACCTGTCAGGATTTGCTCTTTCGTTCCATAAAGTGCCTTATCCAATCTGTAAACATGATTTGGATATTTTGGATCAATGAAACCAGGAGGTTGTTCAACATAAACTTCTTCCTCCAGTTCACCATTTAAGAAAGCACTTTTCACATCCATCTGGAAAACCTTGAATTTCTTGTGAGCTGCATATGCCAGAAAGATCCTGTTGGCTTCTAGTCTTGCAACAGGAGCAAGTTTCATCATAGTCAATCTCTTCTTGTTGAGAATACCCCTTTGCAACTAGCCTTGCTTTGTTTCTGATAATTACACCATCTGAATCAGTCTTATTCTTGAAAATCCACTTTGTACCAACAATTGACCTATTCTTTGGTCTTGGTACTAGTTTCCAGACTTCATTCCTTTCAAATTTATTCATTTCTTCTTGCATTGCAGTAACCCAATCAGCATCTTTAAGTGCATCTTCAACTTTCTTAGGTTTCTCCTTGGATAGAAAGTTATGATATAAACATTCATTTTGAGTTGCACTCCTTGTTTTAACAGCTGCATCAGGATCCCCAATTATCAAATCAGGAGTATGATCTCTTGTCCATTTCCTTGCTGGTTGTAAATTATTCCTTGATGTAGATACTCCCCCTGGAGTGGTGTTATCTTCATTAGAAGAATTTGCTTCATTAAAAGCTCCCCCTGAATTATTGATGTCACCTCCTGATAAATTATCATGATTGTCACTTGAATCAGTATCTGAAGAATTCTGTCCTGATGATTGAGTAGATTCAGAATTTGTAGCAGTTTGCTGTTGCTCCCCCTCAACATTTGCACTACTAGATGTGTTACCATTATTTGTATCATCAGTATTAGCACCGTCAATATTTGGTGCTCCATCAGGATTTGGTGTCTCATCGGGAATTGATGACCTATCAGTATCTGATGTATTATCAGGATCTGATTCATGTTCTTCAGGTTCCTTGGTAGCTTCATTTTCAAATACCAAACTATCATGAGAGTCTTCATTGATTCCAGTTATCTTCTTATCATCAAAAGATACATGTATTGATTCCATGATAGTCCTGTTCTCAAATTAAAAACTCTAAATGCTCTTGATGCAGGATAGCCAATGAAAATTCCCTCATCAGCCTTTGTTTCAAATTTCCCTAGCTGTTCAGGATGAGTTCTGAGAACAAAACATTTACAGCCAAACACATGCAGATGTTTCAAACTAGATTTCTTCTCCTTAAGCATTTGATAGGGAGTTACACCATGTCTGTTTATCAGTGCGAGATTTTGTGTATAGCATGTTGTATTGACTACTTCTGCCCAGAAATATGTAGGCAATTTAGCTTCTTCCAACATAGTTCTGCCAGCTTCAATAAGAGTTCTATTCTTTCTTTCAACTACTCCATTTTGCTGGGGTGTGCCAGGAGCAGAGAATTGTTGAATAATTCCTTTGTATTTGCAGAACTCTTCCATATTTGAATTCTTGAATTCAGTACCATTATCACTTCTCAGAATATTGACTTTGTACTTTGAGCCTGTCTCAATCATTCTCATATGGTCCAACAGTATTTCTGGAGTCTCATCTTTTCTGTGCAGAAAGTACACCAATGTGAATCTTGAATATTCTTCTACAATTACAAGAGTGTATCTTTTCTTACTGATGGACATTATGTTGACTGGTCCAAATAGATCAAGATGTAACATGTGATATGGTTCATCAATAGAGGATTCAGATTTACTCTTGAATGATGTCCTTCTCTGTTTAGCTTTTTGACATGCATCACAGAGTCCATCAGGAGTATACAAAGCTTTAGGTAATCCTCTAACCAAATCTTTCTTAACGAACTCATTGATGTTGCTGAAGTTGAGATGAGAAAGCTTCTTGTGCCAATTCCAACTTTCATCTACTGATGTTTTACTGATGTGACAAGTAGGAGAGCCATCAGTATTTGCTTGAATGTTCGCTTCATAAATGTTACCATGCCTGTAGCCAATGAGTGCAACATTTCCAGATGCTTTGCTGACTACTTCACAATGTGTGGAATAGAAGTTGACATGATAACCTCTGTTTGTGATTTGACTTAACTTAACAGATTGTGTTTTAGTCCCTTCACAAGAGCTAATTTTTCAATGATGACATTTCCAATGATTATATTGCCATATCCCAATGTTTGTCAAATGTTGCCATCTCCATAAGACACAGTTGGGCCAGCTTTTTCTTCATAGTCTGATAACAGGGATTTGTTTCCAGTCATGTGCACAGAACATCCACTATCCATGACTAACACATTTTTCTTTTTACCCTGCAATCAGACAAAAATACACTAGTTAGTATTTTTAAGAACCCACACTTGTTGGGTTCTCATTCCATGCATTTTAATAACTTTAGCAGCAGAAGACTTTTTGACTTTAACAGTCCTGACAGGATTAAATCTATCAGGATTTGCTTTGTCAGTATCAGTATTAACAGATGCATGCTTCACATTGACATTCTTAGATTTACCAGAATTTGCACTTTTATTGAACTTAGGTAAAGGATCATAAAAGTTATGGTACAAACTATGGTATTCTTCACAAGTATAAATAGAATGCCATTTACTGCCACAATAAAAACAGGACTTCTGTGGTTTATAAAATACTAATCTATTCCTAACATCAGACCTAGGAATTCCAGTAACCTTCTTTTTACTCTTCCTGCAATCAATAGCAAGATGATTAGAGTTACCACAGGTATAGCAACACTTTCTTGGTGCATTTGGGATAAACTTATAATTATTCTCTTTATTAATCCCAACTTTACCATTCCTGTTTCTTTTGACAGTTGGTGACTTTTGATTACCAGTTACTTCATTAACTTTATCCCTAAGTTGTTTCTGAGACAATAAACCTACATTCTTTTTGACAAGTTTAGAGTTAGCATTTGAGATTTGTTGGGCAGAAGTAGATCCCTTTTCAAAAGTAGAATTGGGATCTTTACCAAATACAAATTTAACAGGCTTAATCTTTGATTTGGTCTTGTCTATAACATGTCTATAAGTAATTGGATTAATTGCCTCATCTATAACAACTTTCTTTTTCATCTTCTTATCCTCATCTGACTTATAACCTAGACACTCTTTCCGATTCTTAGAAGTATTAATTTCATGAAATTTTCTTCCATAATCTGTCCAGGTTCTGATTTTCTCTTTAGCATCCTCAAGTTCTTTTTCAAGAGCAGTACATTTAAATTTCATCTCTAAATGCATGTGCTTAGCATTATCACATTCTTTTTTTACTTCTTGCATAAAAGAAAATTCAGCTTCTAAATGCTCATTCCTTTTCCTAAGTTCAGACATCTCAGATAAGATCCTAGTATTCTCAGCAGTTTGACTTCTAAAGCTAATATGCAATGTTAGGCCGAATACACAATATATAATCAATATATGTATGAGAATAACAATCAAGAACACTGTTTATGAACAATAAACTGAATTATATTAAATAACTCTTCTCTCAGTGATGTAAAATATCACAGAGAGCTGCTAGGTTACAAGAATAATGTATTCAGTATTCGCATCCCTTTTAGGGTTAACCTATTTGTGTTTATGTAGTACACAACTACGTACAATCTTCTAATTGATATTCCTATAAATCAGCTATACAATTAATATCAATCTAGAATTGGTTCTGTCTTCTGTCCCGTTTCTTTAGCTATCTCAATATATCTTGCTTCTTTCCATCTTCAAGATATATTGCTTCTAGAATCTTCAAGTATGCACCGACAGCTAAATAAATTCTCACCCCGTCAGACTTTAACAAACTCTGACTGGCTTCTAGTGTAAACTCTGATAAGTACATGTTACTTAAACACTGATAAACAATCATCAGCAATTATATCTAACAATCTCCCCCAACTTGTGCATAAAAAAATGTACAAGTTAAAAGATATTTGATGATGTCAAAACATATAACAAATGCAGTGTTTATAACATAACAGAGTTTAACTTTTACTTAGAACAGAAAACTTTAAAAACTTACAGTCAGCCTTTACTTAAGTTCTTCAATGTCAGGCACTGTCCTGAGATAATCTGTAAGTAGTCTTCTTTCAGCTCTTTCTAGCTCAGCAGTCATAATCTCTTTCAGCTCCTTAAGTTCTGGATCTCTTTCACCAGTCTGATATATGGCAGCCCTCAGAGAATAAATGTTGTTTTTATTCATCTCATTTCCAAGTCTTATAAAGAAAGACTTATCAGACTCTAGATTGAACTCTAAGACTCTTATTCCCAGTGCAGTTCTGAACCTTGCACTATTCCTCTTCATCTCTACCAGCTTTCCATGAGCATCTCTATATTTAGGAATATAAGCACTTGAAATTCTGGCTCCAAGCAAAACTTTAGACTTCAACATTCTCTCTCTCAAAACTTGAGCAACATTATGAGTACTTTGATTTTTCACTTTCAGCAGATACAAAACATACTCCAGCTCTTCCCATAGCTTCAGATGAATGTCAGCTTCTCCAACTCTATAAACTCTTCCATCAGCCATGAAGTATAACAGAAACTCCTTTTTAATTCCTTTGTGATAGATCATCTGAACAGACTCTAACTTGTCAAGGCTTTCTTGAGTTACCCCAACACCAGGTTCTGCCAATGATGTATGATCTAAAGGACTGTTATTTATTCTTTTCTCTCTATGTGATCCCAAACCAGATTTATCATAAGATTCCTTTCCTAACACTGATCTGGTTTGAAGAAAATTCACATTTCCTGGCTTCAGAGTTTCATCTCTAGTTGGTTCTTTAATCAATTTACCTTTACCCTTATCAGTGCTTGCTCCAACAGGCCTCCTTGAGTATTGTAAACTCTGTTGAGAGTTCACATTCTCTTTAATAGAAATTCCTTGTTCCTTTCTCCTAGGAGCCTTGGCAGCCTTTTTCTTATAAGTTCCAGCTTCAACCTTCTTCTTATGCTCTTCAGCAAGAATCTGCATTTCAGCATCCATATCTTCAAATGTGGCTTCACCACCATGTTCTTCCAGAAACAGCTTAGCTACAATCTCTTCATCAGTAATTGGATTAGCTGAAATCACTAGACTTTTAAGTTTTGAAGAAGATTGAGCACCAGCGTTTACTCTTCCAGAGTTTGTCAGCTTAGCAGAGTTTGACCTAAGTCTCCCTTGCTCTTGTGCAGATTTTGACCTTCTCTCTGATTCTTTGCTTCCACCATCTATTGCATCATCCCTCCGTCTTAGAGTTTGAGCCCTTTTGCATTTGTCTTTAGGAACTCTCTCCCCCTTTTTGACATCATCAGGAATAAGTACAGATGTCAGCAATTCTAAAGATGCAGCAATAGAATCAATCTTTGTAGACATTACATCTTGATTGCTCTCAACTTTGCTTAGTCTCTGCTTGATTTCTACCTGATCCTTGATCATAGAGGAATATTGAGCTCTATCATTCTTCAAGGCCAATTCCTTAGCAACAATATCATTCCTCAGGCCTATGACAGCTTTGTGAGTCTCATCAAAGCGATTGTGCAAGGATTTAACTTGAACAATTGTAGCCTTCAAATGTGTCAACAGCTCAGGATTTGAAATTTCTTTAGCAGATTTTGTCACAAAGTCAGCAGCCCTGTTAGCAGGAAAAATACAGTCTGCCCCTGACCAATTTGCAAAGTACATCTCCCTATAATGAGCTTCAGTTGCATGTTGATTTTCCTTGAAAGACTCTGCAGTAGGATCCCTTAGAAAAGGTATTGAGTCATGGTCATCAGAGTCTGAAAGTGCAATATTTATCCCAGAGTTTGCATGATCAGAATTTACAGAAGTGTGATCATCACTGTCAGAAACAACTCTGTCTTCATCAACATTTTCTGCTATAGGATATGCAGCTTCTTCAACTATATTCTCTGCAGTAACTTCAACAACTTTCTCTGTAGCAGCATCAAGGATTTTCTCAGAAGAAACTGTTCTTGTTGCCTGATCAACCTCTTCACCTGTTTCAAGAACCTGATGAGTAACAAAGATAATCTCTGTATGAGTAGCCAAAGACTCATCCATAACCACTGTTGGTTGATCAGCTGCCACATCCTCTGTATCACCAACACTGCCCAACTCCTCAAAAGTGGCAGTAGGATGTGCTTCAAAATTCATGTCCAAAGGATCAACAAAGTTATCAACATCAGCATGTGCAGCATCTGCTCTGACATTAACAGCATCATTGTCTTCAACCAACTCACTAACATTTACTCTGTCCTCTGTAGGCACAGTAGCTTCAACAGCATCATTCTGAGTAGCTTCAATATTGACATCAGCCTCCTGAGTAACAACATCAGGAGCTTCATTCTGTTCAGCTTCAGGAACAGCTTCAGTATCTAACTCATCAAAAAGATAGTCAGCTACCAATCTTCTTCTTCTTTGATGCAGAGTTTTAGTATCTTCCTCATCATCAGAACGCGGTCTCTTTGCTCTTCTCTTCTTAGATGGACCAACAGACTTTGGCACAGAAGATTTTGACACTCCAACCTCAGTAGCTGGCTTAATAGTCTTTGCAGGTTTAAAAGCCCTGTGTTTGATTCTACCACCTGTCTGAATTGGTTGTGATGTAGATGGAGGAACTTCAGTGTTTATTGGTTCTGGTTGTGGGTCTGTTTGGGTAGAATTATCCAAAAACTGCTGCACTAATGCAGGTAGTAAGAGATCACCTACATGACCCTTCTTCACATCTTTGTTCACAAGATCAGAGAATATACGTTTGTGTAATTTAAAACACGGAATGACATCTGCATCAATAATATCTACCCCACTAACACAGGCAGAAAATAAAAGCTGACAGAATCTAGCAAAGTAAACTACTCTCCTATTCTCAGTCATTTTCTCTCATACGTTACTTAAAACAAGTCTACCAAAATCAAAATTGTTAACATAGAGAAGAGAATACCCTATTTGTAGACTGTCAGTGGGTATTGCATCCCAGTTTGTACACTTCTTCCCGAACGTTCTTGTTATACAGTCGAAGAAAAAGCTCAACTCCTTCCTCAAGAACGGTCGCTTCAATTGACCTATCTTGTCCAAAGATCCACCATAACCTATCTCCCTCATCATCCTCAGCAACTCAGCATCACCAACAACAATGGTGTAAGAAATATGTTCACCAAAGCCCATAGCAGAACGTACCGTACCAGGAGTAATTACATACTCTGTTTCTTGAAACTCGAAAAGAATAGATGGCGTTCCAGAATCACCACCATCATCATAGATACCAGACTCCCAGAAACTTTTGATTTGAAACCCAGAAAGCCTCTCTGGTTCTACAAGAGCACGCCCAATTGGAGATTGGGAAAGAAAATTCTGCATCAAATGAAACGCCTTCGGTGTGTTCGCATTAACCAATGGAGCAGCATAATTATTAGGAACGAATTCAAGCCCAGAAGATACAAAAGCAGTAGAACCCATTAGTACGATTTAGAAATAAGCAGAGAATGACTTAGAGAATATTTGAGAGTGTTTGCAGTAAGAGTGTTTGTGAAAATGTGTGTGTGACAGTAAAGTGTGAATTGGAGTAAGTTGTGAAAAGTTCAAACGAGTTTGTGTATTGTATATTAATACAAAAGAAAGAATTAAAAACTGAACAGTTTCTAATCAATACACACAACTATCTTACTCCGTGAAACGTGTAAGTGGGACACGTGGCACACATGCAATGACTGACAGCAGTAATTGGCAGTTTCCAATGCGCATGCGCAGTAAAAAGAGCAATAATTAACGCCTATTAAATTTTCCTAGAAACTCAACCTCTCTCCTCTGTTTAATACACTTTTGAACTGTTGTCCAATCATACTCTTTTGAATGTTCAAAACAGATGTCTTTCCTCAAAATCATAATATGTCTGAAACAAACAAAAAAATTTATTTTAATCATCAGAGATTAAATTACCTCGGCGTAGAGTACACAGTTCATCAGTGTTTATCAATCCTCCTCCTTTATTCATAAACTCTTTTCACAAACTGTACAAGTGTGAATATTTGTGTGTGACTTAGCAGAGTTTACTGAATATAAATATTTAGAGCATCTCAAAGTGCATAAAATCCACAAAATAAATCAGTAAAAACTGGTTGCCCAAACTCTCATACACAAACAAAATCTGATGTCATCTAAACTCTGTACTTATAAATTTATTATTTTCACCCCCTTCGAAAAAAAAAATTCCTTTTTTTTAAAAATTATTTTTCCAGTAATCAGTGGTTGGCACTAGTCACCAAAAATCAAAAAATTTAGCCCTTATTTCATACAATAAGTTCCTGGGTCTTCCTAGGCACAACATGATCTCAAAGTAATTTGTGCATATTTTTTGCATCTTTTGATATGAGGGTGAAATATTAGCAACTAATTATCAGAGTTTAGACTTTCATCAGTTAACACAATTAATTTATGAGAGAAAGTGCAAACAGCCAATACAGACTCAGTGTATAGGATCAATAAACAAAGAGATGCTGTAAATATAAAGACAGTATCATGCTGTGTGAAAGTTTTTGCACATTTTGAAATCAGAATTTATATCACTCAGAAGGATTCATGATTACTTACTGAGAATCATGCTTCATACAATTTTCTTCATCGGTCCTTATGTTTCAGACAAAATCACAATCAGAGTTTAACATCAGAGTTTAACTGACAGAGTATGACTGACACATTATGTCTAACAGAGTATGATTTCAGAATTTGACAAACTGGTATGAATGACAGTTAACATATGCAAAGAAACATGAGCACCAAATCACAGAAGTATAGATTTTGAGTCTAACCAGTATCTCTAGTCAAAACCAGAGACCATTCCAAGTTCATTTACCAGTCGTGTAAAGGTAGCTTCACTCAAAGGCTTGGTGAAGATATTTGCAAGCTGTTGGTCTGTAGACACAAAATGAAGCTCAATATTTCCTTCTTCCACATGTTCCCTGATAAAATGATACTTTATGCTGATGTGCTTGGTCATGGAGTGCTGTACTGGATTACCTGTCATAGCAATAGCACTTTGATTATCACAGAAAATAGGTATTTTAGAGTACCTTAATCCATAATCCAGCAACTGATTCTTCATCCACAGAATCTGTGCACAACAGCTACCAGCAGCAATATACTCTGCTTCTGCAGTGGATGTGGAAATTGATTTCTGTTTCTTGCTGTACCAAGAAACTAATCTGTCACCTAGAAATTGACAGCTTCCACTGGTGCTTTTTCTGTCTATCTTACAGCCTGCAAAATCTGCATCAGAGTAACCAATTAATTTAAACTCTGATTCTCTAGGATACCACAAACCCAAGGTTATGGTTCCTTTGAGATATTTGAAAATCCTCTTCACAGCTGTTAGATGAGGCTCTCTGGGATCTGCCTGAAATCTTGCACAAAGACAAGTTGCATACATAATGTCAGGTCTACTTGCAGTCAGATAAAGAAGAGACCCTATCATGCCTCTGTAGTTTGTCATATCTACTGAAGTTCCTGTGTCTTTGTCTAGCTTTGTTGCAGTTGCCATAGGAGTTGTGGCAGATGAACTATCAAGCATACCAAATTTCTTGAGAAGATTTCTGGTATATTTTGCTTGATTGATAAAAATCCCATCATCTGTTTGCTTTACCTACAAGCCTAGAAAATAACTAAGCTCTCCCATCATGCTCATTTGGTACCTGGACTGCATAAGCTTGGCAAATTTCTTACAGAGTTTGTCATTAGTAGACCCAAAGATTATATCATCCACATAGATTTGAACTAAAAGCAGATCATTACCAGTATTGAAATAGAACAAGTTTTTATCAATTATACCTCTAGTGAACCCACTTTCTAAAAGAAATTGAGCCAGAGTTTCTTACCATGCTCTAGGTGCTTGATTTAGTCCATAAAGTGCTTTGTCAAGCCTGTAGACATAGTCTGGGTGCTTAGGGTCCACAAACCATGGTGGTTGTTCAACAAACACTTCTTCTTCAAGTTTCCCATTGAGAAAAGCACTTTTCACATCCATCTGAAAGACTTTAAACTTCTTGTGAGCAGCATAGGCCAGAAAAATTCTTATTGCCTCCAATTACTCTGTTAGACATGACATTATCTAAGGCACTGTGGAGAAGATGTCTAACTTTTGCATCCTTTGCAATTGATGAGATGTCCTCAGGAGGAAGATCTTTCTTTTCTCTTGGAGCAGTCTTTTGTTCTTGACCAACAACTACATGAGACAGTTTAGTTGGCATATGAGGACCATCATTGATTCTATCAAGGTATTCTGGATCTGTGGCTTCTAGAAACATGGTCATCTTAACCTTCCATATTGGATATTCCACAGGTTTGAGAATTGGAACCCTGATTGTCTCATATCGACTAATAGAGGTTGGTTGAACCTTCTGAGCATTAGCACCTGCCTGAGTATTTTCAGTCATGATTATACTTGTGTTTAGATCAATAAACTGTATATATTAAACAGCCTTGGCTCTGATACCAATTGTTAGGCCGAATACACAATATATAATCAATATATGTATGAGAATAACAATCAAGAACACTGTTTATGAACAATAAACTGAATTATATTAAATAACTCTTCTCTCAGTGATGTAAAATATCACAGAGAGCTGCTAGGTTACAAGAATAATGTATTCAGTATTCGCATCCCTTTTAGGGTTAACCTATCTGTGTTTATATAGTACACAGCTACGTACAATCTTCTAATTGATATTTCTATAAATCAGCTATACAATTAATATCAATCAGAATTGCTTCTGTCTTCTGTCTCGTTTCTTTAGCTATCTCAATATATCTTGCTTCTTTCCATCTTCAAGATATATTGCTTCTAGAATCTTCAAGTATGCACCGACAGCTAAATAAATTCTCACCCCGTCAGACTTTAACAAACTCTGACTGGCTTCTAGTGTAAACTCTGATAAGTACCTGTTACTTAAACACTGATAAACAATCATCAGCAATTATATCTAACATGCAATGACTTTAGAAAATGTCTTAACTCAGAAGCATTATCAGTATCAAAATCAAAGACAATATTTGGTACCTTATCATCAGGAACAACAGTTTCATCAGTATTGGCCATTAGGGCATAGTTGACCACCTCAGTGTCAGATTCTGAGGAAGAGTCCATCCAATCCTTGCTTGAAGTGATGAGTGCTTTAGCCTTCTTGCACTCAGTTGCAAAGTGCCCCATTCCATTACACTTGTAGCATCTCACCTTTGACTTGTCAAATTTGCCACTCTTGCTGTCCTTTTTATTGTACTTGTCTTTGTCAGCATTGAAGGTCTTTTTCTGGAAATTGCCTTGTCTTCTAGCCTTCCTGAACTTCATCTTCTTGAAGCCTCTGACTATCATAACAACCATCTCTTCCATGTCTGAGTCAGTAGAATCATCATCAGTATTGGCATCAAGATTGCCATCTGTATCTGATGAGTCATCAGGATCTGATTCTACCATTCTTTATTTTCTTCTCGTGACCTCGACAGCTTTTCCTTTTGATTTAGCCTCAACATTCAAGGCTAGACTTTGCCTTGCTGCTTTTCTTATTCTTTCTTTGTTGAACCTCAAGATCATAGGTTCTTAGCATCCCATAAACTTCATCAAGTGACACAGTGTTTAGATCATACTGGTGTCTTATGATTGATGTTTGTGTATCCCATTCTTCAGGTAGTGCCCTCAGAAACTTGGTGTTTGAATCTTCAGAGACATACTTTTTGCCAACTAGAGATAGATTATTCAAGAGTGTCAGGAATCTATCATACATGTCAGTTAGGCTCTCATCAGGTCTAGCATCAAATTGTTCAGACTCTTGTATAAGTAGAGCCCTTCTGTTTTTCTTGACATATGTAGATCCTTGGCATTGAGTTTCCAAAGTGTCCCAAATTTCTTTTGCAGACTTGCATGCAATCACTTTGTTGGACATGACAACATCAAGACTGTTGTGCAGAATATTCTTTATCTTAGCATCCTTGAGAACGTCAGCTTTCTCTTCAGGAGTCCATTCACTTTTTGCCTTGACCACGTAATGTTCAGGTACAGTATCTGTTCGTCCAACAATTCTTGTAGGAATATATGGTCCATCACGAATCCTGTCCAAATAGTCAGGATCCATAGCCTCCAGGTACATCAGCATCTTTACCTTCCATGTTGGATATTCAGTTTTCTTCAGGATGGGAATTTTCATGCTTTCATACTTTGTCGACATCTTAGATCGTATCTGATTCAAGTTTAAATCAGTTTGCTCTGATACCAACTGTTGCCCAGTAAATAACAATTGTAGAAGGGGGGTTGAATACAATTGTATAAGACTCTCGACTTAATAAATTATGTATCACAAATATGAAAGAATAATAACAGCTTTATTAAAACTGATATAAAACTGTTACAAACTCTCTCAAGAAATTCTGATGTTCTTGAGACCTTCTAGGTTACAATATACTTGTTTATGCGATTGATTAATTAAAATCAAAACCTAAACTGTGTTTATATACTACACAGCTTCTCTATCAGTTACAAGATAAGTCCAAATCAATTACCAACTATATTGAAACATATCCTAACCGACAACTTCATTCCTATAAACTAGGAACCGACAAAATAAACTTCCTTCTTTAACTAGATTCCATAAATAACTCGAAGTTGTAATCCTGATCAGCTTCTAGTCCTGATGATCAATCCTGATCACAGTCCTGATAGAAATCCTGATAGCAATCCTGATACTGACGCTTGAGCAAATACTGATGACGTCAGCAATCCTGATCAGTTGAGTCTAGATCCTGACGATCATTGAATCCTGATCTAACAAATCCGTTCGTGGAATTACATCTCTAATTCGTTTTCCTTTACCATGAGAATCTGGTGCCAATCTTCCACCTTTCTTACAAATAAACATACGAGATGATGGATCATGACTACGTGTATGTCTAAGAGTATTCCTAATTATTATATCGAATCCGATATTTCGACCATAATCCCTATAAAAATTTTCCGCCTCATCTAATGTATCAAAAATCATACCAACACAAGGCACAACATCATTGATATTCGAAAATGTAAACTCACAATCATTATCATCATCCCTATAATTATCATCATCATTTTCCTCCATCATAATATCCTCTTCTTCTTCATCATTAAAATCACAATCATTTCCACCAACATTATCATCTCCATCAACATCTATAGTTTCATCCATATTTATTTTTTGTTTACCAAAATTATCATTTCTATCAACATCTATAATTTCATCATCAACAAATAATTTACGAAAAACACGATTTTTTGTAATGGGCGGTGTATAATAATCATAACCATTATGCTCACTAAATGAACTAGAATCACCAAATAAAAATGAAGCCATACTAATTAGAGGACTAACCTTAATTTTTGTACTCCAAAGTGCAAGAAAGAAAATTGTGGGAGAAAAGGGGAAGAAGAAAAGAAAAAGAAATATTGGAAAAAGGGGAGTGGGGAAAGGTATCAGCAGGTCTCGACTCCCCCAATGAAACATTGCGGAGAACAAGACTTCCGCAATGACTCATTTCAGGGGGTGGCTCATTAAATTCAGCCACATACCTAAGTGTTAAGCATTTAATGATGGTTTGATTTATTACTTCCGCAATGCCTCATTGCGGGGAGAACTTTTTATTTTTTAATTCATTTTTTGGCTTTTAATAATTAAATATGTAGTCAAAAAATAAAATAAATTTATAAAAAATCCTAAATATCCTTTATACTTTAGGATAAATACTTTTTATTGCATTTACCACTATTAATTATAATTTTTAGGTCGAACTATAGTGAAACAAATGTGAAACCATACAGATAGTCACTCGTTCAAAAAAAGTTGTGTATTATTACTAGTTTTTTTATTTTTTAAAAATAATAAAAATGGTTGTAAGCAATCTTTTCAAATGTTTTACCTTGTATTTCTAATTTTTCTATTTTTGAGATTGAATAATATTTTTTAATGAATATTTGCAATTATTTTACATTTTATTAGTTTTTTCTCTTTATTCTCATTTTAAAAAAAAAGTTTTTTATTCAATTCCTCTTTGTTTTTTTCTCTCATTACTATTTTTGTTATATATTCTAATTTTAAAAATAAAAAATAATATTTATTACATCAAAATAAGGTAAAGTTCTAATTTATATGCAAGCCCAAATATAATTGATAACCTAAAAATTCATAAAATTGAAGGCCCATATCATTGATAACCCAAAAATCTAAACAATTGAAGGCCCATATAATTGAAGGCTCGTACAATTGAAAAGCCCATTAAAATGACTCAGCAAAGCAAGGAAGGACAGTTTGGTAATTAAAAAAAATATAGCCTCCGCAATGATACATTGCGGCCTCCGCAATGATACATTGCGGCCTCCGCAATGATAAACTGCGGCCTCCGCAATGATAAACTACGGCCTCCGCAATGATAGGTTGCGGGGTGAGGGAAGTTTGGTAATTTTTACCTCCGGTTGTGGAGGCTCAGATTTGGTGGTTGTGACATTTTCCACAACCACCCAGGTGTGGACCAAATATATATATATATATATATATATATATATATATATATATATATACTATTATATTAAAGATGAAACATTAAAAGTTTTGTAGTCTGCTCCTCAAAATTTTTATAGTCTGGTCACTCCATTCATAGCCGTTAGATTTTTCTGATCAAATCGATGAGAACCGTTAGATAAAATATTAAAATTATTATATATAATATTTTTCTATTTTTCCTAACTAAAACAGGCAGTTTCATTTAATAAAATAACATAATAAGGTTATAAGTGCTAATAACTAACTTATTACCATTTTTAGCCAAACTGTATATTCTTTTTTATATTTTCTAACTAAAATTTCTAATTTTCTATTTTTTCTAAATAAAACCTCTCATTTTCCAAAAATATCACGAACAATTCTATTTAATAAAATAAATTTATTTAGAAGTTGGCCTCCTCAGAATTCTTGTCTGACTGGTCTGAAATACACGGATCTAATCTGTATGTCGATTAACAAGCTCTGATACCAATTGTTAGGTCCCGGAGTATCGTAGAAGGGGGGGTTGAATACGATACTCACAAATAATTCAATTTCGTTCGCGGATAATTCATTCAGTTCTATAACGAAATCAAACACACCAAACCAAACCAAAAGTCGGGGAATATATCGTTTTATAAATATAAACCTCGAGGGGTGCTACAATTTCTAATCCGTAGATTAGCTTCAATGAGTTCTAGGTTATTCATAATCAATACAATGAAAGAATTCTGAGCACTATAAATTTCTATGATCTTCTCCGGCTCAAAACTCTCTCTCAGTAGTTGCTACTATGAACTAACCTCGACTGAGGAAGACACTACCTCTCTCTGTGTAATTATAGACTTAGTTTTAGAAAAACCATCGAACCAAAAATAATGGAATATTCTTGGCCGTTGGATCTTCATCAACCTGACAACAATGTCACTTCTTCACCTGCTCCTCCAATTAGAAAACCATCGAATTGGAAATCCATCGAATGGAAAACCATCGAAAGGATTAAAAGAAACTTTCCATTCGATAGTTTTTAAAGAAAACTATCGAAAAAGAAATTCTCTTTTCCATTGAATCTAATGATTTTCTTAGAAAAGCTTTCGATGGTTTTTATTTCTTTAAAAAAAATAAAAACCATCAACACACTTTCTTTTGATTCCTTAGAATCACATTCGATAGTTTTTCATAAATGAAAAACCATCGAATCACATTATGTCCTTGTTCCTTTTAGAAAACCTTTCTGAGCTTCTTGGTGTTTCAGTTTTAGACTGTATCAATTTCTTCTGAGACGATAAAACAACTTGATCTTTTTAGTGCCGTCACCTAGTGCAACTGGTCTGGTTCACAGATGAATAACACTTGATCAATTCTTCTTTTATGTCTTCAATTCAATGCTGCTGATAAGTCCTTTGTCGTCCTGGTTGCTTCATCACTGGAATCCTGTGGTACTGAACCCTAAATCATTCACATACTTCTGTCGTCTTGAAAGTCTTGTTTCTTTTGTTGTCACTGAGGCTTGAACATTTTCATGAACTTCTTTCCGTGACCTGTTTACGGACTTCAAGAATACATAACGTATTTTGATTTTTTGAGTTTACCTTATCTTCCTTTGATTCTGGATTCCTGTGCTTCTGTTAATACTATTGTCTGTCTTGTCCTTTGTTGAGTTGTAGTTATCTCTTTTACATCTTATGTTACATTATGCTTTACAATCTCCCCCTATTTGATTGGATAGAGTTCGACAAGCAAATACTTCGAGGATAACTCAACTAACTAAGGAAACATGAAACTACTTAAAGTAAGACAACGTAATAATATTAATGCATTCTGGATTAGATATATATACTTTCCAGATTTCATAAATCAAAGAAACAATAAACCTTTTCACATTGAAGTTGCTCCTCCTGTCTGAGCTGATAGTTCTGTTGTTCTTTGCTTCTGTTTTTCAGTCCATTCCAATCTCACCTTCTTCAATCATTGGATCGGAGTTAGCAGCTTGATAATCAATCACTGATAGATAGTGCAGTGGTTCTCCAGGTTTAAGGATTACTCCTAGGATGTGTCTTCCAATATATCCAACCTCTTGACCCACTCCATCCCACAGCCATGCAATGTTAACATCTTTCTTGTTTAGCTTTGGCATGTTTGGTAGTCTGGTATGCACTTCCAATCCTCTTTCCACTCTTTTCCTATAGTAAGGAACATTCTCCATTAGAAATCTTCTAAGAGTGTCTGCTGCTTTGTCCTTCTCCGTTGATGAGAATCCAGTGGATCTAAGATACTTCTCAACTGAGATTAGATAGTTGCTTGGGTAGTCACTCAGCTTGTCCTCAGCCAAATAGCAGATTCTGAACAAGTCATTCGTCATGAATCTAACCATTGGAGGATCGTCAGTAATCTCTGGACTGACTTTCATCAAGATTTCCTTAACATGCTCACGGAGCAGTTCATTTAGCTTTGTAGTTCTTTGGATCTTGATGAGAATCACCTTCAGTGGTGTCTTTCTCTCTTAGTGATAGAGAATTTGCTTCTTCTTCCATATCATCATCCAAGATAGGATGTTCTATTGGCTCTGGATGATATGGCTCATGCTCCTCCTGAATCGGTTGCTCTTGCATGACTTCAAATCCCTCCTCACTTTCTTCTTCTTGCACAATGTCTTCAATCCAGTACTGTCTAACTGGAATAGCTTCATTGGTTTCCCAAACTCCCCATCCAGTTGTTTGCCAACCTTCATTAGTCACTTCATTTGTTTCCCCTTCTCCAACTTTCTCCCCCTTAGTTGAGGAATCCTCGATGAAGTTATCCTCATTGTAAAAGGTAGTAGAAGAATCAGGTTGTTGCTGTGAAGTTCCGGGTTGTTGGTTCCTCAACATATTCCATAATCTCCTTGAGTGTGGATTGAACATGTACCTCCAGGTAATAGCAAATCTTCAATATTTGAAAGGGTTAGGGTGTCACTCCTCACGTTTGGCTCTGGGTGTACACTCAACGTTTCTGTCGGTGTTTAACTCATTTTTCCTTTCCCACTCAGGCCAGGTGTAAGTGTTTTTGTTTCACTCATTCCCTTTGTGCTCAATGTACCTGCAGAAGAAAACACCGTAGCCGTCCTTAAGGAGGTCACCGGTGGTGCAATGGGGCTTCGCAAGTCCCCGTCCTTGGTTAAACCAAGTTGCTGATCATCCGTGGATGATGTATCCTTTAAAGGATCTAGAGTTTGAATCTCTAGGGGGTTAGAAACAGGCTCTTTTAACAGCAGAGATCCCGAATCTTCCCCGTGAGTCTGTAAAGACTTCACCTCAGTTGACTCCTCAATAGTAATTGATTCACTGTCAATGAGTTGCCGATCTGCACCTACGTCAGACCCTTTACCCGCAGGATCCAGATATGTTCCATCTGGGGAGGTAGACAATGACCTTTTAGATTGTGCATTTAGGTCAAAGCCTTCTCTCGACGTCTGTGAAGACCCTTGGTTCTTAGAACCTTCAACCAGTGAACCTGACCGTAATATGGTCGGAACACCAGTTGCTTCCGTCAATTCTTCCTTACTTGATTGAGCTATTGGTTCAGATATAGCTTTCGTTAGCGTAGCCCAATCAGCATCAGAAAAATCAATAAAGGGCGCTTTGGATGATTGAAATGAAGTTTCAACAGTTGCCTCGTTTTCTGTTCTTCTCCTTTTAGAGTAAGGCAGAGCTGTTGTTGAATGGCGTATCTCCTTATGTGGTGCTGCTTTGGCACTATCTCCCTCTACACTCATGGATGTCTGAATATTGGGTATAGGAGGGTAAGGAGGTTCGTTTGTGGTTTCATTTGGCTCTTCCAAAGGCTCTTCGACCGTGGTTAGAGATTGTGGGTTGCAATCTCATGGTCTGGATGGCCACTGAGGGCTCTGGATCAACATCCATTGTTGTGGTTCAGGAGCCAGTTCAGGTTGAGGAATGTTACCTTCATTTACCTGTTCCCCTGGGGGTAGAAGTGGTAGGGGCGCCGTTCTTAGATATTCAGTGAGAACAGTGGGTACCCCTGGAAGATATTCTTTCTTATCAGAGCGGTTATTGCATTGCTCTTCATCTTCATGCACTCCATGGTCTCCTCTTCAGCGAATGTCTCACGCTCATCATCTGTTAAGATATCATTGAGAATTAGCTGTAGGAACCTAGGATAGAAACAAAGCACATCATCTATGCATGTTCTTTCATCCAGTGGTCCCATGTCAGGTAATGCTTAAGGAACTCTCCCACAAAGAAGTTAGGTTGTTGACTTCTTATGAGAGTGAAGAAAGCATGTATCTCCTCAGTTATGGGATCCGGAACATGGTTTTCTATAGAAAAATGTAGTATTCTGTTAAAGTCATGTTCCGTCACCCTTATTGTTCTGCCCCCTGGCACAACAAAACTGAAGGACCTTACGTTATTCTCACTTGTATCCGTGGCGGTTGTGTACAACGCAGTCAATTGATCGATGCAAAGGACTACGGGAGTACTCAAGGCATATGCCACTAATGAACGTGTGTTCAGAAACTCTGCCCATGCACAAAACTGTAAATTCGTAATGGCTTGCAAGTTTTGAAACGAGACATGATTAGTCTTGGTTACTTTCCAACCAAAACTAAAACCAATTAAATTTAATTAATTATTACTAATTAATCAAACTTGACACAAAATACCCTTAAAACAAAATTACCCCTTTTTTTCTTAAAAAAAAACACAACTTCGAATCACTATTATCAAGAACCCTACTTTTGGTAACACAAATAATCAGAATTATCTGAAGAAATTAATTGAAAACAATTAACTTCTAAAGAACAATAGTGAAAATAGTTTTCTTAGAAACAAGTTCTTGAGGCAGTGATGTTCTTGGTTATATGTATTCTAGTAAGTATAAACAAAAGACCTTAGATCTGATAATAAGAAGAAAAAAAACGTAAGGGGTTGTTAAATACTTATTGAATTGACAGGGGCAATATTGTCTTTACAGTGTTCGATGTTTTTAATAGTATGTTCGATGGTTTTCAGTTGGGGGTAAAACTGTCAACTTTACTTCGATAAATTTTGAAAAATAACGAAGAGTTTGAAAATCAGAATTTAAAAAGTTTTTCTGAAAAACTATCGAACTTGTTACCTTTTAAAGCTTGAAAAACTATCGAGGGATCCTTTGTGGAAAAACTATCGAGAATTAAAATAAAGGAAAAATTAATTCTCTCAGATAGATTTTCATTTTAATTCAAAAACCATCGAGAATTTAGATAAAGAATAATGAAATTCAATTCGATGCTTTTTCAAATTTTCCTCAAAAAGTATCGAGAAATGTTTTCAATAGTTTTTCTTTTTCCTTTTCAAAAACTATGTACTTGAAAAACTATCGAATTTCCTAAATTCGATATTTTTTGCTTCTGTCTTCATTTTAAAACCTGTTCTTGTTTTAAAATTTAGACTGTTTTATTTCCTGTCAAGTTTTAATTCTAATAAATCTTTTCAAATTTACCAAAATCAATTGTCAACAGAAAATTCACAATTTTCTCAGAATAAAATCGACTAAATATCATTGAATGATATTAACCAATTAAAATCCAATAAATTATGCTGCATATTTATTTTATGTATTTTAAATTATGGAGCAAATAAGATATTGAACTGCTTCAATTTCCATAATTCAAATTTCATTAAATAAATAATAATAAATTAATACTAAATATCTATGAGTTAGATATTAGCACTAAATTATTAAGATGAGGACTGGATGTTAAATAAATTCACAAGTCCTTAAAATATGAACAATTTTATACTTGTGAACTTATTTAAGAGTTTCTTGCAGATGAGATTTTCAAATCAGATGCGTGTCTGCAAGTTACTCTATGAATTGAAGACATGCTCTCGAAAGAAATGATACATGTTGTCAAGGTGCATTGTCGTGGATTGTTCCACAGAGTTGTTGGAGATAAAGTTATTTCCTGAAATAATAACAAGAAATCAATCTTCCTCCACGAAGTTGACAGCTTCTAGAGACGCTCCTCCTGTCATTCAGAGATGCTTCTCCTGTCTTTCTTACAACCTGCGTATTTTATATCTAAATAGCTAAACATGTTAACAAGTATCTTTAGGGTACCATATACTGAGATTTGGTATTCCCTTAAGATATCTCAAAATCATGTTGATAACTATAAGACTAGATTTTTGAAATCCACTTGGAACCTTGCACATTGGCAACTTGAGAATAAAATATGTGTTGTCAATTTGCAGCTAATAACTTAATGAGACGCATACCTCTCTAGCTTGTCATTTCTGTCTTTTACCTGATTTGTCCTGATCAAGCTTTAGTGGCTGCTGTTGGTAGGGAGTCTTGGCATGTCTAGAATCTTCTCAATTGTGCACATTCAAAAGATTCTTGACTTACTTTTATTGCCATCACTCTTTTGGCTTACTTGTGCTCCTAAAAGAATTAATCTTCTGGCTTGCTCAACGTAAATCCAAAAAGAATTGCAACTTTCCCAACATACTCATCTTGTACATTCTCTGCAATGACTTGGCAAATTTCTTGCACAAGTTTTCGTTAGTAGACCAACATATAATATAATCATGATATCACTGCACATATATGACATTATGTTTGTGCCTTATGACAACTCTAATAAATTCATATTCTGTAAAAGTTCAGTTAGAGTGTCATACCATGTCTTTGACGATTGCTTGAGTATTGATACCGGCTCATACCAATCTGTAGTGATCTTGTGAAGAGAAGTTATACAACGTCCAATTGATCTGCAACAGCAAATGCCAGGATCCGTTGTACATTGACTTCTTCTACTATCTCACCAATCAGGAGAGCACTTGATCACATTCACCATACAGATATATCCTGATATCCTCAAGTCTCGTCACTGGTGCTTCTTGTTAGATACTGCTTCTTAATAGTAACCTAGCATCCAGTTTGGCCTTGTCCCTCATAACAATGCCAATTTCATCCAGTATTCTGGATACCCATCTTGTTCCAATAACAGATTTTCCCTTAGGCCTGGGTACCAGCTTCCAAACTTTCTGCCTTTCAGATTGATTGAGTTCATTTTGCTTTGCAATCACCCAATCTGGATCCATCAGAGCTTCTTTACCTTTCTTTGTTTCTTCTTCAGAAAGAAAACCAAGAAAATAATCATTCATACTCTATAGCTCCAGTCTTTACTCCACCACTAGGATCACTAAGAACTAGACATCAGGAATGATATTGAATCTAAACCCTTTGTCTTGACAGATACGTTCTTGAAGTGTCCTCTAGATATTCATTGTGGTGTTGATCTGACTAATTGATCCTTCTTTTGCTCCCCCTAAGCTGTTGCTGGGATTTCCTGAGAATCCTCATCCTCGCTGAGTGGTTCTGTTGAAGTACTGAGCTGTGTAGTTAAACTACCATTACCACTGCTTGGATTTGAATCATCATTACCATTAATTTCACACATAACAGCTGAGAGCTTGGAGTTGTTGAACATCATATTCAGACTTTCAATCACCTCTTGTTGATTAATCAAATTTACCTCGTAGGCTTTAGATTCCACTGATTAGCCGAGGAAAATATCCTTAAGAGCCTTAGCTGCCAATCTTGCCAAGATGCTTACTTGTAAAACATTTTCCTTCAAACCCCTGAAAGAAATTCAGAGTTTGCTTCTATTGGCCATTACAGGGTCTTCCTGTATTTGTTACTGATCATGGAAATGTGATTAATCTCATCTGTGATGTCCTGTCCTTCAGATTGAACGAACAACACCAGTTTGCATTAAGAGTAGACATCAACCATCACTGAAGTATATCTTTACATTGTTGTAGATAAGACATTAACTAGTCCGTAGAGTTCCATACGTATCATCTGAAGCGGCTCAGTAATGCTTATCACATTATAGCTTTTCTGTGATGTTTATTTGACTTCCCTTAATGACATGCCTCATATATTTCATCCAGCTTGAATCCCAGATGAGGCAGTCCTCTCACCAATACCATCTTTAGAAAAGAGTTCCTTGTATTGTCATGCAAGGGTGAGAGCTTCTCAACCTTCCTGCTTGAGATAAAACACTGCTCCTTCATTGAATAAAAAGATTTGTGCTTTGAATCTTCAGCAAGAGTGTTGCTTCTAATTGTTATCCTTGACTCCAATTATTAGTTGTTATCAATGATACCAATTATTGTAAACATGATGACATTCCATTTCCAACGTAGCCATGTCCCGTGATGAAAACCTTTGCTGTCATCTCCAAAGATTATTAACGGAACAGCTTTCTCAATCACATTTGATGGCAAGATCTTTCTTCGATCATATGTCTTCAGTAGTAAAGACCAAGAAAGCATATAAATCGATTAACCTGATTTGCCTGCACTCACAAATGGATTGACAGTTCTTGGTACCCAACTTATTTGCTTGGGTCCAGATGGATTAGAGATTTTGCTTTTAAAAGTGGTAACAACAGCTTCAACCTATACATGCTTATTCTTATCTCTGACTGACCTTGCAGTCGTTGCTCTAATGTAATTCTTAAACATGCTTTTTCTATGATTAATGCAAGTTCTAAGATATGCATTCATAATATTTAAATAAGCAAACATGTTAATAAGAATAAATGGCATACATTGAGCATTTTGACATTGCAGATAAGAGATGTGCAAATTAGGCATGTTCTGCATTTTAGAAAATTCAGTACTTTCTACTTTAACCAATATACACAAGTGTAACAGGTAGCAAGTAGATTTACATATATTCAATAATTTTCTAAGCACACATGGAATAAAAGAATTAACAATTAAATCACTAATTCTATCTAATCCATTCTGTTGTTGTATGGCATCTAACTTTCTCTATTACCTAAGTCAGTTTTAGATACAGCTTGGTGTTCTACAAATTCTAGTGACTCTAAAGGTAATTCCTCCATCCTTCAAACTGATTATCCCTTAACAAACAATTCAGAATAAATGAGCAAATCTTGTTCTACTAGGGATACTGAAACTTAGCTTTACTAAGGTCTTATGTGCCAGAAACTTAACCCCTAAAACTAAGAGTTGTTTCTTAAGAAAGCTTCTATCTCACTTGCAAATCTTATTCTACAAATATTCATACACACATATCTAAGATCTTCTATGTACATGCTTTGAATATTGAGAATTAAATACTGTATTGGTTCAAGGAAAAGATACCTGAGATATGTGAGGTGAATCATCTTCAGAGATTGCTATGAAAGCAAGATATCCATGATCTTCTCGTCATCTGATCCATCCCAACTCTTTCCTTAAGCAACATAAGTTTTGTGCTGATGCTTCTTCAACAAAGCATTCCACTTCTGTTTCAGCTCATTAACTGAGTCCCTATTCTTCTTTGTTTGTTAGGCTCCTTCATTGTGTAGCACACCCTGATAGTTTCTCGTTACATAGTTCTTATCATAGTTGAAACTATCACTCTTGTTTTTGTTACCATCTCAGTCTGTAACTACCTCCTTGAACTGAATCCTGAAGAATCTTTGCTTCGTAATAAATAAGCCTGATCCATGGATGTGGCTTTTGTACTCCTTCTGAATCTGATGTGACTAAACTTCCTTGACAAGTGAAACACTGATCTTTAGTCTAGTCTCTCGAGGTTTTCTACCTGAGCTTCTTCTGATTCAGCTACTAGTAATTCTTCTATTCTGTTCTGAGGTTCCAACATTAATAAACGTTACTGAGATATTTGTTTGTCCGTTCAATTCTCTAACACCCTTTATTCCTCCCTTCATAATCTCTTATGATTAAATCTCCTTAGAAAAAAAATATCCGTAGAAACTTCTTCCTGAAATCAGCTTCATGGTCATCTTTTTCTTCGAAAGATAAAAATCAGTTTAACACCCGGAGGAATCTTCTTCTACAAGCCCTTGAGCACCCTCAATTTAATACTTAAGAAAAATTTAAATATTCAGAATTTTTAATTTTCCTTAAAAATAAATTAATCAATAATAAATATTTACAAAACATTTAATTTTCAAGAATTTCGAATTCTTAAAAATTAAATCATGTAAATTAATATTTAAGAAAAATTAGAATTTAAGAAATTTTTTTTTAACAAAAATTCGAAATAAATAAATAACTCAGAAATATATTAATTCGGGGTGCTTTTGTAAAGCTGGCCAATTCAAGCACTTCGATTGTTTTTAAAACAAAAACTATCGAAGAACCTTGGCTGACCATTTTTGAAAAACTAAGAAACATTACCACTTCGATAGTTTTTTAAAAAAAACTATCGAAGTCACCATACTTCTCAGACTTAAAAAACATTTGGCCACCTAAATTGACTACAATTCACAAATTCTAAGGGGTCTCTTTAGCACACTACAAATTGCTCTGTGCCGCACCTCTAAAATAAATTCATAACATAAATTAAATTTACTTAAGTTTAAAATATAAATTTATTTAACTTGAATTTATAAAATAAATTTATTTAAATTAAGTTAATCAAATAAACTTATTCAAGTTTAAATAATGAACTCATTTAAATTAAATTTATAAGATAAATTCATTTTAACTTAAATTTATAAAATAAACTTATTAAAATATAAATTCATAAAATAAATTTATTTAGAAGTTGGCCTCCTCAGAATTCTTGTCTGACTGGTCTGAAATACACGGATCTAATCTGTATGTCGATTAACAAGCTCTGATACCAATTGTTAGGTCCCGGAGTATCGTAGAAGGGGGGGTTGAATACGATACTCACAAATAATTCAATTTCGTTCGCGGATAATTCATTCAGTTCTATAACGAAATCAAACACACCAAACCAAACCAAAAGTCGGGGAATATATCGTTTTATAAATATAAACCTCGAGGGGTGCTACAATTTCTAATCCGTAGATTAGCTTCAATGAGTTCTAGGTTATTCATAATCAATACAATGAAAGAATTCTGAGCACTATAAATTTCTATGATCTTCTCCGGCTCAAAACTCTCTCTCAGTAGTTGCTACTATGAACTAACCTCGACTGAGGAAGACACTACCTCTCTCTGTGTAATTATAGACTTAGTTTTAGAAAAACCATCGAACCAAAAATAATGGAATATTCTTGGCCGTTGGATCTTCATCAACCTGACAACAATGTCACTTCTTCACCTGCTCCTCCAATTAGAAAACCATCGAATTGGAAATCCATCGAATGGAAAACCATCGAAAGGATTAAAAGAAACTTTCCATTCGATAGTTTTTAAAGAAAACTATCGAAAAAGAAATTCTCTTTTCCATTGAATCTAATGATTTTCTTAGAAAAGCTTTCGATGGTTTTTATTTCTTTAAAAAAAATAAAAACCATCAACACACTTTCTTTTGATTCCTTAGAATCACATTCGATAGTTTTTCATAAATGAAAAACCATCGAATCACATTATGTCCTTGTTCCTTTTAGAAAACCTTTCTGAGCTTCTTGGTGTTTCAGTTTTAGACTATATCAATTTCTTCTGAGACGATAAAACAACTTGATCTTTTTAGTGCCGTCACCTAGTGCAACTGGTCTGGTTCACAGATGAATAACACTTGATCAATTCTTCTTTTATGTCTTCAATTCAATGCTGCTGATAAGTCCTTTGTCGTCCTGGTTGCTTCATCACTGGAATCCTGTGGTACTGAACCCTAAATCATTCACATACTTCTGTCGTCTTGAAAGTCTTGTTTCTTTTGTTGTCACTGAGGCTTGAACATTTTCATGAACTTCTTTCCGTGACCTGTTTACGGACTTCAAGAATACATAACGTATTTTGATTTTTTGAGTTTACCTTATCTTCCTTTGATTCTGGATTCCTGTGCTTCTGTTAATACTATTGTCTGTCTTGTCCTTTGTTGAGTTGTAGTTATCTCTTTTACATCTTATGTTACATTATGCTTTACACTCTCCCCTATGAGGACGAGCCCCGAGCTTCCCTTGTACCAATTCAATCCCTAATTGCATCTTGGATATCCCCAATTGATTATTACTTGACCCGAATTTACCCTAAAACCCCAATACCGAATTTTGGCTATAACAACTACCCCGCAATTCCATGTGAAATCAGAGATGAAGCATGGAATTCTCAATCTTCAAAGTGCCAAAATCTCTTTATAACCTTTTCTTCTTCAAGAAGTGTCCTCGAGCTTCTTCCTTCTTTGATGATATAAAGAGGGCGCATCGTCCCAGATGGGGTGTCATTTAATTCTTCCATCATATATTTTTGATAATTCTAATGTTTAGAAAATGGATAGTACCTGCACACGACACCTCTAAGCTTACGTGAGCTAACTCGGCGTAAGAAACAAGAGATATTGTGCACATATGTAAACCTCTCTCAGGGCTCGTCCTCAAGTAAAATATTCATTTATCGAGAGGGCACGTCGTCTTCTATCATTAAGGGGTACAGATTCCTTCATTTATCTTAATATTCAAAAAATGGAGTAACTTGTGTAAATATAGATACACCCTTGTATATATATACTTGTACGGTGGTCTAATCAGTCATACTATTCCATCTGATGGCTGCCACGTGTTCCACCTAATATCTTCATTTGCCCTTCCTTATAATCTTTCTTCTATCTCATTCTAGAATAGTTCTCTTTTGGGCGCGTCCTAAACTGTGGGCGCATCCTCTTTCAAAAATTCCAATAATGACACACTCATGCGTCCCTTGAGGGTATGGCCATGGGCATTCTTGCCTTGATATTATGAGATGTCTTGTAAAGATGTCTTCATGTGATATGATTTTAAGAATATGTAAGTGATGCCCTCGAAGGGTCCTTCAAAGCGCAATCCAGTCCCGTAGGGACCTTGTGAAGCGACCTCGTAGGGCCTTGTAGTCAGAAGTTATCACAATAATATTTTCTCTCCAGCTAACATGTGAGCTTATGTTCCCACATGTATCTTCAAGTCTTCTTAAAGTATCATGAGAGAAGGCCTCTTGTTGATATGATGAGAGGAGTAGAGGAGTTCTCTCCTTTTGTCTGTCTACTTTTTAGTATGAGGAGAGGAGTCCTCTCCTATCACATAAGTCTTTCTCTTTTTTAGTATAGGAGAGGAGTCCTCTCCTGTCGCCTATTCCTCCTTTTTAATATGAGGAGATGAGTCATCTCTTGTCGCCTGGTCCTACTTTTTAATATGAGGAGAGGAGTCTTCTCTTCTTGTCTGGCTTCTTACTAATATGATGGGAGAAGGCCTTTATACGAATACGATGGGAGGAGTCCTCTCTATTAATATGAGTGGAGGAGTCCTCTCTGCTGATATGAGGGGAGGAATCCACTCTGCTGATATGAGGGGAGGAGTCCTCTCTGCTAATATGAGGTGGAAGAGTCCTCTCTGCTGATATGAGGTGGAGAAGTCCTCTATGCTAATATGAGTGGAGGAGTCCTCTCCTCTTGTTCACTCCATGCTAATTTGATGAGAGGAGTCATCTCCTCCTTCCTAACTCTTTGTCAATATAGCGGTAGGAGAGCTGCACAATATTTCTGGACCACTAATCGCGAGCCCAATATTTTTATCAATTCTCGTAATGGGTCTGTTTAGAGGCCATGATCATATTTGGGCAGAAAAATACACATTAGAGATCCGCCTGAGTGCATCAATATTGGAGGGCGTGCCCTGAGAGGGAGGCGCGACCATAACGAAAGCTCGATCACCGATCTTCAAGTAATAAAAATCCTTATGAGGATTTGTCAAATAATCCACATGAGTCTTCTGAGGTCGAATGAGTTGAATTCAAAGTGTCAAAGGTTGGAGCTATTGAAGTTAAGAAGGAGGAGCTATCCCGGCAAAACAAAGATGAAGAAGTTGAGAAAGTCTCGGAGGTAGGGAGGACGCGTCTTGACAATGGAGGTGATCTTTCCACCAGCAACACAATTGCTAACACAAAGGTAATTTCTTCAGCAACCGCTCCGTAACTCTACTCATATTTCTTGTTTATCTTCACAGACAAGTACGCTGACGAGGTCAAGGCTCACCCTTCCTACTAATTTTGTTATATGTACATTCTTCATATTGTCTCTTGTCAAGGCATATTTGGAAAAAAAACATATCAAATGGTGGCGACGGTATCCCATTCTTCAGAGGGTGCGCCTTAAAGGAGCTGCCATGTCTTCTTATTTCATTTAACCAATGGAAAACATTTTGGCAGGACATCTATCTTTCAAGGAACAATTGCAGAGAACACTTCTCAACCTTGTATGTCTGAGGGCGCGCCCTGATGATAGGACGCGTCTACAAGCTTCTACTTTTTCTTCAGGGATTTGGGAGTATGTCTTTCATTCTACCGAGTGCGCGTCTTCCATTTCAGGGAGAATCTATGTTTTTGGCTTCTTGGCAGATGATCCTGGGTATGACTTCTCCAAGTTTGGTGAGGATAAAGTTGCATGGATTGAAAAAAATTCAAAGTTGATGAAGCTGCGACCATCAAAGCCAAACAGATCAAACTTAGATTTGAAGCTGGACCACTTGAAGGAGATGAGGACGTGTCCTTTGAGGATGCACCTCCTGATGTTGAACAAGATGCTAAGGATCAGGGAAACCAATCTCCTAAGGCCAATGTTGTTCTTGAAAAGCCTTTGGATGCTGCTGTTAAAACAAGTGATATTGCTGCTGAAAACACCTCTACTCCTCTTGCTGATGACACTCAGGGCGTGTCCTAAGGCTTGATATAATCTTTATTTCTTTTACTAAGTCTTCTGAACATTTTTGAGGTGCAGGTCCTCACTTCTAAGCCTTGCAAGTTGTACTTGATTTGACTATGCTTTTGGTAACTCTACGGGATATGTTTCCCGGATTTATGTTCTCATAAAATGTCTTCTTGATTATCATACTTGCATGTTTACAAGGAAGAGTTCCGTATCTCACCATCTAACTGAGGGCGCGCCATCCTATAGGGCGCGTCACCCTAGAGAGCGCGCCATGTAAACAAACCATCTCGAAAGTTTTGAAATTTCATTACATCAACTAGGACTAGGGAAAGTATTTATGGGCTACCCCCTAGACTAGGAGGTAATTAATTTACCTTGTAGTCTACTATTTAGGCTTTGCCCGTCTTCAATCAACCAAAGCATCACCCTATTGAAAATACTTCATCAAACACTTGTATGACTATACGGGGGCCTCAACCTCAAAAGTTTCATCAAAATTTTAGGGGGCACTCTCCGGTCACAGAATACTTCGAATCTCGACCCATAGAAGGGGAATCTCAATATGAGGTATCCTACGAAGGGCATCTCGCGAAGAGGCATCCATTAGAGGAGAATATTAGCCACTAGTATCTTCTATATAATTTATCGTGTAGAGGGCCTTCATCAGACTAGCCTAGGGCCGCACCTTAGCGCCTCTGTCCGGAGAAGGGGCACACAATAGGCGTCAATTGTATCTTCAAACGTCTTTTCACGAAGAAGCATCCCCGTAAGGATACTCTGTTCATAGGAAGAGCCGGGAGATGCATCAGTACTACCCCCTAGCGTTGTGAGGGCGCAACCTCTTGCGTAGGGCGGCCTATATGGACGAGGACAATGTCGAAGTCCCTTCTAATCTTCTAATCCATTTTATAATAGCATTATCTTGTGGAGGGGCTCACTCATGACCTTGGGGCCGCATCCTGCTGGTTAGGGAGCGCATCCGAAGGTCCATGGGGCCTCTACTCCAAATATTCTTCTTCTTGCTGCAACCTAAGGGTTGTACAATTATGTTTAAAGTCGAAGCCTTAACATATGAGGCCGATACCATTATGACGTGCCTTGAAGGGCATATCTTCTATTATTGAGGATATGACGATGCGTTCTCTGAAGATAAAAATCTTTTCTTTTCGGAGGGGCTCACTCATGTCCATGGGGCCTCGACCTGTAAGCAGGGGGAACTCACTGTGGACCAGGGGGCCTCTCTTCTATATAATCCATTGAATTATCACATGAAGGGGCTCACTCATATCCATGGGGCCTCGGCCTATAATCAGGGGGCTCTCACCATGGAATACGGGGCCTCTGCTTCCAATAGCTTCCTTTCCTCTGAAATTCAAGTAATGAATTCTTCACGCGGACGGGCTCACTCATGTCCATGGGGCCTCAACCTGTAATTCTTTCAAGAATCAGGGGGCGCACTCTGTGGATCACGGGGCCGCTATCCGATATTATCAATTGAGTTGTCACATGAGGGGGCTCACTCATGTCCATGGGGCCTCAACCTATAACCAGGCGACACTCTCTTTGGATCATGGGGCCTCGCCTCCCTATTATCTTCCTCTAAAAATCGTTGGAGTTCATGTTGAGCAGTAGTTCTTTTTCCTGAGAGCACGCCATGGAGGAAGGACGAGTCCTGAAAGACCAAGAAGTCGCACAAATCAATCAGCTCTCCATATACTCGTTGGAATTTGTCTGAACATCGGAGTATCTTCGGAGTGCGCGCCCTAGAGGACGCGTCCTGGAGAAGAGGACGTGTTCCATCATCGAATTCTCCCAGAAGTTGTTGGAAGTCATCTGACCCTCGAGCATCACTCTTAGGGCGCGCCCTAAGGGTTCTTGGGGATTTTCCTTCATAATCTTCTTCCTACAACAATTCAAGGAACAAAGAGCAAAACTAAAACTAGTTAGGTGTTACCTTGAGGGCGCGTCCAAAAGATGATGACGTGCTCCCGATAATTGCGCCTTCTTTTTAGGATCTTGCTTGGAATCACCCCCAGTATACATGAAAACTGCCGCCTTCAAGCATACATGGAAACATCCTTCCGATCTGAATCGCCTTGACATCTTCTTTTCCAGATCATCATCGAACCCCAGTCAGGAATCATCTTCTTGAAATCATCATCTTTGGATCTTCCTCATTACCGCTAGCATGAAGTAGTACCCATGGCCATCCTCCGAATCTTGGCAAACCTTCTTTTAAGAACTTTCATCATGACGAGATATCTCTTCCTCCTAAGATTATGATCTTGATCAGCACCCCTCCTTCTAGCGCCAATTTGTTAACGGAGGAATTTGGTATTAACAAAGTTTGAGGTTTGTCGCCGGAATCAAGATCTATGACGGTGGTTCTTCGCCGGAGTGTGGTGGTTGTGAGGAATTGGGGGCTGAGATTGTAAGGGTTTTCTTGGTTGTGGCTCGCTGAGCTCTTCGCTTCCAACCCCTTACAATGTGCCTACGTACCCCGTATTTATAGGGGATCAAGCCCTACGTAGTTCTTGGGGAGCAAGTAACCTATATGGGCTGGTCTCAGATTTTCGAGACCCACTAGGATACCTGATCCATCTTCTGGAATTGGTCTTCGACTCGCTTTAAGAATGTCCAACGATGAGGCCTAATCACAAAGCCCAAGGCTCAACTATAGTCTAGGGACTTCACGGATACGACATCGACCCAACTTAGGAGCCGACACTAACCGCTACCAGCTGTCTCCCTGACCAAAGTAGTTGCTGGTATAGCCATGACTTACCCCAAATGCCAGACGCATCCTTGTCCCCCGAATGAGAAGCACCCACCAGATTGTAGGACAAGTGATCCCAAGCGTTTGAGTGCAAAGTGCAGGATTACTGCAAAGTTCCCCAGTGAGGACGCGCTCATTGAGTACAGGAACAGAGCTCCCAAAGCACATACCAAGGTTCACCCCACATCCCCAATGAGGACGCTCCCATTGAATACAGGAGGAGGCCTTCAGTCATCAGGCATACCCCTGGAGGCCTTCAACAACGGACATCCCCCTCCTAGGGAACATCCTAGGAGGGAATTCTTCAATCATCAGTCAAACCCCTAGAGGCCTTCAATCACAGACATCATCATCAGGCAAACCCCTGGAGGCAATGGAGCCATCCTTCACCACCAAGTAGCTACTTTAAACCAAGAGGACGCACCCTCAAGAGGTGAACGGACAGAGGGCGCGCCTTCTCCCTTACTGAGGGCATGCCCTAAGCTTCCTTGTGTCAATCCAATATCAATGTAGCTCATATTCTCTGTCAAGTCATCCATTCATGTGAATTTGTCAATCACACAAAGACGACGTGTCCTAAAGGGTTGGACTGCCAAAGGGGCGCGCCCTCTCCCTTATGAGGACGAGCCATGAGCTTCCCTTGTACCAATTCAATCCCTAATTGCATCTTAATTGCATCTTGGATATCCCCAATTGATTATTACTTGACCCGAATTTACCCTAAAACCCCAATACCAAATTTTGGCTATAAAAATATTTTCTAACTAATATTTCTCCCGGGCTATTCCATTTAGTAGCATAAAATACTAATATTATAAATCTATCTATCTATCTATACTATATTATTAAAGACGAAACATTGAAAGTTTTGGTACCTAATTTTTGGTACGGTACTTACCTTATTTAATTGTTTATTTAATTATTATAAAAATTATTATAATCAGTTACTCTTTCAGTTAAAATACATTACCATTTTTTTCTTAAAAAATCACGGCAATTTCCTTTTCAGCTAAAACATGTTACTTTTTCTATTTCCCTTACCAAAATCCCTCATTTCCCAAATATATCACGAGAAAACCCTTACTTATTTATTTTAAAACCTATTTTAATACTTTTAATTGACAATTAAATTTTCTCTCTTTTTCTAGAAAAATCACGGGCAATTACCTTTTTCAGCTAAAACATGTTATATTTTCTATTTTCCTTACTAAAATCTCTCATTTTCCAAATATATCATGGGTAAACAGTTATTAATTTATTTTAAAATCTATTTTAATACTTTTAATTATTTAAAAACGCCTACTTATTTTTTTAGAAAATGCAAATTAATAGAATATTAAAACATAAATAATTATTAATAACAATCCGTGGATCACACGGGTTTTAAGCTAGTATTATTAAATAATAACATTACTTATTTATAACAATTATCATATGGGTAAATAATTTCATTATTATTTTACCTTTTTTAGTTAAAACACCCGACCTTCTATTTTTCTAATAAAATCTTCTCCTTTTGCAAAAATATCATGAACAATTATCTTTTTCAACTAAAACATATTACCTTTTCTATTTTTTCTTACAAAAACTCTTTTTTTTTTCAAAAATACACCAGCAAACCCTTATTTATTTATTTTAAAATATATTTTAATACTTTTAATTATTTAAAAAGGTTTACATATTTAAACATGTCTATTAATTTTTTTTAACAAATATAGTTAATAAAATAATAAAATGTTATTACTATTTTTTCTAATAAAATTCCCTCCTTTTACAAAAATATCATGGGCAATTACCTTTTTTAACTAAACATGTTACTTTTTTTTCTTACCAAAATCCTTCTTTTTCCAAAAATACACGGGCAAACCCTTACTTATTTATTTTAAAATCTATTTTAATGTTTTTAATTATTTAAAAATGTTTACATATTTTAACATGCCTACTTATTTTTTTAACAAATATAATTAATAAAATATTCAAATATAATTTCAATATTGTTTTTAATAAAATCCATTTTTTTTGTCGCGGGATAATTTAGTGTTTTTGTTTTAAAAAATGGGTAATTGCGTCTTTCACCCAAAGATATTTGAATTTATATATATAAAAAGAGAGTTCAAATATTTAAGGGAGTAATATAAATTAAAACATTTCTTTAACATATGTGAAGTAGAAAATAACTCGAATTAATATATAAGCATATTTTGAATTTATAGAAAAAAACATAAAACTAAATATTCCATAAACATTTTTTAAGTTGAAATATTTTCAAAATTTTAAGTATCACTTCACAAAATTTAAAAAATGAACCCTTATATATACATATTCAAACATTTATTATTATTTTTAAGAAATTTTTATGTTTAGTGCTTATTAAAATTACTTAATTTTGAGACGGTATTTAATACTTAAATTTTTATTATTGCATAAAATTAATTATTTATATATTTATTACAACAAGTGTTGGTTTTAAAAATAGAGATAACAAAATTGGTAAAAGAATATATTAATAAATCAAATTATTTTCTATATAGTTTCATACAATATTTTATTCAATAATATATATATATATATATATATATATATATATATATATATATATATATATATATATATATATATATATATATATATATATACTATATTATTAAAGCCGTAACATTGAAAGTTTTGGTTTTCGGTCTTTTATTAAATTTAATAAATAATATAAAAATATAAAAATAGTAACTAGATGATTGCCTTTTATAATTAAAATATTTTTTTAAAACAAAATCTACTCCTTTTCCAAAAATATCATGGCAATTATTTTTAAATTAAAACATATTACCTTTTATATTTGTTATCACTCAAATCTCTATTTTCCAAAAATATGAGGTGCAATCCTTACTTATTTATTTTAAAACATATTTTAATACTCTATTTAATAAATAATAAAATAATATAAAAATAGTAACTAGATTATTGCCTTTTATATTTATAAAAAAAAAAGTGAACGCTGTTAGGTCCTGATAAGTTTGTAGAAGGGGGGTTGAATACAAATTATACCGTTTTATCGAAATTTGTTCTTGAATAATTTAACAATTTAGAACAAATTAATGCGGAATATAAATGAAACAAAATTCAAGTTAAATATAAACTATATTAAACTTGAAGGGTGTTGCAAATACAATAAGGATTACAAAGTATTTATCTCAAACTAATTAATACAAATTTAGAATAAATTCGACATGAACTTTTCTAATATTTGTAATAAAAAGATCGAATGCTACAAGCAAGTTCGAGATAAATTCTAGGGATAAAAATCCGCTAGATAATCAAAGCAATACAAGTAATCAACTTCTAGTGGTTTGGATTTAACAATACAAACTAGAATTAATTGCTTGAGAAGAAATGAGATCAAATTGTTTCTTCTTGTTCTTGAGAGAAAAGAAATGTCTTCTGTGTGTTTGATATGTCTGTTCTTTTCTTTTCTGTCCAGCCGCCTTGATTTATAATACAATTGCCTTGTATGACCTGCTTAATTAAATCAAAATGATTTAATAAAACAATAATACACTTGTATGACCTAGCAACAGAACTCGGTATGACCTATATAAAACACGGTATGACCTGAGGTACTTCTACCAACTCTCGGTATGACCTAGCAGAGGTCATACCTAGCAGAGCTCGGTATGACCTAGCAGAGGTCATACCTAGCAGAGCTCGGTATGACCTAGCAGAGGTCATACAGAGTATTAGGTCATACAGAGTACTTCTTCAGGTCAGGTCATACAGAGTATTTCTTCAGGTCAGGTCATACAGAGTATTTCTTCAGGTCAGGTCATACAGAGTATTAAATTAAATTCCTTTAATCAAATTAGTTAAATTAAATTCTTAATTAAATTAATTCTTTTCTAGAATTAAATTAATAAATAATTTAAACAACTAAATTAATTAATTTAATAAATTAATTAATTCTGAAAGAATTAATTTATTAATTAAATTGATTAATAATTTAATTAATTAAAAGAAGATAACTTAAAATCATTGCATTCCTTTATCTTCTGAAAACCACTGAATATAGATGATTTAATTCCACTGATTGATGTCGTCATTCGATGCACTGTCTGGTTCATGAATAACTGACTTCAATGATAATTCTTCATCTTTAAAACATTTAAAGTTGTGGCTTCTTTTCTTTATGAATCCTGTACTTCTTCTGTCACCAACTGGAAATCTCTGTCACTGTAGTAAATCCACTTTCTTGAATACTTCACTGAGGCTTGAACAATAAATTGAACTTCTTTCAATGTAGAATAACTTCAAGTCTGTAGATGACTTTAATCTTCAATCTCTTGACAGATAAAACTCTCTGAGATTCCTGTGACCTTTAATCTAATATTTACTTATTACATTCTTGTTTAAGTTGAGTAGAATCCTCGAATTACAAATAGGCTATAGCATATGCCTTTCAATCTCCCCCTATTTGTTTGTTAGAAAATAACAACCAAATACCTAGAGGATCACTCAACTAAAACCAAGAAAAAGATAAGACTCTTAAGCCTAAGTAAATACTAGAAAGTTCTGGATCAAATATGACATTTCCAGATTTCACCAGTAAAGATAAATACAAGACAGATGTTCCTCTAGACTGAACATATGATAACATTGAACCTGTCTTGATTTATCTAAGCTCTATACATATAACAGTTACAAAACAGAGCTAACTTACCTTTACTCTCCTGAAACTCCCTCTTTATCTTTTATATCTTTTTCAGCTCCCCTTTTACTAGCTTCACAAGTCTCTAGAAACTTCTTCCCCTTAGAAACAGAAACTTCTCCCCAAACTTCTGTAGAAACTTGTCTAGAAACTTCTCCCCCTTAGTTGAGGAATTCTCTACAGATTTAACTTTATGAGTATCTTAAGCCAGTAGGAGTTGAGATAGATGATGGAGTTGATCTTGGGTAGTAAATGTCTTCAATATTTCCTTGAGCAGTCCCAGCTGATTGTTGACAGAGGTGGAAGAAGAAGACCGTTCAACCACTTGTGCTTGCAAAATTTCTTTATCAGCCTGGGTTTAGAATAGATGTTCCTGTAGATCAGCTATGTGAGCTAACTACATTGCAGTGTATGTGTCTGTGTGTGCACTCACTTGAATTTCTCTTGTAAGTGTATCACTCATCTCACGTGCATGTGTTTCACTCAGTGTTTGACTTTTATCACTCAATATTAGCTGTCTGTTTGCTCCTTTTTGATCAGTACCTGCAATGAAACTCACCCTAGCCTCTTCAAGAGAGGTCAGTGGTGGTGCAATGGGAGTTCGCAAATCCCGATCCTCAATCATGTCTATCAAATCACTTGGATTTGAAATCTGAATTGCTTCAGTGATAGACTGACCAAGTTGCCTTCCACTTTCTCCAGATAAATCTGCGAGTGGAAAATCCCTTTGGGAGCCAGAGGTGTTCACTCTGGGAGGGGAGAAAATGATTCTATTTAAATTGGCAAAGAATCAAATTTTCCCTCAGATGCCTATGAAGGCACTTCTACCGTGACAATGGTAGGCACTGTAACCAGTTGCAGGTGCTCTGCTTTCACTGTGTCCTGAGTTTCATCTAATGAAATTGTTTTCTCCCATTGTGAGTAATGAGAGTGTGCTTGACTCAGTACAAAGTGCCATGGCCCTATGGCGAATTTCAATAGATTCATCCTGTTGAGAGAATGTCTCTAGATACAGTTCATTGGCCATTTCAAAGTCCATATCCTATTGAGAGGATACAGATGGGCTGACAGATGCCTCAGTATATATTGAATTTCTTTAGAGGAGGCAGAGCTGTGGGATCACTCACTGTTTCAATCAAAATACTTCTTTGTTTAACATTTGATTTCTGTTTAGGCTGAGAGGTCAAGTAATGAAGTTGTAGACTCATTGTTTGGCTCTAAGACCTGGGATAAAGATTGTGGATCTACAATCCCTTGGTCAGCCCTAACAACCACTTGGGTTCAGCAACAGTAAAAGAAGTGGATTGAGAGATAGAAAGTAATACCTGAATTGGATTTGGCACTGAATTTCCAGCTAAGCAAGAGCTAGATCAGAAATAATATATATAATATATTTACACAAACATCTAAGTCAAATAGAAAATAAAAGATAATAAATAATAATAATAAAAATAATATAAAATAATATATTCAAACTAAAATAATATATACATAAGAAAAAAAAATATTTACAGGAAACTATTTACAGGCAATTATTTACATGAACTAAACAAGAATATTTGAATATTTTAAAATAAACAATTTTCAATAAAAATAGATTTCTCTACAATTTTAACTTGTAAAATTTGAGAAAAATATTTTTAAAGAAAATAATTCATCTTAACTTACTCAACCTAAGAAGTTTAACAATTAGACAAGACATGGCAATAATCTACAATCAACATGCATAAGAGAAAATGAGATGATAAAATAAATTTACAAGTGATTTAAAAATATATACAACAAATGAACACTTGTAAATTTAATTAAGAACAAACATAAAAAATAAACAGAGTTAATCACTAAAACTATTTAACATACCCAATTTACCAACCAATCTGGTAAACATGGATTCATCAAGAGATTTAGTGAAAATATCTTTTGTTTGTTCCTCTGTGGGTACAAAGAGTAACTCCACAGTACCATTCATGACATGCTCTCGGATAAAATGATACCTGATGTCAATGTGCTTTGTCTCTTGAGATTATGCCATCTTCATCTAATTTATTTCTGAATACCCACCGAGTACCAACTACTTTCTTGTTCTTCGGTCTAGGTACCAGCTTCCAAACTTGTTGTTGTTCAATTTGATTGAGTTCATCTTGCATAGCAATCACCCAATCAGGATCACCTAGTGCTTCCTCAATCTTCTTTGGTTTCATTTCAGAAAGAAACCCTGAATAATGATATTCATTTTGAGTAGCACTTCTAGTTCTGACTACAACACCTGGATCACCAATAATCAGCTCAAAAGGATGAGCTCTTTTCCAAACTGTTTATCTTGGAAGATTTGATATTGATGATTCGCCTTGTTCTACATTATGGTGTTGTGAATGACTAGTTGACCTTTCATTTCCTCCCCCTGAGTTGTTGGCAGATTGTCTTGGTGATTTTTCTCCAATGTTAGTGGTATCTCCATTGTTACCAATGTTTCCACCACCATCACTCTCACCATTATCATCATTATCATTGTTATCACCGGCAACAACCTCAGGTGGATTCTTATCATCTGATTCTGAATCTGACATTTCTTCAAACTTTAGTTTCTCAGATGGATTTTCTGTTTGGATATTAGGGAGTTTGGTGTCATCAAATGTAACATTGATGTTCTTATTGACTGATAACATTTCTTGATTTCAAACAGGCCATATCCTCAGTTATACCCTTGCTGTTATCTCCAAAGGTAAGCACTGGGCCAGCCTTCTCAACCAAATCTGATAGCAGGGCTCTATCTCCGGTCATATGCCTTGAACAGCCACTGTCAAGAATCCACATAACACGGTTTACCTGTTTAATTCCCTGCAATACCAGATTGATTAGACCTTCTTCGGAGCCCAAAATTGATTGGGTCCGGCATACTTAAAGAACTGGCCTTTGTCAGGCAAAACAACATTTTTAGCTAAAACTACTTCAACCTCTTTCACATAAGAGCGTTTCCATTTATAGCCAGCCTTAACACATTTCTGAGTAGGCTTAGGGATAAATGAATCCACTCTAGTATGAGGAGGACTAGTAGTCTTTGTTTTAACATGCTTCTTATTATTAACATGTTGACGTGGAGCAGTCTTATCACTAGATACATGCTTCTTATTAAAGAAAGCATACATAACATTAAAAGCACAAGACATGCAATTACTCACACCACATGCTTTATGAGAAGAATTAACAGCAGGCATGTTAGTTCTACAGTTGTTTTGATCCAACTTATGGATATCTGATTTAGTCTTTTTAGTTGTAGCAACTTTGACTGGAATATCAGATATACACTTTTTGGACTGTTCAGCTTCCAAAGCAATATCTTCTTCATGAATCTCCTCAGCAATAATGATAGAGTATTCATTCATAGGCTCTGCCTCAGACTCCCTACAGAAGGGTGTTTCAATACCCTTAAGTATATATGGAACAACCTTTCCTTCAGATTTGTATCTACAAGGAGAATTAATTCCAAGCAGTCCAATAGCCTCATTATAATCATACCCTATACTGACATGATTACCAACAGCTTGCTTATTGAGAATTTCTTTAGCAGTCTTACAAGAACTGAAATAAGCATTAGCTTTGGTCTTAAGCTCACTAATCTGATCTTTGAGAATGGTTTCCAGTTGAATATAACATTTAACCCTATTCTCAAGAAAAGCTACCTTATTAGTAAGTTCATCCTGATTAACATGCACAAGTTTCAATTCTTTTAATTCCTTTTCAAGATTTGTGTTTAAAAGATTTATTCTATCATTTTCAGTGCGTGCACAACTTATGGTGCCACCAAGATGATAAATCATTTCAGCGTCAGTAAGTTTTACCTCAGACATGTCTGGTGAAGATAACATGGAATCAAAGAGTTTGCCTCCTTTTGCCACAAGTGCAAGATTTCCAACTTCTTCATCTTCACTGTCTGTATCATCCCAGCTCTTCCCTTCAGCAACATAAGCCTTCTCAATCTTATTCTTCTTGCTAGAATCAAATGAGTTCCTTGTCACTTGCCTTGGCTTTTTACATTCAGTAGCAAAGTGACCCAACTCATTGCAATTGTAGCATCTGATTGAGCTCCTCTCCACAGTTCCAGTTTTGTAGCCACCCCTTGTGCCACTTGAAGATGAGGAATCACCTCTCTGAAACCTGGGCCTGAACTTAAGATTGGGATTCCTCTTGAATCTAAACTTCCCAAACTTCCTGACTATCAAAGCCAAATCACCATCCTCCAGCTGATCAAGTTCTTCTAAAGAATAGAAGTCACCACCAGATTGATCAATGGATGTTAATCCATATTCAGCATCAATAACATTCATGTTAGAACTGGAAGGTTGAACAGCTTTCACTTCCAGTTTCTGTGGGACTTCAGCAGTCAATTCAGTAGAGGTACCAACAATCTTCCCAGTTCCATACAGCTCCCTCTGTTGAATCTGCTCCAGCTCATAGGTCTTCAGAACACCATACAATCTCTCCAAAGCAATCTCATTCATATCTCTTGCTTCTCTAATTGCAGATATTTTGTGCTCCAAATGAGGTGGAAGTGTAAGAAGGAACTTCTTGTTAATCTCCTTGTTGGTGTAGTGCTTCCCATTGAGATTCAGATCATTGATTAATTTGTTGTATCTCTCAAAAACCTGAGAGATACCCTCACCAGGGTTTGATCTGAAATGCTCATATTGTGAGGTGAGAATTTCCAGCATATTCTCCCTAACTTCCTCTGTCCCCTCATTGATTATCTCTATGGTTTCCCAAATGTGTTTGGCAGTATCACAGTTTAGGACATGATTATGCATGATAGGATCAAGACAATCAATAAGGATCAGCTGTAGACAGGAATCCAAGGTAACATCCTCTTTTTCACCAGGAGTGAAATCCTTGGGATCTTTAGGGTACATCCTAGCAGCCCTAGTAACAATGTTACCCTCTTTTAATTCTTCCTCAATAATCATAGGAAGTTTTGGTCCATTCTTCATCACATCAATGTATTTAGGATTTGCAACCTTAAGAAATAGGAGCATTTTCTTCTTCCACATTGGATAATGCTCCTTGCTGAACATTGGGATTTTCACTGTACCCACTTTCTGTGTAGTAGACATCTTTTGAGATTTTTAGGAATAATAAAAAAATCAGAGTTTAAGAAAAATCTCAAAACAATTGGATCTTTGATTTGTATATCAATCAAAAGGCTCTGATGCCAATTGTTAGGTCCTGATAAGTTTGTAGAAGGGGGGTTGAATACAAACTATACCGTTTTATCGAAATTTGTTCTTGAATAATTTAACAATTTAGAACAAATTAATGCGGAATATAAATGAAACAAAATTCAAGTTAAATATAAACTATATTAAACTTGAAGGGTGTTGCAAATACAATAAGGATTACAAAGTATTTATCTCAAACTAATTAATACAAATTTAGAATAAATTCGACATGAACTTTTCTAATATTTGTAATAAAAAGATCGAATGCTACAAGCAAGTTCGAGATAAATTCTAGGGATAAAAATCCGCTAGATAATCAAAGCAATACAAGTAATCAACTTCTAGTGGTTTGGATTTAACAATACAAACTAGAATTAAGTGCTTGTGAAGAAATGAGATCAAATTGTTTCTTCTTGTTCTTGAGAGAAAAGAAATGTCTTCTGTGTGTTTGATATGTCTGTTCTTTTCTTTTCTGTCCAGCCGCCTTGATTTATAATACAATTGCCTTGTATGACCTGCTTAATTAAATCAAAATGATTTAATAAAACAATAATACACTTGTATGACCTAGCAACAGAACTCGGTATGACCTATATAAAACACGGTATGACCTGAGGTACTTCTACCAACTCTCGGTATGACCTAGCAGAGGTCATACCTAGCAGAGCTCGGTATGACCTAGCAGAGGTCATACCTAGCAGAGCTCGGTATGACCTAGCAGAGGTCATACAGAGTATTAGGTCATACAGAGTACTTCTTCAGGTCAGGTCATACAGAGTATTTCTTCAGGTCAGGTCATACAGAGTATTTCTTCAGGTCAGGTCATACAGAGTATTAAATTAAATTCCTTTAATCAAATTAGTTAAATTAAATTCTTAATTAAATTAATTCTTTTCTAGAATTAAATTAATAAATAATTTAAACAACTAAATTAATTAATTTAATAAATAAATTAATTCTGAAAGAATTAATTTATTAATTAAATTGATTAATAATTTAATTAATTAAAAGAAGATAACTTAAAATCATTGCATTCCTTTATCTTCTGAAAACCACTGAATATAGATGATTTAATTCCACTGATTGATGTCGTCATTCGATGCACTGTCTGGTTCATGAATAACTGACTTCAATGATAATTCTTCATCTTTAAAACATTTAAAGTTGTGGCTTCTTTTCTTTAGCTCTGATTAAACTCTGAATCCTGTACTTCTTCTGTCACCAACTGGAAATCTCTGTCACTGTAGTAAATCCACTTTCTTGAATACTTCACTGAGGCTTGAACAATAAATTGAACTTCTTTCAATGTAGAATAACTTCAAGTCTGTAGATGACTTTAATCTTCAATCTCTTGACAGATAAAACTCTCTGAGATTCCTGTGACCTTTAATCTAATATTTACTTATTACATTCTTGTTTAAGTTGAGTAGAATCCTCGAATTACAAATAGGCTATAGCATATGCCTTTCAAACGCGTTTTTTTGACAAATACAATTAATATAATTCAAACAGGTCTAAAAAAACCACGGGGAGTTATTTTTTTTAATTAAAACATGTTAGTTTTTCTATTTGTCCTTATTAAAAAAACTTACTTATTTTAACATGTCAACGTATTTTTTTAATAAATACAATTAATATAATTAAAACACTTCTAAAAATATTACGGGTATTTACTTTTTTTAATTAAAACATGTTAGATTTTCTTTCTGTCATTAATATTAATATTATTTTATTACCTCATTTATTTTCCTCAGCCCCATCTGTATTTTTTTATATTTTTTTATGTTCCAATTAATATTTAAGTTTCTCATTTTATAATTTATCATATTAAATTTTACTTTTATTTTAACAATTTCCGTTCACATTAAAATTTTTAATTTATTATTTTTTATGACGGGTTATAGGCTAGTATATCAATAATATTATATAATATACGAAACATTAAAAGTTTGGTTGGTCGGTATGGTACGTTGTGATTTTACTTAATTGTCCTTAACTATATTTCGTGTTTTTACTTAATTAACCTTATTTATTTATAGAAATATATTATTAAATAATTATATTACCTATTTATAACCAATATCTTTTTTCCCTAAAATACATTATTTTTTCTAACAAATTCTCCTACTTTTTCAAACATGGCAATTAACTTTTTTAACTAAAACATGTTAGTTTTTCTATTTTTCCTTACTAAACCCCCTCATTTTCCAAAAATATCACGGACACCTTTAGTTATTTATTTTTAAACCTACAATATTATAATTATTTTTTAAAAGTTTACCTATTTTAACATGTCTACTTATTTTTCTTAACAAATGCAATCACTAAGAATATTAAAATATAAATAATCAAATATCTATTTATAACCAATTACTCTAAAACACATTATAGATTTTTTCTAATAAAGTCTCTTCTTTTCTAAATATATCACTGGAAATTGTTCTTTTCAATTTACTTTTTCTATTTTTCTCACTAAAATTCATTTTTTTTCCAAAAGTATCACAGGAAACCCTTTACTTATTTATTTTAAAATGAATTTAAATACATTTAATTATTAAATATCACGGGCATTTACCTTTTAAAACTAAATATATGTTACATTTTTTATTTTTATTTATTTTAAAATATGTTTTAATATTTTTAATTAATTAAAAGTATTTAGCTATTTTAACATGCCTACTTATTGAAAAAATGACACAAATACCACTTTTTTTAGACTAAGTGACAAGAATACCATTTTTAAATTTTTTGGCCAAAAATACCATTTTATTACGCATTTGAGAAATGGGTAACACTATTACGCATTTGAGAAATTGGTAACATGTATGTTAGAACCAGTTTTCTGTCGAGTTGTATTTCAGGAAGCTCTTCGGGGCGACCTGTCAAAAGAGAAGAATGCGAGGGATTGGGCCCCCGATTCACCTCCGGTGTGAGAATAAATTAGAGGTTCCAATTAGGTTTAAATGAACGTGTAAGTATTTGTGAGCGTAAAAATGAGTATTAACCTGAACGTGAAACCTGCCATGTGCCTTTATAGGCACTTTGGTACCGGCTCGCCCGGATTGTTCGGGAGCAACCGCCCCATGCGTGGTCCTGTTCTTACGCCTGAATAGTCGGGTGACTTGGTCAAGCAACGGTCAGATCCAACGGACCTAGCCGAAGAAGTGGGCTGTGACCGTTCGGCCCAATTACTCCTCGGCCCAATCACTATTCGGCCCAATCTCGGTTGGGCCCCCAACATGTCCCTGGACTTCGGTCGGATGTCAATGCGTCCGGAGTCCTAGCTCTTTACCTCTCTTCGGGATAACTCCAACGGTTCCGTGTCTATCCGTTTATGACACGTCACCTAGAGAATCGTGCCATAATTAATGATGACAGCCGTAATTTCTCGAGATCAGTGCTGAATCATAGTCGTTGAATCCCAAACGATCTTGATCGTACGGTCGAAAATGAACGTTCGCGTTTCTACTGTCCAAACATCACATCTCCTTCTGTATAAATGCCAAATTTCCCCCCCAAACATCATCACTTTTACTTTCAAAAGCAAGGATATTCTGCCAGTTTCTCTATAGCCCTACCATTTGCAGTTACCAGTATCTTTCATTGCTTCAAGTTCAAATCTTCTTCTCGTTTTTATCACAAGTAAGTCTTCTGGATTCCCTTTTGCACAATTCATCATCTTTTAATTAGCGCGCATGCCTTCTTTATTGAATGTTGTTATTACTGTTTATGCATAAAAGTATTTTGTTTGAGAGTATATTTGTTTACGAAAATGTACCCGTAGTTAGGCTTGTAGACAACCTGGTAGATAGATTCGCCCTTAGAACAATTGTCGGAACAAATTTGTCCCTAGAACTATCTTCGGGATTAATTTGGCCTTAGAACCATCTTCGGGATGAAATTAGCCTTAGAACCATCTTCGGGATAGCCTGAATGCTCTGAGGATCTGTAACACCCCCATCTATAATTAAATGAGGGGCTACTTATCAAACCTTAAACCTGTATACAGAGCACTAACATCTCTAAAATAATAATTAAACAGTCTAAATAATTCTAGAAGTTCATAATCTTAATTAATGTAATAGAGAGTAGCCCTCCTTCACACAGTCCCAGATCCCCCTAAGCACCTGCCAGAAAAAGAATACGGCATGAGCCAAACGCCCAGTACGGATTTGGAATACAGTTTATAGTTTATAAACCAGAAAATAGATATACATATTTACATTTTATAATAAAACAATTATTTTAAAATAAGCATGGCTGAAGCAACGAAAGGGGTAAGACATTTCATACCGAGATCATAACAGAACAGATACAAATACACACATCATAGGGTACCTAATGTGTGCAACAAACCGGATAACGTGTACGGCATATACAACGTCACCGTAAAATAAAATATCAAATCACAAATTCTGGGTGCACCCACGTATCCTGAAACAAATATCAAATGCGCAAAAGCTCTCCTCCTGAGCTATCAGAAGGATACGCCGTGACCAATCACAATGTCACGGAAGTGTCATGTCACTGGTGCCGCAATGACATGGCTGTAGTACCCCTACAGCTGGTTAACTCGGTATACCCTATATCACTAAGGGTTCAAATATAATATTTCGCAAAACATTTTTAAATCTCACATAACAGATATTCTCAATATTTCCAACATATATAAAATATACGCAATATCAGAAAATCGCAGAAACAAATATTTAAGTATTTCGAAACAGATTTAAATATACTTTTCAGAATCAAAACAATTTTCATATTTCAAAATGATTCAAAATCAAACGAACAGATTTGAGGTCAAAACGAATTTAATTTAAATATTTCTAAGAGGAGTAGCGCTGAATAAAAGAGGAGAGAATCCGTACCTCAAAAACAGCAACCTTAAATGTTAACGAAATTCTCAAACAATCCGCTAATTTACCCGCTCCCAATCTAATATCAACATTAATTTACAATTAAAATATATACGTTTCACAAGTTCTTTTTTTTTACAAATTATAAAATCTAAACTATAACTAAATTATATGCAACCATAAGTCAAAACACTAGCTTATTATATAATTAAAATAAATCTCTCGGCTCTAATGATCTTAAACATGTAATATACATACCGACTTCGAAACCGGACCAGGAAATCAATGCAATTTCTGTACAAGTTTACCAAACCAAATAAACATAATATAATAATAGCATAATGCATGGTATTTGGTATAGTAAATATGTATATCATAAAATATCAAAAAAAAATTAAAACTTGTCTTCACAACCTCTGCTTGGACTCTTATTTAAAGACACCGGCAAACATACATAGCACCTGTTAAGTTAGTAACTATTAATATGAATTGTATGAGTGCTAAGGAAATGTTTAACTCTTAGTAATATCTTATTTATCTTCAAACTCATTAAATTTATTGACAAACAAGCATCAAGTAAATAACCTATTCTTATGCACTTTAAATACACAAGGCCGCATATAAGTAACAAACTAATATAGTACTAGTAATTTGTATTTAAAGAATCATTTTCGGAAATATAATAACTATGAAACACTATCATGGATACATCAAGAATTCAATAACGTGAACATAAAATCACTACACATAATACACACAATAAATATAATATTAAATTTAGTTATTAACTCAACTCACAAGTCACACCTGAGCACTGCATAATAAAGAATACCTTTTGGATTACAGACTCGAAATACCATCTCTCTCGCGTTCTTTTCTCTCCTGTGTTTTCACCGTGCGGCTCTCAAGAAAACAACCCTCACAAATTTGCTTTTAATAATATGGTTGAGGTAATATACAGGCCCAACTTACAGATTTAACCACCGATTTTTTTTTTTACTGCTAACTTAATTTAACAACCAATTCTCTTCTAAATCAATCACTATTATTATTATTATTATTATTATTATTATTATTATTATTATTATTATTATTATCATTATTATTATCTAAATTATCTAAGTTTTATTTAAAATTCCTGTATATTACATATATACCCTCTTAAAAGGATTCCGTCCCCGGAAACAAACGAAACTAAAATATAAAACTAAATTGGATAGCTGTTAGAAATGCTCTCAACTCTATATCCAATTTCCAAGATGGTTGTATAATCCTAATGAATTCATTACAAAATATTGACAAAATATCTTAGACCCTTCGTAACTCCTTTCACAAAATTGCGGGTTCAAAATAAAACATGTTTTATATGAATAAAGCCTTCAAATTTTATACCGAGACAACTAACGCAAATTCTAAGTCATTAGGTAGATAAATAAGTACAAAATTTTCATAATTTCAAGAAATTAATTTTCAATCTTCTTAAATATTTACTATCTAAATATAGAGACACACTGTGAACAAAAACAATTCGTATATGATAATTATCAAGGTAAAATATATAGGATCAAGCATACCGCTAATAGAACTTATATAAATAAATAAATAAAAATTATATTTACATATTAGTTCTAAACATACTTATATATATTAAAAATTGAAAAATAAATAAACCAAGCCATCACTAAATATAATTAACCTAAAAAAATAATTATTGAACATATAATAGTAATTGTATGACGATGATAACCATTACATGAACATATAATAGTAATTGTATGACGATGATAACCATTACATGAACATATAATAGTAATTGTATGACGATGATAACCATTACATGAACATATAATAGTAATTGTATGACGATGATAACCATTACATGAACTAATGCTCATAATATATTAATAAAATAATATAATCAAAATGGTTCATACATTAGTGAATACAACACACTCAACCAGTAAGATACAAAATCACTTTGATTACTATAAACTAATAAAATAAATATACCAACAAACAATTAATAGCTAACTAATATGCATAATTACGAAAAATATTAATTAATACAACGTGAGCTACCGAGAGTAAATCAAGAATCAGACGAAGCAGACTTGCAATAACATGTACCCATAACCTAATGTATGCTTAAAAAGTAACACATTAATTTACTTTAAAAAATGTATTTTATATATATATATATATATATATATATATATATATATAATCCATAATGATACTGACTTTCGGGTTCTACAAAATAATTAAATAAAGAAGTACATTATACATATTCCATCCATACATTTTCCGAAAAATTTAAATAATTCTCATGATACAAATATACTAGTTTAATTAAATTAGCCACAATATAGCCTCATACGATATAAATTAATTAAGATTGTAAAGCATAATGTAACATAAGATGTAAAAGAGATAACTACAACTCAACAAAGGACAAGACATACAATAGTATTAACAGAAGCACAGGAATCCAGAATCAAAGAAGAAAAGGTAAACTCAAAAAATCAAAATACGTTATGTATTCTTGAAGTCCGTAAACAGGTCACGGAAAGAAGTTCATGAAAATGTTCAAGCCTCAGTGACAACAAAAGAAACAAGACTTTCAAGACGACAAAAGTATGTGAATGATTTAGGGTTAAGTACCACGGGATTCCAGTGATTTAATTGAAGCAACCAGAACGACAAGGGACTTATCAGAAGCATTAAATTCAAGACATAGAAGAAGAATTGATCAAGTGTTATTCATCTGTGAACCAGACCAGTTGCACTAGTTGACGGCACTGAAAAGATCAAGTTGTTTTATCGTCTCAAAAGAAAGTGATACAGTCTATTACTTAAACACCCAGGAGCTCAGGAGTATTGATTAAAAGAAAAGAAAAGAAAAAGATTCGATGGTTTTTCTATCTTAGAAAACCATCGAATGTGTTTTAAAGTAATCAATTGAAAACCATTTTATCTTTATTTAGTATTCGATAGTTTTGTTTTAAAAACTATCGAATGGTGAATAAAGTTAATTCATTCGATGGTTTTTAATTAAGGAGCAGGTGAAAAGTATTCTTTGTTGGACAGGTTGATGAGAATTGGACGACCAAGATTGTTTCTACAATTGAGGTTCGCTAGTTTTCTAAAACTAAGTCTACAATTACTAAGAGAGAGCCAGTGTCTTCCTCAGTTAGGTTCATTCACACAGAAGCAATTACGGAGAGAGAGATTGAGCCAGAGAGAAAATACCATAGAAATTAATTATGCTTAAACTCTTTCATTGTATTGATTGTGAATAACCTAGAACTCATTGAAGCTAATCTACGGATTAGAAATTGTAGCACCCCTCGAGGTTTATAATTATAAAAAGATATATTCCCCGAAACTTGGTTTGGTTTGGTGTGTTTGATTTCGTTATAGAACTGAATGAATTATCCGCGAACGAAATTAAATTATTTGTGAGTATCGTTTTCAACCCCCCCCCCCCCTTCTACGATACTTTGGACCTAACAATTGGTATCAGAGCTACTTGATTGATATACAAATCAGATCCGGTGAATGAGACCAAAATCAAACGTAGCGTGAAAATTCGAAGCAAGTTTTTTAACTTTCAAAATTTTTCATTTAATTGGAATTTCTTGAATTTTAAACAATTTGAAATTTTCAGAAACCATGAGTGCTCCAAAGACAACCGATGGTATTAAAGTTCCCCCGTTTACTAGAGATGATTTCGGTTTGTGGAAGATGAAGATGCTGTTATTTATCAAGGCATCTAATCCATTGTATATGGGCATATTAGAAAACAGACCATATGTACCAATGAAATCAGTTGATGAATCTACAGCCCCTGATGGTAGCAGGATTCCTCCAGGCACCCAACCTAAGGATCTTACTGAGTATACAGATTCTGACAAAGAACTGATTCGATTGGACACAGGTTTAATGTTGATATTGGCGGACTCCGCAGACAAGGAAATGAGCTATCAGTTGATGAACTGTACAAGCGGGAAACATATGTGGGATACCATTAACTTGATAATGGAAGGAACTGAAGACGTGCAGGAAAACAGATTGGACATCCTGACTTCTCAGTACGAAGCGTTTAGGTCTCTGCCAGGAGAAAGTATAACTCAGGTCTTTGAGAAATATACTAAACTCCTCAATGAATTGGAAATGAAAGGAAAGACCTATCCACTGAGAGAATCAAACATGAAGTTCATGATGACACTGCCCCATCATGTAGAACACAAGTCATCATCCATAAGGGAAAGAATTGACTTCACAAAGATGTCATTAGAGATGATCTATGGGAAGTTGAAGACCTATGAGATGGAACAGGAACAAAGAGTGATAATCTACGGATCAGGGACAGTGGACAGCAAGCACAATGCACTTGTGAGATCAGCAGCACTTGTAGTGGATGAACCAATAACTTCTGAGATTCAGGTTCAAACCCCTAGAGCTGGAAAGGAGGTGATAATAGAAACAGAAATGGATTCTGTGAATCTGGGTGTTGATGAAAGTGATTACTACACCCTAGAAGAGCTTGAGCAAATGGAAGACAAAACCATGGCGTACTTAGCTGCAAAGTTTAGCCACATCCGTTTCAAAAGAAACCCTAAGTACAAGTTCAAGGGCTCAACCAACAGATTCCAGAAGAGCAATTATACACCTAGTACAGGCTTTAAGGGAGGCTACAAGACTGGCATGATTGATAGAAGCAAATCAAGATGCTACAACTGTAATGAGTTAGGAAATTTCGCCACTGAATGCCGGAAGCCTCGTCAAGCGAGAGACATGAAAGATATCTATGGAAAGAAGGATTCTTATGATGAGTTGAAGAAAGAGAATGCCAAGCTTAAACAGCAATTGGAGGCATTCTCTGGAAAGCAGAAAGGGAAAGCTTATATAGCAGAGGGAAAGCACTGGGATGATACTGATTCGGATGAAGAGGAGGAATATGTAAATGTTGCTCTAATGGCTGACTCTTCAGAGGAATCACCACAATCATCTCAGGTACCTATCTTAACTACAATTGATATGTCTAATTCTGAGTACAAGAAAATTGTGCAAGATCTTAGTGTAGAATTGTTTAATGTACACACAAGCATGCTAGCATCAGAAATGGAAAATGCTAAACTAGTTCTTAAGATTAAAAAGTTAGAATCTAAAAATGAAGAACTAGAGCTTGTAGCTGTAACATTAGAAGATCTTAAGCAAAAGAATGCATACTTAGAGAACAAGGTCAAGTGTAATGATGAGATAGAGACTATCCTCAGGAAGCAGATTTCAGATTTAGATTTGAAGCTGAATGCTTTTAAGAATTCCGCCCTGATTGCTAAGGAGATCATTGATACTCAGGCCATAGGGAATAAAACTGCTATAGGATTTGACTATGACAAGAAAGCTGGTAAGAAGATAGTGGAATTCCCTGTGACACCTTCAGTTGTCAAAAGGAATACTCCACATGTTCTTAAGAATGTTGATTGTCCAGTTTTTGTTAAGCCTTTTCCACCACTCTTTCATGAGGATGACCTTTTCATAAGACAAGAATTGCTTGAGGAGGATTTGTTGAAGGAAAAAGAGGTAAATACTAAGTTGCCTAGGAAATCAGTAAAAAATGAATTACCTAAACCTGATTTACCTAAAACTGAAGTAGGTGACGTAGTTAGTAATGTTAAAAAGAACAGGAATGGGAAGAAGAAGATTGTTAATCAGGAAATGGTTCCACATTCTCCCATTGCATCTAGGAAGTTGTGCACTATCTGTAATTCTGCTGGACACCTTACACATGCATGTAAAAAGGTTAAAGTAGAAACTGATATTACTTCTGAAATGCATAACTTGTCTGACATGCCTGATCTTCATGAACCCTGTGGAAAGAAAGAGTGTTTGCTATGTAAGTACAACATCATGCATGCTTATTTTAAGTTGATGAATGATAGTTGCAATAGCACTGTTAATGTTAAATCCACAGATACTATGAATATCAAATAGGGTAAGACTAAATTGAAAGTTACTCCTGTTAAACCATCTAAACCTTCAGGACCCAAACAATTTTGGGTACCAAAGTCCGCTTAATCAATCTGTGATTGCAGGGTAAGGTTAAAAGCTCAAAGGTTGTGTGGATTCTGGATAGTGGCTGTTCTAGACACATGACAGGTGAAGAGTCCATGCTTACAGAGGTGGTTAAGAAGACCGGCCCGATTGTAACCTTTGGAGATGACAACAAAGGATTCACTACGGGATATGGTAAATTAAAAGCTGGAAATGTCATCATTGAGAACATCTCTCTTGTTGAAGGATTAAAGCACAATCTTCTAAGTATCAGTCAGTTCTATGATAAAGGCTACAATGTAGATTTCAGAAAGGACAAGTGTTTGATCACCAACAGGAAGGATGAGAAGCTTACTCTACTGGGAGTGAGAAAAGGAAATTTGTTTATAGCTGACTTAAGTTCTACCAGTGAAGGAGAAGTTACATGTTTCTATGCAAAGGCATCTTCAGAACAAAGTTGGCTATGTCACAAGAAGCTCTCACATTTGAACTTCAAAACTATGAACTCTTTGGTAAAGAGAGAGTTAGTGAGAGGGTTGCCCCTGATGGAATTCAATCAGGAGGGACTATGTGAAGCATGTGAAAAAGGGAAGTCGAAGAAAGCATCACATGGAAGCAAAGGAATGACAAGCATTACTGAACCATTACAGCTGATTCATATGGATTTATTTGGTCCAGTCAATGTTATGTCAATTTCAAGAAAAAAAATATGCATTGGTGATGGTGGATGACTACTCCAAGTACACGTGGGTGTTGTTCATACAAACAAAGGATGAAACAACACAACTAATCATTGATCACATCAAGAAGATAGAAGTGGAAGCTAAGCTACCTGTGCGGACAATCAGATCAGACAATGGAACTGAATTCAAGAATGCAGTTCTTAATGATTTCTGCTCAGAGAAAGGAATATCAAGACAGTTTTCAGCACCAAGAACTCCTCAACATAATGGAGTAGTGGAAAGGAAGAACAGGACCTTGGTTGAAGCAACAAGGACCATGTTGAGTGAATCAAAACTTCCCACTTACTTTTGGGCTGAAGCAGTGAACACAGCTTGCTACACTCAGAATCGAACCCTGATCAACAAAGATCATAAAAAGACTCCGTATGAGTTAATGGCCAACAAGAAACCAACACTGAAGTACTTTCATGTGTTTGGTGCAAAGTGCTTTGTACTTAAAGATGGAGAACATCTTGGCAAGTTTGATGCCAAAGCAGATGAAGGCATTTTTCTGGGCTATTCTCGGGAATCTAAGGCTTTCAGGGTATATGTGATTGAAGATAAGAAGGTGTTGGAAAGCTTTAATGTGACATTTGACGACACCAAAAGACCAGGCCTGCAAACTGGAGAGAACTCTGAATCCTTGGTATTTGAAAATCTATCAGGAGATCTCTCTAACAATGAAGAAGTACCTGAAGTTGTTACAGTTATTAATAATAATCATAATGATAATGATTCTAGACAAAGTGGTGACCAAAGTGGAGATCCTCAACATTCTACAGGATCCACTAGTCAGTCTTCAGAATCAACAGATCAAACCGTCAACAACTCAGGGGGAGCAGGAGAAGGATCAACTAGTCACACTCCACAACATCTAAAACAAGGAGAATCATCAAGATCGCATCTGCCAAGACAAAGGGTATGGAATAGAGATCATCCCTTTCACTTGATCATTGGTGATCCGGACACAGGAGTGAGAACTAGGAGAACATCACAAAATGAATGTCACTATTCTGGGTTTCTTTCAGAAACAGAACCTAAGAAAGTTGAAGATGCTCTAGATGATCCAGATTGGGTGATTTCTATGCAAGAGGAACTCAATCAGTTTGAAAGGCAGAAAGTTTGGAAGCTGGTACCCAGGCCTAAGGGAAAATCTGTTATTGGAACAAGATGGGTATTCAGAAATAAGTTGGACGAAGATGGCATTGTAACGAGAAACAAAGCCAGACTGGTTGCTAAAGGTTACTCTCAAGAAGAGGGAATTGATTATGATGAAACCTATGCACCAGTAGCAAGACTTGAGGCCATCAGAATGTTTCTGGCATTTGCTGCACATTCCAATTACAAGGTATATCAGATGGATGTGAAGAGTGCTTTTCTAAATGGGGAGTTAGAAGAAGAAGTGTATGTGGAACAACCTCCAGGTTTTGAGGATTCAAAACTGGCAGACTTTGTGTACTTTCTATTCAAAGCTCTCTACGGACTCAAACAAGCTCCAAGGACATGGTATGACACTCTCTCTGAATTCTTACTTGAAAATGATTTTACAAGAGGTGTCGTAGACAAAACTCTCTTTGTCAAAAAGCATAAAAATGATTTGATATTGGTGCAAGTATATGTTGATGACATAATATTTGGTTCTACTAATGATGATCTATGCAAGAGATTTGCTAAGTTAATGCAGAGTCATTATGAAATGAGCATGATGGGTGAATTGTCATTCTTTCTTGGACTGCAAGTATACCAAAAACAAGATGGTATATTCATTTGTCAGTCCAAGTACATTAAAGATCTTCTGAAGAAGTATCAAATGGAAGACTCATCTACAGCAAAGACTCCTATGCCAACTGCCACTAAGCTTGATAAGGATGAAACTTGTAAGAAGGTTGACATCACAGGCTACAGAGGTGTGATAGGCTCATTACTTTATCTCACTGCAAGTAGACCAGATATAATGTTTGCAACATGCTTGTGTGCTAGGTTTCATTCTGATCCTAAAGAATCTCATCTAATAGCTATTAAGCAAATATTTAGATATCTTAAGGGGACCCCAAATCTTGGAATTTGGTACCCTAAAGATACAGGATTTGATCTTATTGGATATACAGACTCTGGTTTTGCAGGTTGTAAGATTGATCGAAAGAGTACTTCAGGAAGCTGTCAGTTTCTTGGAAGAAGGTTAGTTTCCTAGTACAACAAGAAGCAGCATTCGGTGTCCACATCAACAACTGAGGCTGAATACATTGCTGCTGGTAGCTACTGTGCTCAGATCTTGTGGATGAGAAACCAACTCCGTGACTATGGGCTTTTGTTGACAAAGATTCCAATATTTTGTGACAACACAAGTGCCATAGCAATCTCAAACAACCCAGTGCAACACTCGAGGACGAAGCACATCGACATCAGGTATCATTTTATCCGAGAGCATGTCATGAATGGAACTGTGGAGTTACATTTTGTACCCACAGAGGATCAAATTGCAGACATCTTTACTAAACCGCTTGATGAATCCACTTTCAATAAGCTGGTTGGTGAACTTGGGATGTTAAATCTTTCTAATTGATTCTGATTAGAAGTCACTAACTGCAGATAGTCCTAGTAAATACATGAGTTTAAGAATTTCCATATCCTTAGGACTCGTGAATTTATGTTCTGGAGCAATTCTCGTAGTTAGGATTATTGTACTAATTTTATGTCATAATTATGGATGATATATCTTCTGGCATTTAGTTGGTTATTAATTCTAAAAATTATTTAGGTGCTAATATTTGTTCTAAATATTAAAGCATCTATTTAATTTGAATTAATTTGCTTTGTTTTTAACATTGTAGATTAATGCAGCATAATTTATTGGATTTTAATTGATTAATATCATTTAATGATATTTAGTTGATTTTATTCTAAGAAAATTGTGAATTTTCTGTTAACAATTGATTTTGGTGAATTTTAAAAGATTTATTCAAAATAAAACTTGACAGGAAATAAAAAGTCTGAATTCTAAAACAAGAACATGTTTTAAAATTTGGACAGAAGCAAAAATATCGAATTTAGGAAATTCGATAGTTTTTCAAGTACATAGATAAATCTATCGAAATTAATTTTCGATAGTTTTTGAAAAGGAAAAGAAAAAACTATCGAAAACAATTCTCGATAGTTTTTGAGAATATTTTTAAAATTTATCGAAGTGAATTTAATTAATTCAATATTTAAATTCTCGATAGATTTTGAAAATCTAGTGAAAAATATCGAAGAAGATTTAATTCTTTTTATAATTCAAATCTTCGATAGTTTTTCATAAAATGGTTCGATAGTTTTTTGTTCTATACAAGCAAAAAAAAAACCCTCGATGGTTTTTACAGAAAGTCTGTTTGCATTCTATCCTTTTAATCTTCGATAGTTTTCAAAACTATCGAATGGAAATAGACCTTCTTGCCCCTCTGATAAAACCATCGAGAGTTCATTTAAAAATCTATCGAATATAAAATGACCATTTTACCCTTACAGTTTCAAAAAGTATTTAACTGGCACATGGATTTTTTTCCATACAGATTCACAATTCTGAGAAAAGCTTTTGTCGAGATAATACTTACAAGAATTAGATACAGCCAAGAACATCAAACTCGATAGATTTCAGTTTTAACCAAGAATTTTACACAGTAACTTCGGTTTTTACAGTGATTTCAGTTGATAAAAGTAAAATCTCTGTACTTTGTGGCTTCTGTGCTTTTAAATTCTCGGTTGTGGTTAAAGAATTCTATCGAAGGCCATTCTTTTTCAAACCTTACCTGATAATACTGTTCTTGAATAGTTATTCTTAGTTGAAATCCATCTATTAGGAAGTGTATTTTGATTAAAAATACTTTTCTTGAGTTAGAAAAAGTTGGGGTTCTTAATTTGGTAGTTTAATTGTTCAAAGTTGTTTAAGTGATTAAAAGGGGTATTTTGGTTTGAATTTAATTAATTAGTAATAATTAATTAAAAATTAGTTTTGGTTTAAATTTAATTCTCTGGAAATTTAAAACAATGGCTGGAGAATTTATTGTTACCAAAACTAATCATGTCTCATTTCAGAACTTGCAATCCATAACAAACTTACAGTTTCGTGCATGGGCAGATTTTTTGAACACACGTTCATTAGTGGCATATGCTGTAACTACTCCCGTGGTCCTTTGCATCGATCAATTGACAGGAATCTTGGCAGAGAGCCAGGCGCGCCCGCGCCTTATACCGCGCGCCCGCGCCTTATACCGCGCGCCCGCGCGTTCATTGGCAGGAATCCAGGCGCGCCTGCGCTTGCTAGCGCGCGGCCGCGCGTCCCCGTCTGGTGGAATTTCTGATTTCTTGTTTTGTGGGCTTAGAGTGGTAGCGGGTCGTGTTTTGGGCCTTTGCCATTTTCTGGTGGATATTTTCTAAGGGGAAAACCCTAATTTCCAAGGAGGGAAGTCGAGGAATAATACGGAAGAACAAAAAGAGAGACTTAGATTGGAGAGGAGGATTACATTTTTCTTTGTATTTCTCTCAATTAAGCAATACTTGGATTCTTCTTTATCGTTTTTCTAAACATTGTTATTCTTGATACTATTTTATTTGCAATTATCAATTCAAAACTTAGTTTTTATATCATGTTTTCAATAGAACCTGCGATGATGAACGGTTCATTTATGAACTAATCGTTATCGTGGGATTCTAACAGAGTTTATATGGAGTTTAGTGGTTAATTGTTTTATATACTCTGTGTGTGGTGGCGAATTGATTTCCTATCATGGTTGTACTTATTCATTTTGGATGCGTAGCTAACATTCATGATTGTTTGTTAATCCTTAATGATTGCGAAAGTGGATTTAGGGATTTAGAACTTACCATGCTAGCATAAGTTTTTGTATGATTATCATGCATAATTTGTGGGTGATTTTAACCATTTCATCTACCTTATGTAATCTGAATAGATAACCTGTTCATTCAACCACTATGTTTTCAATCTCTATAGACATATAGGGACTAAGCATATCTGGTGTCCATTTAACTTCTATCTATCTGTGGATGTTTAAGTGGTAGGGTATACGGATATTGAAAGGTAGCGTGTACTAAATTTGTGTTATCTGGTTAGTTTTCACAACTGTCACATACAGAGGTTAAGAACAAGAGACTCTAGATGAAATATGTAACGATGTTAGGATCCCATGCTTTCTCATATCAGTAATTCACTAGTAATTCCTTTAGTCAATCAAGAAAACCTCAATTTGATAATTGTCTTAGCAGTGAGTAATAACCAAACATTGGTGCATAAGTACAGACTATTACAACCTAAACCAGTCCTTGTGGGATCGAACTTGATTTATCTATATACTACTTGTGACCACGTGCGCTTGCGTGTTTTTGTGCGAACAAGTTTTTGGCGCCGCTGCCGGGGACTCGGTGTAGTTTTAATATAGTTTATGTGCTTGTCATCAGTGACAGTTAAAGTTCACTGACTCAGATTGCTTTTCTCATCAATTTTACTTTGTTTGGTGTGTTCCAGATACTCTAGTGAGCGTGTATGCGAACACGTTCTCAATCTCGTAAAGATAAACTGGAAGAAGAAGGAGCTAACTTGAATCTAGTTATGGGAGAACCAGCAGCAGCAGGAGCAAAGGCTTTGATGGATTACTCTCAGCCAAAGATCAATGATATTTAGTCCAGCATTGTTAGACCAGCTATCTCGGCTAGCAACTTTGAGATCAAGGCTGGCACGATTCAGATGCTACAGAACTCTGTGCAGTTTGGGGGATCTTCAACGGAAGACCCTAATATGCATATTAGGGATTTCATTGAGATTTGTGACACATTCAAGTTCAATGGAGTGTCAGAGGATGCTGTGAAGCTGAGACTTTTCCCTTTTTCCTTGAGGGATAAAGCTAAGGGCTGGTTGCATTCTCTACCAGCAGGGACTATCACTACATGAGAGGAGCTTGCTCAAAAGTTTCTTACTAAGTTCTTCCCTATGGCCAAGACAGCTGCAATAAGGAATGCTCTCACTCAGTTTTCTCAGCATTCAGGGGAAAAGTTATGTGAAGCTTGGGAGCGTTACAAAGAAATGCTACGAAAGTGCCCTCACCATGGAATGCCTGATTGGATGGTGATAAATTGTTTCTACAATGGTTTGGGAGGTCAATCAAGACCAATGCTTGATGCAGCATCAGGTGGAGCTTTATGGGCTAAAAGCTATGAGGAGGCTTATGAACTTATAGAGATGATGGCTGCTAATGAGTATCAGAATCCTACTCAGAGGTTATCACATGGAAAGGCAGCAGGAATTCTGGAAGTGGATGCAACTACAGCAATAGCGGCTCAGCTAAAAGCTCTTTCTATGAAGGTGGATTCTCTATCTAACATGGGAATGCAGCAAGTGGCTAGTGTCTGTGAACTATGTGCAGGTGCTCATGACACTAATCAGTGTGCTATATCTAGTGAATCAGCACAGTTCGTGAGTAATTTTCAGAGGCCACAACAGCCAGTTCCTAATGCTTATCATCCAAATAACACAAACCACCCGAATTTCAGCTGGAGTAACAATCAAGGTGGTCAGCAGCAGTATCAAGGTCAACAATTTGGAGCTAAGCCATTCAACCCTGCTGGTTATCAGCAGCAATATGCTCCAAGACAACCTTATCAGCCACCACCAGGATTTCATCAGCAACCTCAAGGTCACCATGGTCAGTCTTCTAATGAAAAGTCAGAATTGGAAGAGTTGAGGTTGATGTGCAAGAGCCAGGCGGCGTCTCTCAAGACTTTGGAAACTCAGATTGGACAGATAGCCAGTGCGTTGGTGAACAGACCACAGGGAACTCTCCCTAGTGATACGGAAACTAATCCAGGCAAACGGGAGAGTAAGGAACATGTCAAGGCAATTACATTGAGATCAGGGAAGGTCACCACTGACCAAAACACTGAAATTCAGGAAAACGAAGAAGATGAAGGAAAATTCCAGGAAGAGGAGCGCGCCCGCGCATCCCAGAGCGCGCCCGCGCATGAAATTCTGCCAGAAAAGTTGAAAATTCCTGAAAAGAAGAGTTTGGTGGAGAAATTGGTGAGCAAACACCCCAATACATCTCATGATGCCACTTCTAAGCAAGAAACAGAGGGTAAGGTAATCTACCCCCCTCCTCCGTTCCCTAGAAGACTTCAGAAACAGAAACTAGACACACAATTCGCTAAGTTCTTGGAGGTTTTCAAGAAGCTACATATAAACATACCTTTTGCGGAGGCTCTTGAACAGATGCCGAGCTACGCAAAGTTCATGAAGGGTATTCTTTCAAGAAAGTTGAAGTTAGAAGATTTGGAAACCGTTGCTCTAACGGAGGAGTGCAGTGCTATTCTGCAACAGAAGTTGCCCCCGAAACTTAAGGATCCAGGGAGTTTCACAATTCCTTGTACTATTGGCAATCTATCGTTCGACAAGTGTCTGTGTGATTTGGGAGCGAGTATTAATCTGATTCCATTGTCCGTCTTCTTGCAACTAGGGCTGCCGGAGCCTAAACCTACTACCATGTCTTTACAGCTGGCAGATAGGTCTATCACATATCCTAGGGGTATTGTGGAGGATGTCCTAGTAAGGGTTGACAAGCTTATCTTCCCTGCTGATTTCGTTATTCTGGACTTTGAAGAAGACAAGAAGATTCCTATCATCTTAGCAAGGCCGTTTCTCGCTACAGGTCGCACTTTGATTGATGTTCAAAAAGGGGAACTCACGATGAGGGTGCATGATCAGAATGTCACCTTCAATGTTTTCAATGCAATGAAGTTTCCTACAGAAGATGAAGAATGTTTCTCTATAGATCTTGTGGATTCTGCAATAAGCAAGGAGTTTGACAAATTGATCAAGTCAGACACCTTGGAAAAAGCACTTATGGGGGAATCTGATGTTGAGGGTAAAGAAAAAGAGGAACAAGCTCAGTATTTGAATGCAACTCCGTGGAAGAGGAGGTTAGACATGCCTTTTGACTCTCTTGGCATAACAGAGTTGGAGAAATCACAAGAACGTCTCAAGCCTTCTATTGAGAAAGCTCCCACTCTTGAGCTTAAACAACTACCAGAACATTTGAGGTATGCCTTTTTAGGTGATTCGTCTACTTTACCTGTTATTATCTCATCTAACTTGTCAGGTAGTGAAGAAGACAAACTCCTCAGAATCTTGAGAGAGTTTAAATCAGCAATTGGGTGGACTATAGCGGATATTAAGGGTATCAGCCCTTCGTACTGTATGCATAAAATTCCACTAGAGCCAGGAAGCAAGCCAACTGTGGACCCTCAGAGACGTCTTAATCCTATCATGAAGGAGGTAGTGAAGAAAGAAATTCTCAAGTGGCTAGATGCTGGGATCATCTATCCTATTTCAGACAGTTCATGGGTGAGTCCAGTGCAATGTGTGCCTAAGAAAGGAGGCATGACAGTGGTGACTAATGAAAAGAACGAGTTGATCCCGACTCGTACAGTTACTGGATGGAGAATTTGCATGGACTACCGAAAACTGAACAAAGCTACCAGGAAGGATCATTTTCCCCTTCCTTTCATTGATCAGATGTTGGACAGGTTGGCGGGGCATGAATTCTATTGCTTGTTGGATGGTTATTCAGGTTATAACCAGATTGGTATTACTCCAGAAGACCAGGAGAAGACCACCTTCACATGTCCTTTTGGTACTTTCGCGTTCCGTCGCGTACCTTTTGGCCTATGTGGTGCACCTGCTACGTTTCAGAGGTGTATGATGGCCATTTTCTCGAAGATGATTGGAATAAATGTAGAAGTGTTCATGGATGACTTCTCAGTTTTTGGAGCGTCATATGATGAGTGCCTCAGTAATTTGGGCATGGTGCTGAAAAGATGTGTTGAGACTAATCTAGTACTCAACTGGGAAAAATGTCACTTCATGGTGCAAGAGGGAATCATTCTTGGGCATAAGGTATCTAGCAAGGGGCTTGAGGTGGACAAAGCCAAAGTGGAGACAATTGAAAATCTTCCTCCACCAATCTCAGTTAAGGGAATTCGCAGTTTTCTTGGTCATGCGGGGTTCTATCGGCGGTTCATTCAAGATTTCTCCAAAATCTCTAAACCCTTGTGCAACTTATTGGAGAAGGATATTCCTTTCAAGTTTGATGAAGAATGCTTAGCTGCTTTTGAGCTGTTGAAAAAGAAGTTGACATCTGCACCTGTTATTACCGCACCCGATTGGAGTGAACCATTCGAGTTGATGTGTGATGCTAGCGACTTTGCAGTTGGAGCTGTTCTTGGGCAAAGGAAAAACAAGGTATTTCATGTGATCTACTATGCTAGCAAAACACTCAACGATGCATAGCTGAATTACACCACTACAGAAAAGGAACTCTTGGCCATTGTATATAGTTTCGAGAAATTCAGATCTTACTTGCTTGGAACCAAGGTAGTGGTATTTACTGATCATGCAGCTATTCGATATCTAATGTCGAAGAAAGATTCGAAGCCGCGGTTGATTCGTTGGGTTCTATTACTTCAAGAATTCGACCTGGAAATTAAAGACAGAAAGGGTACTGAGAATCAGGTAGCTGATCACTTGTCCCGGTTAGAAGACCACAGTAAGAATTCATTGGACAAATCTCTCATCAATGAATTCTTTCCAGATGAGCAACTTTTTGGAGTGCAAGCTGAAGAACCATGGTTTGCAGATATTGTGAACTATCTGGTGAGTAATGTCATTCCTTCGGAATTCTCTTATGCTCAAAGGAAGAAGTTCTTACATGATGTTAAATGGTACTGTTGGGATGAACCCTTTCTGTTCAGACAGGGAGCCGATCAGGTTATACGCAGATGCATTCCTTACAGTGAGGTAGAGGGTGTTTTGCGTGATTGCCATTCCACCACTTATGGAGGTCATTATGGTGGCGAGAAGACAGCTACGCGAGTACTTCAGGCGGGGTTCTATTGGCCAACTATGTTCAAGGATGCTCATCAGTTTGTGTTGAGATGTGATCGATGCCAAAGGGTTGGTAATATCTCGAGAAGGAACGAGATGCCTCTTAATATGCTACTGGAGGTGGAAATTTTTGATGTGTGGGGCATTGACTTCATGGGCCCTTTTGTTCCTTCATGCAACAACCAGTACATTTTGCTAGCAGTGGATTATGTTTCCAAGTGGGTCGAGGTAAAGGCTTTACCGACCAATGATGCTAAAGTGGTACTGAGTTTTCTGCACAAGCAAATCTTCACGCGTTTCGGCACTCCCAGGGTAATTATAAGTGATGAAGGCACACATTTCTGCAACCGGAAGTTTACAGCCTTAATGGCTAAGTACAACATCAATCATCGGGTTGCTACTGCCTACCACCCTCAGACTAATGGGCAGGCAGAGGTGTCTAACAGAGAGATTAAGCGTATTCTGGAAAAGGTGGTGAATCCTTCCAGGAAGGATTGGTCTTTGAAACTTGATGAAGTTGTTTGGGCTTATAGAACAGCTTACAAGACACCATTGGGAACTTCACCTTTTCAGTTGGTCTATGGAAAGGCTTGTCATTTGCCCGCCGAGTTAGAACACAAGGCATATTGGGCGTTAAAGAAGTTGAATTTTGATTTGGCAGCAGCAGGAGAAAAGAGATTGCTTCAGATTAATGAAATGGATGAGTTTCGTCTACAGGCTTATGAAAATCACAAATTATACAAGGAGAAGGTCAAGAGGTGGCATGACAAGCGGTTGGTGCAAAAGTCCTTTGTGCCGGGTCAACTAGTTTTGTTGTTCAATTCTCGTCTCAGACTCTTCCCAGGGAAGCTTAAGTCCAGATGGTCGGGACCGTTCAAGGTTAAAACAGTGTTTCCACATGGTGCGGTGGAAATCTATGATATGTCACCAGATGAGGCATTCAAGGTCAATGGCCAAAGGTTGAAACCTTACCTTGGTGAATGTGTGAATCGTGAAGCGGAAACCACGGTTCTTGGTCCTCCAGAATGAGTTTGGAAGCACGTCAAGCTATTGACGTAAAAGAAGCGCTTTGTGGGAGGCAACCCACGTATTATTGTTTGTACAGTGAGAAGAAAAAAAAAAGGCAGGGAGGACCGCGCGCCCGCGCCCGCGCCTGAATTCCAGGGAGGACCGCGCGCCCGCGCATCCCAGAGCGCGCCCGCGCCTGGGCGACTGCCAGAAGAAAAAAAAAAGAAAAAAAAAATACGAAAAATACAAAACCAAAACCCCAAAAATAACCCCTTGTTGTTGTAATTACCTATTTAAACCCACATCTACCCACACCCATCCCATATAATCAAAACCCTAGCCTCTTTTCTCTCTTCTAAATCAAAAATCATAAATCTATACATACACCTACTTACACTTTTCATCCCAATTACATGGCACCACCAAAGAGAGGAAGATATGCGGGTAGTAGTAGCACGAGACGTACTTCTTCATCCGATGATTCAAGTGCGGGGTTTGGAGGAGAGAAGTTTTCATCTCCGGAAGCTTCGGTGGAATATGCACGGCTATTGTCTAAGGTCGTGGCCAAGGAGAGAGGGTTTATACCCACTCATCATGATGGTAATTTGGTGGCGATGATTACCACCAAAGGTTGGGAAGGTATTTGTGAAGCGCCGGCGCCGGTTCCCTTGGGTATTGTGCGGGAATTTTATGCTAATGCCAAGGCGGAGAAGAACGGTTATTCCGTTGTTCGAGGTTTTACAGTGGATTATACGCCGGCGGCTATTTCTCGGGTTCTTAGGTTACCGAGGATGGCACAGGGTGAAGAAGATTGGGCCTTGAAGACCCGGGCAGAGGTGGATCTGGAGAACATAGTAGGTGTTCTTTGTGTGCCGGGCACGACATGGAAGTACAGGCCGGGTACTACTGAGCCAGTCACTTTCCCGGCATCTGCTATGAACAGGTATGCTAAGGCCTGGAATTTATTTGTATGTGCTAACATCATGCCCTCATCGCATACGCATGAGGTTACTGTGGAAAGGGCTATTGTGCTGTGGGGGATTCTCAATGGGAAGTATGTTGACCTTGGGGTTCTCCTAAATAGGAGTATCGTGAGATTCTTGAGGGGTGGTACCACGGCGGCGATTCCTCATGCTGCTGTGGTTACTAAGCTATGCACTGCAGTGGGTGTCCGTTGGTCGGAAGAGGAGCAGTTACAGTTACCTAGTGCTCCTATTGATCATGCGGCGATTCAGCGCTTGGAGGATTGGGATGGTGGTTCCACGGATCCGTCTGGTTTAGGGTTTGGTAACGTGAATGATGATGGCATGGATGCTCTTACTCGTGAGGCCGCCAGAGCGGGGCTTCAGGGTGCTGCTGGGATACAGCAGGAGGTGGATAGAGCCGGTTTTGGAGGGGCTCAGTACAGGAGGTTGACTAGGCGGATTGATGCCATGCATGACATTAACCGCCGTTTTGCTACGGATTTGACTCAGGCATTGGGCACTGGTTTCCGTGCCACTGGAGTTGATGTGGTTTGGCCAGATTTTGGAGTTGGTTCTGTTTATCCACCACCGGATACACCACCGGAGACACCACCTGTTGAGGGTGGTGATGATTCTGATTCTTAGGTATTATCTGCACTTTCCTTGTTATTACCTTCAATGAAGACATTGAATATTGTAAGTTTGGGGGTGGTAGTCAAGGATTAGTAGTGTTAGTGTGTCTCATGTAGGATTCATATAGGTTTCATATTGCATATTTAGTTAATTCATTCATATTCTTGCATATATATGTCATATAGAGCATTCTGTTGCATAGTTTGTCTAGAATGTGAGTTCATGTAGTTGCTCATGCATAGCATATTTCATGATCCCTTCAGATTTGACTGTTTCTGTGGTGAGTCGATGTTGATTTGAGTGTAGTTGTGATGAATAGAGGGCTGATTAAGCTCCTAAGGGTTGGTTTGCATGCATAGGAACAATTCTTTTTCATAAGTCTCATTGGTTGCTTTTGAATCTGATCAGACCATGCTTGTTTGGGTGTTAGAATTTAACTACTTGTTTATGTCTAGAATTTTTGCTAGGTTCTTGAAAATGTAGGTGCACTTAAGTATAAGTTTGGGGGAAACCAGGAATTTCATGCCAGTTGTCAATAAAGGCTAGGCGTCAAATGGCTAGTAGCCGGCTCATTGGTAAAAAAAATGAGTAGTCTAGGGTGGATGAGAAAAAGGCAAAGTGCACTCATTCCGAAATTGAAAAAAAAAAAGAAAAAAAGAAAAGAAAAGGAAAAAAAAAGAGTTGTTTAGTTGTTTTATGCAGAATTGATCAGGTTGAGCTCTTTAATACTCGGGCAATTAAGTTCTAGGGGACTTTGTGCCTAGTGACCTAAGACTTTTCCGGTCTGGGATCCACTAACCTAACGCTCGCTACATGGGTATTATTGTACAAGCCTTTAGGGGTCTCAGCCATTGCACGGTCAAATAAGCATATGTGTTGTGTATAGTGGTTTTTGTGTAATAAAGCATGAATTTCGGTCTAACTCAAGTGGACTATGGAGGTGTATCCTAAGGGTTCTTGTGTCTAGCGTTCATTCTGTTTATAAACTTGTGGTTGTTTTAGCTAAGAATAGGTATGGTCTTGATTTGGTCTGGGAGTATATTGGTGAGCATTGCACACACACACACACGTTCTTGTGTTTGTATGGTTGATCAAGGGGAGTTTGGTTGAACTCTGTTTGGAAGATTGCATTCTGTGAGATGTTGGCTCATTCATGGATTATGGTTAGGTTGAGGGGATCACTTGCATTATCATATTAGTTGCATTCATGCATTGCATTAGTTTATATCGAGTCTGTTTATGCTTGAGGACAAGCATCAGTTTAAGTTTGGGGGTGTGATAAGTCGGTTTTATATCTACTTGGAACACCTTAAAATCAGCTTAAATTGGTTGTTTTGGCCTCAAGTGTGTGATGTTATGATGAGTTTTAGTGTTTGTGTGCAGATAAGCTAAATGGGATCAAGTGGTGGTCATTATGCTTTAAAATGGTGGTTTTTGCTCCAGGAATTGAGGGATGTTGGAGGCAAGAAAGTGGCAAGAAAGTTGGCTAATAATCAGAAAAGCAGGAATCTTGGCAGAGAGCCAGGCGCGACCGCACCTTATACCGCGTGCCCGCGCGTTCATTGGCAGGAATCCAGGCGCGCCCGTGCTTGCTAGCGCGCGGCCGCGCGTCCCCGTCTGGTGGAATTTCTGATTTCTTGTTTTGTGGGCTTAGAGTGGTAGCGGGTCGTGTTTTGGGCCTTTGCCATTTTCTGGTGGATATTTTCTAAGGGGAAAACCCTAATTTCCAAGGAGGGAAGTCGAGGAATAATACGGAAGAACAAAAAGAGAGACTTAGATTGGAGAGGAGGATTACATTTTTCTTTGTATTTCTCTCAATTAAGCAATACTTGGATTCTTCTTTATCGTTTTTCTAAACATTGTTATTCTTGATACTATTTTATTTGCAATTATCAATTCAAAACTTAGTTTTTATATCATGTTTTCAATAGAACCTGCGATGATGAACGGTTCATTTATGAACTAATCGTTATCGTGGGATTCTAACAGAGTTTATATGGAGTTTAGTGGTTAATTGTTTTATATACTCTGTGTGTGGTGGCGAATTGATTTCCTATCATGGTTGTACTTATTCATTTTGGATGCGTAGCTAACATTCATGATTGTTTGTTAATCCTTAATGATTGCGAAAGTGGATTTAGGGATTTAGAACTTGCCATGCTAGCATAAGTTTTTGTATGATTATCATGCATAATTTGTGGGTGATTTTAACCATTTCATCTACCTTATGTAATCTGAATAGATAACCTGTTCATTCAACCACTATGTTTTCAATCTCTATAGACATATAGGGACTAAGCATATCTGGTGTCCATTTAACTTCTATCTATCTGTGGATGTTTAAGTGGTAGGGTATACGGATACTGAAAGGTAGCGTGTACTAAATTTGTGTTATCTGGTTAGTTTTCACAACTGTCACATACAGAGGTTAAGAACAAGAGACTCTAGATGAAATATGTAACGATGTTAGGATCCCATGCTTTCTCATATCAGTAATTCACTAGTAATTCCTTTAGTCAATCAAGAAAACCTCAATTTGATAATTGTCTTAGCAGTGAGTAATAACCAAACATTGGTGCATAAGTATAGACTATTACAACCTAAACCAGTCCTTGTGGGATCGAACTTGATTTATCTATATACTACTTGTGACCACGTGCGCTTGCGTGTTTTTGTGCGAACAACTACGTTGTACACAACTGAGAATAACGTAAGGTCCTTCAGTTTGTTTTGCCAGGGGGCAGAACAATAAGGGTGACGGAACATGACTTTAATAGAATACTTCGTTTTCCAACAGAAAACCATGTTCCGGATCCCACAACTGAGGAGATACATGCTTTCTTCACTCTCATAAGAAGTCAACAACCTAACTTCTTTGTGGGAGAGTTTCTGAAGCATTACTTGCCAAAGTCATGGAACTTTTTCTTTCATACTTTAATCCATTTGTTTACTGCTAAGCTTACAAATCTGCATGGTATTCCCTTATTCCTTCAAAAGATAGGGTTTGCCATTGCTAACAATAGGCATATAAACATAGAAAAGTTAATGATTGATCAAGTAATTCTATGCATGGGACCACTGGATGAAAGAACAGGCATGGATGATGTGCTTTGTTTCTATCCTAGGTTCCTACAGCTCATTCTCAATGATGTCTTAACAGATAATGAACGGGAGATATTTGAAGGTGAAGCCACCCAGGAGTGCATGAAGATGAAGAGCAATGCCATAACAGCTCTGATAAGGAAGAACAACTATCTTCCAGGGGTACCCACTGTTCTCACAGACTATCTAAGAACGGTGCCCCTACCACTTCTGCCCCCAGGGGAACAGGTAATTGAAGATAATATTCCTCCACCTCAACCTGAAATGGCACCTGAACCAATGGATGTTGATCCAGAGCCATCAGTGGCCATTCCTGACCAGGAGGTTGCAAACCCACAACCTCTAACCATGGTCGAAGAGCCTTTGGAAGAGCCAAATGAAACCATAAACGAACCTCCTTCCCCTCCTATACCCAATATTCAGACATCCGTGAGTGTAGAGGGAGATAGTGCGTTAGCAGCACCACATAAGGAGATACACCCTTCAACAGCAGCTCTGCCTACCTCTAAAAGGAGAAGAACAGAAACCGAGGCAACTGTTGATACTTTATTTCAAACTTCCAAAGCGCCCTTTATTGATTTTTCTGATGCTGATTGGGCTACGCTAACGAAAGCTATATCTGAACCAATAGCTCAATCAAGTAAGGAAGAATTGACGGAAGCAACTGGTGTTCCGACCATATTACGGTCAGGTTCACTGGTTGAAGGTTCTAAGAACCAAGGGTCTTCACAGACGTCGAGAGAAGGCTTTGACCTAAATGCACAATCTAAAAGGTCATTGTCTACCTCCCCAGATGGAACATATCTGGATCCTGCGGGTAAAAGGTCTGACGTAGGTGCAGATCGGCAACTCGGTGACAATGAATCAATTACTATTGAGGAGTCAACTGAGGTAAAGTCTTCACAGACTATTAGGGAAGATTCGGGATCTCTGCTGTTAATAGAGCCTGTTTCTAACCCCCTAGAGATTCAAACTCTAGATCCTTCAAAGGATATATCATCTACGGATGATCAGCAACTTGGTTTAACCAAGGACGGGGACTTGCGAAGCCCCATTGCACCACCGGTGACCTCCTTAAGGACGGCTACGGTGTTTTCTTCTGTAGGTACAACTAGCACAAAGGGATTGAGTGAAACACAAACACTTACACCTGGCCTGAGTGGGAAAGGAAAAATGAGTGAAACACCGACAGAAACGTTGAGTGTACACCCAGAGCCAAACGTGAGGAGTGACACCCTAACCCTTCCAAATATAGATGATCAGCTACTGCCTACAGAACGAGAGTTACAAGTTCAATCTACCCTCAAGGAGATGACAGTTCGTGACAAAGAAGGAAATCCACTATTCAAGGTTCCACTGCGACCTTCCTTTGACCAAGGGATCTCCTCTAGTCAAGCCAATGCTTCTTTAAAGACTATTCAAGAGAAGGTTGACTTGGCTGTAGCTGATTCCAGAAGAACATTCAGGGTCATTGGCAGTGCATCTGGCACTATAACAGGTACGAAGCAGGCAGTGGACTCCTTAAAGAAGGAAGCTATGGACGAACTGATCGAGTTGAGGACGGACGTTAAGGAACTTAAAGATGGATTCATGAATGAAGTAGATTCTTTGTCGCAAGGACAAGAAGCTTTGAGAGAAGACGTTCTGGTTATCTGGGATGGTCAAGCTAAGGTAAAAGATGCAATAAACACCCTTTCTAGAGTGGAGTCTAAGCTGAACAAGAGGCTGGATCATATGGAAAAGACTACCAACTCAAGATTGGATAACATTGACCTGACGCTAGCTTCTATGAATGAGATAAATAAGCAGATAATGGATTTCTTGGACAATCAAGGTGACGGAGTACAGTCAATCTGGATTATGCTGAAGAACCAACAAACTGGACAACCTGGTCCTTCAAATCAACAACCTGATCCTTCTACTGCCTTCTATGCTGAGAGAGAAAGACACCGAGCAGTTTTGAGGAAGAACTGCAGGTGATACTCATCAAGATTCAAAGAACTACAAGACTAAATGAACTGTTCTGTGAGCATGTTAAGGAGATCTTGATGAAAGTCGGTCCAGAGATTACTGAAGATCCTCCAATGGTTAGATTCATGACGAATGACTTGTTCAGAATCTGCTATTTGGCTGAGGACAAACTGAGAGACTATCCAAGCAACTATCTAATATTAGTTGAGAAGTATCTTAGATCCACTGGATTCACATCAACGGAGAAGGACAAAGCAGCAGACACTCTTAGAAGATTTCTAATGGAGAATGTTCCTTACTATAGGAAAAGAGTGGAAAGAGGATTGGAAGTGCATACCAGATTACCAAACATGCCAAAGATAAACAAGGAAGATGTTAACATTGCATGGTTATGGGCTGGAGTGGGTCAAGAGGTTGAATATATTGGAAGACACATCCAAGGAGCAATCCTTAAACCTGGAGAACCACTGCACTATCTATCAGTGATTGATTATCAAGCTGCTAACTCCGATCCAATGATTGAAGAAGGTGAGATCGAATTGGACTGAAGAACAGAAGCAAAGAACAACAGAACTATCAGCTCAGACAAGAGGAGCAACTTCAATGTGAAAAGTTTTATTGTTTTTTGATTTATGAAATCTGGAAATGTATATATATCTGATCCAGAATGCATTTAATATTATTACGTTGTCTTACTTTAATTAGTTTAATGTTTCCTTAGTTATTTGAGTTATCCTCGAAGTATTTGCTTGTCGAACTCTATCCAATCAAATAGGGGGAGATTGTAAAGCATAATGTAACATAAGATGTAAAAGAGATAACTACAACTCAACAAAGGACAAGACAGACAATAGTATTAACAGAAGCACAGGAATCCAGAATCAAAGAAGAAAAGGTAAACTCAAAAAATCAAAATACGTTATGTATTCTTGAAGTCCGTAAACAGGTCACGGAAAGAAGTTCATGAAAATGTTCAAGCCTCAGTGACAGCAAAAGAAACAAGACATTCAAGACGACAGAAGTATGTGAATGATTTAGGGTTAAGTACCACGGGATTCCAGTGATTTAATTGAAGCAACCAGAACGACAAGGGACTTATCAGAAGCATTAAATTCAAGACATAGAAGAAGAATTGATCAAGTGTTATTCATCTGTGAACCAGACCAGTTGCACTAGTTGACGGCACTGAAAAGATCAAGTTGTTTTATCGTCTCAAAAGAAAGTGATACAGTCTATTACTTAAACACCCAGGAGCTCAGGAGTATTGATTAAAAGAAAAGAAAAGAAAAAGATTCGATGGTTTTTCTATCTTAGAAAACCATCGAATGTGTTTTAAAGTAATCAATTGAAAACCATTTTATCTTTATTTAGTATTCGATAGTTTTGTTTTAAAAACTATCGAATGGTGAATAAAGTTAATTCATTCGATGGTTTTTAATTAAGGAGCAGGTGAAAAGTATTCTTTGTTGGACAGGTTGATGAGAATTGGACGGCCAAGATTGTTTCTACAATTGAGGTTCGATAGTTTTCTAAAACTAAGTCTACAATTACTAAGAGAGAGGCAGTGTCTTCCTCAGTCAGGTTCATTCACACAGAAGCAATTACGGAGAGAGAGATTGAGCCAGAGAGAAAATACCATAGAAATTAATTCTGCTTAAACTCTTTCATTGTATTGATTGTGAATAACCTAGAACTCATTGAAGCTAATCTACGGATTAGAAATTGTAGCACCCCTCGAGGTTTATATTTATAAAAAGATATATTCCCCGAAACTTGGTTTGGTTTGGTGTGTTTGATTTCGTTATAGAACTGAATGAATTATCCGCGAACGAAATTAAATTATTTGTGAGTATCGTATTCAACCCCCCCCCCCCCTTCTACGATACTTTGGACCTAACAAAGATACATTGCACACATCAATCATATAATTTTTCTTGTGATACTCTATGAAATATCAAATAAATTGATTCACAGTTAAAAAAAAAATGCACAATCATGAACTTAATATTCATGCTTAAACAACTTAGTGGCAAGATCTTTAAAAATCACATAATTACAAAATATATGTTCGTCTGTACTCAACTAAAATTATAGAACATTTACGGTCTTCTCGTTCTTCCTCCCCTCTATCAATACACAATACAATTTCTAATTTTAGGGTTCACCAATAATAATATTTATTCATCTATTTATTTATTTATAATTTTTTTAATCTAATTATTGAAGAAGAAAAAAAAAGCAAAAAAAAGAAAAAAAAAATACGGGCCTCTAGACGTTCACTAGCCATGTGTCGGAATTAGTTGATCTAGCCAGACAATAAATATGCAGAATATATATCAAAGTTGAAACAAATATGATTATCATATATTTTAAATAAAATATAAATAATATGTATTTATATTTAGAACAAGTGATATGGACAGAAAATTAATTATAGAAATATAATTGATTTTTCAATGGAAAGGCCGATATTTAAGGCCCGACACCCTAATTATTCATTAATTTCGTAATTAATGAATAGGGAGAATATACAGCTCATCAAAAGTGACCAAAATATGGTAAATTAGTCAAAGAAGGATCCAGAATCCCAATTAATGAGTCATAGCCTTTATCAACAAGGAAAAGTCTTATTCAGCAAGCAACACAATGTTTATCCAATAACAAAAAGGAGACTTATTCGCTAAGACTCCTAAACATACCATAAATACTAGGCTCCAGACGCCTATATAAGGTCCCTGATCCTACAATCAGAACTACGTCTCTGGCTTGATTCTCAATAACGATTTGAGATACGTAGGCATCTTGTGAGGACCGATTTAGTCTCGAAACACAAGTGCAGCCATTAAAGCTCGAAAGCTCATTAATCCTAGCAATTAATATACAAGTACGTTTTTTAATCCACAACATTTGGCGCCGTCTGTGGGAAGACAACATCAACCATGGCAAACACACGAAGAACAGCTCGGGATACTCAAACTCCTGAGGATCGCTCTATCACCTCTAAGGTTGATACTCACGAAAATCAACCACCGCCGACTACTGGCACTCAAGGGGCGAATATCCCCACCAACACTCAAGGACCGGAAATCCCAATTTCGGTTGAAGGGACGAATCCCCTGCAGATGGTCATTCATGGATCTAATCCACAAGAGACCGTTCACCAGCAACCAATCTCGACTTCTCCACTCATCATGAATGCACCGAGAAGCCTTCAACTCCATACTACTGATCTCCCTCAATACGCGAATCAGACTTTGGGGATGCCAAGCTATGGCATGCCCCCTCGACCCATGGCGGGCGGTAGTGGAACTAATCCAATCTACCATGAGGCATATGTGCCCCCTTATATTCAAGGTCTGGGACCCCAAAATCAACAAACTCGCCAGACCCCTTTTGTTCAAGATTACTCGGGCCCATACACCGAGGATGAGGGTTATACAACTGGGGAGGATGTTGCCCCAAGAAGGAGACGTTCTTCCCAGACAAATCGGGATCAACCCCAAACTACTAAGGAGAAAATTGCAGCCCATGAGGCAGAGACTGCAAGACTCAAGAAACTCCTTGCTGAGGAGGAGGCTGCTCAATCTCAAGGCCAAACGACTGAAGGGATCCCGATATTCAACTTGGATCCGCCGGCAAGAAGAACCAAGAGGGCCGAAGCCCCAAGAGGTGATCCTAGTATTTTGTTGCCCCTAGGAGATCCTGGTGATCCTACACCACCGTTTACTCAAGACATCATGAAAACAGCTATATCCAGAAAATTCAAGATGCCTTCGATCAAAGCCTATGATGGAACGGGAGATCCCTCAAATCATGTAAGGACCTTCTCCAATGCACTGCTGTTGCATCCAACCAACGATGCGGTCAAGTGTAGGGCGTTTCCACAAACCTTGGCAGGCATGGCTCAACGCTGGTATAGCCGTCTTCCTCCCAACTCAATTGGGTCTTTTAAGTAACTAAGCAAAGCTTTTATCAATCAGTTCATTAGTGGAAGGGTGCATGAGAAAAGCTCTGCATCACTCATGGCAATCCAACAAGGAAAGAATGAAGCCCTAAGGGACTACATCAATCGATTCACTCGGGAGGCTTTGAAAGTCCCGGACTTAGAGGACAGAGTGGCTATGATAGCCCTGCAACAAGGAACTACTGATGACCACTTCAAAAGGTCGTTAGCTAAACATCCACCCGAGAGCATGCTGAAGCTCCAAGATAGAGCCGGAAAGTATATCAAGGCTGAAGAAAGCATGAGAAAGTATGAACCCACTGCCAGCGGTAGTGGAAACTCAAAGAAAAGAAAAGAAACTCAGGAATACGACGTCAAGGAAAAGTTTCCCAGAACGTCAAAGGACTCTGATTCTCCACCCAAGAGAAACAATTTTGGGCCAAAGTTTACGGAGTATGCAAGATTGAACACTCCCAGGAGTCAAATTTTGATGGAAATAGCTACGGAAGGAGATCTCAAATGGCCGAAGCCAATGAGGGCTGACATGTCCAAACGGAACCAAAACCAGTTCTGTCGGTTCCACAAAGAAGTCGGTCACGACACCGACGATTGTAGGCAATTGAAAGATGAGATCGAATTTCTGATACGAAGAGGAAAACTCAGCAAATTCACCAAGGATGGAAATCAAGGGAGTCAAAGAGGAAACTATGAAAGGAAGGTTTACGACAGAAGGGACAACGACCAAGATCGTAACCCTAAGCCCCGAGGGCCAGTCATCAACATGATATTCGGAGGACCAACTGCTGCTGGGTCCTCCCGAAATTCAAGAAAAACTTATGCTCGAGAGGTAATGACTGTGGTTGGAGAAGCACCGAAGCGTGCCAGAACAGAAGTGTCAATAGGTTTTGACGATTCAGACTTCGAAGGGGTGAAGTTCCCCCACGATGACCCACTAGTCATCATACCTGTGATTGGCAATTCTGAAACAAAGAGAGTCCTAGTCGACAATGGAGCTTCAGTGGATATCTTGTTCCACGATGCTTTTATCAAGATGGGTTACACTGATTCTCAGTTAACACCCTCAAATATGCCAATATACGGCTTCAATGGGGTGGAATCAAAAGTGGAAGGCACTATCCAACTCCCAATGACCATGGGGCAAGGGATGAATACATCTACTCAAATGCTGAACTTCATAGTTATAAAGGCAACTTCGACCTACAATGCAATCCTGGGATGGACTGGTCTTCATGCGTTCAAGGCCATTGCCTCTTCTTATCATCTGAAAATCAAGTTCCCAACGAGGAATGGGATTGGTGAAGAACGAGGAGACAAAAAAATGGCTAGAAGTTGTTATGTAGCCGCGTTAAGGCCTGATGGAAACGGGGGGCAAGTTCTCCCAATTGAAGACATGGATACTAGTGATAATGAGGACCGAAGAGGGAAACCAGCTGAGGATTTAATCCCCATTCCCTTAGTCCCTGGTGAACCGGAGAAGGTGACATATGTTGGAGCACTACTACCTGAGCCATTGAAAAGCAAGCTCATATCTTTTCTTCAAGAGAATAATGACGTTTTTGCTTGGACAGCGGCTGACATGCCAGGGATTGATCCCCAATTGATAACTCATAAATTGAATGTGTATCCTGAAAGGAAGACGGTGAAACAAAAGAAGAGAAATTTTGCTCCAGAAAGGCACGAGGCCATTAAACAAGAAGTTGAAAAACTTCTAGAGGCCGGATTCATTGAAGAGATACAATTCCCGGAATGGTTGGCTAACCCTGTAATGGTCAAAAAGGCCAATGGAAAATGGAGGATGTGTGTAGACTTCACTGACTTAAATGATGCATGTCCTAAGGATTGTTTTCCCTTACCAAGGATTGATGCATTAATAGATGCTACAGCTGGACACGAGATGCTCAGCTTCATGGATGGCTTCAGTGGATACAACCAAATCAAAATGCACAAGGATGATATCTCCAAGGTATCATTCATCACTGACTTTGGTGTATTCTGTTATCTAGTCATGGCATTTGGACTTAAGAATGCAGGGGCAACATACCAAAGATTGGTGAACAAAATTTTTGGACACCTAATTGGAAAAACCATGGAGGTCTACGTAGATGACATGTTAGTCAAAAGCCTCGATAAGGCCGATCACATTGAGCACCTCCGAGAGGCATTTGAAGTGCTAAGGCACCACAAGATGATGTTGAATCCAGCTAAGTGTGCCTTTGGTGTAGGCTCAGGGAAGTTTTTAGGCCTAATGGTTTCCAAGAGAGGAATCGAGGCCAATCCCGACAAAATCAAAGCAATTCTAGACATGGAACCGCCAAAGACTGTCAAAGATGTCCAAAAACTAACGGGAAGAGTGGCAGCATTGGGAAGATTTATCTCCAAGTCAGGAGAGAAGTGCTTATCTTTCTTCAAAGCACTCAAGAATGTGAAAAACTTTGAATGGACAAAGACGAGCCAAGAGGCCTTTGAGGCCCTGAAGAAATACATGGCTGAGGCACCACTGTTGGCAAAGCCCAAGCCAGGGGAAATTCCTTATTTGTACTTAGCGGTCTCTAGCACAGCCCTTGGAGCCGTTTTGGTAAAAGAAGAATTGAAGGTTCAGAAACCCATCTACTATGTGAGTAAGATTCTACATGGGGCAGAAATAAACTACTCAACGATTGAGAAGTTTGCCTTAGCCTTGATAATGGCCTCAAGAAAGCTACACCCGTACTTCCAGGCTCACAAGATAGAGGTCTTGACTGATCAACCTCTAAGAAACATCTTGCATAGCCCTCAAGTTAGTGGAAGGTTGATCAAATGGGCCATTGAATTGGGCGAATTCGACATCAAGTATAAGCCTCGAACGGCCATAAAAGCTCAAGCACTTGCTGACTTCATGGTTGAATGTACCATTGACAACCAAGAAGTCGGGGGGCAGGAAGTAAGAGTGGAGGATGAGAAAGATCAAGAGATGGATTTCAAAGAATATTGGGTGCTCTATTTTGATGGAGCATCAAAAACAAAATCAAGTGGAGCCGGTTTAGTGCTACAAAGTCCTGATGGATTCCTCATAGAGTATGCACTAAAACTTGACTTCCCAACGACAAACAATGAGGCTGAGTATAAAGCTCTGATAGCTGGTTTAGGGCTGGATGGAGCCTTGAGGGTCAAAACTCTGAAAGTATGTGGAGATTTGAGGCTAGTGGTTTCCCAAGTAAATGGGGAATTTGAGGCCAGAGATGAAGTCATGGCCAAGTACTTGAAACTTGTCAAGGCCATCATGACTCAGTTCGACGAATGCTATGTAGAGCACATTCCAAGGGAAGAAAACGTGAAGGCTGATGCCTTGTCTAAATTTGCTTCTTCCGAAATTAAAAACTATGCAGGGAGTGTCTACTTCCAAGTCCTGAGGACCCCAAGCATCAACGGAAAGTTGGTAGCACCAATTGATGTTGCTAGTTGTTGGATAGATCCCATCAAGGCTCATCTGAAAACTGGGTGGTTACCCAACGACACTTCAGAAGCATGAAAGCTGTATGTGAGAGCACTAAGGTATACCCTGATTGAGGGAATCCTATACAAGAAGTCTTTCATCGTTCCATATCTGAAATGTTTGAGACCTCAAGAGGCAGAATTGGCCCTGAAGGAAGTACATGAAGGAATTTGTGGGCAGCACTTGGGGGGCAGAGCCCTTGCCCATAAAATCACTCGTCTAGGTTTCTACTGGCCAAGCATACTAGCAGATGCTAAAAGCTACGTAAAGAAATGTGAAAGGTGCCAGAAGCATGCCCCAGTGGTTAGGCAACCACCAGAGATGTTGACATCCATAAACTCACCAATCCCCTTTGCCATGTGGGGAATGGATATACTCGGGCCATTTCCAATGGCAAGTGCTCAACGAAAGTTCTTGATAGTAGCAATCGACTACTTCACCAAATGGATTGAGGCTAATCCATTAGCCAAGATAACCACCAAGCAAGTGATGCATTTCTTTTGGGAAAATGTGATATGCAGATACGGGATTCCACGTATCTTGGTCACAGACAATGGAACTCAGTTTAACAACGATGAGTTCAAGAAATATTGTGATGAGAACGATATCAAGTTGCGCTTCACTTCTGTCGCCCATCCTCAAGCAAATGGGCAAGCTGAGGTTGCAAATCGAATTATCCTAGATGGACTGAAGAAAAGAGTTGAACACTCCAGAAACACTTGGGTAGATGAATTGTTCCCCATATTATGGGCATATCGTACCACCTGCAAAGTCACCACTGGAGCTACCCCCGTTCTGTTGGCATATGGGGCAGAGGCAGTGGTTCCAGTGGAGATTACTCACACGTCTCCAAGAGTTGAGGCTTATGAGCCAGAAACAAATGAGGAAGGCTTGAGGCTGGCTTTAGATCTAATTGACGAAGTTAGAGATGAGGCAAATGCCAAGATAGTTCAGCATCAGAAACGAGCATCTTTCTACTACAACCTAAGGGTTAAAGAGAGATTCTTTCGACAAGGAGATTTAGTCCTCCGAAAGATTGAGGCATCCAGAGTTGGACAAAAAGGCAAGTTGGCCCCAAACTGGGAAGGACCATATCGCGTCAAGAACGTATTTGGTCGAGGCTCATATAAGCTAGAAACCCTTGAAGGGCATGAGGTGCCAAGGACTTGGCATGCCTCCAATTTGAAAGTTTATTATGTTTAAGGTGTTTCCTAAGTGGACTCACTACTAGAAATAAGGTTTGATAAAACCAACCCAAGTTTTTAAACTTGAGTATTATGTAAGGGTTGAACCCATTTTCAAAGTTATGAATTCCATATTCTTATGTTTTCATTATATACGCAATGCATTCTGATAGACATGTTAAGTCGAGAATGTAAAAAGGCTGAACGAAAGCTTAAATAAAAGATAAGCCCGTAGGCTGAAAGTAAAGTACAAGCCATGAAAGGCCATAAATAAAAACTACAAAAGAAAAAACTACATCATCTAATCTGCCTTGTCTACGTCCTCCTCCTCCTCTTCCTCTCCCTCTAAGGCAGAACCAGAGTGAGTGGCAGCATAATCATCCCTGGCAGCCTGACCAGGTGGAGAAGTATGATCCAGGTCGAAGATCCTGTCATCTTCCTCCATGTCATCCTCTCCAGCCAAAGCTAACTCCAAAGGAGTAGGAGTGTAAGGGCTTGGAAAATCAGAGATGGTGAGAGATCCAGGCATCTTCTCCAAAACAGTAGCAAGAGCCCCATCCCATCCCTTAGTATACTGAACTGGGAAGAGAAGCTCGTCATGCTTATCAATCAAGTCCTTGTACTCCGAGGAGTCAAGGTACTCGTCGATAAAGTCATCCTTGCTCTTCCTCAAAGAGACCAGCTCAGCCTGGGAGTCGGCTAACTCCTTCTCCTTCCTAGCCAGTGTGGCCTTCAGCGAGCCCACTTCCTCTTGGGACTTCTCAAACTTGCCTTGGTTGGCCTCAGAAGATGAGCGCCAAGCCTTGGCTTGAAAGATAGCCCCTTGAAAGTTGGCATTAGCCTACAAACAAGTTGCAAGTCAATACAAGATATAAAACTTGAAACATGTTAAAACTAAAAAAAAAAAAGGAAGAAAGCAACTTACAACAGCAATCGCCTGAGAGCCTGCATGCTCCACACCCTCCAAAGTGGAGTTAGAAACAAAATCCTTGTAATCACAAGGAGTCAAGGAATGATAGGACCATTCCACAGCGTGCTTAGACACCCCAACTACAGTGTCCTTCTTCCTAAGACCCCAGTTGGGGCGCCAAACTGAACTTTTGGCCGAGGAAGGACCCTCAACCTCATCAGTAAGGTCCACATGGGGCCTTATAAAGGTTGGAACGCTTGCAGCACGGGGATCCTTCCCCCCCCCCCCCAAGCGAGCCCTTTTCATCCTTGTTGTCTCTCCATCTTGGGGCTCGTTGGTCTTATTGATAAAGACCGCAGCTGCAAAAAACACAAGGAAAGAGACAGTTGGTATAAGTCAATCTTAAATAAGTAAAGGAGAATATGAGGTGAGAATTACCCTTATCAGAAACGTTTGAAAGTCCCAAGGACTTAAGCTGGAACTCGTCCAGGAGCACCCTAGCCGTTGTAGCATAATCATCTTTTGTGAGCTCGGCATAGGCATGGGCCTCCTCATCATTCAGAGTTATATTACCGGGGCTACCATCAGAAACCCTACTAAAAGATCTACGAAAAAGGGTACCCCAATCCCCTCCTTCCCAAACTAAATACATAAATTCGTTTTTCCATCTCGGGTTATTATCGGGGATGGATTTCGGATGAAAAATGGGTGGAGTGGAAGGACGATGGTTGATATAAACCCAACCCAAGATAACAGCAGAACTATTTTTAAACTGGAATATTTTCCTAAATAAAGCAACAAAAAGAGGAAAATTGTTCTTCAAACAAAGAACAATGAAACAAATAATGATTTTCCAAGCGTTTGGAGGAAGTTGGCAAGGGTTAATCCCAACATCAGCCAAAAGCCTGGGAATGAACTCATGAAAGGGAAACCTGAGTCCCGCAACAATGGCATCCTTATAAATGCATAAAGGATCAGGACGCCAATGGCAGGAACGGTCCCCTGGGCCGGTTGGGACTAACCTATAGGGGGACTTAACCCTATACATTTTATTATAGTCTCTAATCAAATCGATTTCGTGAAATTTATTTCTACAATCAAACGAATCTAAGTGCGAAACAAAAGGGTATTCATCACTACGTTCTAAAATCATATATTGAAGAGACATATGAGAAGAACGAATGATGATACCTATTTTAGAAGCTTGATTCATCTTTTGAAGGCGTTGAGCAGTTCGGTCAGACATCTTCAAAATCTTCAAAGAAATTCTCACCAAATCTTCAAAGAAATCCCAGAAAAAACTTCAAATCTTCAAAGAAATTCCCAGAAAAGCTTCAAAGAAATCCCAGAAATCTTCAACGGATGAAGATTAAACCCAGAAATCTTCAAGGGATGAAGATTGATCCCAGAAAAACAAGAACACCTCCGTGAAAAAACTCACCGGAAATCGCCTTACTACGGAGAGAAACTAAGAATACTAGAAAGAAATTTTGGAAAGATGAAAGTATGAAGTGAAGAACAAAGTGGAAATTCCACTCTTTTATAATTGAAGTGACTGGAAACCCAACCGGTTAAGGTAGGGCAACCGTCTATAGCCGGTTAAGGCCCACAAATCCATTCATGGATTATAGAAATAAAAGCCCAAATAATTTGGGTCTCAGGCAAATTCGAAGCCCAAACAAATTAAGGCCCGTTAAGGCCCAATAGCATGAAAATTAATAAAAATTCGTGCTAATTGGAAATAAAGCCAAGGCAAAAAGATTTGAGGTCGAAAAGACCTTAGACCGAAATCGTACGACCCAGGTCGAAAATATATGAGAAAACGAGGTCGTATCCAACGACCTCGCTTCCAAATAAAGCGAAAAAATTAAAGATATAAGGTCGAAAAACCTTAAATCGAGGTCGTAAGACCTAAGTCAAAAATACACACAAAAGTGAGCTCGTATCAATCGACCTAGCACCAAATTGAGGTCGAAAAGACCCTTGATTGAGCTCGAAGGCTCGAGGTCGAAAATGGCTTAGAAAGTGAGCTCGTATCAATCGACCTAGCACCAAATTGAGGTCGAAAAGACCCTTGATTAAGCTCGAAGGTTCGGAGTCAAAAAAGACTTTGAAAATGAGGACAAAGCATTCGACTTCACACCAAAAACGAGGTCGAAGAGACACGGGGTTGAGATCGAACAAACGAGATCGAAAATACATTGGAAATTGAGGTCGTATTGTTCGACCTCGCACCAAAATAAATCCAAGGAATCATAAAATCCTGGTCGAAAATGACCTAGGACTGGTCGAAAATGACCTAGGAAATCCTGGTCGAAAATGTATGGAATCAAGGTCGTCACATCGAGGTCGAAAATGGCTTGTGGATCGAAGTCGACAGCTTCGACCTCACAACCAATCAAGGTCGAAGAAAGGCTGATTGAGGTCGAAGCCACGAGGTCGAAAAAGACATGTAGTTCGAGCTCGTAACAATCGACTTGGGACCAAGATCGAGGTCGAAAAGACCCTTGATCGAGGTCGAAGCCACGAGGTCGAAAAAGACCTGTAGTTCGAGGTCGAAACCATAGACCTGGGACTGAAATCGAGGTCGAAAAAAGAATGATTGAGGTCGAACGTTCCTGGTCAAAAATGACTAGGAATTTGAGGTCGAATCCTTCGACCTGGGACCATTCCTGGTCGAATTTCCTGGTCGAAAATGACCTAATTTGAGGTCGAAAACGCCCTTAAAAATGGAAAATTTTGAGAAAAAACACGTCGTAACTTCTACAAAAACCCCAAGGAGATTTTCCCAGAAGTTGGGGGGCAAATGATATGGACAGAAAATTAATTATAGAAATATAATTGATTTTTCAATGGAAAGGCCGATATTTAAGGCCCGACACCCTAATTATTCATTAATTTCGTAATTAATGAATAGGGAGAATATACAACTCATCAAAAGAGACCAAAATATGGTAAATTAGTCAAAGAAGGATCCAGAATCCCAATTAATTAGTCATAGCCTTTATCAACAAGGAAAAGTCTTATTCAGCAAGCAACACAATGTTTATCCAATAACAAAAAGGAGACTTATTCTCTAAGACTCCTAAACATACCATAAATACTAGGCTCCAGACGCCTATATAAGGTCCCTGATCCTACAATCTGAACTACGTCTCTGGCTTGATTCTCAATAACGATTTGAGATACGTAGGCATCTTGTGAGGACCGATTTAGTCTCGAAACACAAGTGCAACCATTAAAGCTCGAAAGCTCATTAATCCTAGCAATTAATATACAAGTACGTTTTTTAATCCACAACAACAAGCAACACGTGTATATAATTCAAGATAATTATAGTAAAACAAACTACAATTATGGGATATTACATTTCCTACCGCTTATAAAAATTCTTCCTTAAAGTTAAAGATTTGGTGATATTCCAATAACTCAAACAAATAGACACATCGGTTTTTCAAATTGCTTCTCAAATATTGAAATTCCTTGGTGACAATTTAACCACTAAGATTGTCTTACTATGCATAAGTTGTTTTTAAAAAAATGAATAAAATCAAGAAAGGGAACATAATTTTTTTTGTCACCAAAATATCATGTGTAAACTATGTGGGTCACATGCACAAGTGTCTAATGTGGAACAAATATACAGGAAACATGTGAAGTAGTAGTCTCAAAAATAAAAGCAAAAAAAAAATATATATATATATTACATTCTGAAGCACAAAATTGAATATTGACTAATGTGCATATAACAAATATTATAACAAATAACTTAATCATCCAAGACTTATCAAACTTGCTAAATTATAACACTCCAATAATTTATTAGATACATACAATTAGAACATTAACAAAAAGAAAAGAAATTTGATTATCACGGCACATTGAGCTAAGCTATAGTTCTTTGATAATAACCTTTGATATAGGAAAAAGATTAAAATTTAAAAATAAAAGAGATATGTATGATTTTTAGAACCTATGTAAGATAGCAACTGATGGCCATTAGATAGTGTACAACACATTAAAACCAAATACTATATAGATAATACCAAGTACCTTAAAACTTGTCGGAAAAGTAATAAAATAAAAATCTTATTATACCAAGCATTTATATTCTTTTGCTGAATTATTAATTTCAGGCGTCCCTAAAATTAATAATATCATATCATTTAATTATTTATTTTGAGTGTCCCCAAAATAAAATAATTAAATATTAAATATTAGAACATGAGTGCTTTAGGCATAATTTGCATAAAATTACGAATAAATAAATAAATAAATATTATATTATTAATATTTTCAAAAAAAAAATTGAGGCGCAACTAGTATCAAAATAATGTAAATATGCTACAATCTTACAAATAAATTATTAAAATATTTATGAGTTTTCAAAAGCACAAATAAGAAGTATAAAAGAATTATTACTTATATCCGAGAAGACTTGAAATTAGCTTAATTCAATTAATCAAACAAAGGTGCATAATAGACCTTTTTCTGTTGTATAATTCAGAATCTAATAATAGTTCATGGACACGAAACAAGTAAAAATATTATTTAAAAATTAAAATAATATGCAAAAATAAATAAGAAGATAATGTTAGTACCTAAGAGATAATTTAGTATCATATATCTCACAAAATGCATGAACATAGTATTACAAATTCAAAATCAGAATACTTAAAACTATTTGTACAAATTCAACCCACAACTCATAAGTCAAGCCCAAGTCTACACAATCACAATCTAAGCTGATGACATCTTATCTTTGGGTATAATCTAAAGCTAACACAATCTTTACCTAAAACTTCCGCCTTTGTAAAGCTAACATAACTTTCAAGTCTCTTATAAGTTAATTTTCTTATTAAACACATTCATGTATATTCATAATTTTATAATTTTTTAACACTCTCAACATTTAAAAATAGGAACATTTATGTGTGGGTTTCTAAAGATGTAAGGCGACATGCTAGCAAAGACAAAACTCAAAGGTATTGAAGATAGACTGAGTCGAATCATAATCATATAATAGGAAAGTTTAAGTTCTATAAGAAAATCCAGAAACTCAAATATGAATAAAGTTCACAATAAAAAAAATGAGTCAAAATAATTTTTTAAAATATCATAAAAGTAAAATAGTTGTCAAATGAACAAACGCGAATGAAATTTTTGAAGATAATACCCATCCTAACGTTTACCCAAACTCACAGGTCAACCTAATAAGGTTTTCTACAAGAAAGAACCTGGCTCTGATACCATCTTTGTAACACCCCCATCTATAATTAAATGAGGGGCTACTTATCAAACCTTAAACCTGTATACAGAGCACTAACATCTCTAAAATAATAATTAAACAGTCTAAATAATTCTAGAAGTTCATAATCTTAATTAATGTAATAGAGAGTAGCCCTCCTTCACAGAGTCCCAGATCCCCCTAAGCACCTGCCAGAAAAAGAATACGGCATGAGCCAAACGCCCAGTACGGATTTGGAATACAGTTTATAGTTTATAAACCAGAAAATAGATATACATATTTACATTTTATAATAAAACAATTATTTTAAAATAAGCATGGCTGAAGCAACGAAAGGGGTAAGACATTTCATACCGAGATCAGAACAGAACAGATACAAATACACACATCATAGGGTACCTAATGTGTGCAACAAACCGGATAGCATGTACGGCATATACAACGTCACCGCAAAATCAAATATCAAATCACAAATTCTGGGTGCACCCATGTATCCTGAAACAAATATCAAATGCGCAAAATCTCGCCTCCTGAGCTATCAGAAGGATACGCCGTGACCAATCACACTGTCACGGAAGTGTCATGTCACTGGTGCCGCAATGACATGGCTGTAGTACCCCTACAGCTGGTTAACTCGGTATACCCTATATCACTAAGGGTTCAAATATAATATTTCGCAAAATATTTTTAAATCTCACATAACAGATATTCTCAATATTTCCAACATATATAAAATATACGCAATATCAGAAAATCGCAGAAACAAATATTTAAGTATTTCGAAACAGATTTAAATATACTTTTCAGAATCAAAACAATTTTCATATTTCAAAATGATTCAAAATCAAACGAACAGATTTGAGGTAAAAACGAATTTAATTTAAATATTTCTAAGAGGAGTAGCGCTGAATAAAAGAGGAGAGAATCCGTACCTCAAAAATAGCAACCTTAAATGTTAACGAAATTCTCAAACAATCCGCTAATTTACCCGCTCCCAATCTAATATCAACATTAATTTACAATTAAAATATATACGTTTCACAAGTTCTTTTTTTTTACAAATTATAATATCTAAACTATAACTAAATTGTATGCAACCATAAGTCAAAACACTAGCTTATTATATAATTAAAATAAATCTCTCGGCTCTAATGATCTTAAACATGTAGTATACATACCGACTTCGAAACCGGACCAGGAAATCAATGCAATTTCTGTACAAGTTTACCAAACCAAATAAACATAATATAATAATAGCATAATGCATGGTATTTGGTATAGTAAATATGTATATCATAAAATATCAAAAAAAAATTAAAACTTGTCTTCACAACCTCTGTTTGGACTCTTATTTAAAGACACTGGCAAACATACATAGCACCTGTTAAGTTAGTAACTATTAATATGAATTGTATGAGTGCTAAGGAAATGTTTAACTCTTAGTAATATCTTATTTATCTGAAAACTCATTAAATTTATTGACAAACAAGCATCAAGTAAATGACCTATTCTTATGCACTTTAAATACACAAGGCCGCATATAAGTAACAAACTAATATAGTACTAGTAATTTGTATTTAAAGAATCATTTTCGGAAATATAATAACTATGAAACACTATCATGGATACATCAAGAATTCAATAACGTGAACATAAAATCACTACAAATAATACACACAATAAATATAATATTAAATTTAGTTATTAACTCAACTCACAAGTCACACTTGAGCACTGCATAATAAAGAATACCTTTTGGATTACAGACTCGAAATACCATCTCTCTCGCGTCCTTTTCTCTCCTGTGTTTTCACCGTGCGGCTCTCAAGAAAACAACCCTCACAAATTTGCTTTTAATAATATGGTTGAGGTAATATACAGGCCCAACTTACAGATTTAACCACCGACTTTTTTTTTACTGCTAACTTAATTTAACAACCAATTCTCTTCTAATTCAATCACTATTATTATTATTATTATTATTATCATCATTATTATTATCTAAATTATCTAAGTTTTATTTAAAATTCCTGTATATTACAGGATCCCTCCTATTCCTTGACTTAGATGTTAGTGACTCCCCGACCGGTCCAAGAGCCCTCTGTACTCGGCGATTCTATTTTTCTTTTCTTTTCTTGAACGTATCCGAGTACATGGCTAATTTCTTCATACACTGATGCAGGAATTATGGATCGGTCGCCTTCCGGATCCGGACGTTCTCCTAGGTCCGTGTCCCCGGAGAGATCTCCGTTTTACAATGTCGACGAGTTCCTCACGGCGAATCTCCCTACACGGCTATCCAAGGACCGCGTAGCCAAATTCCCGAAGGAGCATGAGATCCCGAGTGGTGCCTGGCATATGTACATACCGAGGGCAGTTGACCGAATCTGGCATAACCCGCCCGTCCCGAAGGGTTACGGGAATTTAGCAACGGGAATTTCCGAAGCTGCTTTAAAGTGCGGCTTTCGGGTCCCTATGCTTCCGCTGGTGAAGCAATTATTCGCCCAGATGGGGATCGCCCTGGGACAAATGGATCCAAACGGGTTTTTGCACATGAACGGCTTCCAATGCCGGTGCCTTGTTGCCAATGTCGACCCGACTCCTACCTTGTTCTGGCATCACCATGACTTTAGGAAAAACGGTAAGAGTAAGGGCTTCTACTCAATCGCCCGTCGAACCAATAGGGCTGAATGGGTGGAAACTAACTCGAACAACAAGGGCAGCCACGACAAGTGGTGTTTCATTTCGGGGCCGAAGATTGCGGCCATATCCCAGTGGCGCGTGGTTGATCACACCGTTCAAGTGGTGAAGCCTACACTCTCGGGCGGCGAAAAGCACGAGTACGAACGACTGTGTCATTTTGACATGGGCCGAATTCCCTTAGAGGATTTGCGGGATAAGCAATGGCTCTTCGCCCTATGGGGTAATGGTAACTTACTTCGCCCCTTACATCTTCGGCTTTTCATCTTTTGTTTTTCATATTCTCTGTTTTTATTACTAATTGTAGATCTTTAACTCTCTCCTTCTTTTTTACAGTGTCTTCTCGCCAGGCTATTATCGAACGGAAGAGAGCTAAGTTCGAGGCCGAACAGGCGGCCCTGGAGGCCAGGGCGGGAGGTTCGTCCAACGCTGCTCCTCCAGAGGTCGAAAGGCAGACTCCCGATGAATCCGCTCCGGCTTCTCCGCCCCCTCAGACCAATCAAGCTGGGGGAGAGCCTACTTCTCCTTTGTCCCGAAAAAGGACAAGGAGGGGCGATACTATAAAAACTTATTGTAACGCCCCAAATCCGGGGTCAAAGGATTTGGTCGTCACACTGCATCCTCAACTCAAACAACCTGTTCAACATTAAATCAACACAAAAAAATAATATCTGCGACCCCAACTCTACCAAGAATCTTTAAAGGTTATAGTGCTAGAAACAAGAATCCAAAATTCCATTACATAAAAAAATTTCTTCTTTACAACCATTCTCTATACATGCAATCTAAAACACTAGTATAACTTCAATAAGAAGTATACCAGGCAACTAATCTTATACAATATAATATTCAATAAAAACATCTATATACAAAACCTATCAGTAGCTCCAAATGCTCTGGATCAAAATGTCTTTACGCTACTATCCCTTCCCATCTCTGACCGGCTACGCGGACAACTCTCGCCAATATACCTTCTTACTGAAAGGCTAAAATATATAAAGAGAACAAGTATGAGCGAAAGAATTGCTCAGCAAGTGCATTATCAAGTATAATGTGAAAAGTTTACAAAATAAGCTTTGGATTTTCAAATAAAAAAACTTTCTGTTTATACATTTGCAATCGCTAAAATTTTCGAATCAAGTTTGGTAATTTACCACAATTTCTCATTCAGCTTCTCGCAATTGAATAGTTTAAAACACAAAAAGATTTATATTGGTCGTCACGGCGACCGAATCAACAATAACTACAATAATATGTAGAAAATATGAAATAAATATAACTCATACGTCTTCAAGACCATAGTTTGTACAAAAATACTAGTTTTGAAGATAACAGATCTATTCACAACATTTTCTGAAACTAACAAATCTGAAAGGGTAGAATAATCAAGGAGTAAGAATGAGCCAACGCGCTCGGTCATGGAATAAAGAATGCACTTCAAGACTTCAAAATGGTACCGACTGGATATGCGGTATGAATAAAACTCATCAAGATAGATATCTCACGACTGCCAATGGAATCAAGGAAGTGGATTTCGACTATTTGGAATCCAAATGTATTAAGAGTAAGTGATTTCAACAAGATTGAAACCACTATTATTAATCAACGAACCAACAACTTCACGCAACGAATAAACCTGAGAATCAGGTCATAACTCACAAGTACAAAACATATGGATGTAACTCATCTCAGAAATAAGAACTTATGTTAGAATTGGATTTTTCACATTTATCAAATCAAAGGTTGAGCTGCTGGCCAGCCACACATCAACCCCGGACTTGCTTATAGCAAAGTCCTCTACTGGATCCTAGGCCAATCTGGGCCTTAAATTATTCCGACCATAAATATGGCCCGACCAATTACTGGTCCCATTTTAAAAACATTCCAATTCTATATTATATACGTCAGGTGTTGGTACAATTGACAACCTTACTTCGACAATCAGGTGTCGGAAGAATCAACAACCTTAATACAACAATTGCTGGAAAACTCACATTCCAGGAAACAGTTCAATTATGAAGAATCACTAATGGATAGCAATATAATCTAGTATCGACGAGATCGACACAACAATGGGGGTGCACATGAAAAAGTAACAACATAATAAACATCGACGAGATCGATGCAACAACTGGGATGATAATGAAGAATAAACAATAACATGCTCAACAAGATCAAGTCCGATATGAAACAGGCATTATGATATCAACAGGAATTGTAACAGCTCAATATAGAGTAGGGTTCAAAGAACAGGCTCTAGATGGCCTCAACAGTATAATTTATCACATTATGGAAGAATTAGTTAAGATTCACCAATTTGGTAAGTGACAAGAAAGTCAAGTTTGAGTTTAAGTAAAATTCAAGGTAAGTTTATAATTAGGGAAAAGCAAGGGTTTACTGACTTCTGACAGAAATAGTTTAAATCCTTCGAACATATACTTATAATAGATAAGCCTTATATTTGAAGGAAGTAAACCAAATCATACACAACATATTTGAATTTGAATCAGGGACTGGATCAGATAATCGCTCTTAACAAGAAAGGATAACAATGCTTGCATAGGTACAAGATGGAAAATAGAATACTTGTAGAACAAGTAACACAACTTCAGAATTTCAAAATAACATTTTACCCTCATAGGGTTTACAAGTTCGCACTCATCTAGGGTTGGCAATATTCCAACCTAATATTTTTAAATCAAGATTTTTTAAAGAAAGCCTTAATATACGCCCATAACTATCTTTTCAATCAACATGAAAATATGAATCTATGCTCAAAAGGTATAAAAGAATACTCGTCAATTTATGAGATTAAATAAAATACTTGCAGCTCAATGCAAAAGAGTCATCATTTAAAATTTAGGAAAAAGTATGCCAATTGCATAATAATAATCCAATGGAATATCAATCAATTAATAAGCAAGGGTATAAACACTTGCCTCTGGTCCTTAGCTATTTCGTAAGGCTGAAATAATACGATTCCCTCCTTATTCTGTCTTATCGCATGATTCTCTATTTCCGTCCTTCTTTGCTTTAACGCTCTCGTGAATACCACTAGTCTGCTCCTACCATTTTGAATCCACGTGTCTGCCTTGATAGTCAAACATGAGACGGTACTTTAGTCTTCAGAGTACGATTCTCACATTCCATAAACGATTGTAACTTAACTCCGACGCAATTACCATTCTTACCGATATTTCTGTTGGAAGAAAATACTTGCACATGTCCTCTACGAGTGTTGACGTCCCCTTGCTGTTACGTCACCTCACAAATACTCAATCAGTCGTGAACAATATCTCATCCTTCTTCGACATCTCTTATTTAACATGCTTCGATAATCTGACTCGTCTCGTCCAATAGCCTCTGTTGCATAGACAACCATATTTCAATTGATAGAATAATCACGATCCACCAAATAAGTAATTCACGTAACTCGCTCGACAAAAATCTCTATAATATAGAAGTCAACATCTAAGTCAACGGCCTCGCAAATCTCATTTTCTAACATTACTGACAAATTTATGTCCCAACTACCCCCACACGATAATATTAGACACGACCAAAGTATTTAAACAAGTCTCAAAACAATTATTCGAATTATGACTCACTAACCAGATAATTCACATAACACATATCGTTATTTAATTGCGATAAATAATTCACTTAAGTCTCGTAACGTCCAAGAAATAATTTTAGAAGAATATTCGACTCCCGTTTCAAAGAAATTTAACCTCAAAATATTTTTAGGTCAAAAATCGGATCTTTTATCCCAATATACAGATTTAAAAAAAAAATCAATTAATATAAAATTAATTGACAATTTCCAAACACTCCAACTATTTTTAAATAAATAAACCAAGCTAGAAAATAATAAAACTTAATTTTAAATTAATTATTAATTATTAAGAATTAACTGATTAAAAGAATTAATCAATTAATTAAATTAATTAATTATTAATCAAAAATAATTAAAATAGTTAAATTTAATCAATTTTAGAATTTAAATAAATATTTATGAATTTATAAAATTTTCTGAATAATAAAATGTATTTTTTGCATTAGGGGAAAAACGTATCAAAACCGGGTTGGATTGGTGGGTAAACGGGTTATCAAGAACGGGGGTGGGTTGCCAAGAACGACCCACCGGAAACTGCTAGTTTCCGGCGGTGTTCCGGCCGCCCAGCCACATTCCGATGACCCCCAAAACACTCCCAAACCCGCGTTTCTTTACAGGAAGATCACGAGGACCACTTGGCAACACTAACACCAGTTGTAATCGATTGAAACACGAAGCAATAAACGCCGATTTGATCAAAAAGAACCTGCCGGCGGTGGTTCTTTTCTCCGGCCAACTAAAAACAAAACTAACCCCGCAATTACTTACATGCTTGAATCCAACGTCTCACGATCTATTCTATGATCTAAACATAAGGAATAACCGATTAACCAAACGAAATTCCGGCCGAAAGCTTCCGACTTTCCGGCGAACTCATAAATTTCAATTGCTTCGATTCTTAATTAGAAATTCAAATTGAAAAGCATAATCATGCTCCAAATCACATAACCAACACTATCATATCATCAATTAGCAAGAACACGGAAGATTAAAGATTCCCCTAAATAAAAATATAAATTCGAATTTAACAAAAATCAATAAATTTCAGAAATTATACTAACAAAAAATCTGATGATTGATTAAGGTAGAGGATGTTGAGAGCTTCGATTCGACTACTAGAGCGTCGAAATCGGACTTCGGTAACGCCTTCAAAATCGAGTTTGATTCTCAAGAACACGAAGAACACGTTTCAGGAGTTTTTAGATATTTAACGATGATTAAGCTTTATTATACGCAAAACAAAGTACGATTTGCCTTTTTATATTAAACGGAAAATAATACCCCAAACGACATTTTTGGATCGATATTGATCCGATGGATCGTTTTAAAAACAATTTAACAGAATATACACTTTAAATCTTTAATAAAGTAGAATACACGTTTTACGAGACGAGAATCATCCAGAATGTACGGATAACTACAAGAATCGTTAGACATGACAGCATCAAGGCTGTTGTGAAGGATATTCTTTATCTTTGCATCTCTGAGAACGTCAGCTTTCTCTTTAGGAGTCCATTAACTTTTTACCTTGACCACGTAGTGTTCCGGTACAGTATCTGTTTGTGGAACTATTCTCGTAGGAACATATGGTCCATCACGTATCATGTCCAAATAGTCAGGATCCATAGCCTCCAGGTAAATCAGCATCTTTACCTTCCATATTGGATATTCAGTTTTCTTCAGGATGGGAATTTTCATGCTTTCATACTTTGTCGACATCTTAGATCGTTTCTGATTCAAATGTAAATCAGTTTGCTCTGATACCAATAGTTGTCAAGTAAATAACAATTGTAGAAGGGGGGTTGAATACAATTGTATAAGATTCTCGACTTATTAAAGTATATATCACAAATATGAAAGAATAATAACAGCTTTATTAAATCTGATATAAAACTGTTACAAACTCTCTCAAGAAATTCTGATGTTCTTGAGAGCTTTTAGGTTACAAAAATACTCGTGTATGCGATCAAATAAATCGAAACCTAAATTGTGTTTATATACTACACAGCTTCTCTAACAATTACAAGATAAGTCCTAATCCCAAATTGAAACCTATCCTAAATTGAAACATATCCTAAATTGATAGCTTCATTCCTATAAATAAGGAACCGACAGAATAAACTACTTTATTTAACTAGACTCCAAAATATAACTCGAAGTAGGAATCCTGATCAGCTTCCAGTCCTGATGATCAATCCTGATCACAGTCCTGATATAAATCCTGATGATAATCTTGATACTGACGCTTGAGCAATACTGATGACCATGCAATACTGATGACGTCAGCAATCCTGATCAGTTGAGTCTAGATCCCGACGATCATTGAATCCTGATCTAACATGCTCCATTAAAAATTGAACCCCTCCGTCTGTTATGTTCTTCTGCGGTTGTAGCTGCTGATAATATGTCCTTCACTTTTACTATTTTAGATTATCAGTACACTGTCACCAAGGGAATTTTCTGTGAAATTTTACAATTCCTTAGGGATAATTTTGAGCCTTTGCTCTCTGAAAATGAATTAACTCAGTTTTTCACTGATATTCATTATCAGGGTAACATTAATTTGAAAAATCTTCTGAAAGGCAATCTTTGTTGTGAGTGAGATTTATTTTTTGATATATTAGCCAAAGTCTTCGGGAATTGCACTAAAAACAATTTTCAAACCATTACTTCTATTTTACATAATATTGGTTTTGCTATTGTTTTTAACCGGAGACTTGACATAGGTAGTGTAATAACCCCAAATTTTGGACTTAGTTAAAAACTTTTGGTGAATAGTAAAATTGCCCCTGATGAATAGTAAATTGGCTGATGGAAATATTTTCAGACCACACTATATGGAAGACGTGGAATGAATGTTTCGAAGTTATATTAGTGACGTATAAGGAGAATAAGTGAATGTAAACGCGATCAGAATCGGGAGATTCCAACTTTAAATTTTGATCACTATTCATCGAACAATCAAGGATGTATTGATTTGATCGTTTTGAGAAAGTATGTAGAATGAGAAATCCATGATCATACCTTAAACCAAGGTGAGAAATCTAGGATCACATATTAAACCAAGGTAGTGGAAAGATCAAGGAAATATTCCGTAGCTTTGGTACAGAGAAACGTTTTTAAAATCACTTGAAACTATCGCGAAACAAAAGCGTAACGAATTATGGATTAAACCCTAACTGAAGGGGAAGTATCATATAAGATCATCAAGTGTAACATATAAGAGGATTGAGGATACAAATGATGACATAAGCATGATGCAGGAGTGTGACAAAGTGATGACAAAGTGGTGAATCACCACCTTGTCACCACTTTCACCACAACCACAAATTAGAAAGACCATGTGTCTTTGATGACCAAACCAAATAAAGACCACACAAATAAGATGCATCCAAATTAGAGATATTTGACAAAAAGAAAAGAAAATAAAATCAAAGAAAGAAGATGCATCAAAGATGAAGAAATATTCGGCCAAAATAATACTCAAAATCCTTAAGATTTTTGCTACCACTTCCACTTCTCCAAAAATTGCAAGGATGGATTCTAAAGCTTCCATATTTCCAAACTAAGGTAAATCTTTAATCTTAGCTTCATCCATGATTGATAGCTTGCTTAAAAGTTGAATCAAAGATGAGCATGAATAGTAATGTATGATTTCTTGATTTGTTCTTGAAGATTTAGGTTGGTTAAGGATGTTTAAAGATCAAGCAAGGATATATAAGCTATTGATAGTCCTTACCAAGCATCAAGGAAGGTATAAACATCCCAAACCTTTAGTTATAATTCGATTTTTATGATTAGTTTGATGATAGTATATGTTAGTATGAATAAGATGATGAATCTTGGTTGTGATGAATGATTAAGTGGCTGTTTTAATGGATGATCTTTTAGATGTTGGTTTTGACTTGTTGGTTAAAGATCATGGGTTAGTATAGATGATGAATGAGAAGTATAATGGCTGTTGGTTTGGTTTGGTTGATTGTTGATTGGTGGTTGATTTGAGTGTTTAAAACACGGGAAGCGCGTTTAAGCGTCGTTACCATGTCGAAATTTTCTTAGGTAGTTTGGACAGAAACCACGGTTACATTAAAAGGCATAAACATGAAGTTTCTGACCAGAAGAATGTAGGCCCTGTTTCCTAGTTTGTTTTAGCGAAAGAATCGTGTCGTTTCGATTTACAGTTTAGGAGAAACGTCCGTTTTAGTGACAGCGATTTCACGTAACTAAGTAGTTCATTACATGAACTTTGAGATAGTGATCAAGCCCTTTAAAAATGGAATTAGGTCATGATATTAAAAAGGATACTAACATGGACAGTTAGTAAGTGAATCGAGAAGGTTTCGGGATAAAAAGATAATATTTCGATTTTATAAAAATGTCGGAACCAAAGCTGCGCGAGGAGTAAGTGGTTCTGCACTTCACTGCTAAAAACCTGCTGCTCTCGGGATTTTGATCAGCAGAAAAACATGTTCAAGAATTTTGTTCTATTCTTTCCCTAGATCGCGCACGCGAAAACGGTGTGTCATTTCAACTAACGGTTAAGGAGATATGAGTGTTTTAGTGAAAGGCGTGCGAATAGTAACTTTCTGTAGCTCATCCAAGTTTGAAAATACATTTCACCAGGTTAAACACCTGTTTTGAGATCAAAACTTTTATGATAAATATTACCAATACTCAAGATGATTTTAAAAGTGGTTTCGTATTTAAATACGAATTTTCCGATTTATTAAAAGTGTTAGAGCACGAGTCGCGTAATAGTAACTCCATGAAAAGTCAACTTTAGGGGTACTACTTTGACCACCCGTTGTGACTGAGATAAAGGATTATTTCAAGTCGATTAAAACACGAACATTGTTGAGGAATAACGTGGCTACATGATGTGTTTGACTTATGGTTGACTTAGAGTGAATTGTTATGAGCGAATGATTACGCTAGGGACTGATCGAGTATTTCTTTGTTTATAGATTTCCCGACAAAGTCTCGAAACCCTAATACCAAGGACTCAAGGCAAGTTTTCTCATTCCATGCTGTATTTTAAAGTACACTATTCTGATAATATGCATATGTTAGATGCATGCTTTCAAACCTTACATCGTATATAGATGTGATGGTATTAAAAATGATGAGATGTGATGTATGCATATGATAGATGCATGCAAGTTTTCAAACCCTACACCAAATAAAAGATGTTGTTGTGATTTATGTGATTGATATATATTTATCTATTCTGCTTTAATGATGTGAGAACTTTTTAAACTGTTTACGCTTTTAGTTAAAACTTTCGTAAGATATAAGGTTTATATGCTAGGTAAATACTAGATATAAACCGAGGTTTTAAAGGCTCTAAGGATGGAGCACTTATACGATGATTTTAAAATAATAGACCGGGAGTTAAATTACTACGTTATTTTAATAAATACTGTCAGATACTGGAGGGTCCAGGGACAGCTATGTTTTAAATGGGATGATTAAATATTCCAATATATATTTATTATTGGATATTTAATGTGTGATACTAAAGAAATTATTATTAAGAATATTATTTTGAATATTTATTAATTAAATGAATATTATTTTTGAATATTCATTTAAGTAGAATATTATTGAATAATAAATCAATATTTATTATTTGGATATTTATTAAATATTCCAAATATGATTCAAAATCATAGAACCTTATTATATTATTTAAGGTTCTACTATTTACACAAAACTTTCTGATCTTTAGAAAAGATATTTAAAACAGAGATTCCCAATTATTATCTTATGATATTTAAAGATAATTAAATGCGAATAGTGTTTTCTACTCATCGGAAATTGGGAATCTAGTTCAAGAAGTCGAGGACAGAGTTTTACTTCCACTGTTCCTCTAGAATACCTATAGCTGGGGATGACTCCCCCATTCAAGTAAAGAATTTCAAACTTGCTAACTCTGAAAATTTCAATAAACTCCCCGGTCATGATTTCAAAATACATGGTAATCATCGGTAGTTTCGTTGACTAATGTCAACCCACTCTGTGACTTACTCCCTTCAAATACTCTGAAGTAAGGAATTCTGGACGGTTACAAAGTTTTGACAAGTAATTGTACTTGGGGAAAATAGGATTAAGTTCCGATTCCCGTTTCATTGATATTGTTTTCTATAATGGGAACTGGAAGGGCCTACACGGCAATGAAACAGGTGCCGGGGTAGTGCCAAAATTATCAAGGCTTACCCGGTGACGAAATAGGCGCCGAGGTAGTGATCTCTTGAGTGCTAAGGCTTACCTGGTGACGAAATAGGCACCGAGGTAGTGATCTCTTAGCACAGTGGCCCGTATGCGGCCAGGGTGATAACCGAATAGGAAGTCGTCCTTCTACTAGTAGAAAAGTTACGATACAACGGCTGATCACCGTGTATCGGGTGTTCCAGTATATCCCCTTCCCTCCAGTTGGAGTTGTGCTGCACATTGTAACGAAAGCCTAGGTGCCGAGTTACTGATAATGTGGCAGTGATGAGTAATGATGTTCCTCATACAGTAGTTGTAATGTATAGCATGTTTTGACGAAAAGAATGTTTAAACATATCGTTCTGTATATGAACGGAGTTTCAAAGGTGTTCATTACTGATATTTTACAGTATTTTGAACCATATGAGATATCTAAATAGATATACGTGTATATATGTTGGGAAGATATTTAAGAGATGCAGTATGTTGAACTGTATAGTACTTTGAATCAATGGATAAGCTTTAAGCCTTGATTCCAATATTTGATATCTATTTTAAAAGATATGTTTTGAATCTTGGTTCATTATATCGATACCAAGGATTCCTAAATGAATTACGAAAAGTAACTGAGTATGATTATAAGTCATACGGTATTTTGAACGGTATTTTGAACGGTATACTATTTTGGGGGTCGAACCCTAGTAGTTTTTAAATATGGGTCCTATATGGATTATCTACCTGAAAGGTTTAAAGATTTAAACTGGGATAGATTTCTTGCTGAGCGCTATTAGCTCATTCTTGCTTTATTAAAACTTTCAGCATGAAGAAAACGTTGCCGATTCACCTCGTGTTACGAGAGCAAGGGGATGGAGAGACCACCCTTGACTTAGTTCAGCAGGATGGATACTGCCGGTGTGAGCAGAATAGTTGCAAACTGTATTAGTAAGAACTATTTTCGAGTAGGTTGTATTATTAAACCTTGTATAAAACGGTGAGGTCTATTATTGTAACTTCAGGTAGAGGTTGTAAATAATAGATGAGATCCTGGATAGTACATTTGAGTTGTAATAACAAATGATACTTTTGTTTCTCATTTCCAAGGCTATAACTTGTGTGTGTGTGTGTGCGTAAGTGATTGGGGTCTTTGGAGTTTTATTATTAGAATGTTGTAAGTAATGTAGGTATTGTATAATTGATGGAGCGTGACAACCCAGATTCCTGACCCCAGATCTGGGGGTGTTACAGAAATGGTATCAGAGCATTAAGTTATAAACTTGGATATGAGAGTGTTAAGAGTTATAACGAAGTAAGAGAATGACGAGAGGACTCATATAGAGCTCGTTAAGTGGACTACCAGAAGTAGTGCCATTGAGGATGTTAAGATTAAAGAGTTTAGTTGGGGACTTATCGAAGGACCGATAGGACCGTTGAAGACCATCATAATGATGAGACGAATGTCTAGAATTATACCCGGATTATCAAGGACATTAAGATAAGACGCGGAGCAGAGTCTCGGTTTTAGTTGGGGTAAGTTCGGAATGACCAATACCAATGGATAACTTGACTTAGTAAGAACCTAAGTGTTTGTAGTTCATCATAGTTGCCCACGGGAAGGCAGCACATGTGAAGATTGAGACGTTTACAATCCTTTACGCGATCCAGATTACTAAATTGCGTGGTCTAGTTAAGGCATTATCTTGTGTATGAGGTCCAAGCCTTGAGAACAACGATTCCACCAGAGTTGGTGTCTTTTCCGTCGATGGGTATTTTGTTACCTAAGAGGAAAACTTTTGCGTACATATAGTACCAGAACGTTATCGTGAGACGAACGTGCTAAATCGCATCGCGGGTATATTTCGTACGATAGGCCATGATGGCTCAACTCGGAAATCAAAGATATGAAGAATGGATAGCGTGATTCTGATAAAGACACGTATGGTTGCAACGAGCAATGCGACAATCTCAGGACCTATGAGGAACGAGACCTATGGTGGCATGGGGTCGGATTCATTCGATACGACTAGTGTTGAGAAATTACATATACGTTAATGGACCTCCATCTTTTGAGGATGTGTTGATGCGGCCGTAGGAGGCCCAATCTCTGAACGATTACCGGGGAATGGCGAATATGTTTCGAACTCCCGGCCTATCTAAGGACTTGTACGATTTTGAGGTACCATTGGTTAGTACCCTAAGCCATAAAGGTAGAAAGATAAGATCATCCTCGTACGGGTAATGATAGAACTTATGATGACCATTGACTTTTGGTATCTACTTGCTGGTACCCTACTAAATCTAAAACTGTTCATGCCCGTGTTACCTTGAATAATTCATGTCAGGTAACCCTTCTAGTTTCCTACTTCAACTTGGGATGCAACCAACAATTGTTAAGTATTCATTTTATTTCTTCATATTTGGACTCCTCAGTTGAGTTCATAAATATCTAGCTATGTGTTAAAACATAGATGATGTATATTTCAGAAACTACTCGTGAATTCTTTTCTTCTATTAAGGAAAGATTTGCACATCAGACGTTGAAATCGTAGAAAGGATATCAATTTGATATTGATATTCCTAATTCAATTCTATCGGAGAATTTGACAAAGTTTATGTACGGAGACCCCTTTTGGGTGGGTCGTTTCCCTGATGAGAAATGTTTGGTGGGAGGTTATCGATTGTTCCGATACCAAGAACTTTCTATTCAGACCTTATATTCTATTCAAGGGTTATAGTTACCTTGTTCGTCCCAAACTTATTTACTCTTCTTTCAATTCATTATCCGAGTAGTCAAAATTTTGTTTTTCTTTCTTTCTTTGGCTACGATGTCAAGATTTTGTACTAATAAATTGAAAATGGCTAATTGTATGTGCCATTGTGAGTGACTAGTTAATTGTTCTAACTAGTTGAAATTTTAATGATATGATGAAAGTCTAGCTAATCATCCTAGCTAGATGTTGCGTCCCAAACTAATCGAACTAGCAAATTTTGTTCAGCTAGTTGTTAATGTTTCTTGAAGTGGACTAGTTATTGTATCACTAAGTTCAACTTTCGGTCAAATTTATATAAGTGAATTCACGATGCATTTGGTATGCAGTGAAGTATGATGAGAAGATTTTTAAACAATAATTTGATTGAGACCTAACCAGGTCGCCCCCTCAGCGAGAATTTTTACAAAGTTTTTTTTTATATATATAAAGCATTCAGTTGCTTGAAGTATTCTTGGTACCACGCAAGTATTTTCCTTAGTATTTGGAAAAAGAGTGTGTTGAAGCTTAGAGCTAAAGCAAATGAGCCCGATAAATTATGAATCGAAGTTTACGGAAATTGCCAAGGTTGTTTCGCATGATACGAATTCAGAATAACGAAGTGTTCGAAACGACTGATTATGTTACCTTGGTTAATGAAACGACTGTGATAGGAATGGAAGCAAAGTGGACGAGAAAGAAATGGGCATAAATAAAATAGAGTACGAAACGTGAATAGATTGAGAAAGAAAGAAGGTAAGAATTCAGATTGTCGGACGAGGGAACGTTTGACCTCCAAGAAGATGAAACTTGTTTAGCCTCGGTGATAGATACGAAACGGGAAGTATCTAGTGTACAGAATATCCCTGTTGTCAACGAATTCGAAGATGTATTTCCAAGAAGATCTCCCAGGGTTACCACCCGATAGAGAAATAGAGTTGCTATAGAATTAGCTCCAAGAACGGCGCCAGTTTCGAAGGCCCCGTACCGACTAGCTCCAGTTGAGATGAAGAAATTAGTCGCTCAATTGTAGAAATTGTTAGGGGAAGGAATGATAAGACCAAGTGCGTCACCATGGGATGCACCCGTGTTATTGGTGAAGAAAAAGGACGGCAGCATGAGGCTGTGCATAAACTATCGAAAGCTGAATAGGCTAACTGTTAAGAATGAATACCCCTGCCAAGGATCGGTGACTTGTTCGATCGGCTGCATGGTGCAGTTAAATTCTCGAAGATTGATTTGAGAACGGGATACCACCAGTTGAATATTAAACCTGAGGACGGACCCAAGACTACGTTTCGCACCAGGTTTGGACACTACGAGTTTTTAGTAATGTCGTTTGGGCTGACGAATGCCCTTGCAGCTTCCATGGACTTGATGAATCGAGTTTTCAAGAAGTATTTGGATAAGTGTGTCATAGTGACATCGCCAATATTTTGGTTCACCTCAAAGACCGAAGAAGAACATGTAGAACGTTGGAGGATAGTGTTAGAAGCACTGAGGAGGAAAAAGTTATATGCCAAGTTCTCAAAGTGCGAGTTTTGGCTAAAGGAAGTACAATTTTAGGACATGTGGTCAACAGTGATGAAGTGTTGGTTGACCCTGCTACGATAAAAGCTGTTTCGAACTGGGAAAGACCAACCACCTCAACCGAGGTGAGAAATTTTATGGGATTAGCCGGATATTACCAAAGATGTGTATAAGATTTTGCTATAATAGCAGCCCCACTGACCAGACTCACTCGAAGGACTGAAAAGTTGAATGGACCGAGAAATGTGAGAAAAGTTTCCGGGAATTAAAGAAGAGGCTAGTCACCGTCCTGTGCTGGTACTGCCAGACGGGAAGGGAGATTTTGTGATCTGTAGTGACGCATCACATAAAGGATTAGTGTGTGTGCTTATGCAGCACGGAAAGGTAATTGCGTATGCATCCAGACAGTTAAAGGAAAACGAAATCAGATACCCTACGCATGACTTAGAATGGGCAGCGATATTGTTCGCATTAAAGATTAAAAGCACTACTCGTATGGAGAGAAGTGCGAAGATTACACAAATCATAAGAGCATTAATTACATTTTCCCATAAAGAACTTACCATGAGAATTGGAAAGATAGCTAAAGCTAATCAAGGATTATGACAGTGGGATTCTTTACCACCCAGGGAAGGCCAATGTGGTGGCTGATGCCCTTAGTCTAAGAGACTTAAGATGATAACATCGTCGGATAAAGTTAATCCAAGGATTTGAGAAATTGAAAATTTAGGTTAAGATAACCGGAAATGGTACTGAGAGACTATCTGGAATTGCAAAGCAACCAGAATTGCAACAGAAAATCAAGTTATGTCAAGAACGAATGACGAGTGAAGGTATAAAGTCAATGTTGGGGAAAGATGATAAAGGAATCATGAGGTATTTTTTTTACTGAGTTTGGGTTCCTAATGTTCAAGAGATTAAGGACGCCAAAATTTTTCGGAATGACTAGTAAATGAAACTGAAAGGATGAAGTTTGAAGTTAAGAGTACAGCAAGGATGATTTAAAAACTCCTGATTGAGCCCGAACGAATTAAGGAATAACGATCTGTCATAGAGAGACAGCTACACCGAGAGTACGAAAAGGTAAAGGAGGTTAAGGAAATGTTATAGGTAGCCCGATAAATAAAAGGAAATGGATTATCTACCTGAAAGGTTTAATGATTTAAACTGGGATAGATTTCTTGCTGAGCGCTATTAGCTCATTCTTGCTTTATTAAAACTTTCAGCATGAAGAAAACGTTGCCGATTCACCTCGTGTTACGAGAGCAAGGGGATGGAGAGACCACCCTTGAGTTAGTTCAGCAGGATGGATACTGCCGGTGTGAGCAGAATAGTTACAGACTGTATTAGTAAGAATTGTTTTCGAGTAGGTTGTATGATTAAACCTTGTATAAAACGGTGAGGTCTATTATTGTAACTTCAGGTAGAGGTTGTAAATAATAGATGGGATCCTGGATAGTACATTTGAGTTGTAATAACAAATGATACTTTTGTTTCTCATTTCCAAGGCTATAACTTGTGTGTGTGTGCGTAAGTGATTGGGGTCTTTGGAGTTGTATTATTAGAATGTTGTAAGTAATGCAGGTATTGTCTAATTGATGGAGCGTGACAACCCAGATTCCTGACCCCGGATCTGGGGGTGTTACAGGTAGTTTGTTATGGGATCTATTGGTTAGGAGAGTCAGCAATGCTAGGAAGGATTTTGATAGTGGTAATCAAGCTAAATGCTTTTATCCTCGTTTTCTGACGATTATCATTAATCACTTTCTTTCTGATGCACATAAGGAGTTTTTCAGAAATGCTGATTTTGTTGTGTCTCCAACCACATCTAACATGTTTTACACTAGATTACAAACCGCCTCCAAATACATCACACTCCCGGTGGTTCCAGATTCTTTTATGAGATCTATCATTCAACCAGCTGGTCAACATGTTCCTGAGCAACAAATTGTCACATCATCCGGAACGTCAGATGCTATTCCACTTCAGGTAGTACTTCCTATCCTTGCTTCATCTTCTGGCACGTTTGCTGAAACCCAAGAGGTTGGTAGAGCTAACCAAGAGTTTGTAGAACCACAAACTCTATCCCCGGTCATAGATCCAAACACTAAGTCAACTACTCCCTTGACCAATCAGCATGAGCCTAATGTTCATGTCAAGCAAAGAAGTACTATAGAAGTAGATACTTTGAGAGATCCCGCAGCTTTGTCCCCCCCACCAAAGAAGAGAAGAACCTATAGGGAGACAACTGTTAGCCCGTCTGTATCCTCTCAACGAGATATGGATTTTTAAATGACCATTGAACAGTCTCTGGAGACATCCTCTCAACAGGGTGAATCTATTGAAATTTGTCATCGGGCCCTGGCAATTTGTAATGAGTCAAGCACACTCCCATTACTCACAATGGGAGAAAACATCCAATTAGATGAAACTCAGGACACATTGTCAGGAGAGCACATAGGGTTTGATACAGTGCCTACCATTGTTACGGTAGAAGTGCCTTCACAGGCATCTGAGGGAAAATCTGATTCTTCGCCAACTCAAATTGAATCATTTTCTCCCCTCCTAGAGGGAACATCTCTGGCTCCCTTAACGGATTTTCCACTCGCAGTTTATCCTGGAGAAAGTGGAAGGCAACCTGGTGGATCTAGCACTAAAATAATTCAGATTTCAAATCTAGATGATTTGTTAGACTTCACTAGGGATTGAGATTCGCGAACTCCCATTGTACCACAACTGACCTCTCTTGAAGAGGCTAGGGTGATTTTTAATGCAGGTACATCATCTGAAAATCAAGATAGACAGCTAGTGGTAAGGAATGAGAGTCAAACACTGAGCGAAACATAAGCACGTGAGTTGAGTGAAACACCACTGAGAGAAATTGAAGTGAGTGCGCACACTGACACAAACACTGCTTCTCTGTTAGCTCAAATAGCTGCTCTACAGAAAAAACTATAAAAAAAACCAGGCTAAAAAAGAAATTCTACAAGCAAAAGTGGTTGAACAGTCTTCTTCTTCCACCTCTATAACCAATCAGCTGGGTATTATTAAAGATGATGTTGAAGGACTGAAGATTTCTCTCCTGCCAAAGTTGAATGCCATCCAACAATCTCAAATATTAGTGGTTTCGGATATCTCTGGACTTTCATATTCAAATGCTCAGATAGTAGAGAGTGTCAAGGAGATTGCTTCAATTTCTGCGAAGGTGGACTTGATTCAGAAAATAGTCGATGAAAATCAAATGTTTGATGCTGAAAGGTTTGACAGAATTGAAGGTGGAATGGAGCATCTCAATGAAGGGATTAAGAACTTGCATTTAATGATCAAGAACTCTCATCAACCCACGACTGAACAGAAAACTTTCTTTGAGGGATGATGATGAGGATGATGACAATGATGAATGAGAAGATGGAGGAGATAGAAGAGATGGTAGAGAAAGAAATGAGGTTAATCCTGAAACTCAAAGATCTAAATCTGTAGAGGATTCCTCAACTAAGGGGGAAAATAAGGAGAAAATATAAGGAGAAGAAGCTGGAAAAGCTTCTGGAAAAGACAAGGGGAATGGAAAGCTACTTCAAGATGACTTCTACTACCAGGATGAAAATGAGGATTTTCAATTTGGTGTTCAGGAGGATGATGTCCCTGAAGAGACCATTCCTGAAGATATCTTTGGTGAGGAGGAAGCTGACTGCGCTGAATGGGATGATCAAAATGATCTTTTCAACCCTGATCCTGTCTTTGAAGAAGAGCTGAGGAAGCAACAAGAAGAGATAAGGAGGAAACAAGATGAGAATGCTAAGGTCTCTCAGATTATTTCTGAAAAGCTAAAAATTCAAAAAGTTGAAATGAAGAGAAACAACGTCTTCATAGCTTAAAAGTCAAAGACCGGAAGCTAAACATCAGGTTGAAGAAGGGTGATAAATGGACCAAAGCTAAAGAAATGTTTGCACTCCCTCAAAAAGGATCAAACAATGATCGGGAGTTTATCAGTCTTCTTCAAAAATTCAAGAAAGTCAATCTTGATAATACAATGTACATGCAAGATCTAAAAGAAGAAATCTGAAGGATTATCACAGGATTTGACAAAGTGAGAAATGAGATAGTTATCTACTTATCTTGTCAAAGCACAGAACTCTTACGATCTCTCTGGATTACTTTGCTAGTAGATCTCTGTCAGAGCTTTGGGTTTTCACAAGCAGAGTAAAAGAATCTTCTCATTTAAATGTACTTCTGCATGAGCAACTCAAAGAATTTGCTAAAAGGACCCGTCCTCAGATTGTTGATGTTCCATTTGAAGTCAAGTTTTACAAAGGTAGAGCACTTCAATCCTGCGGAGTGGACCCTGTTTCTTTGAAGACCTTCCCTGCAATGCATCTGATCAAGCTGGAGAACATGCTAAGGACAACTGGATTTGATTCACAAGAAAAGACTGAAGTTGCTGACATCATTCAAGACTATTGCATAGCCAATATAAAAAGGTATCATCGGTTGAAGAATAGATTGAAGAAAGTCACAACTCAACCAGTTAGACCAACAAATCTCACATGAGTGATCAAGAAGAGTGATCACAAGCTCAATTTTTTTATTGTAAGGTGTCATATATACAATTCATAATTGTCTTAGTGTTAAATTACATACAAACAATAATGGATGATCATGGAACTTAATATCAAATTAAACCCCTCTCCCACTTAGTATTTTACTTGTGAGGATTTTAATCTAGATGCATCGTCCTATGTTATTTCTTCGAAGTCCACATGTATCACAAAAAACAATACAAACCACGTATAACATAGCAAGATACACATCATGATTAAGCATAATAAACATAACCCTATTTCCATGTCGTTCTAGAATACTAAGGTTAGTATCACATGGCATGAAACACATATAAGGCACGTATAATAGCAATAATCAAAACAAGTGGATAATCAATATGTAAAACATATTACTAAACCATCCACTATTATGGCCCAAAGAAAATTGCCCGAAAATCTTTCGGTGAAAACTTCGGGTTGCTGTTTGGAGGCCTAAACGAGCTCGAATGTCCAAAAAACGTCATGGGTGATAGCTTTGCTCTCAATTTTGAAAAGTAGCTCGTTTCCTTTCCGAAAAGATATTACATGCCCTTATCCGACACTGTTTGCAAATTCTGGACAGTGGCATAGCAGCAGAACCAGCCAGCAGCAGAAATTCTGGGCAGAAAATCAGTTAAAACGCACCATAAAATTGTCCTCTTTTCGGCTCCAAACCATGATTCTTTGCGATCGTAAGCAATACATGGATACACAAATCCAATAACGATTACAAATAAAATAGGGCTAATACAATCTAATTATAAAACCTATTCTATTACAACAAATCATAATCTAACTCGAATATACATCGGATTACAAGATTAAAAATAAATAACACAAATCAAAAGAACATACACGATCAACCCTCGTGATTTACAATCGCATAAATTTATAACCACGATAAACCACGTGGGATCCAGTCGCATAATAAATAACCACGATAAACCACGTGGGATCCAATCATATAATTATAAAACATGGACATAATAGTGGATAACAACATGCATCACAAAATACATACGAGCAACCACTATATACATGCATATATAATTACAACATGGGCATCATATCATAAACGCAGAACCCTAGAATCAGGCTCTTGATGCCAATTGTTGGAAAGTACGATATATAGGACTGTGTTTTATGATATAAATTAAAGAGTTTGAAAAGAAGATTAACCTTAATCGCTACGGCGCAAGCGATTCAATTCCACGTCTTCTATTAAATTCCTTGATTCCCTTTGAGAGAAGTGTGGTCTTCGATCTCCCAAAGTTTCCTCTCCTCAAAGCCTCGAAATTACAAAACCCTAGCTTCCTACGGCTGCTCTAGGTCTCAATTTCGATTTCTGTTTTTTGTTTTTTGTCCAGCTTTAAGGAGAACGAGAATATATATAGGATTCAGTAGGGATCATGGACAATTAGGTCGGGCCTTCCAATGACATTCCGAGTAAAGCCCAATGTCATTAAATATTAATTCAATCCACTAAAGAATTAATATTTGCACTACCGTTCCTAATACCGCAATTCTTTTAATATTTAATTCGGCTCCTATATTATTTGCTTATTAAATTCCCCACGTTTAAGATATCGCATATCCATTAATTAAATTAATCACAGACAATTAATTTAATTAATATCTTATTTATCCTTGATCATCCACTCAACCTTATAATTATGTCAGAAATTAATCTGCCTGCAGGGATTCACATAATTATCTTAATGAGCTTTCAAGAGGACATCATCAACCCGAATATTATCAGGACATGGATTCCTTCTGTAATTAATATCTCACTCTGCATGCAATGTCATTGCTCAATACATAATATTGTAATTAATAATTAATTACATCATATATGAATTAAAGCATGTACATTGAATACAAGTGTCAATCACTACATCCGGATTAAGAACCTAAGCAATAATAATATAATAGAATCTTAGTTCTTCTTTATTGTCAGAATAAAAGAGCAATTCTAATATTTTGATCCTGTTCAATATACACAAAGTATACAAGTCTTATTCAATAATCAAGATAAACTATTCCCAAATAATACTTCAGTCATTCCAGTGGTTTGTCTAGTACCACTTAGACTGTGAACCTTTATTATATTATATACAGACACTGATAATCTAATCTTCTGTTATCCCATTTGATACTAGATTATCCACAAAATATAATAAACAGACAATGTAATAATATGCAATCAAGATTCTCAATAAAATGTTCAATGTTTATATACTTCAAACGAATAGTTCAGTATAAAACCCAACAGGATTGACAAATAAATAAACCATCTAACCTTTGATTTACTTGTAATCCAAGAAAGAATTTCAGCTCACCCATCAAACTCATTTCAAACTTACTCTGCATTAGCTTAGTAAATCTCTTGCAGAGATTATCATTAGTAGACCCAAATATGATGTCATCCACATAGACTTGGACTAATATCATATCATCTTTATGCTTTTTAGAAAAGAGAGTTTTGTCTATGACACCTCTAGTAAAACCATTTTCAAGTAGAAAACCAGAAAGAGTGTCATACCATTTTCTCGGGGCTTGTTTGAGACCATAGATAGCCTTGAAAAGGAAGTAGACAAAGTCCATAAAATCTTGATTTTCAAAGTCAGGGTGCTATTCTACATACACCTCTTCATCTAGCTCATCATTCATGAAAGCACTCTTAACATCCATTTGATATACTTTGAAATTGGAGTATGCTGCGAATGCTGAGAACATCCTGATAGCCTCAAGCCTAGTCACTGGTGCATAGATTTCATCATAATCAATGCCTTCAGTTTGTGAATACCCTTTAGCAACCAGTCTTGCTTTGTTTCTTGTTACTATGCCATTTTCATCTAATTTTTTTCTGAATACCCACCTTGTGTCAACCACTTTCTTTTTCTTAGGTCTAGGTACCAGCTTCCAAACTTGTTGTTGTTCAAATTGATTGAGTTCATCTTGTATAGTAATCACCCAACCAGGATCATCTAGTGCTTCCTCAATTTTCTTTGGTTCCATTTCAGAAAGAAACCCTGAATAGTGACATTCATTTTGAGTAGCACTTCTAGTTTTGACTCCAACATCTGGATCACCAATAATCAGCTCAAAAGGATGAGCTCTGTTCCAAACTGTTTGTCTTGGAAGATTTGATCTTGATGATTCGCCTTGAAATTCATTATGATGTTGTGAATGACTAGATGACCCTTCATTATCTCCCCCTGAGTTTTTTCCAGATTGTCTTGGTGATTCTTCTCCGGTGTTAGTGGTATCTCCATTGTTACCAATGTTTCCACCACCATCACCATGATCATTATCTTCATTACCATTGTTATCACCAGCAACAACCTCAGGTGGATTCTCGTCATCTGATTCTGAATCTGACATGTCATCAAACTTCAATTTCTCAGATGGATTTTCTGTTTGGATACTTGGGAGTTTAGTGTCATCAAATATAACATTGACACTTTCTTTGACTTGGTGTCGATCAATTATATACACCCTGTAAGATCTTCTGGAGCAACGGAAAAAGATTGATTCATGTGCTTTGGCCTCGAACTTGCCATGACAATCATCTCCATCTTTAAGCACAAAGCATTTAGCACCAAATACATGAAAATATTTGAGTGTTGGTTTCTTGTCATTCATAATCTCAAAAGGTGTCTTCATTAAGTCTTTGTTGATTAAGGTTCAATTTTGGGTATAACATGCAGTATTGACAGCTTCAGCACAGAAGTACATATGAAGTCTTGATTCACTTAGCATTGTTCTTGCAGCTTCAATCAAGGTACGATTCTTCCTTTCAACCACTCCATTTTGTTGAGGAGTTCTAGGGGCTGAGTATTGTCTTGTTATCCCTTTTTTGCACAAAAGTCATTAAGGACTGCATTCTTAAATTCAGTTCCATTATCTGACCTTATTGCTCTAACTGGAAACTTAGAATCCAGCTCAATCAACTTGATATGATCAATCACCATTTGCGGAGTTTTATCCTTATAATGTAGGAATAAAACCCATGTATATTTGGAGTAGTCATCGACAATCACAAGAGCATATTGTTTCTTTGACATAGACATTATATTAACTGGACCAAACAAATCCATATGAATTAACTGAAGAGGTTCAGTTATTGTAGATGTGTCAGTACCCTTGTGAGATGCTTTCTTTGACTTTTCTTTCTGACATGCCTCACACAGTCCTTCCTGTGTAAATTCCATTTGAGGCAACCCTCTTACCAATTCCCTCTTGACTAGGGAGTTCATTGTTTTGAAGTTGAGGTGAGACAGCTTCTTGTGACATAGCCAACTATCATCTGATGAAGCTTTAGCATAAAAACAATTGACTTCATCCTTGCATCTAGAATTTAAGTCAACTACGAACAAGTTTCCTTTCCTAACTCCTTGAAGATCAGGCCTTTCATTCTTCTTGTGTAAGATCTGGAACTTCTTCTTATCAAAATGAACAGCATATCCTCTGTCATTGAATTGACTGATACTGAGAAGATGGTGCTTGAGACCTTCCACAACAGATACATCTTCAATGATAACATTTCCAGCTTCCAAACAGCTATATCCTTCAGTTATACCCTTGTTGTTATCTCCAAAGGTAACCATTGGGCCAGCTTTCTCAACCACATTTGATAGCATGGCTCTATCTCTAGTCATATGCCTTGAATATCCACTGTCCAGAATCCACATAACTCGGTTCACTTGTTCCATACCCTGCAATATCAAACTGATTAGACTTTCTTCGGAACCCAAATCATACTTAAAGAATTGACCTTTGTCAGGCAAAACAACATTCTTGATCTTAAATACATCATCTTTCTCAGTGACTGAACATTTCACCTTGTAAACAACCTTAACAAACTTTTGTTTAGGCTTAGGTACAATTTTCTCTACCTTAATTTTAGGATGACTAGCAGTCTTGGATCTAGCATGCTTTTTGTTATTCACATGTTGACGGGGAGCAGTCTTATCATTCGACACATGCTTACAATTAAAATAAGTATACATGACATTAAAGGCACAAGACATGCAATTCGCAACACCACGAGCTTTATGAGATAAATCTACAATAGGCATGTTATGCATGTTAGACATGTTGTTGTTCTGTTTCAACTTATGAGTGTCTAAGTTGGTCTTGCATTCATGCATTGCATTATAGTTATATAGAGTCTGTTTATGCTTGAGGACAAGCATCGGTTTAAGTTTGGGGGTGTGATAAGTGGATTTCATATCTACTTGGAACGCTCTAAATCGGCTTAAATTGATTGTTTGTACTTAAGTACTTGGTGTTTTTAATGTGTTTTTAGTTAGAATGTGCAGAGCTATAGAATTGGCAGAGTTGTGGAGTTTCCAAGATTATATGTTGGTGTAGAGCATCAATGTGAAAGCCATGCAGTTGCGGGAGTTGTAAGCGCAAGGAAATCCAAAACTTGGAAGGATTGGAGAATAAAGAGCTCAATTTGGAGATTTATTAGAAGGAAATTCGGATTTGTTGGGCTACCTGCACATAATTCACTGTTTGGGCCATATCTTGAGATCTAGAAGTCAGAATTGGACGATTTAACAGTCCACGCGAAGATAAAGGAATTCTGGACAGTAATCAAGCGCCCCTGCGCCCTTATAGGCGCGCCCGCGCCCTAAACATGCTGAAGAAGGCAATTTCAAGTCAGAAAAGGAAAGTTGCCAAAAGACCAGTCAACCCTGAGGCCTATATAAACAATTGATGGACGATTTCTGAGATACACATTGACATACAATCATACATATTCATCCACCATCAAGGAGAACAAGAAGACGGCTGATTACGAAGATCTACTTTTCATCTTTTCTTTGTATTCTTCTAATTAGGCGATACTTTGGATTCTTGTTGGTTTTGTTTTTCTTAACCCTTATCTCTAGTACTTTATTCAGTATTCCAGACATCTTTATTATCATGTTTTCATCAGAACCCACGATGATGAACGGTTTGATTATGAACTAATCGTTGTCGTGGGGTTCTAACGGATTTATTTATGGATTTTAGTAGTTAATTGTTTTAAAGATTTGTGTGTGATGGCTAATTGATATCCTAGTTTGGTTGTGTTTATTCTTCTTGGATGCATAGCTAACATCTAAGTTGTATTGTTAATCTCTATTGATTGCGAAAGTGGATATAGAGGTTTAGAACTTGACATGCTAGCATAGGTTTATGTATGTTTGTCATGCATGATTCGTAGGTGATTTTAACCATCTTACCTGCCCTATGTAATCTGAATGGATAACTTGCTCGTTAAACCGTTATGTTTTCAAATCTTATAGACATATAGGGTCTAAGCATAATTGGTGTCTGCCCAACTTCTATCTCTTTTGTGGATGTTTGAGTGGTTTGGTATACGTATACTGAAAGGTAGCATGTACTGATTTCGTGTTATCCGATTAGTTATCACAACCGTCACATGCATTGATTAAAGACAAAAGACTCTAGATGAAGTATTTAATGAAGTTAGGATCCCATGTTTTATTCTCATAAGTAATTCAACATCAATCTTTAGTTTAATATAGTCTTGGTAATTTGAATAGTTAATTTAGTTAATCAAAACACAAACTTGATACTTGTCTTAGCATTGAACGATAACCATACATTGTTGCATAAGTGCATAACTATAGTAACCAAAGCAGTCTCTGTGGGAACGAACTCTACTTTCATATATTACTTGTTGACCGCGTACGCTTGCGTGATTTTGTGCGAACAGTCCTGTCACCAAGAACTTTGTTCAAGGTGAGTCTAGTAAATCAAAGAAAGTTGAGAAGCCTGTTGAGAGAGCTAATGTAGGTCACTTATCCAACAAGCAATTGAAAGATAAGTTAGAGAATGTTCAAGTTAAGGCTAAGGGAAATAAAAAGAATAACAGGAATGGCAAAGTAGGGATTAACAAACACAACAATTACACACCTGATAAATATGCTCCTAGAAAGACATGTGTTAATTGTGGAAGTGTTAGTCATTTATCTACTAACTGCAAATCTGTTAAGAAGTCTACTAATGTGAAAATTCCCAAGCCTGTAATGAACAGTTCTATGCCCACAATGCCTGTTATGCCTAACATGTTTGCTCCATATGCACAATTTCAGAATCCATATGCTAGCATGTCGTTTGTGCCTAATCCATACATGAATATGTTTAATGTGCCACAAATGCCATGGAATGTGAATAACATGTTTGTTCCACCAACTATGCATGCTATGAATGAAAATGTGAGCAACTCTCAGAAATCAACACCAAGGGTAAAGATTGATTTAAATCAATCTGAGCCCAAGGTGAAAAATGATATTAAAGGAAAAGCAAAGGCTAACAAAACAGGACCCAAGGAAACTTGGGTACCAAAATCAACTTGATTTGGTTTTATTGTGTGCAGGGAGACAAAAGGAATCTTTGGTACTTGGATAGTGGTTGTTCAAGACACATGACTGGTGATTCTACCCTGCTCACAGAGTTTCAGGAAAGAGCTGGCCCTTGTATTGCTTTTGGAGATGACAGCAAAGGCTACACTAAGGGATATGGCTTGATTTCAAAAGAGAATGTCATCATAGATGAGGTTGCATTGGTGGATGGTCTTAAGCACAATTTGCTTAGTATCAGCCAACTTTGTGATAAAGGATTTTTAGTTACTTTTTCTAAAGAAGCATGTGTTGTTTCTAAAGGAGAAAACAACAATGTGGTAATGACTGGATTCAGAAGAGGGAATGTGTACATTGCTGACTTTAGTAGCACAAGTCCAGACACCATCACTTGTCTTTTCAGCAAGGCAAGCAAGGATGAAAGTTGGCTATGGCACAAGAAACTGTCTCATCTGAATTTCAAAGTTATGAATGATTTGGTGAGGAAAGATCTTGCTAGAGGAATTCCACAAGTGGAGTTTTCCAAGGATGGTTTGTGTGATGCCTGTCAAAAAGGGAAACAAAAGAAGGCATCATTCAAAAGCAAGACAGAGTCATCAATTGTCCATCAGCTTGAGTTGCTTCATATGGATCTATTTGGCCCTGTGAATGTCATGTCTATTTCAAAGAAGAAATATTGTCTTGTGATTGTTGATGATTTTTCTAGATTTACATGGACCTTCTTTTTGCACTCCAAAGATGAGGCAAGTGAAATCATTATCAATCACATCAAGATGGTAAACAATCATCCTGACTTGAAATTAAGAAGGATTAGGAGTGACAATGGGACAGAATTCAAGAATTCAAGCATGAAGGTGTTCTGTGAAGAAAATGGTATTTTGCATGAGTTTTCAGCAGCAAGGACACCACAGCAAAATGGTGTGGTTGAAAGGAAAAATAGAACACTTATTGAAGCTGCAAGGACAATGCTAGATGAATCAAAGTTACCAACTTATTTTTGGGCTGAGGCAGTTAACACAGCCTGCTTCACTCAAAATATTTCTTTGATTAATCAGGCCAAAGGAATGACCCCTTATCAGCTACTCAAAAGAAAGAAGCCACTATTGGATTTTCTTCATGTCTTTGGATGCAAGTGCTTTGTTCTGAAAAATCAAGCTGAGCATTTGGGGAAATTTGAAGCAAAGGCAGATGAAGCAATATTTGTGGGATATGCAGCAGGGAAAGCTTACAGAGTCTATAATCTCAGAACCAACATTGTTATGGAATCTGTACATGTTTTTTTTGATGATCTCAAAATTCAAGGTCTCTGTGATGAAGGTTTCCATGAAAGTCTTTCTTTTGAGAATGAGGAAGGAGATCAAGTGAATCATGTTAAGGCTACTGAGAAACAGCCTAAAGTTGTTGTATCTAGCACAGATGAAAGCAGCAGTGAAGATGAAATTGTTGCATTAAGGTTGAAAAGAATAGCTGCTAGCAGACCAAATGGTCATTTCGTTGACAGTCATGATGGTGGATTCGTTGACAGTCAAAATGAGCGTTTCGTTGACATCCAAAATGGTCATACCGTTGACAGTCATAGAAATGCTTCTAGAAGTGATCATTTAGGGACAAAAAACTCAGGGGGAGTTTCTCAAGGACAAATATCCAATCAAGGCAATCATGATCATGAAGCTACCTCTTCAAGAGCAAATCTACCTCCCTCAAGGAAATAGACTAAAGATCATCCCTTTGAACTTATTATAGGTGATGTTACTTCAAAAGTCCAAACTAGAAGAGCAACTCAAGAAGAATGTCTATATAGCAGCTTTCTGTCTCAAGATGAGCCAAAGAAAGTTGAGGATGCAATTCTAGATCCAGATTGGGTTTTAGCTATGCAAGAGGAGCTAAACCAATTTGAGAGGAACAATGTTTGGAAACTGGTGCCCAAGCCTAAGGACAGGAGTGTCATAGGCACAAAATGGGTGTTCAGAAACAAGATGGATGAAAATGGCATAGTCACAAGGAACAAAGCTAGATTGGTTGCAAAAGGCTATTCACAGGAAGACGGAATTGATTTTGATGAAACCTTTGCTCCTGTTGCTAGACTAGAAGCAATAAGGATTTTTCTAGCCTACGCAGCCCATGCCAATTTCAAAGTCTATCAAATGGATGTGAAGAGTGCCTTTCTGAATGGGGAATTGGAAGAGGAGGTGTATGTAAGTCAACCTCCTGGTTTTGAAGATGATGATTTTCCAGAATATGTATACTTCCTCCTCAAAGCACTCTATGGTTTGAAACAAGCACCTAGAGCCTGGTATGACACACTTTCACAGTTCCTCCTTGAGAATCACTTCACTAGAGGTACTGTAGATAAAACTCTTTTTCACAGGGTTGTGAATGGCTCTACTATACTTGTTCAAATTTATGTAGATGACATAATCTTTGGGTCTACAGATGTGAAACTTTATCAAAAGTTTGCCAAGCTTATGCAAAGTAAATATGAAATGAGCATGATGGGAGAATTAACTTACTTTCTTAGTCTTCAAGTGAAGCAAGTTAATGGAGGCATTTTCATTAGTCAAACAAAATATATTCATGATTTATTAAAGAAGTTTAACTTAATGGAATGATCTCCTGCCAAAACTCCCATGCCTACTGCCACCAAACTTGAATTGAATACTAAGGAAAAATCCGTGGACATTTCAGGTTACAGAGGCATGGTAGGCTCACTTTTATATTTAACAACTAGTAGACCTGATATTATGTTTGCTACATGTCTATGTGCTAGATTTCAAGCTGATCCTACGGAATCCCATTTAGTTGCTATTAAAAGAATTTTCAGATATCTCAAAGGAACACCAAACCTTGGCATTTGGTATCCTAGAGAATCTGGCTTTGAACTAATTGGTTATTCAGATGCAGATTTTGCAGGATGTAAAATTGACAGGAAAAGCACAACAGCCACCTGTCAATTCTTAGGAAACAAGCTTGTCTCATGGTTCAGCAAGAAACAAAACTCAGTTTCTACCTCCACAACTGAGGCTGAGTATATTGCAGCTGGAAGTTGTTGTGCACAGATTTTATGGATGAAAAATCAACTACTTGATTATGGAATAAGAGTTGAGAAAATTCCTATTTTCTGTGACAACACTAGTGCCATTGCCATTACTGAAAATCCAGTGCAGCACTCAAGGACCAAGCACATTGACATCAAGTACCATTTCATTAGAGAACATGTTATGAATGGTACTGTAGAGTTACATTTTGTTCCAAGTGAACAACAACTTGCAGACATCTTTACCAAGCCACTTGATGAATCAACATTCTCAAGATTAGTAAGTGAGCTAGGTATGCTAAATTTCTCTTAATTATTTTTGAGATATTTGCAAGTTACAATGTAGCCAGAAATTTGCTATGTTTTTCTGTGAATTAATTTTCTCAGGAAAAAGTAAAATTTTGTCTAAGTCAAAATTACTATGTCAACGAAACGCACCATTTCGTTGACAGTCTTAGCATTTTTCTGGGTGTTTCGTTGATAACTCTTTTATATCAACGAAACGCAGCTTTATCAACGAAGTAGACGGGACCTTAAACGCCCAAATCTGATTCGTTGATATAGCGCTTTTAATCTGAACCGTTGAGATTTGACACGTCTTTTACCACGATCTATGCATACACCCCTGTAAGTATAAATCATGGTAATATTTTAAGAGTAACGGTTATATTTTTTAAGCCAATCCAGTAATTTACATTTATTATTGGACTCATTTTCTGAGAATTTTTGGGGGAGTATTTAAGAAATTCTAATTTCTTTAATTTCTTTTTACCTGTTCTCAAAAATTCCAAAGGCTTTTCTCTCTTCTTCTCTCTAACAAGCAATTCAGTTCGAAGCTTTTCTTCACACAACAATGGCACCCATAGTCAAGCTTATGTCAGCAGGAGGGTTCATTTATGAAAAGAACAACTCAATTCCATTTGTTGTCAAGGAAAGTCCAAACAGTATCTTTTTCAAGATGATGGACTTCATGAAGAACTGCAAGTTGAGCTATGCAATGTTTCACTCAAATCCTCTCTATAATGAGATAATCGAGGAGATTTGGACCTCATGTGAGTATAGTGGAACAAACTGCACACTACAATTCACCATCCAAGGTAAAGAGTACATAGTTAATTCTGATGTATTGCAAGCATGTCTACATATTCATGAAAATAACTGTAATGCGTTGCCTACAAATACTGAAATGGTTAACTTGCTAAACTCCATAAACTACTCTTTGCCTACTGATAATCTGGGTAGAATAATTAGGAGAGGATTGGTTAGAGAATATAGTTATTTAGCTGATGCATTTATCAAGGTATTTTCTGGTAAGATTAGAAATTTTGATGCATTGATCAATTCTATGTTAATTCTATTTACCATGCTCCTAACTGATAGATATTACAACTTTAGCACCCAACTTATGTATGAAATTGGTGCTAAGGTGGGTGATAAGGCTAATAGGAAAAAGAATATCTATTATGCTAGGTTTCTGATGATGTTGGCTAATCATGTTAGTCCAACACCATTAGTTATCTCTAACCCTGTTTCCAAGTTTGAGTGTTTTGTGCAAGAGAAAAGGGTTCTGACAGATATACTGAGACTTAACCACAATGGTGATGTCCCAATGGTGTATTTGCCCATCATTGAGGTAACTTCTTCTAACCCTGTTAGTATAGTTGCTACTTCTATTATTTCACCCACCAATGTTGCTATGGAGTCTGTAGCTGTGTCCCAACAGGCTCCTGCCCAAGCAGCAAAACCTAAATCAAAGAAATCCTCAAAGCCAACCTCAGGTGCTTCTCAAAAGGCACATGTTGCAAAAACTACTTCACAACCAAAGGGGAGTGATTCAGGAGTTGTGAGAGGTGAGGGAAGGGGTGAAAATCAAGGAAACCCTAAGAATAAGGAAGGAAAGCAGAGTGAAATCCAGCCAAGCCCCATTGTGTCTTCCCAACAAGGCACAATGAGTAAAATGGATTTAAACACAAGTCTAGTTGCATCCTCCCAAAAGGATGTGATTATTGAAACAAGCTCTCCTCCAAGAGCACACTCCAAAAGGGTAAGGGACACTTCAAGCCCACAGTCTACATTTTCCCAATACCGAAGGAGAGTGAAACAAAAATCCAAGGGTACACAGGGTGCACACACTCTGGAAGCAACACTTCCAGTTTCACAAATTCAGTTTGATGTAACCTCTATCATTACTCTGGGGTTACAGTCCCATTCTCTAAACATCAACCTTGAACTATCTCCATCAAATTCACCAACTCAATCTTTAGATATGGACATGATCCATTCATCTATTCCTGATTCTCCAACTCTAATCTTGGAGAAGCCCCACTCTGAAGCTGGTGGTCATCACTTTTTAAGTGATTTGTTGGGCCATCAACCAACTTTTTCTGGAGTTGCAAGAGGATCTGTGGACCAATCTCTAAAATCAATCACCACAGATTCTACTGTAATTTCACTTTCTGAAAGTGCTTTATTGACTTCATCAACGAAACAGCCTCTTTCGTTGACAAGTGTTTCTCCATCAACGGTATCCATACCGTTGACAGTTCAAACTACCATTCCGTTGATAGGTCATTCTACACCCCTTATTGAAAATCAAGTTGTTTCCACAACTAGTGTAGATGACCTGGTGGTAGTTGAGACACTTTTAGGTTTGAGAGGGAGTGAAATTGAGAGGCTGGCTTGCAGCCAGGCAAAAGGAGAGACTGAGAGTGAGAGGCTGGCTATTTCTTCCAGCCAGGCAAAAGGAGAGATTGAGAGTACCACCTTAGTAGGTGAAGGTGAGGGTGTGAGAGGTGTGAGCCATGGGGAGCCCATGATGCAAGAAAAGAGTGGAGAGAGAGAAGGGACTACATGAGTGATAAGGGAGGAAGCAGCCATTGCTAGTGAGTTAATGGGGGTCAGTGAGGGAGAAAAGGAACTTACCTTCCAAGAGCATTATCAACAAACTCTGGATAGTATTTCCCTGGATCCTGAGACCTTTACTCATCCTGTGTCAGCCTATCAAGTTATGGCTCAACAGGGCAATGTGGAGGCAGAAAGGTCACTCAACTTAATTCATACTAATGCATCAATGCAAAGAGCAAAGGATGCCCTGACCAATCTATCTCCAGCAGCTGCAGCAAGTGGAGACTTTAATTTTTCTGATGATGAGGACATCTTTGGTGACAATCTACAGGTGGCCACTACTACACAGACTGGGACTTCTGTGGTGCCTCCTACACCAAACTGTCTTTCTCAGGATATGCATGGTAGATGCAACTTGGATGCTGCTATCACAAGGCAGTACAATGAGGCATATCTAGCTCATGAGTCTACAGAAGCAAGGGACAAGAAATTCTACAAGGCCATAATGGATTCTCTGGAAATTCAAAGGCTACAAATGTTACAGACAAGGATTGAGGCTACAGAAATCAAGGATTCAATTAGCAACCTTAGGGATGCTACTGACAGGAGGCTAGATGAAAAGCTTCATCTTCACACTGTCTCCAAGATGTCAAGGTTTTTCACCAAGGAACCTGAAGTGTCCTCATCTTTGAAAACTCTCTCCTCTAGAGTGGACAAAGTTGAGGCTACACTTTCTCACATGCAGAAGGAACAAGAGAAGCAAACTCAGCTACTCACCCAACTAGTGGCAGCTCAAGGACTCCCAGTCATCTCTTTTGATGATAACAAAAAGGGGGAGAAATCTAAGGAGCTAGACATTCAAATCACAAAGGTTATGGTCCCAGCCATTTCCTTACCAAATGAGCCACTAGCAATGGGGGAGCTTGGAAAGAAGCAAAAGGATGGTATTGACCTTATACAGGAAGCTTCTATGAGGATGAGACTTGCAGAACAAATCAAAGACCATTGGTCCAACATAGAAGCAAGGGTCAAGAAAATTGCTGGAACTACAAAGGACTCAAATCCATCAACGGATCAACCATCAACGAATGCCATGGTTCTAGTGTCAACGGAATGGGAGCCACAGACCAATTCTTTCTATCAGGTAGAGCCCCTTCTACATGGAGTCACTCAAGGTCCAAGGAAGGAAAAAGGACAAACTTCATGCATTAGGGATGTGGAACAAGCTACACTCCAAAGAAGCTTATCTCCCAAGTCCCCTGCTAAACCAAAGGGCAAAAATATAGCAAGGATTTTCTATCCTGCACCTTATCCAGATGAGCTCAAGCTTCTTGGTCTACTTATCACAAAAAGCAAGGAAATCAATGATTATGAGATAAGGAAGCAAAGGGCAATTGTCTACAGGAATGGACAAGAAATCTGTGTTTGGGATGGTCACCCAAACTTTGCTGAAGCTAAAGCTGAAGAGTCAGAAAGAGCAGCAATGCAAGCCCTTGCTGTTGCTCAGTCTCTTGATGAAGAAGAAATACAGCTAGAAGAAAAAGCAAGAGAGGAAAGGAGTGCAAAGAAGAGCACAAGGCAACCAAAGGCAAGAGCTAGGAGAAACATAGCCTTTGAGAATGATGACTCTCAGAGCATTGCATCAGACTCTTCTATACTAATTGCATCAGAATTCTAGGAGAAGACTATCAGACACTGCTATCTGTGTTTAAATGTTTGAAGAAAGATTTTGGTTTTACCAAAACAGCCAAGTCTGAGGTTGTCTCCAAGATTTGCCAAATCAAAGCTAGCTGGAACAAGCCTGGTGCACTTCCCAGAGTATTGAAGGTCCCTCAAACAGGAAAGATAATTCATCTCCAACCTTTTTGGATGATGGAATTCAGAGATAAGGACAGCTGTAGAAGATTCTTCAGAATAGAAGACCAACTGGAGAAGGCATCCAATGAAACTCTAAGGTTAATGCAATCCAAGTTGGGGAATCAAGATGAAGAAGAGAAGATTTTCTACAGAAGACTTCAAGCTGAAATTGAGGAGAACAATGCAAGAAAAGGGAAGAAAACAAGACCACAGAGGCAAAGATGAAAAATCTGCTCAGTCTAGAGGAGCAACTCTGTGCACTTGTTTTGTAAGATTTTCTACTTTGCATTTCAATTAAATTCAATGAAGCTCAATGCAATTTCTACTTTTATCATGTGTAATATGTCTGAGTGTTTTTGTTATCATCAAGGCTCTTGATTTATGGCTGTTATTCTATCAGTCATAAATTGGGGGAGATTGTTAGGAATATGTTGTTCTTGATAATAATTATAAAAACACTTAGTAGATTTTGTATTAAGTCATTTTGTAACTGTCAACGAAATGGCATGCTTTGCAGCATTCCGTTGACAGGAAGCTCATCAACGAAATGAGTAAAGTAGCAAGTGCACTGTACAATACTTCACAGTTTGATATGCATTTTGTTGTATGTATTAGATAGGTTTTCTAAGTCATGTTGACTAAATGATAGATAGGCAAAATAGGTTGGTTAATTGTAAATATCTTGTGCCTTGTAATTCTGCCTAAGTGAAGACATGTCAACGGTATGAAGATTACTCTGTCAACGGAATGAAGTTTACTCATCAACGGAATGAAGTTTACTCATCAACGAAATGAAGTTTACTCATCAACGAAATGGAGAATAAAGCTATCAACGAAACACATCTCCCTGCTATCAACGAATCATTATTGCTTTTCTGAATAGTTGACAAAGTGATAGTGACAGTTTACTGAACAGATCTAAAGGTGATGTGGAAGTGTACTTTGCATTGGAAACCATTAAAATGGACATGGGGAATAAGGAAACATCCCAGTTTACAATTGGGCTCTTGGGAATGATCATAATAAGCATGAAGACAAAAGCAAGGATCTCCAAGGACCATTGGACAAAGGGATGAAAAGAAAACTATTGGCGGTTACCTTTAGTGTACTTTAGTGTAGCCAAAAATAGCTTTGTAAACTTGGGAATATATATAACCAAGTGTAGTAGTTAAAATAAGTGTAAGAGAAGAAAAACAAATAGATTGTATTAGCTATCTTTGATAGCATACTTCTCTACATTCTGGTAACTGAGCAGCTGTGTACATTTTGTATCACAGATTATTTCCGCAATAAAAATCACTTCAGTTGGATCATCAAACAATCCAACTGAAATTATTTATGTGCTTGTGATTTTTACTTTAAGTTCAGTTTTACTTGTAAGTTGTTTTTAAGTTTAAGAAATATCAAGAATTGTATTCAACCCCCCCTTCTACAATTCTGTTAGGTCATTTGGGATTAACAGTGACAGAACATGATTTTAACAGAATACTTCATTTTCCAACAGAAAAGCTTTTTCCGGATCCCACGACTGAGGATATACATGCTTTCTTCACTCTCATAAGAAGTCAACAACCTAACTTCTTTGTGGGAGAGTTCCTTAAGCATTATTTGACAAAGCCATGGAATTTTTTCTTTCATACCCTAATCCATGTTTTTACTGCCAAGCTAACAAATCTGCATGGTATTCCCTTATTCCTTCAAAAGATAGGGTTTGCCATTGCGAACAATAGGCATATTAACATAGGAAGGCTACTGATCGATCAAGTCATTCTGTGCATGGGACCACTGGATGAAAGAACAGGCATAACTGATGATGTGCTTTGTTTCTATCCTAGGTTCCTACAGCTAATTCTCAATGATATCTTAACAGATGATGAACATGAGATATTTGAAGGTGAAGCCAACCAGGAGTGCATGAGAATGAAGAGCAATGCAATAATCGCTCTCATAAGGAAGAACAACTATCTTCCAGGGGTACCCACTGTTCTCACAGATTATCTAAGAACGGTGCCCCTACCACTTCTGCCCCCAGGGGAACAGGTAATTGAAGGTAATATTCCTCCACCTCAACCTGAAATGGCACCTGAACCAATGGATGTCGATCCAGAGCCCTCAGTGGCCATTCCTGACCAGGAGGTTGCAAACCCACAACCTCTAACCACGGTCGAAGAGCCTTTGGAAGAGCTAAATGAAACAATAAACGCACCTCCTTCCCCTCCTATACCCAGTAAACAAACATCCTTGAGTGTAGAGGGAGATAGTGCCAAAGCATCACCACATAAGGAGATACACCCTTCAACAACAGCTCTGCCTTTCTCTAAAAGGAGAAGAACAGAAACCGAGGCAACTGTTGATACTTCATTTCTCTCGTCCAAAGAACCCTTCACAGATTTTTCTGATTTTGATTGGGCCATGCTAACGAAAGCTATATCTGAACCAATAGCTCAATCAAGTAAGGAAGAATTGACGGAATCAACTGGTGTTCCGACCATATTACGGTCAGGTTCACTGGGTGAAGGTTCTACGAACCAAGGGTCTTCACAGACGTCGAGAGAAGGCTCTGACCTAAATGCAAAATATAAAGGGTCATTGTCTACCTCCCCAGATGGAACATATCTGGATCCTGCGGGTAAAGGGTCTGACGTAGGTGCAGATTGGCAACTCAGTGACAATGAATCAATTACTATTGAGGAGTCAACTGAGGTAAAGTCTTCACGGACTATTGGGGAAGATTCAGGATCTCTGTTGTTAATAGAGCCTGTTTCTAACCCTCTAGAGATTCAAACTCTAGATCCTTCAAAGGATATATCATCTACGGATGATCAACAACTTGGTTTATCCAAGGACGGGGACTTGCGAAGCCCCATTGCACCACCGGTGACCTCCTTAAGGACGGCTACGGTGTTTTCTTCTACAGGTACATTGAGCACAAAGGGAATGAGTGAAACAAAAACACTTACACCTGGCCTGAGTGGGAAAGGGAAAATGAGTGAAACACCGACAGAAACGTTGAGTGTACACCCAGAGCCAAATGTGAGGAGTGACACCCTAACCCTTCCAAATATTGATGATATGCTATTACCGACAGAACGAGAGTTACATGTTCAATCCACTCTCAAGGAGATGACAGTTCACGACAAACAAGGAAATCCGCTATTCAAGGTTCCACTGCGGCCTTCCTTTGACCAAGGGATCTCCTCTGGTCAAGCCAATGCTTCTTTAAAGACTATTCAAGAGAAGGTTGACTTGACTGCAGCTGATTCCAGAAGAACTTATCGGGTCTTAGGCAGTGCATCTGGCACTATAACAGGTACTAAACTGGCAGTGGACTCCTTGAAGAAGGAAACTATGGAAGAACTGGTAGAACTGAGGAGTGACGTCAAAGAGCTTAAAGATGGATTCATGAATGAAGTTGATGCTTTGCAACAAGGACAAGAAGCTTTGAGAGAGGACGTTCTGGTTATCCGGGATGGTCAAGCGCGGGTAAAAGATGCAATGAATACACTTTCGAGAGTGGAGTCTAAGCTGAACAAGAGGCTGGATCATATGGAAAAGACTACCAACTCAAGATTGGATAACATTGACCTGACGCTAGCTTCTATGAATGAGATAAATAAGCAGATAATGGATTTCTTGGACAATCAAGGTGACGGAGTACAGTCAATCTGGACTATGCTGAAGAACCAACAAACTGGACAACCTGGTCCTTCAAATCAGCAACCTGATCCTTCTACTGCCTTCTATGCTGAGGATGCTTTTGTCGAGGATTCCTCAACTAAGGGGGAGAAAGTTGGAGATGGGAAGAAGGATGGATGGGGAGTTTGGGAAACGGTTGAAGCTATTCCGATAAGACAGTACTGGATAGAAGAACTTGTACAAGAAGAAGAGAAGAGTTAAGAGGTATTTGAGGTCATGCAAGAGCAACCAATTCAGGAGGAGCATGAGCCATATTATCCAGAGCCTGTTGAATATCCAATCTGGGAGGATAATATGGAAGAAGAAGCAAATCCTCTGTCACAAGAAGAAGAAGCTGCCTTGGAAGCGATAAGAGCTCAAAGAGCTGCAATAGATGCCAGACATGCTGAGAAAGAAAGACACCAAGCAGTTCTAAGGATTGAAAAGCTAAAAAGATCCAAGGTGCAAGCTGAAGTAAGAAAGAAAAAGATGATGGATTTGGCAAGCAAGCATGGAAGTGAATGGGAGATGGCTTATAAAACCTTTTGTGGAGTTGAAGACGGATTAGAAGTCAACGACAATGCAGAGGTGGAAGTCATAATTCAGAACATAAGAAGTGCAAATCCTGATGATCATGTTTAATTCACTGCACTGAGGAATACTGTGATCTTTCTGAAAGCTGGGGTTAAAGCAAATGGAGCCTGGAACATCCTGATCAATTTTCTTGAGAAAGGTACATTTGTGATTTCCACTAAGTTTTTAGAACAGAGAACATACACAGAATAACAGGTGATACTCATCAAGATTCAAAGAACTACAAGACTAAATGAACTGCTCCGTGAGCATGTTAAGGAGATCTTGATGAAAGTCGGTCCAGAGATTACTGAAGATCCTCCAACGGTTAGATTCATGACGAATGACTTGTTCATAATCTGTTATTTGGCTGAGGACAAACTGAGAGACTATCCAAGCAACTATCTAATATCAGTTGAGAAGTATCTTAGATCCACTGGATTCACATCAACAGAGAAGGACAAAGCAGCAGACACTCTTAGAAGATTTCTAATGGAGAATGTTCCTTACTATAGGAAAAGAGTGGAAAGAGGATTGGAAGTGCATACCAGATTACCAAACATGCCAAAGCTAAACAAGGAAGATGTTAACATTGCATGGTTATGGGCTGGAGTGGGTCAAGAGGTTGAATATATCGGAAGACACATCCAAGGAGCAATCCTTAAACCTGGAGAACCACTACACTATCTATCAGTGATTGATTATCAAGCTGCTAACTCTGATCCAATGATTGAGGAAGGTGAGATCTGAATGGACTGAAGATTGAAGCAAAAAAAAACAAAAGAACTATCAGCTCAGACTAGAGGAGCAACTTCATTGTATAAAGTTTTATTGTTTTTTGATTTATGAAATCTGGAAATGTATATATATCTGATCCAGAATGAATTTAATATTATTACGCTGTCTTACTTTAAGTAGTTTCATGTTTCCTTAGTTAGTTGAGTTATCCTCAAAGTATTTGCTTGTCGAACTCTATCCAATCAAATAGGGGGAGATTGTAAAGCATAATGTAACATAAGATGTAAAAGAGATAACTACAACTCAACGAAGGATAAGACAGACAACAAAAGCACATGAATCCAGAATCAAAGAAGAAAAGGTAAACTCAAAAAATCAAAATACGTTATGTAGTCTTGAAGTCCGTAAACAGGTCACGGAAAGAAGTTCGTGAAAATGTTCAAGCCTCAGTGACAACAAAAGAAACAAGACTTTCAAGACGACAGAAGTATGTGAATGATTTAGGGTTAAGTACCACAGGATTCCAGTGATTTAATCGAAGCAACCAGAACGACAAAGGACTTATCAGCAACATTGAATTGAAGACATAAAAGAAGAATTGATCAAGTGTTATTCATCTGTGAACCAGACCAGTTGCACTAGGTGACGGCACTAAAAAGATCAAGTTGTTTTATCGTCTCAGAAGAAATTGATACAGTCTAAAACTGAAACACCCTGAAGCTCAGAAGCTTTTCTAAAAGATCATGGACAAGAAAAGGATTCGATAGTTTTTCTTTTTAGAAAACTATCGAATGGAATTTAAGAAAACCATTTGAAAACTAAAGTAAAGTAATTTACTTTTCGATAGTTTTTATTTAAAAACTATCGAATGGTAAATTCATTTATTCATTCGATAGTTTTCAAATGTGGGAGCAGGTGAAAAGTTTGTTTTGTTTGTCAGGTTTATATTTATAAAAAGATATATTCCCCGAAACTTGGTTTGGTAATTTGGTGTGTTTGATTTCGTTATAGAACTGGATGAATTATCCGCGAACGAAATTAAATTATTTGTGAGTATCGTATTCAACCCCTCCTTCTACGATACTTTGGACCTAACAATCACCACCAGCATTCCAAACATGAGCTGACCTATGTTCAGCTTGTAAATGCAAGACAGATGGATCTCTCGGACCAGGCTGTAACTCGAAATCAGAATGTGTATCATCCGATACCTGTTCATAGTACACAATACATCATATGACACAAAAAAGAACTACAATGAAACAATATGCCACACTGATTTAACGTATAACAGTTGAAACAAGAACACCAAGCATATCTTCACTCTCTATTTATACTAAAGAAGAAGCTCTATTGTACCAGATAATAAGCAAATTTGATACATAAAAAGTAATTGGAAGCATATTTGATTTCCGCACATATAGAAATATAGTAAATCACATTTCAAAGCTAAAAACTAACAAAACTCTGGGAAGTTTCAATTAGACATAAAATTAAACATATATACAGTTTTAAAGGCATAAGCATATAATGATTGTATAAACAACTTTGTAATTATAGAAAAGTAAGAATACATACATTAGAATCAACTCGTATATGCATGATGAAGTTGAAAATCGACCGTGGAAAGCTATTTATGTTGAAAGTTGTTGATTCTGGGTTGTTCGCACATGAAAACGAGAGAGATTTAGTATAAAATTGCAGTAAGAAGAATGAATTTGTGAACCAATGAGTGAGGGTTTATGGGTATGATATTTGGGAACTGGGTTATTAATGGGTCGGGTCAGATATTAAAATACGCTTTTGCATTCAGCGTATTTGGTGGGTAGAAATGGCCCCCTCGAGCAGAAACGTTATTTTGGTAAAAAGTATCGGTAAAATTGTCATTCTTTCTTGAATAGCGGACTAAGACAATATTAATATAGAAAATGGGAAACAAACTGATGAAGGACAAAAATAACGATTTTTAACATGGCACTGACAAGAATATCGACGACTGCTAAGGTGTGAGGCCATAAATACTGACAAGAATATCGACGACTGCTAAGGTGTGAGGCCATAAATACCGACCTAATACGCATCTAAAGGCTGTCACACATATGCCAACATCATAACATGCTTAATTACTATTTTAAATATAGCCTAATACACATTGGTTAGAGGGGTATATCAAGTATTACGCATTGGTTAGAGGGGTATATCAAGTATTACGCATTCGTCCGCTGTGTATATAAACATATACGCAATTGAAACTAGCGTATTATAAAGATACCTATATTTTTTTTGAATTTTCAGATAATCTAATACGCATATTCTGTAGAGGGGTAAAGGCTATTACGCATTTGCAGAAATGGTAAATGATAGGAGCTTGGCAGGTAGTTTTTGTTCCAAAAAGTTGTAAAGCAATGTGTAGGTGTAAGGTTGATTAGGGATGGCGGCGGCGGAGGAGGAATCAGTTAGATCATGGCGTACGGCGTTTATAAAGTTGAAACACCAAATCCTAACTTCACCCCCTACCATTTCGCTTGTCCGCCATATTATTTTCTCACATTCCGATGATTTCATTGCCTCTTTGCCCAACTTATCTCCTCAACAAGTAAGTTAATTACCCTCCCTCCCCTTTTTACTATTCCAAACTTGATTTTTGGCTTCTTTTTTAGGTTTCTTCGGATTTAGTGTTTTTAATTCAAGTCATTGGGATTGTATCTGCTTCGGATGATGAATTGGTCGATATTTTTAGGCACCTCTCCCATTTGGTAAGACGATTTATCAGTTTACCTATCCCCTTTTCACTGCGATTCATTGTAACCCTCTTCTTCTTACTTGATGCAGATTTACAATGTCAGCCTTCATGTTTCTTTTGACATGACTTTATCTTCGTGGGATGCTGTCATAGACTCTTACGAAAAACTAGTCAATGTCATCCTCACAAATTCTGTTACAAATAATGGTCTTTTGGGGAATGCTTATGTGGTCCAAACCTTAGAACAATGTTTAAAAACTCTACGGTATGTATTAGTTTCTTGTCAACGCACACAAATACTGTAGTATGTTATTGTATTGGAAGTACTGATTAATATTAATTTAAGTATATTATTTCCTACAATTTACAAGTGTCTAGAATAAACAACCGAGAGTTTGTAATTTTCAACTAAATTAATCTAACAAGCAAATAATAAACAACAAGTAGTAGAAGAGAGAATAATTCAAAAATTAGGGTTTCTCATCGGCCATCATAAATGTCTATTTTGTATATCTTGTTTTGCTAATTGTCAAAACCCCTTTGCAGTTAGACAAGTTGTAGAAGAATGATTATGAACTAAAATATAATTAACTTGGGTGATTCAACCGCGGAAGAGACTCAAATGAATTTTGATATAAAAATCACTGTTATTAACCAAGTCTAAGATAACATGTGGTGGATTACTGATCACAACACCTATATAGGAATAAAATACCCTATTAATATAACCTAATGGATTAAGCCCTATAAACTAAACTAATGGATTGAGCCCCGTTAACTATAGGGCTTGTTATTAAAAAACTACTTTTATATTAATCTTCTAGCCCGACATATAAAACATATAGATAAATATACTATATATCTCTACACCAAAAAAATATAAACTAATTAACGTAACGACCCAAATCAAATCAATTTTAACATTAATTTCTGTACCTCCAAGCTTCTTCCTGCAGGTATCAAAATAGGCACTTAATTGTTGCTATGCTTGTCTCAGTACCTAAATGATTTACTTGCAAAATAAAAATTTAAATGATTTACTTGCAAAATAAAAATTTAACTCTTTTCTTTCTCTGCTTTCTCTTTTCTCCGAGTTCGACTCTTCATCACTACCTAACAATCAAGAAAAATAATATGCAAAAATGAGCGAGCTAATGCTCAGCAAGAATACTACCAGAATTTTAGAAATGGACAGTTCTAAAGTTTTAAATAAATACTCCATAAAGAATTTAGAAAAACATTCTTTTGCGTGACGTGTGAAATAAGTCAGAGGTGTTACATGGTCACCAAAAAATAAATGAATATAAATCTCTGCAATCTAGATATCAACCATAAGAGTGCCAAAAAGTGGAGATAGTCTGCAACATCAAAGTTCTTAAAACAATGAGGAATATTCAAAATGGATGTTGATAATCTAGTATTGAATATTCACTCTTAGAAAAGAATACCGAAGATGATGATGAACTTAAATATTTCCACATGAATATATGGTCTCCATCATTGATATTTCTCGAAATTATGAGAATATCAAAAGGTGAAATAAACTCCAATAGTTGTATTTCTCAATACGATGCAAATACCAAGCAAATGAGTGTATGCCCCAAAATTCTGTACTTCTGTACTTCTCGAGACAATGAGAAATACTAAAAGTTATAAACAAAACTCGTGTTTTTCAATACAATATTATAAGAAATGCCAAAGGACAACGTAAATCAACTTTAGACAACCGATTCAAACATTCTCCACTTCTTTTCACTACAGGTTATATCAGCCTGTTAGTGACCCTCCTTGCATGCAACGTAATAGGTCCTCTGTAACACCCCAGTCCCACATCGAATAGATTTGGGACTTCTGTTCAACCCCAGTCCCACATCGAATAGATTTGGGACTTCTGTTCAGGCAAAGTACTACTATCAATAAGCACCAACAAATCATGATTTTTTGGGAGCCTGTGGTGGGCTAGTCGTTACCCAAGTTGGCTGCATTTGGGCCAGTGTGCTTCGGTTTATTCGGACTCGGAATTGGGACTTGACCCGATTTTTGAAAAAGGTCCGAGATTTGACTTGGGTTGTCACATATGGTATCAGAGCCGACTCTCGAAAGCTTGTTAACGCAAGTTGCCGGAGGTGGGGACACGACGGCTGGTGGTATTACTATTATCCCACAATGGACAGAGGTCCGGAGGTGAGGACACGAAACCATCCAGTATTATCCCACAATGGCTAGAGAGGATGATGCGGACCTATGGGATGTCCGTCCAGGCCTGACGTTAAGTGGGGGAGTTTGTATCAACCCAGTCCCACATCGAGTAGATTTGGGACTTGTGTTCAGTTTACAAGGCAAAATAGTACTACTAATAAGCACCAACAAATCATGATCTTTTGGGGCTTGTGGTGGGCTTGTTGTTACCTAAGTTGACTGCATTTGGGCCAGTAGGCTTCCGGCTTATTTCGGACTCGTGATCGGGACTTGACCCGATTTTTGAAATAGGCTCAGGATTTGACCCGGGTTGTCACATACTGACTATGCAACGTATATTTTTAGTTCTAAAACGATTGTAATATATATATATATATAATTTTCTATTATATTTATAAAATTATTCTAACTCAACATAATATAATTTATACTCTTCATTTGAAGTCGAAACCCTTTTATAATTTATAATTCAAAATTTTGTATTTAAAATTCCTCTAAAATCATTACGATATTAGTTACATATATATAGTCAATAAATATTAAATCTTATTTCACCCCTTCAAATCACTAAAAATATTTTTTTATGTATTTTTTATTTCACTCTTTTAATATTCTTTATTAATTTATTACCAGGTGTTACTCGTGAAAAGGAGGCGCATCCACTCATGAATAACTAAAAGTTAACTACATGCCTGTATGCCTACAGATAAGAAATGTTAAACCCAAATATGTGGCAAATCAAGTATATGAACAACTAATATGTGATTGAAATGAAACTTAAAACTGAAAAAAACGGTAAACAGGACTTGACTTATTAATTAAAATCCATTAGCATTTCATTATGATAGTACATTAGCACTGAGAGCAAAAATCAAAATGAAATGTACAAAATAAACAAAGAAAGTAATATTTTCGATAACAAATACAGTTCAGGATGAATAAGAATATGGACATTCAGTATGTTTATTAGTTTTGAAGTTTATGTATTTAATGTATCTTGTATTAGATACCTAAGTTCAATTTCTTTATTGATATTATAATCCACCAATCCAGTGATGGTAACTGAATGACAACATATGGAACAAGGCTAAAGATTAAGGCTAAAGGTTATGATGATATTAGGTGATATCTTCATTTCTGCAAATGCAACGACGAAAGTATTACTGTTTGCCTGCCATGCCCATATGTATAGAGTTATTAGCTGCGATGAAAGTATTGCCATGGGATGCGAATTTAATCCACCTCACTCCTGGGCTCTAATACCTCTAGCCACGGAAGTTGATTATACAACACTTTACTGTTTACTTTACGCATCTGATACCTAAATATTATGTAATATGCTCACATTACTGTCTGCATGCCATGCCTATATGTGTAGAGTTATTATATGCAATGAAAGTATTGCCATTATATATGGTCTTAGTTCTTACCTATTACTAGTCTTGATCTTTGCAAAATACATATGATTGTATAAATACAAAAGACATTTCCTCTAAACCTGATGAGTTTATTATTATGTATTTTTGTAACCAAGGTGAGGCTTTTATTATATTTGAGGATGGTGGTGCAGTTAGTAATAGCCGAGTTATTGTATAACTATCGAATCCTTAAGCAAACAATTATTATGCGACTTTCTGGTGGCTGATTATTACTACAAACACACAGGAGTTTTTGTACTTTGTATCAAAGAACCACTTCATTAGCAGAAAATCCTATACTATTGAATTTCCTTCTGAACATCGTAGCACGCTTTCAACCTGACTTAATCAGTGCATCTCACTCCTGTGAAAATGGAAATAGAGCATCCACAGTTGAGAGTGTATGGAAAATCCAGACAACAGTCTTTACCATGATTAGTGAAATATATTTAAGAGTCGGGAACATCCTACCAGTAAACCGGTGGCTGTCAGCAGTTGTGGTAAGCATGCTCTTATTATGCAGTGCGATAGAATGTGTTCGTACATGTAATTTTAATTTACTCAGTTCTTTTGTAAATTAGGTTTTTCGGAAAATAATGGATGTCCTGGCAGCCAAGGGATTCTTAGTGGAAGACAATACTCTGGCCAAGTATCCATTGCCCTTGCATCAGTAATCAACCATATAGAAGATATTATATTGAGCTTGCAATTTAACTAGTGGTTGTTCTTTCTTCTGCAGGTTTTACACTTCACTGCTTCATTGCTTGCACTTAATTCTTTCAGATCCAAAGGGTTCTCTTTCTGACCATGTAAGTAAACAATTGCAGTATTTTGTACGATATAGACGAGTAAGTTCTGAATGTGGACATACAATCTAGTAACAATCAGTCTACTTCCCGTGGAGACGAGCAATATCGTTCTTGCTAATTGTTTCGTTTAAACGGATTCTTAATATTCTTACAGGTAGCGGGTTTGGTAGCTGCATTGAGGATGTTCTTCAACTATGGGCTTATTCATAAGCCACACATGATCTTAACTGTATCTAATCAAAAGAAGGAAGACATCACTAACAAAAATAATAAAAATTTGACTAGTTCTGGTCCATACAAGCCTCCACATATGCGCAGACTCAAGTCAAATCAGCGTCATGAAGTTTCTTCACCTGATCACATGTCATCTGACTCAGATTACAGTGACAGTGATGGATCACCAAATGAAGCATTTAATATTCACAGCTCCAAGGCCAGAGTAGCTGCAATAGTTTGCATGCAGGTATTTGATATGCCAAAAATTTATGGTTTACATGTGTCTCGAATATAGGATAATCTACGGAAGTTTACATCTCTTGAGTTGAGAAATTAAGATAGAAACCTTTGTTCTAAAGGAACATGGGGGAAAAGGAACTTTCAATCTAACACCCATATGCATGCATAATCTGTCAGGATAGTAGCTTAAGTAGTAGTATTACTGGTGTCTGTTACTTTCTATTAATAAGGGTATATCTGTCTTTATATGTATTAGTAGTGGAGGGTCTATAAATAGTTGAGAAGATGTAAACTTTGGATTATGTTTTGAATATCAAAAAATGGAATTTCATTCCACCAAACCCCTCTCTCTCTCTCTAGTCTTTCTCTCTCTATAACAAACTCTCTTCTCTGATTTCTTCTTCTGCACTCTATCTCTCTCCCTCTGAATTCTACCTTTTCTCTATCTGATCTCACTCTTCTCTCTCAAATTCTCTGCTCTGTCTCTCTAATCCTCTGTTATCTACATCTATCTAGCTTGTTTATTACTTGTTGTTTACCTTACTGCATCATTACAAACAAACAGAAAACACAAAAACATTCACAAAACCTGAAAATACAAACGGAGTTCCTGACATAATCCTGGAGTGATCTGATTGGAATTTGAATCGGGATGGTCAGGCTTACCTTTTAAATAATTACTTTAACTAACTTATAAGAAAAAGTGATATTTTTACTAAAAAGTTATCATCTTTTTGGTTAAGTGAGTATTATGCATTACAAATGATAAGGCTTAGGTAGACAAGTTAGTTAGACACTTTACAATTGGCACTTGTGTTGTTTCAGTTGCCACCCTTTAATATTATTTCCTTTCAGTGCCATTATGTTATGAAATTTATATATTTTATCTGTCACTTGTTAGCAATACTTATATAGATGAGTCGGTTCACGAGGTGCCTGTCAAACTAGTGAGTTCTTGACATGTTTTACAACTATTTTTGATATTTTCTGTTTAGGAATGACAATTAACAGTAAAGGATAGTGATTTAACAGAGAATTAGAAGAGAATGAGATGAGAATCAGAAGAAATAGATGAGAAATCAGACTAGAAACAGAGTTTAGATGAGAAAGAGAAAGAAATCCCTAGAGAGAGAGGAATTCTGTTATAGAGAGAGAAAGAGATTTGGAGGCAAACTGCCAATTTCATATATTCAAAGTTAATCTGAAATTACAACTGGTAGATCTATTTATAGACTTTACGGACTCTGCTAACTTGTAACTACTTCTGGAAAGACGTAACTGCCCTGACTCAATACTGGCTACTAATTACTTAATATCTCAAGCTACTCCTGGTAAGTACTAATACTAATATATGCCTATCCTGACATTTCTCCCCCCTTGAAAATTAACCATGTCCTCGTGGTTCCTTCTTAACTTTTTTTTTTCTGGCATGAAGTACATCTCTGCTATGTTTCCTTTTTCTGTCATTTACAAATCTTTTCCATTCAGGACATCTTGCAGCAATTGTTGATATATAGAATCCCATTAAGTATCCTGAAAACACCTCCTCCTGGATCAAAGATAGTCACTGTACACTTTTTTCTCCAGGCCTCCTTAACTTCAAGTCTTGCTATCTTGCCTGGGCTGCCTTGTTTCAGCACAATGTACCTGTATGGTATTACAATCATCCAAGTTGCCATAGAATAAACATATTGTTGATTTATCTCATCCACAATATTATCAAACTGATCATTCACTTTTTCAGTGCTCTGGCCCTGTAAACTAGCTGAATTCCCAATCTCAATGATGAAATCTGTCCTTTGCCACTGAGAATGTCCCTTCCATAGCTGCTCTATTGCCTGAAAATTCAAGCTAGTATCCTCCCAAGGCCTAAGCTGTCCATCAACTGAGATTTTCATTACAACTTCTTCTAATTTGGCCTCACTCCTGAACATATCTTTGAACTTGTTTTGAACACCTTTTAAGTGTTTGTTTTGCACCTGGCCACTAGGATCAAAGATAAGGATATTATCCTTGGCAAAATTGCTAGATTTGATACCCAAATCATAAGAAATTTCAGTTGTTGGAAAATCTTTAACACTTCTTTTGCTATCGAAAGCCTCAATAATGTCTCTGTTGGTGGGTTGGTGGGAATCATTGAGGAAACTTCTTCAAACTGGATTGATATCATATCCTTATTTAAATTGTTATTGCCAACCCCTTGTTGCAAGTCTTGTATGTTTGCAAATTCTGCCAGCCCCATTGAGCTTTCCTTTGTGCAGATTTCAGTTTCCCTTGCACCTGCTTCCTTAATGACATCAATAGAATCAATTAATCCACCTTCAAACTAAAACAGTTTTTCTTTTAGAATTCATGTCGAACAACAATTTACACCTGGTTGAATAGGGTAAACACTTAATCAGGTGGTTCACACAGAAAAGTTCAAGTTTCTCTGTTGGAAACTTTCCAACAGTGCCACTCTCACTGAGATAGTGATTTTGAGCTCCCAGAATTACATCACTCTTTGCCTTCAAGGTTTCAGATGCTTGTCCACCATCAATTAGGAGTTGCATCACTCCTTTGTTTTCCTCAGCACTAGTCATCTTGTAGTTTACTTGGATTTCCTTGGAAGAATGCTGCGAAGAATGCTGTTGACTTCTTCCAATTTCCTTGTCAAAGTCTTTTGAGGAATTTACATTTTGGTCTTTTAGAACAACGTAAGGTGCAGACTGCAACCTCAACTTATCCAGTTCTGTGGATGCTATCAAATCTTTTGACATTTGAAGCTTTGGCCCAGATTTTGTTGTCACATCTAGATCTTCTTTATCATCAGAATTCATCTCCTTTGATTCTATTCTGAAATCAGATGTGCATTGAAGCTCCTTAACACCACTGGAATTTCCTTCTTCAAAATTCTTCTTAGGCTGAAAGAAATCCTCCAGTCCCAAAGCTATACAAATAAATGACTTCATCAGAATGCCAATCCTCTTTATCTTCTCCTGGAAACTCATCAAACTTTGGAGAATTTAATTTGAGACGGTGGAATGATTCGAGTAGATCATTTCCTGGTGACCTAGATTTGACAGAAGGATTCACAAATCTAGCTTCTCCTTTCTTCTTAGCTTTCATTTTTTTTATTAATTCCAACTTCTGAGCAGCCAATTCAATTAACTCCTCCAACTCCTGAAATCTCTTATTAGACTTCTCTATATAGCACAAAAACTGTTGCTGGACCTCTTGCAACAATTCATTATACGATTCCTCACTTTCCTCCATTTATACCTCTACCCTAACCTCCAAAAACTTCAATATCCTCGAATAAGCACACTAGAATTCTACTCATTCAGTCACCACAACTAATCAGTTCTGCACAACAATACTACACAATAATACTTCACACAATTCAATCAACAAAACTAAGTAGGTCTAGCAACTCCAGTCAAAACCACAAAAACAATCACCTCAGCAAAAGATCTATACTCCAATCTACACTTTACAGAAATCTGACCAGATGAACAATTCCAAAGCTGAACTTCTTTTAGTCAAATGATCAAACAGTTTCAAGGCACTACTACAAGTACTTAACAGCTTCACAGCACACCAACAACCACTACACCCAGTCAATTCCTCAAACACATTCAATGCAAATTCACTACCTAGTTCAATCTCCACCAGAATCCACAACACTTCACAGAACTTGTTCTCAATACAGATCAATCACAGTTTCACACTAATTCACAAAACTACCTTTAAATCACTGAATCAACCAATTTACTACCAACACACTCCTATTTTTGTGATTTTCTAATATTGAAGCACTAAAACTAGTAAAACTGATGTAAACGAACTAGAATCAACATCTTCTTACTCCAAATTTCACAATCAAGCATCAATAACTACAGATCTATGAAGAACAAGAATAAAATAGAGTACCTGACTGATTTGAGTAAAGATCAAAACTTAAAACTGCGATTACAGAGATCTTTATACCGCACCACTCGTTTTCAACAGCACAACACAGATGAAGCAGTAGTTGGATCAATTTCAGAGCTCTGATACCAATTTGTCAGGAACTAGTGAGTTCTTGACATGTTTTACAACTATTTTTGGTATTTTCTGTTTAGGAATGACAATTAACAGTAAAGGATAGTGATTTAACAGAGAATTAGAAGAGAATGAGATGAGAATCAGAAGAAATAGATGAGAAATCAGACTAGAAACAGAGTTTAGATGAAAAAGAGAAAGAAATCCCTAGAGAGAGAGAGAGAGGAATTCTGTTATAGAGAGAGAAAGAGATTTGGAGGCAAACTGCCAATTTCATATATTCAAAGTTAATCTGAAATTACAACTGGTAGATCTATTTATAGACTTTACAGACTCTGCTAACTTGTAACTACTTCTGGAAAGACATAACTGCCCTGACTCAATACTGGCTACTAATTACTTAATATCTCAAGCTACTCCTGGTAAGTACTAATACTGGCCAGTTGACTATATTAAATAAAAAGATACTCCCGGTTTGACATGCCAAGTATGTTACATTCATATTGCCCAAGGAATTCAAATAAACCCCTTCTTCTAGTCATACCACTGTCTCATTTTTCTTATAACAATTTTGCATTATCTGAAAAAGAGAGTTCTGAATTATTGAAAAAGCTGGTATCAAGATTCTCTATTAGGACTTTTATGTGGTCAAATCACATTTTCCTTGTTATCTGTATAGTTTAGATTAAAACATTTCGCATTTGAAATTTTTCGCTAGGATCTGTGTCAAGCTGATCTAAAATCTATGACCACCCAATGGACAATGGTTTTGCCCACCAGTGATGTGCTGCAACTCAGGTAGACTTTTTTTGACTTTTTAACCCAGCATACTGCTTGTTAAACTTTCTGGCAAGTTTCTAACTTGTTATCACGTATAGGAAATCTGACGCAAATTTAATGACATGCTTACTTTTTGATCCTTATACAAAGGTATGTTTTCCATTGTGTGGTTGGTACTTGATGAATCAATAGCATTCCTTAGTATGTTTTATTTACATTAGTTTGATTATGGTCCTTTCTTCAAAAAACACCGCGTTTAAGAATCTTTCAATAGTAACTTAAGACATATCTTGTATGTGAAATAATTTGATTAGAGTATTAACGAATTATTAGCTTTGCTAAAATTAATTATTTGAACATACATGTCCTTTATTATATTTACCATGTACGATGTGTTTATGCAGTGTACTTGACCTAATTATGCCATAGTTAACCTACTGGTCAAGATGCAATTGTAATCAAACTGTAGGCTATAGAAATCTAAAGTGCGCTAGACAGAGTACTGAAAATGACATTTCCTGGGGAAAGGTGAATCAGAACGGTGCTTGGTCAAAATTATAGATATCCTAAGGTTATAGAATTCACCTTCTGAATATTTTCATCTTTAGTGCATTGTCCATTTCTTAAATAAGCATTTCTTTAGTGCATTGTGGATAGATATCATTTAGCCACTTTTATGTCAAATTTTGCAGCAGTATAACTAGTAATCTAGTACTAAGCTTTATCTAGTATTTACTTGTCATTTTTTCTCTTTTTAATTTTTGGTAATAGGAGAATTAGTAAGCACAACTAGTTTCATTCATTATATGCTTCAATGAAGTATAATTTGTTGTTCGGAACTTTAGCTGTCACAAAGAGTTCATCGGGTTTTTTCAAAGTTATTTTACTTTGTGGTCCTCAGGCACGATTGGCATGTGCCTCTACTCTTGCTGCAATGTTGGATGCACCTGTATCGGTCTTTCTGCAGATGGCAGAATATAGGGAATCTACTAAACGCGAATCTTACATGTCAATTTCCAGTTCACTTGGTCAGATCCTAGTGCAACTTCATACAGGTGTTCAAGATGCATTATGACTCTTTTTATGGGGTTTTATTTTATTTCAGTGTAGATCTTTTGCTTATTTATTAGTGTTTAGTGTTTAAAGGTTCTCTGTCATAACTAATTTTGTTTGGAATGTGGTTTAGGAATCCTGTATTTAATCAAACGCGAAAAACATAGTAGATTGGTGGCATCCTTGTTCAAAGTTCTCGTGCTTTTGATATCGTCTACCCCGTAAGGATATCAATTCACTCTTTCCCTCTAACTGTTCATTCAATTTGTCTAGTTACCTTGTTATTGCTCTTGTTTCTGTTCATCACAGAGATACGGTAACAAGCCCTACAAGATATAGGCTCGCTCTAATAAGAATCACCGACGCGAAATTGGCAAAGGGACAAGGTCCAATATTCCTACTGTTCACTTGTAAATGCAAAATTACAAAAAGACTTGGAGCATGTGATTCAGTCAGAAGAGAAACTATGATTGTTTATATTAAGATTAAAATGATCTTATTAACAAAGAATATCCCCTATGAAAGAAAGGAAACTGAGGACATTAATGTAGAGTAATAAGGCTAGGTATTGGGGTTTCAGACAATATGTGTAGGTATCCTGAACAATCAATAAGTGGAATAAACTCAGTAATGAATATGATTTACAATAATGTCAGTTAAACCGCTAAAATCTTATTTGTAATAAAGCTAATCTGCTTTCGTAACCCAACTCAGCTCATAAAAGATAACATTTAATCCTAAATGTTGATAAGTATTTTTTCTGGTTGATTGTCTTGCAAAGTCTTCCATGTGTCCAAATTAAAAGTAGGGAGTGACATGTGTCCAGCAGGGCAGGCAAGGTAAGGAGTGGGTGCCACGTGTCCACTTTTTCCTTTGTTTAGTTATAGGTATGATAGGTGTATGTGATAACAACGTAATGTCTCTCTTGATTTATAGAATAACGTAAGTACATATTTAAAATGAAGGTTTCTTATATAACCATTTAGATCATTTTCCAAGTTTCAATCAACAAAATTTTTCATTCCGATTTTCTATTATTCTATTATATAATGTCTCTCTCTCTCTCTCTCTCTCTCTCTCTCTCTCTCTCTCTCTCTCTCCTTCGATACTGTTCCTAGATCCTTTCACACGTCTTTGTCTTGCATTACTTTGTTATCAATGAATTTTGTTACTTAATTTTGGCCTTCTATACTGTTCCTAAATCCTTTCACGCGTCTCTCTCTCTCTCTCTCTCTCTCTCTCTCTCTCTCTCTCTCTCTCTCTCTCTCTCTCTCTCTCTCTCTCTCTCTCTCTCTCTCTCTCCTTCTATACTGTTCCTAAATCCTTTCACGTGTCTGTCTTGCATTACTTTGAAATCAATGAATTTTTTTACTTAATTTTGGCCTTCTATACTGTTCCTAAATCCTATCACGCGTCTTTGTCTTGCATTACTTTGAAAGTTTGATGAGAAATAAACTGAATTTAAAATGTGTTGTCTATATTAGCTCCATCGTAGAATAAAAATATACTAATGTACAAGGAGGTGGTTTATTATTATCGCGTTTTTTATAACATTGCTTTAAATTTATGGGAAATTATTAATAGTACCCCTCTCGTATTGACTTTTATGAATGGTACCACTTCGTACTTTTGACTTACAAACGGTACCACTGTGTATTTATCTATCCATTAAAATAGCATTCTGTCAATCCAAACGTTAACTAAACGTTAAATCATTAAAAAAAACTAAATAAAACTTGGGAAATTATTAATAATACCCCTCTCGTATTGGCTTTTATGAACGGTACCACTTCGTACTTTTGACTTACAAATGGTACCTGATAGTTCCATAATTTAATATATTTTTAATATATATTTTATGTTCGTTTTTGTAATTTTATTATTTAATAAATTGATTTCTTTTGTTTTGTAAGAAAATAAATAAAATCAGATTTTAAGCAGAAAAAGGTGAAAAAAAGCAAGGAGGTGGAAATACTTGAAGTCAAAAGGAAATTGGAGAAAAATTGGAAAACTTATCGGAGAAGAAAAGAGAATTGAGAAAATATTTTTATAATCCGATTTGTAATCAAAGAGCCCAAACCCATTATTTTTCCCTATATATATATGGATCTCCTCTCTTGTATTTGAGACACCTAGAATTTAATTGTTCTTTGCTTCTTTGTTATTTTCTCCTCTCTTGCCTTTTTTCACCTTTTTCTGTTTAAAATCTGATTTTATTTATTTTCCTACAAAACAAAAGAAATAAATTTATTAAATAATAAAATTACAAAAGCGAACATAAAATATGTATTAAAAATGTATTAAATTATGGACCTATCAGGTACCGTTTGTAAGTCAAAAGTACGAAGTGGTACCATTCATAAAAGCCAATACGAGAGGGGTACTATTAATAATTTCCCAAGTTTTATTTAGTTTTTTTTAATGATTTAACGTTTAGTTAACGTTTGGATTGACAGAATGCTATTTTAATGATAGATAAATACACAATGGTACCGTTTGTAAGTCAAAAGTACGAAGTGGTACCATTCATAAAAGTCAATACGAGAGGGGTACTGTTAATAATTTCCCTAAATTTATTATGGAAAATAAACTGAATGTAACTTGTGTTGTCTATAATATCTTCGTTGTGTAATAAAATATACTACTGTACAAGAGGGTGGTCACTTAAAGATACTTTTATAACTTACAAGTAGAAGTGATTTTTCTGAAGTTGCTGTATGTTTGGACAATTATACTAGTAATATATAACTTACAACATGTATAAAAAAAGAAGAAAAAACAAAAATGTACTAGAAGTTACATTCAAACAGGACAATATTCATTTTTATGCAGTTGAATTGAAAATCGAAATTCAAAATAATTGAAGTGCGTAGTTCCGGATTAGAATCCAACTTAGAAGTCACTTTTACTTCCTACACAAACAAAAATACTTTTTATTTTTATAGAGTGGTGCAGGACATGATGCAGAAAAGATGGAATTATAGAAAAAAAAGAAATTTGAGGGGATGAACCGCAGAACACCCACTACCCCAAGGGTTTCCCAATCGCTAAAGGGAGAAATGCTGTGGATTGCAATTCATAAACAAAGAGGATACCCAAATTTAATGTTTAATAATTTCTCAATGATTTAGTCTTAAGATAATTGTGGGGATTATAATACCTATATACAGAATAGAAACCCTATTAATATACCTAGTGGATCAAGGCCAGACAACAATTGGACTTATTATATACCTACTACATATTGATAAATTACTAACCCCATGTAAAACATATTTGTAAATACACTAATTTCTCTACCATATATTTTACACTATTTACTAATAGAAATATAAGTTTCTTTTTATTTTCATTCCCCATCAAACAACAATTTAGTTGATAGTTTGCCAAACTTTTTGTTCTGTTGAAACACTAAAGTAACTTTTTATAGTATCTCAACTTAATTTCTTTCTTGTTCCTATTGAATGATGCGAAAGTGCTATTCTAAAGAAAGCTTCCCATATTATTACTTATGTCTTTATTCAAGTTCCAATCAGAGCTTCTTCAATTTCTGATTTATCGTTTATTTGATTTCTCGTGTTTTTCTCAAGTGTGATATATATATGCCTCACATAGTTCGTTTACTATCGAAACAATAACGAAAATGAGTAGACATATTACAGAAACAAGATGTAATATATGACTTCATTTCAGTTAATGTAATCGTGTTACTGTAGATTGTGTTGCAAAATGAGATATGTATTAATATTCTTATCTTAATATGCAATTATACAGATATTCACGACTGCCTGATGAGCTACTGTCAACAACTATTACATCTCTCCATGCAACAATTAAAGAGGGCCCTTTGTTCAGAAGAGATCACAGCAGCGGGCTATTGGTTAGTATTCAATTGCTGCAAGCTCTATATCTATAATGGTATTAATTATTGTAGCCTTGGAAATTGGACATGGCCTAGTGCTATGGGCTCCTCATTTTGATGGCTTGATGTTAAATTGAACGAAAAAGTTATTAAGTTTGAAGTTGCTTTGGATGAGGTTTGCCCTTAATTGTCTAGGCCAATTAAGTCATATTGAAAAAGTCATTCTCATATTGTTGGGATGCTTGTAAATTTCAGCGTCCTGACCTTACCAGAATATGTATTGATGCATGTAATATGAGGAATACTTGGAACATGAATGTCTTTTTTGGTCTAATAACTAATAATATAATGGTGGGAAGAAAATAAATACCTCTTGAAATCATCCAATTAATCCCTTTCGTGATTGCTTATGACCATAAAATGGAGTTATAGTCTTACGAACTTTGTATTTGAAGCTTCCATTCATCTCAGTGGATGGCTGGTGGGATCTTCATGTAAATTTTCGCTTCTTACTGCAAACGAATCATTTTTCACATTAAAATTTCAAACTACCCGTTAAAGTGAGCTCTGCCTTACTGTCTTCATCTTATCCAATAGGGAAAGTGTCTCCTGATAGTCATTTTCAGAAGTATTCATGTATATACCTTAATTTTGTGTATCCAGCCAAACCTTCATAGGGCCTTCTAATTTTTACTTGATTGCATCCTAGTACATCTTGTAATATAAAGTCAACAATGTTCCACTTTTTAATTGATCCGTACTGCCTGCATTTATTCCTTAAAGCACTTTTGGTTATAATTTTTCTCTCATTTAGACATGGTATAGAAAAAAACTTGAATAAAGTAATCTTCGGAATTTTACAACTTAAAATCTTTTGAAGAAAACGAGGATAAACTTGATTGAAAGAATCTTGAGCATTGTGCACCACGAAAAAAGATCTTCTGATCAATCCAGAGATCCTTTGCTTCCTAACTAAGCTAAGTAAGTCAATAAAGAGAGAATGTTATTGAAATTTAGAAGTTTTTGCCTAAATCTGTTTTGAATTTAGGAAGACAAATCCATGAATGAAGCTTTAGTTTAGTCCTTAATCAAAATGAAACTATAGTTCGAACATTAATGGAAAAGTAAACCTTAGAGAACCTGACAAACATGGAACTATACGTGTCCAATTTCGGATCCATATCCAATAATCCTAATTATATTAAAACTAAGAATCCGACTCTTGGCTCTGCACCCGTGTCCAATTTCGGATCCATATCCAAGAATCCTAATTATATTAAAACTAAGAATCCGACTCTTTGATATGCACCCGTGTCCGACACTTATATCCGAGTTCGGGTAACTTAGGTGGTGATTACTGGGGTCTGTTGGTGATTTTCTGATGTAATTTGGAGATTTTGTAAGTGGTGGCAGAGTAATAATTTATTATCTGGTAATTTTAGAATGATTCTAGTGATTTGTAGGTTGTGCTAGTGGAGGTGTGGTGGTGGTGGGAGAGGATGTCTTTGTGATGATTTAAATTTGATGTTTTTTTTGTGATTTTTTGATGATTTTTCTTTGATTTTGGTGGCGATATGGCGGTGAATTGGTGGTGATGAAGGCGAGATTGATGTTGACAGTAGTGGTTGCGCGGTGGTGGTGTGGTTGTGATGGTTTTGTTGATTTGATATTTGTGGTGATTTTTCTTAAACTTTGGTGATTTTGGTTAGGATGGTGGTGATTTTAGTTATGACGGTTGTGATTTATTGCTGGTCGCTGGAAATGGTGGTCGTCGGTGGTGGATGGTTGAAGTAAAAAGAATATGGTGGTGGAATCTTAAAAATGGGTGGTTGGAAATGTAGAGAAGGCATATAAATGAGTGGTTAGGATTAGATCTCATATCTCAGAGTTCTCATTTGAGTAAGACCCTAAATATGCAATATATACACAACTTTTTTAATGATTAGACCTATGTTTTAGAGCATTTTCATGAACATAGCTATGAACTAGGTATCAAGGTTGTTCATGAACCATGTCCACGAGCCTACTTATTTTACTTGTTCACGAGTCCAGTGCTAGCACTCGGGCCAGTCGCTTCAGGTGTGGCAAAAACTAAACTCGAAAGTTATAACCAAGCCCGAATCCTCTGTTGAAACTCGGAATGGTAAACTCGAACCGAATTTCTTTAATTACAAAAAGTCTCTATATTATATTACAATATATAATAACAAACTAATATATTTATTTTTTGATAGAATATGCTAAATTATGGTAAATATTATACAAATATATAATTTTATTCTAATATGTATATATCATAATATATATATAAAAAAATGGTCTTGAGGGTGACCTCAGGGACCATACCTGATGTTGTATGCATTTTAAATATAAAAGTGGATGGCATTTTTGTAATAATAAAATACGCACTCCTGTATTTACAAAAACCCTGATCTTATATGCATTTTGTCTTACCTCAGGGGTTGTTACATGAGGGGGATCTAAGGGCCATCAAGCTCTATATATAATAAGAAATAACATTACATATAATATATTTGGGTGTCGGATTGATTCGGGTTTCTGGTCGGATTGCATAAAAACCAAACCTGAAAAATGGCATTCAGTTCAATCCATTTGGGTCGGAACTGATTGGGTATCCATCATTTCGGTTATAAATTCCATCTCTACACGAGTCTTCTTATCGAAATAGTTCACGAACTATCGAGCCAAACTCTTTTATGATCAAAGTTATGAAATGAACTTTAAATCTCGTGCAAGTTCTTCTCGTTTTTTTTACAAATAGTGTTCAAGTTAGGCTCGTTTATAAATAAAACCGAACTAGAGCAGATCTTTTTTTACGGTGAACAACGAACCATTTGTGAGCATCTCAGCTAATTCACAGCCCTTTACAAGTCATCACACTGAGATTTGGGAAGCTATTCCCTTATACATGTAACTGCTATTCCTCTGTGCATGTTTGTATGGGTGTTTGGTCCGCAGGTAGGATTTATTTGACCCCAGCCCTGTTAAAGTTGTACATCCATTATCTTCAAATTACAATCTACTTATTTTACAGGCTGTTGCTGTTAATTGCTTGACTGTAGCTTTGTCAGTATTTCCTTCCTCCTCAAAGGTGAATGATTTGTTTTTATCAGAGCTATCAAAAGGTAAATGTTATTTTTAAAGTTTATTTTTTACTTGAAAAATCATTTTTAATTTTCTATTATATTGGAGGTTTAAAACTTGTGTTTATATATGTTTGCTGTGATGTCACGCTAAAGAGAAGATTGCATGAATTGGGTTTGTGACTAGTTGACTACAAATTATATTTTAACATAACAAAGTGTGGTACTTGAAAGGCCCTGATGCAGTTATACGCTGTATTTGTTTAAATCAGTTCACACATGTTTGTTACAGTTTGTAATTTGTAATTGTTGCTCACTTATATACATGCGTTACTAGCATATAGTCTTTTTATAGATTTTGTGCGGTTACTTTAATATTGAATCAGGTCTTAATGCTAATATTTTTCAGGGTGTTCTGAATATCAATGGAGGTCAGGGGTTCTATTTACCTTGTTTGGATTTTCAGATCCAGAAATCAGCCCAGTTATTAGCTTTGAGGCACTACAGGTAATTTGAATTTTTTTAAAACTCCAATAGTTAATTGCAAAATATATATTTATAGGCATTGCCTTAATTATCTCAGTTTCCTAACTCCTTAATTTGAGTTAATAATATATATTTAGCATTCGGTTCAATAATTTTGTTTTATGATTTTTAGTAAGAAGATGTTGATCTGATCTGATTATTTTCTTCAGGGAATCCTTGTGTCACCACTTTACCACTTAATTTAGCAGTAATTAATTTATTAATTTTTATTTGGACCCATAATCAGTTGGGAGGGGACCCGTAAAATTTTGGAAGTGAAACACGAACATGATAAGTTCTTTAAATACTTTTTAAGTTGATAATTATTATAAATTATCAATAAATCATATATCACATCCTAATAAAATTCTAATATAAAGCATTTACATCTTTTTTACTTCGGATCTATTACATGGACGCTGATTTGATTCCGGGTCAATCATTAATGTTGCATTGTCAATGATTTGGACAAAATTGTACTCCAAAACCCTTTCCCTCTATTGTAAAATGAGCAACCTACAACAATTTAAACATCGGAACACCTTTAAAAAAACTGTAATGTGAAGAGTCTGAAATTTTTTAAAAACCAGAAACTGTTATGCAATGTTGAAAGTGTAACGCCAAATTGATCCAGGGACTTTATCAGAATAACAACTCTAGCAAACAATGCAAAATTTTCTTTTTAACAAATTTTTGTAAAAATGTTTTTCCTCAACATGGAACTACCTACTCCTTTTGGAAGATTACAAGGAACACAGTCAAATTTACTAAATTGCTACGGCTACCACAGTATAAAATGGCTGGATCTAAATGATCAGGGCAGATGTAGAATCTAACACGGTTATTATAAGGAATGGTGAAGAATTAGCGAAAGTTGAATGCTTACATTTTTACCTTATCATGGAACTACAACTCATTTCAAAGTTAAATGAGAAAGGTTTGAATATAATCAAACAAGTTTAGCTGCACTATAGACATGGATCAATGAAACACTAAGTGCAACAGGTTTATATATCGGAAGGTATGCATTGAAGTAAAATAATTGTTGCCAAACAAACATTATACTTAGGTCCTGAAACATAATAGATATGCATGGACAGAATGAGAAGGTCGAGTTCACATGTTTTCTTCGTGTATGCGAATGTTGGTTGTTATTGTTGTCTTACTTGAATATTTGGTTAGTATCATTTTTATTAGTCCAGTCTTGGCACCCGATGAATAGTCTATTTCCCTTATTATTGGTCACTGTTTACCATATTACTTGTCTACGTTAAAGATATCTCATACGTAGTTTGTTGCAGGCACTTAGAGCTGTTGCACACAACTATCCCAGTGTCATGGTAATTTGTTGGGATGAAGTTTTTTCTGTTGTATCTCGATTCCTGAGTCCTGTTGTTTCCCATGCTCCAACATGGTCAGGGAAGAGTAGTGCTGGACACTCTGCTTCTGCAATTGAGGAAAAAATTATTGCTGCTGCAGTCAAGGTGATACTCAACCATCGTAATGAGCTTTAGTTATGTTCTCCAAATTATTGTTGTAGTTCCTATATTGTTGCAATATGCAATGGTTCTTTCATTATTTCTCTAGGACGTGGTTCCTACACATTACTTTGAGTGATATGTGATCATCTGATTACGTATAATCTTTTTATGCATGTAGTCTGATTATCGATTATTGAAAATACTGCATTTTACAGATAAAATGTTTATACTTTAACACATATATTCTGAAATATTATTTACTATTTAAAATTCATTTGTATGTATTCTGATATTATTAGCTGTTTGAATATCCAAAATTCATAATGGTAAGGTAACATATTAGAATGCATATTTAATTATTTATACATCTGTAGAATATCTGATGACTTGGAACTTGGTAGTGAAGGCATAAACATGAAAATTGACTTTGAAAGACTTGCAGTAATATATTTTATATAATAGTTTGATTTATATGCATGATTTAGATTTTACATATATAAGCCATGGGCGCCAGCCATATGGACACCACAGTGGGGATGTTATCATGGAGGTCTACTATCATCGTAGCCTCTGGAACTCTGTAATAACTGTAAATCCTTGTAAATGAACTCCATAAATATTTTCTTAATATGGACATGGTTGTTACTTATAGAGCTTCTCATGCCAAAATTTATTACCTGCGGAAGTAGTTATTTTGAGCCATGTGGAGCTGCCTTTCCATGTTAATGCCTTGTCTACAGGTTTTAGATGAATGCCTTCGTGCAATAACTGGATTCAAAGGAATGGAAGATCTTTCGGATGACAAATTACTTGAAAACCCATTCACATCTGATTGTGTCAAGATAAAGACTGTTTCATCAGCTCCATTATATGGTTCAGGAAGTCTATCTGTGACAACCGAAGAACCTCAAACGCCGGTTGCAGGAAGCATGCGGTGGTCTGTATCTATCGATAGTCATATGGCTTCGGTTCTGCTACATACTTCACACCTGGTTAGTGAAGACAATGTTTTTTTAACTTCTCTTCTTGAATTACTTCTCTTAATACACTAATTTGCATCATGCAGTCCTAATTTCAGGATATTAAGAAGTAACTAGGTAAAGTGAATCTATATATAGTGATGCGGAACAAGTAATAGAATAAAAAAAAGGATTTGTTTCCTTTATTAGTAGATATTTACTTGGTGGCTAAGTTTAGGGATTTATTCTATATAACATGTAATATTTATTATTATGAACACTATTGATTGATATTAAATTGAGATTGTTCTCTCTTGTTATGGGTTGCGATCCATTACGAATCCTTCTCTTCCGCGGTTGAGAAAACCTAGGGCTAGTAGTGATTCTTTGAATCACCTTAGGGCGTGAATTTTCTGCGGTTAATTCACATATCTATCCTTTTTATCATTTTTTAATTGTTGTCCTACATCATATAGTAACATATGGCACTAGTAGAAGTTGGGTTTTAAAAAAAAATTGTACTAATTAATAATCCTCTGTTGATCAGGTTAGTTGTCAGGTTTTACTTGGTTTTTAAGTGTTTTTATGTATATTTTTGGTATTTTCTGGTGTTTAAGTGCAGAAAGTAGAAGATAGACAGTAACTAGAGAGAGATTGGCGGAGATCAGAAAGAAATCAGAAGAAAAACAGAGAGATTCAGAAGAGAAATGAGAGATAGACAAAGTTTAGAGAGAGATTTCAGTTAGAAACCCTAGAGAGAAAAAGTAGTTGCAGAGAGAGAAATAGAATTGGTGGAAATGATTTCCTTTTCATGTATCCCATATTCAAAATACAGAACTGTTACAAGTATTTACAGGCACCACTGAAATGTAACTATCTAGGACACACATAACATAACTACTAAGACATACATGAATGTACTATACTTCCCTTACCACACATATACTGGCTAACCACTACTTAACAGTTACTACTTTTCAATCCTAACAACCCTCCCTCCTTAAAACTGAACCATGTCCTCATTGTACTGCTCCTGTTTCCTGAATCAGCTGCATCCTCAAGCAACTCTGGATCATCTGAATCCTTATGCATTCTTGATAAAGCATCAGCAATAGTGTTATCTTTGCCTTTCCTATAGAGGATAGTATAGTTGTAGCCCATTAGTTTACTAATCCTTTTTTGTTGCAAGAGATTGCTAATCTTTTGTTCAACCATAAATTTCTGAGCCCAATGGTCTGTTTTGATATAGAAATGCTTCTCCATGAGAAAAGAAGACCATCGTTTGACAGCTACTACCACAGCCATTAACTCCTCATATGTGGACATAGCTTGCCCTCTCACACCCAAGGCTTTACTAAAGTAAGCTAATGGTTGTCCCTCTTGAGTCAAAACAGCACCACTGCCTGTGTTACAAGCATCTGACTCCACAGTAAACTCCTTGGTAAAATCAGGTAACCTTAAGACAAGAGTAGTGGTCATAGCATGCTTTAAAGCTAAGAAAGCATTGGTGGCTTCCTCATCCCAGTGGAAATTATCTTTCTGCAATAAATTTGTCAAGGCTTGGCTATCACCCCATATCCCTTGACAGAACCTTCGTATAGTAACCACTCAACCCCAGTCCCCAGAAAACCCCTCAAAGCCTTAAGAGTTTGTGGTATTGGCCATGCCAACATATCAGTCACCTTAGCCTGATCCACAACCACCCCTTGCCTAGAGATTACATGACCTAGATAAGCTCTACTTGTGATGTCATGAACTCACACTTGGATTTCTTAGCAAACAGTTTGTGTTGCCTCATAAGCCTAAAGATCTGTTGTAATTGTTGTAAGTGTTCCCCATCAGTTTTAGAGTAGACTAATATATCATCAAAGAAAACCAAAGTGAATTTCCTAAGATGAGGCCTAAACACATCATTCATTAGGTTTTGAAAAGTGGCAGGGGCATTAGTGAGGCCAAAGGGCATCACAGTAAACTCATAATCCCCCAAATGAGTTCTAAAAGCTGTCTTTTCCACATCCCTCTCCTTCATTCTTACTTGATGATACCCAGCTCTTAAGTCATAGTTTTGAAAAGAACTCAGCCCCATGAAGCTCATCAAGGAATTCTTCAATCAAAGGAATTGGAAACTTGTTCTTAATGGTTAAAGAATTGAGCTTTCTGTAATCAATACAAAACCTCCAAGTGCCATTTTTTTAATTCACTAGTAATATTGGAGAAGCAAAGGGAGAGCTGCTGGGCCTTATCACCCCAGATTGCAACATTTCAGCCACTAATTTCTCAATTTCATTATTTTGATCAAATGAATTTCTGTGTGGCCTCATAGAGAAAGGCTGTGATCCCTCCTTCAATTTAATTGAGTGCTCTATTTCTCTTTGTGGAGGTAATTCTGAGGGAGGCTGAAATCTATCATCATACTCCTCCAATAACTTTTAAAGTTGATGCTGATGGTTTCTCTACCACATTAAGCAAGAAGTCTGTAAGTTATTTTGTTATATTATAATATGGCATGGTCTTTTATTCTGCGTTTATTAATGGTAGGTGAGGACTGCAGCAGTTACTTGTTTCGCAGGAATCACTTCTTCTGTTTTTTTATCTCTTCCCAAGGAGAAGCAGGACTTCATTCTTTATAGTTCTGTAAGTCTTACTCCAAGAAATACTCATATAGTCAAATCTTCTTGGTTTTATGCAATGTAACAAACCCTAATCTATATTCTGTCGAAACCTCCCTAGATCAATGTTGCACTGAACGATGAGGTTCCTTCCGTCAGGTCAGCTGCTTGTCGTGCTATTGGTGTCATTGCATGTTTCCCACATATTTCTCAGAGGTATTTATACACCTAGTTTTCTTTTGATACTTGTAAACATATAATTTATGATGTGTTAAATTTGTACATAGTGCAGAGATAGTTGGGAAATTTATCTATGCAGCCGAAATTAACACTCGCAGCCCACTGGTCGCGGTATTCTTTCTATTTATGGTTCTATGTTTTCCATATACTGATTTGTAAATAAGAACGCTAAAATTTTATAAAAATAATTTCAGGTGAGAATTGCTGCTGCCTGGGCTATCGCAAACATATGTGATTCTGTTCGTCATTCTTTGGGTGGTTACACCACCAGGTGTTCTATGGGTAGGTTTGAGCTTCAAATAAAGAGAATTTATAGTTTTTGGGTAACTGATATTTTTTTAATTTTGTTATAGCCAATATAGATGCCAAATGGAGCTCTGAGTTGATTCCGTTACTAATTAATTGCGCTATGCGATTGACAAAAGATGGTGACAAAGTAAGCATATGTCTAGCCTTACAGCTCTCTAAAGTAGATCATTATATTGATTCTTACAATTTGATTACTTGAAAATTTTATGCCATGGAGAGTTTCCAATTTCCATAGGGCCATAGGGAATGAATTAATTGGTTTGGGCAATAAACCTGCAGTGAAATAGCGTAAAATCTCATAAAAGACGGTGCAGTCACATAATGCACAAAGTAGTTATATGCATGTTTATTTTATTTTTTGTTGATTTGTTAAAAGTTAAATATTTTAAGTGTATCAAACAATGTTCATCTTGTTGTGCAATAGTGAATCATTGTTGTGTATATAATCATGAATCACATATCGTGTATATCGTTTTGCTAAAAAATTAGTGAATTGAATACAAAGGAACGAGGGTTACCGATCCTTGGTAACTAGGCTATAACTACTCGAAACACTATGCTATTAATTTTGACCGTTTTTCATCGCTAATATTATTTAGTGCCTACAGTGTTCGGAGCTCCTGTGTTTTAATATATTTCCCTTCATGAATAGATTAAATCAAATGCCGTAAGAGCTCTTGGAAATCTCTCCCGAATTGCTCATTTAACAAGTGAAAGTCAGTTTCCTTCATGTGATAGACAAGTAGATATGGAGAGCTTATCATTAGTGACTAGTAGGTGCGATGAGCACGTGCCACTCCAACAGCAATGTGCGGATAATTCAAATCTGTTTGGAAGGATAGTACATGCATTTCTTTCTTGTGCTAATACTGGTAATGTGAAGGTAAAGTTCATTATAAATCTTGGGTCACATACTTTACATTTGTATATATAACTAATCATGTGGGTGCTTTATATTCCAATGTGGTGCTATGAGCAGGTCCAGTGGAATGTTTGTCATGCTTTGAGCAATTTATTTTTGAATGAGACATTAAAACTACAAGATATGGATTGGTAAGGCACTTTAACCATCACAGTTTATAATTGTTTATTTTAAGTATGTTGCATGTTTATACTTTCAATTTAATATGGTAAGTACGTAGTATCAAGAGTTTAATGGTTACAAAGCCAACTTTTCAAAGAAAAATGTTTGGATTTCTATGAAATTAGTTTAAGTACTTGATCGGCGACTAGTTATCTAGATATTTCAAGATCCCTTTGAATTTTTTAGATATAAAGTGACTAGTACAATAATTTGATATAGATTAGCGTGTCTAGTCATATGTATGCATTATGCTCATATAAATAAATATTATTTTAAAATCAATTAATAAAAACAAATAAAATTTTAAACCAAGGTTGCTGAGATATACCCTTGTTAGAAGAGCTTGATTTTGAAATCAAGGTTGTCTGAATCTTGTGGCGGACCACTCAAGTAGAACCGTTAAGTAACGAGAAAAAATCTATATTAGTGAAACATTTCCTTGATTTAGTTGGTTTTGTTAACGAATAAATTTTGTTGTAATCATTTGTGTGTGTATATTATAAATATATATATACACACACACATGTGATTTTAATGTAACTATTGTTATCTTTATGAAATTCATTAGTAAAGTATAGTTAATTAAAAATGTCAAATAACATAAATTCAAATTCTAAGTTATCTGTTATTGTATTTCAATTTGTGTAACAGGGATGTATAGAACAGAAAAGAGAATCTAAAGGTGCACTGATAGAAAAGTTTTCTTTTGTGGCCTTCAGAAATTACTTACACTATTACTACATAAATACATATGTGCTATTTCAACAGCTGGCCACCATCCAGTATATTTAATTAATTATTACATAAATATAAACGGCCCGTATGCATTACTTTCTCTACCATGATGCATCTTTATTAATGTATGTGCATCATATTCTAACATTCCATAGTTTCACTTGCAATTTTCATCTTACCCGTATTCTTTCCTTTGTTTTGTTTTTGATCATCTTGAGGGTAACCTCTTTGCAACCTCACATACAATCTTCTCCGGCAACGTGCAATCTCTTCCGGAAAGCAATCTCTTCCGGAAACTACGAATCCGGTACGGATTCCGTGTTGTGTTGACATGGGTACGGCTGCCGTAAGAGCCAGGCCGAGTAACACAGATGTAACTCCAAGTTGGACACTTGGACATGACACTTACTCTGTGTCGGATCCTGTACTTATGCTTGACCAACTTAAATCCCAATAATGAGATAAACGGAAGATGCAAATAGGATGTTGCTATTACCAACTTCGAGATAGCTTTTCTCGCACTCCTTCTATTACCAACTTCAAACCTATATAGGTTTTGCTCTTGACTAGTGCACGTACGTAGGCCACTAGTTTCGCAAGTGCAATATCTGGCTAGCATCCTCCAATTTCTTCACTTGGCATGCCTGATTTCTTTAAAATGTCATAAAACAATCACGTGTTTCTACTCCATTGAATGAATGTATATCAATGTACTTAGCAAATAAAAAAAAGAATGTATATAGATGTATGAATATTTATCAAGTTTGTCTGGCAAACTTTTTGCAGGGCTCCATCCGTTTACAATATCCTTTTATCGTTGCTTTGTGATTCTTCAAACTTTAAGATCAAGATACAGGCTGCTGCTGCTTTGGCTGTCCCATCCTCAGTACTTGGTATTAATTTGGAACTTTTTATCTGCAGTTATATACATTGCTGTTTTCTTTTACCCGTCTGTTAAGTTCTAAATAAGCAATTGCTCACTCCATTATTATCGTTACTATTGCTCCCATCGGTAGATTAAATACCAGCAATCCTACTATTTGTCTTTCTTTCTTTTTTCCCTGAACCTGACAATTTTCAGGGCAGTCAGACAAATTTCTCGACAATGTTTGTATCAAACTTTAAAATTCAATTTCCCTTTTGAGGGAAATTAGATATTTGTAGAAGTTTTTTCCATTTGGGCGATGCTACTTTAATAATTGCAGAAAGAAGCAGAAATTGTTTGCAAAAACCTCTTGGTCTTATGGTATCTCCACCTCTCCTCTCAAGTATTTTGGGACGTGGAAGGTTTGGATTTTGTCAAAGACAAGATGTGTGCTTAAGTGTCTTAACTATAAAAAAAGAAAAGGACCCTAGTCTCTAGATTATATCTGCAGCCACACTTAAGTATCTTAAGTTTTTGTTCGAGCAAGCAAGTGCAAGCTATCTACTTGGTGCATTGTTTTGGCCTTTGCAAGACCGGTTACGACCTGTTACGACCTGTTAGTACAGTATTTTATATTTTGCCTTTTTTGTGTAACCCTGACTTACTCGATGGCAATTAATTTTGGAACTTTCGAAGACTATTGACAAAAAATTTCAACCCTGTTCTGTGTTAACTTAATAGTAGAAAAGGAAGAACAAAGAAATGTCCCCAAAAATTAGGACAGTACTTTCCAGAATGCCTATATTGCAGCCACATGTATCTATTCGATGTCACTCTTTATCGGACCAGTGAGTTGATGTTATATGTCAGTAGTTAATATTTGTTTAATGTCACTTTTCATAAGACCAAGCGTATTCTGTTGCATAACCCAAATATCACCTACTCTGTGGACGATTTGGTTTAAACTATTGAAAATTACAAGGATATTTGTTTTATATAAATGGGTGTAGTGCTGATTTGAAATCATGACATAGGACAGTTATACCCATAATACCTTATGAATACTTGGACAATTATTCTATACTAGGAGATAACCCGTGCAAAGCACGGGCCTACTCTAGCAGAATTATAATTATGTTCAAATTTTATTTTCACAATAGTATTCGAAAAATATTTTTAATGTTTAAACAGACATATTAAAGAAGTTTATGTATGTTATTTTCTTTGTAGCAGTTCATTTGCTCGCATACTAAAATGGTCGTATATTAATACTAATTAGTTCTTAACATATTATCATGTTTAAATTTTTTATTTTTGTCAGTATTAAAGTCATAATATCTGATAGACACAGAACTAATAGAATTTAAAGTGTTATACTTTCTTTATTTACATCGTATTCAACCTTAAATAAATGATCTGCTCCGTTTATGATCTTGTATATTTTATGATTTTCTGGCTTCAGTACTAGTTGGTTGTTAGCATTTTTTTTAGTTCAAATTTGTTATTTTTTAAAAATAATTTTCAAATCTAAGTCATAATATCTAAGAGGCGCGTTTTAAGGGGAACTAAATGAAATTGAAGTATTGTATATATAATATATGATAAATGTAATAAAATAATTGCTTTCTTCTTTTGCTTGTCACAACATTGTATTTTCTTACCGTGCATATATCAGCTGTGTATGTATAATATGATATATTTAGATAAATGGAAGAAGAGGGGTAATGTGTGTTGCAGTGTGTATATATTGATATATCTCAGTTATATTACAATAAGAGGAAACAGCTGTCTTATATAGAAGATATGAAAGTAGCCCCCAAGTTTTCTACAGTACCATAACATAAGCCCTAATAATATGACATATTTAGATAAATAGAAGAAGAGGAGTAACGTGTGTTGCAGTGTGTATATATTGATAAATCTTAGTTATATTACAAAAGAGGAAACAGCGCTCTTATATAGAAGATATAAGAATAGCCCCCAACTATTCTACCGTACCATGGCATAAGCCCTAAACTAGCTGACCACATGATGCTTACATTATGTTGGTTACATCTTAACATATTTAACTACTATATATGTATATTAGAATATTTACTCTAAAAAAATCATTATAAGAAATTATATTGAACAAATAAATACATCTTTCAACCTTCAAAAATCAGATTGCATTATATATATAAAAAAAACATTTTCTTGTTTTATGATTTACCAATAGCCTTGCACTGTATGTAGTATTGTGCGATGTTTAAGAGGCCGGCTGTATACAGATTTTAATAATTTTAAGAAGTTGGAGAATTTGTAGGATTAGACTTTGTTCGGATCTGCTATTGTATGAGATGTGCAACAAAATTCAAAAAGTCAGGAGAAAATGACGTATATAGAATTTTAAAGGTTAGGGGTGAAATCTAATTTTGGTACATATATATGTATTAAAAGTTTCGCTTTTTAATAAAGAGTATAGATGAAGACTCCAAGAATATCCAGCAGAGAAGTCAAGAATACATTATATCCTCAATGTTTTACCATAAATTGTTTTTAAAATTTTACCATTTTTTGTCAGTTGTTGGTAACGAGGATTGAACACCCAGTGTCTCACTGTGATTAGTTGCAATCTCAGCGTTCATCTGCAGCTTTACTTTGAAACTAATTTAGTTGCACAAGTGATGGATAATATCTGTGAAGGGGTCAGGTGTGCTAAATCAATACATAAAATGATATGTGGAAGCAGAAGCTATTAAAAGCACTGACGTTCAAGCAAACTTTTGAGTGTTGATATAATTTATTAAAATGGCCATCTACATTTAGATCAAAGTTTGCACCTGTTTGATTTTCTCAAAATGCCAGTTTATTTAATATCTCTTGTGTTCGTAGCAAACTATAACGGTTGTCATTGGTGTACTTTTTTTTAATATAGTTCCTCATGTTCCTATTTATTGACTTCTGCTCTTTGCAAATTCATGCATATATGCAGATTATGGGAGCTCATTCACTGATGTCCTCCAGAGTGTAGAGGAGATGCTTGAGAATTTAAATTCGCAACAAATTCCAACACCATCTAGTTTCAGATATAGAATAGCACTTCAAAAGCAGGTAAAATTCTTGGCTTCCCAAGTACAGAATTTCTCTGAATATCTGATAGAAGTATTGAAGCACAAGCTTGAAAACCAGGCAGTGCACCAGGTAGAATAGGGTTCTAAAGAGGCTTAGGAATCCAAAATAGAGACCCGGAAGAGAGCAGCTTAACCAATATGCAAGTTGCATACTATTTTGTAGATACATCCTTTATATGTTACATGTAACTTAATTTGCTTTATACAAGCTGTTCTTCAAAACTTGATATATCTTTTCTTAACATTTAAAGTGTTGAGCTTTTTTTTTTGCTAAGTAAAGTGTTGAGCTTTGCATACTACTTGAGAAATACCGCAATGCATTTAAGAAGTGGAGCAATTTTTGAGATAACACTATGAGCGGAAAAAGACGTTTGATATAGGGTGGTTAAATTACACAGTTTTTTGTCTTTTTAATATATTTAATTTTAGGGCACAACTAGTATAAACAATGTCTTGGAAAAAAATGTGCAAAGAGTTTATATTAAAGATGTCATAAATAGAATACTTTTAGCAAAATAACATTATAATACAAAATAGAGGCAAGTATTTGCAACCGTTTTAAGTAACCATGTGTTAAGTAACCGGTTCATCTAAAACCTTAAAGTGTCAAAGGAAGGCCCCAACACAACAGGATCTTATACTCTTCAACACTTTCCCTCAATCGTAACCGAACATATACCAATCACCAATACCAAGGAAGGTCCCAAGAGGATCTTATACTATCATCTTTGTTCGCCTTTACGCCTTGACAAGCATGACTTCAATACATCTGTTGAGTGAATATTTGCAGTCAAAAGCGTAGAAACTTTAATTTTACTATGGTGTTGGACCTTTCCATAGGATGGATTAAGGTAAGTGAAGTGTACATAGTCCCTCATTGGTTTTCTAGAGTATAAGATTAGGTCGAATATCTGTATGTTCTGTGTTCATAACTTGCGGTTTTAAGCTGGTACAACAAATTATTTAGATCTTTAGTGATCTCTTGAGGTTCCCTAACTTGGTTTCATACTACTAACTAGTCTTTTTTATGCCTAAATATGTTTTCATATTGAGGTCAGTGTGTCATTTGTTATGTGACCCCAATTTTAATCATATCTTGTTGACAACTCTTACCTTTTTTCTATATAAATGCGCACATAAAGCAAGTCAAGTTATACAATCTTGTAATTTGAATGCAGCATCAGGCTCTTTTATAGAAGTCATATATGAGAGAGTTTTAGACTTTTAAAGTGAGATGTTTGATTTAAATAGTAGTTGCAAGTCATTTACTTCAAAAAGAAGTTTCTTAATGAAACTCCTTAATTCTGAACGATTGGAGCAGGCAAAGCAATATATTTATATATATAGAACAGCTATGTCAGAGCAAGTCAACTTATCTAGTCATGCGATTGTTTGGTAACAGTATATCAAACCTCTTTCGCATAATCAAAAGTTAATTGAGTATATGTTATCTCATCATGTCCCTTGTAATTTGGTACAAACCATTCAGCATACGTTATATCCTATATATAATTGGTATACGGAAGTTGATGTGGTTTGGTTGTCAGGGGTAAATCTGACATTTTAAAATTATTATTAGTAATTATATATAGTAAAAGATAGAAATTAGAAATATTGTTAAATTGTACAGCTTATTGCAACAATTATGCATGGATTTGAAGATATTATTTTGCAATTTTTCGAAAAGAATCCAGAAATTAATTATATAGTATAATAAAATCATGGAGTGAAAAAATATAATTTAATTATTTAAAAATTAGAAAAACATGAAATTTCATGCAAAAAATATAATAACAATTAAATTAGTAAATGTTAATGTTAGTGAAATGAGTGTTAACAACTTAATGGAGTTTGCAGATACTATTTTACAATTTTTGCAAAACAAAAGTCAAAAATAATAATTTAACTTAATGTAAAAAACTTATAAATAATACTTTATTTATAAAGTATCCCGTGCATTGCACGGGTATAAAGCTATTATCAGTAATCTATAAAAGGAAACATAAATCATATTCACAAGGTAGTGGAAATTATATTTCTTATGCTTATGCTTATCTTGTTTGCATTTGTTTTTTCTAAAGGAGGCAAATTTTGTTCTTTTATTGCATTCAAAGTAGTTTCTGCTGATTTACTCTTGAAATCATGTGTTTGCTTTTTTACAGCTGACCTCCACAATGCTTCATTTATTAGGCCTTGCTTCAGCTGCTGATCATCAACTTGTTCATGAGATTTTTGTTAAAGTAAGCATCAATTTCTTTTAGTTTATTCACCAATACATGAATTTCTATTTAGTGTGAGCATATGAAATCAAATTGAGGATTCTTGGAGAATGTAGTCAAATTGATCTTTATAGACATGTTTATCTAATGATTGTCGTGGATTTGTTACTATATATCCTGCTAGTCTGTATTTTTTTTTCTGATTATTTATATGACTCTTAGATTCCCAGGTTGGGGGGGGGGGGGGGGGGGGGTAGGTGGGGGGGTTGTACCTAGGGCTGAGCATTCGGAAAACCGAATTGACCCTTTTTTCGGAACTGATCCGGACCGAATTACCTTCTGGACCGAATAAGAACCGAACCAAATTATTTCGGTTTGTTCGGTTCGGTTCGTTTCCTTAAAACCGAATTTTCAGTAAAAAAATCTTGTATCATGAATATATATTGATATCTGAACTACGCTTTATCTTTGTAGTCTAAAGTTTTAGAAAAGCTAAAATAAATCCTTTAATAATTCAACCAGTCACAGGCTCACAGCAAGCAGGAAGCAAGCATCATTAAGCAACATTAACAAATGAATTTGTCTAAAGTCTAAACCAGGAACAAGCTGCAATGGGTTATGGGCCAACAATGATCATTAATAAGTTTACAACTTTAAAAATGATAGTAGAACTCAACATCAATACTTTTAAAGAGGAATCTTTGATTACAAAACTTAATTATAAAATTACGAGTCAGGAAATTTTCTAAACTAAGAAAATATAGCAATTCATTAACGAACCTTGAACTAAGAAGTAAGAACTTGAGGTTGAAAGTTAAATATTTGATTCTTGAGGTTGAGGTAGAACACTTGAACTTGATTAGGTTGAATCTAATCGATTAGGTTTTTTGCTGCAATGCGTATGGGTGGGTGTTGGGTACTGGGTATTGTGATCTTAGAATAGCATTAATTGAAGTCACTAGTCGCAGACTCGTAATTGGAGATACATACGATACAAATATAATTATAATATATATTTAAAAAATATAAATATATGATATATGTAATTCGGTTTATTCAGTTGGGAACCAAAATTTTTTGTTAAGGACCGGACCGATCCGAAATATATTTCGGTCCAGACCGAAATAACCGAATACCCGGAATTTTTGAAAAAACAGGACCAAAATTTCGGTTCGGTTTTTGGGGTTCAGATCGGTTTTGCTCAGCCCTAGTTGTACCTTGTGATAATCAATAGCACCTGATTATGCATTCTACAATCTAAAATCATCAGTTTCTCTGTTTCCATTAAAGTTTCTGTGCACTAATTCTTGTTCTATTTTCTATGTAGAAATCATCATTTTTTGAGGTGTGGCTTAAAGAGTTATGCTTGTCTCTTGGGGACACAAGTGGAAGGAGGGAGGATGAACATATTTCCACTGAGGTACAAAAGAAAGAAGTGATTCTTAAAGCAATAAAATCACTAGTTGAAATTTTTGAGGCCAGGAACTACCATTCAGTTGCACAAAGATTTGAGGACTTGAGGAGCACATTGTGAAGGACTTCTTTTGCTATGTATGCCATATTTCTTTGTATTATAATCTGTGTCACCGCCCATTATCGCCAGCCAGAAAAACTTGGAGTGCCGGTGATCTTCTCGTGTCGTGCTGGCATAAAATATAAAGCCTAGAGGTTTCTGGGTCGAGCATGTTCTGTTGAACATATACTACTAGCTCACTCTGGGGCTGTTGTAGGGCAATAAATTTAGCCACGAGTCTGTATCATGATTATCTGCTACTTGCACCCTGCAGATTTTGACCAAATAATGTAATTGGTTTGTTTTATATATATATATTTGAGATTGTTTAGTCATACTTTGTATATAATATATCTAAATGTGACATAAGAAAATGAGATAGGAAAATGCTGTAAAGAATTGGTACTTTTTAATGTATGATTTACCTTCATGATATAAAATTGTTAAATACTAGTGCATCTACTTTTAAGATAAAATCGTCATCCTCATCATATTTGTCCATGTGCTAAACTACAGATGTTTAAGGTACATGTTAATGTTTATCTGGTACCTGTTTATGTGTTTGGTCACTAGAAATCTTAGTTTGTTAATATATATTTTTAAAGGCTATAAGAAGATCGACAACTACAGATGTTTCGTAAGCCATCATTCTCTGGTTGGTTGGTTTGTTCAACACAGAAGGGATGTGGCATCTAAATATGTCAAAAAATTCGAAGCTCAATAAATAACCCACACAATAATAAATTTATAAAACTTGGTGGCTTGCACATAAGCAGTTGCCTGAACTGAACATGATGCAATTATTTTAAAATTAATATATTTTTGTAAACAAAAATAATACCAGGAAAGCATGGTCTATGTTTAAGGTAGAAACAAACAAGCAACGAGTGGCCAAAAACTTGTCCGAAATGGGAGCAAGGTTAGTTAGGATGAATCCAACTCAACACACTTACAGAAAACACTTGTTGTATGTATGTATGTATGTATGTATATATATCATCATATTTTCAATAACCATTCATCTCCTACTTTTTCTCTGACTCGTTCATTTTCTCTATCAACTTTTCATTTCTTCAACTTCACACTTGTAACTTGTCTTGTTTTTTTAAGAAATACATGTTGTTTCCTTAATGATGGACAAGGGAGATTCATTACCCAAGAAGTTATACACAAAGTTGAGACTTTGGGAGTTTCCTGAGCAGTATGTGATTGAGCCTACTGATGGTTCTTCTGCTTCTTGTTTGGCGATCAGTCGTGTTGATGGTTGTATGCATTTGATAGGTTTGTCATAATTAGCTACACTGTATTATGTTTGTGTCATCATTTATGTAAATGTATGCTACATCCTTACCCCCCTCCTCCCTGTGTTTCTAGAGGAAATTCCACATTGTAGTGCCGTTCGAGTGCCTAAAATATTAACAATTTTTGGACTAGTTGGGATGCTCAAGCTTTTGGCAGGTTTGTTGACCATCCTCCTCCTTTTTCTTTTTCTTTTTTTTAATTTTTTTCGTTTCAAAAATATGCATGAATTGTTGATATGGGGTGCCTGCTCGCCTCTGGCTTTGCCTTAATTAAACAATGAGCAACAGTTTGGAATACTACTAGCCCGTTTAGCTAGTTAAGCCAATATGGTGATTTAATAAATGCTACTTGATGGTGCTTTGTTTTATTATTATTATAGCTAATTTATTTAATAAATTATAGTTTAGCCGGATACTCTTCTTTTATTTATGTAACAATATTAATATAACCTTGGGGGATTGTTGGGAAATTGATCATGAAAATGAAGCCATGGTCACATCAAAGTTTGCTACACTTGACATATAAAAAGAAGAAAAAAATAAGGGTAAGCTTCTAAGGTAGGTGACTTTAAATAATATAATCCAATTCTGCAAAACCTGTTACGGCATTACATATGGTATCAGGGTTACCTATGTCATACCTTTTTGGGTAGATCTGGGTTTGTCCCACCAGCTCTACCCTCCCTCAGATGAACTGTTTCATCTTGTAATGGTGCCTCATGTGTAGGGGTTTAGGTTGATCTTTGTTTAGACCTAGTTTCTAGCTAGACGTATTGGATCAGATGGTTGGTGTTTACCTTTTCTGTCAGGACTGTGTTACCTGTGTTGGCTTTTAGAATAATCGATATATTAGCTTTAACAATAACATTGGTATCTATGCATCTGTCATCTGTATATCTGAGTTTAGGCCGCTGTTGGTAGCAATACATGTTTGATCAGATGATCCGTGTATGCTGTCTACTTTGAACAATTAATATCTTCTCTTTTTCCTGCTATAGTCTATAGCATGAAAAGCCTTTCGATACAAGATAGGGCCGTTCACATGAAAGAAACAAGTGAATCCTTTCTTATACAACAGCACATTACTTTTCCTGCTACTCGGACGTGAAGCTGTGAAAATTTATTAATGCGAAAGAAATGCTTAGTCTTGATTAAAACTTAAAACACTGACATTAATTATATTAAAAGCTAAAGTCTTGAACTTAATACATATTGATCAAAGGCCTGATAATATTATGGATCACGTTACAGAGCTTTACTGACATGCTAGTACATATATGTGTCTCGTCATCGATATTTGATATCTAAACAGAACATTAAAGATTCAAAAGATTTGAAAAACTTATGACATACACAACTAATTTATTATGAACATTCGTATAACTTAGAATTTTGATTGTATTTATTTCTCATTACATAATTTAAATAAACTTTCATATGTTGTTCTATTCAATATCAATCTCTACATTTTTCATCAAAATACCCCCACCCTTCTTTTACGGGTGTTGGCCCTATATGGCACAATTTTGAACAATAATGCCCTAAATGGCACAATTGGAAAAGATGGCCCTAAATGGCACGCTAAAACGCCAATGCGTGTAGCGTTAGTACATGTTCATTTTTTTTACGTTGAAAACGCTAGTTGAAGTTGTGTTAACAACAAAAACGCTAGATGAAGTGGTGTTTTGACACTGAAAACGCTACTTCAAGTGGTGTTTTAGGGTCAAAACGCTACTTTAAGTGGTGTTTTCGGGTCAAAACGCAACTTCAAGTTGGGTTTTCGGGTCAAAACGCAACTTCAAGTTGGGTTTTCACGCGATTTTCAGAACGCTAGACGCATTGGCGTTTTAATGTGCTATTTTGGGCCATTTTTTTCAATAGTGCCATTTTGGTCCATTTGTCTTATAATTGTGCCATAGGGGGCCTTTTCTCTTCTTTTACTATTTCATTTTGTACTAAATGTTGGGCGCACCTCCACTGTTGTTGCAGGTTCATATTTGATAGTTATTACGGAACGCGAATGTGTGGGATCTTACTTGGGGCATCCTTTTTATAAAGTTACTTCTCTGAGAATATTTCCATGTGACCATTCTCTCAAGAATACCCCTACAGAACAGGTAAATCTTTCAGAAAGTGATTAGAGAAGATGTAAATCACATCAAAGTCATTATAGATGATTACATATGTGCACATTATCTTATCTTTGTTGGATACACTCTTATGGTAATTTATACACTTATTTCACAGAAAAAGATGGAAACCGAGTTTTTAGCCCTACTAAATGTCGCAGAGAAGACTCATGGTCTGTATTTCTCGTATGATGTCAACATAACCTTGAGGTGATTATTATGAACTCAATGTTTAAGGGCTGCTAGCTATGATTACTATGCTGTTAATTCAAGGGCATTTTAGATGTAGAGTAAGCTACCATACAGTTTCAGATAGCTGTACAGTCAAGCTTCTGGATAACTCAGGCTGGGTTTATAATTGAATCAATGTAAAATTGTTCAAGACTATTTTGAGCTCCTCGTAAATCACAAACACGCACCCCCCCCCCCCTCTCCCGGCACTATGTCTGTATGTATGTCTACATATGTGTGTGTATGCATGTATAGTATATATATTCACGCACCTAGCGTGTCATTTCGATACATCCAATTGAACATAATTGTCTGTTTCTTTAAAGGACTGCAAAACTTCAATTTAATTAGAAAAGGTCTTTATGTTTCTCTTAATTGTTTCGATATGACAATTGTAAATTATCTTTTTCTGTCACAATTTGAAGAAAAATGGTCCAAAATATCATAATTTGGAAAAATGACCCTAAATATCACTCTAAAACACCACTTTAACCGGTGTTAACCAAAACGTAGAATCGTCTAGCGTTTTAACAAGTTTTTGAAAAAAAAACACTGAAAACGTAAGTTAAAGTGGTGTTTTCGTAATCAAAACGCTACTTTAAGTTGTGTTTTCAGGTGAAAACGCTACTTCAAGTTGTGTTTACAGGCCAAAACACTACTTTAAGTTATGTTTTCAAGTCAAAAACACCACTTTGAGTGGTTTTTTCTGGTCAAAACGTTACTTTAAGTGGTGTTATCCGATTTTTTTAATTTTTTTTTAAATTTGCAAGATTTAAACGTTAGACGAACTAGCGTTTTTAAGAAAAAAATGAAAACACTACACTAAGTAGCGTTTTAGAGTGATATTTTCCAATTGTGATATTTGGGGCCATTTGTCTTAAAATTGTGATATTGAGGGCCTTTTCTCAAATGTTTTTTAGTTTAATCGATAGTAATCTATAATATTTGGTCAGTAAAATTCCAACACTTACTTTCTTTGAAGGCATCGTTACGTATTTATATGTAAAGTAAGAAAATATGTGGATGATATATTTAATAGTGAAAATTAATAAACTTCATTTACGCGGTTGCCTGCAAATTGCTTGGCTTCAAGGTGGTTGAAATTTCAAGTGAATCACATCTTCCATTTTGTTATCTTTATTATTTTATCCTAATTTGATCTCCTAAAGGCCAAATCTGTATTCTTAACCTAATGGACATTGTGTCTTTGCGGAATGGTTCCTGCCCAGTATCACTTATTTTTTCCTTTACTTTCCCCATTTCCGAGGTTCAAAAATCTTATGAATATGCCTTCATGTCAAATTGCAACTTAGTACTTGTTATGGTGTAATTTATCAAAAGAAATTATGACAGTAAATCCGTCTCATTTTGATGCTTTGTTGTATCTTGCAGTTCACAGCGGTTGCATGAGTTAGGGGATGATACCAAAGTTCTTCCTCTGTGGAGACAGGTACCCTCTCTTTTTTCTTTGTTGTACATAAAATACATTAATAAATCCTGGGAAATCTCACCAACATGTCTTTCAGAGGAATATAATTGTATAGATTCAATATTTTTGTAGTTGGTCCTGCTTTGAAAAGCTGTCGACATTTACGTATTATGAATAAAAGAAAAATGTTTTTGCCTCAGGCAGAGCCTCGATTTCTGTGGAACAACTATATGTTGGAAGTGCTCATAGATAATAAGGTTTGCTTGCCAGCACGTCATATTCATTTTGTGTTGTCAGTTTTTTCAGAATACATTTTTCGCCTCTTGACTATGTTAGCTTGGTTGTGCAGCTTGATCCATTTTTGCTTCCTGTTGTTCAAGGGAGTATCCTGATCTTTGCCAGATATGCTTCATTATTATTGTTAGGTTAAGGTGACTACACAAATTCAAGATTCATAATACACCAACGCAGAGCAACACACACGATTAGTTAACAAGTAACAAACAAAACATATATGGCGCGAAAACACCTACGTCCCAATAATACAATTAAAACAATAACACCTCAATGGTGTCCCAACTGATACTTAAGCCTAACACTACTTAAGCATCCGCTCTCGAGCGATACCTAAGTCTACATCTCTTAAGCATACCTATCAAACATAATATTACTATGTATATATAGCCATCCAAGACTTAGTCACCAAGACATACCATACTTGTTTTACAAGTCTTCCCATACTTGTTATACAAGCCTTCCAATTCTTGATATCTAATTACCCAACTTAGTGACCAAGACATACCATATATAATAATTATCTACACATAAAAATATTACCATATTTATCTTGGATCACCGAAGCCCATACAATCATATTGGGTTGAAACCCAACAATCCTCCCCTTCAACCCAATACCCATTTCAGATTGAACGATAACCATCAACGACATCGACATCCATCCGCCATGCCTCCCCTCGAACAAGAACCTCTCAATCTTGCTCTTCACATCTTTGAGTGTCTCTAAAACCCGTATAGTGACCTCCAAAAGACCATTCTTCAACATAACGGTGTATCCATCTACAAAAATAACGTGCATCAACCACCACGAGTGCCCTTCCATCTGATGAGTAAACCGATCTTTGCTTCATCAATCTTTCGGCCTCTAGAAGTACAACACTAAAATCGTCCAAAAAATTCACCTGGTTGATCAAGCCATTGAAACAATTGCGATGATCTTTTCCATCTCGAGTCCGAACATATATTTCTTGAGTAACCATTCCTCAAGAACATCATGATTGATCCACGGTGCAAGGGCTAACCGCCATATCGCACGTAACTTTGTCTCTTCCCACGTTAGTAGGCTTCTTGTCAGCAAATCCATTACTCTGCCTTATCAATTGAACCTCAAACTCTCCCTCAACCTCATCCATATCGAACCTTGGCTCTTGATGCCACTTATTAGGTTAAGTGGACTACACAAATTCAAGATTCACAACACACCAATGCAGAACACACACACAATCATATTGATTAGTTGACAATTAACACACACAAAACATAAATGACGCAAAAACACCCACGTCCCAACTTGTATTATTAATCAAAACATTTATCAAATATACAATCAAAACAATAACACCTCAATGGTGTCCCAACTGATACTTAAGCCTAACACTATTTAAGCATCTGCTCTCGAGCGATACGTAAGTTTACATCTCTTAAACATACTTATCAAACATAATATGACTATGTATATATAGCCATCCAACTTGTTTTACAAGTCTTCTCATACTTGTTATACAAGCCTTCTAATTCTTAATATCTAATTACCTAACTTAGTTACCAAAGACATACCATATATAATAATTGTCCGCACATACATTTATTACCATATCTATCTTAGATCACCGAAGCCCATACAATGTTGGTTGAAACCCAACAATTATCTCCATTATGTTTTACACGCAGATCCAACTTTAGGATTAAATTATACAGTCCTCAATTGTACTTAAGTTATGCCTTAACAAGTAATCAGGTTTTCAAAGCTTTCAAGCTGCAATTGGGAAAGATATTATCGATGTTACCCTCATTGCTAGGAGGTGTACTCGAAGATCTGGTATTAATCCATGACTTGATTTTTTTTATCTATGTATTTGTTTTCTGAAATATATTATCTTTCTATTTAGTCCCGTCTATTATGTTTGTTCAAGTTGAATTTTTTTTTATCATTTGTGTATTTTGGTAATAAGATTCTTTCCTCGTTAAAGTACAAAGTATGTATGAGATATTGAGATGAAATTTTCTATGTGACCTGGGGCTTTTTCTTTGAGGAGCACATGAATCCTAATCCATCAAATTTAACGGCGTCTTTTAGCTTTTACTGAAGAATTGAGTTTCCAGTACAGTACATGGTAGGTCTTTTTGTCATTGTTATCATAAGAAATTAAGAATATCCACACTTGAGGGGACATTGCATATCTATTAATATTTAACTATAGGTTCAGATAGCCAATTAGATTCCATAGAGTAGACACTGGACTCGTAATTCAATATTTATTGATCCAAAAGGATATGGTTTCAAGATTCATTAAAAATTTATTTTCAATATCAAGTTTTCTGTTTAACTTTTTTCATATTTAAAAATGAATTGTCTCTCCAACAAACTAAAAGTAATTTGTTGATAACACTCAAGATTTTATATATAAAGTGATATGTGTCCTTATGGATAATATGTAGGATGTGTGGATAACACGGAAAATACCAGCACCACCCACAGGAAGGGTTGAATAAAGAAAATTGGTTATCGAAAGTACTCCTCAATGCTTCGAGTATTCCTTTTGTGAAATATGGAACTAATATCAGCCTATGTCAACTAGTTGGGATATATGAAGGCTTGGTAGGCTAATTTTAGTAGGCAAATTACTCATAAAGATAACTTAATGTTATATCATTTACCTTACACATTAACAGAAGAGCTTGGATCGACTCTGTTCCATGAATCTTTTCCTTTTTATTTAATTTTAAACGTAGATACTATGTTGGTAGAATTATTATCTGTTATATGTTTGTGTGTTGCAAACAGTTATTTATTTGTAATCTATCCTGTTGACTGCACTTCATTTAATCTACATATTCATTTATATTAATTTATTTAAATAACATTGAGAAGATTTATGCTACTATTTTGATGGTAGTCAAATAGTTTCCTTTACTGGTTATGATTATTGTTTAATCTTATAAATTAGTTGACCAAGTTTATTAGGATAAAGGTATTTATGAAAAAAGAAAAAGTTTTACCCAGTATCAATATCCTGCATCAAGTCACAATGTATACAGCCTTGTCCTTATTCATGAAGATGTTTTCATGGGTCCAATCATTGATGTAGCGGATAGAAAGTAGGCACTTAAACTACAAGAATTTTTGTTTGTCTCAGTTACTCTCTCTTCTTCCTCATGTTATGTTTACTTCTGAAGGGACTCGGATGTGGAGAAGAGGGGCTGATTCTGATGGGTATGTTGCTAATTATGTCGAGTCTGAGCAAATCATAAAGTTGCATGGATATAGAGCATCTTTTGTGCAGGTAACATCACTATACTTTTCTTCCACTCTATATGTCAGAGGCCTATTCATTATTCGTTAAAAAACGATCATGCTAATTATAATGCAAGTTCTTTCGAAAGAATTAACATTCCGAACCATAGCCATGGAAATTTTGAAAGAATTATCAGATAATAAGATCTGAGATTTCTATAGATAGTCACTCTCATGTGTAATATTTTTGGTATTGGTCCTGGTAATCATTAGATTTGCAATAACTACACTGTGATACTCATGATTTTGTGCTAACATTGAAGAAGTTAGGCTTGCAAATTTAAATAACTAAAGATACTTTTGCCTTCTTATTATTAAAGAATTGTCTGTATTTTTCTCAGTAAATATCTCTCTGACACATTTCGTAGTTATCTGTCATTCTCTCTTTAATTAACCAAGTCATACCTTACTCATATTTAATTTTTTGTGTATTTGTATATCAGTTTTTTTACATTATTAAAGTCTTCAATAAGTTACAGAAATGACTTTTGGGTATGCATATTAAAATTTTAGGAGGAACCTATAAGCAAAATATTTGTCACTTTAAGCCATGATTGTTAAGCTGTAGTTGTGAGTAATAGACATGCATGTTGTATCCCAGAGAACAGATGCTATATACTCGTGGTGCGTAAATTGCATTTTGTCACTGGGAAGTTGTTTTATCTATAACTATATTGACATTACTCGATGTAATTGTATATTTTGCTTTTCTGTTGGATTATTCCTGTGATAATAATTTGATAATACATTATCATGACTTCATTGGATGTCTTTTTGCAGATTCGAGGCTCAATGCCTTTTCTCTGGGATCAAATTGTTGATCTAACGTACAAGCCAAAGTTTGAGATTGTGAAGAACGAGGAAGCAGTGAGTAGCATTATAATATTCCCTTAGATAACCAAGCTAATGATGTATTGCCTAGGCATCTTTTCTTAAAGTTGACTCTTTTTGCAGCCTCGAGTTGCTGAAAGGCATTTTTTGGATATAAGGAAAAAGTACGGGAATGTAATAGCTATTGATCTTGTCAACAAGGTATAACAGTGTGCACACAACATTATATCTTATATATATTTCAACCTTAGGGTGGCTGGGATCACTTGTGAATATGGATACATTACTGAATTTATTTACATAAGGTTTTTCACTCCTGCACCTGCATAGAAAGGTAAGCGGTGCATTCTCAGGGACGAATTGGATATTTTACTTATCACTACTCTGATAATTGGCATGTGCATTCAGTAGATCTGTACTCTTTATAACTTCCATGAGATTATTGGTAAGAGAGATATATTTCTTTATCAGCATGGCGGGGAGGGGCAGTTAAGTGAAAAGTTCGCTGATGTAATGCAGCATGTTTCTGGTGATGACGTCAGGTACTTTCTCGTTCATTATTACTATTTTCCTATTTCCCACTACATTCACCTATACTTTTTATTATTACTATTTTCCTATAGCTATATTGACCTATTAATTGTGTTTACCTATTTCTAGGTACTTGCACTTTGATTTTCATCAGATTTGTGGGCATATCCATTTTGAGCGGCTTTCCATCCTATATGATCAAATCGAGGATTTTCTTGTAAAAAATAGGTATGATAATATTTGTAAGGCGCCCTTCCCCATGACCTAGGTCATGGATTTAATTTATCAATCCCACTCCCTCCCTATTACTTTAAAAATCGTGTACCTTATTAAAAACGGTACAAGGTGTTCTGAAGTTTCTCACTTAATTTGAAAGGAGTTATATGTATCGAGGATTAGCCCTAAGTCACTGATCTAATTTTGGACAACTTTTGGCATTTGACTATTTAGAACTATGATAAATAGAGCTAGAAATTTCAATAGTTGGCCGTGATGGAAGTATAAAATCTGTATTAATTGCTCTGTACCTGATCTAAGTAATATCACATCCAATTTTACCAAAAAATATTTTTAGAGACGCAATATATTATGTTTTTTGCCTGAGTGTTTGCACGTGTTCTGCATAAGGCACGCCGAAATTCATTTTTGCGTGTACACATGTATCATTTGCAAATTTTGTGATATTTTGTTTTAGATAGGTGGTTAAAATTTTTGGTTTTAGTATTTGGAATATTTTTCATTTGTTAGACATTAGTTGCCTGATCAGGTATCAGTTTCAGATTTCAAGCTAGGAATTATACATCCCAAGTGTAATAATTACAAAGGCCTCAGATATAGAATATGTACAGTGTAGGGTAAGTACTTAGAAAAGAACATTTATAGCCATGTAAAATACTAGAGCTTTTTACCCCTGAAGATGTCGATTGCAGGCCTGTAATCTTGTTTAGAAGCTGATGATCATCAGGGTATATGTATCTGTGTTAATCAACACAAAAAAGATACTTAAGTTCGTAGTAGTAGATATTACAAGATAAAACTTTATTTTTCTAATTATGATATATTCTTTTGTGATTTTTTGGGAAGTTGCATCAAAAATTTAAGTATATCTTAATGACACCTGTTACAAGGTCTACCCTTGTCTCCAGCCATATTATGTTACTTAGGTTTGTAATAAGTTGCTTATTTATAACTGTTCTGCGATAAGATTTCAGTCATTAATCAGACACAGTCATGTGAGATAATTTTGCCTATTAAAGTCGGGCCTAGTTTTTTTGGCTATGCTTGCTTTGGATTTGAGAACGTGAAACTAAAGAAACTAAGTTTAATCAGTGAAGAAGTTTTTAATGAGCTCAATTATACTATGAAGAGTATATTCTTGTTTCTGGTGAACAGTCATTGGTCAGCTTGTGATCAGCATTTGATCGACTCGGTGCAGATTCTGCGGCCAAAACTATACTCAATCATGTTGACATCCGTACTAATTTCTTAATTTCAGCATGTTGCTGTTGAAAAAATGGCATTTAATTTGTGAGTAGAACGTAGAAGTGGCCCTCGTCTGCAAAAAGAGTGTCATAAGAAACTTTTTTCTCTCATTACTGAAATGCTATATATAAGTCATGCCATAAAATTTGGAGGTGTGCATATTGTTTTAATTACGCTAATGCATTTTGTATCTTATTTTTCTAGTTTTCATGAAAAAGAATTAGTCAAGACTCACCTAAATCACTTGTTTGAAGTGAAGTTGCTCTAATTAAGATTTTAAAAAATGAATGTTTGAAAGGACTTCTTTGTGTATTATTTATAACATATACATAATTTGCAAAGTTATATGATGACATTTGTTTCTTCCCATATATAACCTCTTGTAGGTACCATTTGTTGAATGAAAAAGGAGAAATTGTTGAGGTGCAAAGTGGAATTGTGAGAACCAATTGTATTGATTGCTTAGACCGGACAAATGTAACACAGGTATTTTAGCCTTATTTTGGTGATGCTATTGCATATGTGTGTAATATATACTAGCATATAATGGCGTTGTATTTTAGTTATTTCAGTGTGAATATGGTGTTTAAATTCCAAAGTGTATGTCTATTACTTGATCAACTGAGAGTTGTTTGTTATTGTTATACTTGCTCCTTATGCTACTTTAGAGTTTTCAAAAAACCTTTAATGGAAGTAGAGATTAATTACATACCTTCCTGGAAAACAATTTAATCTAAAGGTAACACTATCACTTGTTTTATTTATAAAATGCATGCACTCCACTCTTAAGGATAAAGTTGATTGATGTCATACGGGCATTTGTAGCATGAGGCAGTGATTACACATAATTTTGATACTTTCATCCTTTACTTGTGAAATTCAAAGGTTTCAAGTTAATACTCATTTGTAGAGTTTTAGATACATCTGCAGAAGCCCCGGTATTAGGTTACTACATGTATAAGAGGCTTTGATGTCTTAATCACAGACTAATATTTTCCATCGATATCTTCCTTTAGGTATTAGTTATTGTATTATATATCTATTCGTTTGGTCTTATGTATCACTTTCTTTCCTCGTTTAATTTGTCTTTTATTTCCTTACCCTAAAGCCAATGTATGTTGGGGGAGCAAGAAATAAAAGACGAAATCTAAGTTAATTTTAACGTTTGATAAAGTTTAATGAAATTTTTTTGTGAATGTATGTTCCATCTGGTAACCTTGAGATTATTTTCAGAGCATGATTGGTCGAAAGATGTTAGAATTTCAACTTAGAAGGCTTGGTGTCTTTGATGCTGCGGAGACTATTAGTGCCCACCCAAATTTTGATGATAATTATAAGATACGTGAGTCCGTTTTCCTTCATCAACATATAATTTAAACAAATGTAGTTTAATACTTTTCAAAAATTTCTATATATCTAGTTATCCCTCTACATGTTTATTTCTAGTATGGGCTAATCATGGGGATGACATAAGCATTCAGTATTCTGGTACTCCGGCTTTAAAAGGAGACTTTGTCAGGTATTTACATCTTTTGAAGTCTCTATTTGTCCATATGTATAAAGAACTTTTGTGGTCACTTTAGCTCTGTTAACATATATATTATTATAGAAGAAATACAGAGAGTTATCTTAACTGTTATTATTAATGAAATAGGGAGAGTTTCCTTGTTATATTAGTTACCTTTATTATAGTTTAGATGTTAACTACATAAATGGTTGCTATATTGTAAACGAATCAAGGCTTATGTCTTCACGATTAAATTAGATGAGAAATTGATTATGATGGAACCCTACTTGTATTTATATTTTATCATAGTATCAGAGCATAGGTTATTAGGTTTAAGAGGAAAAAAAATATTTGTGCATGTCCGTGAGTGTGAAAAAAGATGATCCGAAGGAACCAATGACAAATTTGGTGGATTTGTGAAAGGGATTGTCAGCAAACCAATGACAACGACTTACGAACGACAACACGACGACCGTTTCTCGATTGGAATCGATGACAACTTATAGTAATGTTTCTCGACTGGAAATAGAACATGAATAAACGATGACCACTTTGAAGAATTTCTTTTAATTTTCGTTTGGAAACTCTTTATACCTATTATTTTGAGTATCGGGAGTTTGAGAAGGATGTTAACATATATATTATTATAGAAGAAATACGAAGAGTTACCTTAATTGTCATTATTAACGAAATAGGGAAAGTTTCCTTGTTATATTAGTTACCTTCATTATAGTTTAGATGTTAGCTATATAAACAATTGCTCTATTGTAAATGAATCAAGGGTTATTGCCTTCAGGACATTGATGAACCCTAATCCATAGTTACTTAATCGCCTAGTAAAACAAAAAACTATTAGATAATTGTTAATGATTTACATGATTCTTTGTTGTCTTTAAATGGGTTATAAAATGCATGTTGAGTATGTCATATGGATGAATGTAGTTAGTCAAATATCTACACCATCGCAAAATAATAGAGAAAAAAATGAATAAAATAGTAGTCCGTTAAACTAAGAATTGCAAAGAAAATGTGTATAAAAATATAATCTGAAAGTGTTTATTGTCTGTTAAACTAATAGTTGGAAAGAATTTTTTTTTTGTGTGATTATTAGATGTGGCCGGCGGACATTCCAAGGAATTGTTCAAGATGGATATAATGCCCTCATGCGCTATTACCTAAACAACTTTTGTGATGGTACAAAACAGGTTAGCATGTCCTTTACTTTAGTTCAATATCATCAATCTTATGTACTTCAGTTCAATATCATCAATTTTATGTGACAAAAAATAATAGTCTTCCAACCTTTGGACTCCTTAAAAGTAGTCTTGCATGTAGCAACAATTACTTAGAGCATCTCCAATGGTGTTGGTTAAACTAGTTGGCTAAAATAATATAAAATAATGATTTTGTAAAATTTGCTGAATTTGTAAGGAATTGTACTCCAATGGAGTTGGCTATAATGATTGGTTATATTTTAAATATAGTATGTTTTTATTATTTCAAGTTTTTAAAGTTAGAATGTATTATTTCAATATGGTAGTAGATGATGTGGAGTTTCACCAGAGGTCCCTAGGGGTTCGACAAATATAGCCAATATGTTGAGATTGGCTAAAATTTTAGCTAACAAGAATGGTCCGTTGGAGATGAGAATTTTTTACACATTATCTATAATATTTATTTATGGCATGCCTCACACACTTTTAGCTAATGTTTTTTAATGGCTGGAGATGCTCTTACATATTTAAGTACTTAGCATGTTGTGTTTCTTGAATTTAAATGCGTAGAATGAAAATGCAAATTTTCTTGTAAACACTATCTAGTGTATATTCACATGGTAGTTTAAGATATACATTTATTCACATGGTAGTTTAAGATATACATTTATTCACCTTATTGTGTGGCATGAAGTATACAAAAATTGACTTTATTGTTTAACAAACGATATTCCAACAACTTTGATAGGCATATCCTAATTTATCACGAAGCTAAATCATAAGTTATTTTTCCTATCAGTTATCTTATTAGTTTCTCATTCCTGATACTCACCGTATAAATTGAAGGATGCAATCGATCTACTACAAGGACACTATATTGTTTCGATCGGCCCAGATGCGATGCCAACATCTAATAAAGGAGGCATCGAAGCTATAGCTGTGAGTATAATGTAGAAATGTCTTATATTGTTACTAGGATTTATGGTTTTCAGCGGTATTTACTTGTTCAAAACTACATCTCTTTTTTCCGTTGTTAAGTTTTTAGTATATGGCACGGACAAATAGATTACATTAAATTAAAATATGGATTTACTTGATTATTTTTTCTCCATAGTTTGCTTTGTTTTGTGTGTGTGCGTGTGTGTGTGTGTGTGAGAGAGAGAGAGAGAGAGCATACAGGGCTTACTAAAACCACTTTTTCATCTAAATTAGTTTTTGTAAGATTATGGAAGTGATGTTCCTACAGATTTTGATGTCCGTATTTCAAGTTTGAATAGTGCTGCAACAAATTTTACCACAAAAACATAGGAGTATTTGTCAAAGATGTTTGTGATTTTCTAAAAGATGTTCGTATTTTTGCAATTGTAGTCATTTCGGCTGGCCTTGTCACTCGTGATGATTGGGATATTTTTTGCAATGATGTCTTTGAGGCGAGGTAAGTTGGTAATTTTACTTTTTCTGTCAGTCTTATAGTGTTTTAGCAAATGCTAAATTTGAATTTGCTAATATTAAACAATGCATCTGAATAGATTTCAGGTGGTTTTTTCATCAAAGTTGACATTTTATATGTAGTGTGTAAGACAAGAAAATTAACTCTAACAAAGTGAATTTCTTTTGAAATTTCAAATATCTCAAAAAAAAAGAAGGAATATTCATGATTTTAACATCTTTCATAAGTATCTATACAATTTTATAAAACCTCTTCGCGAAAACTACCTCTCTACTCCTAGGGATAGAGTAGCAAAAAGTAGTTACTTTGTGTGCATCTCACTCTCCCTAGACCCTTCCTAAAAGGATATACTGGTTTTGTTTTGTTTAGTCTACTATTTCTTTTCAAAAAATTATAAGCCTAAAATTCACATCGTTACATACATCATATTTGCCTCTATCGAGTGATGCATAGTAGTGGATCTTGGTTAAAATAATCTGCCAACTAGTAGAACTAACACTTTTGTCTTCCTATGCTGTTGGTATGTCATATTTTTTAATTAATGCTACAAAAAAAATAGTTGTCCAAATCATGAACTCTATGTTTCACCCTTATTATCATGAATCTGGTGTGGAATTAAACAAATCTGAATTGATGATTTGCGGACAGTACAACCTCTATTGGTACTTGTTTTTCTGCAGTCCGGTACGATCTCTGGCATTTACTCTTTTCAATTATGTGGGCAAGCATGAGTCTGGCAGTGGCGGCATTTGTGAAGACCCATGGTCGTGTTTTCTGTAATCGTCCCAGTCTGCTTAAGCCTCCACGCTAATATCAGCACAGGCTGCTACAATTACTGTGGAATTCAACCGAAATTGTGAGCTTTGGTTGTCGGTATTTTGTTCATTGGAAGTATTAGTTTTAGGTTCTAGTTTTTCTTTTTGTTGATTGTATGTTTGATGAAATGAATCACGGCCGACATCCTTTGTATGTTCAACTTCTCAGCTAGAGTTGGGGGCGGGACCCGTTGGCATAATGCGCCGTGATTCTTGCTCAAAAAAAGACCGCGTTCAAGTTGATCAAAAGTTCTAATGATCAATTTTGAACTCCAGTTTGCATGTAATATAAATTCTGTTTTAACATTTTTTCGGGAAATGGAGTATTGAAGATTCTCGGAAGTGTCATAGATCCTCCTCGTATGTCGAAACAATTTACATCATGAGGATGATTTTTATTTTTCAGTGAAGATGTTCAAATTTAAAGTCACTCAACAATTAACATGACATATGATTCAATTTAAGTCCAACAATATTCAACGAGTATGTTTATCGATTTGATCCAACTCCGATTCTTATTAGCGAGTGAGGTGTGCGATAGCTTCTTAAATAAAAAATTACAAAATATCCATTTTTTTGATAAAATTAACAAAAATAATTCTTCTAAAAAAAATGGTCAGTTTTATCTTTTGGGATACTTCACTAGTTGGGTATCCCAATAGTTGGGTATTGGTCAAAATTTTAAAAATATGTATTTTTGTTAATATCATTTATTGCTAAAATTTACTTACCATTTATTTTGTTTGTTCATAGATCAGGAAAGTAAGAAATTAAGTATCTAATATGATACACTTCAATCAAATACAACCTCAGTCCTAAGGATCCCTATTCTCTAGGGGGTGAGCAAAAAACCGAATTAAAACCGAACCCGAACCGAAATCGATAAAAATCGAACCATAAAAAACCGAAATCAAGTTGAAACCGAACCGAAACCGAAAATTAAAAAACCGAACCGTTCTTGAAGTTTTGGTTTCGGTTTTAGGTCCAAACCGAACCGAAAAAAACCGAACCGATCCGATTAATAAAAATAAAGAAATAAATATATTATATATTCTACTAGACCAATTTTTATGAGTAAGTGGGAGTAGATTAATAAAGATCCTGACATTCCTTTTAATAATTATATTATTTTGTTCTTGTTTTTGAAGTTTTAATTTGTAATATTTGATTAATAAATGTAGTTTAATAAACTTATATATCTCGGTGTTTTATATGTTGCTTTATTTTTGGATGTGACGATTTTTCTTGGCTTTCCTGGAAAAACTCTTTACTTATACAAAGACTTCATATAGACTCGACATTGTTGAATTTCTAACATTGTCTTATATACATTTCAAAGAAAATATTTTTGAAGATCATGTTAAATTTTCATTATTCTCGGATCATGTTGGACTTAAATAATTTATTATGAAAACTTTGTATGTTTATTTTGGACAAAAAAATAATTTGTAACTTTGCAAGCTTAAAAATTCAAAGTCATTTTATTTATTTTGTTATGTTTATTTGAGGCGGTTTTAAAACCGAAACCGAACCGATTGTAACCGATCCGATCATTTTAAAACCGAAACCGAACCGACGGTTTCGGTTGCGGTTTCGGTTTTCAATTTTAAAAACCGAGGATATGCGGTTTCGATTTCGGTTTTAACGTAAAACCGAACCGATCCGACCCGCGCTCACCCGCGCTCACCCCTACTATTCTCTATGTTAATTTAATAAAGCAAGCAAGTTCATGGAGAAGAATTTTTTTTAGAGCCTGCTTGGCTCTGACTAAAAAATATCTGTCTATGTATAATAAGTTAAAAAATGACTTAAGCCTCGCCCCCTTAAGATTCAAAGTATGTAGCTACCTACACCAAATTTGCGATGGAATTGTAATGAAAATTCTTGATTTTGATTTTTGTGTCTGACTATGTATACTGCTTTTTTGTTTATTTTAAATTTTCCAGATGCCAATCGGAGTTCAATGATTCTAGATTTGAGATTCTAGACATGATTTTTACTAACATCATCTCCGACCCAAGATATCAAAATAGTGTTATTATAACACTACTTTAATGTCAAAATGACACTATTTATAAAATATACTACAACCTAATTGACACTATATTTGACACTAAAAGGAATCTTTTACATAAAAAATTAAAATATTCTAATTTTTTCTCATTTTTATATTCTTAATAAATCTAAAGTTGAAAAGTACAAAAGAAAGAAGTTCAATTAAACAAGAAAAAATTTGTTTTATTAACAAACATAAGAGTATAGTGAGAATTTTGAAAGTCATCAAATTTGGTGTCAAAGTATCACCAAATTTGGTGTCCCAAAACTCATTTGGTGTCTTTGGGTAACCATATTTTAGTGTTGCATTGGAGTTGTTTTTACATTATACCCATCACTATTATAACGATTTAGTGTTGGGTTGAAATTGCTCTAAGGTATCGGTTTTTCCGGTGGTTAGTTTGAGCATGTTTGTCAATCACATAAAGCCAAGGATTTAAAGTGATTTTTTACGTTAAGTTAAAAAATGTATGTTTGTGTAATAAGTTAAAAAATGACTTAAAATTGAAAAAATGGCTTAAAACCAAAAGTTGGTATGAGATACTTTTTTGAACAACTTATTTTATCTTTGTTATTTTATTTGATAAAAGATAATATCATCATTCAAATGTACTATTTATCACATTTATTTTCAACTTTATATTTTTAATAATTCATAAGTTACTCATAATACAAAATTACCCAAACATATATTAACTTAAAATTTTCAATTTTAACTTATCACTTTTAGCAATTTTAAGTCATAAACAATAAGTTTAAACTTAACCAAACGGGTTCTTAATTATACTTGGGGAAAAAAAAGTTTCTCAAACTATGTACTCCCTTCGTCCCTCTCTTGTTTCTTTACAGTTTTTTACACTGCTTGACACGCATTTTAAGACTCCTATAAAGTATAGCTCTACAACTTATTTTTAAAACTTTCTTTTTCTAAATAAAAATTTAAACAATATATTTTTATTCAGAAGAAGAAAAAATTTAAAATAATTTAACGAAATATATAGTAAAATAGTTTTAAAATATGTGTCGAACCCCGACCCCAAATATAAAGAATTGAGGGAGACATCTATATACACAAACTAAGCTTAGTAATTTAAACACTACCGGTTACATGAGTAAGAATAAGAGTTGAGTTGTTGCTGCTACCAGTTACATGAGTAAAAGAATGGGTTAAATATCAAATTGGACATCGAAGTGAACACCATATATCACTTTTATCATTGATTTCAACGGGATATCGTTTCAATCACTAAAGTCATCATAAACATCAAACAGATAACTCTAAATATGTGTTCGAAAAGTAAAAATAACTTTTGTCGAGTTCTACACATATTTCTTCAATGCTAGTACAACCAAATGAAAAGTTATGAATTCTATAATTATAGATAATATATTTAGATTTTAAAAAATTCATTTAGTATTTATTTTTAATTAAATTAGAGTAAATAACTATAAAATTAAAAATTAATAGTAAATAAAATTTTTAAAATCTAAATATAATATCTTAAATACTAGAGTTCACAACATTTCATTTGGTTGCGATAACATTCAAGAAATATGTGTAGAACTCGATATAAATTATTTTTACTTTTCAAACACATATTTAGAGATATTCGTTAAATATTTATGATGACTTTAGTGATTGAAATGATACTCCGTTAAGATCAATGATGAAAGTGATATATGATATTCACTTCAGTGACCAATTTGATATTTAACCCAATAAATAATATGAGTTGTTGCTGCTTCCAGAAGACTAAACTGAAACACTATTTTCCTTGTTACTATGCAGTCAAGTTTAGTACTACTCATCAGACAACTGCCACATTTTTGAATAAGTACTGACAATAGTGGTATAAATTTGACAACTTGATCGTTGCAATTACAAATGGGGGACCAAAAAATAATAACACTAACTACTGGAACATTACAACAAGAAATAACTACAGGAACATTACAACAAGAAATAACTACAGGTGATGTATAGACTCAACTAAATGCTTTTTCAGTTAAGTGATTGTAACTGTTCTTATCTACCTGCTGCCACTTGATCACTTCCACAATATGGGCAGATGTAACCATATAACTGGCAGTGATACCGAGTCAAAATGATTTGGGCTGATGATGATAGCGATGTTGATTTGTAGAAGAATGAGTAGAGCTGCTTTTGTGCTCTTCTTGTTTTTCCGTCAGTGAATCTATCTGTTCCAAAATCTCCACAACTTCTTTCATGGAAGGTCGTTTTCTAGGTTCAATTTCCAAGCATTTTAGTGTCAGCTGAGCAGCTTGTACTGCTGCTTTTGTCGAATATTGTCCTTCTATACGTCCATCCATCATGGTTTTGAGCTTCCTTTTATGCAAGAGAAGTGGCTTCGCCCAATCTATCAAATTATGCTGACTGCTTGGGCGTTTCATGTCAAGTGCTCGTAACCCTGTCAACATCTCAAGAAGCACAACCCCAAATCCATAGACATCGCTTTTCACATATAAATGACCTGTTGATAATAGTACAATGAACTAGTGTACTAATATTTGTATTACAAGCATCTAATTATCTTGTGTTTTAAAATTCATTATTTCCCTCGATTATTATAATTTTTTAAGAAGGAATTACCCATTACCATAAGATGTTCCAAGGTTGAACAGTTGTTCACATAACAAACACCTTAATGTATCTTTTCCCCACTTTAACACTGTGTTCCAGAAACTATTTTTCGAAAGAAAAGAAAAGAAAGCTAAAGATTTAATTTCTTTAACATGTTCCCAAAAGATTTTTGTGGAAAGAAAAGAAAAGATTTCTAATGATTTGGAGAGAAGATCTTTGTGTATTTGTCTCCAAAATCTTCTTTCCACTTTTGGAAAGATTTGAAGAGAAAAGAAAATTACTCATTTTCTATTCTTTTCTTTCATTATTTCTGGAACACAGCGTAAGTGCTTCCCATACCAAGTAACGTAAAAAAGAACGCTAAGTTTATAGCAGGAGCCAACACCAACAGAAATCATAACATAACCATGCACCTTCTTTATTAGTTATTTCAGCCAACAAATCTTAAAGATCCTAAACTTGGGACAAGTAGGACAGGGAAGGATAGAGCAATAGTTTCTTTACTTGGTTATTGACTTTAGCAGGGAAGATGTAATTATGTTCCTGAGTTTGTTACAAAAAAACCTAAAAAATTTCTTTAGCTATTGTAACCTTGTCTATTACAGTATTAAAGACCTATCTGAAACAGGGATAAGATTGGGGTGGGGGCGGGGAATACAGAGATGTATCCTTTTTTCCCCTGCTTACCTTTTTTACATTTTTGGTTTTAAAAATGTACAATGGAAACCGGTATAGTTTCCCCTTAGCTTTGACTGGAAAAAGAAACTTGCAGACATGGGAACATTGAGAAAGTACAAGTTCTCCCCAATTTTATGTTAGGTTAGCTTTAGCATTATGCAAAGGGTTAGTACTTGATACAGACAGACTTTTGTAAGTGCTCACCTGTTGCTACATATTCAGGAGCAGCATAACCATATGTTCCCATGATTCGAGTTGTGACATGTGAATCTCCCCCCGAGGGACCCAATTTCGCCAAGCCGAAGTCTGATATTTTTGGATTATAGTCCTTTGGAAAATACAATGAAATTCTTTCAGAATTGCTTATAAGCTCAAATAGACAATATACGTAAAGCTAAACTTGAAAAGCAAAAACAAGTACTCATTAGATGGGGGCAATGACACCATCCAACTGAAACCGATTTCTTACGGTACACAATTATAGTCATTAGAGAAGTATTTTATAGAAGATGCATCATCCAGTTTCAAGGTCCATTATTCAAGATTAAATAGTAAGATCTGATACTGAAAAAGAAAAATACTACCAGAGAGGTCTGAGGAATGAGGATCGAGGATCGAGTCCAGCCAACAACATATTAAACACATATTTTTTATTTGATCTTTATTATATGTCTAAAAATAAGATTACAATTATATGATAATTAATTTTTAATATATTATTCCTTACTAAAACTATATGATCATTAAATTTAAATATATTATTCCTTACAATTATATGATAATTAATTTTTAATATATTTTAGGGTTATTACCATTTTGATCCTCAAATTTCCCCCGAAAATACACACCAGCCCTCAAAGTAAAAAAAGAAAAAAAAACATGGTTCCACGCCCTTAAAGTTTGGTACTTGCGCATTCCGACCCTTTTTCATTTTTTTCCAATTTTTTCTTCCAATTTTACCACTCATACTTTCAGTTTTGACCCTCAAAGTTCGCAGGAAAATACTCATCAACCCTCAAAATATGGCGTAATTGTACATCCTGACCCTTATATCGAGTTTTTTTTTAAAACCAGAAAGGTAGTCATGGGTGGGATGCATTAACTAGAATAGAATACGAGTAACAATCAATGAAGTCAATGAACATGTTTTTCCAAAGCTCGTTGTGCACTTGTTACTACTGTAACCACTTCGAAATCGAACCCTAGATAATGTAGGGATCCTAGACACTGATGTGCCACAGCTGGTCCAAGTAGAGAATAAAACAAAATTGAATCAAGGTCTTAATCATATACAACAATTTAGGGGTAAAATAGGAAAAAAAAATTGAAAGATAATGTAAGAGTCTGGATGTACAACCGCCAAACTTTAAGGGTGTGAAAGTATGTTTTTTCCTTTGAGGGTTGGTACGTATTTTCATAGAAATTTTGAGGTTTGAAATGTTAATAACCCTATATTATTAATATTAATAGTAGTAAGCTAGTATTTACTTATTTAAACTATTATAAAGGTCTACGATTCGAATCCCGTCAACAACATATCAAAATTAAGAATTCATATTATTGGTTCTAAACAATACAAGTAATTAATTAAACAACTATTTCTATTACTAATAATTTATAATTCATAAAGCATGCACACAATTTTATAAAAAGATAATTATAATATATTAAAGAAAATCCGATGCTCCGTTATAAGCTAGTTAATAACAAAACTTAAAAAAGAACAAAATCTCCAAATATTTGGTGCATTTTTGTCGGTAGCCCACCCAAACATATATAGTGAAAACAATGAAATTGAAAATTGTCCACGAAAGACGATGAAGTAAGATTTTTTTTTTAATTACTTTTTAATTCAATACAATGCTCTAATGAGCTATATACACAGCCAGATGAGACAATCCTCATAGCTTTTTTTATTGATAATTACATCATACTAATCATCCATGATATCCTACTTGAACGGGGTCCTAAATTCAAATGATTTTAATAATTGTTCAAATTAGTCACATCTTAAAAATTAGCAAACAAAACCATAAAAAACTAGCACTATTAGTTAATATTTTAAAAGGCTTAGTATACACTTATATGGAGAACATAATTTGAAGAATAATATTTACAAGGAAAGCAAAACATATCCATATGATTTGGACTTCTTATCTATACAATAAAGTAAACAATAAAAAAGGAGTAATATGGGCAGAAGGAAAGAGTTCTGAAGAATAAAGCATAACTCGTATTTGATAGCTACTTTTCCAAAAAAATTCCCCCCTTTCTAATCTAAATCTTAATGGGCAACCGTTTCCCAGGATCCAATTTGTTATGTTAAATGCTGAGAAATGATTATCCAGAATCTCACCGCATCAAGCAGAATGTTAGAGGCCTTGAAGTCTCTGTAAATGATTTTCTTTTCCGAACTATGCAAGAATTGTAGTCCCCGTGCAGCTCCAACAGCTATTTGTAGGCGTTTGTCCCAAGAAAGTGGTTGAATTACAGAAGTCCCTGAACAACAGAACCCATAATTAATACACCTGGATGCACAATTTGATTCTTGTTTGTTATGAATTTGAATTGGAGTAGATACTTCTGAAAAGATGGTTTTCCAAGCTTCCCTTGGGCATAAACTCATAAACGAGTAAGAGGTCTTGATCCTCCCCACAGTATCCCAATAGCTTGACTAAGTTGGGATGAGAAAGACTTCCTAAAAAGTTGACTTCTGACTGCATTGAAATGAAGAAGAAAGCAAACAGTATAAGATGATGTGTGGGTCTTCCTGATTTAACATGGAAAAATGAAGGACCTGCCATTCTTGAAAGCCCTGCACGCTTTCATGGTTGAGTTTCTTAACAGCAACCAGCATTCCGGTGCCAACCTTACAGGGTTGAAGGGTGCTGTCATCCACCCAGCCCTTATAAACAGTCCCAAAACCTCCCACGCCTAAAACAGAATCTGATTTAAAACCTTTAGTGGCAGTTTTCATATCTGAAAAACTATAAACCTTTAGACTTGGAGGAGGAGGCAATATTTGGCCCACACGGGTTTCTGCGCTGCTGCTGCTGCTGCTGCTGTAACTTGTTAATGTTCCTAAAGTCATACCAAAATCAATAATTCATACTACACAATTATTTATTTATTTATTTAAAAACAACAGACTAACCAGTAGTTGTAGTGAAAGTGGATGGTCTAGCATATGAATCTATATGTGAAACTGGATTATCGCTACAACCTCCTTGAGATTTAAAGCAATTACCCATCCTCTCTCCTTTGCTTTCTCTCTCAATTAACCAATTTTATCAACTCCTCCTTTTTGTACACCAAACCCGCTTCATTTGCCTTTTTAACTGTAACTCAACCCCCACCCCCACATAATCATTTATTTATTAACTAATCATTTTTAATTTTATTTACTATCAAAAATATATCATATATCATTGGCCCAATATTAATATTTAAATCATAATATTTACACAAACATCCACATATTATTAGTCTACACTTGTATATGAATATATCCACAATACATGAAAATTCAACATAAATCATTTATATATATTATTATTATTCGAAAAATTTGTAGTTATATATTTGTTTATGATTATCAAGTAATAGCTAAACAACATAATTATTTTTTCCATTTCTATATACATTTTTATTTTTCATTTATGTGAATTTAATTTGTTGTTTAACAAACATACAAGTATACTACTTAATCTAAAATAATATTACTTAGTGTTTAAAAATATATTCATTATCATTAATTATGAAATATATGATAACATAATTTTTTTTATGTAAATAAAACTGAAGAGTGATAAATTATTGAGAGATCGGAATTGATGAGAACCGGAGAATTAGTGGTGAGATGACAAACGAACAGGATAGATAAATACCTGGGAGAATTAGTGGAACATCCTCTGCCTGAGTGGGCTCTGGGGTCTGCTCCTCATGCTCCTCAGGAGGACTCAGCGGGAGAGGTGGGGGACTAGGGGGCTAGGGGGGCTAGGGGGAAATAGAGGTAAGACAGAAACTGGACTCCCCGAATCATCCCAACCCTGCTCCTCAGCCTGAGCCTCACCCTCCATCTCCTCCTCTAAATCTGCCTCAACAACCGGAATCTCCTCGTCGAACTCAGTGGCCGGAGCCCACTCTGGATCCTCCTCCGGGTCCTCCTCCGGATCCTCCTCCTGGCGCTCATCTCCTGATCTCTCATAGTGTGGGTCTGAGGCCCGGAGTACCTCCTCATCATGCTGCCGCTCAAACCCCTCTGGGTCTGGGATATCGCCCGCCTACACAATAACGAACTATATTACTATCATGGTATTTAAGAGTTCCCATAAGGGTTTTAGGTGAACCTGGCAAGGGTTCTTATTATCTTAGTGAGTTTATAATTATAACGTCTCATCATCTCTGGGATGTCTAACTCTTGCTCTGATACCATCTCTATAACAGCCCCAGATCCGGGGTCGAAGATCTGGTCGTTACGGTCATCATTCCATACATCATGCTTGACTTGAATTAATATAAATAGACAACATGCTATGACCCCACCATCTAAGCTCACATACACACATACAAGTTATAGTCCCAAAGATGAACTTGAAATAAGTAATGCTGACAGGATCCACATACATATCATAAGTGTTTACAAGCCCAAATATAATTTACAAGTTTATGCTTGCTGCCACTTCTTTAAGTTACGTCATACATATAATTAAAAGCTGAATCCAACTACCAGTCTATATCACTAGCAAGTTCTACCTCTGTAACAGCCCGACTTTTCGGACTATTAAATCTAAATATAAAACTAAAACACAATTTAATTTATTAATCTAAAAGTCAATTACAAAGATAACTATTACAAAAGCGCAGCTAACGATGACAATCCAAACCAATCTAGTCCAAACCTAAGATCCTCGAACTCGAAAGCACATCCACTCGATCTTAACTCGAACCTGAAAATTGTAAGGAATGAGCCATACAGCCCAGCAAGAAACCAATCGATCCAACTAGTCGGGCAAATAACATATATATACAAAACAGAATACAATATTCGATACGATACGATATATGAAACAAATAACTTTCGATACACATTCTTATTCTTATTCTTATTCGATAGATACGATACGACACCACATAACAACAATAACCTGAAACCCACAATTCATGCCACGACCACTACAACCCGGTGATAACGGTCCTAAATTTTCAGAAAACTGTCACTATAACCCGGTGATAACGGTCCTTATTCTTATTCGATATTTTCACAAACCATGGCACAAATCTGAATCTCAAGTCTATTGCTTACACATAACACATATACAATAATACACATCACATCAAAATATATCATCACTAAGCCCAAGTTTATATAATCAAAACACACACACAACACATAGTTTCGAAAAACACTAGAAAGAACAATCGGAAACTTACATCGACGCATCCTAGATCATATATCCAATTCTGACCAGACCTGTATTTACCCTTTTTGACCCTCTAAACAATGTTTTCTGGAAAAACTCAAAGGACGAAAGTTATAGAGAACGAAAATACCTTTCTGACAAGATAAGGCTCATCAGAAACGGACTTATAACGAATCGGGAATTGAATAAAAACGTCCGCTGAATTTGAACAAAAACTGAAAAACGGGTTCTGTTTGTATTTTATGATTTTAAGAATAGTTCAGAGCATAATCTGGACAAACACTGTGAAATAGCTATTGTAGGAAATTGAAAGATCTTTCTGAAAAGTCCAGAATCAACGAATTCCGACTTACGATGAATATTCTACGAATTTTACAAAACAGCTGAATTCTGTATGGAAGAGACCTACGAATTTTGATTAAAAAAAATGGAGAAGAAGAATAAGATGTTTATATAACGATACAAAACCCTAACTCCAGACCTACAAGTTAACTGTATCCAAATATGATCCATATTTTAGGCCCATTTATCTAATTTAATTTTAAATCCTATTCTTTTTTCAATTTTTAATCTAATTTTCTATTATTCTTTTATCATTATTAATCTAAAAATTACGGGATATTACAACCTCAGCTATGGCGGCAATAGTGTCAGGGGAGAGTCCTCTGGGTACCCGCGCCCTCTTGCGCATGGTGGTTTCGGTACGAGCCATCTGGTTTATCTGTTGTGGTGATATATATAAAAACAAGCAAGGGTGAGCAACGAAGCCCACCAAAATAATACTGAACTGATAAACAATATATATATCCAAGTATCATCTTTCACAATAAACATTTACTTCATATCATAATCTGGAAATAGAGACAATGCAAAATATTTCCAATCTATTCTTGATATTCATCTGATTCCATATATCTTTTTCATAAAATCATATACCCTTTTTGTAATTTCATATGCTTTCTCATAAACTCATATACTGGAATAACTTGAATACTCTTGAGTAAACTTTCTTTCTCTGAAGCTTGCATAAAGCTGAATAACTTGAGTAAACTTTCTTTTTCTGAAAACTTGCATAAAACATTTTCTTTCATGGATGATGAACTGTAGACGGAGATTCTGGGCGACAGGGATACCCCTACGATGATCAGTCGTAAGGCGAATCCCCCTGCTGTTTTTCTACGTAGAAGGGAAGATAATCAGTCTCACACCGACTTACCTCCCCGCCAATCGGTTGTAGGTGGGAAGAACAGACCCGTTCATCGTCCGTCGGCCTGTTACTCTCCTCTTACCCTACGGTCGGGCACTATCTGATAATCTAAGGGAAGAACGACGATCTACGCGTAATTCCCTTAGGGGACAGGCGCCACTCAGTCCCTTACATATTCTCTGAGTTCAAGAAAATCCATAATTCTGAAACATAAAGTTCCTCTCCCTTTTTCCCCTAGTATACGACTCCACAAAGTAGTCATATCGGGTTGGAAAGGAAAATTCACCCATATTTCTCAAGCTGATGCTTGTTCATGGATACAACTTATTCCGCTGATCTTACTCCTCGAGTCTTGAGGAAGTAATCAAAATCATTTTGATGGTAGCATACAAAGCTCTTAAATAAATAGTTTCAAAAAGATTTAGGACCGGGCAGTCCACTTGGAATAAACATAAAATCTGGAGAAAGGTCCCATGAGTCTTGTAGTTTGAGCGAACATTTAAGTCTTTCCGAATATAGACTTAAAAGGAAATAGATTTGGGAACCTTCTCTAATTATATTTATAATTGTCTGAATAAAACCTTATTAGTTATCTAGGGTTAAAGAATAGTTTTCGCAAAATACTTTCTTACAAAGTAGGGCTTTAAATAATTAATGAAACTATAATTAATAAAGAATGTTTATTTAGAAGTAATTTCCCCAAATACTTTCTTAAGAAAATAATGGATAATAGTATAATAATATAACCCTAGATAACAACTGATACCATCCCCGGTCCGTAGAATGAATACAGAGTATACACCCCCTACTGAGGGTTTTTCTTAAAAACATCGGCTTATAAATATTGCCGTAACCATTGCTTATAAGTCCAACTTATACTAATAACTTTTACTTAGCATCATAAGTACCGTTTCGAAATCATGAACACATAGCATATATCTCAATATCTTTTATTTATCACCACAACAGTTTATAAAGGTATAGGTTTGAAAACTTGCCTGATCTCTGGGTCTGTGAGTGGTGTCTTGCAGTGGTCCGGCGATCTATCAACAATAAAAATACCTTTCATCAATAACTTATACTTAGGAATCAAACGAACATTATTCTTAAACTTAAACGCCACACCAATGCAACTATATGATCATAACCATTGCAATCTCTATTAACATCTTATAATTAGGTACTCGTTTGTTATCAAGGGACATCACCCCAACTTGCCCTTGATCTGACTTGAAGTTATAAATGCTCTAGAGTCAACCTCTTATGATCCATTCCAAGGTTTTTGATTCGTTTCTCAAGGTGTTTCTAAAGTTATGTCCAAGTACTTGTTTTAAGGGGTTTCTCGCGCTTAACCTTACTTCGAACATTTTTATAAAATCGAAAAACGATCTTTTTCACACAAGGTCTTCTCCCACACTTTCCTTACTGTCTCTAATATTTTATTCTCACAATTAACCCCTGCTATAACCGAGTTAAGAGAGCTCAATTTCAGTTACGAACTTTTCTTCTCGTTTTCGAACCACTTTTACTAATTCGGCCATATCTCCTAAACCGTAAGTCGGATAGTTCCGATTTTTGCGCCAAAACGATCTACGTTCAAAAATCTATAAGTACAAGTCATATATTCCTCAAGGTCAGAGACCTATCCCGACTGTTAAGCTCTGTTTTTAAAGGTTTTAGAAATTTCGACATTACGACGGCTATAAATCGGATAATCCCAAAATTCAAACCATTCGATTTGCTCATCAATCACTCCACTCCACATATACATCTTATTCAACCAAGAACTGAGGCCAAGCAATGCCTTTACGTTCTTAAAACTCAATATAACTTATAACAAAGCCCAATCATAGCTACTAAGATCATAAACATGCTTTTACACCATTTAAGCTTCAAAAATCACTTAATACATTCAAGGGTTCAAAGTTCATACCTCCTCCAAGCTTGTTTACTTCCAATACACCTATATAAACTTATATCCTTGCTTGATATAACCTTTAGAAGCCATAGATTCAAAATCAAAACCAAACAAAGACTTGGTTACTATTCATTCATCATCTTCATCCATTTATTTGATCATGAAATACTTAAAGAAAGGCTATAAGATTCATGGCTCACCTTATACTAATCACTAGCTTCGTTTTAAGCTCTAGCTTGCAATTGTTGGTGGAAGAAATCTCCACTTCTCCCTTCTTCTTCTTCTTGGCCGAAAGTTCTTCAATGGCGGGGGTGATGTTTTTGATTTTCTTTTTGTTTAATTACTTTTGATATTTGTGGTATTTTAATGGTCAAAATGGTGAGTCATGGTCCTTGGTGCCTTCTTCTTTCGACACTTGTCGCACATGCACTGGCTCCGTTAAAGTAGCTTTACTGGTTCGTTTCCTTTCACATGGATGATCCAAATGTTGCATTCCTCGAACCAATCTTGTTACATGTTACTTCCATGTCTATATTTAATCCTGTACGTTCTTGATATCTCTAATTCTTTTATTAATCCATATCCATAGAATTGATAATTTAAATCCTTCAATATTCCCAAATAATGATTAATCCGTCCGTTAATGGTGAAATTTCGGAGAAAACAGAAATGCTAGTTTTCCAATTCTGACAGCTTTTGCATTCCTTCATTTACATCTTAGATCACTAATACGACTTCGAAAGTTTATTACATCGTCCCGTATATAATGTGGTGTGATCCATTTCTTACCTTAAGGAATCTACTATTCACCATAATAATTTGGATCAATATTCGTTCCTATATTCCTGGTTTATTTCCTCTTTATTTCTTGTACTTAGACAATGTTCTAGAGCTTTCTCGGGCATACGCTATCTTGTTTACGGAGTTGTCGGATGCATACCAGATATCGATTTGGATGACATAAAAATACTTTACTTCCGTGGGGTGTTATATTCCTGCTTTCCAGAGAGATTATTCTTATCTAAATGATCAGTCCATTTTCACTATTCGCAAAATACTTGAAAACTGAAATCCATATTCATTTCATAACTTGATTCTCAAAATCATTACCACTATTCATATATACATCAACATATAATAAAAGTTTTAATTCTACCCAAAATCTGGGGTCTTACAACACCGCCCCTCTTCCCGTCCATTTTCGCATCCATCCTTTTCTGTTATCGCTGCTGCGGAGCCGCCCTTTGTTTTCCCGGCGATTTCCGCCGCCGTTCTGCCGTCGCGCAGCCACCATCCCCTGAACTTCGGCCAAACCATTTCTGTCCAGTTTTCCTCTGGTGTCGTCGCTGTAACTCAGAAATTCAGTGAGTATATATATGACGATCGAAAACCTTGTTAATCAGTTCGTTTTTTATTATTTTGTGTGTATTTACTAAATTCGTTTCTTTATTATGTGTTAATATGATTCATTTCTTATTTATGTATTAATTTTAGTTCAAATTTTCTGTTTAATTGTTATTGTATGGTTTGTGCAGATTTTGTGAAATTATAGGTTGTTCGAAATAATTTGGATGGTTAATAGTAATGTAATTTTGTTATTATTTTATTTGTTTTGTTTTCATTTTAGGCTGCCGAGATTTAATTGTGTCATTTGATCTCATTTTGATTAAAGTGCTATTTAAAGTGTTAGTTAATTATTTGTGATCGTAATTGTTAATAGTGTTTATATTTCGTTAGTAGTTTGGATAATTGTTTGTGGTGTACTTTAAATGTAGTATTTAAATTTTGTTTGTAAAGTTAGAATTAATCTTGAGTTGTAAATTAGTGGTGATAGTGATTAGTATTGTGGATTACAGTGATTGTTTGTACAGGTTGATTTGTGCTGTACTATGTTGTTCGTTCTGTGATTGGGAGCGCAACATAGTACATGCAAAATTTCTGGTTAGTCATGTTTACGAACGGGTCATGCCGAAATTTCGTAAAATCTATTTATTTACTTTTTTATTTATTTTAAAATCATTAGAGTTTAAAGAGTAATTGAATTTGATTATTCTTAATCAATTTTAAATAATAATGAAATTGATTTAATTGACCAATTAATTTAATAGTTAATTGGTGAATTTTATTAATTGATTATTATTTAATCTTGATTATCTATAAATCAAATTTAAGTATTATCTTCAAGTTGTTTTATGATCTCAGTGTTTTATTATTTTATTATATGCATGATTTGATTGATTTAATTTATTAAATGAGTTATTTGATTTCAGTTAGTTATATGTAATCCTGTGTTTATATATATAAATGTGATTAACTGCTACGTGCTATTATATATGTTAACAAGTTAAGTGTTTAATTATTATGCCAGCGTCGAGTCAATGCATGCTTATCTGTTATCTGTTATGTGTACTTATTAGTTTATATTAGTTATATTTAGTTAGATTGCGCTGGGTAGGTAGTGAGAGAGATGAGCTGTGATTATTGGTTAGTATCTAATCTAGAAATTTGATATTATAGAGACGAGTAAAGACAAAGGAAAGGCTAAAGTCCAGTAGCGCCAGTTAAATCAGTATCCAGGCAAGTTGACTCAACTTGTATTCTTTTGAAGCAAGATTCTTGTTTCCTATTTAATTATTGTTCATAACCAGTTTCCATAATTATCCTGAAATTGAAATATCCTATTGTTTAACTTGATAATCCTACTTCATTCCATAACCAGTTCTTGCAGCATCTTACAATTGCCAGATTTAATCCTGGTTCTTTATTATTGAAACTTGCAATACCTTGTATTTATCAGATTTAATCCTTGATATCTTGTGATTGGGAATTCTTATTCTTACGAATCTGTATTACCCTAATTTAGTTGATAAACTCAATCAGACAGTTGAAAGTAATAGTTTGAATTAACTAGGTAGTCGATTGTTCCGACACCTAACTCCGAGTATTAGGTTTGAATTGGAAGTTTTATGAAAATGAAATGTTTTAAGGACTGCAGACGCGAGTCAGAGTATCAGTATTATGTGGGTCAAAGTGGCCTTGTCTACTTTAAAGCATGGCCGACAGAGCATCTTATCTCTGGACTACGGAATGCATCAATAATGTGCAGACTACGCATGCAATGACGTAGAAATATTTGTACAGATCCTCAGTCCTTACTCTATAAAAGGATGAGTTATATTTTTAATTAAGGACATCGAAAAAACACAGAGAATACTTTCTGTAGACTTTCTTAAACGTCCAAAATATGCGTTGTGAGTAGTAACCCTACGGGGTTCTAAGTTATGTAGAGGTAGTTTGCATCTTTGTAAGGCCTGTGAAATTAATAATTATATCCTTACGCCTTTTCTTTCATATATCTCTCCGCACCTTGGTATCAGAGCCAAGGCTTGTTATTAAGATCATTTTATTCTCTTAGAAGGGTGGGATTATATCTTGACTTACCTTCTCCCCCTTTTTGACATCAGTATTTGACAATATATTCAAAATTAAGGCAAGAGAGGTTTGAATGTCAATTACCTTTGTATCAAGAGAATCAATCCTGTTGTTGATTGAAGACTGTTCAGTAATGATTGACTTAACTTGGGATTCCACTACCCTGAGTTGAAGAGCAGTAGGCACCTTTGTAAAGCTTTGAGAAATATCAGTCCTCACTTTGTCAGTAGAATCTTTGACAGAATCTATTTCATGTTTCAGGCTTTTGGATAACAGAGTAGTAGCCTTCAAATGATTCTTCAAATCTTCATTTTGAATCAACTTAGCAACATTATAAGCATGATCCAATGCATAGGGATAGCTTACAGATTTATCAGATCTATACCATTCATTTTCCCATTGATGCATTTTCAGCTGCTCAGCAGGATCAATCTCAGAAGGAACAGAAAAGTCTTGTCTTAAGTCCTTTCCAGTAGTAGCCTTGCCAGCCATGAATGTGCTTGATGAACCATAGTTAGTTCCAAGACTAGATTTTATAACTCTGGCAAGCTGATCCTTCTCTTCATTATCATCATCATCACTATCATCACTATCATCAGCATCAGAATCAAGAGTAACATCAGGATCAGAAATAGCAATACCTTTCAGTTTATCCTGTGATGTTGTGATAGGATCTGTCATTGGTCTGGAGCTAAGTGGCTGTATAAGGATTGGCTCATCATCAGGAGCACCACTAGCGTCAGGAGCAACACCGTCAGGATTTGATAAGCTTGCATCAGTATTTGCTACCAATGGTTCTTGTGGAGCCTGAGGTGCAGAAGCTACTTTAACACTTTGAGTTAAAGGTTCTTGTGTACTTCCCTCAGTAACAGTGTCCTCGACCAATCTTTCACCAGAAGTTGTAGCTTTGCCTGCATCTTCACATTGAGAAGATGGTTCTTGTGTGGCTGGAATAGAAGTGTCTTCATTCTCCCTTTGAGAAAATGGTTCTTGTGTGACCATTCCAATAGCTAAGCCTTCACCCAAACTTTGATTGAGTGGTTCTTGTGTGGCAGGATCTTCAGGAGCTGCTGAATCACTTTGAGATTCAGGTTCTTGTGGGCTTGATCCTTTCAGCTTCTTTTGTCTCTTGAAAACTATCTCTGCTGCTTTCCTTTTCTTCTCCAATGGATGTGAAAATCCAAGCTTTGAAGCAGTCTCAGCAACCTTCTCCTATGAAATTTCAACAATCTTTGCAGATGGAGAGGCCTTTGCTGGAGATTCTGAGATAGAGACAACTTTTGTTTGTGCATCAGGAATACCAACATCAGGATTTGCTAGAGCATCAAGAGTAGATGACTCATCAGGATTTGATGTCTGAATATCAGTATCCTTCATTTGCACCTTCAAAGGAATATGATACCTGCTTTTTGATAATGTCCTTTTCTTCTGTGGCTTTGATGAAGGTGCCACAGCTTCAGTAGCAGTATCAGCAACTTCCGTGATTATCTTAAATTTAGGGGAAATTGGCATGTCATCTTCAGAATCAGTTTCATCCCTTAATACCAATTTTCTCTTCACAGAAACAACCTCAGTCACCTTCTCAACTTTCTTCTGAACCAGGACCCCTTGTACACCCCCTTGTTTCTTCTTTGTAGTGAGTGGTGTAGAGGAAAAATCCTTTGAACCTGATTGTCTTCCAGACACATCAGTTCTAGCTGATTTCTTTGAATTTACAACTAAAGTCTTTTGAGAGACAGTAGAGGTGGCTGTGAACTATTTAGACTGTTTAGGTGGCATGCTGAGGTCAGGAACAAGGTGTGATTGGCCTTGCCCCATAGCATTAGAAAGTAATCCATAACAAGTAGGCATTTTCTAATGTAAGAAAAACCTAACCTCATCAGGAATAAAAGCATTACCAATAAAACCATTTGCTCTATCAGGATTTAAAAAAAATCTGATATGTAGTGAAAATAAAATTTCATTTAAGAAAACAAAATTTTATTTCAATAACCCTGAAAAATGTTTTTTTTAAAAAAATCACCAAATTAATGATGTAGAACCCACTGAAACATTCTTACCAGTTAACAAGGCAAAATAGTTATTGAAAACCGAACCGTTGCCTCGAAAATGAGCAAATGACCTGCAAACTTTAACAGATAATCTCTATAAAAGAAAAGAGAATGTTAAACAGTATTTTCACTTGTCATCAAAAATACAAAACCCTTTCCACAGAGAAAAAAAAAACTTACGCAAACCTTTCATATTCTACTTTTCTCCATGGCTGCTAACTATCAACCAAACAACTTACCAGTTGAAGACATTGATTTAATTTGGCAAGAGCTGCAGGAGGCTCTTGATGAAATCGCAGCAAGAACCCCAACCTGTTCCTGATCCTCAGGAACATGAGGCCTTTGTTAATGCAATGGCTGATGTTCTTCTTCATAACTTCCATCAGGCAAACCCTGGATGGAATCCTCTTGACAATCTCATCATTGTTAATGATGAAGAGGATGAAGACGATGAGGATGAAGATGATGATGACGCTGAGGAGCTTGAACGAGAGCTTGAGAGAAGAAAGAGGATCCGTGATGCTTGTATGTAATGCAAGTTGGAGGCACGGAAGAGTCCCGGTGGACACGGCGACGATCCGCCTTCAAGTGCATCAGCTCCTCTTCTTGTCCTTTAAGGATGGAACAAGAGACCTTCCAATCCTGATGGACTGTAAAGCTGCTCAGGAGCATTCATGCTAATTTGCAAGGCACGTGTTCCTGAATAGAAAACTAGACTAGAAAAAAAAACTATGTAATTTTCCTTTTCAATTTGTAAACAGCTTCAAGTATTAATGAAATTTATCAATTCTCTCAATTGTTCATCTTCTCTTATTTCCTGTACAAATTGTTAGCAATAGTGCATATGACATTTAAAATGATGAATGGTAATTCCTTAGAAAATAAATTGAAATTTAAAAGTAAAACTTAATACTTAATCAGAGACTAAGTATAACTTTTACTTTCCAGAGAATACCAGCACTGTTGTTGTCAAATTGCCTTAAAACCTCTGGTTTTCACACCAGCTTCAGTATCTGTACATCAGGATTGACCAGTTGACTTCCTGTCAGGATAGAGTCCTATCAGGATTTGATCAAAATTACATACCTTTCTGAATGACCATCAGGATTTGACAATCATCAGGATTTCTTCTCTGTAGCTTTTCTCAGAAATTCTCAAAATTCATCATTCCAAGTTCATTCACCAACTTATTGAAAGTAGCTTCAGGTAGTGGCTTGGTGAATATATCAGCTAGTTGTTGATCAGTAGGAACAAAGTGAAGTTCAATTGTTCCTTCCAGAACCTGTTCTCTTATGAAATGATATCTAATACTGATGTGTTTAGTAAGAGAATGTTGAACTGGATTTCCTATCATTGCAATAGCACTTTGGTTATTCATTTTTGAATTTCTATACGTGCAATTCCCTCGACGCCAGAGGGAATTTTCATATTTTTTTTGTACATACTTCTTAATAAAATCTCTTATTTTTTGATCTTCTTGTAGACCTTCGGAATAATTTTTTGGTTGTGTAAACCAAAGGGAATGATGACTTTGGGTTGTACCAAGTCTGAAACCGAGTGGATTTATTTTTTATCCCATACCCCCCATTAGTATACATATCCTGATATGCCATAGGTGTATATTATCACAATAAATAGGGATTTTTGAGTATGACAGGCCATAATCTAACAATTGATTTCTCATCCACATTATCTGAGCACAACAACTTCCTGCAGCAATGTACTCAGCTTCTGCTGTTGAAGTAGAGATAGACTTTTGCTTCTTACTGAACCATGAAACTAGTCTACCACCCAAAAACTGACAGCTTCCTGAAGTACTTTTCTTGTCTATTTTGCATCCTGCAAAATCAGCATCTGAATAACCACACAAACCAAAATCTGATTCCCTTGCATACCAAAGACCAAGAGACATAGTGCCTTTGAGATATCTAAAAATTCTTTTAACTGTAATCAGATGAGGTTCCCTAGGTTTTGCTTGAAATCTTGCACACAGACAGGTTGCAAACATGAATCTGGTCTACTTGCAGTGAGATACAATAAAGAGCCAATCATTCCTCTGTAGTGAGTTACATCTACCTCAGCACCTTGATCAGGATCAAGTTTGGTAGCTGTAGCAATGGGAGTACTTGCGGTAGCACAATCTTCCATGTTAAACCTTTTCAGCAAATTCTTTGTGTATTTTGACTGATTGATGAAAATGCCATCATCAGTCTGTTTAACTTGAAGACCAAGAAAATAACTCATTTCTCCCATCATGCTCATTTGATATCTTGACTGCATAAGCTTAGAAAACTTTTCACACAACTTATTGTTTGTTGACCCAAAAATGATATCATCAACATAAATCTGAACTAACAGCAAATCCTTACCATGATTCAAATAGAACAAAGTTTTGTCAATAGTACCTCTTTTGAAACCACTTTCCAGTAAGAATTGAGCTAAGGTTTCATACCATGCTCTTGGAGCTTGCTTTAGTCCATAAATTGCCTTATCCAATCTATAAACATGATTTGGATATTTAGGATCAATGAAACCAGGAGGTTGTTCAACATATACTTCTTCCTCCAGTTCACCATTTAAGAAAGCACTTTTCACATCCATCTGGAAAACCTTGAATTTCTTATGAGCTGCATATGCCAGAAAGATCCTGATGGCCTCTAGTCTTGCAACAGGAGCAAAAGTTTCATCATAGTCAATTCCTTCTTATTGAGAATACCCCTTTTCAACTAGTCTTGCTTTGTTTATGATAATTACACCATCTGAATCAGTCTTATTTTTGAAAATCCATTTAGTACCAACAATAGATCTGTTCTTTGGTCTTGGTACCAGTTTCCAGACTTCATTCCTTTCAAATTCATTCAATTCTTCTTGCATTGCAGTAACCCAATCAGCATCTTTAAGTGCATCTTCAACTTTCTTTGGCTCCTCTTTTGACAGAAAGTTATTATATAAACATTCATTTTGAGTTGCACTTCTTGTCTGAACACCTGCATTAGGATCCCTAATGATCAAATCAGGAGAATGACTTGCAGTCCATTTCCTTGCTGGTGGTAAGTCATTTCTTGATGTAGATGCTCCGCCTGGATTGGTGTTATCTTGATTAGAAGAATTTGATTCATTAGAAGCTCCCCCTGAAATATTGTTATTTCCTCCTGATGAATTATCAGGATTATCACTTGAATCAGTATCTGAGGAATTTTGTCCTGATGATTGAGTAGTATCAGTAACAGTCTGTTGTTGCTCCCCCTCAACACGTAAATCATCAGTAGCACCATTAGTAATTGATGTGTCATCAGGATTTGATGGATCATCAGGATTTGGTGACCCATCAGTATCTGATGAATTGACAGGATCTGATTCATTTCCTTCAGGTTCCTTGGTAGCTTCATTTTCAAAAACCAATCTATCATGTGAATCTTCATTCAGGCCTATTATCTTCTTATCATCAAAAGATACATGTATAGATTCCATGACAGTCCTTGTTCTCAAATTAAAAACTCTAAAGGCTCTTGATGCAGGATAACCTATGAAAATTCCCTCATAAGCCTTTGTTTCAAATTTCCCTAGTTGTTCAGGATGAGTTATGAGAACAAAACATTTACAGCCAAACACATGCAGATGCTTCAAACTTGGTTTCTTCTCCTTGATAGATTGATAAGGAGTAACACCATGTCTGTTTATCAATGTGAGATTCTGAGTATAGCATGTTGTGTTGACTGCTTCTGCCCAGAAATATGTAGGTAACTTAGCTTCTTCCAACATAGTTCTGCCGGCTTCAATAAGAGTTCTATTTTTCCTTTCAACTACTCCATTTTGCTGAGGTGTGCCAGGAGCAGATAATTGTTGAATAATTCCTTTGTATTTGCAGAATTCTTCCATTTTTGAATTCTTGAACTCAGTACCATTATCACTTCTCAGAATCTTGACTTTGTACTTTGTGGTTGTCTCAATCATTCTTACATGATCCAACAGTATTTCAGGAGTTTCATCTTTTCTGTGCAGAAAATACACCCAGGTGAATCTAGAATATTCATCAACAATTACAAGAGTGTACCTTTTCTTACTGATGGTCATAATGTTGACTGGTCCAAATAGATCAAGATGCAGCATGTGATATGGTTCTTCAATAGAGGATTCTGATTTACTCTGGAATGATATCCTTCTTTGTTTAGCCTTTTGACAAGCATCACAGAGTCCATCAGGAGTATAAAAAACTTTAGGTAATTCTCTCACTAAATCTTTCTTAACCAACTCATTGATATTGCTGAAGTTGAGATGAGAAAGCTTCTTGTGCCAATTCCAGCTTTCATCTACTGATGCTTTACTGATTAGACATGTAGGGGAGTCATCAGTATTTGAGAGAATGTTGGCTTCATAAATGTTACCATGCCTGTAGCCAATCAATGCAATCTTTCCTGTTTCTTTGCTGACTACTTCACAATGTGTGGAATAGAAGTTGACATGATAAACTCTGTCAGTGATTTGACTAATACTCAACAGGTTGTGTTTTAGTCCCTTCACTAGAGCTACTTTTTCAATGATGACATTTCCAATTATTATATTGCCATATCCCAAAGTTTGTCCAATGTTGCCATCTCCATAAGACACAGTTGGACCAGCTTTTTCTTCATATTCTGATAACAGGGTCTTGTTTCCAGTCATGTGCACAGAGCATCCACTATCCATGACTAACACATTTTTCCTTTTTCCCTACAATCAGAATAGAAACACACTAGTTAGAACATTTAGGAACCCATACTTGTTGGGTTCCTTTTCCATGCAATTTATTAATTTTAGCAGCAGAAGACTTTTTGACTTTAGCAGTCATGACAGGATTTACTCCATCAGGATTTGCTTTGTCAGTATCAGTATTAACAAAAGCATGCTTCAACTTGACATTCTTAAGGCTACTAGAATTTGCACTATTTTTAAACTTAGGTAATGGATCATAAAAGTTATAGTACAAATCATGATATTCTACAGAAGTATAAATAGAATGCCATATACTACCACAATGAAAACATGACTTCTGTGGTTTATAAAATACTGATCTACTCCTGACATCATAAATAGGAATTTCAGTACTTTTCTTTAAACTCTTTTTACAATCAATGGCAAGATGATTAAAGTTACCACAGGTAAAACAACATTTCCTAGGTGAATTTGGGATATATTTATAACCATTCTTTTTATTAATCCCAATTTTACCATTCCTGTTTCTCTTAACAGTGGGTTCCTTCTTCTTATATGTAACCTCACAAATTTTATCCTTGAGTTGTTTCTGAGACAGTAAACCTAGATTCTTAGTATCTTTACTTTTGACAAGTTTAGACTTAATAACTTTAACACTTTGATCAGAAGTAGATCCCTTTTCAAAAGTTGAATTGGAATCCTTACCAAAAACAAAATTAACAGGAGTAATCTTAGATTTGGTTTTGTCTAATACATGTCTATAGGTCTTTGGACTAACTGTCTCATCAACAACAATTTTCTCTTTCAATTTCTTATCTTCATCTGACTTATATCCTAGACATTCTTTCCAATTCTTAGAGGTATTAATCTCATGAAATTTTCTACCAGAATCTGTCCAGGTCCTGATTTTCTCGTTAGCATATTCTAAATCCTTTTCTAGTAAAGTACATTTGAGTTTCATCTCTAAATACATGTGTTTGGCATTATCACATTCTATCTGTACTTTTTGCATATGAGAAAATTCAGCTTCTAGATGCTCATTCCTTTTCCTAAGTTCAGACATCTCAGATAAGATTCTAGAATTCTCAGCAGTTTGACTTCTAAAGCTAATATGCAATGATTTTAGAAAACGTCTTAACTCAGAAGCATTATCAGTATCAAAATCAAAGACCGTATTTAATACCTTATCATCAAGAATAGCAGTATCATCAGTATTGGCCATTAGAGCATAGTTGACCACCTCAGTATCAGATTCTGAGGAAGAGTCCATCCAATCCTTGCTTGATGTGATGAGTGCCTTTGTCTTCTTGCACTCAGAAGCAAAGTGACCCATACCATTACACTTGTAGAATCTAACATTTGACTTGTCAAATTTGCTACCCTTGCTTTCCTTTTTGATATGCTTGTCTTTGTCTGTATTGAAGGTCCTTTTCTGGAAGTTGCCTTGTCTTCTAGCTTTCCTGAACTTCATCTTTTTGAAACCTCTGACAATCATAGCAACCAACTCTTCCATTTCTGAGTCAGAAGAGTCATCATCAGTATTGGCATCAGGATTGCTATCAGTATCTGATGAAGAGTCATCAGGATCTGACTCAACTATTCTTGATTTCCTTCTAGAGACCTCCATAGCTTTTCCTTTTGATTTAGCCTCTACATTCAAGGCAATGGTCTTTGCCTTGCTGCTTTTCTTATTCTTTTTCTGTTGAACCTCAAGATCACGGGTTCTTAGCATTCCATATACTTCATCAAGAGACACAGTGTTGAGATCATACTGATGTCTAATGATCGAGGTCTGTGTATCCCATTCTTCAGGTAAAGCTCTTAGAAACTTGGTGTTAGAATCTTCAGTTTCATATTCCTTGTCAACTAAAGATAAACTGTTCAGGAGTGTCAGAAATCTATCATATAAATCAGTCAGGCTCTCATCAGGTTTAGCATCGAATTGTTCATATTCTTGAATCAAAAGAGCCCTTCTGTTTTTCTTGACAGATGCAGATCCCTGGCATTGAGTTTCCAAGGTATCCCAGATTTCTTTTGCAGACTTGCATGCAATCACTCTGTTGGACATGACAGCATCAAGACTACTGTGCAAAATATTCTTTATCTTTGGTTCTCTGAGTACATGAGCCTTTTCTTCTGGAGTCCATTCACTCTTCGCCTTGACCACATAATGTTCAGGTACAGTTTCTGTTCGTTCTACAATCCTGGTTGGAATATATGGTCCATTACGAATCCTGTCCAAGTAGTCATGATCCATAGCCTCCAGGTACATCAACATCTTTACCTTCCATGTTGGATATTCTGATTTCTTCAGAATGGGAATTTTCATACTTTCATACTTGGTTGTCGACATCTTAGATCTTATCTGATTTAAAAATAAATCAGTCTGCTCTGATACCAATTGTTGCCCAGTAATAAACAATTGTAGAAGGGGGTTGAATACAATTGTATAAGATTCTCGACTTAATAAGATATGAATCACAAATATGAAAGAATAATAACAGTTTTATTAGTTCTGATATAAAACTGTTACAAAACTCTCTCAAGAAATTCTGATGTTCTTGAGAGCTGCTAGGTTACAAATATACTCGTGTGTGTGATCGATATGTTCACCACATAAATCAAAACCTAAACTGTGTTTATATACTACACAGCTTCTCTATCAATTACATGATAAGTCCTAATCAATAACAAAGATTGAAACATATCCTAAATTGATAGCTGCATTCCTACAGACCAGGAACCGACAGAATAATCTTCCTTATTTAACTAGACTCCAAATATAACTCAAAGTAGGAATCCTGATTAGCTTCCAGTCCTGATGATCAATCCTGATCCCAGTCCTGATATTCATCCTGATCCTGACGATCATGCAATCCTGATGACTATGCATTACTGATGACATCAGCAATCCTGATCAGTTGAGTCTAGATCCTGACAATCATTGAATCCTGATCTAACATTGTCATTCTTTCTTGGACTACAAGTGTATCAAAGACAAGATGGAATATTCATTTGTCAGTCCAAGTACATCAAGGATCTTCTAAAGAAGTATCAAATGGAAGACTCATCTATGGCAAAGACTCCAATGCCAACTGCCACTAAGTTTGATAAGGACGAAACCGGTAAGAATATTGATATTACAAGCTACAGAGGTATGATAGGCTCATTACTTTATCTCACTGCAAGTAGACCAGACATTATGTTTGCAACATGCTTATGTGCTAGGTTTTAGTCTGATCCAAAAGAATCTCATCTTATAGCTGTTAAACGTATCCTTAGATATCTTAAGGGAACCCCAAATCTTGGAATTTGGTACCCTAAGGATACAGGATTCGATCTTATTGGCTCTACAGACTCAGATTTTGCAGGTTGTAAGATTGATCGGAAAATTACTTCAGGAAACTGTCATTTTCTTGGACGAAGGTTAGTTTCCTGGTATAACAAGAAACAACACTCAGTATCCACATCGACATCTGAAGTTGAATACATAGTTGCGGGTAGCTGTTGTGCTCAAATCTTGTGGATGAGGAACCAACTCCGTGACTATGGGCTTTTGTTGAACAAGATTCCAATATTCTGCGACGACACAAGCGCCATAGCAATCTCCAACAACCCAGTTCATCACTCGAGGACCAAGCACATTGATATCATGTATCATTTTATCCGAGAGCATGTCATGAATGGAACTGTGGAATTACATTTTGTACCCACAGAGGAACAAATTGTAGACATCTTTACTAAACCGCTTGATGAATCCACTTTTTCTAAGCTGGTTGGTGAACTTGGGATGTTAAATCTTTCTAATTGATTAATTAGAATTCAATAACTGCAAGATAATACTAATAAGTCCACGGGTTTAAGAATTTCCATATCCTTAGGACTTGTGAACTTATTTTCAGGAATAATTCTCGTAAGTTAGAATTATATGCTTAATTATATGTCATATTTATAAATAATATATCTTCTAACATTTAATTAGCAAATAATCTTAAAATTGTTTAAGTGATAATATTTGTTCTAAATATTATGCATTTATTCAATCCAGATTAATTTAATTTTGTTTCATACAAAGTAAAATAATGAAGCATAATTAATTAGATATTTATTGATTTATATCAGTTAATGATATTCAGTCAATTTTATTCTAAATTAATTGTGAATTTTATTTTTTGTGAATTTAAGTGATTTTTGATATTTAGAAATTCACAGGAAGTGGAAAGTTTGTTTTTAAACTGGTTTCTGGTTTAAAAGTGAAGGAGAAGCAAAATCTATCGAATATCAAGTTCGATAGTTTTTAGGTTCTTTATTAAAAATCTATCGAAGTGTTTAAATGCATCTCGATATGTTTCTGAATAAGGAAAGTAAAAACCATCGAAGTATTTATTCGATAAATTTTGAAAAAGGACAGAAATCTATCGAACAATTCTATGTTTTTCAAATTCATAATTTTCGATAGTTTTCAGTTTTTAAAGTATGTTAACTTTCGATAGTTTTTGTAAAAGTCTGTTTAAATTCTGATATAAATCCATTTCGATAGTTTTTACAAAACTATCGAAGTGTGATTTGACTTTTATGCCCATAAACAAAAACAATCAACAATACATTTTAAAAACTATCGAATATGAAATTACCTTTTTACCCATGTCAGTATAGTAAGTACAAATGTGGTACTTAGAAGTTTTTTTCTCTTATTCTTAGATCTAAGTTATTGAAATATATACTTACAAATATATACAAGCACATAACCAAATTCTCTCGAGAGATTCACTACGCCATAAGTGGGATTAGCAACACCTGAAAAAGTGTGGTTATAGCCCAAAAAACTGTTGGTAAAAGGAAAAAAACAGTCTATGGCTACACTTTGACCAAATTTGAGGGTGTTAGAAAAATGGCCGCTACCATAGGGGTCTACGCCAACACTTTTGTAGTTTTTGGTAACACGGGAGAAATGTGTAGGCGTAGACCCCTACGCCAACACTTTTTATTTCTGTGGCTACATATTATTAGTTGTTGCTATAGATCTATGCCAACACAGTTATCTTTGTAGTAACACTACTAATAGTATTGCTATAGACCTATGCCAACACATTTTCAGTACTACTGTAACACAAAATTATGAAACACTTAGATGTTTTTACCAACACCCTTACCACTATGCCTACACTTTTTCTTAAACATTTTTAGATTTTGTGCCAACACTTTGCTATACTTTTGCCAACACATAAAGACTAAATACTTTGGAGTCAATGGTTACACTTTGCATGCTTTTTACCAACACTTTAAATACAGAATAACAACATATGACATTGAAATATAGAACTTCCCATTCAAAATATTACCAAACATTCCAATACATAAACAGGCTGTCCAGAAACCATTTCAATACATAAAAAACCATCCAAAATAACTACATCAAATTCACACCATTCCAATACATAATAATCAATCATCCATATCTACTGCATTAACCAACATCTAAAACCCAACTCAACTACCATGGAGTAGCTAAGCCTAGAAGACCTCAAATCAGCCAACCTTAATGATTTCTCAGTTGCATCTTTTGCGGCCATGGCAGCATCTATATATTTTGTGCAGTCAATTGACAATTCCTCATCTCAGAATGCGTCAATAGATTACTTTAGTGTGATCGAAGCCCATATATGGTGCAGTGTACGGTGCCCAACCCTTCTAAGTAGCAGTCATTAGTGGGTGATGCTAAAAGGAATCAGCATACTAGTGTTCATCTTCTTCCAGAAAAAATAAATCCTGCAACAAAAAAAAAATTTCAGTTCTGTAACTATGATAAGCAAAAAAAAAGGGAAAAAAGTTACAGCAGCAATGGAAGCAAATCAAGAACAGTAATGAACAGTACAAAAAGTGTCCTCAACTCCTAATTGGTCCTTTGAAAATAACATTGGTGTTACTTCGAAATTTTTTGCATATTGAGGAGGAGGACAAGCTTCTTTTACAATAGTTAAACAAGGTTTCACATAAATGAAGTCTTTCTTGTAAGTATCACAAAGATCACTGCACAACCCTGACATTCATTTAGAGATACACATGCAAACCTTAATGAAAACCATACTTCAAAAATATAGAAGGGATACACATGCAAACCTCTTAAAAGATGCAAAATTCCAAACGAGTGATCCAATCGCGTCCCATAACACGCAAATTATACCTTGTCACCGTGTTTCTTGAGCTCGAAAATATCAGCAAAGTCGTACAGCCTAGCCGTTCTTATTTTATTTCAGCTGTGTATACATGAGACATAGGAATTAGTAAGAATATTATATAATTTAATAACTTGCTTGTAATTTACAATTTTTAACATATATTTTAATGCAACTTAAAATTTAATTTTAAAATTAATTAATTTTGGCTCACCCCCAGTTTTGGTTCTAGCTCCGCCCCACTATACACCCTGTATTTGTGACTGTATATGTTCTCTCCCTCCATGGCCAGCTCGACAATGTACTCAACAGTGTGAGAATGAACTACATTTATTGAAAACCACCAAACTAACCTTAATAAGGTACCAAATGTTATGATTACAGAGGGTGACATTAATTATCCTTAACCACCACCTATTACACCTTCTTTGCAATAAAGCCCTTTTTCTAGCTTACGCACCAATACATACTGAGATAATACATAATGTTTGTATCATAAATATAATAGTAGTGTTTAGCTACCCTTTATAAAGTTAGTAGAACATATCTATGTACATTACAATGATACATAGATTCTTGAAGGAAATTGTTGGTGGTGATTATAACAAGTTAAGGATCACTTGAAAATATACAATAGAAAATTCATGGTCAATGATTATGGTGCCACAGTTCTGAATCAAATGATCATATTGATAATTGGTACCAAGTCCATCAGATTATAGATGTATCTTCCAAGTCGCTAGAAGTGATTACCTGGACTGAGGCCAAGATATAACAAATATGTTGATGCCTGTCTATCCCTCTTTATAAAGCTTTGAAGCGGTTAATCCCTTGGTCCAGGGCCTCTAGGCTGATCAAAACAGAACAATTTACGATTAGGAAAAAAAAGCAAGGAAAAAATGTTGAATAACTTAAACAGTGAAGCATGACCTAACGTAAAAGGGTCAAAAGGGTGAAGGATACCTGCTTCAATGACATTGGGAACATCAGCAACCCACATTGCTCTGGGGTCCTAACAATTTCTTTCGTTTTACACCTCCGTGATTTGCCAACTGCAGCACAAGAAACTACATCTCTGCGCGCATGTCATGTTGCTTGCACTTCTATTTTACACATAATGTCAAGAAGCAACTCAGTGATAAATTTTCCCATCTGCTCTGATCAACTGTTGTAGATGGATATAAAGACCTTTCAGGGGCTACATAAGACATCCTCCAACCAGTCCCACACTTACGCTCAACCATCCTCCTTGAACTTCTCTCTGAATCCCCATTCCTCTGAAAACTGCGCAGTAAACATCTATATGGCATTTTCTAAGAAATATTTCTGCGCCCAACCTGAAGTTAATGTCTATAAAGATTGATCCACAAATAATTTTTCGCGATTACATAAATTTATCTAATTTCATATGCCATGGTAAGATGACCCTACTAACATAGAATGTACTTCTTCGGTTGATGCAACAATTTACACATACACAGAAACACACACAACTTAACTGGAAAATTCATTACCGGTTAACAGAGGAAGGCAAAACAAGAGGGCTATTATTGAAATGTAAGCATACACGTTCGTACTGTCCATCCATGTCTGTTACCAATGTAAGCATTTAACAAAAATCTGAATAACCTTCATGAAAGAATATGATGCAAAAAGGTGCCAGAACCTTGATCCAGGTTCTACACACAGTCATACTGAATAAGTGGAACAAATTTAATGATCTTACCATTGCTTTCTTAGAGTAGATGCTATGGTAGGTGAACGAAATATTTGAAATCATTGCGCTTGTGAATCCCAACCAGTTGAAAGAAAGCACAGTCAGTTATTCCATTGATACACCTAGAATAACAATTAAAAGGTGTAACTGATATCAGGGATATGACCAGCACTTTTAGATTAAAAACTGAAAATTCAAGTTACAAAATCAGATCGGATTTGGAAACTAGAAAACTCATTGGCATAGCTATAAAAAAAGGCATCTCTCCTAGATTATGACCAACTTTAAACGATGCCCATTCTATGACCAACTTTAAAAGAAACACATAAGGCAATTTCCAACCTAGTGCACACTTCCAACATCCAATTAGGATCATGGACTCACGTTCTAGTTCTCGTTGGCCTAGAGTGCAGGTTCAATTTCTAATGTTAATAACGCTATTTACAGTATATAATCAATGACCAAAAGAATAAAGAAGTTCTGAAAACGCACCAACTTTCACTGTAAGATACGTTTTCTATAATTCAGAGAAAATATTGAAGGTTCACCGCAACCCTTAAAACAAGTAGACAGGCCTACATTACAGTATTATCTAAAACCATCCTACAAAAATGGGATGGGTTTACTCACTCATCCCACCCGAATCTTAGATAACTTGTACACAAATACCCATTCCAAACAAAGAACAAAACTACCCGATTATGTTGCAGTCTCTGGTTTTTTAGTTTCCATTGGCTCTTCAGAGGCCAGTGGAACCTCAGTTCCAGGCGTATTCTCACTACCGTCCTTGCTGGCACTGTCAAAATTTTCTGAACCCTGAGACTGATCACCACTTGGGGATGAAACTTCAGGTGTGGCTGGCTTAGCCAGCTTTGGTTTTGGTTTCGTCATTATCGGTCTGCAAAATCTGTACAAGCAAAAAAAATATAAGAAATTCATGATGAAACTATATACTACACCAAGGACGAAAAGTGAGGAACAGGACCAAAGAGACCAAATGGAAGATCATGCTTTGAAGTTGGCATAACCCTGGTACGCCTCCAATCTTATGATAAAGGTTGAAGCAGACTGTAATAAAGTAGGAGGGGAACTATATAACCATATTACTATGTCTAGCTACAGCCTAGCTAGGATATGCTTGCAAGCTCTACTAACATTCCAGTTCAGATATGATTTGAGAAAACTTTTGGGGTCTAGCATTTTTGTACATATAATATTTCCATAAAGATGATATGTCCAGAGTCCAGACATAAGACCGGGCGTCCTCGCCAACCAATCAAAATACCATAGCAAGGGTATGAAATGAAATACCCATAAGAAACTCATTCGGTGACATTTCCCATAAATATAGAACCTCACCTGTCAAGAGCTTCAGCTTTCCTTTTCACATCAGTTGACAAAAGAACTAGAGTTGAATGTTTAGATAATGAGTCATGCTGCTGTTTCTTCTCTCTTAACCAAGCCTCTGCTTGTGCACATTCATTCAAAACCTATACACCCACACAAATGTGACTCTGCAAGGTACAGTAATTAACTTTTTGATCATCAGAAATGAAAAAGAAAGTTACTAATTCATTAACCTTCTGTTTCTCAGCAACTAACCTAATTACAAGGCATCTCTCCCTTCTACTAAGCAATGAAAACATTCACAATCAACTAAAGTAAATTCAGCAATCTTTGAAATTTAAAAAAAGTTTTCGATCATTCACTAAAGCAAAAGAGATAGAACTCATAGTTTATGTAAATGTGAGCCTAACACAACAACTTTACAGACCCTAACACAAGCAACTTTCAAGAGCAAAATTAGATACAACTAACAAATCAGCACGCATAATATACTCAAAACATTCAAAATTGAAACAATTAAAAACAAGAAGTGTTAGTAAGAAGATGACCTGAAAAGCCCTAATTTCTTGTGAAGAAGATTGAACCCAAAATAGACAAAATCGAACAAGCCCTAATTTCTTGTAATTGAACCCGTAGAGAACCCAAGTCAAGCCCTAATTTCTTGTAATTTACCCCGTAGAGAACCCAATGTATTCTGAAGATCCGAAGAAGATTGTGCTCGAACACTAATTTCTTCTAATTGAACCCATAGAGAATGTTACTGAAAAGCCCTAATTTTTGTGAAGAGAGAAAGAGAGTTGAAGAAGAGAGAGTTGAGAGTGAGAGAGAGCGAGAGAGAGTTGAGAGTGCGAGAGAGTGAAAATAATTTAGAATTGACCCGGCTTAATAATTCAGTGAATTTTTGGACAAAAATTGTCCCGCTTGGACCAATTCCCTGAGCCCGCCCATTTTTTTAACATTACTTGGTAACACTTTTTTGAAAGAGCAACGGCTACACGAACTTTAGTGTTAGCATAGATACGGGATGAGGTCTACGGTAACACTGATTTGTAGTAATGCTAACACTGAATAAAGGTGTAGGCTTAGACCATTTTTAAGACATATATGGTTACACTTTTGCTTGAAACACTGAAAAAAGCGTAGCTATTGCCCATATATGGCGTAGTGATTTCTTCAATTTTTACCGTGAAAAACTTAAGAAAATCAAGAATTATAACAGTAAACTTCGTTTTACTGTCTAATTGTTGTTTGATAGTGATTGCCTTGAGTTTTCCGTACGAGTTTCATAAGAAACCATCGAGAGACCTAATTCGAATTTCTAGACTTGATAACTATTCTTAATACTTGAGATTTAGTTGTTAACTAATTAAGTTCTTGAGTTTAGTATTAATTTAAAGTTATCGAATTGCAAAAATTAGGGTTCTTGAATTGGGATTTTTAATTTGGTTCGGTTTTGATAGTTAAGAAAAAGGGTTATTAAGGTTTATTAATTAGCAATAATTAATTAGGTTTATTTTTTGTTTTAATTTATAATTTTTTGGACTTTGTTAAATTTCAATGGCCGGAGAATTTATTATCACCAAGACGAACCACGTCTCGTTTCAAAACGTGCAATCCATCTCGAACTTACAATTTCGTGCATGAGCACAATTTTTGAACTCACATTCTTTGGTGGCATACGCCTTAAGTACTCCAACAGTTCTTTGTGTTGATCAATTAACTGAATTGTACACCACTACCCCCGACACGTCGGAAAATAATGTATTAGCTTCCAGTTTTGTTGTGCCAGGGGGCAGAACAATAAGGGTGATGGAACAAGATGTGAATAGAATTTTACATTTTCCTACTGAAAATCTTGTTCTTGATCCCACCACTGAAGAAATACATGCTTTCTTCACTCTTATTAGAAGTCAACAACCTAACTTCTTTATAGGAGAGTTTCTGAAGCATTATCTAACTAAGCACTGGAATTTTTTCTTTCACACACTTATACATGTTTTTACTGCCAAGACTACAAATCTGCATGGCATTCCTTTATTTCATCAGAAATTAGGGTTTGTTATTGCTCACAATAGGCATATTAACATTGGCAGGTTAGTGATTGATCAGATTATTCAATACATGGGACCTTTGGAAGAAAGAACAGGGCAGTATGATGTGCTTTTTGTCTATCCAAGGTTTCTACAATTGATTTTGAATGATGTGTTAACAGATGCTGAGAGAGAAATCTTTGCAGAGGAGGAGAGGAAGGAGTGCATCAAGATGAAGAGTAATAGAGTAATGCAATAACAACTCTCATTAAAAAGAATCATCTTCCAAAGGTACCTACTGTTCTGACTGATTATCTACGAACGGTACCTCTGCCACTTCTACTCCTAGGGGAACAGGTAAATCAATGTATGAATCCTGAGCCCGTTATTCCTCCAGAAGCTGCACCAATGGATGTAGATCCAATAATAGAGCCCTCAGTGGCCATTCCCGACCAAGAGGTTGAAATCCAACAGCCTCTAACCACGGTCCAAGAGCCTTTGGAAGAACTAAATGAAAATCAAACAGAAGCTCCTAACCCTACTATACCAACCAAATAAATAACTGTGAGTGTAGAGGGAGATAGTGCCAAAGCAGCACCACATAAGGAGAAACACACTTCAACAACAGCTCTGCCTTCTGCTAAAAGAAGAAGAATTGAAACCAAGGCATCTGTTGAATTTTCATTACCGTTTTCCAATGAACCTCTAATCGATTTTTCTGAAGCTGATTGGGCAGCTATTACAAAAGCCATATCTGAACCCCTAACCCAATCTAAGGATGGAAAATTGATGGAATCTTCCAGTTCTCCGACCATGTTACGGTCAGGACCACTGAATGTCGGTTCCTTAGTGAACCAAGAGTCTTCACAGACGTTGAGAGAAGGCTCTGACCTAAATGCACAATCTGAAGGGTCATTGCCTAACTCCCCAGATGGAACATATCTGGATCCTACGGGTACCGGGTCTGACATAGGTGCATATCGGCAACTCGGTAACAATGAATCAATTTCATTTGAGGAGTTACCTGAGGATATGTCTACAAAGACTTCAGAGGGAGTTTCAGGGCCTCTTCTTTCAAATGAGCCTGATTCTAACCCCCCAGAGATTCAAACTCTGGATCCTTTTAAGGATAAATCATCGCAAGATGATCGACTACTTGGTTTAACCAAGGACGGGGACATGTGAAGCCCCATTGCACAACCAGTGACCTCCTTAAGGACGGTTACAGTGATTTCCCTTGTAGGTACATCTAAAGCTAAGGATTTGATTAAAAAAAAAACACATTCACCTGGCCTGAGTGAGAAAGAAATAATGAGTGAAACACCAACAGAAACGTTGAGTGCACACCCAGATCCAAATGTGAGGAGTGACACCCAAACCCTACCGAATATTCATGATCTGCTACCACCTACTGAAAGGGAACTTCAAGTTCAAACCACTCTTAAAGAAATGACAGTACATGACAAAGAGGGAAATGCCTTATTCAAAGTCCCTCTCCGACCCTCCTTTGCTCAAGGGATCCTCCTCCAGTAAAGTTGATAATTCATTATCTATGGTTCAATAGAAAATTGACTTGGCTGCAGCTGATTCCAGAAGAACATATAGAGCATTGAGCAGTGCATCTGGCACAAAGGAGGCTGTTGATTCACTGAAGAAACATGCCATGGAAGAGCTGATTGATTTAAGAGCGGACGTCAAAGAGCTAAGAGACAGATTCACAAATGAAGTACATGTAATTCAGCAAGGTCAGGAATCTCTGACGGAGGACGTTTTGGTTGTTCGTGACGCACAAGCAAAGGTAAAAGATGCAATGAACAGTCTGTCAAGAGTGGAATCTCGCCTCAATAAGAGATTAGATAGAATCGAGCAGTCGACCAACTCAAGACTAGACAATGTTGACAAAAAGCTTGCTGCGGTGGAAGAGATTACAAAAGACATTGTCCTTTATATGGAAAATCAAGCTGACGGTATGGAGTCTATCTAGAATATGCATAAAGCTCAACAAGCTGGTCCCTCGACCCACTTTACGGAGGATTACTTTATGGAGGATTACTCAACTAAGGGGGGAGAAGGGAGCAGTAATGGAAACACCAATTCCGATTAGACAGTACTGGGTTGAAGAACTTAAAGATGAACATGAAGAGGAGTTTGAAGTAGAGATTGAGCCAACACACGAAGAGCATGAACCATATTATTGAACATCCAATTATTGATAATATTATGGAAGAATCTGGTGAAGCAAACCCTCTATTAGAAGAACAAGAAGATGCCTTGGAAAGACTAAACGCTGAAAGAGCCGAGAGAGAAGCAAGGCAGGCTGAGAAAGAGAAGCATCGTGCAGTTCAAAGATCGGAAAAGCTAAAGAGGTTTAAGATGTATGGTGAATTAAGGAAGAAGAAGATGTTAGATTTAGCACAGAAACAAGGAAAGGACTAAGAGATGGCTTACAAAACATTTTGTGGAGTTGAAGACGGATTGGAAGTCAACGACAACACTGATGTGGAAGTGATCTTTCAGGACATTAAAAGTGCAAATCCAGACACTCTAACCTACTTCACAACATTAAGACATTCCATTATCTACCTGAAAGCTGGAGTTAAAGCATATGGTGCCTGGAACATAATCATTAGTTTCATCAACAAAGGTACAATTGTGATCTCCACCAAATTCTTTGAACAGAGATCATATACAGATCTGCAGGTGATACTCATCAAGATCCAAAGAAGCACAAAGCTAAATGAACTGCTCCGTGAGCATGTTAAGGAAATCTTGATGAAGGTCAGTCCAGAAGTAAGTGATGACACTCCCATGGTAATGTTTATGAAGAACGACATCTTCAGAATCTGCTACCTGGATGCGGTAAAACTGAAGTATTATCCAAATAACTATTTGATATCAGTTGAAAAGGACTTGAGATCCACTGGATTCAGCACACCAGAAAAGACAAGAGTTGCAAACACTCTAAGGAACCATCTCATAGAAAATATGCCTTTCTACAGGAAGAGAGTTGAACGAGGATTGGAAGTGCATCCCAAACTACCAACCATGCCAAAGCATAATCAGAGGGATGTCAGTATTGCATGGGTTTGGGCTGGTGTTGGTCAGGAGGTAGAATATATTGGAAGACATATCATTAGAGCTATCCTAAAACCTTGTGAACCACTACACTATCCAACGGTGATTGATCATCAAGCAGCAAATTCAGATCATGTGGCTGAAGAAGGTAAAGTCCTTGTGGACTGAAGACGAAACAAAGAACTATCTGCTCAGGCTAGAGGATCAACTTCATTGTTAAACTTTTTATTGTTCTTTGTAATTTAGATATCTGGAAATGTAAATATTTAATCCAGAATACAATTAATATTATTAATCTGTTGTACTTTCATTAGTTTCGTGTTTCCATTGGTTAGTTGAGTTATCCTCTAGGTATTTGCTTGTCAAACTCTAACAATCAAATAGGGGGAGATTGTAAAGCATAATGTAACGTAATATGTAACAGAGGTAACTATAACTCAACACAGGAACAAGACAGACAATAATATTAACTGAAGCACATGAATCCATAAGAACAGAAGACATAGTAAACTCAAGAAATCAAAATATGGTATGTATTCTTGAAGTCCGTAAACAGGTCATGGAAATAAGTTCATTAATATGTTCATGCCTCAGTGAAAAATAAAGAATCGAGACTTTCAAGACTACAAAAGTATTTGTATGATACAGAGTTAGTACCAAATGATTTCAGTGATTTTATAATGAAGCAACCAAGACGGCAAATGACTTGTCAATTGTATTGTATTGAAGACATAGAGGTTTTGATCAGTGTTAGTCATATGTGAACCAGACCAGTTGCACTAGGTGTTAGCACAATTGAAGAAGATCAACATGTTTTATCGTCTCAGAAGAAATTGATTTAAGTCAGACCTGATACATCCTGGAAGTTAAAAGAAATATTGATAAGGTATGTTAAGGTTAAATTGAAGTGCAATATCCTTACTGCAAAGAGAAAGAATCATCAAGGATCAAACTGCAATTAAGGGAGTTCGATAGTTTTCCTTTTAGGAAACCATCGAAATAGAAAAGGAGATTCTTTTGAAAACCATCGAAATGGTGAAAAACCATTTCGATAGTTTCTTAAATAGAAACCATCGAAGTGGGCAGAAAGAAGAAGTTTGATAATTTTATTTATAAAACTGTCGAACTAAATTTAGAAAAACAAGATATTCATTTCGATAGATTTTTATTTAAATCTATCGAACGAAAGAAATATCTTGTCTTCGATGGATTTTTTAAATGGAGTAGGTGTTTGCATTCAAGGCTCTCAGAAGGTTGGTGAGGAAATGGACGGCTGAGATTTTTCTAGGCCTTCGATGGTTTTCTCAAAGTCTACATTGTGTGAAAGAAGACAGTGCCTTCGATATTCATTCGGTATTGGCACATGCTTAGTACAGTAGAACCTCGATAAATGAATACTCTTGGGACCAATAAAATATATTCATTTAGCGAGATTATTTATTTATCGATTAATGAATATTTTATTCAATTATCGATAAATGAATATTTATTCATTTAGACAATATTTTTATTCTATTTTATTACGATAATGATGTTTTAAAATTTAATATACAAATGTATCTAGAAGATAATATTTAAAAAATTAAAATTTTATTATATATTATCTTCACACTCAATAATATGCATACATGAATTATTATAATGTGATAAAAATATGTATTATGAATATTTATGTAATGGTTCTCTGTCGGACTCTATATAAGAAGTTCTCTCTTGAATGCCACCCAGTATTAATATACTTAAGAGTCTATTAAAATATATATGAATTTTTTGACTAGATTGCATATATCATAAAATTTATATCGCTTTAATTTTAGTAAATATTCATTTATATTTATATAGGGCCTTTAAAGATTCCAATAAAATTTATTCATTAATACATTTAACGAGATTATTCATTTACTACATTGTCCCAAGTTGGGACCGAAAAATATTATTCATTTGACGAGGTTATTCGTTTATCGAGGTTCTACTGTAGTTGCATAGTCGTTGTGATCCATCGGTCTATTGGTTCCTTTTTAATTCTTTAGTTTATTTTGAAATACATATATACATTTCATGGATATTTTAAAAAATATAATTGCAATGTAATTTAATATTTTTCATCTCATTGAGACAATAATTTAAGTTTTTTCCGGGTTATCCTAATGATTTGCAACAAAATTTTGATCAATCACTTTTTTAAAAATTTCACATCACAAAGCTGGTAATTAAAACTTTCAACAATGCTAATATACAAAAGAAAAATGCTAGTACCCCAAAAATTGTTACATTTTTTTCCCAAAATCTATGTGGCACATGAATAAATGGTTATATTAATTTATTAAATAATATTAAAAAGTCATGTGTTAACTCCAAAACATTAAAATGCTATACTCAAACACTTAAGAGCATCTCAAAATCTACTATGAAACACTTAAGCAAATCAAACAACACTTAGTAAAATCTTAATAAAATCTTAGAATGCTTATAAAAATATAATTGAAAAATAAAATTTCAGTATATTAAATAATATTAAAAAGTGATATGTTAACTTGTTTCATGAATTGAAAGATTAAAAACCCAAAAATATAAAAAATATTCTATTAAAACACTTAAGAAAATCTCGTAAAAAATATAATTTTCGTGTATTTTTGTAATAATAATATTGAATTTATCATTTTTAAAGTAAGATACCTTTAAAATATAATTTTCGTGTATTTCTGTAAAATATAAAACACTAAAGCGAATCTTTAAAATATTTTTAGTATGTTTTTTAATAATATCTAACTTTTAAAATACATAAACCAATCTTATAATAAATATTTAATAAAAGAAATATCTAAACATATTAAAAGAGTCAAATATCTTAATTTCGTTTAAAAAATGAATACGCCAATTTTTATAAAAGAAAAAATATTTAAACTATACATTATTAATAATATAACTCTGAAACACTTAAGAGAATCTCGTAAAAAGTAAATTTTTTATGTATTGCAAAATTGAATTCCATTATATATTAACATAACATACATTCTCCAAAATAAGAATCTTATAACTCTTAAGCGAATCTTACAACACTTAAGATACTTATATTTGAAAACAACTAACAAGTAAAAATCTCAATTAATTAAACAAAATTGAAAATTCATGCGTTAACTTGTTAAATGAATTAAAAGATTAAAAATCCCAAAAAATTAATTTTATTGTACTAAAACACTTAAAAAATCTCAATTCACAAGAACACTTTTGAAAATGTGATTTGCAAAGGACTATAGTTAAGTTAATTATATTAAAATAACATACATTCTCAAAATCTACTTTAAAACACTTAAGCGGATTTTATAACACTTAAGAAAATCTTAAAGTGGCTTATAATTAAAAACAACTGAAAAATGAAAATCTCTATTTATAAAACAATATTAAAAGTTACGTTAAATTATTTAATGAATTGAAAGATTAAAAACTCCAAAAAATTTAAATATTATGCTAAAACACTTAGGAGAATCTCGTAAAAATTATATATATTTTTAATTATGTAAATGATCATATTGAATTTCATTTTTTTCAGAATAAGATACTTTCTCAATATTACTCTGACTTAAGCAAATCTTTAAAATATTTTTAGTACGTCTTTTATAATACTAAATTTTAAAATACATATACAAATCTTATAATAATACTAAATAAACAAAAAATCCAAGCTTATAAAAAAGTCAAATTTCTAAATCTACGCTAATTTTAATAAGAAAATTAAATATGTTAAACTATAGATTATTCTGAATATTACTCTTAAATAGTCAAGAGAATCTCGTAAAAATATAAATTATTTACATCTTTTGTAAAAATGACAATATTGAATTTCATTACATTAAAATAACATACATTCTTAAAATCTACTCTCAAACACTTAAGCTAATATTACAACACTTAAAGAGAATCTTAATAAAATCTTAATGTGTCTTTTACTTAAGAACAACTGAAAAATAAAATCTCTATTTATAAAAAAATATTAGGAAAATCATATGTTAACTTGTTTAATGAATTGAAAGATTAAAAATCTCACAACATTAAGATAAATTGTACTAAGACACTTAACAAAATCTCGTTACATATTTTTCGTAAACGATGTTGAATTTCATTTTTTCAAGATAATCTGTTTTCTCAAAATTACACTAAAACACATAATCGAATCTTTATATATCATAAAAAAGACGAATAGTGAATTTTATAATATCATATATTCTTAAAATCAACTTTTAAATGGCCACCATGAAATTCTATTAAGTGTTTTGTATAAAAATCATATATTCGAAAAAAAATCATAAATTTTAAATTACACATTATTCAGAATATATGACTCTTAAATACTTAAAAGAATCTCGTAAAAAATTAATTTTTTACATAGTCTATAGAAAGACAATTATGAATTTCATTATATTTTAATAACATACATTCTCAAAGTCTACACTAAGACACTAAAAATGTTACAACATTTAATAAAATCTTAAAATACCTTAAACTTCAAAATAATTGAAAAATAAAACTTAAAAATGTTACATATAAGAATATTATAATAAACATTGAATGAACAAAAATATAAAAGCTTATAGAAAAAAGTCAAATCTCTAAATATAATATTAAATATGAATACACAAATTTCTATTAAAAATTCAAATATTACTCTTAAACATTTAAGAGAATCTTATAAAAATAATGTTTTACAAATTTTGAAGACAATTGTGAATTTTATTATATTAAAGTAGCATAATAAAATCTCCAAATGCCTTGTTGGTTATATAATATAATAATATTATATTAGATATGCTTCTGTAAAAATATTATTGATTCAGATAAAAAAATTCTGTAATTTTTCATGTTAAAATTTTGTGAATGTACTAATAAGATTATATATCAAAATAATATTATATTAACCTGATTGCTTTTTTTGAATGGATTAAGATAAGGATATAGAATCTTTACCTATAGTGTAACTGAATTCATAATTGAAGAAATAATATATGGCAAGTGTATAATTGGTAGATAACTTGGTAGTGATTTTAGAGAAATACATATGTATAAAATGAATTTTCAGTTTACAAATACTATCCTTGTAGTGTAAAATAATTAAGATACTAATTAATATGTATAAGATATGGGACATAGGATTAAAAAGAGATGAATGGTAAAGATCATAGGTCTCTCGGTCTCTCACTAAGCAATAGTCTCTCTTGAACCTTCACATATATATATATATATATATATATATATAGGGGTTTACTCCAATAAAAACCACTCTTAGACTACAAACTACAAACTAAATAATTTTAGTGATTTCTGTAAGAATAAATAGTGATTTCAGTATAGATCTAGCTATTTATTTTTATATACGTATAAATTTAGTGATTTTACGGTACAAAATCTGTAATTTACGTATAGATCTGGAGAAAAAATCACTACATTTACGTAGGAATCAATATTTATTCTTACAAGAATCACCAACATTTTAGTGATTCTCGCAAGCATAAATATCTTTGGCATATATCAAATATGGTATGCAAATTGATCGTTGGGAGATGGAGAAAAATACGGTGAAGTCGGATTTCAAAAAAAGCTCTCTGATTGACGGGAAAAGTCAAATTAAAAACGGAGGGGAATAGGTGTGATTGTGTGTGGGAGGATGTATTTTAGTTGTGTGTTGTGCATATAGGGGGCCATTAGATTATATTAATCTAAGGGTTTAGATTGGTTTTTAGTTTGTATTTTAAAAAAGGTTTGGTTTTTAGTTTTCGGTGTCAGAATTGGACGAATAATACCTTTTCGGAAAGGGAAAATCGTCACGAGTAAAACTCACATCTTTGCTGTGACCCAAGTCGCCTTTTGGCCGTTTGACATCGTTTAGGCCCTGAAATACTACGATTAACTGTTTTCTGTCATGATTTCGATTTTTCTGATTTATGCCTTTTATGATTTCTTTGATTGGATCAAGAGAAATATGATATGGTATGATGTCTTGATGAAATCTGAGATGTTCTTAAATGTTAATTAAGCATGGTGTATGGTTATTGCCCTAAGACCCATAGGTTAGTGGTTTTTGATTATGGTTTTGGTTTTAAATACGACTTGCATGTCGTTCATACTTGTAATAATTAAATCTCGAATGTAACTCGAGTTTCTCTTGTAAGTTTATTAGATTAGCTTGTTTCATATTTTTTTAATGTAATTGATGATATGAAGACATGGAGGCATGCCAAGGAGGCGATCAAAGGAGACATTACAAGGAAGCATGAAGACATGTGTAATTTATAATATTGTATTTGATACCACCATAGATTGACCTTGATTTTTCCTTAGCTTGGAAAAATTGCATAGGATTGGGCCATAACCAAGCACGTTTACTTTACGCACTTTACATATATGATGCATGTGATGATGGTATGTATGCGTAGCTATAATGATGCATGTTTTAATTAGATTAAACATGTATGTATTAGATACATCACCCATGTCATGCCTGCTAAACAAGATAAAATCTGTAACGATTCAAGATTTTAAAATTGAACAAAACGAACATGAGATTCCTGTGTTTATGAAACACGGAAATAAGTATGAATTTTCGATTTTTTGATATGGGCCGATTTTGACAAAAATACAAACAACGCTTGTAAGAAATGCGGATTTTAAGTGAGACCACTGTGACTCCTCCGTTGGACTGGAAATCAAACCATTGATGAATTTTGAATTGAAGTACTTAGTTCAAGGAAAAATTGGGAATCTCTTGATGATGGGATCATGGTCGTTTTAATAATAAAATCCCTATATTTAAAATATTAAGTCACTTAGATGCCTTCCAATGGGAAACACTCGTCAAGACCTAGATCGAGAAAGAGTGGGTTCGCCAAAGCGAAACACTCCAATCTATCGTGGTAAGGCGCGATGAAGTAAATGTGATACTTAACTGTTATACCATTGGGTTAGACTTAACTAAGTTACCACAATAGGATTGTGAACTTAGAGGCATGGGGTTTGGTATGATTTATTGGATAAATATGGACAAATGTTGTTCTACCAGACTTTCCAAGAGTTATATATGATATAATTGACAAGATTTGTCTACCTAAATAAATCATGTTTTGGGAGTAAAGCCAAAGCTGACCTTAAGCATGACGAAATATGGATCTTGGCTCACTAGAAGGATTTAGAGTAATGCCTTCCGAATTAATAGTTAGGGCTATTGATTTGATAAAAATAGTGGGAGATATATATTGTGAATATATATGGATAATCACTTGAACATAATTTAATAAATCTGCAACAAACTTATTTTATGCATTTTAACATTGTAGATATCTAAAATGGTAAACTCAAACAATTTCTCTATGCAATCAGTCCTTGAGAAGGAAAAGCTGACATGTACCAACTTCCTTGATTTGCAAAGGAATTTGAGGATTGTCCTCAGGCAGGAGCGAAAACTTTATGTCCTTGATATTCCTCACCCTGGACCTCTTATTGCTGAAGCAACCAAGGCTCAACAAAATGCTTATCAGAAGCATCTTGATGATTCTATGGATGTCTGTTGTTTGATGCTGGCGACTATGAGTCCTGAGCTTCAGAAACTATAACGACTCAGAAAAACGCTTGTACAGTATTAATATTTAATAATATTTGAGTTCTATGATATGTGAATATTGTGTGGAAGGTGAATATTTGAAAATGTGATGATTAGATGTTTACTTGGTGAATGGTATGGATTAAAATATATGTGTATGCTTTTAATTGCATTTTATATGAATTTCTTATTAAAAATTAGTTCTTTTTGACCTTCCGGGAATTTTATAAAATCATCGGAGATTCTTTTTATTGTGAAATCTTTTTCACAACCTTTATTTTCTATTATATTATTTTCTAAAATTAGTGGAGGAATTTATTTTTGGGGTTAAGGATTTAAAACTGATTTTATGAGTTAAATGTCATTTAAGTGATCAAAACTTTGAAAATTCATATTTAATTCAATTTTGATCATAAAACTATTTTAAAAATATGGGTGAGCTTGTAAATTCGTGTTCTCTGTTTTAAAAATAAAATTTTGATTTTTAGATATTATCTTCATTTTATTTCGAATTTTAGAAAGGCATTATATTGATTTTCTTTTACTAAAAATCAGATTTTGGAATTGTGGAATTTCCAAAATACCCCTGGTGCTTTAAAACACCTCACGGCCAGTTCTTCTTCCCCATTTTCTTTCCACTCAATTCTCTCTCTAATATCTCTTCCTTCTCCCTTATCTTTCTCTTGATTTTGTTGATGAAAATTGATGGGTAGATAGTCAAATCGAAGCTCTTGTCGAGCTCTACACTTATATACCAATAGTGTTGAGTTTGGTGAGGATCCAAAAATGGGTTTTGTAAATTGGGGTTTCGGATTTTTGACAAGAATCAAGTGTTCTTGAAGTTTAAATGTTTAATTGTGGTTGTAGAGTCGATTGGGGGTGAATTCATACAAAACCCCTTGGTAATTAAGGTTGCATGTCTTTTGTTTGATTTCGATTTTTTTTTCTTTAAAATATAGGCTTCGGATTTTTGAGTTATTTTGATCAAAATGGGTTGCTTTAACTCATGATTAGGTGTTTTAATGATAGTAAGTAATTAATCTAAGTTGCATGCCGAGCTTTGGGTGATTTTCGGATTTTAGAGTTCGGTTTTGTTAGGCCGAATACACAATATATAATCAAGTATGTATGAGAATAACAATCAAGAACACAAGTTTGTAAATCAACAAACTGAATTATATTAAATAATTCTCTCTTAGTGATGTTAATGAATCACAAAGAGCTTCTAGGTTACAAGAATAATATATTCAATGATCGCATCCCTTCTAGGGATAACCTATCTGTGTTTATATAGTACACAGTTACACAATCCTTATCTAATTGATATTCCTACAAATTAGCTATACAAGTTATATCAATTAAGGATTGCTTCTTATCTTCTATTCTGTTTCCTTAGCTGTATCAATATATTCTGCTTCTTTCCATCTTCAGAATATATTGCTTCTAGAATCTTCAATTCAGCACCGACAGCTAATTCAATTATCACCCTGTCAGACTTTAAATAAACTCTGACCGGCTTCCTTTAAACTCTTCACCCTGTCAGAGTTTAATTAAACTCTGACCGGCTTCTGATAAACTCTGGTAAGTACCTGTTGCTTAAACACTGATAAACAAACGTCAGCAATTATATCTAATAATCTCCCCCAACTTGTTCATAATAAAATGTACAAGTTAAACATATAATTGATGATGTCAAAAACATTTAACAAATGCAGTGTTTAACATATAACAGAGTTTAATTTAAAACAGAGTTTAAATTTGACTTAGAATAGAAAATATATTAAAAACTTACAGTCAGACTTTACTTGATTTCTTGAATATCAGGCACTGTCCTGATATAGTCTGATAGCAATTTCTTTTCAGCTCTTTCTAGCTCTTCCACCATGATCTTCTTCACTTCTTTCAACTCTGGATCAGATTCTCCAGTCTGATAAATTGCAGTTCTCAGAGAATAGATGGAATTCTTCCTCATCTCATTCCCTAGCTTAATATAATAAGCTTTATCAGATTCTAAATTAAATTCAAGAACTTTTGTACCCAGTGCTGTTCTGAACTTAGCACTGTTTCTTTTCATCTCAACAATCTTCCCATGTGCATCTCTGTATTTGGGAATATATGCACTTGATACTCCTCCTCCAAGCATCATCTTCGATCTTAGCATCTTTTCTCTGATAACTGAAGCAGCATTGTGAGTATTTCTATTTTTGACTTTTAACAAGTACAGAACATACTCCAATTCTTGATAAGATTTGAGATTTATATCAGACTCTGCAACCTTATAAACTCTTCCATCATTCATAAAGTACAACAAAAATTCCTTCTTCAACACCTTATGAAAGATCATTTGAACAGAGTCTAGCATATCAAGATTTTCTTGAGTAATAATACCAGATACAGCTAGTGATGATTGATCCATTGGACTTGTATTTATCCTTCTATCTCTGTGTGACCCTAGACCAGATTTGTCTTTTCCTTCCTTACCCAATACTGTTCTGGTTACTGAGAAATTCACAGCTTCAAGCTTTAAATCTTCAAGAATTTTTGGTTTGCTGAATCCTGGAATTTGTGTAGATTTCTGTACAACTTGAGCAACGTCAGAGGTTGTCATAACTTTAGTAGTATCATCAACTTGAGCAGCGTCAGAGGTTGATTTTGCTAATCTTGTTTCAACTTGAGCAATGTCAGAGGTTGAATTATCTTTCTTCTCTAGGTTAGGCTCTTCAATCATTATGCCTTTACCCTTATCAGAATTTCCAATCACAGGTCTCCTTGTATATTGTATACTCTGTTGTGTATTCTCTTTGATAGAAATACCAACTTCTTTCTTTCTAGGAGCCTTGATTTCCTTTTTCTTGTAGATTCCAGCTTCAAGATTTTTCTTGTGTTCCTCAGCAAGCATTTGCTCTTCAGCCTGGATATCTTCAATAGTAACATTCTTTCCATGCTCTTTCATGAATATTTTAGCAGCAATCTCTTCATCAGTAGATGGATTAGTTGAAACAACTAAACTCTTGAGTTTTGAAGTAGATTGGCCACCAGAGTTTATCTTGTCAGAGTTTGTTTGTCTATCAGAGTTTACTCTTGTCCTGCTTTGCCTTTGAGCAAAAATCTTTCTTTTATTTTCTTTGCTTCCCCCATCAGTAGAATCATCCCTCCGTCTCAGAGCTTGAGTGTCTTTGCATTTGTCTTTAGGTACACTCTCCCCCTTTTTGACATCATCAGAAAGTAGTACTGATGTCAGCAATTCAATGGCAGTAGAAATGGAATTCAGTTGAGTAGACATTGCATTCTGAGTTTCCTCAACTTTCCCAAGCCTCTTCTTGATTTCCTCAGAATCCTTGGCTTGCTGCTTGAACATAGAATAATAATAAGTTCTGTCAGACTTGAAAGTAAGATCCTTCATACTGACTTCATTCCTTAGATTTGTAAGCATTTGTTGATTCTCATCAAATCTATTATTAAGAGATTTGACTTGAACAACAGTTGCCTGTAAGCTTGTAAGTACATCAGTATTTGAGATCTTCTTGACAGAATCAGATAGAAAATCTGCAGCCCTTTGTGCTGAGAAGACACAATCTGCATCAGCCCATTTGTTGTAGTACATATTCTGGAAATGCTCATTTGTCTGTCTATTAACTTCCCTTGCTTCATCACTATTGACATCATCAGCCAATGAAACTTGAATACTAGGGTGTGAATGAGAACCCTCAGCTTCATTTCCAGCTTCTTCATTATTGTCTGCTTCATTTTCAGTAAGAATATTTTCAGCAGTAAACTGTGCAGCTTCATCAATTTTCTCCTCTTCTACAGCTTCAGGAATATCAGAGTTAACCTGAGCAAAAACCTCTGCTTCTCTTTGAACAATCTCAACAACAGATTGTTGCAAAGCTTCAAGAATAATATTCTCAGAGTTTAGCTCATCAGCAGCCTCTTGTTCCTTTTCTATCACAGCTTCATCAAGAATTGTCTCTGTGACTTTTATCATCTGATTAACCTCCTCACCTTTGTCAAGATCACAAGAAATAATGTCAGTGTGAGTGGCCAGAGAATCTTCTATCTAATCAGTTACTTGATCAGCTTCCACACCCTCTGTATAATGATCAGAATGTATAGAGGTGTGTGCTTCAAAATCAAAAACTCTGCTATCAGAATGAGTAGCAGCTTCCTTAACTACATCATTAGCCATTGATGTAGGAGCTTCTAAATCCAAATCCATCATATTAGCATCAGTATTTATCCTGTCTAGATTGACAGCTTCAGTATTTGCAGCATCCTCCTGAACAAATACTTCATGAGCTTCAGTGTTTACAAACACTCTGTCCTCATTAGCATTTAGAATATCCTCCTCAACAACCATTGCAGGAGTATCTTGAGGAACAGTTTCAGTCACAATCTCCTCATTCTCTGATGCAGGAGCTTCAGATTCATCAAGATTTGCTCTATCCTCTGAGAGCATAGTAGTTTCCCTTAGAACAGCTTCCTGAATTACCACTGCAGAGTTTACAGGCAATTCAGCTTCTTCCTCCTCATCAAAAAGATAAGTGGCTACAAGTTTCCTTCTTTTACTCAGAGTTTGAGAATCCTCTACTTCATCTTCACTAGCAGATACTCTTGCTTCTTCAGAACGAGGTCTTTGTGCCCTTACTTTTCTTTTAAATGCTCTGGTTTTGGACTTCTTTAACCTTTGTGATGGAGACACAGAAGGTTCAGCTTCAGAAGATGGTTTAGAAATCCTAGCTGGCTTAGAACCCATATGCTTAGTTCTACCACCTCTTGCAAGATTAACAGAAATTAAAGAAGGTACTTCTTGAGTTGGGGAATTGACTTGAGCATTTAAAAACTGTTGCATTGAGGCAGGTAGCAACAAGTCTCCAACAACTCCTTTCTTAACATCTTTATTTACTAGATCAGTAAATACCCTCTTATGTAATTTAAAACAAGAAACATCTGCTTCAATTACATGTACTCCTTCAACACAATAAGAAAACAAAAGCTGACAGAATCTAGAAAAATAAACAACTCCTCTATTCTCTGTCATCTTCTCCCCTAAGTTAGTCAAAACAAGTCGTGCAAAATCAAAATGATTATCATATAATAAAGAATACCCGATTTGCAGACTGTCTGTGGGAATAGCATCCCAATTTGTGCATTTCTTTCCAAATGTCCTCGTGATGCAATCGAAGAAGAAACTCCATTCCTTGCGCAGAAACGGCCTTTTGAGTTGCCCAATCTTTGTCAATGGCCCAGAGTAGCCAATCTCTCGCATCATTCGTATTAAATCCTCATCACCCATTCCAACAGTGTAGGAAGGATACTCAGGAAACCCCATTGCAGCTCGAATAGTACCAGCAGTAATAACATACTCTGTTTCTTCAAACTCAAAGATTATGGATGGGTTCCCAGTTTCACCACCATCATCATAAACCCCTGACTCCCAGAATGCCTTGATTTGTAAACCAGAAAGTTTGGCTGGTTCAACTAAAGCACGCCCAATCGCTGACTGAGCAAGAAACCTTTGAATCATATGAAATGCTTCTGGTGCGTTTGTAGTGTTTAGTGGTGCGGTATAGTTGTTTGGAACGAACTCTAACCCAGACGAAACGAAAGCTGTGGTTGCCATTAGAAGATTTTGAAGAAAGAACAAGTAATTGATGCGAAAGCTTAACAGAGTTTATGTGTAGAAAGGTGTTTGTGACTATGTGTGTGTGATAATAGATGTGTATGAGTAAGATGTGAAAAGTTTAACTGAAGATGTGTGTATTGTATTTAAAAGAAAATTAAAGATTAAAAACTGAAGAGTTTTTAATCATTAATACACAACTGTCTTACTCCTGTAATCATGTGAATGGGACACGTGTCACACATGCAGTTACTGACAGCAAATAATTGACAGTTTCCAATACGCATGCGCAGTAAAAACAGCAATAATTACCGCCTGTTACACTTTTCTATGCAATTAACCTCTCTCCTCTGTTTAAAACATTCTTGAACAACTTTCCAATCATACTCTTTTTAAATTTTCAAAACAAATGTCTAATCTCAAAATTATAAAATGTCTGAAACAAAGAAATTATTTTAACCATCAGAGATTAAAACAAAGTTACCTCGGCATATGTCACACAATACATCAGTGTTTACCATTTATCCTTCTTTGTCAATAAACTCGTTTCTCAATCTGTACAGGTGTGAAAATATGTGTGTGCAATAGCAGAGTTTACCGAAATCAATAGTTAGATCATCTCAAAGTGCATAAAATCCACAAACTAAAGCAGTAAAAACTGGTTGCCTAAACTCTCATGTATAACATAAAGTCTGATTTTATATCTAAACTCTGTATACTGATATCCTTTCATTTGGATATGTCTTTTATTTTTCACCCCCTTTATATATATTTATATATATTTTGTTTTTGTTTTTGTTTTTGTTTTTTTTTTGTTTTTTTTTATTTTTCCAGTAATCAGTGGTTGGCACTAGTCACCAAAAATCAAAGATTTTAGCCCTTATTTCATACAATAAGTTCCTGGATCTTCCTAGGCACAACATGATCTCAAAGGAATTTGTGCTCTGTTTGGCATCTTTTGATTTGAGGGTGAATTATTTGCAATTAATAATCAGAGTTTAGACTTTTCATCAGTTAATACAATTAATTTATGAGAGAAAATGCAAACAGCTAATACAGACTCAGTGTATAGGATCAATAAACTAAGAGATGGTATAAATACAGAGACAGTATCATGCTGTGTTAACTTACTGCACATATTTGAGATCAGAATCTATATAACTCTTAAGGATTCATAATTACTTACTGAGAATTATGCTTCATACAAATTTCTTCATTGGTCCATATGTTTCAGACAAAATTACAATCAGAGTATAGCATTAAACTGTAACTATCAGAGTATGATCAACACTTTATGACTAACAGAGTTTAGCATCAGAGTTTACTTTCAGAGTTTATGACACTGGTACTCATAACAATGAATACATGCAAGGAATCATGAGCATTAAAAATCAAACATGTATAGGTTTTGAGTCTAACCCGTATCTCTAGTCAGAACCAGAGATCATTCCAAGTTCATTTACCAATCTTGTAAAAGTAGCTTCACTCAAAGGTTTGGTGAAGATATCTGCAAGTTGTTGGTCTGTAGACACAAAATGAAGCTCAATGTTCCCTTCTTCCACATGTTCCCTGATAAAATGATACCTTATGCTGATGTGCTTGGTCATGGAGTGATGTACTGGATTTCCTGTCATAGCAATAGCACTTTGGTTATCACAGAAAATAGGTATTTTAGAGTACTTCAAACCATAATCCAGCAATTGATTCTTCATCCATAAAATCTGTGCACAACAGCTACCAGCAGCTATATACTCTGCTTCAGCTGTGGATGTGGAGATTGACTTTTGTTTCTTGCTATACCAAGAAACCAATCTGTCACCTAAAAATTGACAGCTTCCACTTGTACTTTTTCTGTCTATCTTACAGCCTGTAAAATCTGCATCAGAGTAACCAATTAGCTTAAACTCTGATTCTCTAGGATACCACAAACCCAAGGTTATGGTTCCTTTGAGATATTTGAAAATCCTTTTTACAGCTGTTAGATGAGGCTCTCTTGGATCTGCTTGAAATCTTGCACAAAGACATGTTGCATACATGATATCAGGTCTACTTGCAGTAAGATACAGTAAAGACCCTATCATTCCTCTGTAGTTTGTCATATCTACTGAGGCTCCTGTGTCTTTGTCTAGCTTTGTTGCTGTAGCCATGGGAGTTGTAGCAGATGAGCTATCAAGCATACCAAATTTCTTGAGAAGATTTCTGGTATATTTTGCTTGATTGATAAAAATACCATCATCTGTTTGCTTGACCTGTAAGCCTAGAAAATAACTAAGCTCTCCCATCATGCTCATTTGGTACCTGGATTGCATAAGCTTTGCAAACTTCTTACAAAGTTTGTCATTAGTAGATCCAAAAATAATATCATCTACATAAATTTGAACTAAAAGCAAATCATCACCAGAATTGAAATAAAACAAGGTTTTATCAATTGTACCTCTTGTGAACCCACTTTCTAAAAGAAATTGAGCAAGAGTTTCATACCATGCTCTTGGTGCTTGCTTTAGTCCATATAATGCCTTGTCAAGCCTGTAGACATAATCTGGATGCTTGGGATCTACAAATCCTGGTGGTTGTTCAACAAACACTTCTTCTTCAAGCTTCCCATTGAGAAAAGCACTTTTTACATCCATCTGAAAGACTTTAAACTTCTTGTATGCAGCATAGGCCAGAAAAATTCTTATGGCCTCCAATCTTGCAACTGGAGCAAAGGTTTCATCATAGTCAATTCCTTCCTGTTGTGAATAACCTTTAGCCACAAGTCTAGCCTTGTTTCTTGTAATCACACCATCACTGTCAGTCTTGTTTCTGAAAACCCACTTTGTACCTACAATTGATCTATTCTTTGGTCTAGGTACAAGTGTCCAGACTTCATTTCTTTCAAATTCATTTAACTCTTCTTGCATTGCTGTAATCCAATTAGCATCTTGAAGAGCTTCCTCCACTTTCTTTGGTTCTGTTTGAGACAAGAAAGCATGATACAGACACTCATTATTTGTTGCACTTCTAGTTCTCACACTAGCATCAGGATCTCCAATTATGAGATCAGGTGTGTGTGCCTGTGTCCACTTTCTTGCTGTTGGTAAGTGGTTTCTTGCATCATTATTGAATCCTCCCCCTTGATCCATGCTCTCCTGATTCATATGTTGACTCTCTGTAGCATCTGAGGCTCCCCCTGAATTGGATGGCTCAGAGTTTGAACTGTCAGAGTTTGAATCAGTTTCCTCAACTGACTCACTTGCTGTGTCTTGTTGAGCTTCTTCACGCTCCCCCTCAACTGGTTCTCTATTTTGTTCAATTTGAGAATTTCCAGTTTCTCCAGTATTTACCAGTAGAGGTTCAGAGTATGCTTCGTCAGAGTTTGTCAAACCTGCTTCATCAGAGTTTATATCATCAGAGAATAGATCTTCATTTTCAAAACGTAGTTGATCATATCCATCCTTGTCTTCAAGTCCAATTATTTTCTTGTCATCAAATGACACATGTATGGATTCCATGATCACCTTAGTTCTTAGATTGTAAACTCTGAATGCTTTTGTTGACAATGGATAGCCAACAAAGATTCCTTCATCAGCTTTTAACTCGAACTTTGTCAACTGTTCAGGATGAGTCTTCAACACAAAGCATTTGCATCCAAATATATGAAAATATTTCAAATTTGGCTTCTTATTTTTCACCATCTTATATGGTGTTTTCCCATGCTTGTTGATCAGTGTAGCATTTTGAGTAAAACAAGCAGTTTGAACAGCTTCTGCCCAGAAATAAGTTGGTAATTTTGCTTCTTCAAGCATAGTTCTGGCTGCTTCAATTAAGGTTCTGTTCTTTCTTTCAACTACACCATTTTGTTGTGGAGTTCCAGGTGCAGAAAATTCTTGTTTCACTCCTCTTTCCTTGCAAAAAGCTTCCATGATTGAGTTTCTGAATTCAGTTCCATTATCACTCCTTATAATTTTGACTTTGTGCTGTGATCCTTTGTCCAGTAGATTTACATGATCCATCAGAGTTTGAGCAGTTTCATCCTTCTTTGACAAGAAATACACCCATGTATATCTAGTATATTCATCAACAATTACTAGAGCATATTTCTTTCTGCCCATTGACATTATATTCACTGGTCCAAAGAGATCAACATGTAGAAGATGATAAGGTTCCACTACTGAAGATTCAGATTTGCTCTTGAAAGATGACTTCCTTTGCTTGGCCTTTTGACAAGAATCACATAGGCCATCTAGACTGAGTATTGATTTTGGGAGTCCTCTTACAAGATCCTTTCTTATTAGCTCATTGATGTTGTTCAAATTGAGATGAGAGAGCTTCTTGTGCCAATTCCAACTCTCTTCATTTGACATTCTTGCAGTCAGACACACTGTTTTTCCATCAGAGTTTGTTACCAAACTTGCTTCATAAATGTTGTTATGCCTGTGTCCAACTAGAACAACTTTTCCAGTAGATTTACTGATGACTTCACAGTATTCACTATGAAAATCTACATGGTTTCCTCTGTCACAGATTTGACTCACAGATAACAGATTATGCTTGAGTCCTGAGACTAGAGCTACATTTGTGATGATGACACTTCCAAGATTAATATTGCCATATCCCAGAGTGTGTCCTATGTTGCCATCTCCATAGGAAACTTTTGGGCCAGCCTTCTCCTCAAAGTCTGATAGCAGGGCTTTATTTCCAGTCATGTGTCCTGAGCATCCACTGTCCAAGATAAGTGTGCTCTCTCTTATGCCCTGCAATCACAAACCAACACTAAGTGTTAGTTTTAAGGATCCAGACTTGCTTGGATCCTTTGCCTTTCTTAACAGTGTTAGCTTTTGCAGCGGAATCAGTATTATCAGAGTTTAAACTAACATTGTCAGATTTTACACTAGCAGAGTTTGCTCTAACCCATTTCAAGTTGGGTTTTAGCTCATAATAATTATGATAAATAGCATGATAACTCTTACAAGTATAAATAGAATGCCAAGTGCTCCCACAGTGTGTGCAAAAAGTTTGTGGTTTAACCCTTACATAATCATTCTTTACTCCTGATGTAGAAGATAAAGAATTAATATGTTTGTTCTTAGTGCAAAATCTAGCAAGATGATTAGAACTACCACAATTATAACATGTTTTCCTTGGAGCACCAGCAGTAGGCAAATGATTATTTCTATTATCTATGCCTATCTTTCCATTCCTATTCTTCTTGGACCCTTTTGGTTTCATGGCAGACTTTACCTCTTTGAGCTTATGTTTGAACTGTTTTCCTGTCATTAAACCAACATTAACCTATTTCTCACAGACTCTAATTGGTTCTATAACAGCTTCAGGCTCAATAGGTTTCTCTGTTTTAAATTCAATATCCACTTGTTCAACACAAGCTTCAACTGGCTCTTTAACAGCTTCTTTCCTAACTACAGATTTTAGCCTACTAGATTCAGGAACAAATGTTACAGGAGTTGAATATGAACTTGTGAATGCTCTAAACTTGATTTTGTCCTGAAATCTAAGTTCATCTTCCTCACTGTACCCTAAGCCTACAGAATCTGTCTGAAACACTTGATGTGTATCTCTACCAGAATTAGTCCAAGTTTTAATTATTTTTCTTTCCTTCTCTAAATCAGATTCTAGTTGCCTATACCTTTTAAGCAACTCCTGTTCAACATAAACAGCATCATCTCTTTCTTTTTGAATCTGCTTCATATTCTCAAGTTCTTTTTCAAGAAACTTGCTTCTTTCTTTAAGACTAAGATTCTCAGATTTAATCCTCTCATTCTCTAAAGTCTGATCCCTATAACTAACATGTATGTTCTTAAGATAAATTCTTAATTCAGAAATATTATCAATATCATAAGCATAAGTAGTTAGGGGTACCTTATTTTCTGATGATTCAGTCTCATCTTTGACAGTTGCCATAAGAGCATAATTTACTCCATCATCAGAATCTGAAGTATCTGCCCAGTCTTTGCCTTTAGAGATGAGTGCTTTCTCAGTTTTGCCTTTCTTGCACTCTGGAGCATAGTGACCCATCTCCTTACACTTGTAGCACTGGATTTCAGATTTATCCTTCTTGCCAGACTTGGTCTCCCTTCCATCAGACTTTCTAAAACTTCTCTTATCAGAGTTTGAATCTTTCCTTGAGAATCTCTTTCCTTTCTTGAAGTTCTTGAATCCCATCTTCTTAAAGGTCTTCACCATCAATGCAGCCATTTTCATCATCTGTTCTTCATCATCCTCAGAGTCAGAAGCTTCATCAGAGTTTGAGTCATCATCAGAGTTTGATGACTCACTTTCAGATTTAATGACTAAAGCCTTTCCCTTGGCTTTCTTCCTTGATGATTCCTTCTTAATGGGCTTCTCCTCGACTTTGAGAGCAACAGATTTTGTCTTTTTACTCAATCTTCTATTCCTTTGTTCTATCTCCAGTTCATGAGTTTTCAATAACCCATAGATTTCATCAAGATCTGTATCAGCAAGCTCATAATTATCTCTTATTGTGGTTGTCTTTAGATCCCACTTTTCAGGTAGAGATAACAGAAACTTGAGATTAGACTCTTCAAGCTCATATTCTTTATCAACGAGAGACAGATCATTCAATAGTTTGCAAAATCTGTCATGAGTCTCAGTCAAGGTTTCATTAGGTCTTGAATCAAAGTGCTCATACTCCTGTGTGAGTATTGTCTTTCTGTTCTTCTTAATAGCACCTGTTCTCTGGCATCTGACTTCTAAAGCATCCCATATCTCTTTGGCAGTTTTGCAGCCAATTACTCTGTTAGACATAACATTATCTAAAGCACTGTGGAGAAGATGTCTAACCTTTGCATCCTTTTCAATTGATGAGATGTCCTCAGGAGTCATATCTTTCTTTTCCTTTGGAACAGTCTTTTGTTCTTGACCATCAACAACAGGGGCTAGTTTGGTTGGATTATGAGGACCATCATAAATTCTGTCAAGATATTCTGGATCTGTAGCCTCCAGAAACATGGTCATCTTCACCTTCCAAATTGGATACTCTACAGGCCTGAGAATTGGAACCCTGATTGTTTCATATCGACTCACAGAATTAGGCTTAACCTGTTCAGCCTTGGGAACAGTTTGATTTTCTTCAGACATGATTATTACTGTGTTTGAATCGTAAAACTGTATATATTAAACAGCTTTGGCTCTGATACCAATTGTTAGGCCGAATACACAATATATAATCAAGTATGTATGAGAATAACAATCAAGAACACAAGTTTGTAAATCAACAAACTGAATTATATTAAATAATTCTCTCTTAGTGATGTTAATGAATCACAAAGAGCTTCTAGGTTACAAGAATAATATATTCAATGATCGCATCCCTTCTAGGGATAACCTATCTGTGTTTATATAGTACACAGTTACACAATCCTTATCTAATTGATATTCCTACAAATTAGCTATACAAGTTATATCAATTAAGGATTGCTTCTTATCTTCTATTCTGTTTCCTTAGCTGTATCAATATATTCTGCTTCTTTCCATCTTCAGAATATATTGCTTCTAGAATCTTCAATTCAGCACCGACAGCTAATTCAATTATCACCCTGTCAGACTTTAAATAAACTCTGACCGGCTTCCTTTAAACTCTTCACCCTGTCAGAGTTTAATTAAACTCTGACCGGCTTCTGATAAACTCTGGTCAGTACCTGTTGCTTAAACACTGATAAACAAACGTCAGCAATTATATCTAACAGGTTTGATTCTTGAGATAAACTTGACATGAATATATGTGATTATTGTGTTAATACTAGTTTTTAGTGGAGTTATGAATTGCATGTTGAAAAACCGAAGTGCATGTGTATTTTCGATTTTTCCTCTTTTGATAATTAGTTTGAAATTTGATTATAATGGATGTTTGATGTGTAAATTCAAGGTTATAGTGATTGCATGTTAATTATTGGGTTAAGTTAAAGAATTTCAGATTATACATGATTGGTATTCGATTTTAATTTGAAAGTTTAAGTGGGTTTTGCTCGGATTTGAATTATAGTGAGCATGTTAGTTAATTTCGGTATTTAGTGATTATATGTATATGATTTTAGTATTTGTCAATGAGGTTTTGGTTTTTGAGAATTGGGGCAGCCAAACCAAGAAGTGTTGAGTGTGATTAATTGATGATTAGTTGTGATAAGTTTTGTGAAATAAGAATGTTAGTGTTTAAAGGTATAGTTGAAGAATGTGGAATTCCCAGAAAAACTGTCTGCCCTGTTTTGCTAAATTGCGAATTGTTGCTGCCTGTTTTAGACAGAGAGTCTAGGATTTAACTGTTCTAATTTGAGTCTAGTTTGTGCACGCGCAAACCTTGTGTCGATAGAGTTAACGAATAAAAAGTTATGTTTGTTTTACTAAAAGTTGCGCAGCAGGATTTTCTGTGCTTCAGTATACACTTTAAACCTGTTCGTTTTTAGTCTAAATGAACTGTTCTGAATTTGAAAGTTTTATGCTAAGTTGGATTAATAACCAGGAAGTAGCCTGTCAAATATGGTATTTTTTTGATTATTTTTGGATTTATGATAAATGTTTTGGTAAGGTTTGCGCAGCAGATTTTTCAGCTTTTGGAGATGAAAACATTGTTTGTAAAGGTGTTAAAGATATGGTTAGCATTGATCAAGTTGATTTAAAGGAATACCAAGTGTGGTATGATCTGAAAGTTAGATTATATATATATGTATTGAAGGAGTATGTTATGTGAACTTGAATGGCAATGTGCGCTTATGTGAGTTTTGTGCTTAATATATGGTTAAGAGTTATAAGTGATATAAATATTATGTGTTTACGCGTTTAGAGAACGTTGGGTAGTTTAGAATAAGGATTAGAATTTTGAGAGGATCATTCTAAGATAGTATATACTCTTTTGTAGAGTCACGAGACGTGGAACATAGAGAAAAAGGAAAGGCGAAGGCAGAAATTCAGTGAGTACGGTTTGTTCTAAAAGCTACTTAAGAATCCAAAGAAGTAGAGCCTAGAAATAAAGGCAAGACTAAGGTGGAGAACCAGTGAATCTGATTACTCTTTTTTTTAGCTACTTAAGGCAAGTAATTCTGACTTGCTTGCGCTTCTAAATGCCATTCTTTCATTTTGACATATATGAATTGCTATCTTGTTTATATGCCCTTTTAATCCTGAAAACATATCATGTTCATTTGGTAATCCTTATTTCTGTTCATATACCTTGTTGGTTCATACACCATACTATGTTTAGTTCTTTCTTTGAACCTTTACACCCAAAGGTGAATATACCATAACTCACATTTTAGTACATATCCAAACATACCTATGACATTTACTTCTTGATTTCCAATTGATAGAAATCCAGATTGATTAGATTGAACTTATCCAATTCCCAAAGGACTCTTTTATATACAAACATTATAGACACAACACAATGTCTTGTGAACCATATCTTGCTTAAACTCTTCTTCAGACCTTATCCTTATCCTTTGATTATACTTACATTTTAACCTGAGATGCTATTGCATCAGATTTGAACTTGTACCTATGAATCACATACTTACTTGAAATTGAGAATACATGAACCTTCACTTGGGTACTATACAAACACACATCCAATGATTTACAAAGGATTTCTTTCATAAGAAAGATTTTAAAGGAAAGGAAGTTTCAAAGTTTGGATTCATTTAAATTCTGATTTATGGTTTCCACGGATTCCTAAGATTGGAGGCGTAAGAGGCCGAGTGACGCCGGCCCAGCACTTTTTAATTATAATAAATGGACTAGGGATGGACTAGTCTAAAGGCCAATGTGTGCCTATTGGGACCCAATACAAGGACCAGAGGGACTGTGTGTCCGGTATGGGGACTTTACGTGGCTGATCACCCGTATTGTCCGGTGCGTTGTGAAAAATCTCCAAATTACTTATTGCTTTTCTTGAAATCATATATCTATATAAGGAAATTGGTTTACCGTTTGAAATTGTATATTCATTTCATTGTTCTGATAATCCCTTGATATGGATTCTGCTATACCCATGACATACAGATTGATATTGGAAATTGTTTCACAGTGGTTAACTATTTGGTTATATTATTACTTGCTGAGCATTTGGCTCATTCTTTTCCCTGTTCTAACCCACAGTTAAACGAGAAGATGGTACGCACTTTTCAGACAGCTAGGAAATCTTCCTATAGGGTTATTTTTGGGATGCTAGCTCAGGCAGGTGATGGAGACTTGTAGAAGGTGTTTTGTATAAGGGAATGTAGAACTTTTAAGACACGGTTGTAATAACTTTTGAGACTTTATTTATGTAATAAAATGAAGTAGATAGTTGATGCTTGTTTCATACCATTACCTGTTAAAGATCCAGGGTAAAGTTGGGGTCGTGTCTGCATGTTTATATTATTATTCACAGGTTTATAAGTATAGAGGTTGTAGTGACTCCCCCATGACCCCAGATTGGGAGGGCGTCACAGAAACAACATGAGCGTATGGACGCTTATGACATGATAGAGCACCTCAAAAGGATGTTTGAGGGTCAAGCTCGTCAAGAGAGTTTTGATGTAAGCAAAGCATTGTATGCATGCAAACAGGGAGATCGTGACCCGGTTGGGCCGCATGTTCTAAAGATGATAGGGTATTTGGAAACCCTTGAGAATTTGGGTTACCCGGTTTTACCGGAACACCAAGCAGATTTGATCTTGCAGTCTTTGAACAGCAACTACACTCAATTTTTTATAAACTATGTTATGAGTGAGATAGACAAAACACCTACCGAACTATTGGCATTATTGAGGACTGCTAAGACCAATATGTCAAAGGCTAACCCTGCTCCCATAATGATGGTGAATAAAGGGAATGGCAAAGGAAAGGGGAAATGGAAAGGCAAGAAGAAGATTGGATCTAAATCTGCTAATCTGAAGCCTACTTTCAAAAAGGCTTTGAAGCCTACTGGAGGTGTTGCAAAAGGTGCTGCAAAGGGTGATGTATGTCACTTTTGCAAGAAGCCGGGTCATTGGAAGCGAAATTGTCAAGCTTATTTGGAGGATCTGAACCTGAAGGGAATGAAGTCTGTGAAGATTTCTGATTCAGGTATGTATGTTATAGAAGTCAATTTGTCTACTTCTACATCATGGGTATTAGATACTGGATATGGTTCTCACATTTGTATAAATGTGCAGGAACTGTGAAGGAGTAGGACTTCGGCGAAAGGAGAAGTCGACCTACGCGTTGGCAATGGAGGAAAGGTTGTTGCTTTGGCTGTAGGGACTTATAATTTATCGTTGCCCACTGGGCTTATTTTAGAACTTGAGAACTGTTTTTACGTGCCTGCGATTTGCAAAAACATTATTTCCGTTTCTTGTTTGGACAAGAAAGGATTTTCCTTTACAATTCAGAACAATAGTTGTTCCTTTGGTTTGAATAATGTTACCTATGGGGTTGCACATTTATTTAATGGTTTATATGTTCTTGATCTTGATATTCATGTCTATAATGTAAATAATAAACGTATTAAGACTAATGACTCAAATCACACATACCTTTGGCATTGTCGTTTAGGCCATATAAATGAGAAACACATTTCCAAGTAACACAAGGATGGATACTTGGATAAGTTTGATTTTGAATCATACGAAGAATGCGAACCTTGTCTCATTGGAAAAATGACTAAAGCTCCTTTTACTGGAATTGGTGAGAGGGCCACCGAACGATTAGAACTTATACATAGTGATGTATGTGGTCCAATGCGTACGATGGCAAGAGGTGGCTTTTACTACTACTTCATAACCTTTACTGATGATTTTAGTAGATACGGATATGTGTATCTTTTGAAGAACAAATCTGGATCATTTGAAAAATTCAAAGAGTACAAGGCAGAAGTGGAAAAGCAAATAGGCGGAAGTATTAAAACTCTACGATCTGATCGTGGAGGTGAGTACTTAAGCTTAGAATTTAAGAATTACTTAAAGGAGTGTGGTATCGTATCACAACTCACACCTCCTGGAACACCGCGGTGGAATGGTGTATCTGAAAGGAGAAATCGTACCTTGTTGGACATGGTACGATCGATGATGAGTCTAGCGGATCTTCCAATTAGTTTCTGGGGTTATGCTCTGGAAACGGCTACAACACACTTAACCGAGTTCCTACTAAATCGGTTCAAACTACACCATATGAGATATGGACTGAGAAACGTCATAGCATGTCCTTTTTGAAAGTATGGGGATGCGAAGCGTTTGTGAAACGTTTAGTCACTGACAAGCTAGGACCAAAATCAGACAAATAGAATTTTGTGGGATACCCAAAAGAAACTAATGGGTATTATTTCTATAATCGTACCGAGAGCAAAGTATTAGTTGCTCGTACTGCTGTATTTCTTGAAAGATAACTGTTCTCTAAGAAAAACAGTGGGAGTATAATAGATCTTGATGAAGTTCGAGAACCACATAATGACATTGAACCAGAGTTGGAACATGAGCACGAAGAACATGAAAAACATACTGCTCAAGAAACACAGGTTGTTCGTAGGTGTGGTAGGATTCGCCAAGAGCCTGAGAGATATTATGGATTTCTCTTAACTCAGACTTGCGATGTAATGCTTATGGATGAAGATGAGCCTCTTACCTATCAGGATGCTATGGATAGTCCAGATTCTGAGAGATGGCTGGAAGCTATGAAATCTGAGATGGATTCCATGTATGAAAACAAAGTATGGACTTTGGTTGAACCACCTGAAGGGGTAAAACATATTGGGTGCAAATGGGTTTTCAAGAAGAAAACAGACATGGATGGTAATGTGACGACCTACAAAGCAAGACTAGTGGCGAAAGGTTTCAAACAAATTCATGGTATTGACTATGATGAAACTTTCTCACCAGTAGCTATGGTCAAGTCCATCAGGATTTTACTTGCGATAGCAGCTTACTATGACTATGAAATCTGGCAAATGGATGTCAAAACCGCTTTCTTAAATGGGAGCTTAGAAGAGGATGTGTATATGATAAAACCAGAAGGTTTTGTCGATCCAAGATTTTCTAGAATGGTCTGTAAGCTACTACGATCTATTTATGGATTGAAGCAGGCCTCAAGGAGTTGGAACATTCATTTTGATATAACAGTCAAAGAGTTTGGCTTTATTCAAAATGAAGATGAGCCTTGCGTTTACAAGAAGGTTAGTGGGAGCAAAGTGGCATTCCTAGTATTATATGTTGATGATATATTACTAATAGGGAATGATATACCTTCTCTTCAGGCTGTTAAGACTTGGTTGGGAAAAAGTTTCTCAATGAAAGACTTAGGCGATGCTACCTATATATTAGGGATCAAGATCTATAGAGATAGATCTAGAAGATTAATCGGCTTAAGTCATAGTACATACATTGACAAAGTATTGCATCGTTTTGGGATGCAAGAGGCAAAGAGGGGATTTGTCCCTGTGTCTCATGTGATAGTGATCTCAAAAGAAAACTGTCCTAAATCATTAGATGATAAGGACCGTATGAAAAAGGTACCATATTCTTCTGCAATTGGTTCAATAATGTATGCAATGATATGTACTCGACTTGATGTTTCGTATGCTTTGAGCATGACGAGCAGATACCAGTCTAATCCAGGTGAAGGTCACTGGACGGAAGTCAAGAATATTCTTAAGTACCTCAAGAGAACTAAAGATTCATTCTTGGTATATGGAGGAGATGAGAAGCTAGTTGTAAGAGGTTACACTGATGCTAGCTTCCAAACAGACAGAGACGATACTGTGTCTCAATCTGGGTTTGTGTTTTGTCTAAATGGAGGTGCTGTAAGCTGGAAGAGTTCGAAGCAAGAGACAGTAGCTGATTCTACAATGGAAGCTGAGATATTGCTGCCAATGAAGCGGCCAAAGAGGATGTTTGGCTTCGGAAATTTATTGAGGGACTTGGAGTAGTTCCATCGATCGCAGATCCAGTTGATCTTTATTGCGATAACAATGGAGCTATTGCGCAGGCTAAGGAACCAAGGTCCCATTCCCGAGCAAAGCATATACTTAGACGATATCATCTATTTCGAGAGATTACTGGGAGGGGAGATATACATATATGTAAAGTGCATACTAATGATAACGTTGCAGACCCACTGACTAAGACTTTATCGCAACAGAAGCACGAAGGTCACACTAGTTCCATGGGTATAAGATACATGGGTGATTGGCTCTATTGTAAGTGGGAGATTGTTAGTACTTGTGCCATAGAGACAATACCCTAATGTTCTTAGGGAAGACATTTTGATTATTAATAAATATGTTCTATGGATTTTCTTTCTCTTATTTATTATGTCTTTATTTACTGCCATATTAATGTTAGAATAATAAATGTCCTTGGAATATATGCATGAATTCTATATCTCTAAGTATGTGACTTAGAAATGAGATTATATGAATGTGTCTATAATCCTAAAGAGATCCCTAGTCGAGTATTATTATTTGAGGACAATAATAATGCATTAAGACTAGTATGTTTGTTGACTGATGACCACATCTCATTGGTCATAAGTATGATGATACTAAAGTCAAAGACATAAGTACATGTTAACAGAACATGGCACTGGATAGACCCACCGTGTGAATTCTTCATGGTAAATGTTATCAAGTGTCATAAGCAATTCTCACAATGATAATGGTGTAATGATCCTTAGACTTGAAATCATTATATTTCTATATGAGAATTAATATACTTTGATTCTACTCAAAGTTACCTTTGACCGGGTAATGATAAAGGTGGACATTGGGTATATCATGAATCATATGAGAAATATGAATGATAGATATAGGATTTAACCCTCCTATTTTAGGAGTGATATTATTGGCCTCTTGATTGAGTGAAACTATGAAATGCATGGCCATGCTCAAATTGTGATTTGTTTAATAGTCTACTCATCGATCAAGTAAACCGGGATTAAATGTTGAAGAGGATGACATAAGCCATGCCTCGAGTTTAATCTATAATATAAGGTTAAAAGGATTATATTACATGGAACATTATTCATTAAAGGTTTATGTAACACCTCTGTCCCACTTCGAGGAGATTTGGGACTTCTGTTCAGTTTATAAGGCAAAGTACTACTACTTATTAGCACCAACAAAATCATGATATTTTGGGGGCCTATGGTGGGCTTGTCGTTACCCAAGTTGGCTGCATTTGGGACAGTAGGCTTCGGCTTATTCGGATTCGGAATCGGGACTTGACCCGATTTTCGAAAAAAGACTCGGGATTTGATCCGGGTTGTCACATATGGTATCAGAGCGAGGTTTCGAAAGCTTGTTGAGGCAAGTTGCTGGAGGTGGAGACACGAAGGCTGGTGGTATTATCCCACAATGGACAGAGGTCCGGAGGTGGGGACACGAAGCCAGCCGGTATTATCCCACAATGGCTAGGGAGGAACGATCTTGGAACCTATGGGCTATCCAATCAGGCTTGACGAGGACGTCAAGAGTTTAAGTGGGGGAGTTTGTAACACCTCTGTCCCACATCGAGGAGATTTGGGACTTCTGTTCAGTTTATAAGGCAAATAACTACTACTTATTAGCACCAACAAAATCATAATATTTTGGGGGCCTATGGTGGGCTTGTTGTTACCCAAGTTGGCTGCATTTGGGACAGTAGGCTTCGGCTTATTCGGATTCGGAATCGGGACTTGACCCGATTTTCGAAAAAAGACTCGGGATTTGACCCGGGTTGTCACAGTTTAATTGGATCACCAATTATTATTATTACTTGGGTAGCAATGATGTATTACTAGATGCCGCTCATTGTTTATATTTTTATTATGAGATATTAAAATTATTGCCAACGTAATAATAACCTAAAGGGTCACATACAAAGAACATTTCAAACGGAGCATTAATTAAATTTCGAATTTAATTGAATTATTATTATATTGAATTATTGGATTAATTAAGTAGGACTTGATTAATTATATAATAATTCGAATATGATAAATAATACTACTAATAATCAGATTGGGTTTTAGAAGCCCAATCAGATTAGGTATAGGCCCGGAATTCTCTCCATATAAATACATTAAGATGTATTGTTTTAGGGTTAATTGAAAAATACGTTTTTCTTAAAAACCCTAGCTGCTCTAAATCTCTAAGAGAGTCTAGAGAGAGAGAGAGAGAGAGAGAATTCTGAGGGCAGTTTTTGGCTAGTACCAACTCTGGTGATCGTTGGACGATCGGGCGTTCGTGTGGACTGATTAGAGACGTATATCGCAAGGCGAGATACGTGGTAATCATAGAAAAGGACCTCCATTTGTCAACCAAATCGTAAAGCTTCTTAAAGGTAAACAATTCTGTTCACGAATTAAATATCGCGTTCGCATGGATCCTGCGGAGGGTTTCGCTATTTTCTGTTTCTTTACGCGTTTTTCCGTTGCGTTTTCATGCACGAAACCCATCACTACATCACCCCTGGATATGGAAGAAATGCGATCAAATAATTGAATCTGCAATTAAATAGAAAATAGTTACACATTAATAAAGTAAACAATTACATGAACAAACAATCGACACATGATATTGAAGTTTGTATTACCATATATGATCATGCAGCACCAATGTGTGTATGATAGGGATGTGTAATATCACCGAACTATATGTCATAACGATCAGTTACCCCGACACCAACATTATCAACAACAAGCACATGCTGGAATTGGATGTCCCAATATGATATATGATCCTTATGTTTTTGTTAGTATTAGTGCTCTAGAGACAATACTTTTATGTTTTAAAAAAAACATTTTATTATTATAAATTATGTTTTATTGATTATTATTTTATTATGTCTTTATTTACTGCGTTATAAATGTTAGCATAATAAATGTCCTTGGAATTATGATACGTATTCGATATCTTTAAGTATGTGACTTAAAAAATGAGATTATATGAATAGTATCTTTATTCCTAAATATCCCTAGTCGAGTGTTATTATTTAAGGACAATAATAATGCACAGAGGCTAGTATGTTTGTTGACTGATGACCACATCTCATTGGTCATAGGTATAGTGATACTAAAGTCAAAACATAGGTGCATGTAAGAGTACATGACACTGGATTGACCCGCCGTGAGATTACACATGTTAATAGTGTCATAAGTAATTCTCACTGTGATAATGGTGTAATGATCCTTAGACCTGAAATCATTATATTTCTATACGAGAATTAATATACTTTGATTACATTAAAAGTTACCTTTGACCGGGTGATGATAAAAGTGGACATTGGGTATATTATGAATCGTATGAGAAATATGAATGATCTAGATGGGATTTAACCCTCCTAATTTTAGGAGCGATATTATTGGCCTCTTGTTTGAGTGAGACTAAGAAATGCACGGTCGTGCTCAAATGTTGATTTGATTTATTAGTCTACTCATCGATCAAGAAAACTAAGATTAAATTATGAAGAGGATGACACATTACATGCCTCGAGTTTAATCTATAATATTAAGGTTAAATGGATTATATTACATGGAACATTATTCACCAAAGGCTTAATCGAATCACTGATTTAATTATTATTACTTGGGTGGCAATGATGTATTACTAGATGCCGCTCATTGTTTACAATTTTAATTAGTTATTAAAATTGTTACCAACGTAATAATAACCTACAGGGTCACATTCAAAGAACGCTTGAAGGAAAAATAATTTAAATTATGAATTTAAATTTAAATAATTAATTTATTCTATTTATAATATTAATTAAGTATGACTTGATTAATTATTTAAATATAAAAATGGAATTATTTAAACTAATTCTGAAATTAGTTATTAATTAATTAAGTGCGACTTAATTAAATAATAAATTGGAATTTCAGATTAGTACTTTATTATAATTGGATTATAATTAGAAAACTTATTTTCCTCTCTATATAAACTCTCAAAGAGGGCTGATTTTAAGTGTGAAAAACATTTTTATATTAAAACCCTAGCCGCTTATGAGAGCAAGAAAAGAGAGAGAGAAAGAAGCAGTTTTCGGGTGTTAGTACACATCAATCCTTCAAGAAAAACATTCGTGTGGATAACGTAGAGTGTAGATCGCGAGAGCGGGATACATGGTGATTGAACAAGCTTTGGATCTCCATTAATTTTCATTGATGAATTGTTAAAGCGTTTTAAGGTAAAACACTAATCTCCGAATTAAATCTTTTGTTTTTCGCATGGATCCTGCGGAGGGGTTTCGAATTTTGATTTATTTTTACGTTTTTCATTGCGTATATGTGCTCGAAACCCTTCAGTTTCCTCCCCCCCCCCCCCCCGAATTAACATCCGACTTGCCTTTCAAATTCATGGTATGGAGCTCTTTCGAATAAGGAGCAGCATGTGAGGGGATATCTTGAACCATACCAAACTGACGAACACATCTATCCGGCTGATGTTGCTCCACAATGTAAAAACAGATGAGTGGACCTATATAACACCAAATAACACTACCCTCCCTACAATGCTCATCAAGGGTGTCAAGAACATCATCAGTACATGGCATCCATATAAAGTGTCGGAGTCCAAGAACATCCAAAGAAAGTCGATGAACACACACCACATGTGAACTAACATCAGCAAATGACTTCGGACCTGACCACCTATGTAACACAATAACATATTAATCCATCTTAGCATCAATTTGACATAAATCATTTTTAAACCTAATAAATACAATATTCACTACTAAACAGAAAATGATGGAAAAACATGTAGGTAATAAACTATATTACAAGTGAAATACCTCAAACCATACGGGCCTGCAAGATCACCCCATATATCCAAAGGAGGAGGACTCGGGACAGGGGCCAAAGTAGGTAACCTCGTCCATGCCCACAACTGAACTAATAAAACACACCCTGTTATTTCCTCTACACCGATCTTGCAGGACTTGCATAATTCCCTATACACGTAAGCAAGTACACCCGAACCCCATGATAATGTCTCACAATTACTAAGATTCTGTAGGAGAGGTATAAACATACAATGAACCTGCGAACCCTGATGATCAGTGAACAATACACCACCAAGTAACTGTAGCAAATATGCCTGAGTATATTGAACTAACTCATTCTCGTCTGCATCATCAGGAAGAACCTCAGGAACAACTCCATCTAACCAGCTCAACTTTAATCGACCACCATGCAATGCTCGACTCTTAATATCTGGTGTTGATCCGAACATTTGCTTTATAAGATCCCTCCAACCGCCCTCAGCGCTCTCAGCACATGTGAAACTAGTAACTACATTCCCATCTATCCGCAAACCAAGAAGCACACTAACATTTTGCAAAGAAATTGTACACTCTCATGTTGGTAGATGAAAGGTGTGTGTTTCAGGTCTCCAACGCTATACCAAAGCAGTAACAAGACTCTAGTCTATGGTAATACCCGTAAGCCTAGCAACCCCATCAGACCTTAATTTTCTAAGAATTGGCACCATCCTGCGATGCAATGCAGGAAACTTACAACGAACCCGGGATCGTTGGTTGTCCCCACCACCTGCATTCCACACATGTGTTGACCTATGTTCTGCCTGCAAATGCAAGCCAGAAGGATCTCTAGGTCCTGGCCGCAACTGGAAATCATATGAATATGCATCATCTGATACCTATTAATATAAACACAATACATCAGTTGAAGGCATAAAATGAAAATGCACACATTTTTCAAATATTAATGCATAACTAGACTTCTGTAAACAAATATGTATGTTGGCACACTTATGCAGCCATCAAAAACTACCGTTTCCAAATATATAAACTTTTGAGAATTACCAGTCTTTCATTTCATAGGATTCTTTATCTTAATGTACTGTATCCCTATAATATAACTAGTACTAGAGTATTGAATACTGATCAGTGGGCACTAATCACTTGATGGCTGGCATATTTGAATTATTTCATGATTATCATATCATAATAATGATGGTGCAAATTAATAATATGTCCTTAATATTTTTTTGATGATTAATAGGTCCTTAATATTACTGTATGTGGAAAATAGAACGACCCTATAATGTGCATCTTCTTGCAGCCGTTAAGGTTAATGACTAAGTTAATAACAACAAGTTGAAGAAAACACATGCATACTAACCTCCAACTTATTGGAAAGTAATGAGCAAAATCGACTACTTCAGTTCAAATCATAGAGTCACATTTGAAAATGTTGATTATTAATTGACTTTCGTCAAAGAGCAACTCAATACTGAAACAAGTTTGACAATTAAAGTAAAATTAAGTAAATTTCATGGTTAGATTGTTAGCATATATGATATTGCACTTAGTATAAGATTACAACTTATATTCATATTGGATTTTTAACCATCTTCAATCATTTCCACTACAACAACTTAGATTCAAGGTCTTCCCATCACTTAACTAATTTTCAATTCTATATACTCCTAAATGTAACAATCAAAGACTCTCTCTCTCTCCCCCTCTCTCTCTCTCTCTATCCCTCTCTCTCACAATATATATTCGCTTATTTAAGTTTGAAACTGAGATTGATTTGCATAATTTCATTGCTCGAGGAACGTTGTACATTGGTAAATCTCCGTTGTTGGTTAGTGTGTGGGGGATGAGTCCTTGCAACTCTCCAATTACCTTTATGCCTCTTTGGATCAAATTATCTAAAGTTCCCGACTGTTATTGGACCAGTATTGGGCTAAGTTCCATTGCAAGTGTGGTTGGTAACCCTCTTGGTATACTGATGAACTCACATCCAAACTAGACATCCTTCCGTTTGCTAAAGTTTGTGTTCAATATGAGATTGGTGCCCCTCTACCAAGTAAAATTCCTGTGATGGCTATTAACCCTTGTTCGGGTCTCAAGGAGGAAGTTGATGTCTTGGTATCTTATCATATCAAACCTCTAGTCTGCACGAGCTGCAAATCCTTAGGACACACTGTTGCGGCGTGCCCACTCTCTAAACGAATATGGGTTGAAAAAAGGAATCATCCAGCCGCAAAATCTTCATCTTCAGTCCCTCGAACCAATACTGATATAGTTGGGGCACCATAAAAACTCTTGTCTCCGAGGAACCAACCCCTGAACAACTTTTGAAGCCTAAAGACACACCTCTGAAATCAAATGTTGAGAACAATGTGATACATACTTATGTAGATTCTGAGCAGGGCTGAACTCAAGTGTGAAACAAAAAATCTAAAGCCAGTCCTGGACCCGATGAATCCCCACCTTTACCTAGTAGTTTCAAGAATCTAAAGTCGGTTGATGAATTTTCTAAAGTTCCTAAATTCAGGACTAAGAAGCATAAGGTGAGCTTTGCCTCCTCACCACTTCATTAATCTGATTAATGGTGGATTTTTGTTCCTACAATATACGAGGGTTACATAATAAAGTAACCTTCATCAAGGATTTTCCGAGAATTAATAAAGTTAGCATATTTGATCTCCTTGAAACTCATGTCAAAAAGGAAGATGCTTCTTACATTTACTCTATTATAGCTCCTGGGTTTAGGTGGCTTTACAACTATGATTATCATGACAATGGGCGAATCTGGTTTGGTTGGGACCCGTCTCTTTGGCACGTCTCTCCTTCACATCTCTCTGTACAGCATAACACTTGCAAGGTAATGAGAACTGATCAATCTGACTCTTGCATAATCTCTATGGTTTATGCATTAAACACTTACACTGCTCGTCGGACTTTATGGAATGATCTCCTTTTCATTTCTTCCCCGCTTACTGCTGATTCTAAACCGTGGTGTGTTATGGGAGATTTTAATGTCTACTTAAATGATGATGAATCAAATGCACCTTCCCCAAGAGGGCTTACTGTTCTCTCAGATTTTAGAGATTGTGTTACCTCTCTGGGTCTTTCTGATCTCAGATTCTCAGGACCCCTATTTACTTGGTGGGATTGTAGTATCACCAACCTCATTCAGAGGAAGCTGTATTGAGTTCTAGTTAATGGTGACTGGCTAAGTACCTTTGATTTGTCCTTGGCAAAGTTCCTTCCCCGGGGAATTTCAGACCATAGTCCTGCTATTGTATCTTTGGGCACTGTTCGTGAAAGGATTTACAAGCTGTTTCAAGTCTTCCAGCACATTCTTGAAAATGAAAATTTCCTTCCGACTGTGATAGAAGCCTGGCAGTGTACTTTCCAAGGTGACCCTTGGTATATATTCTCACTCAAAAACTTAAGAAAGTAAAGCTAGCCCTGAAATTGATGAATCGTCAGATGGGAAATTTGCATGATTTGGTTGCTAACTCAAGAACAGAGCTTTACAGCTTTCAATCTCTCATGTATCACCTTTCCATGACTGAACTTATTGAAGAAAAGAGTTTGTGTGAAGCCTATACTTTGGCTTTGACTAATGAGGAGAAGCTTGTTAAACAAAAGTCTCGGATTAATTGTCTCAAACATGGTGACAACAATAGTAAGTTCTTCTTTAACTCTTGCAAAAATAGGTTGAATACAAATAAGTTATTGAGTATCGAAGATGATTTGGGTACTACTCATCACTCGCACTCGAGTATAGCTCATGTGGCAGTGAACTATTTCACTAACCTGCTTGGTACTCCTAAGGAAGTGGATAGTATCTCCTCAGATTTAAACATTAATATGCTTACTAGCTCAGATCAAGCCAATTTGGATCATGTGTTCACCGATGAAGAAATTTTTAATGTGTTCAAATCCATAGCAAAAGGAAAAAGCCCAGGACCTGATGGTCTAACGCCTGAATTCTACTTATTCAGTTGGAGTGTCATAGGTAAGGATGTTATTGCTGCGATTCTTTATTTCTTTGAAAGCAATTACATGCCCCGTTTGGTCAATTCCACAACCAGTGCTCTCATCCCAAAGGTTGTCAACCCTGCCACTATGACTCAATTTAGACCCATATCCTGTTGTAACACTATTTACAAGTGCATTACAAAGTTGATTGTCTCTCGCATGAAACCGATTTTGAGCAAACTAATCTCTCCTTGCCAAACTGCTTTCGTTCCCGGCCGCATAATAGGTGATAATGTCCTTCTAGCTTAGGCCTTGTGTAAAGATTATCACCTCAATTACACCTCTGCTCGCTGTGCAATTAAACTTGATATAAGGAAAGTGTTTGATACGCTAAATTGGTAGTTCATCTACTCTGCACTACATGTAATGGGTTTCACTGAAAAATTTATTTGCTGGGTTCGATGTTGCCTTTCCACTAACATGTTTTCGGTCAAGATTAACGGGGCTTTGGAGGGATATTTTGCTGGGCAGACGGGACTGCGGCAAGGGGACCCCTTGTCACCTTATCTATTTGTTATTGCAATGGAATTTCTAACTGTCTGCCTTAAGAAGCACACTGGCAGTGAAGGGTTTTATTATCATTGGAAAACGAAAGAAGCAAGGGTGACATTAACTCCAAGGGTGACATTAACTCTGTTCAATGTCTAATGGATGGGGTAAATGAATTCACTAGTTTCTCAGGGCTTGCCCCCAACCCTATGAAATGCTCATGCTTCTTTGGCAATGTACCTACGGAGACACAAAGTCAAATCCTTACTATCACAGGTTATGCTCATGGTACTCTACCTATAATATACTTGGGGCTTCTTCTAATCTTTGGCAAACTCAGACCAAGGGAATTTCAGCCGCTTATTCAAAAGTTATGTGATAGAATTGATTCCTGGACTTCTATCTTTCTCAACCAAGGGGGTCGTGTACAACTTATAAAGTCAGTTATGTTCAGCATTCAAGGACACTGGGCTACTCACTTGTTTCTGCCTGTTAGGCCGAATACACAATATAATCAAGTATGTATATGAGAATAACAATCAAGAACACTTTTTATAAATCAACAAACTGTAATTATATTAACAGTTTCTCTCTTAGTGATGTTAATGAATCACAAAGAGCTACTAGGTTACAAGAATAATATATTCAATGTTCGCGTCCCTTCTAGGGATAACCTATCTGTGTTTATATAGTACACATCTACTTACAATCCATCTCTAATTGATATTCCTATAAGTTAGCTATACAATTGATATCAATTAAGGATTGCTTCAGTCTTCTATTCCGTTTCCTTAGCTGTATCAATATATTCTGCTTCTTTCCATCTTCAGAATATATTGCTTCTAGAATCTTTATCTTTGCACCGACAGCTAAGTCAACTATCACCCTGTCAGACTTTAACAAACTCTGACCGGCTTCCATGTAAACTCTTCACCCAGTCAGACTTTATCAAACTCTGACTGGTTTCTATATAAACTCTGATATGTACCTGTTACTTAAACACTGATGAACAAACATCAGCAATTATATCTAACACTGCCTAAATGCATTCTTAAAAAGGTTCAAAGCATCCTTGTACATTTTCTATGGACTGGTAATCACAATGGGCCTTGCCAGTTCAAAGTTGCTTGGCACGAGTGTTGTAGACCCAAAGCTGAAGGTGGTCTTGGTTTCAAGAATCTCATAACTTGGAATAAAGCAGCAGTTCACTACCAACTATAGCGTATCATTAACAAAGTTGACTTTGTATGGGTCAACTGGTTCCATGTCCACTGGCTATGCAGGAAACCATTCTGGACAAGTATGATCCCTTCGAGATGCTCTTGGAGTATTAAGAAGATATATGAATCACGGAATGAGGCTTTGCAGTTTATATCCTACAGGTTGGGGAATTTCTCCAATTTCTTACTCTGGCATGATCCTTGGCCTAATAATATTCCCCTGATCACCCAACTAGGACCTGACATTATCTCTATTATGGAGTCTTATTATACTGCCCTTCTGGAGGATATTCTATCACTAGGAATTTGGCAAAATACCTATTCCAATCATGCTCTTGCTATGGAGTTCAGGCAGATTTGTGCCACCGTAAACTATCACAGTTTGGACAGTATATCCTGGGGAAATGACTCTGCTGCACATATCAACATTTCGCATATTTGAGACTCCCTTAGAGAGACAACTCCTCCTCCTCCTTGGGTTAATCTTCTTTGGCACAGCTTCAATGTTCCCAAGTACTCTTTGATGGCCTGGCTAGTCATGAAACAGAGATTGTTTACGAGGGATAGAATGATCCGTTTTGGACTGCAAACTGATCCTCACTGCTTTTTCTGCTCACATACGCATGAGACTCATAAACACATCTTTTGCGAATGTGAATACATTCGGAAAATTCTGGATACATGGGCACTGCAATTCAATTCCAATTGGCATTCTTTTCTAGATGGAAATTTTTTGGTCCATCTTACTGATAATTTGCGGAAATATATATCATATCTCTTTCTTGCGGCTACATTCCATGCTGTTTGGTTGGAAAGAAACAAGAGAAATCATAACCAGGGGCATCAGACAACATTTATTCAGTTGGCTTACGTTAACAAACGGGCAGTAAGGGAAAAGATGTGCATGTGCAAGGCATTTCAAAGAAGGGTCAGGAGAGACCAAACTTTAGTTTTACTTTTGTATTAGATTTCAGTTGTTTCAAACTGTATTATTTTAGTTTGGTTGGTAGTGTTAGCATACTGTAGCAGTCTTATTTGTTAAGACTTTTATTTCTTAGTCGAGTGTTATTTCTTGTAATAGACTCTATTTATTTTTCCAAAGGGAATGCCCTTTTAATATGTAACCTTTTTTCTTTGGTATAAAATTTTTTACTTAGCAAAAAAAAAGAAGATAAAATATGTAACGATTCAAGATTTTAAAATTGAACAAAAATGAACATGAGATTCCTGTGTTTATGAAACATGGAAATAAGTATGAATTTTCAAATTTTGATATGGGGCGATTTTGACAAAAAATACAAGCAGCGCTCGTAAGAAAGGCGGGTTTTAAGTGAGACCACTATATCTCCTCCGACGGACTGGAAATTAAAGAATTGATGAATTTTGATTTGAAGTACTTAGTTCAAGGAAAAATTGGGAATCTCTTGTTCTTGACCATCAACAACAGGGGACAATTTAGTCGGCATATGAGGACCATCATAGATTCTGTCAAGGTATTCTGGATCTGTAGCCTCCATAAACATGGTCATCTTCACCTTCCAAATTGGATACTCTACTGGCCTGAGTATTGGTACCCTGATTGTTTCATATCGACTCACAGAATTAGGCTTAACCTGTTCAGCCTTGGGAGCAGTTTGATTTTCTTCAGACATGATTATTACTGTGTTTGAATCGTAAAACTGTATATATTAAACAGCCTTGGCTCTGATACCAATTGTTAGGCCGAATACACAATATAATCAAGTATGTATATGAGAATAACAATCAAGAACACTTTTTATAAATCAACAAACTGTAATTATATTAACAGTTTCTCTCTTAGTGATGTTAATGAATCACAAAGAGCTACTAGGTTACAAGAATAATATATTCAATGTTCGCGTCCCTTCTAGGGATAACCTATCTGTGTTTATATAGTACACAGCTACTTACAATCCATCTCTAATTGATATTCCTATAAGTTAGCTATACAATTGATATCAATTAAGGATTGCTTCAGTCTTCTATTCCGTTTCCTTAGCTGTATCAATATATTCTGCTTCTTTCCATCTTCAGAATATATTGCTTCTAGAATCTTTATCTTTGCACCGACAGCTAAGTCAACTATCACCCTGTCAGACTTTAACAAACTCTGACCGGCTTCCATGTAAACTCTTCACCCAGTCAGACTTTATCAAACTCTGACTGGTTTCTATATAAACTCTGATATGTACCTGTTACTTAAACACTGATGAACAAACGTCAGCAATTATATCTAACAATGCCTAAATGCATTCTTAAAAAGGTTCAAAGCATCCTTGCACATTTTCTATGGACTGGTAATCACAATGGGCCTTGCCAGTTCAAAGTTGCTTGGCACGAGTGTTGTAGACCCAAAGCTGAAGGTGGTCTTGGTTTCAAGAATCTCATAACTTGGAATAAAGCAGCAGTTCACTACCAACTATAGCGTATCATTAACAAAGTTGACTTTGTATGGGTCAACTGGTTCCATGTCCACTGGCTATGCAGGAAACCATTCTGGACAAGTCTGATCCCTATAACTAACATGTACGCTTTTCAGATATACTCTTAACTCAGATATATTATCAGTATCATAAGCATAAGTAGTTAGGGGTACCTTATTTTCAGATGATTCAGTCTCATCTCTGACAGTTGCCATAAGAGCATAATTTACTCCATCATCAGAGTCTGAAGTATCTGCCCAGTCTTTGCCTTTAGAGATGAGTGCTTTCTCAGTTTTTCCTTTCTTGCACTCTGGAGCATAGTGACCCATCTCCTTACACTTGTAGCACTGGATTTCAGATTTATCCTTCTTGCCAGACTTGGTCTCCCTTCCATCAGACTTTCTAAAACCTTTCCTTTCAGAATTTGAATCTTTCATTGAGAATCTCTTCCCTTTCTTAAAGTTCTTGAATCCCATCTTCTTGAAGGTCTTCATCATCAGTGCAGCCATTTGCATCATCTGTTCTTCATCATCCTCAGAGTCAGAAGCTTCATCAGAGTTTGAGTCATCATCAGAGTTTGATGACTCACTTTCAGATTTAATGACTAAAGCCTTTCCCTTGGCTTTCTTCCTTGATGATTCCTTCTTAATGGGCTTCTCCTCAACTTTGAGAGCAACAGATTTTGTCTTCTTACTTAATCTTCTATTCCTTTGTTCTATCTCCAGTTCATGAGTTTTCAACAACCCATAGATTTCATCAAGATCTGTATCAGCAAGCTCATAATTATCTCTTATTGTGGTTGTCTTTAAATCCCACTTTTCAGGTAGAGATAACAGAAACTTGAGATTAGACTCTTCAAGCTCATATTCTTTATCAACCAGAGACAGATCATTCAATAGTTTGCAAAATCTGTCATAAGTCTCAGTCAAGGTTTCATTAGGTCTTGAATCAAAGTGCTCATACTCCTGTGTGAGTATTGTCTTTCTGTTCTTCTTAATAGCACCTGTTCCCTGGCATCTGACTTCTAAAGCATCCCATATCTCTTTGGCAGTCTTGCAACCAATTACTCTGTTAGACATAACATTATCTAAAGCACTGTGGAGTAGATGTCTAACCTTTGCATCTTTTGCAATTGATGAGATGTCCTCAGGAGTCATATCTTTCTTTTCCTTTGGAACAGTCTTTTGTTCTTGACCATCAACAACAGGGGACAATTTAGTCGGCATATGAGGACCATCATAGATTCTGTCAAGGTATTCTGGATCTGTAGCCTCCAGAAACATGGTCATCTTCACCTTCCAAATTGGATACTCTACTGGCCTGAGTATTGGTACCCTGATTGTTTCATATCGACTCACAGAATTAGGCTTAACCTGTTCAGCCTTGGGAGCAGTTTGATTTTCTTCAGACATGATTATTACTGTGTTTGAATCGTAAAACTGTATATATTAAACAGCCTTGGCTCTGATACCAATTGTTAGGCCGAATACACAATATAATCAAGTATGTATATGAGAATAACAATCAAGAACACTTTTTATAAATCAACAAACTGTAATTATATTAACAGTTTCTCTCTTAGTGATGTTAATGAATCACAAAGAGCTACTAGGTTACAAGAATAATATATTCAATGTTCGCGTCCCTTCTAGGGATAACCTATCTGTGTTTATATAGTACACAGCTACTTACAATCCATCTCTAATTGATATTCCTATAAGTTAGCTATACAATTGATATCAATTAAGGATTGCTTCAGTCTTCTATTCCGTTTCCTTAGCTGTATCAATATATTCTGCTTCTTTCCATCTTCAGAATATATTGCTTCTAGAATCTTTATCTTTGCACCGACAGCTAAGTCAACTATCACCCTGTCAGACTTTAACAAACTCTGACCGGCTTCCATGTAAACTCTTCACCCAGTCAGACTTTATCAAACTCTGACTGGTTTCTATATAAACTCTGATATGTACCTGTTACTTAAACACTGATGAACAAACGTCAGCAATTATATCTAACACTGCCTAAATGCATTCTTAAAAAGGTTCATAGCATCCTTGCACATTTTCTATGGACTGGTAATCACAATGGGCCTTGCCAGTTCAAAGTTGCTTGGCACGAGTGTTGTAGACCCAAAGCTGAAGGTGGTCTTGGTTTCAAGAATCTCATAACTTGGAATAAAGCAGCAGTTCACTACCAACTATAGCGTATCATTAACAAAGTTGACTCGGTATGGGTCAACTGGTTCCATGTCCACTGGCTATGCAGGAAACCATTCTGGACAAGTATGATCCCTTCGAGATGCTCTTGGAGTATTAAGAAGATATATGAATCACGGAATGAGGCTTTGCAGTTTATATCCTACAGGTTGGGGAATTTCTCCAATTTCTTACTCTGGCATGATCCTTGGCCTAATAATATTCCTCTGATCACCCAACTAGGACCTGACATTATCTCTATTATGGAGTCTTATTATACTGCCCTTCTGGAGGATATTCTATCACTAGGAATTTGGCAAAATACCTATTCCAATCATGCTCTTGCTATGGAGTTCAGGCAGATTTGTGCCACCGTAAACTATCACAGTTTGGACAGTATATCCTGGGGAAATGACTCTGCTGCACATATCAACATTTCGCATATTTGAGACTCCCTTAGAGAGACAACTCCTCCTCCTCCTTGGGTTAATCTTCTTTGGCACATCTTCAATGTTCCCAAGTACTCTTTGATGGCCTGGCTAGTCATGAAACAGAGTGTTAGAAAATGGAAAGTTTGAGGCATATTTTATATATGTTCTTGATGGAATTTCCGGAAACTAACACTTGGAGGTTGTTCCTTGTAATGAGGACTTAAACTTTCATGTTTGGATCTAAGACATTTTCTTAGTGTAATCCATAAATAAATTGAGTTGAAATAGGTTGCTTGAAATGGGTTATGTGGGTTGGTTATATTGAAATAACTTGTATCCCACATAGAATTGGTAATGAGAGGTTGGTGGGTTTATATAGAAACATGTGCAAGAGTAGTGTACAACTACTAAGGCATGTGGATGTGCATAGTGTTAGTATGTGCCTCACGCGCACACACACACACACACGCGCGCCGCCGCCGCCCGCCTCGCCTCGCCCCGCCACGCCACGTCTCGACTCGGGTCGAAGGGCGATTTGGGCGAATGTCTCGGCGTCTCGCGTACGCGAGGCGACCTGGGCGAGGAATTTTATTACCTGTTTATTTAATATTATTTATTGATTTAATTTAACAGTATCAGTATTTATTTATAACAGCTATATGAACTGGGTCAGGATTTATATTAAATCCTGATGGACCAGTTCTTGGATCAAATCCTGATGGCCTGGTCAGTACTTGGAGTGAAATCCTGATGACTACTGATCCTGATGGCCTGCGTCAGTATTTGGATCCTGACGGAGTGAAATCCTGATGGTCGGTCAAGTACTGATGCCACTCCTGACGAACATCAAATCCTGATGGCTTTGCTTCAGTACTGATGATGATCAAATCCTGATGGACCAGGAAATCCTGACTGAGCTGTAACTGTTATTAAATCCTGATGACTACTGTTATGGTAATTAAATCAGAATATTTAGTATTAAATGTCATATCTTCAGTTACAATGTTTTTCTGTTTACGTTTTATTTTTGTATTTTATATAGATACAAAAGATAACGTTTGAAGGTACAGACGCATATACGTAACTCTGAAAACCCTAGCAACTATCATCTTCTCTGTTTTCTCTCAACACATACAGAATACATAGTTCTTGGGCGAAGTGAGGTGCTGGTCGCTGTTGATCATTCCGACTACTGTGAGTGGATTGATCTGTGCTGTTTTATCCTGGGAGTGATATTGCTGCAACCCAACACAGCGTAAGTGGGGCAATAATCTCTTCAAGAACAGTCAAGACTTCTTTGAAGGCTTGGCGACTCAGCTGTTTTATTTATCTATGAGTATTTGCTAAAGCTTCTGAGAGATAAGTGTTCTTTCTTATCTTATTATTTACAGTCTCTGATTATACTTTTATTTCGACCTTTGTGTTTGTTTCGTTTATTGGTTATTTGCCTGTTCTTGTTAATTCGAAATATATATAACTGCCCTATTGTTGCTGTGTAGTTAGTAATTATACCCAACAATCTTGAAGAGATTATTTTTTCTGTGTTATATATTGTTAATTAACAAGATGGTTAACGGAACTGTAACTCCTGATGGTGCTATTACCTCTGGTTCTGGTGTTACTGTACCTACCATAGATTGGACCACGTACCGTTTCCCACAGCCTATTGATTTGTCAGGAATGCCTGATAAATTCGGTGGGGGTGTTGGTTTTTCTCGTTGGCAGAAAAAGATGAAACTGTGGTTAACGGTAAAGGGTCTATGGCCGGTGGTGCAGTATGAGAAACCAGTTATTGATCAGGAAAAGGCTGAAACTGTTAAGGCCTATGCTATGTGGGAGGAAAAAGATGGGGTGGCTAGGGCTGCTATACTGGCAGCTTTGGCGAACACTCTATTTGATGTTTATTCATCTGACTCTTTCACTGCTAAGCTTTTATGGGAGAAGCTGGACCAGACACACAATACTGACTCGCAAGGGTTGGAAAAGTATTCTGTGGCTAGGTTTCTTGATTTTAAACTGGTGGATACAAAGTCCATGACCGAGCAGGCACATGAATTTGAGATGTTGGTGCATGCTTTGAAGGAGTCCGGAATGGACCTTCCTGAAAAGTTTCAGGTTATGGCAGTGATTGAAAAGCTCCCTAAGTCTTGGGAAGAGTTTGCTCTCTCCCTGAAAAGACAGAAAGGAGAGATCACTTGGACAAACCTGATGTTGGACATCTCTGTGCAGGAACAACACAAGTCCAAACAGGGACATGTGATGCCTGCTGAACATGGGGGTTCAAAGGTGAATGTAGTGACTGTTGGACAGAAAAGAAAGGCTGTCACTAAGAAGGATAACACTAAAACCAAAAATGACAAGAACAAGGCTAAGAAACCAAAGACAAACAAACCATGTTGGTCTTGTGGACAGGTTGGTCATTGGAGCAAGGACTGTCCTACAAAGAAAGCAAAGAAAGCTGTTGTGGTAGCACAAGCTAATACTGTGCTTGCAACCACTGATGGGCCTAAGGTTAACATGGTTGTTGGTGAGGCTGTTGCCTCTGGAACCAATGACGGGTGTGTAATTACCTACAACCCTGTACTTCTTTCCACTTATCTGTCACATGAATGGTTGATTGATACTGGAGCTAATGTACATATTTGTACTGATATTAGTTTATTTGTATCTTATCAACAGAGTCATGGAGTGACAGTGACGATGGGGAATGCTAGTGCTGCTCAAGTTCTTGGAATAGGAAACGTGGACCTGAAGTTTACTTCTGGGCGTGTTCTATCCCTCACTAGAGTGCACCATGTTCCTGATATTCGTAGAAATATTATAAGTGGAAGTTGTTTAGTTAAAAATGGTTTTGAACTTTCTTTGAAATGTAATAAAGTAGTTATTACACATACTGGTACATTCTTTGGCAAAGGTTATTTGTCTGATGGTTTATTTTTAATAAATGTTGAACCTGTTTTGGGCAGTTTTATTAATGACAGTGTTGCACCTTCTGTTAATTGTGTTGAATCATCTGATTTATGGCATGCTAGACTTGGTCATTTAAATTTTGGTGCTCTAAAGAATATGATGAACTTAGAGTTGATTCCAAAATATGCTATTGAAAAGAAATCTAAATGTCAAGTATGTGTGACTGCTAAACAAACTAGGAAACCCTTTCATAATGTTGTTAGGGATTCAGGAGTATTGGATTTAGTACACACTGACATATGTGAATTTGGTGGCATGTTGACTAAGGATAATAAACGATATTTTATTACCTTTATAGATGATTGTAGTAGATATTGTTATGTTTATTTACTTAGACATAAGGATGAAGCACTAGAAAAATTCATTATGTTCAAAACTGAAGCTGAAACACAAACTGGTAAAGTACTTAAACGTTTGAGATCTGATAGAGGTGGTGAGTATACTAGTACCTCGTTTAATGAATTTTGCGCAAGCAATGGTATAGTTCATGAGGTGACTCCACCATACACACCTGAGTCTAATGGGGTGGCTGAACGAAAGAATAGAACTTTTAAAGATATGATTAACAGCATGCTTATTAATTCTGGGTTGCCTAAGTACATGTGGGGAGAAGCTTTGAATACGGCTTGCCATATTCTGAATAGAGTTCCTCTGAAACATATGGACAAGACACCTTATGAATTATGGAAAAGTAGAAAGACAAGTTTAAAGTATCTTCGTGTGTGGGGGTGCCTTGCAAAGGTGCTTGTCCCTGAACACAAGAGAAAGAAACTAGGTCCGAAAACTGTTGATTGCATCTTTCTGGGCTATATTGAAACCACTACGGCTATGAGATTTTTAGTATTAAAATCTGACATAGACGGGATAGTGGCTAATACTATAGTTGAATTTCGTGATGCAACATTCTTTGAGGATGTGTTCCCTATGAAGACTGGCATACCTCAAGATATTTCTAATGATGATCCTACTCACACATCGAGTTCTATTCCTGATCATGTGGAAAAGATGACAAATGTGGGGGCAGATCCTGACAGTAGTTCTACTCCTGACGAAGTAGATGAACCTAGAAGGAGTAAGCGTGCAAAGGTAGTCAAGGACTTTGGAAGTGATTTTGTCACTTACAATGTCGAGGATGAACCTTTAACTTTCAGACAGACCATGGATTCTTCGGAGTCAAGGCACTGGAAAGGTGCTGTAAAGAGTGAGATTGACTCTATTGTTTCTAACGGAACATGGGAGTTGGTTGACCTACCTCCTGGGTGTACTACTATAGGATGTAAATGGATATTCAAAAGGAAGATGAATCCTGATGGCTCAATAGATAAGTATAAGGCTAGGTTGGTAGCTAAGGGTTTTAGGCAAAAGGAAGGCATTGATTACTTTGACACATACTCTCCTGTTGCAAGGATGACAACAATCCGAATGCTTATAGCATTGGCTTCTGTACATGGTCTTATCATCCGTCAAATGGATGTAAAGACAGCTTTTCTTCATGGTGATCTTGAAGAAGAGATTTATATGGATCAGCCTGAGGGATTTGTTGCATCGGGTAACGAGAGAAAAGTATGTAAGTTAATCAAGTCTATATATGGCTTAAAACAAGCTCCTAGAGACTGGCATAAAAAGTTTGATGATACTGTTTTAGAATCAGTATTTGTAGTTAATGAAAGTGACAAGTGTGTCTACTATATGGTTAAAGGAAATGAATGTATTATCGTGTGCCTATATGTGGATGATATATTATTGTTTGGAACCAATATTGAGATTATTAACGAGACAAAAAGTTTCTTGAGAAGGCACTTTGAAATGAAGGATATGGGTGAGGCTAGTGTGATTCTTGGGGTCAAGTTGACACAGTCAACTGATGGAATAACATTGTCACAATCTCATTATATAGAGAAATCTATACTTGAGAAGTATGGTTATTCAAATTGTAGAATCGCTAGTACACCGTACGATCCTAAAGTTGCCCTAGTCAAGAATAGTTCAGGTATACCTGTGTCTCAGTTAAGGCATTCTCAGATTATTGGGAGTTTGCAATATCTTGCTAATGTGACTAGACCAGATATTTCTTATTCTGTGTCTAAGTTAGCTAGATATACAAGTTGTCCGAACAAGACTCATTGGGAGGCACTGGATAGAGTTCTTAGATATCTTAAGGGAACGATTTCCCTTGGTTTGCATTATCGAAGATTCCCTGGAGTTCTCGAGGGATATAGTGATGCAAGTTGGATAGCTAAGAAATCTGGTACCAATGGAGTGACTGGATATTTGTTTACCCTAGCAGGTGGAGCAATATCCTGGAAGTCTACTAGACAGACTTTGATTACTCGGTCTACTTTTGAGGCTGAGTTGTGTGCACTAGATGCCACGGGGACGGAGGCCGAATGGTTGCATGGACTTATGTCAGTGTTACCTGTAGTAAGCAGACCGCTTCCAGCCATTGCTGTTCATTGTGATAGCCGTACAACTATCGACAAGATCAGTAGTGAAAAGTATAATGCTAAAACAAAGAGACACATCCAAGTTAGACTTAAGTCTATAAGGGGTCTAGTGTCTGAGAGGATTATTGCTATAGAGTTCATTGGAACTCAGGATAATATAGCTGATCCTTTGACTAAAGGACTTGAGCATGCAGTAGTCCTTAAGTCTAGGTTGGGGATGGGACTGATAGCCCATCATGATTCATCAGCAGCGGGAACCCAATACACCTGAGAGGAGATCCCTTGAAGTGTATTCAATGTGGTAATAACAAGCTGTGAGGGTGAGTTGGTAGTACCTTTACTATATACCTTGATACGCACGTATCATGTATCTGAGTCTATCCCCTAAAAACCTAAAAGGTACTGTTACTGCCAGTATAGCAAGAGTTATTTGAACTCTGAATGGGGTCAAGTCATTTGACGAGATGATCGCAGTACATCTCTGGAGATGCCCAGCTAAGCGAATGTAATTGTGTGGTCGCAATTAGAGGAAAGGGTTATTCCTTGAAGCATTCGACGAACAGGATCGAGACAGGACCATTAATGTCTCAAAGCCGTAGATCAGCACCATAGCCTTTGATTTGTCGTCGTCTATGGAGTGTGGTTACACCAAACGGATAAAGATTCAAGGTGAAACATTCCATCTAGATCCGGTAGCCATCGAAGTAGAGGACTTAGGAGGGTTCAAGCCCGGAAGGGTACCGACTCTGAAAAACAAGTCATGATAAGGACCGATATGTAAGCATTTCTGTATGGATTTGTGGGGGATTGTTAGAAAATGGAAAGTTTGAGGCATATTTTATATATGTTCTTGATGGAATTTCCGGAAACTAACACTTGGAGGTTGTTCCTTGTAATGAGGACTTAAACTTTCATGTTTGGATCTAAGACATTTTCTTAGTGTAATCCATAAATAAATTGAGTTGAAATAGGTTGCTTGAAATGGGTTATGTGGGTTGGTTATATTGAAATAACTTGTATCCCACATAGAATTGGTAATGAGAGGTTGGTGGGTTTATATAGAAACATGTGCAAGAGTAGTGTACAACTACTAAGGCATGTGGATGTGCATAGTGTTAGTATGTGCCTCACGCGCACACACACACACACACGCGCGCCGCCGCCGCCCGCCTCGCCTCGCCCCGCCACGCCACGTCTCGACTCGGGTCGAAGGGCGATTTGGGCGAATGTCTCGGCGTCTCGCGTACGCGAGGCGACCTGGGCGAGGAATTTTATTACCTGTTTATTTAATATTATTTATTGATTTAATTTAACAGTATCAGTATTTATTTATAACAGCTATATGAACTGGGTCAGGATTTATATTAAATCCTGATGGACCAGTTCTTGGATCAAATCCTGATGGCCTGGTCAGTACTTGGAGTGAAATCCTGATGACTACTGATCCTGATGGCCTGCGTCAGTATTTGGATCCTGACGGAGTGAAATCCTGATGGTCGGTCAAGTACTGATGCCACTCCTGACGAACATCAAATCCTGATGGCTTTGCTTCAGTACTGATGATGATCAAATCCTGATGGACCAGGAAATCCTGACTGAGCTGTAACTGTTATTAAATCCTGATGACTACTGTTATGGTAATTAAATCAGAATATTTAGTATTAAATGTCATATCTTCAGTTACAATGTTTTTCTGTTTACGTTTTATTTTTGTATTTTATATAGATACAAAAGATAACGTTTGAAGGTACAGACGCATATACGTAACTCTGAAAACCCTAGCAACTATCATCTTCTCTGTTTTCTCTCAACACATACAGAATACATAGTTCTTGGGCGAAGTGAGGTGCTGGTCGCTGTTGATCATTCCGACTACTGTGAGTGGATTGATCTGTGCTGTTTTATCCTGGGAGTGATATTGCTGCAACCCAACACAGCGTAAGTGGGGCAATAATCTCTTCAAGAACAGTCAAGACTTCTTTGAAGGCTTGGCGACTCAGCTGTTTTATTTATCTATGAGTATTTGCTAAAGCTTCTGAGAGATAAGTGTTCTTTCTTATCTTATTATTTACAGTCTCTGATTATACTTTTATTTCGACCTTTGTGTTTGTTTCGTTTATTGGTTATTTGCCTGTTCTTGTTAATTCGAAATATATATAACTGCCCTATTGTTGCTGTGTAGTTAGTAATTATACCCAACAATCTTGAAGAGATTATTTTTTCTGTGTTATATATTGTTAATTAACAAGATGGTTAACGGAACTGTAACTCCTGATGGTGCTATTACCTCTGGTTCTGGTGTTACTGTACCTACCATAGATTGGACCACGTACCGTTTCCCACAGCCTATTGATTTGTCAGGAATGCCTGATAAATTCGGTGGGGGTGTTGGTTTTTCTCGTTGGCAGAAAAAGATGAAACTGTGGTTAACGGTAAAGGGTCTATGGCCGGTGGTGCAGTATGAGAAACCAGTTATTGATCAGGAAAAGGCTGAAACTGTTAAGGCCTATGCTATGTGGGAGGAAAAAGATGGGGTGGCTAGGGCTGCTATACTGGCAGCTTTGGCGAACACTCTATTTGATGTTTATTCATCTGACTCTTTCACTGCTAAGCTTTTATGGGAGAAGCTGGACCAGACACACAATACTGACTCGCAAGGGTTGGAAAAGTATTCTGTGGCTAGGTTTCTTGATTTTAAACTGGTGGATACAAAGTCCATGACCGAGCAGGCACATGAATTTGAGATGTTGGTGCATGCTTTGAAGGAGTCCGGAATGGACCTTCCTGAAAAGTTTCAGGTTATGGCAGTGATTGAAAAGCTCCCTAAGTCTTGGGAAGAGTTTGCTCTCTCCCTGAAAAGACAGAAAGGAGAGATCACTTGGACAAACCTGATGTTGGACATCTCTGTGCAGGAACAACACAAGTCCAAACAGGGACATGTGATGCCTGCTGAACATGGGGGTTCAAAGGTGAATGTAGTGACTGTTGGACAGAAAAGAAAGGCTGTCACTAAGAAGGATAACACTAAAACCAAAAATGACAAGAACAAGGCTAAGAAACCAAAGACAAACAAACCATGTTGGTCTTGTGGACAGGTTGGTCATTGGAGCAAGGACTGTCCTACAAAGAAAGCAAAGAAAGCTGTTGTGGTAGCACAAGCTAATACTGTGCTTGCAACCACTGATGGGCCTAAGGTTAACATGGTTGTTGGTGAGGCTGTTGCCTCTGGAACCAATGACGGGTGTGTAATTACCTACAACCCTGTACTTCTTTCCACTTATCTGTCACATGAATGGTTGATCAATAACAATAACAATAACAGCTTTATTAACTTTGATATAAAACTGTTACAAACTCTCTTAAGAAATTCTGATGTTCTTAAGAGCTGCTAGCTTACAAAAACTCTCTCAAGAAATTCTGTTCTTAAGAGCTTCTCTCCGATTATGTTCTCTCTTGAATGAATAATTCTCTCTCTCTGATGAGTACATAAATCGAAACCAAAACTGTGTTTATATAGTGCACACAGCTTCTCTATCAATAACAAGATAAGTCCTAATCATAATAAAGATAGAAACATATCTTTAATCGATAGCTGCATTCTACAAACCAGGAACAAATAGAATAAACTTCCATGTTTATCTAGACTCCAAATATAACTCGAAGTAGGAATCCTGATCAGCTTCAAGTCCTCATGATCAAACCTGATCATAGTCTGAGTAGGAATCCTGATGATCAATAAGATACTGACGCTTGATCAAATACTGATGACCATGCAATACTGATGACGTCAGCAATCCTGATCAGTTGAGTCTAGCTTCTGACGATCATTGAATTCTGATCTAACAATCTCCCCCAATCTCATACTTTGTAAAATAAAGTATAGATTCCAAATATTCAATGATGTCAAAAACATGTATCAAAATGTACGAGTATCTTCAGAAACAACTTATCTGTTTAAGCTTTGTGATAGAACAGATTCATCTTCAAGAAGTTGGATAATAAACTTTCTTCTTTTTCTTCAAGAATTTGAATCAGTCTTTCCTTAAGATTTCTGAGTTCTTCATCTTCCTCATTAATCTGGTAGATAGCTGCTCTGAGATTCTGTATGGAGTTTCTCTGTAGACTGTGCTCTTCAAGCAAAAGATAAGCAATTTCCTTCCCATCAGGATTGAGAGAAAGATGAGTCATGCCAAAATTTACTTCTTTAACAGCAGTACCCCTTTGCATTTCCACATCCTGACCTCTTTGATTTAAGTACATGGGAGTATAATTACCATTGAAATTACTGTTTCCATCCAGTCTTCTTCTTATATTTGACAAAATCATGTCACTCCATTCTTTGTACACTTGGTTCTTCCATCTTAACAGATAGTGAACATATTTCAGTTCCTGTGTAGTTTTCATCAGCAGATCTTGAATAGATAGAATCTTCACACTACCATCTTTCATGAAGTACAGAAGCTTTTCTTTCTTTTCAAAACCATCATGACAATCTATAACTAGATCAACAGCTAATAAATTGTTCAGGTTTTCAGAAGTTAAAGTACCTCCAATTTCTGTCAAGGAGTAAGGATCAACATATGACATATTCAGATATTCACCATCTCTGTGTCCAATACCTCCTCTTGAATTACTTGACAATTGCTTCAGATTTGAAAACATCTTTAACCAGAGTGCTTTTGATCTAGCCATATCAGACAAATCAACAACACTTGAAGCGCTTGTAATAATTCCACCAGACTGAAAATTGATAGGTGTATCACAACTTAATGTGCTAATATGTTTCCACTTCTTGTCCTTTTCCTTTTCAAAAGCATAGCTTCTTTCCAGTGAAAATTCTTGTCTGCTTGAGTTCCTCCATTTTCTTCCATTTGAAAGTTTAAGCCTTTGTAGATAGAGATTGAAATCTTTATTTGTTCTTCTTGTAAAATCTCTTCTTCTGGCTTCTTCTTCTTCATCTACTTCTTTGTTGTGACAATCAACAACAGTAGATAAGATTATCAAATCAACCTCTTGCAGAATTTCAGATTCGTCAGGATCTTGAATATTGTCAGGATTAGAATCTTCAATTTGATTTGTATTGCTGAGAGTTGATTTTCTTGATTTTCTTCTCAATTCAGGTTCTTCTTCAACAATTCCATCATCACCAAAAGTAGATCTGTCAGGAACTACTAGAGTTTGAATAGGTTCAGGAATTTCTTCAATTCTTAACCCTCTAGACTTTGTCTGTCTAGGTAATATTTGAGTTGAAGAACCTCTTTTACTTCTTCTAGCACCTCTCCTACCTCTGCTTCCTCTACCTCTAGCAGGAGCAGTATAGCTTTCCATTGTCTCTCTTTGTAGTCTCAAGAATTCTTCATGTGAGAGATCTGGATATTCTTCACTTGCTGTAGAGAGTGCTTTTCTTGCATATAATTGTTGAACTCTTTTATCAGTGTGATATAGAGTAACAATTCTGCCGTCTTTTGTAGAAAACTTCTGGAATAAATTTGATGCATCTTCAGGATTATCAATAATCACATCTTCATCACCTTCAGGAATTGTAGCAAGAATGTGTCCATGACCAGGTGTCAGGATTTGATCTTCCGTCAGGATCTGAGATTGCACCAATGTTCTTACTGTCTTAACTCCAGAATCAGAAACATGAGTTGACTGTGTTGTTTGACTTTGAGAAGTTTGGATTGTCTTCATAACAACAGCATCAGAAGTTTCTCCTTGTATCGCTTTGTCACCACCATCATCTCCAGTATCATCATCATTATTTCTTAATACTAGATCAGGTGTACATTTTGTCTGAATAACCTTCTCCCCCTTTTTGACATCAGGATTTGACAATAATTGCAAAATTAAGGAAAGAGAGGCTTGAATTTCAGTTACCTTAGTATCCAGAGAATCAATTCGTTGTTTGATGGAGGTTTGTTCTGAAACAACAGATTTCACTTGGGATTCCACTACCCTTAGTTGTAAAGTAGTAGGCACCTTTGTAAAATTATTAAAGATATCAGTCCTCACTTTTTCAGTTGAACCCTTGATAGAATCAATCTCACTTTTCAGGCTTTTGGATAACAGAGTAGTAGCCTTCAGATGATTCTTCAAGTCTTGATTCTCTATAGACTTCACTGCATTATAGGCATGTTCAATAGCAGAAGAAAAACTGATAGATTCATCAGATTGATGCCATGAATTGTTTCATTCATTCTGTCTAAATGCCTCTGCAGGATCAAAGGAAGGAATAGAAAAATCTTGTCTCTGATCTTTCCCAGTGAAAGCTGTGCCAGCCATATATGTACTTGATGAACCAAAATTAGTTCCGAGACTAATCTTGAGTGCTGTAGCAAGCTGTTCCTTCTCTTTTCTATTCTCATTATCATCATCACTATCATCATCAGAATTATCATCATCAGAACCATGAGATATGTCAGGATCAGGAATTGCAATACCTTTCAGTTTATCCTGTGATTCTGAGATAGGATGATCTATTGGTCTTGAACGAAGTGGCTGAATCAAAATAGGTTCATTATCAGGAGCACCACTAGCGTCAGGATGAACATCGTCAGGATTTGATATGCTTGCATCAGTATTTGCTACCAATGGTTCTTGTGGAGCTTGAGGTTCAGAAGCTGCTTCAACACTTTGAGCTAAAGGTTCTTGTGTGCTTCCCTCATTGACAATGTTCTCGACCAATCTTTCAACAGAAGCTGTAGCTTTGCCTGCATCTTCACTTTGAGAAGATGGTTCTTGTGTAGCTGGAATGTTGATGTCTTCATTCTCCCTTTGAGAAAATGGTTCTTGTGTGACCATTCCACTAGCTAAGCCTTCACCCAAACTTTGATTGAGTGGTTCTTGTGTGGCAGGATCAACAGTAGCTGCTGAATTACTCTGAAATTCAGGTTCTTGTGGGCTTGATCCTTTCAGCTTCTTCTGTCTCTGATAGACTAACTCTTCTGCATTCCTCTTTTTCTTTGATGTAAGTGTAAGACCAACCAAGGAAGCAGTTGTAGAAACCTTCTCCCAAGAATGTCCTCGAATTTGAGATGGAGAGGCTGGAGAGTCTGATATAGAGACAACTTTTGTTGTTGCATCAGGAATACTAACATCAGGATTTGATGTCTGAATATCAGTATCCTTCATTTGCACTGTCAAAGGAATATGATACCTGCTCTTTGATAATTTCCTTGTCTTTTGTGGTTTTGATGAAGGTACCACAGCTTTAGTAGCAGTATCAGCAACTTCCTTGTTCACATTCATCACAGAGGATATAGGTAAGTCATCCTCTGAATCACTTTCATCAATCAACCTTAACTTCCTTTTCACAGGAACATCCTTAACAACCTTATCAGCTTTCTTGACCAGGACCCCTTGTACACCCCCTTGTATCTTCTTTTTAGTGAGTGGTGTAGAGGAAAAATCCTTTGAACCTGATTGCCTTCCAGACACATCAGTTCTAGCTGATTTCTTTGATTTTACAACTAAAGTCTTTTGAGAGACAGTAGAGGTGGTTGTTAACTGTTTAGACTGTTTAGGTTGCATGCTTGTGTCAGGAACAAGGTGGGTTGGACCTTGTACCATAGCATTAGAAAGTAGTCCATAACGAGTAGGCATTTTCTGATGTAAGAAAAACCTAACCTCATCAGGAATAAAAGCATTTCCTATAAAACCATTTGCCTTATCACTGTTGACTAAGGACTTAATATTATTCTCAGTAATTCTACAGATTGGTAGAACTACATCATCCTCAAAAACAACATTAGGACATAAGTGATTAAATATCAACTGTAAAAATCTAAGAAAACAGACAGAACCCAACTTATCTGATTTCCTATCACTTAAAGCTTTTAAGATAAAAGAGCCATAATCAAACACTGTAGAATGGATAAGAGAGTACCCAATTTTAAGAGATCCTGATGGAAGAGCATCAAAATTTGATGTCTTGTTCAGGAAACAGCGGCTGATTGTATCAAAGAAGAAATTCCATTCCTTCTTAAGCTTTGTCCTAAAGAGATTTCCATATCTCTTTACTTCTCCATTGTAGCCCAGTTTCTTGACAAACTCAAATAGAGCAGAGTCTGAAATCACCCTAGGGACTTTTTCACCCAGAATAGGCAAATGCAATGCCTCTTCTATAACAGCAGGGGTGACATGATGAGTGACCCCATTTGATTCGAACTGCATCAGAATGGTTCCTGTAGAACTTTGACCAAAAACAACTGTGTTCCAAACCTGCATTACAGACTTAAAAGAAACACTTGCAGGCTCTGTTAAAGCATACTTCAATGGGCTTGAAGTAAGAAAATCTTGAATTATATGGAACTCAGGAGGCAATTCTTGATGGTCTAGAATGGCTACAAAGTTATTAGTGGCAAAAGTAATATCACGAATTACTGTTTGTTTGTTCATGAAAGATGAAGACGCCATTGTAATGCTTTTGAAAACTCGAGAATTAAGATTTGAAGCAATTAGGGTATGAAAGCACAGAGAGAGATAAAAACGAAAAACTGATGATGAGAGAGTAATGAAAGATGTAAAACAATGAAAAGTATTTTGTTAAAACAAAATATTACTCTCAATGACAGGTGGCAAAATATGATTTGTGCATAACTAATTAGTGGACAGATTACGTGTGTCATTAAATAAAACTGCACCGCTTTTTATGTGTATGTATAGATATATCTATAATAGAGCAACACACGCGCGTATACAGTTGTCCTACTAAAACTCAATCGTCCATTAGCAGATACGGACGAAAAATTAGGCACAAATTTAGCAATGAAAATACTGACCTGTACATCAGGATTGACCAGTTGACTTTCTGACAGGATTGAGTCCTATCAGGATTTGATCAAAGATACATACCTTTCTGAATAACCATCAGGATTTGACAGTTATCAGGATTTCCTCTCTGTAGCTTTTTCTCAGAAATTCTCAAAATTCATCATTCCAAGTTCATTCACCAACTTATTGAAAGTAGCTTCAGGCAGTGGCTTGGTGAATATATCAGCTAGTTGTTGATCAGTAGGAACAAAGTGAAGTTCAATTGTTCCTTCCAGAACCTGTTCTCTTATAAAGTGATATCTGATACTTATGTGTTTAGTAAGAGAATGCTGGACTGGATTTCCTGTCATTGCAATAGCACTTTGGTTATCACAATAAATAGGGATTTTTGAGTATGACAGGCCATAATCTAACAACTGATTTCTCATCCACATTATCTGAGCACAACAACTTCCTGCAGCAATGTACTCAGCTTCTGCAGTTGAAGTGGAAATAGATTTCTGCTTTTTACTGAACCATGAAACTAGTCTTCCACCCAAAAACTGACAACTTCCTGAAGTACTTTTCCTGTCTATTTTGCATCCTGCAAAATCAGCATCTGAATAACCACACAACCCAAAATCTGATTCCCTTGCATACCAAAGGCCAAGTGAAGGAGTGCCTTTGAGATATCTGAAAATTCTTTTGACTGCAATCAGATGTGGTTCTCTAGGTTTTGCTTGAAATCTTGCACATAGACAGGTTGCAAACATGATATCTGGTCTACTGGCAGTGAGATACAATAAAGAGCCAATCATTCCTCTGTAGTGAGTTACATCTACCTCTTCACCTTGATCAGGATCAAGTTTGGTAGCTGTAGCTATGGGAGTTGAAGCAGGAGTACTGTCTTGCATGTTAAACCTTGTCAATAAATTCCTTGTGTATTTAGACTGATTAATAAAAATCCCTTCATCAGTCTGTTTAACTTGAAGACCCAGAAAGTAACTCATTTCTCCCATCATGCTCATTTGATATCTTGACTGCATAAGCTTGGAAAACTTTTCACACAGCTTATTGTTTGTTGACCCAAAAATGATATCATCAACATAAATCTGAACTAACAGCAACTCCTTACCATGATTCAAATAAAATAGAGTTTTATCAATTGCACCTCTTTTGAATCCACTTTCCAGTAAGAATTGAGCTAAGGTCTCATACCATGCTCTTGGAGCTTGCTTTAGTCCATAAAGTGCCTTATCCAGTCTGTAGACATGATCTGGATATTTAGGATCAATGAAACCAGGAGGTTGTTCAACATAAACTTCTTCCTCCAGTTCACCATTTAAGAAAGCACTTTTAACATCCATCTGGAAAACCTTGAATTTCTTATGTGCTGCATAAGCAAGAAATATCCTGATGGCTTCTAGTCTTGCAACAGGAGCAAAAGTTTCATCATAGTCAATTCCCTCTTGTTGGGAATACCCCTTTGCAACTAGCCTTGCTTTATTTCTGATAATGACTCCATCAGAATCAGTCTTGTTCTTGAAAATCCACTTTGTACCAACAATTGATCTATTCTTTGGTCTTGGTACCAGTTTCCAGACTTCATTCCTTTCAAATTCATTCAGTTCTTCTTGCATTGCAGTAACCCAATCAGCATCTTTAAGTGCATCTTCAACTTTCTTAGGCTCCTCCTTGGACAGAAAGTTATTGTATAAACATTCATTCTGAGTTGCACTTCTTGTTTGAACACCTGCATCAGGATCTCCAATTATCAAATCAGGAGTATGATCTTTTGTCCATTTCCTTGCTGGTGTCAAATTGTTTCTTGAAGTAGATGCTCCCCCTGGATTGGTGTTATCTTGATTGAAAGAATTTGATTGATTTGAAGCTCTCCCTGAATTATTGCTATGTCCTCCTGATGTGTTATCAGGATCTTCACTTGAATCAGTATCTGAAGAATTCTGTCCTGATGATTGAGTTGACTCTGAACTTGTAGTTGAATGCCGTTGCTCCCCCTCAACATTAGCACTACTAGTTGTATTACTGTTGTTTGCATCATCAGTATTAGTACCATCAGTACCTGGTGAGTCATCAGGATTTGGTGACCCGTCAGTACTGGATGAATGGACAGCTTCTGATTCACTTTCTTCAGGTTCCTTGGAAGCTTCATTTTCAAATAACAATCTATCATGCGAGTCTTCAATGATTCCAGTTATCTTCTTATCATCAAAAGATACATGTATTGACTCCATGACAGTTCTTGTTCTCAAATTAAAAACTCTGAAGGCTCTTGATGTAGGATAGCCTATGAATATTCCTTCATCAGCCTTTGTTTCAAATTTCCCTAGCTGTTCAGGATGAGTTCTGAGAACAAAACATTTACAGCCAAACACATGCAAATGCTTCAGACTTGGTTTCTTCTCCTTGAGTGACTGATAAGGAGTAACACCATGCCTGTTTATCAATGTGAGATTTTGTGTATAGCATGCTGTGTTGACTGCTTCTGCCCAGAAATATGTAGGTAATTTAGCTTCTTCCAACATAGTTCTGCCAGCTTCAATAAGAGTTCTATTCTTCCTTTCTACTACTCCATTTTGCTGAGGTGTGCCAGGAGCAGAGAATTGTTGAATGATTCCTTTGTATTTGCAGAGCTCTTCCATCTTTGAATTCTTAAATTCAGTACCATTATCACTTCTCAGAATCTTGACTTTGTACTTTGTGGTTGTCTCAATCATCCTCACATGATCCAACAGAACTTCAGGAGTTTCATCTTTTCTATGCAGAAAATACACCCAGGTGAATCTAGAATATTCATCAACAATTACAAGAGTGTACCTTTTCTTACTGATGGACATGATGTTGACTGGACCAAACAGATCAAGATGTAGCATGTGATATGGTTCTTCAATAGAGGATTCTGATTTACTCTGGAATGATGTCCTTCTTTGTTTTGCTTTTTGGCATGCATCACAGAGTCCATCAGGTGTATATAAGACATTAGGTAATCCTCTTACTAACTCTTTCTTAACCAACTCATTGATGTTGCTGAAGTTGAGATGAGAAAGCTTCTTGTGCCAATTCCAACTTTCATCTACTGAAGCTTTACTGATGAAACATGTAGGGGAGCCATCAGTATCTGAGAGAATGTTGGCTTCATATATGTTACCATGCCTGTAGCCAGTTAGTGCTATCTTCCCTGTTGCTTTACTGACTACTTCACAATGTGTGGAATAGAAATTAACATGATAACCTCTGTCAGTGATTTGACTAATACTCAACAAGTTGTGTTTTAGTCCCTTCACTAGAGCTACTTTTTCAATGATGACATTTCCAATGATTATATTGCCATATCCCAAGGTTTGTCCAATGTTGCCATCTCCATAAGACACAGTTGGGCCAGCTTTTTCCTCATATTCTGATAACAGGGCTTTGTTTCCAGTCATGTGCACAGAACATCCACTATCCATGACTAACACATTTTTCCTTTTACCCTGCATCAGAATAGAAACACACTAGTTAGAATGTTTAGGAACCCACACTTGTTGGATTCCTTGTTCATGCATTTTATTAAATTTAACAGCAGAAGACTTTTTGACTTTAGCAGTCCTGACAGGATTTACTCCATCAGGATTTGCTTTGTCAGTATCAGTATTAACAAAAGCATGCTTCACTATGACATTTTCAGTTCTATCAGACTTTGTACTACTTTCAAACTTAGGCAATGGATCATAAAAGTTATAGTACAAATCATGATACTCTTTACATGTATAAATAGAATGCCATAGACTACCACAATGAAAACAGGAATTCTGTGGTTTGTAAAATACTGATCTATTCCTAACATCAGACTTAGGAATTTCAGCAATTTTCTTCTTACTCTTTTTACAATCAATAGCAAGATGATTAGAGTTACCACAGTTAAAGCAACACTTTCTAGGTGCATTTGGGATATATTTATAACCATTCTCTTTATTGATCCCAACTTTACCATTCCTGTTTCTCTTAACAGTAGCTTCCTTTTTCTTATCTGTAACCTCACAGATTTTATCTTTAAGCTGTTTCTGAGACAATAGACCTACATTCTTAGTGACTTTGTTCATGACAGGTTTAGACTTTATAATTTTAATTCCTTGAGTAGAAGAAGATCCCTTTTCAAAAGTAGAATTGGAATCCTTACCAAAAACAAAATTAACAGGTGTAATCTTAGATTTGGTTGAGTCTATAACATGCCTATAGGTCTTTGGACTGACTGTCTCATCAATGACAATTTTCTCTTTCAATTTCTTATCCTCATCTGACTTATATCCTAGACACTCTTTCCAATTCTTAGAGGTATTAATCTCATGAAATTTCCTACCAGAGTCTGTCCAGGTTCTGATTTTCTCATTAGCAAATTCAAGTTCTTTTTCAAGGGAAGTACATTTAGATGTCATCTCTAAGTGCATGTGCTTAACATTATCACATTCTTTTTGTACTTCTTGCATACGAGAAAATTCAGCTTCTAATATCTCATTCCTCTTTCTAAGGTCAGACATCTCAGATAAGATTCTAGTATTCTCAGCAGTTTGACTTCTAAAGCTAATATGTAATGACTTTAGAAAACGTCTTAACTCAGAAGCATTATCAGTATCAAAATCAAAGATAGTATTTAGTACCTTATCATCAGGAGCAGCAGTTACATCAGCATTGGCCATTAACGCATAGTTGACTACCTCAGTATCAGATTCTGAGGAAGAGTCCATCCAATCCTTGCTTGATGTGATGAGTGCCTTTGTCTTGTTGCATTCAGAAGCAAAGTGACCCATACCATTACACTTGTAGCATCTAACCTTTGACTTGTCAAATTTGCTACCTTTGCTGTCCTTTTTGATATACTTGTCTTTGTCTGCTTTGAAGGTCTTTTTCTGAAAGTTGCCTTGTCTTCTATTCTTCCTGAACTTCATCCTTCTGAAGTTTCTGACAATCATAGCAACCATCTCTTCTATGTCTGAATCAGAAGATTCATCACCAGTATTGGCATCAGGATTGCCATCAGTATCTGATGAAGAGTCGTCAGGATCTGACTCAGCTACTCTTGCTTTCCTTCTAGAGACCTCCATAGCTTTCCCTTTTGATTTTGCTTCTACATTCAAAGCAATTGACTTTGCCTTGCTACTTTTCTTGTTCTTCCTTTGTTGAACTTCAAGATCATGAGTTCTTAGCATCCCATAGATCTCATCAAGAGACACAATGTTCAGGTCATACTGGTGTCTAATGATTGAGGTCTGAGTATCCCATTCTTCAGGTAAAGCTCTAAGAAATTTGGTGTTTGAATCTTCAGTTTCATATACTTTGTCAACTAAGGATAAGCTGTTCAATAGTGTCAGGAATCTATCATATAGCTCAGTCAGGCTCTCTTCAGGTCTTGCATCGAATTGTTCATATTCTTGAATCAATAGAGCCCTTCTGTTTTTCTTGACAGATGCAGATCCCTGGCACTGAGTTTCCAAAGTATCCCAGATTTCTTTTGAAGACTTGCATGCAATCACTCTGTTTGACATAACAGCATCAAGGCTATTATGCAAGATATTCTTTATCTTTGGTTCCCTGAGTACATGAGCTTTTTCTTCTGGAGTCCATTCAGCTTTAGCTTTGACCACATAATGTTCTGGTACTGTATCTGTTCGTTCTACGAACTTTGTTGGTATATATGGTCCATCACGAATCCTGTCCAAGTAGTCAGGATCCATAGCCTCCAGGTACATCAGCATCTTTACCCTCCATGTGGGATATTCTGATATCTTCAAGATGGGAATCTTCATGCTTTCATACTTGGTTGTCGACATCTTTAGATCGTATCTGATTCAGAATTAAATCAGTTTGCTCTGATACCAATTGTTGCCCAGTAAATAACAATTGTAGAAGGGGGGTTGAATACAATTGTATAAGATTCTCGACTTTATATAACACAAATATGAAAGATCAATAACAATAACAATAACAGCTTTATTAACTTTGATATAAAACTGTTACAAACTCTCTTAAGAAATTCTGATGTTCTTAAGAGCTGCTAGCTTACAAAAACTCTCTCAAGAAATTCTGTTCTTAAGAGCTTCTCTCCGATTATGTTCTCTCTTGAATGAATAATTCTCTCTCTCTGATGAGTACATAAATCGAAACCAAAACTGTGTTTATATAGTGCACACAGCTTCTCTATCAATAACAAGATAAGTCCTAATCATAATAAAGATAGAAACATATCTTTAATCGATAGCTGCATTCTACAAACCAGGAACAAATAGAATAAACTTCCATGTTTATCTAGACTCCAAATATAACTCGAAGTAGGAATCCTGATCAGCTTCAAGTCCTGATGATCAAACCTGATCATAGTCTGAGTAGGAATCCTGATGATCAATAAGATACTGACGCTTGATCAAATACTGATGACCATGCAATACTGATGACGTCAGCAATCCTGATCAGTTGAGTCTAGCTTCTGACGATCATTGAATTCTGATCTAACACACCTACTGAACTGTTGGCATTATTTTTTTTTTGCTAAGTGAATAATGCATTAAAGAAAAAAGGATACAAAATCTAGGGGCATACCCCACGAAATGAAAAACATAAACAGAGAAAAATTACTAACAAAGAGTACAAGTAAGGACTACTGAATACATCGAGTACAAACAAAAAGACAATCATGCCAGCTAATATAACAAAGAAACAAGATTACAATCTCTGTTGGCATGTTTCTGGAAAAGATTACAGGTGAAGAGCTTTTCCCGAACCATACGCTTCACATCATGCACTAGCTGGACAGTTCTCCGAGGCCTCTCGCTTTGATGAATTCGCTTGTTACGCTCCTGCCAGACAACATAAATGACCACATAAATATGGAGGAGACCCATCATTTTTTTACTCGACTGGTAGTGTCACAAAGAAAGATACCATAACACCAATCTGTCTAGCTGGTGGATAGAGCTATACCACAGCTGCGGAGTAAAATGTAGGTAACAGAACATGAGCAACAAATGTGTTCAATAGTTTCAGTTTCGCTGGAACATAGAACACAGCGAGGATCTAAGTTCATCCCCCAAGCTAGCATAAGATCTTTAGTGAAAAGCCGTTTCCGCTAAGCTAACCAGGTAAAGAAGCCACATTTTGGTATTGCAAAGGAGTACCAAACAACATCATACCATGGGGGCGGATTTCTAGTTCTACGAATAGAGTGCCAAATGAGGGATAAGTTGACAATATGTCAAAGGCTAACCCTGCTCCTATAATGATGGTGAACAAAGGGAATGCCAAAGGAAAAGGGAAGTGGAAAGGCAAGAAGAAGATTGGATCTAAATCTGCTAATCCAAAGCCTGCTTCCAAAAAGGCTTTAAAGCCTATATAGGAGGTGTTTCAAAAGGTGGTGCTGCAAAGGGTGATAGTCACTTTTGCAAGAAGCCGGGTCATTGGAAGTGAAACTGTCAGGCTTATTTGGAGGATCTGAATCTGAAGAAAATGAAGTTTGTGAAGATTTCTGATTCAGGTATTTATGTTATAGAAGTCAATTTGTCTACTTCTACATACTGGGTATTAGATACTAGATGTGGTTCTCACATTTGTATAAATGTGAAGGAACTGCGAAGGAGTAGGACTTTAGCAAAAGGAGAAGTCGGCCTACGCGTAGGCAATGGAGCAAAGGTTGCTACTTTGGCTGTTGGGACTTATCATTTATTGTTGCCCACTGGGCTTTTTTAGAACTTGAGAACTGTTTTTACGTGCCTGCAATTTAAAGAAACATTATTTATGTTTCTTGTTTGGACAAGAAAGGTTTTACCTTTACAATTCAGAACAGTAGTTGTTCCTTTGGTTTGAATAATGTTACCTATGGGGTTGCACGTTTATTTAATGGTTTATATGTTCTTGATCTTGATATTCTTGTCTATAATGTAAATAATAAACGTATTAAGGCTAATGACTCAAATCAAACATACCTTTGGCATTGTTGTTTAGGCCATATAAATGAGAAACGCATTTCCAAGTTACATAAGGATGGAGACTTGGATAAGTTTGATTTTGAATCATACGATGATTGGAAAAATGACTAAAGCTCCTTTTACCGGAATTGGTGGGAGGGCCACCGAACATTTAGAACTTATACATAGCGATGTATGTGGTCCAATGCGTACGATGGCAAGAGGTGGGTTTTACTACTTCATAACCTTTACTGATGATTTTAGTAGATACGGATATGTGTATCTTTTGAAGAACAAATCCGAATCATTTGAAAAAATTCAAAGAGTACAAGGCAGAAGTGGATAAGCAAGTAGGCAGAAGTATTAAAACTCTACGATCTGATCGTGGAGGTGAATACCTAAGCTTAGAATTTAAGAACTTTTTAAAGGAGTGTGGTATTGTATCACAACTCACACCTCTTGGAACACCACAATGGAATGGTGTGTCTGAAAGGAGAAATCGTACCTTGTTGGACATGGTGCAATCAATGACGAGTCTAGCGGATCTTCCAATTAGTTTCTGGGATTATGCTCTGTAAATAGCTGCACACACACTTAACCGCGTTCCTACTAAATCGGTTCAAACCACACCATATGAGATATGGACTGAGAAACGTCATAGCATGTCATTTTTGAAAGTATGGGGATGCGAAGCGTTTGTGAAACGTTTAGTCACTGACAAGCTAGGACCAAAATCAGACAAATGTAATTTTGTGGGATACCCAAAAGAAACTAAAGGGTATTATTTCTATAATCGTACCGAGAACAAAGTGTTTGTTGCTCGAACTACTGTGTTCCTTGAAAGAGAACTGCTTTCTAAGAAAAACAGTGGGAGTGTGATAGATCTCGATGAAGTTCGAGAACCACAGAATCACATTGAACCAGAGTTGGAACATGAGCAGGATGTACATGAAAATGTTACTACTCAAGAAACACAGGTTGTTCGTAGATCTGGTAGGATTCGCCACGAGCCTGAGAGATATTATGGATTTCTCTTAACTCAGACTGGCGATGTAATGTTTATGGATAATGATGAGCCTCTTACCTATCAGGATGCTATGAATAGTCGAGATTCTGAGAGATGGCTGGAAGCTATGAAATCTGAGATGGATTCCATGTATGAAAACAAAGTATGAACTTTGATTGAACCACCTGAAGGGGTAAAACCTATTGAGTGCAAATGGGTTTTCAAGAAGAAAACAGACATGGATGGTAATGTAACGACCTACAAAGCAAGACTAGTGGCGAAAGGTTTCAAACAAATTCATGGTATTGACTATAATGAAACTTTCTCACCAGTAGCTATGGTCAAGTCCATCAGGATTTTGCTTGCGATAGCAGCTTACTATGACTATGAAATCTGGAAAATGGATGTCAAAACCGCTTTCTTAAATGGGAGCTTAGAAGAGGATGTGTATATGATACAACCAGAAGGTTTTGTCGATCCGAGATTTGCTAGAATGGTCTGTAAGCTACTACGATCTATTTATGAATGAAGCTGGCCTCAAGGAGTTGGAACATTCATTTTGATGTAACTGTCAAAGAGTTTGGCTTCATTAAAAATGAGGATGAGCCATGTGTTTACAAGAAGGTTAGTGGGAGCAAAGTGGCATTCCTAGTATTATATGTTGATGATATATTACTAATAGGGAATGACATACCTTCTCTTCAGGATGTTAAGATATGGTTGGGAAAAAGTTTCTCAATGAAAGACTTAGGCGATGCTACCTATATATTAGGGATCAAGATCTATAGAGATAGATCTAGAAGATTAATCGGCTTAAGTCAGAGTACATACATTGACAAAGTATTGCATCGTTTTGGGATACAAGAGGCAAAGAGGGGATTTGTCCCTGTGTCTCATGGGATAGTGATCTCAAAAGAAAACTGTCTTAAATCATTAGATGATAAGGACCGTATGAAAAAGGTACCATATGCTTCGGCAATTGGTTCAATAATGTATGCATGATATGTACTCGACCTGATGTTTCGTATGCTTTGAGCATGACGAGCAGATAACAGTCTAATCCAGATGAAGGTCACTGAACGACATTCAAGAATATTCTTAAGTACCTCAAGAGAACTAAAGATTCATTCTTGGTACATGGAGGAGATGAGAAGCTAGTTGTAAGAGGTTACACTGATGCTAGTTTCCAAAAAGACCTTATAATTCATACTATAATACTTAATGTATACCACCAGCCTTCGTGTCCCCACTGATACTAGTTTCCAAAATGGCCTTATAATACCACCAGCCTTCGTGTCCCCACCTTCGGAAACTTGCCTCGACAAGCTTTCGAGAGTCAGCTCGGATACCATATGTGACAACCCGGGTCAAATCCCGAGCCTTTTTCGAGAATCGGGTCAAGTCCCGATTCCGAGTCCGAATAAGTCGAAGCCTAATGACCCAAATGCAGCCAACTTGGGTAACAACTAGCCCACCACAGGCCCCCAAAATATCATGATTTTGTTGGTGCTAATTAGTAGTAGTACTTTGCCTTATAAACTGAACAGAAGTCCCAAATCTCCTCGATGTGGGACTGGGGTGTTACAGTAAATGTTATCAAGTATCATAAGTAATTCTCACAGTGATAATGGTGTGATGATTCTTAGACTTGAAATCATTATATTTCTATATTAGAATTAATATACTTTGATTCTACTCAAAGTTACCTTTGACCGGGCAATGATAAAGGTGGACATTGGGTATATTATGAATCATATGAGAAATATGAATGATAGATATAGGATTTAACCCTCCTATTTTAGGAGTGATATTATTGGACTCTTGATTGAGTGAGACTATGAAATGCATGGTCATGCTCAAATAGTGATTTGTTTAATAGTTCACTCATTGATCAAGTAAACTGGGATTAAATGTTGAAGAGGATGACATAAACCATGCCTCGAGTTTAATCTATAATATAAGGTTAAAAGGATTATATTACATGGAACATTATTTACGAAAGGTTTAATTGGATCACCAATTATTATTATTACTTGGGTAGCAATGATGTATTACTAGATGTCGCTCATTGTTTATAATTTTATTATTAGATATTAAAATTATTGCCAACGTAATAATAACCTAAAGGGTCACACACAAATAATGTTTTAAACGGAGCTTTAATTAAATTTCTAATTTAAATAAAATATTGTTATTACTTTGAATTATTAGATTAATTAAGTGGGACTTGATTAATCAGATTATAATTCAAAATTAATAATAATCTTCTTCTATATATTAAAAGCCAACCAAGGGTAAAATATGCCAATAAAATGGCTGTGAAATTACAGCTTTACCCTTATTTATCATATAATTACAAAAATGCCACTCCTCTATAGTTTATGCAAAAATTATATGAAATTTTGTTACTTTCAAGATTCGAACACAAACCTTCCACTTACAAATAAAGTTTCATAACCATTGTGCTATATCAATTTTTGAGTTAACTTTAAAAATCTTATTAGATAAGCTACATGTTCCCTTATAATCCTATTTTCTCTTTTTTACTTTACTTTTTGATTAAATATATTGTTGGTTTATATTTCTTATAAAAAAAGAAATTCTAAATTATTCATAAATGTAACCAAATTCAAATTGGGAAAATATGAATTTGTTAAAATTCGTCTCTATGTATATATTATATTATTGGATAATAATAGGATAATATTTTAAGAAAGATAAATATTTCATTTACTTGTGGATATAATTGCATCATATAATTTTTAGATATATAAATTTAAAGTTGAGTTAAAAAATAATTCTACATCATAATCTAAAATATGTTTCAATTTACTTAATTTCTAAACTAGGCTGTTAGATAATGTGTGTAATGAATAATAGACTTAAAATAGATAATTGAATTTAAAATTATATAAATACGAAAAAAAATATATATATACATGGAAAAAAAGAACAAGACAACCTAAATATATAATTTTACATACATAACCAATTTTTAAAAAAATCTACTTTTATATATTAAAAGATCATCAGAGGCAAAAAGAACCCAAAAAGTGTTCATGAAATTACAACTTTACCTTTGTATTTTTAAAATTACAAACATGTCACCCCTTTATTACTGAAGATAGAAAATGTCAAATTTGTGTGTAAACATCGAGAATCGAAATGTTGGCCTCCTCGTAACAGTTTCATGTCATAATCGAGTGTCCTACATTGAGTTTTGAGTTTATTTTAAAATTATTATTAGATAAAGTATATTCGCTCATCATATTATCTTTTATTATTTCAACTTTTGAGTAAATAATATGTTGTTTTATATTATTTATACAACATGCTTATTCAATTTTTTAATAAAAAAATGTTAGTTTATATTATCATATAGCTCCATTTTTTTAAAGTTTTCGTAGTTTTAATATATAATTATGTATTTCTTTACAAATTTTATTATTTCACCCTTAATTTTTTTGATTAAATGTTAATTGTTATACAATTTATATTTTTATACAATACTATGTCACTTATTAGCTTTATACGAATTATTCAAGTATTGATAAATCTATAATCAAAATTTGATCTAAAATAAGTAACATGTTATACGTAACTTTTATATTTTAGAATTATACAATGGACTGTAAAAAATGGGAATCATAGTTAGGGGTGTTGATGGGTTAGGTTGTCGGGAGTTGGAAGCATTTTTTCAACCCAGTCTAATTAAATAAGTTTGAAATTTTTTAATCCAACTCACAAAAAATTAATTCATGGCCCAACCGTACTTATCATCCTTAAGTTTGCGCCGAGTTGGGTTGGTTTGAATGTGTTAAATAATTTTTATAAAAAATAAATATTACACAATGTCCTCATTTCAAAAATTCAAGTAAAGCTAAAATACGTATAACTTACGATTTTAGTGCTAATATTTTTTTTTATTAACATAATAATTTTAGTTATGTACACGTCTATAAATAAGATGATATACTGTATTATATAATGTACAGTTACATATTATATATATATATATAAATTATCGAACATTTTTAATTTAAATAGGGTTGGGTTAGGTCGGCTGAAATATATAAAACTGATATGCAACCATTAAAATCGGTTTGAAATTTTTTTAGACCCAATTAAGTATCGGGTTTTCTTTGTCGTCTTAGTTGGTTGAAAAAGGGGTTGGGTATATTTTGTTCATTTTAATCGGTTCGTAAGCCAATTTTTGACCGATTAAACCAATTTGTGCCCAGTTAATCCAAATTATATGATTTCTAGATCGATTTCTATAAAAATTGATTTTCCGATCCGATTTTAACACATTCAGATTGATTAGTCACCGTCTAGCGGTTAATCGTCAGTGTTTAGAACATATATTATACATATAAATACAACTGAGTCTACACAGATGTTAAATTATTTAGGTATATTATGATTCATATAAGATCAAACACAAGATAATTTATAATTCAAATATTAAAATCGCATGGAATAGAATTTTATGGTTGTGTTAAAAAAATGATTCTAAATTACATATATATAAATTTTCAATTTGTGTAATTTTTAAACTACGATATTAGATATTTTATAATTAATACTAGACTAAACATGTACAAATTGAGTTTAAAAAGGTACAAATATGTACATATGAAGGAAAGAGTAAGACAACTTCAAGATTGACTTTTACATAAAATAAAGAAATTTTATAATGTGTTCACTCTATAATCTTACATGAATGACCAATTTTATATTTTATAAATATACTTTTATTTCATTAAAATTATATTACTTTATATACGTCTTATACACGAAATTAAAAGTAAGAAATTTTATAATGTATTTAAAGTATATTCGTACATTTGTGACCAATATTATATTACAAATATATTGTTATTTTATTAACAATACATGAGTTTACATACATTCATTTTATATACGGAGAACTCTGATAAAATAACCATTTAAATTATCTTGAATTTTTAAATTTGATAAAATTCACTTCATGACATTCAAAACTAAACTAATATTTTGAAGATTAAAAAAAATCATTTGATCTTTATCTTATAGAAATTTATCCAAAATTTATGAAATCTTATTCAATTAAAAAATATATATATATATATAAATACTATGCATATATAATGTAAATTCAAAATACTATCATTTACCATATTTACAAAATTATTTTGATATGTATATATATTGGTACAAATTTAATTTTTCAGCATATAAACAGGCACGTGCCTCGCACGGGCTTTTATGCTAGTATAACTTAGAATTGGACTGGGTTTGTGAAGCCCACTCTAATTAGGGTTAAGCCCAGATTTCTCATCCCTATAAATACATTCTGATGTATTATTTTAGGGTTACTTCTTTAATTCCTTTTTATTGAAAAACACTAGCTGCTCCAGAACTTGGAGAGGCTAGAGCGGGAGAGAGAAATCATGAGCAGTTTTTGTGGCTAGTACCATCTCCGTGGATCGTTAGACGATCGAACATTCGTGTGGACTGTTTAGAGGCGTAGATCTTGCAAAAGGGATACGTGGTGATCAAAGCAAGGACCTCCATTAGTCAACAATTCGTAAAGCTTCAAAAAGGTACAGTTTTCGATTCTCCATAATTATCCGTATATTATACATGGATCCTGAGTTTGGGTTTCGATTTTTATTTTTAATTACGGGTTTTCCGCTGCGTTTATGCCTCGAAACCCAATAGTTTTCCATTCTTGTGAAGGATCTGACACTTCTCTTTATCAAATGAAACATCATATCCTTTATCAGAGAACTGGCTGATACTGAGAAGATTGTGCTTAAGACCTTCCACAATAGATACCTCTTCAATGATAACATTTCCAGCTTCCAAACAGTCATATCCTTTAGTTAAACCTTTGCTGTTATCTCCAAAGGTAACCACTCGGCCAGCTTTCTCAACCACATTTGATAGTAGGGCTCTATCTCCGATCATATGCCTTGAACATCCACTGTCTAGAATCTACACAACTCGGTTTACCTGTTCCAAACCCTGCAATATCAAATTGATTAGTCCTTCTTCGGAACCCAAACTTGATTGGGTTCGACATACTTAAAGAATTGGCATTTGTCAGGCAAAACAACCTTTTTAATTTTAACCACTTCAACCTCTTTAACAAAAGAGCATTTCCATTTATAACCAGCCTTAACACATTTCTGAGTAGGCTTAGTTATAAATGTGTCCACTCTAGTTTTGGGAGGACTAGAAGTTTTAGATCTAACATGTTTCTTGTTATTAACATGTTGACGGGGAGCAGTCTTATCATTAGAAGCATGCTTACTATTAAAATAAGCAAACATTACATTGAAAGCACAAGACACGCAATTCACCACACCACATGCTTTATGAGATAGATCAACAGTAGGCATGTTAGATTTGTTGTTATTTTGTTCCACTTTATGAGTGTCTAATTTGGTCTCTGTTGTTGGAACAACTTTGACAGAACCCTTAGACACACACTTGTTGGAATGAGCAATTTCATTGGCAAGGTCCTCAGTACGCAACTCCTCTTGAATAATGATTCAAAGATTCATTGGCAGGGTTTATGTGATTGAAGATAAGAAGGTTGTGGAAAGCCTTAATGTATCGTTTGTTGACATCAAAAGACCAAGCCTGCAAACAGAAGAGGACTCTGAATCCTTGGTATTTGAAAATCTATCAAGAGATCTCTCTAACAATGAGGAAGAACTTGTAGTTGTTCCTGGTAATACTAATGAAAATAATGATAATGATTCTGGACCAAGTGGTGACAGTGGTGGAGACCCTCAGACTACCACTGGATCCCCTAGTCACACTCAACACAATTATGAACAAGGAGAATCATCAAGATCGTATCTGCCAAGAAAAAGGGTATGGAGCCGAGCTCATCCCTTTCACTTGATCATTGGTGATCCAGACTCTGGAGTGAGAACTAGAAGGACATCACAGAATGAATCTCACTGCTCTGGGTTTCTTTCAGAAACAGAACCTAAGAAAGTAGAAGATGCCCTGGAAGATCCAGATTGGGTAATTGCTATGCAAGATGAACTCAATCAGTTTGAAAGGCAGAAAGTTTGGAAGCTGGTACCCAGACCTAAAGGAAAATATGTTATAGGAACTAAATGGTTATTCAGAAATAAACTGGATGAAGATGGCATTGTAACGAGAAACAAGGTCAGACTGGTTGCTAAAGGTTATTCTCAGGAAGAGGGTATAGATTATGATGAAACCTATGCACCAATAGAAAGACTTGAGTCTATCAGGATGTTTCTGGCATTTGCAGCACACTCCAAATTACAAGGTATATCAAATGGATGTGAAGAGTGCATTTCTGAATGGGGAGCTAGAGGAAGAAGTATATGTGGAACAACCTCAAGGCTTTAAGGATTCAAATCTGGTGGACTTTGTATATTTTCTGTTCAAAGCTCTCTATGGACTCAAGCAAGCTCCGAGGACATGGTATGACACTCTATCAGAATTTTTACTTGAAAATGGATTTACAAGATGTGTCATAGATAAAACTCTCTTTTACAAAATGCACAAAAATGATTTGATATTAGTGAAAGTATATGTTGATGACATTATATTTGGTTCTACTAATGATGATCTATGCAAGAGATTTGCTAAGTTAATGCAGAGTAGATATAAAATGAGCATGATGGGTGAATTGTCATTCTTTCTTGGACTACAAGTGTATCAAAGACAAGATGGAATATTCATTTGTCAGTCCAAGTACATCAAGGATCTTCTAAAGAAGTATCAAATGGAAGACTCATCTATGGCAAAGACTCCAATGTCAACTGCCACTAAGTTTGATAAGGACGAAACCGGTAAGAATGTTGATATTACAAGCTACAGAGGTATGATAGGCTCATTACTTTATCTCACTGCAAGTAGACCAGACATTATGTTTGCAACATTCTTGTGTTCTATGTTTTAGTTTGATCCAAAAGAATCTCATCTTATAGCTGTTAAACGTATCTTTAGATATCTTAAGGGAACCCCAAATCTTGGAATTTGGTACCCTAAGGATACAGGATTCGATCATATTTTCTCTACAGACTCAGATTTTGCAGGTTGTAAGATTGATCGGAAAATTACTTTAGGAAGCTGTCATTTTCTTGGACGAAGGTTAGTTTCCTGGTATAGCAAGAAACAACACTCAGTATCCACATCGACAGCTGAAGCTGAATACATAGTTGCGGGTAGCTGTTGTGCTCAAATCTGGTGGATGAGGAACCAACTCCGTGACAATGGGCTTTTGTTGAACAAGATTCCAATATTCTGCGACAACACAAGCGCCATAGCAATCTCCAACAACCCAGTTCAGCACTCGAGGACCAAGCACATTGATATCATGTATCATTTTATCCGAGAGCATGTCATGAATGGAACTGTGGAATTACATTTTGTACCCACAGAGGAACAAATTGTAGACATCTTTACTAAACCGCTTGATGAATCCACTTTTTCTAAGCTGGTTGGTGAACTTGGGATGTTAAATCTTTCTAATTGATTAATTAGAATTCAATAACTGCAAGATAATACTAATAAGTCCACGAGTTTAAGAATTTCCATATCCTTAGGACTAGTCCCGAGGGGACGACATCCCCCTAGAATAGTAACTTATTTTTAGGAATAATTCTCGTAAGTTAGAATTATCTGCTTAATTATATGTCATATTTATAAATAATATATCTTCTAACATTTAATTAGCAAGTAATTTTAAAATTGTTTAAGTGATAATATTTGTTCTAAATATTATGCATTTATTCAATCCGGATTAATTTTATTTTGTTTCATACAAAGTAAAATAATGAAGCATAATTAATTAGATATTTATTGATTTATATCAGTTAATGATATTCAGTCAATTTTATTCTAAATTAATTGTGAATTTTATTTTTTGTGAATTTAAGTGATTTTTGATATTTAGAAATTCACAGGAAGTGGAAAGTTTGTTTTTAAACTGGTTTCTGGTTTAAAAGTGAAGGAGAAGCAAAATCTATCGAAATATCAAGTTCGATAGTTTTTCAGGTTCTTTATTAAAAATCTATCGAAGTGTTTAAAAGCATCTCGATATGTTTCTGAATAAGGAAAGTAAAAACCATCGAAGTATTTATTCGATAAATTTTGAAAAAGGACAGAAATCTATCAAACAATAGGTTGTTCAAATTCATAATTTTCGATAGTTTTCAGTCATTTCATTTTTCGATAGTTTTCAGTTTTTAAAGTATGTTAACTTTCGATAGTTTTTGTAAAAGTTGTTTAAATTCTGATATAAATCCACTTCGATAGTTTTGTATCGAAGTGTGATTTGACTTTTATGCCCCTAAACAAAAACAATCGACAATACATTTTAAAAACTATCGAATATGAAATTACCTTTTTACCCATGTCAGTATAGTAAGTATAAATGTGGTACTTAGAAGTTTTTTTCTCTTATTCTTAGATCTAAGTTATCGAAATATATACTTACAAATATATACAAGAACATAACAAAATTATCTCGAGAGATTTCTTCAATTTTTACCGTGAAAAACTTAAGAAAATCAAGAATTATAACAGTAAACTTCGTTTTACTGTCTAATTGTTATTTGATGGTGATTGCCTTGAGTTTTCCGTACGAGTTTCATAAGAAACCATCGAGAGACCTAATTCGAATTTCTAGACTTGATAACTGTTCTTGATACTTGAGATTTAGTTGTTAAATAATTAAGTTCTTGAGTTTAGTATTAATTTAAAGTTATCGAATTGCAAAAATTAGGGTTCTTGAATTGGGATTTTTAATTTGGTTCGGTTTTGATAGTTAAGAAAAAGGGTTATTAAGGTTTATTAATTAGCAATAATTAATTGGGTTTATTTTTTGTTTTAATTTTAATTTTTTGGACTTTGTTAAATATTTCAATGGCCGGAGAATTTATTATCACCAAGAAGAACCACGTTTCGTTTCAAAACGTGCAATCCATCTCGAACTTACAATTTCGTGCATGGGCACAATTTTTGAACTCACGTTCTTTGGTGGCATACGCCTTAAGTACTCCAACATTTCTTTGTGTCGATCAATTAACTGAATTGTACACCACTACCACCGACACGTCGGAAAATAATGTATTAGCTTCCAGTTTTGTTGTGCCAGGGGCAGAACAATAAGGGTGATGGAACAAGATGTGAATAGAATTTTACATTTTCCTACTGAAAATCTTGTTCTTGATCCCACCACTGAAGAAATACATGATTTCTTAACTCTTATTGGAAGTCAACAACCTAACTTCTTTCTAGGAGAGTTTCTGAAGCATTATCTAACTAAGCACTGGAATTTTTTCTTTCACACACTTATACATGTTTTTACTGCCAAGACTACAAATCTGCATGGCATTCCTTTATTTCTTCAGAAATTAGGGTTTTTTATTGCTCACAATAGGCATATTAACATTGGTAGGTTAGTGATTGATCAGATTATTCAATGCATGGGACCTTTGGAAGAAAGAACAGGGCAGTATGATGTGCTTTGTTTCTATCCAAGGTTTCTACAGTTGATTTTGAATGATGTGTTAACAGATGCTGAGAGAGAAATATTTGCAGAGGAGGAGAGGAAGGAGTGCATCAAGATGAAGAGTAATGCAATAACAACTCTCATTAAAAAGAATCATCTTCCAAGGGTACCTACTGTTCTGACTGATTATCTACGAACGGTACCTCTGCCACTTCTACTCCCAGGGGAACATGTAAATCAATGTATGAATCCTGAGCCCGTTATTCCTCCAGAAGCTGCACCAATGGATGTAGATCCAATAATAGAGCCCTCAGTGGCCATTCCCGACCAAGAGGTTGAAATCCAACAGCCTCTAACCACGGTCCAAGAGCCTTTGGAAGAACTAAATGAAAATCAAACAGAAGCTCCTAACCCTACTATACCAACCAAATAAATAACTGTGAGTGTAGAGGGAGATAGTGCCAAAGCAGCACCACATAAGGAGAAACACACTTCAACAACAGCTCTGCCTTCTGCTAAAAGAAGAAGAATTGAAACCAAGGCATCTGTTGAATTTTCATTACCGTTTTCCAATGAACCTCTAATCGATTTTTCTGAAGCTGATTGGGCAGCTATTACAAAAGCCATATTTAAACCCCTAACCCAATCTAAGGATGGAAAATTGATGGAATCTTCCCGTTCTTCGACCATGTTACGGTCAGGACCACTGGATGTCGGTTCCTTAGTGAACCAAGAGTCTTCACAGACGTTGAGAGAAGGTTCTGACCTAAATGCACAATCTGAAGGGTCATTGCCTAACTCCCCAGATGGAACATATCTGGATCCTACGGGTACCGGGTCTGACATAGGTGCATATCGGCAACTCGGTAACAATGAATCAATTTCATTTGAGGAGTTACCTGAGGATATGTCTCCAAAGACTTCAGAGGGAGTTTCAGGGCCTCTGCTTTCAAATGAGCCTGATTCTAACCCCCTAGAGATTCAAACTCTGGATCCTTTTAAGGATAAATCATCGCAAGATGATCGACTACTTGGTTTAACCAAGGACGGGGACTTGTGAAGCCCCATTGCACAACCAGTGACCTCCTTAAGGACGGTTACAGTGATTTCCCTTGCAGGTACATCTAAAGCTAAGGATTTGAGTAAAACAAAAACACATTCACCTGGCCTGAGTGAGAAAGAAAAAATGAGTGAAACACCAACAGAAACATTGAGTGCACACCCAGAGCCAAATGTGAGGAGTGACACCCAAACCCTGCCGAATATTCATGATCTGCTACCACCTACCGAAAGGGAACTTCAAGTTCAAGCCACTCTTAAAGAAATGACAGTACATGATAAAGAGGGAAATGCCTTATTCAAAGTCCCTCTCCGACCCTCCTTTGCTCAAGGGATCCTCCTCTAGTAAAGTTGATAATTCATTATCTATGGTTCAACAGAAAATTGACTTGGCTGCAGCTGATTCCAGAAGAACATATAGAGCATTGAACAGTGCATCTGGCACAAAGGAGGCTGTTGATTCACTGAAGAAACATGCCATGGAAGAGCTGATTGATTTAAGAGCGGACGTCAAAGAGCTAAGAGACGGATTCACAAATGAAGTACATGTAATTCAGCAAGGTCAGGACTCTCTGACGGAGGATGTTTTGGTTGTTCGTGACGCACAAGCAAAGGTAAAAGATGCAATGAACAGTTTGTCAGGAGTGGAGTCCTCAATAAGAGATTAGATAGAATCGAGCAGTCGACCAACTCAAGACTAGACAATGTTGACAAAAAGCTTGCTGCGGTGGAAGAGATTACAAAAGACATTGCCCTTTATATGGAAAATCAAGCTGACGGTATGGAGTCTATCTGAAATATGCTTAAAGCTCAACAAGCTGGTCCCTCGACCCACTTTGCGGAGGATTACTTTATGGAGGATTACTCAACTAAGGGGGGAGAAGGGAGCAGTAATGGAAACACCAATTCCGATTAGACAGTACTGGGTTGAAGAACTTAAAGATGAACATGAAGAGGAGTTTGAAGTAGAGATTGAGCCAACACACGAAGAGCATGAACCATATTATCCTTAACCAATTGAACATCCAATTATTGATAATATTATGGAAGAAGCTGGTGAAGCAAACCCTCTATTAGAAGAACAAGAAGATGCCTTGGAAAGACTAAACGCTGAAAGAGCTGAGAGAGAAGCAAGGTAGGCTGAGAAAGAGAAGCATCGTGCAGTTCAAAGATCGGAAAAGCTAAAGAGGTTTAAGATGTATGGTGAATTAAGGAAGAAGAAGATGTTAGATTTAACACAGAAACAAGGAAAGGACTGGGAGATGGCTTACAAAACATTTTGTGGAGTTGAAGACGGATTGGAAGTCAACGACAACACTGATGTGGAAGTGATCTTTCAGGACATTAAAAGTGCAAATCCAGACACTCTAACCTACTTCACAGCATTAAGACATTCCATTATCTACCTGAAAGCTGGAGTTAAAGCATGTGGTGCCTGGAACATAATCATTAGTTTCATCAACAAAGGTACATTTGTGATCTCCACCAAATTCTTTGAACAGAGATCATATACAGATCTGCAGGTGATACTCATCAAGATCCAAAGAAGCACAAAGCTAAATGAACTGCTCCGTGAGCATGTTAAGGAAATCTTGATGAAGGTCAGTCCAGAAGTAAGTGATGACACTCTCATGGTAATGTTTATGAAGAATGACATCTTCAGAATCTGCTACCTGGATGCGGTAAAACTGAAGGATTATCCAAATAACTATCTGATATCAGTTGAAAAGGACTTGAGATCCACTGGATTCAGCACACCAGAAAAGACAAGAGCTGCAGACACTCTAAGGAACTATCTCATAGAAAATATGCCTTTCTACAGGAAGAGAGTTGAACGAGGATTGGAAGTGCATCCCAAACTACCAACCATGCCAAAGCATAATCAGAGGGATGTTAGTATTGCATGGGTTTGGGCTGGTGTTGGTCAGGAGGTAGAAGCAAGGTAGGAGGAGCAACTTCATTGTTAAACTTTTTATTGTTCTTTGTAATTTAGATATCTGGAAATGTAAATATTTAATCCAGAATACAATTAATATTATTAATCTGTTTTACTTTCATTAGTTTCGTGTTTCCATTGGTTAGTTGAGTTATCCTCTAGGTATTTGTTTGTCAAACTCTAACAATCAAATAGGGGGAGATTTTAAAGCATAATGTAACGTAATATGTAACAGAGGTAACTATAACTCAACACAGGAACAAGACATACAATAATATTAACTGAAGCACATGAATCCATAAGAACAGAAGACATGGTAAACTCAAGAAATCAAAATATGGTATGTATTCTTGAAGTCCGTAAACAGGTCACGGAAAGAAGTTCATTAATATGTTCATGCCTCAGTGAAAAATAAAGAATCGAGACTTTCAAGACTACAAAAGTATTTGTATGATACAGAGTTAGTACCAAAGGATTTCAATGATTTTATAATGAAGCAACCAAGACGGCAAAGGACTTGTCAATTGTATTGTATTGAAGACATAGAGGTTTTGATCAATGTTAGTCATATGTGAACCAGACCAGTTGCACTAGGTGTTAGCACAATTGAAGAAGATCAAGATGTTTTATCGTCTCAGAAGAAATTGATTTAAGTCAGACCTGATACATCCTGGAAGTTAAAAGAAATATTGATAAGGTATGTTAAGGTTAAATTAAAGTGCAATATCCTTACTGCAAAGAGAAAGAATCATCAAGGATCAAACTGCAATTAAGGGAGATCGATAGTTTTCCTTTTAGGAAACCATCGAAATAGAAAAGGAGATTCTTTTGAAAACCATCGAAATGGTGAAAAACCATTTCGATAGTTTCTTAAATAGAAACCATCGAAGTAGGCAGAAAGAAGAAGTTTGATAATTTTATTTATAAAACTGTCGAACTAAATTTAGAAAAACAAGATATTCATTTCGATAGTTTTTTATTTAAATCTATCGAATGAAAGAAATATACTGTCTTCGATGGATTTTTTAAATGGAGTAAGTGTTTGCATTCAAGGCTGTCAGAAGGTTGGTGAGGAAATGGACGGCTGAGATTTCTCTAGGCCTTCGATGGTTTTCTCAAAGTCTACATTGTGTGAAAGAAGACAGTGCCTTCGATATTCATTCGGTATTGGCACATGCTTAGTATAGTAGAACCTCGATAAATGAATACTCCTGGGACCAATAAAATATATTCATTTAGCGAGATTATTTATTTATCGATTAATGAATATTTTATTCAATTATCGATAAATGAATATTTATTCATTTAGACAATATTTTTATTCTATTTTATTATGATAATGATGTTTTAAAATTTAATATACAAATGTATCTAGAAGATAATATTTAAAAAATTAAAATTTTATTATATATTATCTTCACACTCAATAATATGCATACATGAATTATACGTATAAATTAAGTATAGTTTACTTGAACTATTTTAACCTTGAGACTATTCATGAAATTGTAGGCCATTGTTCTAGCGAGAAAGAACTAAAATGTTGGTGATTCATGTAAGAATAAATAGTGATTTCTTCGTAAATGTAGTGATTTTTTCTCCCGATTTATACGTAAATTACAGATTTTGTACCGTAAAATCACTAAATTTATATGTATATAAAAATAAATAGCTAGATCTATGCTGCAATCACTATTTATTCTTACAGAAATCACTAAAATTATTTAGTTTGTAGTTTGTAGTCTAAGAGTGGTTTGTATTGGAGTAAACCCCTATATATATATATATATATATATATATATATATATATATATATATATATATATATATATATATATAGGGTTTTGTTATATGTACACTCTTAAACATATGACTAATTGTAGACCAGGTACTTTATATATGTACTGCAACGTTTGTACTGCACATATTATTTACAAAACTTGCGGTATATATTGTCGTACATATATAAAAACTACTTGGTCTACAATTAGTTCTAAGTTTAAGGATCTACACTGAACATTTGCCTATCTATATATATATATGATTGAAAAGTTGTGACTCCTTTTGTTCCAATTTAAGGTTCAATTGTCATTTTTTCTATAAACCTAATGTGATTTATTACCGTTTTATCAATTCTTTGATTAACCCTTATTACTTTGTCTATTATAAGTCTAATACTTCAACCGCTAAATTGAAGTTCTATAGAGCATTATGTCCATCCGTAGATACATCCTTGGTCAAATATACTTGATTGTCTTCTGGGCAAAAGTGTGAACTCATATTATGGGCCTATTTGGCAATGCCAAATAAAGCTGACTTATGGCTTATAAAGCCATAAGATCTTATGAGGGGTGTTTGTATACTCAGTTTATTTGATAACTTATAACTTATAAATTGATAAGTTGAATTTTAGAAATTACCAATATTTTACTTAACTTATCAACTTATTCTTTGATTTCTTTATTTTTTTAATACTTTAAATTTTTACCTTTGTGTTTTTAAATATTTTTTTAATTTAAAATGCAAGTGTTGAAATCATTGTATTTAATAATTATTTTTTCAAATTTAATTTAGCAAATTCTTCACTAACTTATAAGTAAATTTATCCAAACACCCGTATAACTTATAAGAACCCATCAACTTATCACTTATAAAGCACTTACTCATTTTAAGATATAAGTCAACTTTTTTGTGATACCCCAAACGCCCATTATATATACTCTATCAAAGAACATATTGAAAGCATAGGATATGACATGTTTTGCCTTGACGATTCACGCTTAATTGCACTTTCATCAAACTCATAATTTACAAACTTGGTTCAAGTATCTAAAACGAGTGTGACATTGAATTGGTAAACATGGACCGCCATGTACTGGCTGACATAGACAGGTTTCTAGGTTGGGTCCGAGTCCCTGTGAAAATTTTAAATTCATTGCCCAACTTCCTTTGTTAGATACTTATGCCGAGGAATTCATTATTTGATCCCTTGTATACCCAACAAGATACATTTTTTTTTATAAACAGGAGGTTCTCTTTTGAAATGATGGATGCTTAGTTACTCGGTTTCAAATTCTCCTAGTGTTCTTCCTACATGTAAAATTAATCAGTGCTAGTCACAGTAAACAATTTTTATGGACATTAACAACAATTTTATATATATAAACATACTACTTCTTACACATCAAAAGAACCCTAGTATAATACTAATTTCGGAGAGAGACACACTTAAAGCCAAGAGAATGGAACAAGAGGACACAAGCAATTGAATTTTCCTTTTTTCAGCAAATGCTGTTAATTCAGCCATCATGTAGGTATAAATAATTAATCAACCTATACTGCAATCATTTTGTTGACTGTACTTGTCAAAGCATCCACTTTTCCTCTAACTAAGAAGAAGGTTTTATGTTTGGGAAAAATTACATGTACAACGTTGGATAGAGGGCTTGGTTGTACAACCAATCTAACACCATTCATCTAATGTCAATTTATATAATAAACGGCCAGATATGTGTGTCTTCTGTGACTTAATCTCACGGTATACGTGACATAGTGTCACGGTTGTCATATTAATTTCTAAATATCCAAATTGACCTCCTACCCGTCCCGCAAGTTAAAGTCACGGATGATGTAAATTTTAATAAATGCAAGTTCTGAACTGAAAGTGGATGTAGGTGAGGCGAGTAAATATTGCACCCGTGACATTAAGTCACGGTTTCTATTATTTACCCCAACTACCTATTTTTCACCTGCCCCTCTATCACCTCTCCTCAACAGCTTACACTTTCTCTGGTTTTATTCATTGGTGCTCCTGATCGGAATTTTTTTTCCCCTTGTAAAATCAAAGGTTAGTTCATAACTTCTCATACTATGTCTTCTTCATTGTTTGATTATGTTTTCTCGGGTAAATCTAGTTCAGAAAGTGACGAAGATGGAAGTAATTTTAAAACTTTTGTGCCAATAGATGTTGATAAAATTATTCCATCTCGTAAAAAATCAACTATTAATTCTACGGAAAATTTAATACATCTTGATGATTTATGTGATGGTTTTGCTAATTTTAGTGAAGAGAAAAATGAAAATTGTGGAAATTGTGGTGGTGATGGTAGTACTCCAAAAGGGAAAAATGTTGTAAATGATTTTGGTAGTACTTCGAAGAAAAAAGGAAAGGAAAAATATTATGAAAATTTGAATGATTTGTATGATGAGGGTACTAGGACAAAAGAAAATTTTGAAGATATGCATGATTTGTCTCCATGTGTTGGTCAAAAATTTGATACATTAAACGAAGCCGAAAGATTCTATAGAGATTATGGGAGAAAAATGGGATTTGAGATAATAATTAGGAGTACACATAAATACTTGCGGAGTGAATCTATATCTTCGCGATTGTATACATGTCATAAAGGTGGAAAAGCAAGTTCTCAATCTCTTGATTTTGAAGATGAAGAGGGGAAAGTAAGGCGAGTTAGAGATACATTGGGAAGAACGAATTGTGAAGCTCGAATGTGTGTTGTACATCGTGTGAAGTTAAATGTATGGGAAGTATCGGTGGTACAATTAGAGCACAATCATGTAATGATTTCACCGGATAAGATCCAATTTATGCAAAGGTCCCGAAACATAGGACCTTTGGAACGATTGTTGATTGAGACGTTGGATAAATCCGGTATTGGGGTTGCTCGATTGATGAATTTGTTTAGTGAGATAAGTGGAGGAAGGAGAAATGTTGGTTTTACTAGCCAAGATGTTCGTAATGTACTACGGGACATTCGTCACCGGGTGTTTGATTCGGGTGATGCCGAAGCCGACTTGATCTTGTTACGAGAATTAAGTGATAGTAGTTTTGGAAACTTTTTCTACCGAGTTGACTTGGATGATGAAAATCGTGTCAATAGTTTATTGTGGGTTGATCCTAGGTCATTGAATGCATACAAGAATTTTGGGGATGTGGTTACGTTTGATTCAACGTATCGGACCAATAGGTATTGCATGCCTTTCATACCTATCACAGGAGTGAATCACCACTATCAGTCAATTTTATTTGGGTTTGCACTCGTAAGAGATGAAAAGGAGACGTCTTATAAATGGGTTTTGAAGACGTGGTTGGAAGCCGTTGACAACAAAGCTCCAATTTCAATCATTACCGATCAAGACAATGCATTGGGAAACGCTATTTCTGAGGTATTGCCGGAAACAAACCACACATACTGTACATGGCACATAAGTAATAAGTTTCCCGAAAAATTGTCTTCCTTGTACACTAAATTTCCGGATTTTAAAAAAGATTTCAACTCATGTGTGTACAAGTCATTGACGGGTGAAGAGTTTGAACAAAAGTGGGGTACTTTGATTACCAAATACAATTTAGAGAATCACTGTTGGTTGAATGATATGTACCTTATCAGGCATAAATGGATACGAGCATACACAAGGTTTTATTTTGCCGCCGGCATGACTACAACTTCAAGAAGTGAGTCGATGAATTCTTTTTTTGATGAGTATGTGAAAGCAAGTACGGGTTTGAAAGAGTTCATTGAGAATTCTCAGAAAGCTTTGGAAAAACAATATCTTCGTGAGGTTGAAGCAGACTATGAAACCGTGGAGAAGGACATAAGATTTATTTTAGGTTCCCCGTTGAAACGTCATGCAGCAACCATTTACACGAAAGAAATGTTTAGACGTTTCCAACATGAATTTCGGCGGAGCGGATCTTATGTTATTCAGTGGTATCAAGGGCCAATGTTTGTGGCATACAAGTCTACTGTGCCTGATGGGAATCGACGATATATTACCATAGTAGTGGCAGAGGACAATACATTAACATGTGTTTGCAAAACATTTGAGCATTCGGGAATGATTTGTAAACACTTGCTCCAATATTTGAACATATCTCAAGCAAGGGAGATTCCATTACAATTTATAAAATCGAGATGGACAAGAAATGGGAACAAAGTTGCAAGTGAGCTACCTTTTGCACCTCCCATCCTCGTTGATTTTTCTCAATCACAAACTGCTAGGTATGGTGCATTGTGCAAAGCTTTTCAAGGTTTAGGGGCTAGTGGAAGTTGTTCCATTCCGAGATTCAACTATGTCATGGGCTTGATCGAGAAGGAAAAACATTTTGTTGATAATTTTCCGGAAGATGAAGGTGATAAAGGGAAAGGAATTCCGTCACAATGTGAAGGTCACTCAAATCCTATTTTGGATCCGGTTATTTCACAAACCAAGGGACGAAAGAAAGGGGGTAGATTTAAAAGTGGTCTTGAGACATCAACTTGCAACAAAACTACAAGGAAATGTAGTTTATGTGGTGAAATGGGGGTAAATCATGACAAAAGAAATTGTCCTCTTTAACCATCTTAGGAGAAAGTGTGATTTTATCTACCATTTTTATGTAGTCCATAATGTAGGTGAACTTCGTATGTAAAATGAATGGATATTGGTTTCTTTGTGTTTTATGATATAAAATGCATCGTAGTTTTATTCAAATTTATTGTTAAGTATTGTTTTTTTTTAATTATTTTTTGCTCTAATGTCTCACACTTTGTAGGTTAAATGGGTGGTTGTGATTGCTCAAATTTGTCGTGTGATCATTTTTCCGATAATGAGCTTGATGAGCTTGATGAAATCTGACATGTTCTTAAATGTTAATTGAGCATGGTGTATGGTTATGGCCCTAAGACCCATAGGTTAATGGTTTTTTATTATGGTTTTGGTTTTAAATACGACTTGCATGTCGTTCATACTTGTAATAATTAAATCTCGAATGTAACTCGAGTTTCTCTTGTAATTTTATTAGATTAGCTTGTTTCATATTTTTGTAATGTAATTGATGATATGAAGACATGGAGGCATGCCAAGGAGGCGATCAAAGGAGACATTACAAGGAAGCATGAAGACATGTGTAATTTATAATGTTGTATTTGATACCACCATAGATTGACCTTGATTTTTCCTTAGCTTGGAAAAATCGCATAGGATTGGGCCATAACCAAGCACGTTTACTTTACGCACTTTACATATATGATGCATGTGCTGATGGTATGTATGCGTAGATATAATGATGCATGTTTTAATTAGATTAAAAATGTATGCATTAGATACATCACCCATGCCATGCCTGCTAAACAAGATAAAATCTGTAACGATTCAAGATTTTAAAATTGAACAAAACAAACATGAGATTCCTGTGTTTATGAAACACGGAAATAAGTATGAATTTTCGATTTTTTGATATGGGGCGATTTTGACAAAAATACAAGCAGCGCTTGTAAGAAAGGCGGATTTTAAGTGAGACCACTGTGACTCCTCCGTTGGACTGGAAATCAAACCATTGATGAATTTTGAATTGAAGTACTTAGTTCAAGGAAAAATTGGGAATCTCTTGATGAAAGGATCATGGTCGTTTTAATAATAAAATCCCTATTTTTAAAATATTAAGTCACTTAGATGCCTTCCAATGGGCAACACTCGTCAAGACCTAGATCGAGAAAGAGTGGGTTCGCCAAAGGGAAACACTCCAATCTATCGTGGTAAGGCGCGATGAAGTAAATGTGATACTTAACTGTTATACCATTGGGTTAGACTTAACTAAGTTACCACAATAGGATTGTGAACTTAGAGGCATGGGGTTTGGTATGATTTATTGGATAAGTGTGGACAAATGTTGTTCTACCAGACTTTCCAAGAGTTATATATGATATAATTGACAAGAGTTGTCTACCTAAATAAATCATGTTTTGGGAGTAAAGCCAAAGCTGACCTTAAGCATGACGAAATATGGATCTTGGCTAACTACAAGGATTTAGAGTAATGCCTTCTGAATTAATAGTTAGGGCTATTGATTTGATAAAAATAGTGGGAGATATATATTGTGAATATATATGGATAATCACTTGAACATAATTTAATAAATCTGCAACTAACTTATTTTATGCATTTTAACATTGTAGATATCTAAAATGGCAAACTCAAACAATTTCTCTGTGCAATCAGTCCTTGAGAAAGAAAAGCTGACAGGTACCAACTTCCTTGATTGGCAAAGGAATTTGAGGATTGTCCTCAGGCAGGAGCGAAAGCTTTATGTCCTTGATATTCCTCACCCTGGACCTCTTGCTGCTGAAGCAACCGAGGCTCAACAAAATGCTTATCATAAGCATCTTGATGATTCTACGGATGTCTGTTGTTTGATGCTAGCGACCATGAGTCCTGAGCTTCATAAACAACATGAGCGTATGGACGCTTATGACATGATAGAGCACCTCAAAAGGATGTTTGAGGGTCAAGCTCGTCAAGAGAGGTTTGATGTAAGCAAAGCGTTGTATGCATGCAAATAGGGAGATCGTGACCCGGTTGGACCGCATGTTCTAAAGATGATAGGGTATTTGGAAACCCTTGAGAATTTGGGTTACCCGGTTTTACCGGAACACCAAGCAGATTTGATCTTGCAGTCTTTGAACAGCAACTACACTCAATTTGTTATAAACTATATTATGAGTGAGATAGACAAAACACATACCGAACTATTGGCATTATTGAGGACTGCTGAGACCAATATGTCAAAGGCTAACCCTGCTCCCATAATGATGGTGAATAAAGGGAATACCAAAGGAAAGGGGAAATGGAAAGGCAAGAAGAAGATTGGATCTAAATCTGCTAATCCGAAGCCTGCTTTCAAAAAGGCTTTGAAGCCTACTGGAGGTGTTGCAAAAGGTGCTGCAAAGGGTGATATATGTCACTTTTGCAAGAAGCCGGGTCATTGGAAGCGAAATTGTCAAGCTTATTTGGAGGATCTGAACCTGAAGGGAATGAAGTCTGTGAAGATTTCTAATTCAGGTATGTATGTTATAGAAGTCAATTTGTCTTCTTCTACATCATGGGTATTAGATACTGGATGTGGTTCTCACATTTGTATAAATGTGCAGGAACTGCGAAGGAGTAGGACTTTGGCGAAAGGAGAAGTCGACCTACGCGTTGGCAATGGAGCAAAGGTTGCTGCTTTGGCTGTAGGGACTTCTAATTTATCGTTGCCCACTGGGCTTATTTTAGAACTTGAGAACTGTTTTTACGTGCCTGCGATTTGCAAAAACATTATTTCTGTTTCTTGTTTGGACAATAAAGGATTTTCCTTTACAATTCAGAACAATAGTTGTTCCTTTGGTTTGAATAATGTTACCTATGGGGTTGCACGTTTATTTAATGGTTTATATGTTCTTGATCTTGATATTCCTGTCTATAATGTAAATAATAAACGTATTAAGGCTAATGACTCAAATCACACATACCTTTGGCATTGTCGTTTAGGCCATATAAATGAGAAACACATTTCCAAGTTACATAAGGATGGATACTTGGATAAGTTTGATTTTGAATCATACGAAGAATGCGAACCTTGTCTCATTGGAAAAATGACTAAAGCTCCTTTTACCGGAATTGGTGAGAGGGCCACCGAACGATTAGAACTTATACATAGTGATGTATGTGGTCCAATGCGTACGATGGCAAGAGGTGGCTTTTACTACTTCATAACCTTTACTGATGATTTTAGTAGATACGGATATGTGTATCTTTTGAAGAACAAATCCGAATCATTTGAAAAATTCAAAGAGTACAAGGCAGAAGTGGAAAAGCAAATAGGCGGAAGTATTAAAACTCTACGATCTGATCGTGGAGGTGAGTACTTAAGCTTAGAATTTAAGAATTACTTAAAGGAGTGTGGTATTGTATCACAGCTCACCCCTCCTGGAACACCACAGTGGAATGGTGTATCTGAAAGGAGAAATCGTACCTTGTTGGACATGGTGTGATCGATGATGAGTCTAGCGGATCTTCCAATTAGTTTATGGGGTTATGCTCTGGAAACGGCTGCACACACACTTAACCGAGTTCCTACTAAATCGGTTCAAACTACACCATATGAGATATGGACTGAGAAACGTCATAGCATGTCCTTTTTGAAACGTTTGTGAAACGTTTAGTCACTGACAAGCTAGGACCGAAATCAGACAAATGTAATTTTGTGGGAGACCCAAAAGAAACTAAAGGGTATTATTTCTATAATCGTACCGAGAGCAAAGTGTTTGTTGCTCGTACTGCTGTATTTCTTGAAAGAGAACTGTTCTCTAAGAAAAACAGTGGGAGTATAATAGATCTCGATGAAGTTCGAGAACCACAGAATGACATTGAACCAGAGTTGGAACATGAGCACGAAGAATATGAAAATGTTACTGCTCAAGAAACACGGGTTGTTCGTAGGTCTGGTAGGATTCGCCAAGAGCCTGAGAGATATTATGGATTTCTTTTAACTCAGACTGGCGATGTAATGCTTATGGATGAAGATGAGCCTCTTACCTATCAGGATGCTATGAATAGTCCAGATTCTGAGAGATGGCTGGAAGCTATGAAATCTGAGATGGATTCCATGTATGAAAACAAAGTATGACTTTGGTTGAACCACCTAAAGGGGTAAAACCTATTGGGTGCAAATGGGTTTTCAAGAAGAAAACAGACATGGATGGTAATGTGACGACCTACAAAGCAAGACTAGTGGCGAAAGGTTTCAAACAAATTCATGGTATTGACTATCATGAAACTTTCTCACCAGTAGCTATGGTCAAGTCCATCAGGATTTTGCTTGCGATAGAAGCTTACTATGACTATGAAATCTGGCAAATGGATGTCAAAACCGCTTTCTTAAATGGGAGCTTAGAAGAGGATGTGTATATGATACAACTAGAAGGTTTTGTCGATCCAAGATTTGCTAGAATGGTCTGTAAGCTACTACGATCTATTTATGGATTGAAGCAGGCCTCAAGGAGTTGGAACATTCGTTTTGATATAACAGTCAAAGAGTTTGGCTTTATTCAAAATGAAGATGAGCCTTGTGTTTACAAGAAGGTTAGTGGGAGCAAAGTGGCATTCCTAGTATTATATGTTGATGATATATTACTAATAGGGAATGACATACCTTCTCTTCAGGCTGTTAAGACTTGGTTGGGAAAAAGTTTCTCAATGAAAGACTTAGGCGATGCTACCTATATATTAGGGATCAAGATCTATAGAGATAGATCTATAAGATTAATCGGCTTAAGTCAGAGTACATACATTGACAAAGTATTGCATCGTTTTGGGATGCAAGAGGCAAAGAGGGGATTTGTCCCTGTGTCTCATGGGATAGTGATCTCAAAAGAAAACTGTCCTAAACCATTAGATGATAAGGACCGTATAAAAAAGATACCATATGCTTCTGCAATTGGTTCAATAATGTATGCAATGATATGTACTTGACCTGATGTTTCGTATGCTTTGAGCATGACGAGCAGATACCAGTCTAATCCAGGTGAAGGTCACTGGACGGCAGTCAAGAATATTCTTAAGTACCTCAAGAGAACTAAAGATTCATTCTTGGTATATGGAGGAGATGAGAAGCTAGTTGTAAGAGGTTACATTGATGCTAGCTTCCAAACAGACAGAGACGATATTGTGTCTCAATCTGGGTGTGTGTTTTGTCTAAATGGAGGTGTTGTAAGCTGGAAGAGTTCGAAGCAAGTGACAGTAGCTGATTCTAGAATGGAAGCTGAGTATATTGCTGCCAGTGAAGCGGCCAAAGAGGCTGTTTGGCTTCGGAAATTTATTGAGGGACTTGGAGTAGTTCCATCGATCGCAGATCCAGTTGATCTTTATTGCGATAACAATGGAGCTATTGCGCAGGCTAAGGAACCAAGGTCCCATTCCCGAGCAAAGCATATACTTAGACGATATCATCTACTTCGAGAGATTACTGGGAGGGGAGATATACATATATGTAAAGTGCACACTAATGATAACGTTGCAGTCCCACTGACTAAGGCTTTGTCGCAGCAGAAGCACGAAGGTCACACTAGTTCCATGGGTATTAGATACATGGGTGATTGGATCTAGTGCAAGTGGGAGATTGTTAGTACTTGTGCCCTAGAGACAATACTATAATGTTCTTAGGGAAGACATTTTGATTATTAATAAATATGTTCTATGGATTTTCTTTCTCTTATTTATTATGTCTTTATTTACTGCGATATAATGTTAGAATAATAAATGTCCTTGGAATATATGCATGAATTCTATATCTCTAAGTATGTGACTTAGAAATGAGATTATATGTGTTAGGATTTATGGGTGATAGCTATGAGACAACTTAATTAGATATTTCATATACTTAATTTTATTAAGTATGAACATACTGTCACAGCCAGAGTATGTCTATGTAACCGTTTTTGTTTGCTTTGAATAAGATTCTAGTACATCTTGGTAGAAGTTCATTAGTTTGTTCAAGCCTCAAGAAGTGCTCAAGATGGACAGGAAGAATAAATACTACTGTCACAGCATTGACAGTAGGGTTACTTGAAGACAGCATGTTGCAAGTCACGACAGTACATTCACTGTGACAGCAACATTGGCGGAAGCCCTCTGACAGCAACTTTATCTTAACCTGACAGCAAGCTTGGAAATCCTGACAGCACCTTCTGCGGGGATTTCTTACTGTCACCAAAAGCACACTCCTGTGACAGCAAGCTTAGCCATCAGGATACTGTCATGAATGGATATCATTTGTATTGGGGATCAACCCAGTCAAACATGTGACAGTTTAGATGTTCAAGAAACAAGTGTGTTGCAGTATCCCAACACCGCAACAGGTCTGCAAGACTACGACCGAAGCTCAGAGAGATCACATGACAAAGCTCACCAATTCCAGTGTATGACATATCTACATCTACTGAATTGTGTTAGCTTGATATGGAAAGTTTCTAGATTGCTTTGTAATGTATTAATAAGTTGTTTGTATAGAAATTTAGGAAAGATTCACGGGTAGGCAAATTGTAAGAAGCTGTTGGTCCTTGTGTATTGCAGAAGGGGGGGATGAATGCAATACTGATAAAATTCAATCTCAATTTCAACAGCCAAAACTAAGATTTAATGTTATCAGTAATATGTATGCATTTACAAGCAGTATGATCTAAAGACAAGTTTCACAAAATAAATGTTTTTATTTATTTTGCAAAGTGTTGCTACAACCTCAAGAGCGAAATCTTGAGCTTCTGTTTTCTTCAAGACACTACTTGCTTTCGTTTTCCTTATTCTAGAATGAATTGATAGTCTAAGTATATACTAATCCTATCACTGTCAACATGGGTTTGTGAAGCTGCTGTCATTATCAAGTGGCAGCTTCTTACAAACTGTCTACCCATGTGACTTTCCTAAATTGCTAACATGTCAGATATACAATAAAAAGAAAGCAACCTAGATTCATTCTATTTCCAGCTAAAACAATTCAGCAAATAGAGACTTGACCTTGCTCTTGAATTGATTCGCTTTTGTTTTGTAGTGCTTGAAGCTTCTGTCGTAGTCTTGCAGACTTGGTGCAGCTTAGGGATACTGCAACACGCCTGTTTCTTGAACATTGAAACTGTCACGGGATTTGACTGAGAAGATACCTAGAACAAGGATCTTTCTCGAGACAGTTACTTTTGCCGCAAAGCTTGCTGTCACAGGAATGTTCTTTTGGTGACAGTATGAGTTCCCCTCATAGAGTGGTGTCGAGGTTTCCAAACTTGTTGTCGAGGGCTAAAGTTGCTGTCGCGTAGTCTTCCGCCAATGTTGCTGTCAGAGTGAATATGCTGTCGTGACTTGCAACATTCTGTCTTCTTGTAATCTTACTGTCAATGCTTATGACAGTAACCTTTATTCATGCTGTCATCTAATATGCATTCTTTGAGGCTTGAACACAACAAGTGAACTTCTTTCAAATTACACAACTAAAATGACATTGCATACTGATTACAAGAACATACTTTGGCTGTGACAGTATGTTCTACTTAATTAAAAAAATTAAGTATGTACAAAGTTAAGTTGTTTCTATGCTATCACCCATAAATCCCAACAATCTCCCCCAATTTGTTTTTATGGATAATAACAACAAATTTACAATATATGCTGACAACTTAACTAACAAGATCAGAATGGATTAAGAATTTTTACTTATCTTGAGATTTCCTCTTCTGTCTTGCTACATCCTCTCTTTTGAGAGCCTCTACCAAGCAGCCTCTTAGACCTTCTACAAGAGAGATTTCAGCAGGAGTGACTGCATCATCTTCTATTTATTCAATGATCTTCTTGATAGTAGGAGAGATAAGAGAATTAGCATCCCTGAGATTCATCCATAGCTCTAGATCATATGGATAGCTTCTGAAGTGGAGTTCTTCAAGAATGAGCTTGAATCTACTTCCAGGATAAGCATTGAGAGACATCCTCATTTGCTTGTCCAGCTTTGAACATTCTCCTTTTCTCCTTTTCAATATTTCCTCTATCTCATCAGAACAAATCTGTTCCAAGGGATGAATTGATCCAGCTACCATATACTGTAAATCCTTCAGAATAGTTGTTTTTAGCTTGTGCAAGCTGCAAACGTAGATTTCTTCTCTTAGATGCTTGATTCTTAAGGGATTTTCCAGCATACATGTTTGATAATTTGGAGCTTCACTTTCTGCCTTGTTGGCAGTCTTGCATCTTTCCAGGAGTTCAGCTTCCTACTTATCAAGTTCTGACTGATATTGAGAATATTGAGAAGATTCAGGTCTTTTGCTTGGCTTGGGTTGCCCTTCCTGAGTTGGTTGGGTTTGCCCTTCTTCTGTGGGTAAATCATCAAACTCATAGTACCAGTGATATGGTATAGGAGAAGCTGGTAGATCAGTTAAAATATCAGCATCATCAAAATCTGCAAAATTGTAGCCAAATTTCTGATAGAACTCAGCATCCCTATCAGCCTGATATTTCAGAATATGTTCCATGACAGACTCTGAGACATTTTCATAGCTCTCCAACAACTCCACCATTCTTTCCAGGTAGAAGAAGTCAATTCTCCTTTTATCTATGGTTTTCGTTCTACCACTGGTTGATATGGCTTCCAGATAGAAGTCCTTATTAACCTTGGTAGATCTTGATTCTTCCCACCACAGAATGTACTCAGTGGCCTCTTGATTTGCATCCAGCTTAACCTCAACACTCTTGATTTCTTTAGATTGCATCTGTTGTATCTTAAGACTGTTAGGAGGTATTGATTGAATTGGCTTCTTAAGATTCCTGCCAAATCCAGTGGCCTTTTCCTTTCCTGAGTACTTGTGCTTTCTTTCAGGTTTCTGTCTAGAAAACCATGCTTTTGCTTTAGCTTTCAGTCTTTTGGGCTTGACAGTAGCTTTGGCTTCATCCTTGACAGAACCTTCCTTGACAGTACCTTTGTCGACAACATCTTCCATGACAGCATCTTCTATGACAGTTTCCTTGTCGACAGTACCTTTGGTGACAACATCTTTTTCTGCATTTATGCAGTCAATAGAACATCTAAGAATGCTTGCCTCCAAAGCTTCCAGTATTCTTGGCTCCTCTTCATCTGTTGTATCAGCATCTTTCTTTTCCTGACTAGGAGTTTCTTCATTGCCTTCATTCTGAGATTGAATACCAGTATTCCCAGAATTACTTCCACCAGCATTACCTGCATTTCCAGAAGCTTCACCACCTCCAATCTCATCATCATCATCATCATCTTGAAAAGGAATATCATAGAGGCAGCTTCCACCTTGATCAGTTCTTCTAGCATTGGCTCTAGTGATTAACTCCTTCACTCTAGTTCCCAGTGCCTTGTCTCTCAACACCAGTATTTTGTAGATCTCTTGAACAGCATGGACTCTTCCTGGATTGGAATTTGAGCTGAGTATTCCATATAGCACTTTCAGAATTGACTCAGTTTGCATCCTAGATGGACTGATCAAATTCATGTAGTTGTTCCTTCTTGTGCCATCCATTGTAGTAGATCTGTAGAAAACACATGGTGGATTTGTGTAGACTTCAGGTAGCTTCTTTGTGATCATGTTCTGGATTTGCATATTCAATATTTCATTGAATGGTGTTTGAGTTGCCTTGATCTTTCCCTTCATAGCACACAACACCTTTGCTGGCAGACTCTGCAATAACTGCATTGTGATGAAATAGGATATGCCAGAAGTGAAATAGATACTTACAGCCCATCTTTTCTCATCATTCACCATTACACTGACACTGGTGATTTGATCCTTTAACAGTTTTGCGGTGTTGTTTGGACTGTTGCTTGGTGCATTCATTGCTTCTTCCACAAGACTGCTAAATTCAATGTCATGATTGTGTAATGTGCTCTCCCTGTAATCCACCATTATAGTATTGGCTTCTTCTTGATCAAACTCATTACCATTGGACCAAGTATTTCCCTTCTGGATGGATTCAGGCAGTTTCCCTTTACCTTTCCCAAGCTTATTTTGTTCCTCCATTTCTCTCCATTTTTTCTGTAGAGCAGTTTCTTGAGTTGCTGAAGTTGGTTCTCTAATTGTTACAGGAGGTAGAATTGGGTGTCTAGATGCAGGTCTTCTTTGCATTGCATCTTGAGTTGCCTTAGACATTAACACCTTTTCACCATCCAAGTCAACTTCAACAAGTTCTTCAGCTTTATCCTTTGGTTGTCCACTGCTTGGTTTGAATTGCTCCCCCTTTGACATTGCTTTACTCTTGACTCCAGAAACTTGTTTTGCTCCCCCTTTGGTCTTCACAGCTACTGGCTCCCCATGAGTTCCACATGATCCCTGAGTAGTTATTGATTCTGATCTTGCTACCTTCTCCCCCTTAGTTGAGTTGGCAGCTACTAGGTCAGTAAGGAACTGGATAGATAGTTGAGTAGCAGCAAAACCAGCAACCACCAGTTGAGAGAGAGAGAGTCCATCTTGGAGTTCAAGGTAGCACACTGGCCTTCCAGAGCTTCAATCCTGTTACCAAAATGTGCAGAGGGGCCACCATTCCTTAACCTTCTTGGAGGGGAAGGAAAAGAAAGGGGCTTAGAGGCTAAGGGGGTTCTCACACTCTCAGGGTGTTTTTGAGTGATCTCATCACTCCTCACAGTTTGACTCTCAAGGCCTAATGCCTGAATAGTGTGGGCTCCCTCAAGATCTCTCTGGACATGCTCAAGTCCCTCTCCTTTTGCCAGCTCATTTGGCTGCCTCTCATTTTTATGTTCACCTCTCTTTTCTTTTATCTCTCTTTTCTTTTGCACATCCTCACTCAACCTAAATGCATGGGTATGAGTAGTACTAACATGCATGGAAGTAGAAGATTTAGAATATACCTTCAAGAGTTTGGCAAGAGGCAGGTCATCATCAGAGGCATCCTCAATGATTACAGCATCAAAATCTGGCTGAGAGGACTGGACAACATCTTTGACAGGAATGTTACTGTCGGCTGAAGTGTGGACAGCAGGTTCTGGCATGACAGCATCTTTGGGATGTGGAGTGACAGTAGGTTCTGTGTTGATAGTATCTTTCTCTCCACCCATGACAGCAGCTGTGTCCAAGACAGCAACATTTCCAGTGTCGTTGACAGCAACAGAGGCCGTGACAGCATCTTCCTGAAGGTAAGATGCTCCTTGGAGTTCAGACAAAGTGTTGGCTGTTTCATTTTCTGACAAAATACCACTTTGCCCTAGCTCAGTGTTTGGAGGAGTGGTATCCATTTCACTTTGAGAAATGGGTTCTTGTGGACCACTAGATGGGGGCTCATCCATGATTGGAGATGGATGATCAAAACCTGAAGGGTTGGGACTGTCCCCTTCTCTAGGTTTTGAAGAAGAAACAAAAGAATGTATAGGGAAGGAAGAAGGTGAAAGTGTAGCAGAGAGTGGGGGATGATTCACAGGAAAACATGTGAACCGTCAAAAGGAATAGAGAAGTCCTCACTGTGCCCTAACTCATTGTGTGTTTCTTCAGGTGGGGGTTCATCAGGTTGTAAACCATGAGTTTGTGCAGACTCTGTACAGGGTGCCTTGGGAGACATGCCAATTTCAATAGATTCACCTTGTTGAGAAGGCACATCTAGGGAGGTGTTTGAATCCCTTTCAGGAACCACAGTTTGTTGAGAAACTGCAGTTTGGCTAACAATGGTTTTGGTCCTCCTAGCTTTCTTCTTCTTAGGCTCAGGGGGAACCACTGGGGGTTCTGTTTGAATATCCTCCTTAATTGCTGCACTAGGTGCAGTGTCTCCCTCTTGACTAACAGAGCTACCACCAACATCAGCTTCTAAGGGTCGTTTCCTGGATTCTTGCAAGGCTTCTCTTTGGGCTTTGGGAAGTCTAGAGAGCCTAGGCTGAGTGTATGGTGTTGAATGTGGGTTAACTGAATTTGGGTCTAATTCAGTTTCATTCGCACGAGTGAAAGATTCATAACCAGAAGGTAATGGAAAATCAAGGTTGGACACTTGATCAACCATGTGCTGAGTGAAACAAAGTGGAATATGTGCATTGAGATTCTGTGAAGATAACAGTGTGTGTGTGTGTTCTTTTTCAAAACAGAGCAAGCCTCTAAACGAGGGGCATCATTATTAAAATCACAGAAAGAGTTGATGCACATCATAAGAAAATGAGGGTAGATTGATACCTTCTTACCTATGGCAGCCCCGAGGTGTGCCATGAGGAGAGCTCCAACATTCACTTTGTATCCATGGACAAGAGAATGTGTCAGTTTCTTGATGTAGGAGGGTATTCCATTCCAGCAAGTGGACTTGGTAGAGAAAACCTTGACCATCACATCAAAAATCATACTCCACTCCTTTCTCAGATGCTTCCTATCCATTTGGTTGTTCCCTCTTCGAGAATAGGGCCTGCATACCCAATCTTCAAGAAGAGCTTCTTGAGAGTGTCATCATTAGCAATTTCAGCAAAATTTCGGCCTTCTTGAAGTGTAATTCCAAGAGCAGTGTTGATGACCTCAGCTGTAAGAATGTAGTGTTGCCCATTGATTGTGAATTGAATAGATGGGTTTTCACCCTCTGTTTGAGCAACAGCAGTTTGCCAAAATGTCTCAATTCTGTCTAGGTCGAGAATGGGTGTTGAGGTAATGGCAAAACCAAGATAGGACTTGTTCAAGAAAAACACTAGTCCTTTGAAACCTTCACCAGCATCATTGGGCGAAAAGATACCAGCAAAGTTTGTTTGAGAGAGAGTCTGTTTGGGGGCCATGGAGATTCAAGAAAAGAAGAAAGTAGGAAAGTAGCTTTTTGCTTGGAGAAAAGTATTTTGCCTTGAGTTTGATAAGAATGATATGTCTGAGTAACTGGGGAATAAAAAGGGGTATCTCAAACGTTGGTGCACAAAAAACGGGTTTAAAGAACATGTCTTAACCCTCTCACACAACACGTGAGTTACTGCCCGTTATTCACTGTCAAACGTGGGATGAATATCCAATTTCAACGGTCCACTATTCGTGACAGTAACCTGTGCGCTAGAAACAATCTGTCAGTAATAAGCGGTGGTGACAGTAGGTTTTGCGCGACAGCAACTATGGCGCAAAAACATGCTGTCACCGTTAAGCATCTGAATGACAGTATCCTGTAAAAGTCTTGACAGAAAGTCTTTCCCTGTTGTCAAGAAGTTTGCTGTCAAGAGGCACAGGACAGTATCCTTCTTAATGACATCAACTTAGTTTGGGAATCATTTCTATCATGAACTTACCAGAATGCTTTATTCATAAACTTAACCTAAAATTAACAGAGTGTGGATTTAGCAATTTAATCTTTTGAACACAGATACTATGCAATTAACACAGACGGAATAAAACTCAATAAACAAAACAGCAAGAAATTTTATTTTCATTAATAAAATCATTTAAATATAGCATTGAGTACATCAGTTTATGATTTTATCAACTAATTCTAAAAGTTCTTTCCTAATCTCCTCTTCAGAGCGACCTTCTGCCTTGAGAAGTGCCTGAAGTTCTTCCTCTTGAATCTTCCATTTTTCCTCTTCCTGTGCTTGAAGGGCTTGAGACTGTTCATCTTCCTCATGAAGCAGGTCTTCAAGTTCATCAAACAGGACTTCCACTTCATCTCTAAGGTGAGATTCACACGAGACTTTTGGCTTGTACTATATTCCTACTTTGTTTTCCATAATTTACTTTAAAACTGAGAGCAGACTGGTGAAACCTAAGGTTAATTTATAGGCAAAACCGTCTAAGGATTAAAGTCTAATGGTCAATAGTTAGAGTACCCATACAACTACCACAAAAGTAATTAATGGTCGTGTCCTCCTTTAATCCTACAGATTAATGCAAAGAGTATGAAAGTCCAATGGAACAGATATTTATCTCTCAAACTAAGCAAATAATCACATTAATGTCATATAGAGTCTAAAAGTATGAGACTGGCACGGAATACAGACATGAATAGTCAAATCAATACGTGCTGTCAGATAACAGACATAGACCAAGTAGACAGTAACTTATCTTGATAGCAGGTTTGAAGGTGCTGTCATGAGCTTCAAAGAAAAATTGGAAATTTAGAAAACTTCGTAAATCAACATACCAGATTCAGCATTCCCAATTCACTTACCAACCTGTTGAAGGTTGCTTCATCCAATGGCTTAGTGAAGATGTCAGCTAGTTGCTTGTCAGTTGGGACATAGATCAGCTTCATAGTTCCTTGTTCAACATGCTCTCTGATAAAGTGATGTCTTATATCAATGTGCTTTGTCCTAGAGTGTTGAACTGGATTGTCTGAAATGGCTATGGCACTAGTGTTGTCACAGTAAATATGAATGTCTCTTAACACTAGACCATAATACATAAGTTGATTCTTCATCCATAGAATTTATGCACAGCAACTGCCTGCAGCAATATATTCAGCTTCTGCAGTTGAGGTAGAAACTGAATGTTGCTTCTTGCTAAACCATGAGACCAATCTTCCACCAAGAAATTGACAGCTACCAGTAGTACTCTTTCTGTCAATCTTGCATCCAGCATAGTCTGAGTCTGAGTAACCAATTAGATCAAATCCAGTGTTCTTAGGATACCAAAGGCCTAGGTTAGGAGTGCCTTTTAGGTATCTAAAGATTCTCTTGATGGCTACTAGGTGTGACTCCTTTGGATCACTTTGAAACCTTGCACAGAGACATGTAGCAAACATGATGTCAGGTCTGCTAGCAGTTAGGTATAGGAGAGATCCTACCATGCCTCTATAGGTGCTTGAGGCAACTTTCTTTCCTTTAGGGTCAAGATCCAGATTAGTTGATGTGGACATTGGTGTCTTTACAGGTGATGAATCATCCAAATTGAACTTTCTGAGAAGTTCCTTGATGTATTTAGCTTGACAAATGAAGATTCCATCAGGTTGTTGAAGAATTTGCAATCCTAGAAAGAATGACAATTCTCCCATCATACTCATCTCATATTTGTTACTCATGAGAGATGAAAACTTCTCACACAGCTTCTCATTTGTAGAACCAAAAATGATGTCATCCACATAGATTTGTACCAGAATAATGTCCTTGCCATGATGTTTGTAGAAAAGTGTCTTGTCCACAACTCCTCTAGTAAACTGATTTTCCAACAGAAAAGTGGAAAGAGTGTCATACCAAGCCCTGGGTGCTTGCTTTAGTCCATACAAAGCCTTGAAGAGTTTGTACACAAAATCATACATTTCAGCATCCTCAAACCCTGGTGGCTGTTCAACATACACTTTTTCTTCCAATTCTCCATTTAGGAAGGCACTTTTGACATCCATCTAAAATACTTTGAAGTTGCAGTGTGCAGCATAAGCTAGAAAGATTCTTATAGCTTCAAGTCTTGCAACAGGTGCAAATGTCTCATCATAATCTATTCCTTCCTGTTGACAGTAACCTTTAGCCACTAGCCTTGCTTTGTTTCTTGTCACTAATCCATTTTCATCAAGCTTGTTTCTGAAAACCCATTTGGTCTCAATGACTGACTTTCCCTTAGGTCTTGGAACCAACTTCCATACATTGTTTCTTTCAAACTGATTTAGCTCTTCTTGCATGGCTATCACCCAGTCAGAATCCAACAATGCTTCATCAGTTGTCTTGGGTTCCATTTGAGACAGGAAGCATGAAAACATACTGTCAGCAGAGACTTTCTTCCTTGTCCTCACTCCAGAAGTAGGGTCACCAATGATAAGGTCATTTGTGTGATCCTTGTTCCACTTGGTAATTCTGGGTAAGCTACTTGATTGTACAGGAACAGTTGCTTCAATTTGTTGAGTTGACTGCTCATCAATTCCATTGTCTTCACCATGTTCTTCATTGTCTCCAGAGTCATTATTGTTATGAATGTTAGAGGTTATGGTCTATGACTGAGCTGGAGTTTGGTTGACAGTAATGGTATTGACAGTATCTTTGTCAACTTCAACAGTTTGAGTGAAGCTACGTTCTTCATCAACAATTTCATCAGCTTTCAAGTATCCTTGATTCTCAAATCTGAATGTCTGCGTCTTTCCTTCTTCATGCAGTCCTGGAAACTTGGTTTCATCAAATGTGACATTAACACTTTCTTCAATAATCATGTGTTCCATAACATAAACTCTGTAGGCAGTCCTTTCTGTGCTGTAACCCATGAATAGTCCTTCAAATGCCTTGGTGTCAAATTTTCCTTTCTTCTCATGGTTATCCTTCATCATAAAGCATTTGCTTCCAAACACATGAAAATATTTGACAGAAGGTTTCTTCCCAGTTAGCAGACAGTAAGGTGTACTTGCATGAGTTTTGTTAATCATGGTTCTGTTTTGAGTATAACAAGCTGTGTTGATAGCTTCAGCCCAGAAATATGTTGGCAGTTTGGCATCATGCAACATAGTTCTAGCTGCTTCAATGAGAGTCCTGTTCTTTCTTTCTACAACTCCATTCTGCTGTGGAGTCCTTGCAGCAGAGAATTGTTGTATAATTCCTTCATCTTTACAGAAATTTCCAAGTGTGGCATTTCTGAATTCTGTACCATTGTCACTTCTCTAGATTTGGACTTTTGAGTTTGGAGTTCTATCAAGAACTCTGACTTGATCAATAATCACTTGAGCAGCTTCATCTTTGTATTCAAGAAATTTCACCCAAGTGTACCTTGAGTAATCATCCACCATTACTAAGGCATATCTCTTTTTGGCCATAGATGGTACATTGACTGGACCAAAGAGATCCATGTGAATCAACTTGAGTGCTTCTATGTTGGTGTTCAATTGCTTGGACTTGTGCATAGCTCTCCTTAGTTTGCCCATTTGACAATCTTCACACAGTCCTTCTTGACAGAATTCCTGTTGGGGCAAACCTCTCACTAACTCCTTCTTCATCAAAATATTCATTGTCTTGAAGTTGAGATGTGAGAGCTTCATGTGCCAAAGCATACTGTCACCAACAGTTGCTTTACTGTAAAAACAATAAACTTTATCCTTCTTTGTTGAGTTTAAGTCAGCAACAAACAAGCTTCCTTTTCTGACCCCTTTTAAGGAGAGGCTCCCATCCTTCTTGTGATAGATGTTACACATCATCATATCAAAATCAACCTTGAATCCCCTGTCACTGAATTGGCTGACACTGAGTAGATTGTGCTTCAATCCATCCACAAGAGCAATGTCTTCAATGACAACATTTCCAATTTCCAGACAGCCATATCCCACTGTGTAACCCTTGTTGTTGTCTCCAAAGGTTATGATTGGGCCACCTTTCTCTACATAGTGTGATAGCAGGGCTTTATCACCTGTCTGTCTTGAGCAACCACTGTCAATGATCCACATGACTTGATCTTTCTTCTTGCCCTGCAAAACAGAATGTGTTTAGGTTGCATATGGTACCCAATCCTTGTTGGGTCCTGCAGTTTTAGTGTCTCCTGAGTTTCTTCCAGTCATAAAATCACAAGCATCATCAAAATCCTCTTGTTTGACTTCTCTTTTCACCCACTTAGGTTTAGAATTGGACTTGATCCTTTTCTTAGTGGATGAAGCCTTTTTGCTGTTGCCAGCAGGCTCAGAAGTCTCAACAGTGTGCATGTATGAACATTTTTCAGTAGTGAGAATAGGTAAGTTAAAGCATGTACTCATGGCAGTGATCTTGCATGGCATACATTCAATGTTATTACAGACACTCATAGTTCTATGCATAAGAGGGGTTCTGTGTAAGTTACCATTGAGTTCAGTAGCATTGATCTTATCCTCAATTGGGTTCTTACAAACGTGTGTTAAATGATGTGAAGATCCACAGTTATTGCATAGTTTCCTAGAAGCACCTCCAACATTAGTGTATCCATTTCCTTTATTGACACCTACCTTACTATTCCTATTCTTAGACTTGGGAGTTACTGGATTGACAGTGTGTTCAGAAGTTGCTGTCGAACTTTCCTTGACAATACCTTTTATTCCAACTGTCTTGACAGAAGGTTTGGAAGCTACTGTCTTGGAAACATTCTTGACAGCATCTTTGGAAGATACTGTCTTTCCAACTGTGACAGCATCTTTTGAACTTACTGTCTGATTTCTTGGTAAGTTTACTGTCTTGGGGATTGTGACAGTATCCTTTCCATCCTTGGATGTGCTGTCAACACCTTCATCCTCATAAAAAATTTCTTGTTTGATGAGCATGGCTTCTTGATCAAACTCAATTTCTGCAGCTTTGAAAATAGGAGTTTTAACCTTCTTGAGAATGGTGGGTTTGACAGCAGCATTTCCGGAACAATCTTGAATCACAGTTTCCTTTCCAGGTCTTCTACCATATGAAAAAACTATACCAACTGTCTGATTTTCTGTATGCTTATCATTGTAATCCTGAACTATCTTTGATGAGTTTTTATAAGCTTTAATCTTGAATTCATTTTCAGCAATCTCATTCCTCAGGAATTCCTCAACCTCTTTAGCACATTTTAATTCATTTTTAAGTCTAGCATTCTCCTGAGCTAAAGAGTCTAGTGAACTGGTTTTGAGAACAAGAGATTCATTTTCAGACTTTAGTGTTTCATTTAGCTTACTCAGCCTAGTGATTTCCTCATTAGCAGCAGATAAGCTAGTATAAACATTGAACATTTCAGCACTTAAGTCTTTAATGGTTTTCTTATACTCATCAGTGGACATATCAAGTAAGACAAGTGAAGGTACCTAACTTGAAGATGTTGATGCTACTTCATCAGTGCTAGCCATGAGAGCTAGGTTGACATATTCTTCTTCTTCTTCTTCTTCATCATCAGTCTCATCCCAACACTTTCCTTCAGCCACATAGGCTCTACCTTGATTCTTCTTAGAGTATCCACCAGTGTTAATCCCAAATGACCTAACAGAATTGTAGAAGGGGGGGGGGGGGTTGAATACAATTCTTGATATTTCTTAAACTTAAAAACAACTTACAAATAAAAACTGAACTCAAAGTAAAAATCACAAGCACATAAATAATTTCAGTTGGATTGTTTGATGATCCAACTGAAGTGATTTTTATTACGGAAATAATCTGTGATACAAAAAGTACACAGCTGCTCAGTTACAAGAATGTAGAGAAGAAAAATGCTCTCAAAGATAGCTAATACAATCTATTTGTTTTTCTTCTCTTACTCCTTATTTTAACTGCTACACTTGGTTATATATTCCCAAGTTTACAAAGCTATTTTTGGCTACAGTAAAGTACACTAAAGGTAACCTCCAATAGTTTGCTTTTCATCCATTTGTCCAGTGGTCTTTGGAGATCCTTGCTTTTGTCTTCATGCTTTATTATGATCACTCCCAAGAGCCCAATTGGAAACTGGGATGTTTCCTTATTCCCCATGTCCATTTTAATGGTTTCCAATGCAAAGTACACTTCCACATCACCTTTAGATCTGTTCAGTAACCTGTCACTATCACTTTGTCAACTATTCAGAAAAGCAATAATGATTCGTTGATAGCAGGGAGATGTGTTTCATTGATAGCTTTATTCTCCATTTCGTTGATGAGTGAACTTCATTCCGTTGATGGGTAATCTTCATTCCGTTGATGGGTAATCTTCATTCCGTTGATGGGTAATCTTCATTCCATTGACATGTCTTCACTTAGGCAAAATTACAAGGCACAAGATATTTACAATTAACCAACCTATTTTGCCTATCTATCATTTAGTCAACATGACTTAGAAAACCTATCTAATACATACACCAAAATGCATATCAAACTGAGAAGTATTGTACAGTGCACTTGCTACATTACTCATTTCGTTGATGAGCTTCCTGTCAACGGAATGCTGCAAAGCATGCCATTTCGTTGACAGCTACAAAATGACTTCATACAAAATCTACTAAGTGTTTTTATAATTATCATCAAGAACAACATATTCCTAACAACCAGTTCCTTTTTCAAACCTCTGAACCTGTTTGGGTCTTTTGCATTCAGTAGCAAAATGACCAGGTTCACCACAGTTGTAACACTTGAATTTTGACCTATCCACAAATCCAGTCTTGTATCCTCCTTTGGTTGAACTTCCCACAGCAACCTTTGATGAACTTCCTCTGTTGAACTTGGATGCTTGGCCTTGGGACTTGTATGACCTATCCTTCTTGAACCTAAAGTTCTTGAACTTTTTGGCCATGTAAGCCATAGTAGGATTGTCCATGCTTTCCAGTTCCTCCATTGTGTAAAAGTCTTCATCTTCAACATCCTTGAGCTGCAGTACTACTTTCTCATCATCCTCAACAACCTCTTCTATCTTCAAGGATTGTACAGGGGTTGGTTGTGTGATTTGTAGTACTTCACTTGGCTGTGTGATCCTTGGCACATGTGCTACTAGGGCACTTGACATATTAGCCATCTTGTTCCTTGTTCCACTCTGTATGGATCTCTTTTGAAAGAGTTCAAGTTCATAGGATTTCAGAATGCCATAAAGTGTCTCAAAGGTTATATTGTTGAGATCTCTTCCTTCTCGTATGGCTGTTGTCTTGTGTTCAAGGTGATCATGCAGTGTAAGCAGGAACTTGACATTCAATTCCTTTCTGTCATAGTACTTGCCATGTATCTGTAGTTCAGTTAAGAGCTTACTGAACCTTTCAAACATGGAAGTTAAGTCTTCACCAGGCTTGGCCATGAAAGCCTCATATTGTGATATCAGTATTTGCCTTTGGTTGCCCTTAACTTCTTCACTTCCTTCACATAGTAAAGCTAACCTGATCCACATCTCCTTGGCTGATGTGCAGCTTATCACACTTCCACACATGGCTTTATCCAACGTGAGAGAATCGAGCAAGATGAGTTGCAAGTGATCATCTAGCACCATCTTCTCCTTCTCAGGTTCTAAAATTTCCGAGGGATCTTTGGGAACCCAATGTGCAGGAATGACTTCACCATTTACTGTTGTGGCTTCAATTTCCTTCCTTGGAATGAAAGGACCATTCTCGAGAATACCTGGGTATAGTGGATTCGCAGCTTTGATAAACAACAAGATCTTTCTTTTCCAAATGCTGTAGTTTTCTTTATCAAAAGCTGGGATCTTGATACTGTTTGATTTCTGCATTGTCGTCGTGATCTCAGATATGTATGTTAATCTGTATGTTCTGATACCAGTTGTTGGTCCTTGTGTATTGCAGAAGGGGGGGGGGGATGAATGCAATACTGATAAAATTCAATCTCAATTTCAACAACCAAAACTAAGATTTAATGTTATCAGTAATATGTATGCATTTACAAGCAGTATGATCTAAAGACAAGTTTCACAAAATAAATGTTTTTATTTATTTTGCAAAGTGTTGCTACAACCTCAAGAGCGAAATCTTGAGCTTCTGTTTTCTTCAAGACACTACTTGCTTTCGTTTTCCTTATTCTAGAATGAATTGATAGTCTAAGTATATACTAATCCTATCACTGTCAACATGGGTTTGTGAAGCTGCTGTCATTATCAAGTGGCAGCTTCTTACAAACTGTCTACCCATGTGACTTTCCTAAATTGCTAACATGTCAGATATACAATAAAAAGAAAGCAACCTAGATTCATTCTATTTCCAGCTAAAACAATTCAGCAAATAGAGACTTGACCTTGCTCTTGAATTGATTCGCTTTTGTTTTGTAGTGCTTGAAGCTTCTGTCGTAGTCTTGCAGACTTGGTGCAGCTTAGGGATACTGCAACACGCCTGTTTCTTGAACATTGAAACTGTCACGGGATTTGACTGAGAAGATACCTAGAACAAGGATCTTTCTCGAGACAGTTACTTTTGCCGCAAAGCTTGCTGTCACAGGAATGTTCTTTTGGTGACAGTATGAGTTCCCCGCATAGAGTGCTGTCGAGGTTTCCAAACTTGCTGTCGAGGGCTAAAGTTGTTGTCGCGTAGTCTTCCGCCAATGTTGCTGTCAGAGTGAATATGCTGTCGTGACTTGCAACATTCTGTTTTCTTGTAATCTTACTGTCAATGCTTATGACAGTAACCTTTATTCATGCTGTCATCTAATATGCATTTTTTGAGGCTTGAACACAGCAAGTGAACTTCTTTCAAATTACACAACTAAAATGACATTGCATACTGATTACAAGAACATACTTTGGCTGTGACAATATGTTCTACTTAATTAAAAAAATTAAGTATGTACAAAGTTAAGTTGTTTCTATGCTATCACCCATAAATCCCAATAGAAGCTGCCACTTGAAAATGACAGCAACTTCACTAGACCCGTGTTGATAGTGATAGGTTTAGTTTTTACAAAAACTATCTATCATTCCATTCTTTGTAACAACGTGAGATCAATCACTCGAGAAACCGAAACTCAAGAAAACATACATTTTCTTGAGGTTGTAGCAACCCATTGCAAAATAAATAAAACATTTATTTTGTGAGAATTGTTTATGTGTCTACTTTTGTTTGCAATCGATTAAGTGATAAACTTTAATCTTAGTTTTTGTTGTTGAAATGTAGATTGAGTTTTATCACTATTGCATTCAACCCCCCTTCTGCAATAGTCAAGGACCAACAACTGGTATCAGAGCAGTCAGATTGTTCTTAAATCTGAGATCATGACAAGTATGCAAAAGTCAAGTAGTATAAAAATTCCAGCTTTTGATAAAGAGAACTACAATGTATGGAAAAGAAAAATCATGTTGTTTATCAAAGCTGCGAATCCATTATACTTGGGTATCCTCCAGAATGGTCCCTTCGTTCCACGTAAAGAAATTGAAGCCTCAACTGTAGATGGTGTTCTTATTCCAGCCTACTGGGTCAACAAACTACCTTCTGAGTTTCTGGAGCCAGAAAAAGAGAAGGTGGCCTTGGATGATTACTTGCAACTCATCTTACTGGATGCTCTCACCTTGGACAAAGCCATGTGTGGGAATGTCATTGGGTGCTCATCAGCCAAGGATATGTGGAATAAGATTGAGCTGCTGTGTGAAGGAAGTGAAGAAGTGAAAGACAACCAGAGACAAATCCTTATCTCACAGTATGAAGCCTTCATGACAAAGTCAGGAGAAGACCTTACAACTATGTTTGAAAGGTTTAGCAAACTTATGACTGAGCTACAGATTCATGGCAAGTACTATGATAGGAAAGAATTGAATGTCAAGTTCTTGCTCACACTTCCTGAGCATCTTGAGCACAAAGTCACTGCCATAAGAGAAGGAAGAAATCTGAATAATATTTCTCTTGAAACTCTATATGGTGTGCTTAAATCATATGAGCTTGAGTTTTTCCAGAAAAGAGCTATTCTAGATGGATCCAGAGGAAAGATGGCTAATATGTCAGGTGCTCTCGTGGCTCACGTACCAAGGATCACTCAACCTACTGAAGAAAATCAAGTCATCCAACCTGCTCCAATACCAACTCTTAAGATTGAAGAGGTTGTAGATGATGAGGAGAAAGTTGTACTACAGCTAACTGATGTTGAAGATGAAGACTTCTATTCCTTGGAAGAAATGGAAAAGATGGATAATCCAACCATGGCTTACATGGCTAAGAAATTCAAGAACATAAGGTTCAAGAGAAACAAGCCATATAAGTCTCAAGGTCAAACATCAAGGTTCAGCAAAGGGAACTTCTCCAAAGTTGAAGGTGGTGCTACAAGAGGTGGATACAAAACAGGGATGGTGGACAGATCCAAGTTCAGGTGTTACAACTTCAATGAGCTTGGCCATTTTTCTACTGAATGCAGAAGGCCAAAGCAAAATCAAAGGATGGATAAAGGGTCAAGTGGACACTTCAAGAAAGGACAGGGAAAGACCTATGTGGCTGAAGGAAAGTGCTGGGATGATACTGATGATGAAGAGGAAGAGGAATATGTGAATTTAGCACTCATGGCTAAATCTGAAGAAGCCCCCTCTAGCTCTCCAAGTCAGGTACCCTCACTTGTCTTACTTGATATGTCTAAAGATGAATACAAGCAAACTGTTGAAGAATTGAGTACTGAGATGTTTAATGTTCATACTAGTTTAACTGCAGCTAATGAAGAAATTGCTAGTTTAACTAAGTCGAATGATGAACTCACTTTTGAAAATGATTTGCTTTTATTAAAGACCAATCGATTAGAATCTTTAACACAGGAGAATGCTAAACTGAAAAATGAATTAGCTTGTGCTAAAGAGATTGAGGAGTTTCTAAGGAAAGAAATTAGTGAAAATGAATTCAAGATTAAAGCCTATAGAAACTCATCTAAACAACTTCAGGATTATCATGAAAAACACACAGAGGATCAAAAGGTAGGGATAGGTTTTGAATATGGCAAAAGACCTGGTAAGGAAATTGTCAGTCAGGATTGTTCAACTGATGCCACTGTCAACCCTGATGTTCTCAAGAAACTCAACAAACCAATTTTTAAACTTTCTGAACTTGAGTTTGATGAGGAAGCCATGATCATCAAGCAGCAACTTGATGATGAGGATGAAGGTACTGACAGTTCAACAGTTGGTGGAAAAGATACTGTCACATTCCCCAAGACAGCAACTTTGCCAAACAATCCGACAGAATGTTCTAAAGACACTGTCAAGAGAGCTTCAAAGACAGCAACTTCTAAACCTACTGTCATGACAGAAGGCATGAAAGGTACTGTCAAGAAAAGCTCGACAGCAACTTCAGAACATCCTGGTGACACAGTAACTTACAAGTCTAGAAACAGGAATGGTAAGTTAGGAAATGGCAATGCTAATGGTAGTAATGCTCCTAGGAAACTATGCAATAATTGTGGCTCTTCACATCACTTAACTCATGTCTGTAAGAATCCAAAAGAGGTCAAGGAGAATGGGACTCTGAAAAATGGTAACTTACATAGAACCCCCCTTATGCATAGACCTATGGTAGTGTGTAATAACATTGATTGTATGCCATGTAAGATAACTACCATGAGTACTTGCTTCAATCTGCCTATTTTGTCTACTGAACAATGTGCCTACATGCAAACTGTTGAGACTCCTGAGCCTACTGGTTACAGTAAGAAGGCCTCATCCACTAAGAGTAAGAACAAGTCTAATTCTAAAGAAAAGTGGGTGAAGAGGGGAGTCCAACAGAAGATTCCTGATGAGATGATTAAAGTTGAAAATGTTGATTATGTCTGTGATACTGAAGTAGCAGGACCCAACAAGGATTGGGTACCATATGCCTCTTAAATACAATTTGTTTTGCAGGGCAAGAAAAAGGAGCAAGTCACTTGGATCATTGACAGTGGCTGCTCTAGACACATGATTGGTGATAAAGCCCTGCTATCACAATTTGTAGAGAAAGCTGGCCCAATCATAACCTTTGGAGACAACAACAAAGGTTACACAGTGGGATATGGTTGTTTGGAAATTGGAAATGTTGTCATAAATGATATTGCTCTTGTTGATGGATTGAAGCACAACCTGCTCAGTGTCAGCCAATTCAGTGACAGGGGATTCAAGGTTGATTTTGACATGATGGTGTGCAATATCTATCACAAGAAGGATGGAAGCCTCTCTCTGAAAGGGGTAAGAAAAGGAAGCCTGTTTGTTGCTGACCTAAGCTCAACAAGGAAGGCCAAGATTTACTGTTTCTACAGTAAAGCTACTCTTGGTGACAGTATGCTTTGGCACAGGAAGCTTTCTCACCTCAACTTCAAAACAATGAACATGCTGATGAAGAAGGAATTGGTTAGAGGACTACCTCAACAGGAATTCTGTCAAGAAGGACTGTGTGGGGACTGTCAACTGGGAAAATTGAGAAGAGCTGTGCATAAGTCAAAGCAAACCAACACCAACACAGAACCACTCAAACTAATTCACATGGATCTCTTTGGACCAGTAAATGTCCCATCCTTAGCCAAAAAGAGATATGCATTAGTTATGGTGGATGACTGCTCTAGGTATACTTGGGTGAAATACCTAGAATCAAAAGATGAAGCAGCTCAAGTCATCATTGATCACTTAAGAGTTCTTGACAGAACTCCAAATGCTAAAGTTCAATTGCTAAGAAGTGACAATGGTACTGAGTTCAGAAATGTCACTCTTGGAAATTTCTGTAAAGATGAAGGAATTGTACAACAGTTTTCTGCTGCAAGGACTCCACATCAGAATGGTGTTGTAGAAAGGAAGAACAGGACTCTCATTGAAGCTGCCAGAACCATGCTTTATGATGCAAAGTTACCTACATACTTCTGGGCAGAAGCTATCAACACAGCTTGCTACACTCAGAACAGAACCTTGATCAACAAGACTCATGGGAACAGTCCTTACTATCTGCTCAATGGAAAGAAACCTACTGTCAAGTACTTTCATGTGTTTGGAAGCAAATGTTTCATGATGAAAGATAACCATGGAAAGAAAGGGAAGTTTGACACCAAAGCTTATGAAGGAATTTTCATGGGGTATGCTTTAGAAAGGACTGCCTACAGAGTCTATCTTCTGGAACATAGAGTCATAGATGAAAGTGTGAATGTCACATTTGATGAAACCAAGTTTCCTGGACTGCATGAGGAAGGTCAAATGCAGATTCTTAGGTTTGAGAATCAAGGCTACCTGGAAGAAGAAGAATTTGTTGATGAAGAACCTTCATTTACTCAAACTGTGGAAACTGAAAAAGATGTTGTCATTGAAAGTAATACAAATCAAACTCCAGCTCAGTCACAGACTATTTCAGGAAATACTCAAAATGATGGTGACTCTGGAGATATTGAAGAAAATGGTGGGGATAATTGTCCTGGTGAAGAATCAGTCCCTCTAACTGAGGCTACTGCCTCAGAACAAACAAGAAACTTGCCCAGAACTACAAGGTGGAACAAGGATCACACAAATGACTTAATTATTGGAGATCCTTCTTCTGGGGTGAGAACCAGGAACAATGTTTCTGCTGACAGCATGTTTTCCTGTTTTCTATCTCAAGTGGAGCCTAAAGCAATTGATGAAGCATTTCTGGATTCTGATTGGGTGATTGATATGCAAGAGGAACTCAACCAGTTTGAAAGAAACAATGTGTGGAAACTGGTTCCAAGACCAAAGGGAAAGTCAGTTATTGAGACAAAGTGGGTCTTCAGAAACAAACTGGATGAAAATGGAAATGTGACAAGAAACAAGGCAAGACTAGTAGCTAAAGGTTACTGTCAACAGGAAGGGATAGATTATGATGAGACATTTGCACTTGTTGCCAGACTTGAAGCTATCAGGATTTTCTTAGCCTTTGCTGCACACTGCAATTTCAAGGTGTTCCAAATGGATGTCAAAAGTGCTTTTCTAAATGGAGAGTTGGAGGAAGAAGTGTATGTTGAACAGCCACCTGGCTTTGAAGATGCTGAGATGTATGATTTTGTGTACAAGCTGTTCAAGGCACTTTATAGGTTGAAACAAGCTCCTAGAGCATGGTATGATACCCTCTCAGCCTTTCTATTGGAAAATCAATTTACAAGAGGTGTAGTAGATAAGACTCTATTCTACAAACATCATGGCAAAGACATCATTCTGGTTCAAATCTATGTTGATGATATCATCTTTGGTTCATCAAATGAGAAGTTGTGTGAAAAGTTTTCATCTCTTATGAGAAACAAATATGAGATGAGCATGATGGGAGAACTGTCATTCTTCCTTGGCTTACAAGTTCTTCAAAAGGTTGATGGAATCTTCATTTGTCAATCAAAATATATCAAGGAGCTTCTCAAGAAGTTCAACCTAGAAGATTCATCACCTGCCAAAACTCCCATCTCTACTTCTACTAGTCTGGATCTAGACTCCAAAGGGAAGAAAGTGGACTCCAGTGTTTACAGAGGCATGGTTGGATCACTTCTTTATCTAACTGCTAGCAGACCTGATATAATGTTTGCTACATGTCTCTGTGCAAGGTTTCAGGCTGATCCAAAGGAGTCACACTTAATTGCCATCAAAAGAATTTTTAGATATCTTAAAGGCACTCCAAATTTAGGCCTCTGGTATCCTAAAATTACTGGATTTGAGTTAGTGGGGTATTCTGATTCAGATTATGCTGGATGTAGAATTGACAGAAAAAGCACTACAGGAAGCTGTCAATTTCTTGGTGGAAGATTGGTGTCATGGTTTAGCAAGAAGCAACATTCAGTCTCTACTTCTACAGCAGAAGCTGAATACATTGCTGCTGGAAGTTGTTGTGTACAAATTCTATGGATGAAGAATCAACTGTTGGATTATGGTCTAGTGTTGAGTAACATTCCTATCTTCTGTGATAACACCGGTGCCATAGCCATCTCAGACAATCCTGTTCAACACTCTAGAACAAAGCACATTGATATTAGACATCATTTCATTAGAGAGCATGTTGAAAGAGAAACTGTGAAGTTGATCTATGTCCCTACAGAAAAGCAACTTGCAGACATCTTCACTAAACCACTGGATGAAGCAACCTTTAATAGGTTGGTAAGTGAACTGGGAATGTTAAATCTGGTATGTTAACTTACTAGTTTTTCCATTCTAAATTTTTTTTTTGAAGCTTGTGACAGTAACCTCAACAAGTTGCTGTCATGAGAAAGTTACTGTCAACCTGAGTCTCTATCTGTTTGAGACATCACACTCATTTTGACTTTGCTTAAATTGATTCTTGTGCTAGTCTCTTACTTGAAAGTTGATTTTTGAGTGACACTAACTTACATGGTTGTTAAGTTTGAAATTGGTCAAGGGTTTTTCTTAATTGGTCAGTTTTGCTTTGATTGTTGTATTAGTGGTAGACATCACTTAATTGCAATCTGTGGTAGTTGTATGGGTATTCCAAACTGTTGGCCGTTTACATTCCCTCTTAACCTAGTATGCCTATAAAATGAATCTTAGGCCATATTAGTGAATCATTTAGAAAAAGAGTAAAATGGAAAACAAAGTAGGGATTGAGTATAGGCCTAAGCCTTGTGATAGTGAACCCTACAATGAAGAGGTAGAAGCAATGTTTGACATGCTCTGGGATGCTCTTGATGAGGAAGAGGAAAAAGCACTTGCAGCAAAGGCCGCAGAGGAGGCCAAGGTGCAAGAAGAGGAAAAGGAGTTTCAAACTCTCCTCAAGGAAGAAGGAAACTCAGAAGAGAAAGTTAGGGAAGAAGTCCTAGAATTGGTTAAGAAAGATTGTACTGATTAGTTAATCTCAACAATTGTAGTATTTCCCTTTCTTCATTTCATTAAAATCAATAAAATTTCTCCTTCTGCAGTATCTATTTGATTCCTATGTGTGTTGTTTAATTGCTTATCTGGTCAAATAATGTTTTGGATGAATGATGAATCAGTAATAAATATTGCATTTGTTTAACTGGTGTCTCTTCAGTTAAGTTTTCATTCATAACGGTTTCTATACTAAGTCTTGACAGTGTTGTTTTCCCCGCAAGGGTTGCTGTTATAAAGAAAAGTAGCTGTCACAACTTTTTGATAGTAGGCTTCTCGACAGCAATAAACAACCTTCTGTCGTGACTTGTAAAAGATACTGTCATATGAGAACTTAACGATGACAATAAGTTTTGCGCGAAATGTTTCTGTCACGCAAAACATGCTGTCATCACACCAAAGTTACTGACACGGTTGTTGTAAGCGCACAGGTTACTATCAAAGTAGTGGACCGTTAAAATTGGACACACTTCCTCCTCAAGGAGAGAGAAATCAGCCAGTAACCCACGTGACTGTTAATTGGGTAAAGACACGATTTCACTTTTCCACTTTGTCAGTTAAACGCTTGAACTTCCCTATAAATTCATCAAACATACAACTGTTCTCAAAAGCAAACACAACACTCTTCTTTCTCTTCTCTCCAAGCATTTCGTCTTCTACTCTCTCTCTTCTCTCTCATAAAGAAAAGATGGCCTCCAAACAATCAATTTCGCAAACCAACTTTGCTGGCATCTACTCACCAAGTGGTGCTGGTGAGGGATTCAAAGGGCTTGTTTACTTCATGAATAAGTCCTATCTTGGGTATGCAATTACCTCTACTCCTGTTCTTGACCTAGACAGGATTGAAAGTTTTTGGGCGACAGCTACTGCTCACGAAGATGGTGACATCTCCTCCATTCAATTCAAAATCAAGGAGCATAGCTACTCTCTCAACGCTCAGGGCATCAATGCAGCTCTAGGAATTGTGATGGAACAAGGAAAGTCTTACTCTGAGCTTGCTAGTGATGAAACCCTGAAGAAGCTCTTCTTGAAAATTGGATATTCTGGACCAATTCTTGAAGAGGGAACAACAAAATGGTACCCTTCTGGTGAAATGGACAGGAAATATCTCCGCAAGGAGTGGAGCATGGTGTTTGATGCTATGGTGAAAGTGTTCTCTACCAAGTGTTAGTGTTAGTGCCCTAGAGACAATACAATTGTACTTCTGGGAAACACTATTTTGTTATTTAATAAAGATTATGTTCTATTGATTATTCGACAACAATTATTATGTCTTTATTTACTGCGATATTAATGTTAGAGTAATAAATGTCCTTGGAATATCGAACACGTATTCTATATCTTTAAGTATGTGACTTAAAAATGAGATTATATGAATAGTGTTTATATTCCTAAAATATCCCTAATTAAGCATTATGAATTGGGACAATTATGATGCATAAAGATTAGTATGATCGTTGACTAAATGACCACATCTCATTGGTCATAGGTATAGTGATACTAAAGTCAAGAACATAGGTGCATGTAATATTCTACATGGCACCGGATTGACCCACACTGAGATTCTACATGGTAATAAAGTCATTAGAATAGCTCATAGTGATAATGGTGTAATGATCCTTAGACTTGAGATCATTATATTTCTATACGAGGATTAATATACTTTGATTTCATAAAAAGTTACCTTTGACCGGGTGATGATAAAAGTGGACATCGAGTATATTATGAGTCGTATGAGAAATATGAATGATAGATATAGGATTTAACCCTCCTATTATTAGGAGAGATATTATTGGCCTCTTGATTGAGTGAGACTATGAAAATGCATGGCCATGCTCAAATATTGATTTGTTTTAATAGTCTACTCATTGATCAAAGAAACCTGGATTAAACGTTGAAGAGGATGACTAATAACATGCCTCGAGTTTAATCTATAATATTTGGTTAAAGGGATTATATTACACGGAAACATTAGTCACGAAAGGTATAATTGGATCACCAATTATTATTATTACTTGGGTAGCAATGATGTATTACTAGATGCCGCTCATTGTTTATAATTTTATTATGAGATATTAAAATTATTGCCAACGTAATAATAACCTAAAGGGTTACACATAAAGAACGTTTTAAACGGAGCATTAATTAAATTTCGAATTTAATTAAATTATTATTATTATCGAATTATTATATAATTAATCAAGTCCTACTTAATTAATCCAATAATTCAAGGGGCGGCAGCCCCCTGGCAGGGTCCAAGGGGCGGCAGCCTCTTGGAAATTTTTTATTCCGGAAGACTAGTGCTATTCAAAAATCATCGATTTCGGAATCTCAGATCATATCTTATAGTCTCTGCCGCCACTGCATCATATACAGTTCCGGAAGCATGTATCATATACATACAGACATATCCCAGTTTGCAGATCGTGTCCAAACATGATCTGTCTCACAGTTTATATCCCTATATAAACCAGACAACATGCATAACATACAATCATCGCATATCAATCAGTCATATCAATATATTAAGCATAACAGTATCATATATAAGCGATATAACATATTATAATCGATATATCTCATAACTGTATCAAGGCAGATTCATAAAACATGCATACATGCATCGAATACAGTAAACACATAACCAAATCAGCCCCTTATACACGTAGCTCTGAAAATAATACTACTAATAATCAGATTGGGTTTTGGAAGCCCAATCAGATTAAGTATAGGCCCAAAATTCTCTTTCAATAAATACATTATGATGTATTGTTTTAGGTTAAGTGATAGAAATTCGTTTTCACACAAAACCCTAGCAGCTGTGCATATTAGAGAGGCTAGAAACAGAGAGAGAAAGTTTTGAGGGCCTTTCTATTTGGCCAGTACCAACTCCGTGATCGTTGGACGATCGAGCGTTCGTGTGGACTACTTTGGTGACGCAGATCTTGAACAAGGGCTGCGTGGTGGTTACAACAAGGACCTCCATCTTTCTGAATATTATAAGCTCAATTAAAGTATGATTTCGTTTCTCCATAATCAGCCATGTCTTGTACACGGATCCTAGGGTTAGGGTTTCGGATTTTTATTGTTTTTACGACTGTTTTCACTGCGTTTGATGCCCCGAAACCCAACACCAAGACCACAGGCTGGAATGGTATTCCCACCTACATCAAGAAGCTCACTCATTCTCTTGTTCATGGGTACAAAGTGGATGTTGGAAAGCTGCTCATGGCACACTTCAAGGCTGCCATAGGTAAGAAGGTAAACATCTATCCTCGCTTTCTAATGTTGTGCATCAATTCTTTATGTGACTTTGATGAGAATGCCCCTCGTTTGGAGGTGTGCCCAGTACTGAAAAGAAACACTCACACAACTCTCACGTCACACAATTTAAATGCACATATTCCACTTTGTTTCACTAAGCACATGGTTGATCAAGTGTCTGACCTTGATTTTCCATTACCTCCTGGTTTTGATACCTTCACTATTGAGAATGAGACTGAATTAGACCCAAATTCAGTCAACCCACATTCTGCCCCATACACTCAGCCTAGGTTCTCTAGACTTCCCAAAGTACAGAGACAAGCCTTACAAGAAACTAGAAAAAGACCCCTAGAAACTGGTGTTGGTGGTAGTGCTGAGAGTCAAGAGGGAGTTCATGCACCTGGTGCAGCAAATAAGGAAGGTAGTCAACCAGAACCCACAGTGGTTCCTCCTGAGCCTAAGAAGAAGAGAGCTAAGAGGACCAAAACCACTGTCAGCCACCCTGCAGTCTCCCAAAAGACTGTAGAGGAAAATAGGGAAATAAACTCCTCTCTAGATGTGCCCTCTCAACAGGGACCATCTATTGAAATTGGCCTGTCTCCCAAGGCATCCTGTAAAGAGTCTGCACAACCTCATGTTCCAACTCATGAGGAGCCTCCACTTGCAGAAATACACATGGAGTCAGGACACTGTGAGGATTTCAGTTCCCCTATTGATGCTTCTCAAGTCACATCTGAGAAGCAGCCACTATTCACTTCTCCACTTTCACCTTCTTCCTTCCCTACACCTTCATTTGTTTCTTCTCCACAACCTAGAGAGGGGGACAGTCCCAAACCTTCAGGTTTTGATCATCCATCTCCAATCATGGATGAGCCCCCATCAAGTGGTCCACAAGAACCCATTCCTCAAAGTGAGATGGACACCACTCCTTCAAACACTGAGAAAGAGCAAAGTACAATTCTGCTAGAAAATGAAACAGCCAGTACTTTGTTCAATCTCCAAGGAGCATCTTACCTTAGGGAAGATGCTGTCACAGCCCAAGTTGCTGTCAAGGACACTGTGGATGTTGCTGTCATGGGTGACCCTGCTGTCACGGACTCAGCTGCTGTCAAGACCAAACCTGCTGTCCATGTTGCAGTGGAACCTACTGTCAATGTTCCTACTGACAGCAACATTCCTGGAAAAGCTCCTATCACCTCTATCCAGCCTGACTTTGATGTTGTATCTATTGAGGATGTCTCTGATGATGATGTGCCACTATCTCAGTTCTTAAAGGTACATTCTCAACCATCTATTTCTTTGCATGACAGTACTGCTCATACACATGCATCTAGGATGAGTGAGGGTGTGCAAAAGAAAAGAGAGATAAAAGAAAAGAGAGGTGAGCATAAAAATGAGAGGCAGCCAAATGAGCTGGCAAAAGGTGAGGGACTTGAGCATGTCCAGAGTGAACTTGAGGGAGCCCCACATATCCAGGCATTAGGCCATGAGAGTTCTTCTGTGAGGAGTGATGAGATCACTCAGAAAAACACTGAGAGTGTGAGAATCCCCACAGCCTCCAAGCCCTAGTCTTTTCCTTCACCTCCAAGAAGGATAAGATCATGTGGCTCCTCTACATCCTTCAGGTTGAAAGCTCTAGAGAACAGATGCCTATCCATGGAATCCAAACTTGACAGCCTGTCTACCATGGTGGCCTCTGGATTCTCCACAATTCAGGAAGATATTCAGGTTCTCACTGCTAGTCTTGATGCTGCCAACTTACCTAAGGGGGAGAAAAGGGCAAGATCAAAATCACCAAGGGCAGGATCAGGAAGGGAAAGATCTGTATCAGGAAGAGTCTCCAAGCAGGATGTTGCTCAGGGGGAGCCTATCTCAAAGAAGACTTCAAGGAGTGAGGGGGAGCCTGCAGCTAAAGGAAGATCACAGTCTGCAAAGAAGAAAAGGGGATCTAAAAAAGGATCAGGAAGTCAGGGGGAGCAAATGCAAGAAGCTGGAAATCTCTTTGAGTTTGAGATGGCTGGAGAAAAAGTTCTAATGTCCAAAGAAACACTGGAAACAATGCAAAGGGATGTTCCTTTCAAGAACCCAATCTTACCTCCTGTAACAATTAGAGAGCCAACTCCAATTCCAAAGGAGAGTGCTCTTGAAAGGCACTAGAGAGAAAAGGAGGAGCAAAATAAGTTGGGCAAAGGGAAAAACAAGATGCCTGAATACACCTTGTCAGGAAACACCTGGAGTGAAGGAACGGAGTTCAGTCAAGAATATGCAAATGCCATAATGGTGAACTACAGGGAAAGTACTTTGAAGAATCATGATGAGGACTTCTACAAGATAGTTGAGGGAGCTATGAAGGAACCAAGCAGAAGGCTGAGTAACTACTCAACTTTACTTAAGGAGAAAATCATCAGTGTATGCGTAAAAATTAGTGAAGAAAGGAGGTGGGCTATTGATGTGTACTTAACACTAGAATATCCATGTTCATTACTATGCAGCTGCTGCAGAGCCTTCCTGCAAGGGTGCTAACAGTAATGAAGAACAAAATCACAGCAAACCACACTGTCTTCAATGAGGTTCTTCATCTGCAAATGATGAACTTAATTGCTGAGAAACTCCCAGAAGTCTACACCAATCCATTTTGTGTCTACTCTGAAAATACCACTAAAAGTGGTAGCAGGAGATGTGCATACATGAGTCTAGGAGGCACTTCAACAATGGAGTCAAGGTCTATATTGAAGGTGTTGAACATGATTCTCAACTCTAAAGCCAACAAGGAAAGAGTTCTTGCTGTCAAAGCAATCTATGATCTTCTGGTAAAAAGGGACAAGGAACTGAGTTCTACTATGAAAAAGATGATCTCCAAAGCTAACTCCAACAGAGCTGAACAAGGAGAAAGCTGCTCCTATGATGTTCCCTTTGATGATGATGATGACTTGGATGGTAATGGAGGAACTGGAGAAGCTGGGATTGCTAGTGGAAGCACCTCTGGGAATGTTGGTTCCAAATCCCAAGAGGAAAGTAAAGAAGAAGCTCCTGTGCAAGAAAAGAAAGATGCTGGAGCTACAGAAGAAGAGGAGTCTGAGATTTTTGAAGCTTTGGAGGCAAGTATTTTAAGATGTGCCATAGATAGCATAAATGCTGAAAAAGATACTGTCAAGAAAGATGTTGTCATAGAAGATACTGTCAAGAAAGACATTGTCACTGAAGATACTGTCAACAAAGATGCTGTCAATGATGAAATCAAATCTACTGTCAAACCTAAGAGGACAAAACTCTTGGCAAGGGCTTGGTTGTCTAGACAGGAACCTGAACCTGAGGAGACTTCAACAGTAAAGAAAGGCAAACACAAGTACTCAGGAAAGGAGAAAACCACTGGACTTGGCAGAAAACTGAGAAAGCCCATTCAGTCAAAGCTCTACAGCTCTTTGGATCTGTTGGAAAAGAAGTCTATGGAAATCAAGAGTGTTGAGGTGAAGTTGGACAATAACAAAGAAGCATCTGAATACACTCTTTGGCTTGACTCATCTCAGTTTGTGAAAGTTGAAAAGGACTTCACCATGAAGGTAACCTCACATGATGTATCAGCAACTCTCTCATTCACAAGGAGGACAGAAGCAAGGAGGATTGATTATTTTTACCTAGTACGAATGGTTGATCTAATGCAAGGCTATGGAAATGTCCCTGAGCAAGTCATGAACCACATTCTAGCCTACAAAGCTGAAAGGGATATGGAATTCTATCAGAAGTTTGGAGAATGGTCACTCTATGATTATTCTGACATTGCTCACTTGCTGGAGTATTCTGATGAAGAGCTAGTTGATTATGGTGATGAAGCTCCTGAAGAAGAAGTGCAAACCCAACCAAGTCAGGAAGGTTCCTCAAACCCTGCAGAAAAGGATGCCACTGAGGACATGGAAGCTCCACTACTGAATAAATGCAAAGAAGCCAACAGAGTGGAGAGTGAAACACCCAATTACCAACCTTGTGTAGTAGAAAGTCCACTAAGGATCAAGTTCATAAATGAAGAGATTCATGTTAGAAGCTTTCATAAGCTAAATACAAGTGCCTTGAAAGATCTACTATATTTGGTGATTGGATCAACTCACTCATTAGAACAGGTATGCTGTTTTGAGATTGAGAAAATTCTGAGCAACAGAAAGGGTGAAGACTCAAAGCTTGATAAATCTAGAAGGAAAACCCTAAATGCATATCCTGGAAGAAGATTTAAGCTTGTCAATGGTGCATTAAAGTTCAGAACTTATACATTTGGTCAAGAACTATGGGTAGACCTTCAGGATGCAAGAGTATGTATCTCCAAAGTAGTCCAGAAGTACATTGATGAAATTGAAGATGATGCCATTTCTCCTAATGAGATAGCAATGGTGGAAGGACTCAAGGAGATTCTGAAAGAAGCTCTCAACAGAGAGGATGAAGCAAGACAGGAGAAGAAATCTGGAGCTAAGTAAAAATTCTTTATCAACTCTGATCTTGGTTAGTTAAGTTGTCAGCATGTACTAATTGTAAATTTGTTGTTATTTTCCATAAAAACAAATTGGGGGAGATTGTTAGGATTTATGGGTGATAGCTATGAGACAACTTAATTAGATATTTCATATACTTAATTTTATTAAGTATGAACATACTGTCACAGCCAGAGTATGTCTATGTAACCATTTTTGTTTGCTTTGAATAAGATTCTAGTACATCTTGGTAGAAGTTCATTAGTTTGTTCAAGCCTCAAGAAGTGCTCAAGATGGACATCAAGAATAAATACTACTGTCACAGCATTGACAGTAGGGTTACTTGAAGACAACATTTTGCAAGTCACGACAGTACATTCACTCTGACAGCAACATTGGCGGAAGCCCTCTGACAGCAACTTTATCTTAACCTGACAGCAAGCTTGGAAATCCTGACAGCACCTTCTGCGGGGATTTCTTACTGTCACCAAAAGCACACTCCTGTGACAGCAAGCTTAGCCATCAGGATACTGTCATGAAGGGATATCATTTGTATTGGGGATCAACCCAGTCAAACATGTGACAGTTTAGATGTTCAAGAAACAGGCGTGTTGCAGTATCCCAACACCGCAACAGGTCGGCAAGACTACGACCGAAGCTCGAAGAGATCACATGACAAAGCTCACCAATTCCAATGTATGACATATCTACATCTACTGAATTGTGTTAGATTGATATGGAAAGTTTCTAGATTGCTTTGTAATGTATTAATAAGTTGTTTGTATAGCAATTTAGGAAAGATTCACGGGTAGGCAAATTGTAAGAAGCTGCCGCTTTAAAATGACAGCAGCTTCACTAGACCCGTGTTGATAGTGATAGGTTTAGTTTTTACAAAAACTATCTATCATTCCATTCTTTGTAACAACGTGAGATCAGTCACTCGAGAAACCGAAGCTCAAGAAAACATACATTTTCTTGAGGTTGTAGCAACCCATTGCAAAATAAATAAAACATTTATTTTGTGAGAATTGTTTGTGTGTCTACTTTTGTTTGCAATCGATTAAGTGATAAACTTTAATCTTAGTTTTCGTTGTTGAAACGTAGATTGAGTTTTATCACTATTGCATTCAACCCCCATTCTGCAATAGTCAAGGACCAACAATATGAATAGTGTTTATAATCCTAAAGAGATCCCTAGTCGAGTATTATTATTTGAGGACAATAATAATGCATTAAGACTAGTATGTTTGTTGACTGATGACCACATCTCATTGGTCATAAGTATGGTGATACTAAAGTCAAAGACATAAGTACATGTTAACAGAACATGGCACTGGATAGACACCCACCGTGTGAATTCTTCATGGTAAATGTTATCAAGTGTCATAAGCAATTCTCACAATGATAATGGTGTAATGATCCTTAGAATTGAAATCATTATATTTCTATATGAGAATTAATATACTTTGATTCTACTCAAAGTTACCTTTGACCGGGTAATGATAAAGGTGGACATTGGGTATATCATGAATCATATGAGAAATATGAATGATAGATATAGGATTTAACCCTCCTATTTTAGGAGTGATATTATTGGCCATGCTCAAATTGTGATTTGTTTAATAGTCTACTCATCGATCAAGTAAACCGGGATTAAATGTTGAAGAGGATGACATAAACCATGCCTCGAGTTTAATCTATAATATAAGGTTAAAAGGATTATATTACATGGAACATTATTCATTAAAGGTTTAATTTGATCACCAATTATTATTATTACTTGGGTAGCAATGATGTATTACTAGATGCCGCTCATTGTTTATAATTTTATTATGTGATATTAAAATTATTGCCAACGTAATAATAACCTAAAGGGTCACACACAAAGAACGTTTTAAACGGAGCATTAATTAAATTTTGAATTTAATTGAATTATTATTATATTGAATTATTGGATTAATTAAGTAGGACTTGATTAATTATATAATAATTCGAATATGATAAATAATACTACTAATAATCAGATTGGGTTTTAGAAGCCCAGTCAGATTAGGTATAGGCCCAAAATTCTCTCCATATAAATACATTAAGATGTATTGTTTTAGGGTTAATTGAAAAATACGTTTTTCTTAAAAACCCTAGATGCTCTACATCTAAGAGAGGCTAGAGAGAGAGAGAGAGAGAGAATTCCGAGGGCAGTTTTTGGCTAGTACCAACTTCGGTGATCGTTGGACGATCTGGCGTTCGTGTGGACTGATTAGAGACGTATATCGCAAGGCGGGATACGTGGTGATCATAGCAAAGGACCTCCATCTGGCAACCAAATCGTAAAGCTTCTTAAAGGTAAACAATTCTATTCATGAATTAAATATCGCGTTCGCATGGATCCTGCGGAGGGTTTCGCTATTTTCTGTTTTTTTACGCGTTTTTCTGTTGTGTTTTCATGCACGAAACCCATCACTACAGCACCCCTGGCTATGGAAGAAATGCGATCAAATAATTGAATCTGCAATTAAATAGAAAACAGTTACACATTAATAAAGTAAACAATTACATGAACAAACAATCGACACATGATATTGAAGTTTGTATTACCATATATGATCATGCAGCACCAATGTGTGTATGATAGGGACGTGTAATATCACCGTACCATATGTCATAACGATCAGTTACCCTGACACCAACATTATCAACAGCAAGCACATGCTGCAATTGGCTGTCCCAATATGATATATGATCCTTATGTTTTTGTTAGTATTAGTGCTCTAGAGACAATACTTTTATGTTTTAAAAAAAACATTTTATTATTATAAATTATGTTTTATTGATTATTATTATTATAATTTTATTATGTCTTTATTTACTGCATTATAAATGTTAGCATAATAAATGTCCTTGGAATTATGATACGTATTCGATATCTTTAAGTATGTGACTTAAAAATGAGATTATATGAATAGTATCTTTATTCCTAAATATCCCTAGTCGAGTGTTATTATTTAAGGACAATAATAATGCACATAGACTAGTATGTTTGTTGACTGATGACCACATCCTATTGGTCATAGGTATAGTGATACTAAAGTCAAAACATAGGTGCATGTAAGAGTACATGACACTGGATTGACCCGCCGTGAGATTACACATGTTAATAGTGTCATAAGTAATTCTCACTGTGATAATGGTGTAATGATCCTTAGACCTGAAATCATTATATTTCTATACGAGAATTAATATACTTTGATTACATTAAAAGTTACCTTTGACCGGGTGATGATAAAAGTGGACATTGGGTATATTATGAATCGTATGAGAAATATGAATGATCTAGATGGGATTTAACCCTCCTAATTTTAGGAGCGATATTATTGGCCTCTTGTTTGAGTGAGACTAAGAAATGCACGGTCGTGCTCAAATGTTGATTTGATTTATTAGTCTACTCATCGATCAAGAAAACTAAGATTAAATTATGAAGAGGATGACACATTACATACCTCGAGTTTAATCTATAATATTAAGGTTAAAAGGGATTATATTACATGGAACATTATTCACGAAAGGCTTAATCGAATCACCGATTTAATTATTATTACTTGGGTGGCAATGATGTATTACTAGATGCCGCTCATTGTTTACAATTTTAATTAGTTATTAAAATTGTTACCAACGTAATAATAACCTACAGGGTCACACACAAAGAACCCTTGAAGGAAAATAATTTAAATTATGAATTTAAATTTAAATAAGTAATTTATTCTATTTATAATATTAATTAAGTATGACTTGATTAATTATTTAAATAGAAAAATGGAATTATTTAAACTAATTCTGAAATTAGTTATTAATTAATTAAGTGCGACTTAATTAAATAATAAATTGGAATTTCAGATTAGTACTTTATTATAATTGGATTATAATTAGAAAACTTATTTTCCTCTCTATATAAACTCTCAAAGAGGGCTGATTTTAAGTGTGAAAAACGTTTTTATATTAAAACCCTAGCCGCTTATGAGAGCAAGAAAAGAGAGAGAGAAAGAAGCAGTTTTCGGGTGCTAGTACACATCAATCCTTCAAGAAAAACGTTTGTGTGGATAACATAGAGTGTAGATCGCGAGAGCGGGATACATGGTGATTGAATAAGCTTTGGATCTCCATTAATTTTCATTGATGAATTGTTAAAGCGTTTTAAGGTAAAACACTAATCTCTGAATTAAATCTTTTGTTTTTCGCATGGATCCTGCGGAGGGGTTTCGAATTTTGATTTATTTTTACGTTTTTCATTGCGTATATGTGCTCGAAACCCTTCAGTTTCCTCCCCCCCCCCCCCCCAATTAACATCCGACTTGCCTTTCAAATTCATGGTATGGAGCTCTTTCGAATAAGGAGCAGCATGTGAGGGGATATCTTGAACCATACCAAACTGACGAACACATCTATCCGGCTGATGTTGCTCCACAATGTAAAAATAGATGAGTGGACCTATATAACACCAAATAGCACTACCCTCCCTACAATGCTCATCAAGGGTGTCAAGAACATCATCAGTATATGGCATCCATATAAAGTGTCGGAGTCCAAGAACATCCAAAGAAAGTCGATGAACACACACCACATGTGAACTAACATCAGCAAATGACTTCGGACCTGACCACCTATGTAACACAATAACATATTAATCCATCTTAGCATCGATTTGACATAATCATTTTTAAACCTAATAAATACAATATTCACTACTAAATAGAAAATGATGGAAAAACATGTAGGTAATAAACTATATTATAAGTGAAATACCTCAAACCATACGGGCCTGCAAGATCACCCCATATATCCAAAGGAGGGGGACTCGGGACAGGAGCCAAAGTAGGTAACCTCGTCCATGCCCACAACTGAACTAATAAAACACACCCTGCTATTTCCTCTACACCGATCTTGCAGGACTTGCATAATTCCCTATACAAGTAAGCAAGTACCCGAACCCCATGATAATGTCTCACAATTACTAAGATTCTGTACGAGAGGTATAAACATACAATGAACCTGCGAACCCTGATGATCAGTGAACAATACACCACCAAGCAACTGTAGCAAATATGCCTGAGTATATCGAACTAGCTCATTCTCGTCTGCATCATCAGGAAGAACCTCAAGAACAACTCCATCTAACCAGCTCAACTTTAATCGACCACCATGCAATGCTCGACTCTTAATATTTGGTGTTGATCCGAACATTTGCTTTATAAGATCCCTCCAACCGCCCTCAGCGCTCTCAGCACATGTGAAACTAGTAACTACATTCCCATCTATCCGCAAACCAAGAAGCATGCTAACATTTTGCAAAGAAATTGTACACTCTCTTGTTGGTAGATGAAAGGTGTGTGTTTCAGGTCTCCAACGTTATACCAAAGCAGTAACAAGACTCTAGTCTATGGTAATACCCGCAAGCCTAGCAACCCCATCAGACCTTAATTTTCTAAGAATTGGCACCATCCTGCGATGCAATGCAGGAAACTTACAACGAACCCGGGATCGTTGGTTGTCCCCACCACCTGCATTCCACACATGTGTTGACCTATGTTCTGCCTGCAAATGCAAGCCAGAAGGATCTCTAGGTCCTGGCCACAACTGGAAATCATATGAATATGCATCAGATGCATCATCTGATACCTATTAATATAAACACAATACATCAGTTGAAGGCATAAAATGAAAATGCACACATTTTTCAAATAGTAATGCATAATTAGACTTCTGTAAACAAATATGTAGGTTGGCACACTTATGCAGCCATCAAAAACTACCGTTTACAAATATATAAACTTTTGAGAATTAACAGTCTTTCATTTCATAGGATTCTTTATCTTAATGTACTGTATCCCTATAATATAACTAGTACTAGAGTATTGAATACTGATCAGTGGGCACTAATCACTTGATGGCTGGCATATTTGAATTATTTCATGATTATCATATCATAATAATGATGGTGCAAATTAATAATATGTCCTTAATATTTTTTTGATGATTAATAGGTCCTTAATATTACTGTATGTGGAAAATAGAACGACCCTATAATGTGCATTTTCTTGTAGCCGTTAAGGTTAATGACTAAGTTAATAGAAACAAGTTGAAGAAAACACATGCATACTAACCTCCAACTTATTGGAAAGTAATGAGCAAAATCGACTACTTCAGTTCAAATCATAGAGTCACATTTGAAAATGTTGATTATTAATTGACTTTCGTCAAAGAGCAACTCAATACTGAAACAAGTTTGACAATTAAAGTAAAATTAAGTAAATTTCATGGTTAGATTGTTAGCATATATGATATTGCACTTAGTATAAGATTACAACTTATATTCATATTGGATTTATTAACCATCTTCAATCATTTCCACTACAACAACTTAGATTCAAGGTCTTCCCCTCACTTAACTAATTTTCAATTCTATATACTCCTAAATGTTACAATCAAAGACTCTCTCCCCCCCCCCCCCCCTCTCTCTCTATCCCTCTCTCTCACAATCTATGTCTCTCCTTCTCTCTATATTTCTCAAATTAAACAAGCAGGTATATATATATATATATATATATATATATATATATATATTATATTTACAGTAATTAAGAATGGAATGATGAACTAAAACAATTGATGATGACAACATTGTATATAAGAAGTAAGAACACTTACATTGGAATCAACTCTAATATGCATAATGAAAAGATGAAATTCTCTTGGCAGAGCGAATTGGTTGAATTATGTCGAGAGAATACCTAGGTCTGAGTGTTCGAGAGAGAAAATTGTTTGTATGTTGTGTGTAATTTTAATGTGTATAATTTGCAATGATCGGGAGGGTATTAGTTTTAGGCGGGTTATAACCGGGTTGGGCAAAATATAATACGCATTCACGAAAGACTTAGGAAAGACTTAATAGAAGGGTATAAATGGCCATCAAACCAGAAAGTGTTATTTTGGTAAAAAAAAATGCTAGTAATGTCGGTAAAAATGTCATTATTTCGTTGACAGCTCTTCAGATTGTTCTTCTTTTGTTAAGTAATCATTAACTGAGTTTGCATGTGGAATCTAAAATGGCAGTGTGGTCACTGCAACCTCAAATAAAGCGCTATCAAACAGCAGTATGCCGGTGATCAGGTTACTTCTTGGTTATTTTGTTTTTTTTTGGACTAATGAGTTCTTTGTTCTTCTAATTGAATGCGGTATAGTTTTTTGGTACAAAGTGATTTTACTTAATTGTCCTTCCTTATTTATTAAAAAAAGATTATTAAATGATAACAATACATTTTATAACCAATTGCCTTTTAAACTAAAACACATTAATTTTCCAATTTTCTAACAAAATCTTCTCATTTTCCAAAAATTTCACGAGCAATTACCTTTTACTATTTCTATTTTTCTAACAAAATCCTTTGATTTTCCAAAAATATAACGGGTAATTATCTTTTTCATATTATTAAAGACGAAACATTAAAAGTTTGGTCGGTTGTTGGTCGGTACAGTTTTTTGGTACTAAGTGATTTTACTCAATTGCCCTCTCTTATTTATTAAAAAAATATATTAAATAATAACAATATCTTTTATAACCAATTTCCATTTAAACTAAAACACATTACTTTTCCAATTTTTCTAACAAAATCTTCTCCTTTTTCCAAAAATATCACGGATAATTAACTTTTACTATTTCAATTTTTCTAACAAAATCCATGTTTTTCCAAAAATATCACGGGCAATAATCTTTTTCAACTAAAATATTTACATTTTCTATGTTTCCTTAAAATCACATATTACATAACTACAAACTCTTAATGTTATACTTTAATTAGAATTTAAAAAAATGACTTTTTTTTAAATGTTTTATTTATATTTATATTATTACAAAAAAATATATTGATAATTTGGACAGTTACATGCGTACTAATCTAATAAACTTTTATAAAAATTTATAAGCTTTTTTTAGATTTGAAGTATTCAAGTAGTATTTTTAATTCTTTTTAAAAAGGTAGCTGTTTTGGAATAAAAACTGTATCTTTGAATTCAATGCTAGGGTTAGAGAGCTTCGAGCTTTAATGGATGGTCTCGTGTTTCGTGGCTAAATCTGCCCTCACAAGATGCCTACGTATCTCAACTATTGCTGAGAATCAAGCCAAAAAACGTAGTTCTTGGTGTTGCCCTCGGGGCTATGGCGGCAGGGGCACACCAAGGACGTAGTGACTTGTATGTCCTTATTCGAGGATGAAGTCTAAAACGTAGTTCTGAGATGAGGGGTCAGACCCTTTACATAGGCGTTTAGAAGCCTAGTGGATAAGTATTGATTTTCTTGAAGGATAAATCTTATCCTTGACGGTGGATAAGTATTATCACTTTCTTGAAGGATAAATCTTATCCTTGACAGTGGATAAGTATTATCACTTCCTTGAATGATAAGTCTTATCCTTGACGGTGGATAAGTATTATCACTTTCTTTAAGGATAAGTCTTATCCTTGACGGTGGATAAGGATTAATTCTAGATCCTTCCTTGTAGGAGTTGTTTCCATATCATAACGGACTTGTATTGAAACAAGCCCAATTGTATAAGAACAGGCCTGTATTGGACGTCTCTTAATACAGGTTGTACTTCTAGCACAAATATTAATTACGAAATTAATATTTAATTAGAGTTTCGGGGCTTATTAATGGGCCTTATTTATGGACCAACTAGGTTTAATTAATGCAATTTTAATTATGTCTTTAGGGTTATTTTTAACCCATATCATTTGCCCCCAACTTCTATGATAATGCACTAGGATTTCATAGAAGTTATACCGGTCTTTTTCGAGACTTGGCGTCTTTTTATCCCTTACTTGAGACTTACTACCTTTTTTTGGGGATTTTAATATACACTATTGTTTCAAGAGTATCGTCTTGGTGTAAAGTGTGGAGCGACCTACACATTTATGACAATTTTGCCTTTTTCGAGGCTAACTTGACATTTGCATAAGCCTTTTATGTCTTATACCGTCTTGTTTTGGCTTCAAGCCTTTCATTGAGCATATCGAATGATGGCGTTTGGACTGAATCACCCTTACGAGTTCTTACTGATGACTCCACTCGTAGTGATTCATTCTCAAGTCTATCATATCAAACTTCTCCTGATCTTGAAATTTTCGCTAATTAACAATAGGCATCTTAGGTTTTCTTTTGTATGTTTATTAGCAACATTCACCCTTCGGGGTTCGTTGTATTCAACTCTATTTGTGCAGTTGACATGCATATTTTGTATGATTTCCTTTGCACTCATTTGTAGTTTGTCTTGGCAAAGCTTTGAGGATGTTTCTACCAATCAAAACGGGCTCAACCCTTCATCTGCTTTCTAGGAAGCTCATGATTTCATCGAACCTTATTTCTACTTGTCCTACTAGCGGATCCTTTTAGGATGCACTAAAAATAATAAACTTTTAAGTTTGAGGCATGCCAAGTCCTTGGCACCTCATGCCCTTAGAGGGTTTCTAGCTTATACGAGCCTCGTCCAAACACATTCTTGACTTTGTAGGGCCCTTCCTCATTAGGGGCTAATTTTCCAATCTGTCCAACCCCGGATGCTTCAATCTTTCTGAGAACCAAGTCTCCTTGACGAAAGAACCTTTTTTTAACCCTCAGATTGTAGTAGAAAGATGCTCGCTTCTGATGTTCTACGATCTTGGCATTTGCTTCATCTCTAACTTCATCAATTAGATCAAGAGCCAAACTCATACCTTCTTCGTTCGATTCAGGCTCAAAGGCCCCTACTCTTGGGGAGGTATGAGTAATCTCCACTGGCACCACGACTTCTGCCCCATAGGCTAACAGGAATGGAGTTGCTTCCGTAGTAACCTTGCAAGTGGTACGATATGCCCAAAGTATAGGAAGCAACTCGTCCACCCAAGTGTTCCTTGAGCGTTCAACTCTCTTCTTGAGTCCATCTAGGATGATTCGGTTGGCCACCTCGGCTTGTCCGTTTGCTTGGGGATGAGCAACTGATGAGAATCGCAACTCAATGTTGTTCTCCTCACAGTACTTTTTGAAATCTTCATCGTCAAACTACTTCCCATTGTCCGTGACCAGGATTCGTGGGTTTCCATATTAACACATTACACTTTTCCATAGAAATTGCAATACTTGTTTGGTGGTTATCTTGGCTAGAGGTTTAGCCTCAATCCACTTAGTGAAGTAGTCAATTGCCACTATCAAGAACTTAATTTGTGCACTTGCCATTGGAAATTTCCCAAGTATGTCCATGCCCCACATGGCAAACGGGATTGGTGAGTTAACTGATGTTAACATCTCGGGTGGTTGCCTAACCACAAGTGCATGCTTTTGACACCGTTCACACTTCTTTACATAATCTTTTGCATTAGCAAGCATAGCTGACCAATAGAAGCCTAGACGGGTGATTTTATGAGCAAGGGCCCTGCCCCCCAAGTGCTGCCAACAAATTCCCTCATTAACTTCTTTCCATTAGTTTTCCATTGATGCTCGGGGTCTTCAAGACTTGGAAGTATACACTTCCGGTATAGTTCTCTATCTTAGAAGAAGCAAATTTAGACAAGGCATCGACCTTCATGTTTTCTTCTCTAGGGATGTGTTCCCTATAGCATTCATCAAACTGGGTCATGATGGCTTTCACAAGCTTCAGATATTTGGCCATGGTTTCATCCTTAGCCTCAAATTCTCCATTTACATGTGAGACTACAAATCTTGAGTTTTCACAGACTTTGAGAGTATTAACTCTCAAGGCCCCAACCAAACCTAAGCCGGCTATCAGGGCTTCATACTCAGCTTCATTGTTTGTTGTCGGAAAGTCCAACTTTAGTGCATACTCAATGAGAAATCCATCGGGACTTTGTAGAACTAAACCTGCTCCTCTTAATTTTGTTTTTGATGCCCCATCAAAATGGAGCACCCAGTATTCCTTAAATACCATATCTTCATCTTGTTTTTCAACTTCTTTGCCCTCCAAGGGTACTACTTCCTGCCCCCCCGACTTCTTGGTTATCGACGGTACATTCAACCATGAATTCAGCAAGTGCATGTGATTTAATGGTCGTTCGAGGCTTATACTTGATGTCGAACTCTCCCAACTCAATCGCCAATTTGATCTGTCTTCCACTGACCTTAGGACTATGTAGGATGTTCCTCAATGGTTGGTCTGTCAAGACTTCTATCTTATGCGCCTGGAAGTATAAGCATAGTTTTCTTGAGGCCATGATCAATTCTAGAGCGAACTTCTCTATTAGAGAGTAGTTCACTTCCGCTCCATGCAAGATTTTACTCACATAATAGATGGGTTTCTGAACCTTCGACTCCTCTTTGACCAAGACGGCTCCTAAGGCTGTATTTGAAACAACCAAGTACAAATAGAGTGTCTCTCCAGGTTTCGGTTTTGCCAACAATGGTGCTTCAGTCATGTATTTTTTCAAGGCCTCAAAGGCTTCTTGGCTTTCTGCTGTCCACTCAAAAAATTTCATGTTCTTCAATACTTTGAAGAAGGGTAGACACTTTTCCCCTGACTTGGAGATGAACCTTCCCAATGTTGACACTCTCCCAGTGAGTTTCTGAACATCTTTAATAGAGTGTGGTGGTTCCATATCCACAATTGCTTTAATTTTGTCGAGGTTGGCTTCAATTCCTCTTTTAGAGACCATCAGACCCAAAAACTTTCCTGAACCTACGCCAAATGCGCACTTGGCAGGATTCAACATCATTTTATGGTGTCTCAGCACTTCAAATGCCTCTCGGAGGTGCTCTATGTGATCGAACTTATCGAGGCTTTTAACTAACATGTCATCCACGTAAACCTCCTTGATCGTGTGAATGAGATGTTTGAAAATTTTGTTCACTAACCTTTGGTATGTGGCACCTGCATTCTTGAGTCCAAAGGCCATAACTAAGTAGCAGTAAACACCAAAATCAGTAATGAATGATGCCTTGTGAATGTCATCCTTATGCATCTTGATTTGGTTGTATCCGCTGAAGCCATCCATAAAGCTTAGCATTTTGTGCCCTGCAGTGGCATCTATTAAAGTGTCAATCCTTGGTAGGGGAAAACAGTCCTTAGGACATGCATCGTTCAAGTCCATAAAGTCTACGCATATTCTTCACTTTCCATTGGCTTTCTTGACCATTACCGGGTTATCCAACCATTTAGGGAATTGAATCTCTTCAATGAATCCTTCTTCCAAGAGCTTATCTACCTCTTGCTTTATGGCCTCTTGCCTTTCTGGAGCAAAGTTCCTCTTCTTTTGCTTCACCGTCTTCCTTTCGGGATCTACGTTCAACTTGTGAGTTATCAATTGGGGATCAATCCCTGGCATATCAGCTGTTGTCCAAGCAAAAACATCTTCATTCTCTTGGAGGAAAGATATAATCTTGCCCTTCCAGGGTTCAGGCAAAAGTGCTCCAATGGAAGTGACTTTTTCTGGTTCTCCTGGAACTAAGGGGATAGGGATCAAATCCTCAGTTGGCTTTCCCCTTCTATCTTCATCATTCCTTGAATCCATGTCCTTAATTGGGAGAACCTGCCCCCTAACTCCATTAGGTCTTAGTGCGGCTAAATAGCAACTTCTAGCCATTTTCTGATCTCCTCGCTCTTCACCAACCTCGTTCCTTGTAGGAAACTTTATTTTCAAGTGGTATGTTGAGGCAACAGCCTTAAAATCATGAAGGCCAGTCCTTCCAAGGATTGCGTTATAAGTAGAGGTTGCCTTTATAACCAAGAAGTTCAACATTTGAGTCGTTGTCTTGGAGCCTTGCCCTATAGTCATGGGGAGCTGGATTGTGCCTTCTACCTTTGATTCGACTCCATTGAATCCATAGATAGGCATGTTTGAGGTTGTCAATTGTGAATCGGTATATCCCATTTTGATGAAGGCGTCATGAAACAAGATGTCCATGGAAGCTCCATTATCTACCAGAACCCTCTTGGTTTTAGAGTTGCCTATTATAGGTATAATGAGCAACGAGTCATCATGGAGGAACTTCACCCCTTCAAGATCAGAATCATCAAAGCTAATAGCTACTTCTATCTTGGCACGTTTCGGTGTTTCTCCTACAACAGTCATTACCTCTCGGGCATAAGCTTTCCTTGAGTTTCGGGAGGACCCATCAGCAGTCGATCCTCCAAATATCATGTTGATGACAGGCCCTCAGGGCTTAGGATTACGATCTTGATCGTTGTCCCTCCTATCATAGTCTTTCCTTTCATAGTTTCCTTGTTGATTTCCTCGATTCCCATCCTTAGTGAACTTATCGAGTTTTCCTCTTCGGATTAAGAACTCGATCTCATCTTTCAGTTGTCTACAATCGGCGGTGTCATGACCAACTGCTTTATGGAAACGGCAGAATTGATTCTTGTTTCGTTTCTCCAAGTCGGATCTTAGTGGCTTTGGCCATCGAAAATCTTCTTCCTTCTCAATATCCATCATAATTTGACTTCTTGAGGTGTTCAACCTTGCATACTCATTGAACCTGGGTCCAAAGTTGTTCGTTTTAGATGGAGAGTCAGAATCCTTCGATGTCCTGGGATATTTGTCCCCAGCGTCATACTCTTGAGTCTCATTTCTCTTTTTTCCCGTTTTCACTTCCCTCAACAGTGGGTTCGTATTTCTTCATGCTTTCCTCAGTCTTGATATACTTTTCGGCTCTATCTTGAAGCTTCAACACGCTTTCGGGTGGATGTTTTGCCAAAGATCTCTTGAAGTGATCATTAGTGGTTCCTTGTTGCAGGGCTATCATAGCTACTTTGTCCTCCAAGTCCGGGACTTTCAGAGCCTCCCTAGTGAATCGATTTATGTATTCCCTCAAGGATTTATTCTTTCCTTGCTGGATTCCCATAAGAGATGCAGAACTCTTCTCATGCACCCTTCCACTAACAAACTGATTGATAAACGCCTTGCTCAACTCCTTAAAAGACCCAATAGAGTTAGGAGGGAGACGAATGTACCAACGTTGAGCCATGCCCTCAAGGGTTTATGGAAACGCTCTGCACTTGACTGCATCATTGGTAGGTTGCAACAATAGTGCGTTAGAGATGGTTCTCACATGATTAGCAAGGTCTCATGTTCCATCGTAGGCCTTAATGGTTGGCATCTTGAACTTTCTGGATATATGAATTTTCATGATATCCTGAGTAAAATGGGGTGTAGGATCATCCGGATCTCCTAAGGACAACAACTCAGTGGGATCACCCTTTGGGGCTTCAGCCGTCCTTGACTTTCTCGGTGTAGGATCTAAGTTAATTACAGGAACCCTCTCGGTTGAGTTGCCTTTGTCTCTAGTTGCCTCTTCCTCTTCTAATACCTTCTTTAGCCTTGCAGCCTCAGCTTCATATGTTGCAATCTTGTCTTTAGTAGTTTGGGGTTCCCGATTTGTTCGGGTAGGACGTATTCTCTTTGGGGGAACGTCCCTTTCATCATCAGATGAGTAATCTTCATCTTCGGTATAGGGACCAGAAAAGTCTCGAATCAGAGGGACTTGCTGAGTCTGAGTATGTTGATTAATGGGCTCCAGGCCTCGAACATAAGGAGGCACATATGATTCATGATATAGTGAATTGTGACCACTGCTCCTAACGGGGGGTCGTGGAGGCATTCCATAAGGTGGCATACCCAAAGTTTGATTAATGTATTGGGGAAGATCTGTAGTATGAAGTTGAAGGCCTCGGGGCGCATTCAAAATCACTTGAGAGGATGTGATTGGTTGATGATGAGTCATCTCTTGAGTTTGGGGGTTGGCTCCATGAACCACCATCTGCATGGGATTCGTCCCTTCAACTGAGATTGGGATCTCTGGTCCTTGAGTAGTGTTGAGGGGGATATTCGTCTCTTGAGTACCAGTAGTTGGGTTGGTGGTGGCTGACTTCCTGTCGTTTGAACACCAGAAGTCGATGGTGGATCACATGAAGTTCTTCGTGTGTTTGCCATGGTTGATGTTCTTTTCCCACGGACGGCACCAAATGTTTTGGAATAAAAACTGTATCTTTGAATTCAATGCTAGGGTTAGAGAGCTTCGAGCTTTAATGGATGGTCTCTTGTTTCGTGGCTAAATATGCCCTCACAGGATGCCTACGTATCTCAACTATTGCTGAGAATCAAGCCAAAAAACGTAGTTCTTGGTGTTGCCCTCGGGGCTATGGAGGCAGGGGCACACCAAGGACGTAGTGACTTGTATGTCCTTATTCGAGGATGAAGTCTAAAACGTAGTTCTGAGATGAGGGGTCAGACCCTTTATATAGGCGTTTAGAAGCCTAGTGGATAAGTATTGATTTTCTTGAAGGATAAATCTTATCCTTGACGGTGGATAAGTATTATCACTTTCTTGAAGGATAAATCTTATCCTTGACAGTGGATAAGTATTATCACTTCCTTGAATGATAAGTCTTATCCTTGACGGTGGATAAGTATTATCACTTTCTTGAAGGATAAGTCTTATCCTTGACGGTGGATAAGGATTAATTCTAGATCCTTCCTTGTAGGAGTTGTTTCCATATCATAACGGACTTGTATTGAAACAAGCCCAATTGTATTAGAACATGCATGTATTGGATGTCTCCTAATACAGGTTGTACTTCTAGCCCAAATATTAATTACGAAATTAATATTTAATTAGAGTTTCGGGGCTTATTAATGGGCCTTATTTATGGACCAACTAGGTTTAATTAATGCAATATTAATTATGTCTTTAGGGTTATTTTTAACTCATATCAGTAGCATTTTCAGAAATACTAAAATCTCAAATTTTTTAAAAATAAATTTCAAAATTAATGCTAAAATCACCCGTGCTTTGCACAGGTTATTGTCTAGTATTATTAAAGACGAAACATTAAAAGTTTGGTCGGTACGGTACCTTTTTTTTGGTACTTCGTGATTTTACTTAATTACCATTACTTATGTATAAAAAAATACTATTAAATAATAATACATATTTATAACCGATTACCTTTTTTTAGCTAAAACACATTACCTATTCTATTTTTTCTAACAAAATGTCCTCATTTTCCAAAAATATCACAAAAATATCATGGGTAATTACCTTTTTTAACTAAAACATGTTACATTTTCTATTTTTACTTAATAAAACCCTCTCTTTCCAAAAATATCACGGGTAAACCCTTAATTACTTATTTAAAAAACCTATTTTAATTCCATTTTACTTACTAAAACCCCTCATTTTCCAAAAATATCACGGGTAAACTTTTAATTATTTTTTTAAAACCTATTTTAATGATTTTAATTTTTTAAAAAAGTTTACCTATTTTAACATGTTTACTTATTATTTTAAAAAAATGAAATTAATAAAATATTATAACGTAAATAATCAAATAACAATTATTAAAAACAATCTGTGCATTGCACGAGTTCTATTATAGACGAAACATTAAAAGTTTGGTCGGTCGGTTGGTACTTATTGATTTTACTTAATTACCCTTACTCATTTAAAAAAAATATTATTAAATAATAACATTTTTAATAACCAATTACATTTTCAGCTAAAATACATTACTTTTTCTAAAAAAATCATCGCCAATTTCCTTTTTCAACTAAAACATGTTACTTTTTCTATTTTTCCTTACTAAAATCCCTATTTTTCCAAAACAATCACGGTCAAACCCTTACTTATTTATTTTAAAACATATTTTAATATTTTTAATTACGGGCAATTACCTTTTTAACTAAAATATGTTATTTTTTCTATTTATCCTTACTAAAACCTCTTCTTTTCCAAAAAAATTGCGGGCAAATCGTTACTTATTTATTTTAAAACCTATTTTTAATACTTTTAATTATTTAAAAAAGTTTAACACGCCTAATTAATTTTTTTTAACAAATTTAATTAATAAAATAATAAAACTTAAATAATAATTACTAAAACAATTCGTGCATCGCATAGGTTTTAAGCTAGTATTATTAAAGACGAAATATTAAAAGTTTGGTCAGTACGGTACCAGTTTTTTGGTACCTGTTTTTTTGTATTTCGTGTTTTTACCTAATTACCCTTACTTATCTCTAAAAAAACATTAAATAATAATTACCTTTTTCTGTTAAAACACATTACTTTTCTATTTTTTCTAACAAAATCCCCTACTTTTACAAAAATATCACGGGCGATAACCTTTTTCAACTAAAAAATATTTTTTTTTCTATTTTTCCTTACTAAAATCCCTCCTTTTCCAAAAATATCATGTACAAACTCTTACTTATTTATTTTATTATTGAAATTACTTTCAATTCAAGATTTTATTATTCATTACTTCTAATTGAACATATGTAACAACTATTGTGAAAGGTTTCGAGTACATAAACGCAATGGAAATACCGTAAAATTAAATCAAAACATAATAAAATCGAAACCCTCCACAGGATCCATGCGAAAACAAAAGATTTAATTCGGAAATTAGTGTTTTACCTTAAAATGCTTTAACAATTCATCAATGTAAGATTAATGGAGATCCAAAGCTTGTTCAATCAACACGTATCCCGCTCTCGCGATCTACGCTCTACGCATTACGTTATCCACACGAACGCTTTTCTTGAAGGATTGATGTGTACTAGCACCCGAAAACTGCTTCTTTCTCTCTCTCTCTCTCTCTCTCTCTCTCTCTTTTCTTGCTCTCATAAGCGGCTAATGTTTTAATATAAAAACATTTTTTCACCCATTAAAATCAGCCTCTTAGAGAGTTATATAGAGAAGCATAAGTTTTCTAATTATAATTAATACTAATCCAAAATTCCAATTTATTATTTAATTAAGTCTCACTTAATTAATTAATAACTTATTTCAGAATTAGTTTAAGTAATTCCATTTTCTATTTAATTAATTAATTAAGTCATACTTAATTAATATTATAAATAGAATGAATTACTTATTTAATTTACATTCATAATTTAAATTATTTCTCCTTCAAGCGTTCTTTGTGTGTGACCCTGTAGGTTATTATTACGCTGACAAAAATTTTAATATTATAAATAAAATTGTAAACAATGAGTGGCATCTAGTAATACATCATTGTTACCCAAGTAATAATAATTAAATCTGTGATTCGATTAAGTCTTTCGTGAATAATGTTCCATGTAATATAATCCCTTTAACCTTGATATTCTAGATTAAACTCGAGGCATGTAATGTGTGTGACGCCCCCAAATCCCGGGGTCAGGGAATTTGGTCGTCACGCTAAAATCTCAATTTAAAACAACTTGTTATATATTAAACCACTACAAATATAACATCTTCGACCCCAACTCTACCAAGAATCTTTAAAGGTTATATTGCTAGAAACAAGAATCCAAAATTTCACAAACTTTAACTTCCTTTTACAACAATACTCTTTGCACAAATTCTATCACACTAGTATAACTTCGATAAGAAGTATACCAGACAAACTAATCTTATATAATATAGTATTTACTAGAAATCAACTTTATACAATAACCTTACACTAGATCCAAATGCTCTGCATCAACTCATCTTCCCAACGTCACCTTGACTCTTCTCGTTCCATAGTTATACAATTAAATACTGTTCGTTGTACTGAAATATCAATGGTAACAAGCAAGAGTGAGCAAAAGAAGCTCAGCAAGTATAGAGTACTGCAAAAGATAAAATAAAGATGCAACAATATCTGAAAAGAAATCAACTCAACTGGGGTAAAATAATGGTGCAATAATAGCAATGTATGAAAATCAGCTCAACTGGCAAAATGAACAACAATAATTGTGTCAAACTATAAATTAGAATTGGATTTTTAATTTGACGCAACGAGTTAAAGTGGATGATCAGTCACACTAAAACTCCGGATCATACCCTACGGTATGTCCAAATACTGAACTGGATCCAAGGCCACATTGGCCACATAATAATATTCATACTCTGACTGGCGTCTGCAGTCCTTAAAACATTTCATTTTAATAAAAACTTCCAATTCCAATCTAGTACTCAGATTAGGTGTCGGAACAATCGACTACCTGGTTAACTCAAATTAATGTTTTCAACTGTCTGATTCAGATTATCAAACTAGGTTAGGTTAAAACAAGTACATATGAATTAGGTTTCCAATGATAACCAGGATTAAATCTGGTAACCACAAGATACTGAAGGATATGAATTATGAACCGAAATAGAACTGTCAAGTTAGAAATAAATAGGTTGTCTCAATCACAGGATGAGAATAGGAACTGGTTATGCAACAAGTAATTAAATGAAAATTGAAAACAAGAATCTTGATACGATACTCTGAACAAAAGAGTACGAGTTAGTAAACTTACCTTTGGTCCTTAGCTATTACGTAAAGCCGAAGTAATATGATTCTCATCTTCTTCTATCTTATGTCATTGATGTGTAAAAATAATGTAAACTGCAAGCACACAGTGTTTAGTTGTAGCAATCACAGATCGATCCACAGAGACTATGAATTTTCAAAACCCTAACAATTAACTCAGGCGAACTAGACAAATAAGATTTGAGATGAGATTTGTTTAACCTAATTAAAAATTAAAATCAGATATGGAAAACCTAGGAATCCGAATCCATTAATCAATCTCAATTAATATCAACTCGCCCTAAAATCAATTATCTTTCCTTCACAAATAAGATATATCAATTAACGAGACAAGCATATACTATGAAACTTGTTATCTAACAATAACCCATCAAAACTTCATTGAGCAAGCATAGGCTATGAAAAATAAACCCGGTAACAATAATATATCAAAATCACTTTGTCAATTGAACAATTAGGTACCAAGAAAAATTATGAGAACCAATTAATAGGAACGAGAAAATATCAAGAATAATTAAATTAACTTCATCTTCATCCTAGGAGAATTAACTTAGCTAGACATGGTAGAAGAAACAAAACAATTAAATATAAAGAATGCAAGCAAAAGTGTTTGAATAGAATAAAGAACTTGTATTGTATTGAAAGACAATAATAAATCTATCCTACTCCTAATTATCAGATCTAGTCTAAATTATAGGTAAACAAAATTCTAGGTGAACAAAATTCTAGGTGTCTCAAATACAAGAGGGGAGATCTATATATATAGTAAAAATAATGGGCTTGGGTTCTTTGACTACAAATCGGATTGTAGAAATATTTGCTCAATTCCTTTTTCTTCTCTGATAAGTTTTCCAATTTTTCTCCAATTTCCTTTTGACTTCAAGTATTTCCATCTCCTTGCCTTTTTCACCTTTTTCTGCTTGAAATATGATTTTATTTATTTTCCTACAAAACAAAAGAAAACAATTTATTAAATAATAAAATTACAAAAACAAACATAAAATAGGTATTAAAAATGTATTAATTATGGACCTATCAAATGCCCCCATACCTATCTTTTGCTCGTCCTCGAGAAAAACTAATATAATATAAACTACTAACTAATATATAATACCACTTCCGTAGGTGATCACGGTTACATTTGGCATATGCAACAAGCCCTTTAAACCCCTAGGCAGCCCTAGTGGACGAGTGAGGTCTCGTGAGGGCCTATAGTGAATGTACCCACAAAATCCATCTAGCTCATGTAAAAGATCGCATGACAATGCAACGCCACACATACAAGTCCTCTCATGCTGCATCAACTTAAGAAAAAATGACTTTACAATGTCTTGATGTGGAATGTGCAAGGATTCACATAGTCTACTCAAAGAAATATGCATAAGTGCTCAAAAGTCCATGTCAAGTGTAAGAATAAGTTGGTAACCATGATAAGCCCACAAGAGTACACTTTTGAGTCAAAACTTGGAATCTCATATGCAAAAAGAAGCAATAACTCACCTTTCACTCACAAAAGAATATTCACTCAAGAACAAGGGTAAGTGTATCACTCAATTCCAACAAAATCATAAGCATGCTTGACATTTGGTATCAATCTAACTTTAACACAACATACATCAATGATGATAATCAAAAGGTCTTTATTTGGATTGTAACGGGGCTAGGGACAAGGTATCTTAAGTAAGGCCAAAGAAGGTGAAGTGTCAAAAGCTAATAGGCACTATAATTAATCATACACATCACCAAACATCATCCCCATAACTGAATTTTCTGATTTTCTTTCAACAAAAGGCTTGATTAGTCGAATGAAGAAGGATCACACAAACATAAGTATGCTCTCATGATATTATTTTTTTTCATTTTTTTCATTTTTTTCATATATTTTGTTTTTTTTTTCGAGAGCTAAGAGATAGATATAAGCCAATCCTCCTTCAAAAATTTCTTGAACAACAACTATCAAGTAAGCAATCAAACCAAATATTTCCTCAAAAGTAATGAACAAAAGTAAACCCATCTTACACACCTTATTACTCCCTCAAGTTCCTACTAGCCATTGACAATTTGGGATCAAGAATAAGTAAGGCTAAACAAGAAAAAGGTCTAGGCACATAATGTGGTGTGTCACCGAAAAAATAGGATTAAGCTCAAGTGGGTAACTAATTGATCATATAAAAATGGTGTGGTAATTTGGAAAATATATGTTATTCCTAAATGCCTTTATCATCTTATCATCAAATAATGTCATGTGTTTCAAGAAAGGTCTCAAACAAGTGCTAGCAATGCAAACAACATGTGGACACTCAAACAAACGAATATAAATGCAAAAGATATGCATATAGGCTGAAAAACTCACTTGGTGATAAAAACATAATCAATCCCAAGCAAAAGATCTCTTCAATGCACCAACTTGTACTCAAAGCATGCAAACCAAATCACTTTGCACATATTCATGTCCTTCTAATTACTTGCAACATTCAATAAGTCTACTAGTTTCAACTTGCTAGTGTATGTGTGTGAACAAGAACTTAGCAAATCACTTCTCAATCAAAAGTATCAGCAACAAAAGATTACTATAGCATGTAAGGGTGCATCAAGCCACAAGAAATCATTTCATAAGGCTAGAATTCTACAATTTACAACACTAAACTTCTTTTTGGGATTTTTTCATTTTTCAATTTTTTTGGATTTTTTTTTGTTTATAATACTACTAAACCCCTCCCCAATACCTAAATCATGCATTGTCCTCAATGTATGCAAATGAGAGAAAAATGACAGAGTAAAAGGACGAGAATACCTGATAAGGACATGGCGGAGAAACACAATACACATAGACAATAAACACACACACACTCACACTCACACTCCCCCATCCCTACACTTAACTATGGGAGACACAAAACAAAAAATCTTACTAACCAATACCAGATTGAGGAAAAACTACCTTCGTAACAGAATCATCAAGCATGTGAAACTCACCCAAAAAAAAGACAACATTATCCACTGGAGAAAGAAGATCTTGAACCAGAATAAAACTCATACCACTAACATCATTCATAGACCAAGTAGATGCTTCTTTATGTTGTTTAAGCAGATTAATTACTTGAAATTCTTGGTTATAAACTATATCACTAGAGATAACAACATGATGGGTTTCATTATTAACTACCAAAGACTGATCAAGAGTGGAAAAAGATGGATTAAAATCAAGTGGGGGTGGCTCACCAACAGAAGTCTTAACAAATAACTTAGGATCAAAAGAACTATCCTCAAGTTGGGTTTCATGCATAGAACAAATAGCATTCAATTCATCTAACATCTCATCAGAAGAAAAATTCTTATATAGCTCATGAAGTTCTTTATTACTCTCATACTCTAACAAAATATCGTTCTCAAGAAAAGACTCAACTGCACTATCCTCAAGATTCGACCATGAAACAACCTCATCAATCAAATTAACTCCTAGATGCGGAATAGACATGACTACTATGTTACCCTAAAAAAATCTAGACATTGATCCTAACAATAAGATACTACTAAAAGTAACAGTTCAAAAAGCATTCGTCGTGACTGGCCAGGCAGGAGGAAGCATTGCCAAGAGGCTAACCACCATTCTAGGCACCAGTCTAAAGGCCAGGTAAGCTTTCGCTAGCCTAGACACCACCGAAAAATACTTATTGATTTGTTCCTCCTAGATTCTCTTCCTAGTTGAGCGCGATATCCTAGGGGCTAACGTCTAATTAATTTTATTAAGGGAAAACGAATGCAAGATGAACGAATTAGTGATTTGTTGGCCAAGGAAAGGGTGATGAAATCCCTCACCTTATCTTGAAATTGGGTGGCGCCCTTAAGATTGATTTAATGATGCAACACACAAAAAATGAGAAATAAACACTTATGGATGCACTACACTATGTATTCTATTCTAAATTGTACGTACCTATTTTCTCCAGCAATCACCACAATTGTATAAGATGGAAAGCGATAAAGACAATAAAGAAATCTAGATGATGTGCTCCTATGTGAGAATGAATGATGCAGCAAATTGGTTTTTAACAAGTAACTAATATTTTTGGATTTTTCAAATATTCAATTTTTTTGTGTTTTTCAATAATGATGGAAAGAATATAGAGAGAGGTGATACGGAATACCGAAAAGTGCTTTCAAAAAAATTCACAAGAGACGACGAGGCCTTCTAGCAATCTTCTTGTTCAAGCTTTCCTCCGCTTTACTATTCACTAAAAGACAAACAATGCAGAACAAGAAACTAATCCGAAGAATTAAATATCAAGGAGTGAAAATTACCAATAATCCCCGGCAGCGGCGCCAAAAACTTGATGTGTAAAAATAATGTAAACTGCAAGCGCACAGTGTTTAGTTGTAGCAATCACAGATCGATCCACAGAGACTATGAATTTTCAAAACCCTAACAATTAACTCAGGCGAACTAGACAAATAAGATTTGAGATGAGATTTGTTTAACCTAATTAACAATTAAAATCAGATATGGAAAACCTAGGAATCCGAATCCATTAATCAATCTCAATTAATATCAACTCGCCCTAAAATCAATTCTCTTTCCTTCACAAATAAGATATATCAATTAACGAGACAAGCATATACTATGAAACTTGTTATCTAACAATAACCCATCAAAACTTCATTGAGCAAGCATATGCTATGAAAAATAAATCCGGTAACAATAATATATCAAAATCACTTTGTCAATTGAACAATTAGGTACCAAGAAAAATTATGAGAACCAATTAATAGGAACGAGAAAATATCAAGAATAATTAAATTAACTTCATCTTCATCCTAGGAGAATTAACTTAGCTAGACATGGTAGAAGAAACAAAACAATTAAATATAAAGAATGCAAGCAAAAGTGTTTGAATAGAATAAAGAACTTGTATTGTATTGAAAGACAATAATAAATCTATCCTACTCCTAATTATCAGATCTAGTCTAAATTATAGGTAAACAAAATTCTAGGTAAACAAAATTCTAGGTGAACAAAATTCTAGGTGTCTCAAATACAAGAGGGGAGATCTATATATATAGTAAAAATAATGGGCTTGGGTTCTTTGACTACAAATCGGATTGTAGAAATATTTGCTCAATTCCTTTTTCTTCTCTGATAAGTTTTCCAATTTTTCTCCAATTTCCTTTTGACTTCAAGTATTTCCATCTCCTTTGCCTTTTTCACCTTTTCTGCTTGAAATATGATTTTATTTATTTTCCTACAAAACAAAAGAAAACAATTTATTAAATAATAAAATTACGAAAACAAACATAAAATAGGTATTAAAAATGTATTAATTATGGACCTATCAGTCATCACAGTCTTCTATTCTGATAACTCTTGGTTCCCGCGCATATACGGTGGCTACGAGTCTGCACTACCGAGATCGTGCCCGCCCAACTATTCACTAGTTAAATATAAGATATACTTTAGGCTTCGGACTTCAACTCTACTTAATATAAATATTTATAAACTTAAGCGAATGTATTTTCTACAGAAAATTGGGCATGACCTATTCGTAAAGTGGACGTTGCCCTGTTTTAAAACACCAAAACTTTCTAACTCAATCATCCACAAACAATCCACAATTTATTCAATACTCAATTCATCTGCCTTGACTTGCAGTAAACATATAAGAAAATAAATCTGCCTTGACTTGCAGTAAACATATAAGAAAATAATTATGCATTGACTTGCAGTAAACATATAAGAAAATAATTTTGCATTGACTTGCAGTAAACATATAAGAAAATAATTTTGCATTGACTTGCAGTTACTTTATCCAGAAATAAACCATCTCGTACAACATTTATCACGTACCAAGTCAAATAACTAATTCACATAATTTCATGTACTTCACGTAATACATAGCACATGTTTTATTCACGTAACCATTTAAACTAGCATATCATATCATATACAATTGCCAAATAATAATCATTTAATAGTCCTGCCGGAAATTCGGTAGCACTTACTCTATTTATATAACAACCCACCTGTTTTAAACTAATACCAACAATCAAGAATCAAATTACAAACTAACATATTCATATAACTTAACTTAATCAACCTGAACTCACAACTATAAAATAACATACTCAACTCGATATACCATTTAAACACATAGAAATTATCAGTTCATATGCCACCATACGATACCAAACTTATCATACTATCCGAATTAAGATCAGACTTAACCAGTTAGAAAGATGGACAGTTTACAGCATAAAGATGAACTTAGATGAAAAAAATGTAAAACATAAAATTGTAAAAAATTTCGAGACCTTTCCAGAATGGTAAGGCTCGTTAAAAATGAACAAGTAACAAGTTTACAAACTTTAAAACAAGCTGCTGTAGAAGTAGACTCAGCCCTATTCACACAATTTAATCACACATCTATAGTTACTTATAGAATACAAAACTTAAACAATCATTCATACTTTAAATCCAATTCTCACTAGATTAAATAAAATTAATCAAAACCAATCAATTCAATAAATCAAGCAATTAATCAAATCACGTAAATAATAAAACAATTTTTGAAAATATTAATTAAATTTGATTTATAATTAATCGAGATTAAATAATAATTAATTAATAAAATTCACCAATTAATTGATCAATTAAATCAATTACATTATTATCTAAAACCGATTAAAAATAATCAAATCTAATTACTCTTTGAGACACCAATAATAAAATACAAGTAATAAATATATAGATTTTACAAAATTTCGGCATGACCCGTTCGAAAATAGGACTATCCACAAAAATAGCATGTACTATGCCGCGTCCCCAGGCACAGGACGAACAACACAGTACAGCACCAACAAAATATCCTGTATAATCAACATTCACTGATCAACATAAACTCCACCAAATAACAAACTTCAACAAAAATCCCCAAATTGGGAATTAAACAAAATAAACTAAAATCACTATCACAATTAACTTACAACTTAAATCAACTCCACATATTTAACATACATATAAACGAGCTAAAACTAATTTCACATTGAAAATAATTTAACTCACTAGTTAGATGATAATAACACTAAAATTTAAATGGTGCTTTAAAACCATTTAAAACACAATAATATACATATATAATCATTAGGAAATTATAACACACAATTTAACTTATAACTCAAAATTAAACTCTAACTTTACAAACGAACTTAATAAAAACGGGATAGAACAACTCAATTAAGCATGTAAAACGATTATAAACAATCATATAAAGCTATTCCAGCCATCAAAACAAGCGAACGAACTCAGAATCAAAAAGCCCCAAAATTTTGAATATGGACCCAAATTTATTTATTTTACAGAATTAAAGAAAAAATTATATAAAATTGAAAATTTATCCTCTGATGAAACTGATTGCAGATTCAGAAACTAGATTATAAGAGATTCGATTCGACTATTTGAACTCCAAAATCCGATATCAATAACACCTTCAAAATTAGTTTTGATTCTCAAGAACACGAAGAACAAGAAGAACACGACAATCAAACCTCAATTTCTATACGTTACTGAACTCTAAATTCAACATATAATATATGAAATTGACTGGAAAAACGTACTCTACAAGATGGTAACATCAAAATCAGTAACCAACCACGTTTACAAAAATTCATAATTTTAATATATATATAAATCAAATTTAATAAAAATAATAGAAATTCAGAATTTTACCCCACACGAAATCTGATGATAGATTATGAAACTAGACTTCAAGATTTTCGATTCGACTACTTGAACTCCAAAATCCGATATCAATAACACCTTCAAAATTAGCTTTGATTCTCAAGAACAGGAGAGAGAAAAAGAAAAACATTTTTGATTCTTTTTTAGGTTAGGTTAGGTGAGTCTTATTAATTAACACCAAAAATCTACACCTAACGCCAATTAGCTCCGTACTGAACGACATTTTACGAACGAAATAAATTCTAAAAAAATACTCGGTGAATCCTAAAAATAATTCCTACTCAATAAAATATTTTTAGTATGAAATCATAACTTTCACTCAATTAGCGGATAAATATTAAAAATTTTATTTACTCTAAAAATTGAAATAATTATACACAAAATTTTCATAAAGACCGGATTTTACAGAATTGCAAAAATATTGAATTTTTGAATACTTTTATAACTCACCCAAATACCAATGGGGCACGGATGAGATACCGGGTAAAATTTTGGTACTAATAAAATACCGCTTTGATACCAAAAATTTCCAAATATTGGAAATCTTCCAATAATGTAAAAATGCTAACTTTTGGAATAATTTTATAATTTAAACAAAATAAAACTTTGAACCCGAATAAAATATCGGATAAAATTTTGGCGCAACTAAAATACTGATTCGATCCCAAAAATTCTAAAGCAAACTCAATTCGACAATATCGATAAAATAATGGGATTTCACAAAATTTTTAAATAAAATACACATAATACCATTCCTCATCTTTTGAGAAAAGCAATAAAATATTTAAATAATAATATTAATAAACCTGAAAATTCGGGTTACTACAATGTGTCATCCTCTTCATAATTTAATCTTAGTTTTTTTGATCGATGAGTAGACTATTAAATCAAATCAACATTTGAGCACGGTCGTGCATTTCTTAGTCTCGGTCAATCAAGAGGCCAATAATATCGCTCCTAACATTAGGAGGGTTAAATCTCATCTAGATCATTCATATTTCTCATAAGATTCATAATATACCCGATGTCCACTTTTATCATCACCCAATCAAAAGTAACTTTTAATGTAATCAAAGTATATTAATTCTCGTATAGAAATATAATGATTTCAGGTCTAAGGATCATTACATTATCATCACTATGAGAATTACTTTTGACACTATTAATATGTAAAATCTCACGTTGGGTCAATACAATGTCATGTACTCTTACATGCACCTATGATGTTATGACTTTAGTATCACCCTACTATGACCAATGAGATGTGGTCATCAGTCAACAAACATATTAGTCTCTATACGTTATTATTGTCCTTAAATAATAACACTCCACTAGGGATATTTAGGAATAAAAATACTATTCATATAATCTCATTTTTAAGTCACTTACTTAAAGATATAGAATACATATTATAATTCCAAGGACATTTATTATGCTAACATTTATGATGCAGTAAATAAAGACATAATAAATTAATAATAATAATCAATAAAACATAATTTATAATAATAAAATATTTTTCTTAAAACATAAAAGTATTGTCTCTATGACACAAATACTAACATGTTGTTCTATAGAGAATTTCTTATAAAGAACCAGTTTTTTGATTTTGAAATACGTGCACAAAATTAAAACGATGACGGAGAGAGTACTCCCTCCGTCCCGTCATACATGTTGTTTTTGATTTTTAGCCGGTCAAATTAAATGAACTTTGACCAAAATTTATATATATTATATATATAAAATTGAGAAAAATTAAAAAAATTATACCATTAAAAAGTACATCTAATCTACTTTTAAATGGAACTTTTAGCTTTCTAAAATAATAATTAAATAATTTTTAATGATTAATAAAAAATGGATCAATTCGATTATTAAAAAGTTGGACATGTATAATGAGACGGAAGGTATTAATTATGATTGCATCACATATAATGAAAAATTGTCAATAAATGCATTTGGAATTGCTACGAACCGGGTGTTGACACAACCTGACATCAACCCAGATATTAGTTACGAAGTGTGAATTTAACACAGGAGGTATAAGTTACACCATTTTCTCCCTGGTGAGTTATTACATGTTGTAAAATAGCTCAATGAGCTAATAATTCGTATTGTTTAAGTTGATGTTGATTTTGTGTAATACTTTGCAAGACGTTAAATTTAAAAATTATTAAGAATATACGTTGAATTTGCTTCAAGAAACTAATACACGTTGAATTTATTATTTTGAATTCTAAATCTTTGGTGAGAGTTATAAATATTTGTTTTAAAATTCTTACGCGGTATGACAAATGCTAGTAGAAAAAGTATAAACACGAAATAGGAAATTGTGTATGCAGGAGAGGGTGGGGTGGGTCCCACAAAGTACCTAACAAAACACGTTGACTCCGGCGCATACCAAACACCGAACACGAACCACATCTCCTGTTTCCTCTGACCTCATCTTTTGGTCTACTCTTCTCCCCTTTCCATTTCATACTGATGATGATCAAGACAATAAACATAAATACTATTTTTATTTTTATGTACACACCACCTATACATACATTTTACATTTTTTCTCCCTCTGGACCCCAAATATATACATACACTTTTCCACAAAACAAAGCAACCCCAACCCCAATCCCAGATGGATGTGTTGATGATTATAATTTGTGTAATATTGAGCTGGAAAAGTGTTGAAGCTTTTGGGACATATGGGTATGATATACATCATAGATACTCTGATTCTCTTAAAGGGATTCTTGATTTTGATGGGTTGCCTCAAAAGGGTAGTTATGATTATTATTCTGCCATGGCTCACCGTGATTCTGTTGCTCGCCGGAGACACTTGTCTGATAATACTCACCTACTTAGCTTTTTTCATGGCAATCAGACTTATCGCTTGAGTTCTCTCGGATTGTAAGCTTATGATTAATTTTTTTAGCTGGAACACTTATGATTAATGTTGGTTATTACTAATCTACATATGTTTTGGTCATTATGGTCCAAATTATTTTTTCATACCCGGAATTTGTGAACATAAGCGTGTGTCCACTACTATCGATGCTTAACCATTGCTTAATTCTTAATTACCTCTGTGTCACTATTTTTTGAGATCAAAGTGGGATTGCAGTGCTCTTTATTTTGATAATTAAGTTCGATTTTTTTATTTTTATTTTCTTTGTTGATTCTGTCTTTCTGGTCATTAATATGTTTTCTGGACCTTTTCAGCTTACATTATGCAAATGTGTCTGTGGGTACACCTAGTGTATGGTTTTTGGTGGCACTTGATACTGGAAGTGACCTGTTCTGGTTACCCTGTGACTGTGTTAGTTGTGTTCGTGACTTGAAGACAAGTTCTGGACGAGTATGTGATTAAAACTTTCCCTTTCGGTGACATAGTATCTTGCTAACTGTGTATAGAAATTTCTTTAGTATTACAAGGATGACGTTTTTTTTGTTGTGTTAAACAGAAAATCGAGTTCAACATCTACAGCCCTAATATATCCTCAACTAGCACATCAGTCCTTTGTGACAATGACCTTTGTGAAAAAAAGAACAGATGCTCTGCTGCAAGTGATACTTGTCCTTACCGAGTTCGATACCTTTCGAGCGATACATCATCTACTGGATTCTTAGTGGGAGATGTTTTGCACTTAAATATGGACGATAATCAACAGAAAGCTGTTGAGGCAAATATTAAATTTGGGTATGTATGTTCTTGTATGGTTTAACTATTTATACATTCAGGTTAGATTGACTGATTATATACTAAATAAAATATTTTGGTTGGTAACTATTTTGTTATCATCATACAGAGTTGGACTTTTTAAAACTTTATTTTGGTTGATTTAGCTACTCTCACATTCTCGTTTTATTAGAAAATTTTCATATAATGTTATATAAATACAGCGCAAAGATGTATTCTCTGTACCACTTCTGAACTTATTGTGTTACCTTTTGAAGCTGTGGAACGGTTCAAACTGGTTCATTTTTGGATGGCGCAGCTCCCAACGGTCTATTTGGACTCGGTATGGAGAAGGTATCAGTTCCTAGCATTTTAGCTAGTGAAGGGCTTGCTGCAGATTCCTTCTCAATGTGTTTTGGACCAGATGGAACTGGAAGAATCAAATTTGGGGATAAAGGCAGCTCAGATCAGTCAGAAACACCATTTAATATTGACCAATTAAAGTAAGTGTTCATTTATTTTTCTTTTATTATTCTCATATACTTTGTTCTGATTTAACTTACCTTTTCCCTCCCCAAAAACTCGCAGTCCCACTTATAATATCAGCATTACACATATAAGTGTGGAAGAAAATGTCACCGATATTAATCTTTCTGCAATCTTTGACTCTGGTACCTCGTTTACATACTTGACCGACCCAGCATTTACAATAATTTCTGAGAACGTGAGTAATTTTTTTTTTTCATGATTTTCGTAGCATCGTACTGGCTAATATGTGATGGATAACAGTTTCATTAACTTTGCAGTTTAATTCCATTGCCCAAGAGAAACGGGTGTCACCTAATTCCGATCTTCCTTTTGAATACTGCTATGCATTAAGGTCAAATCATTTTGTAAACTAATAGTATATTATGTTCTCCTTCTTTTCTTCTCCCGATCCTCGAGGAATGACTCTTTATTTTGTGCAGTCCAAAGCAAGATAGCTTCCGAGTTGCAAATGTGAATCTTACAACCAAAGGTGGCAAACAGATTTTTGTGAACGATCCAATAGTGTATATTTCTACACAGGTACGACCTATTTATTTTCTGCAGATTATCTTTTGTAATTAATATTTTAATGTGGTGGCCTCATGCTTTACAGGAAGGTGCAGTTATATATTGTTTAGGTCTTGTGAAGAGCAAGGATATAGACATCATTGGACGTAAGTGTTACCGGAACATAGATATCTCCCTGAACCATGACAGTGTAGCAGTTAAAATAGATCTGAAACAAGTTAGCATATGGTTATTATTTTCAAACTTGTTATCAAGACACAATGATCCTGCAGTTGGTCAAGAGTTAATAATTTTTGTAAGATGGAACATGCTGAATTAGTAGATCACCTTTCTGGAATAGGTAAACTGGGCCTGAACTGTTGCATCTTAGAGGTTCTCATAGGTCTTGTTAGTAGTTGGTGCAATCTTGGCAGCATATTTTTGACTCGAGGTGCTATATGTATGCATGTTATACTTATAGACACATTGCATTCCCTGGTTTCTGCATTCTCATCTGATCATTCACATGTATTGGAAAAGCTTTACATTAGAGTGGATACTCATAACAGAAATTTACTGCATATCTAACATGAGAATAAAGGCTTCTAGAAGAATCCTTCATAATATTTTCTACAGATAGTAGTCTACTATGTACTTACCTGGATTAAATGTTACTGCCTCCCAAAATTTCCATTTTTTTTAAACTTTGAAGGCATATCTGAACCTAAGGTCTTCCACTCTTTGAGAATATACCTACCAGATTCTTCTTTTTATATTTATAGCAGTCATAATTTTTCTATGCAGAGAATTTCATGACTGGGTACAATATTGTATTTGATCGTGAAAAAAAGGTTTTGGGTTGGAAGGCATCCGATTGTAAGTATAATGCTGTTAATGTCTCTGAACATTGAAATTTGTTTCTTGTGTCATGTTCGAGCTTAGATATATACTTTCTGCAGGTTATGATGGCAATAACTCGGCTGCTCTTCCCATCAACCCTTCGGGAGGTGCACCTCCACCTGCGAAAACTACTCCCGCAACAAATCCTCCAACCAGTGTAGAACCAGAAGCCAGGTCAGGCAACAAAACTGGTTCTCCCAATGCAAGCCCTATTCAACCACAACCTACCCTTCCATCCAACCATTCTGCTCGCCCAAGTTCATCAAGGCACACACTTTTAATGGTCTTTTGTTCTTTGGTTGCCCATTATTTGACCATTCTCTTTTTTTAAATTTTGTTTACCCAGTCTAATATATTTTTATTGTCAGTCTTGTGTTAGTCCTATATTCATAGACTCGAGAGGGTAGTTGTGACTAGTGAGACGGGGTTGTAAATATACATTATTGTTCGTAAGGGCAAACACAACAGTGATCCAAAGATTCAAATTTGGGGCAGATTATCCCAAATTCTTCTTCAGTTGTGATCCATGATCCAAATTTGGATCAGTGATAACATTTGTTCAATGATCCAAATTGGATCAGTTGATTTAATATTAAAATAATGGTTTTGTTATTTGTATAATTTTAATTTATTAGATTCTAAACTGATTTGTGATTCTTTTAATTATTTAATTAATAATAGTATGTAATTAATAATTAATAAAATTTTAGTTTTCTAATAAAACTTATAATATAATATACAAGGGTCATGTTCCTTGTAGAACCTTAACCTAAGAACTCTTAGAACTCTATCTTATTTTTTAAAATAATATATATTTATTATATGAAGGTCATGGGTAAAGTTGTCCAAAAACACAAAATACATAATTTAGAGATAATTAATATTTGATTAACGATAATAATCATACATCGACATCGATTACAAAATTCTCCATCATCATCATAAAATTTCCCCAATTATTTTTATCAATTTTTGTGAAAATATTCAAGTTATTGTATAAACACAATATCAGATTACAGTGTTCATCAGCTGAACATTTAAATACAAGTAAGTTCAATTGCAGAACTTTAAAATTTATGTGTTTGATTTCAAATTCGATTGTATGACTTTTATGTTCAGCGGTAGAACACAAAAGTTATGGTATGAAAATAATGTGAATAACATTGTTCAACAGCTGAACATTATAAAAATAATCAAGTTCACTTGTAGAACTTAGTGGAAAAAAGTAAGTTCAGTTGTAGAACTTTGAAGTCCATATGCATAACTTTTAAAATTCAGTTGCAGAACAGTGTATTTATACTCTGAAATAAAATAGGTTCGGCAGTAGAATCATTTTATTCCAACAATACCCTTATAAGATTTTGTATATAAAAATGAGTTGAATCTGAACAGTTGATCTAGTAATAATCCAACGGCTTATAACAGTTCTAAAGTTCTTTTTTAGTGATTGGTTTTCTCTTGAGCCTAACCCTAATATACATATACAATTTTAATGTTACTAGTTTACTACGTCGCGCTTCGCAGCGGTCTTATAATAATTTCTTTAATTTTTTATAAACATTCTACGAAATATATTTTTAATTAATATTTCGAACATATGGTTTTTTGTTTTTGAATTTTTCGTGTGGTCTTGATCAATTGACAAAATTTTGAATAAATATAAAAAATGCAATTGTTTAATATTTTTATTATTTTAATATTATATCGAATATTATTATATTGATTATCTTTTATATTTTTTTCAAAATTTAAATCCTAACTTAAATTTTAAATACAAAATATAACATTAATATTTAATTCTAGCATATAATACGATACTCTTAATGAACTGCACTCCCTTTAAAAAAGTTTTCTCCCAATGAGCCGCTCTCTCATTGTTAAGAAATTTAACAGATAACACATTAACATTACTCTAATGTATAAATTACATGATTTTCAAATTTGTTTTGCTTTCATGATATATAATACAATGTTACAAAAATTTACATTTATAGTTTTGAAGATAATTTTTTGTATTTTTTTTTTGGAATTTTGGACTACATTAAAGAATTAGAGAAAATTCGAGAAAAAAAAAATACAAAAAGATAGAATAAATACCAGAACTTTTATCAAAATAATATAAAAACTAAATTTGATGACTTGAAATCTCCATCTTATAATCTATAGTAGAGTCTGAGTAGATGTGTGTGAATTAGAATTGATATGTGCAAAATGTCATAATACATGCATTCACTTTCTTTGTTTGATAATACAACTAATGTCATCAAATTCCTATTCTTTGTAGTATAACAAAACTTTGACTTCTGTTCCTGTATCTTTATAAAAACAAAAATAATCAAAACCAAGTCTTTGTTTGATAATACAACCAATGTCATCAAATTCCTATTCTTTGTAGTATAACAAAACTTTGACTTCTATGATCAAAACCAAGAATAGGTGAGTAAAAGTTCGGATATGAGAATATAAATATTCTAAAAGTAAACACAAATATGAGCTCGATGGAACTACTCTAAGTCCCTCAATAAATTTCCGAAGCCAAACAGCCTCTTTGGCTGCTTCACTAGCAGCAATATACTCATCTTCCATTGTAGAATCATCTATTGTCTCTTGCTTTGAACTCTTCCAGCTTACAGCACCTTCATTTAGACAAAACACAAACCCAGATTGAGACACAATATCGTCTCTGTCTGTTTGGAAACTAGCATCAATGTAACCTCTTACAACTAGCTTCTCATCTCCTCCATACACTAAGAATGAATCTTTAGTTCTCGTGAGGTACTTAAGAATATTCTTGACTGCCGTCTAGTGACCTTCACCTGGATTAGACTGGTATATGCTCGTCATGCTCAAAGCATATGAAACATCAGGTCGAATACATATCGTTGCATACATTATTGAACCAATTGTCGAAGCATATGGTACCTTTTTCATACGGTCATTATCATCTAATGATTTAGGACAGTTTTCTTTTGAGATCACTATCCCTTGAGACATAGGGACAAATCCCCTCTTTGCCTCTTGCATCCCAAAACGATGCAATACTTTGTCAATGTATGTACTCTGACTTAAGCTGATTAATTTTCTAGATCTATCTCTATAGATCCTGATCCCTAATATATAGGTAGCATCGCCTAAGTCTTTCATCGAGAAACTTTTTCCCAACCAAGGCTTAACAGCCTGAAGAGAAGGTATGTCATTCCATATTAGTAATATATCATCGACATATAATACTAGAAATAATACCCTTTAGTTTCTTTTGGGTATCCCACAAAATTACATTTGTCTGATTTTGGTCCTAGCTTGTCAATGACTAAACGTTTCACAAACGCTTCGCATTCCCATACTTTCAAAAATGACATGCTATGACGTTTCTCAGTCCATATCTCATATGGTGTGGTTTGAACCGATTTAGTAGGAACGCGGTTAAGTGTCTATGCAGCTGTTTTCAGAGCATAACTCCATAACCTAATTGGAAGATCCGCTAGACTCATCATCGATCGCACCATGTCCAACAAGGTACGATTTCTCCTTTCAGACACACCATTCCATTGTGGTGTTCCAGGAGGTGTGAGTTGTGGTGTTCCACTTCTTCCTTATACTCTTTGAATTTTTCAAATGATTCGGATTTGTTCTTCAGAAGATACACATATCCGTATCTACTAAAATCATCAGTAAAGGTTACGAAGTAGTAAAAGCCACCTCTTGCCATCGTACGCATTGGACCACATACATCACTATGTATAAGTTCTAATCGTTCGGTGGCTCTCTCACCAATCCCGGTAAAAGGAGCTTTAGTCATTTTTCCACTGAGACAAAGTTCACATTCATCGTATGATTCAAAATCAAACTTATCCAATTATCCATCCTTATGTAACTTGGAAATGCGTTTCTCATTTATATGGCCTAAACGACAATGCCAAAGGTATGTTTGATTTGAGTCATTAGCCTTAATACGTTTATTATTTACATTATAGACAAGAATATTGTAAAGCATAATGTAACATAAGATGTAACAGAGATAACTACAACTCAACAAAGGACAAGATAGACAGTAATATTAACAGAAGCACAGGAATCCAGAAGTAAAGAAGAAAAGATAAACTCAAAAAATCAAAATATGGTATGTATTCTTGAAGTCCGTAAACAGGTCACGGAAAGAAGTTCATGAACTATATTCAAGCCTCAGTGACAAATAAAGAAACAAGACTTTCAAGACTCCAGAAGTATTTGAATGATTAAGAGTTAGTACCATAGGATTCTAGTGATTTTATTGAAGCAACCAGAACGACAAAGGACTTATCAACAACATTGAATTGAAGACATGGAAGTATTGATCGAGTGTTAGTCATCTGTGAATGTAATAACCCGAATTTTTGGTAAAATTAAAAGCTTTTTTTATTATGATTAAGTGCATCAGTGAATAGTGAATTTGGTGGATGAATAGTGATTTTGAGGATTAAGAAAAATTTTCATGCCACCTATGTACGAGACGTAGTGTGGATATTCCGAAGTCATATTAGTGATCTACGGAGTAAATAAGTGTATGCAAAGACGATCGGAATTCAGAAATTCCAAATTTTATTTTGGTGTAATATTTGACCAGGCAGCGAATTATATATTATTATATTCAAGAAATGAGATATTAAATTTGAGGATTTGAGGATTTAATATTTTGGAATTTTATTATATTTGATTTGAGTATTCGAAGAAACGCGAGAACATTTTCTAAGAACAAGGAATAAAGAGGGAATATATAATGGATGTTGGAGTTAATATTGATTTAAGGGATTGTGCCACAGTGGAGTAATAAAATGCAACATATAAGCTGTAACGTATTGATTTTATTAAAAGAACACAAAGACGATCCAATTGGTGGAAGAATAAAAACCAAGGTGTCGTGCATGAAAGTCAACCAGAAAGCTAGTGGTGTATTTGCAACATTGGCAAAAATGGGGTTGTTTGATGAGAGGCCAACACTTGGACTAATGAGAGAGCAACAAGTGGACTAATGGGTGGTTAACAATACAAAAGAAAAGATGCATCCAAGTGAAAAAAAAAACAAAAGTAAAGATGAGCAAGAAGCTCTCCAATCTGCCAACCAAGAACACAACTCAAAGAAAAAATTCATATCTCCACTTCTATCCATCCATAAATCACCAAATTTTACCGTAGCTTCTCCACTCCATGGGTAAGGTTCGTTCAAAATTTCATGACACACAAAGGGGTGTAGCCTAGTCAAATCCCTTCCTCAAGTTGAAGATTCCAATCTGCCCTGTTCCTGGCAGATTCTGCCACCGATCTTAAAACGCCCATAAGTAGAGCTTCAAGCATTCCCTGGTGATGATCTAGGACTCAAAAGAAATCCCTTGAAGATCATAAGGTGTGGTAAAAGATTTGAGAACGAAACTCTTATTTTTTGATTTTATATGATTTTTACAAGATGGTGTGTTCTAGGATGATTAGTTACTAACTTAATTTTCATATTTTGTTTCTTGATGGTTTGGCTTCCAAAGGATGTTCTAAGCAAGGTTTAAGAGTTGTAAAGTCTTTAGAGCACTTCTAAGCTTCAAGCCAAGGTATAAATCTTTGGAAACCCATTTGATGAATATTGTGTTTTAATGGAGTTTTGATGTGGTATGCATGTTTAGAGACATGAATCTATGTGGTTGTTATGAAAATGGAAAAATAAGTATTGTAGCTCCAAGACCTGTTGAGGCAGTGAGGAAGATGATGAATGGTGTATATGAGTCTTGGGTGTTGGTTGAATGCTTATTTGGGTTGGTTAAAAAAATTGGATTATTCGATTTTAAGCCGTCGTAATGCCCGATTTTCGGTAACTCTAAAAACTGCCTAGAATCCGAAAACCTAACTGCCCCTTTTGGTTCAGTGATGAACATGAGTGTGTAGAGCGTTTTTTCTAGTTTACGTGAGCGCAAGAATCATGTCAAAAGAGTTTACGGTTTATGAGATATGACCATTTTAGTGAAAGTGGTTCAAGGAATGAGATTGCAGAAATGTACCAACTTTGTGGCTATGTTTGAGACCCTTAAGAGTTGTTTTAAAATATGAAATTTTGTATTGAAGTGCCAAGGTCAGTTACGAAAGTTTGTACGAAGGTTTCGAGTCCAAAAGATTATTTTTCGATTTTATAAAAATGTGTTAGACGAGGTTGCGCAAGTGAAAACCACTAAGAACATGACTTAGAAACCAATGTTGTAAATGGTTAAGTATAACATGTATTCGAGGATCAATTTCGGACTAAACCTACGACTTAAGTAATTGTCGATTAACATGGACTTAGTATGAGCCTATATCGAGCTAGTAATGCCTTGGTTGTGTTTCTCTTACGTGTCTAAGCATTGGGTACAAGTGGATTATTCAGGGGATTAATCATGCGTTTTCTTTGACTTTGTCTAGATTGTCTGACATCGTCGCGAACCCCTGTCACTTCTCGAGCATCAGGCAAGTTTCTAAATCTATACTTTGAAGTATTGACTATATAATACTGCTTTTTCCATGTATAAAATTTGACAGTTTTGCGATATATCTTATTTCTTGTTGAAATGGATTTGACCTTTGGATTATATAAAATCTTTTGAGTTAAGTAGTTATGAACCGGTTTACCTGGTAGCTCTAAATATAAGAGCATATTCATTGTTTTCGACTCTAAATCGGGAGTCGGTATTTTGAGATATGTAGATAGCCGTGGAAACCCGGAGGGATTCCATCGGCATAATACTATGTATTTTGAGGATTGTTATTCGAGTGTGACATCATTCGAGGAATAATATTTGCTTACTATATCTTTCAAGGAATGTTATTTGAGTATTATCTCGGTCAAGAAATACTATTTGAATACTATTTCAGTTATAAATGCTAATGGAAGGCATAACTGTTTTCGAAAGTATATTGTGATACTTGCTTTATGATTTAATTATGGGCTTCTAAGCTAAATATGAGATATTAGTTAGATGCCAGGTTTTTTTAAAGGCCCTAGGTAAAAGGGCGTATGATTTTATTCTTTAGACCGATAGTAGTTATATTTTCTGTATATGTTAAAGATTATTTTCCGATAAAGATATCGGGCAATTATTATTCAATGATTATTTATTTAATGAATATTATTTTAAATATTCATTCAAGGTTTATTTATTTAATGAATATTATTTTAAATATTCATTCAAGGTTTATTTATTTAATGAATATTATTTTAAATATTCATTCAAGGTTTATTTATTTAATGAATATTATTTTAAATATTCATTCAAGGTTTATTTATTTAATGAATATTATTTTAAATATTCATTCAAGGTTTATTTATTTAATGAATATTATTTTGAATATTCATTTAATCATTATTTATTTAATGAATATTATTTTTGAATATTCATTTAAAGTTTATTATTTAATAAATATTATTTGATTATTTATTAAATACTTTCAACACATTTTGAAAATGAGTAATATTATTTAAAGTTTATCCTCGACCTTCAATAATTACGAAGGATACTCTAATCTGTATTATTAATTATTTTAAATCAAAAAGAGGTTCCCAAAACACCGTTTTTCCATTTAAATCTATCTTTTAAGAGGATTTAAATACTCGCTCAACTATCAAAAATATGGGAAACCTGATTTAAGTGACTGCTACTCATTTTAAACTCTCAACTCAAAACTGTCCGTCTCTGAGCAATTTAATTGCTGCAAGTCAAATGTTGTGTTACCACCTCAACGATTGAGGGGTAAATTGATGGAACAAGTCGATATCCATTAACAAGCATCGCTTGGGAAATATTGGAGAATCTTCCTTTCCAACCTAGATATAACTACTTAGTGGAGTCGTATCAACAAGTATTACACTTGGGGAAAGGAGGACGATCTTTAAGTTTCAGAGTCATGGATTTCATCCGAACTAGGAGTGGTGTAAGTGGTCCAGTTGCGCCGACCCATCCATTTTATTGCCCCAAATGGGCCGGGAGATCCGGGAAGGCAGTAGACAATGTCAGGCTGTCGTGATTCTTCCATCTACATGTAGAGAACATATTTTTGTTGTACGACCTGCTACTGATCATAGTAAGGTTGGTACGACGGGCGCGGTAGCAACTCCGGTATTAGTTCATCATCCATTTTGGATAATTCTGCAACATGTATTGAAAGGGACTACGGATGACATCCTTGGTACAGGTTTACCGATCATGTTGGCAGGGGGTTCTGCAACATGTATTGAAAGGGACTAAGGATGACACCGTGGTACAGGTTTACCGATCATGTTGGCAGGGGGTTGAAAAGTGTTCAAAAATGAAGTTATAATAAATCCTTACAACTTCATCTTTTACTGTTAGGCCGAATACACAATATATAATCAAATATACGTATGATAATAACAATAAGAACACTGTTTATGAATAATAAACTGTATGGAATTAATAACTCCTCTCTCGGTGATGTAAAATATCACAGAGAGCTGCTAGGTTACAAGAATAATGTCTTCACGTATTCGCATCCCTTTTAGGGTTAACCTATCTGTGTTTATATAGTACACAGCTACATACAATATTCTAATTGATATTCCTATAAATCAGCTATACAATTAATATCAATCTAGAATTGCTTCTGTCTTCTGTTCCGTTTCCTTAGCCATCTCGATATCTCTTTGCTTCTTTCCATCTTCAAAGAATATCGCTTCTAGAATCTTCATTGAATAACACCGACAGCTAATCAAACTCTGACTGTCAGAGTTTAACAAACTCTGACCAGTCTTTCAGCTAAACTCTGATAGTATCCTGATACTTTAAACACTGATAAACAAACATCAGCAATTATATCTAACAATCTCCCCCAACTTGTGCATACCAAAAATGTACAAGTTAACAGATAATTGATGATGTCAAAACATTTAACAAATGCAGTGTTTATAAAATCACAGAGTTTATATTTAACTTAGAACATAAAACTTAAAAACTTACAGGCTTCAGTTACTTAATCTCTTCAACTTCAGGTACAGTTCTAAGATAATCTGTAAGCAGTCTTCTTTCAGCCCTCTCAAGCTCAGCTACCATTATCTCCTTCAGTTCCTTTAACTCTGGATCACTCTCTCCAGTTTGGTAGATAGCAGCCCTTAGAGCATAAATATTATTCTTCCTCATTTCATTTCCTAGCTTTATTATGAAGGATTTATCTGACTCCAGATTAAATTCCAACACTTTTATACCAAGATCTGTTCTGAGTCTTGCACTGTTCCTCTTCATCTCTACAAGCTTTCCATGGTAATCTCTGTACTTTGGTATATAAGAACCAACAGACTTTAGGCCACTGAGGGCTCTAGCTTTCATCATTCTGCTTCTTAATACCTCAGCTGCTTGTTGAGTTCTTTGATTTTTAATTTTCAATAGATACATCACATACTCCAGCTCTTCCTTCATCTTTAGTTCAATATCAGCTTCACCAACTCTGTATACTCTGCCATCAGTCTTGAAGTATAACAGAAAATCTCTTTTCAAACCTCTATGGTATATTAACTGAACTAACTCCAAAGAATCAAGTTTTTCTTGAGTTACACCAATACCAGGTTCAGCTAAAGAAGTGTGATCCATGGGACTATTGTTCACCCTCTTCTCTCTATGAGATCCTAACCCAGATCTATCTCTAGATTCTTTACCCATGATGGTTTTGCTTTGAAGAAGATTTACATTGCCAGGAATCAGAGAATGTTGAACTGTAATTGGTTTAGCAAAAGTTCTTTGAAGTTCAGAAGATACCAAAGTCAGAGGTTGATTTAGCTTTCTTTAGTACTTGTGTCTCTTCTACAAGTTTCCCTTTGCCTTTATCCAAACTAGCTTCAACTGGCCTTCTTGAATATTGTAAACTCTGTTGAGAATTTACATTTTCTTTGATAATAATCCCTTTCTCTTTAGGCCTTGAAACTTTAACAAACTTCTTGATTTTTCCAGACTTCAAATTCTTTTCATGCTCTTCAGCCATCATCTTCTCTTCAGCTTGAATGTCTTCAATCGTTGCATCTGCACCATGCTCTTCCAGGAACAACTGAGCTGCAATCTCTTCATCAGTATTTGGTTGAGAAGTGAGCAATAAGCTTCTAGCTTTTGAAGAAGATTGAGCTGCAGTGTTTATTCTATCAGAGTTTGTCTTAGCAGTAGCAGAGTTTGACCTTAGTCTCCCTTGCTCTTGAATTGATTTTGACCTAAACTCTTTGTCTCTTGCTCCACCATCACCAGTATCATCCTTCTTGCTCAGAGTTTGAGATTTCTTGCATTTGTCTTTAAGTACTCTCTCCCCCTTTTTGACATCATCTGGAATCAACACTAAATTGAGCAACTCTAGTGAAGCAGCAATTGAATCAAGCTTGTCAGACATGACAGTTTGATTTTCTTCAACTTTGCTCAGCCTGTTCTGGATAACCTCTTGATCTTTAACCAAGGAAAGCAGCATAGATTTATCTTGTTTCAAAGACATGTCTCTTGCAACCACATCATTTCTCAACCCAGTAACAGACTTCTGAGTTTCATCAAAATGGTTGTGAAGAGACTTGACTTGAACTATTGTAGCTTTGAGATGTGTGAGAAGCTCAGGAGTTGTAATGGTTGCAGCAGACTTTGTCACAAAATCAGCTGCCCTCTGATCAGTGAATATACAATCTCTGTTTGACCAGTTGGCAAAGTACATATTCTGAAAATGAATTTCAGTATTATGTTGAGTGGAACCTCCAACATCAGTCACCTTTGGATTATGTTGAGCAGAAAGCCTTGGAGAAGATGAAGAATCAGCTTGATCATCAGACTTTGTTGTAGATTCTTTACTTAGAGAATTTGGAATATTTTCAACAAAAGTTTCTTGCCCATCTTCATTTGCAACATGTTCAGAGTTTAAGTTCTCAACTAAATGTTCTTGAACAGCCTCAACAACAGGCTCTGCATTAGCTTCAAAAACATCTTCTGCAGCATCTTCAATAACAGTCTTTGCAGTAGCTTCAAGAACATCAGCCTTTGTTGCCTGATCAAACTCTTCACCTTTTTCAATTACCTGGTGAGTAACAGAGAATACCTCTGTATGAGTAGCCAAAGACTCATCAAGAATTATTGTGGGTTGATCAGCTGCCACATCCTCAGTTTCACCAACACTGCCAAACTCTTCAAGAGTTGCAGAAGGATGTGCTTCAACATTTTCTTCTATGTCCATTTCCCGAATAGGCTCAGGCTGTTCATCATTAAAATCAGCCATCTCATCAATATTTGCTCTGGCTTAATCAAGCACAGTAGCATTTTCAGGAACATCTTTAGAAACAATCTCTGGAGCTTCAGCAGGTGTAGAATCTGGAACCAAACCATCAAATAGATAAGCAACAACTAGCTTCCTCTTTTTGGTGTGTATTGACTCATTTTCATCAGAAGGAGGTCTATTTGCCGTCTTATTTTTCCTTGAAGTACCAACAGACCTTGGTAAATCATCAGCATTTGAAGGTTTAGCAGCCTTGACAGCCTTGAAAGCCCTATGCTTGGTTCTACCCCCAGCTTTTGGTCTTTGAGAAGTAGATGTAGGTTCAGTGTTTAAGGGTTCAGGATTTGGTTGAGGTTGTGGTTGTAAAAATTATTGGACTCTCTCAGGAAGTAACAAATCCCCAACATTTCCTTTCTTAACATCTTTATTTGTTAAGTCAGAGAATACCCTCTTATGCAACTTAAATGAAGGAATAACATCATCTTCAATAATGTCTACCCCAGTTACACAAGCAGAAAATATTAACTGATAAAAACGAGCAAAATAAACCACACCCCTATTCTCTGTCATCTTTTCTCCTATATTATTCAAAACTAGTCTAGCAAAATCGAAATTGTTACCATAAAGAAGAGAATACCCGATTTGCAGACTGTCAATTGGAATAGCATCCCAATTTGTACACTTCTTCCCGAACGCTCTTGTTATGCAATCAAAGAAAAAACTCAATTCATTCCTTAAGAGCGATCGCTTCAAGTTACCTGTCCTTGCCAAGGACCCACTATATCCAATCTCTCTCATCATTCTCTGAAGCTCAGCATCACCAACAGAGATTGTGTAAGCATTGAAATCCTCAAAACCAAGAGCATCATGAACAGTGGTTGGAGTGACCACAAACTCTTGTTCTTCAAATTCGAATACAATCGAAGGAGTTCCAGACTCTCCTCCATCATCATAAACACCCGTCTCCCAGAAAGCTTTGATTTGCAATCCAGAAAGCTTTGCTGGTTCCACTAGAGCATGCCCAATGTCTGACTGAGCAAGGAAATTTTGAAACAAATGAAACCCCTCCGGTGCGTTCTCATTACTCAGGGGTGCTGCATAATTGTTAGGTACGAATTCTAACCCAACAGAATGAAATACTGTGGTTGCCATTAGAAAAGATTTGAAAATTATCAGAGAATAAGCTTTGAACTTTTAGAGAATATTTGATACAGAAAATTGTTTGTGAAAATGTGTGTGTGAAAATGTTTGTGAATGGAGTAAGTCTGTAAAGAATATGAACGTTGTGTGTATAATGGTGAAATATGAAACACAAAAATTAAAACTGAAGAGTTTTAATCATTAAGACACACAGCAGGCTTACTCGTGAAATGTGTGAGTGGGACAGTTGTCACACATGCAGTAACTATCAGCATTAATCGTGGTAGTTTCCAACACGCATGCGCAGTAAAAACAGGCAATAATTACTGCTATTTTCACGCTTCATCATTTTCAAAATGCATACAAACCGTTGTCAATCATACTCTCTATTTTCAAAAAAAATAATGTTCCTCAAAAATTATGAAATGTCTGAAACACATTTATTTATTTTAATCATCAGAGATTAAAAATAAATTACCTCGGCGTAGAGTACACAGTTCATCAGTGTTTATCAATCCTCCACCTTCATTAATAATTTCTTTTCTCAAAATGCACAGTTGTGAGTATTTGTGTGTGAATAGCAGAGTTTACTGAATGTAAATATTTAGAGCATCTCTAAGTGCATAAAATCCACAAATTAAAGCAGTAAAAACTGGTTGCCCAAACTCTCATTTAGAAAAAAAAATCTGATATCATCTAAACTCTGTACCTATATATGTATTTATTTGTTTTCACCCCCTATCTAATTTTTTTTTCTTTTCCAGTAATCAGTGGTTGGCACTAGTCACCAAAAATTTCAAATTTTAGCCCTTATTTCATACAATAAGTTCATGGGTCTTCCTAGGCACAACATGATCTCAAAGGAATTTGTGCATTATTTATGCATCTTTTTCTTGGGGGTGATGTAGTAGCAACTAATTATAAGAGTTTAGACTAGCATCATTTAGCGCATATCATTTATGAGAGAAAGTGCAAACAGCTAATACAGACTCAGTGTATAGGACCAATAAACTAAGAGATGCTATAAATATAGAGACAGTATCATGCTGTGTAAAGTTTCTGCACACATTTGAGATCAGATCATATATAACTCAGAAGGGTTCATGATTACTTACTGACAATCATGCTTCATACTATTTTCTTCATCGGTTTTTATGTGTCAGACAATACCACAATCAGAGTATAACATCAGAGTTTAACCAACATAGTATGCTAACAGAGTTTAACAACATGATTTGCATAACAGTTAACATATTCATAGAAACATGAGCAACAAATCACAGAAGTGTTAATTTTGAGTCTAACCAGTATCTCTAGTCGAAACCAGAGATCATTCCTAGTTCATTTACCAGTCTTGTAAATGTAGCTTCACTCAAAGGCTTGGTGAAGATATCTGCAAGCTATTGATCTGTAGACACAAAATGAAGCTCAATATTTCCTTCCTCCACATGTTCCCTGATAAAGTGATACCTTATGTTGATGTGCTTGGTCATGGAGTGCTGTACTGGATTTCCTGTCATAGCAATAACACTTTGATTATCACAGAAAATAGGTATTTTAGAGTACCTTAACCTATAATCCAGCAATTGATGCTTCATCCACAGAATCTGTGCACAACAGCTACCAGTAGCAATATACTCTGCTTCAGCAGTAGATGTGGAAATTGATTTCTGTTTCTTGCTGTACCAAGAAACTAGTCTGTCACCTAGAAATTGACAGTTTCCACTGGTGCTCTTTCTGTCAATCTTACAACCTGTAAAGTCTGCATCAGAGTAACCAACAAGCTTAAACTCTGATTCTCTAGGATACCACAAACCCAAGGTTATGGTTCCTTTGAGATATTTGAAAATCCTCTTCACAGCTGTTAGATGAGGCTCTCTGGGATCAGCTTGAAATCTTGCACAAAGACAGGTTGCATACATGATGTCTGGTCTACTTGTAGTCAGATAAAGAAGAGACCCTATCATGCCTCTGTAGTTTGTCATATCTACTGAAGCTCCTGTGTCTTTGTCTAGCTTGGTTGCAATTGCCATAGGAGTTGTTGCCGATGAACTATCAAGCATACCAAATTTCTTGAGTAGATTTCTGGTATATTTTGCTTGATTGATAAAAATCCCATCATCTGTTTGCTTTACCTGCAAGCCTAGAAAATAACTAAGCTCTCCCATCATGCTCATTTGGTACCTGGACTGCATAATCTTGGCAAACTTCTTACAGAGTTTATCATTAGTAGACCCAAAGATTATATCATCCACATAGATTTGAACTAAAAGCAAATCATTACCAGTATTGAAATAGAACAAGGTTTTATCAATTGTACCTCTAGTGAACCCACTTTCTAAAAGAAATTGAGCCAGAGTTTCATACCATGCTCTAGGTGCCTGCTTTAGTCCATAAAGTGCTTTGTCAAGCCTGTAGCCATAATCTGGGTGCTTGAGGTCCACAAACCATGGTGGTTGTTCAACAAACACTTCTTCTTCAAGTTTCCCATTGAGAAAAGCACTCTTCACATCCATCTGAAAGACTTTAAACTTTTTGTGAGCAACATATGCTAGAAAAATCCTTATGGCTTCCAACCTTGCAACTGGAGCAAAGGTTTCATCATAGTCAATTCCTTCTTGCTGTGAATATCCTTTTGACACAAGTCTAGCCTTGTTCCTTGTAATTACTCCCTCACTGTCAGTCTTGTTCCTGAAAACCCACTTTGTACCAACAACATATCTGTTCTTGGGTCTTGGTACAAGTGTCCATACTTCATTTCTTTCAAACTCATTCAATTCCTCCTGCATTGCTGTTATCCAGTTAGCATCTTGAAGAGCTTCATCCACTTTCTTTGGTTCTGTTTGCGATATGAATGCATGAAACATACATTCATTTGATGTAGCACTTCTTGTTTTCACACTTGCATCTGGATCTCCAATAATCAGATCAGGTGTATGAGCCTGTGTTCACTTTCTTGCTGTAGGTAAGTGGCTTCTTTCATCATTATTAGATCCTCCCCCTTGATCCATGCTTTCCTGATTTTCTTGATGACCATCTGTATTCTCTGAGGCTCCCCCTGAATTGGACTGCTCAGTGTTTGAACTTTCAGAGTTTGAACCAGAGTTTGTGTTAGATTTTTCAGCTGACTCACTTTCAGAATGTGAGTCATCATTTTGAGATGTACTTGAAGTATCTTCATGCTCCCCCTCAACTGGTTCTCTATTTTGTTCTGTCAGAGAAACTTCCTCAGTGTTTACCAGTAGAGGTTCAGAGTATGCTTCAACAAAGTTTGTTGGATTGGCTTCATCAGAGTTTACGTCATCAGAGTTTAGATCTTCATTTTCAAAGCGTAGTTGATCATGATTTTCTTCATCTTCAAGTCCAATTATCTTCTTGTCATCAAATGACACATGTATAGATTCCATGATCACTTTAGTTCTCAGATTATAAACTCTGAATGCTTTAGTCGATAATGGATATCCAACAAAAATTCCTTCATCAGCTTTTAAGTCAAACTTGGTCAACTATTCAGGATGAGTTTTCAACACAAAGCATTTGCACCCGAAAATATGAAAATATTTCAGGTTTGGTTTCTTTTTCTTCACCATCTCATATGGTGTTTTCCCATGCCTTTTGATCAGTGTAGCATTTTGAGTAAAACAAGCAGTTTGAACAGCTTCTACCCAGAAATAGGTTGGCAATTTTGCTTCATCAAGCATTGTTCTGGCAGCTTCGATTAAAGTTCTGTTCTTTCTTTCAACTACACCATTCTGCTGTGGAGTCCCAGGTGCAGAAAATTCTTGCTTCACTCCTCTTTCCTTGCAAAATTCTTCCATTTTTGCATTTCTGAATTCAGTACCATTATCACTCCTGATGATTTTCACTTTATACTGTGATCCTTTATCCAGTAGCTTTACATGTTCCATAAGAATTAAGGCAGTTTCATCCTTCTTTGCTAGAAAGTACACCCAGGTGTATCTAGTGTACTCATCAACAATGACTAAAGCATATTTCTTTCTGCCAAGAGACATTACATTCACTGGACCAAATAGATCAACATGAAGAAGATGATAAGGATCCACAACTGAAGATTCAGACTTACTCTTGAAAGATGACTTCCTTTGCTTGGCCTTTTGACAAGAATCACACAGACCATCTAAGCTGAGTATCGATTTTGGAAGTCCCCTTACAAGATCTTTTCGAATTAGCTCATTGATGTTGTTCAGATTTAGATGAGAGAGCTTTTTATGCCATTTCCAGCTCTCTTCACTAGACATCTTTGCAGACAGACACACAGCTTTTCCTTCAGAGTTTGTTATCAAACTTGCTTCATAGATATTATTACGTCTGTGTCCAACTAAAACAACTTTCCCTGTAGATTTGCTAACAACCTCACAATATTCAGGTTGAAAATCTACATGATAACCTCTGTCACAGATTTGACTCACAGATAGTAGATCATGCTTGAGTCCTGGGACAAGAGCTACATTTGTGATGATTACACTTCCAAGATTGATATTGCCATATCCCAGAGTACGTCCTATGTTGCCATCTCCATAGGAAACTTTTGGGCCAGCCTTCTCCTCATAATCTGATAGCAGGGCTTTATTTCCAGTCATGTGTCCTGAACATCCACTGTCCAAGACTAGGGTGCTCTCCCTTATGCCATGCAATTACTGAGAGTTAGTTTTAAGGATCCAGACTTGCTTGGATCCTTTGGCTTTCTTAACATTGTTAGCTTTTGCAGCGGAATTCTTATCAACAGAGTTTAAGCTAACAGTATCAGAGTTTACACTTGCAGAATCAACTTTAACCCATTTCACATTGGGCTTTAACTCATAATAGTTATGGTAAATAGCATGATAATTCTTGCAAGTATAAATAGAATGCCAAGTACTCCCACAGTGAGTGCATAAAGTCTGTGGTCTAACCCTAACATAATCATTCTTTACTCCAGACTTGGAGGGTAAAGAATTAATGTCTTTGTTCTTCCTGCAGAAACTTGCAAGATGGTTAGTACTACCACAATTATGACATGTTTTTCTAGGAGCATCATTAATAGGCAAATGATTATTACTTTTATTAATGCCTACTTTTCCATTTCTGTTCTTCCTGGACACTTTCTGTTTCTCGACAGACTTTACCTCTTTGAGCTTATACTTGAATTGTTTCTCTGTCATTAAACCAACATTAACCTGTTTAACGCAAGTTTTTACTGGTTTTTCATTAACAGTTTCTGTCTCAACTACAGAGTTTAGCTTACTGAACTCAGGAACAAATTTCATAGGTGGAAGATGTGTTCTAACTTTAACTTTATCTTTAAACCTAAGTTCATCTTTCTCACAGTAACCTAACCCAACTGCGTCTGTTTGAAACACATGATGTGTGTCTTTTCCAGAGTTTGTCCAGGTTTTAATTATCTTCCTCTCTTTTTCCAGTTCAGATTCTAGTTGCCTAAATCTCTTAAGCAACTCCTGTTCAACATAAACAGCATCATCTCTTTCCTTTTGAACTTGTTGCATGTTAACAAGTTCTTCTTCAAGAAATTTATTTCTCTCTTTAACCTTTAGATTCTCAGATTTAATTCTTTCATGTTCTAAAGTCTGATCTCTATAACTAACATGTATGCTTTTAAGATAAATTCTCAATTAAGATATATTATCAATATCATAAGCATAAGTTGTTAGGGGTACCTTGTTTTCAGATTCATCTTCAACAGTTGCCATAAGAGCATAGTTGATTCCTTCATCTGAGTCTGAAGTGTCTGCCCAGTCTCTTCCTTTAGTGATGAGTGCTTTTTCAGATTTTCCTTTCTTGCACTCTGGAGTATAGTGACCCATCTCTTTACACTTGTAGCACTGGATCTCAGACTTGTCTTTCTTCCCAGATTTGGTATCCCTTCCTTCAGACTTTCTGAAACTCTTCCTTTCAGAGTTTGAATCTCTCCTAGAGAATCTCTTTCCTTTCTTGAAGTTCTTGAAACCCATCTTCTTGAAGGTCTTCACCATCAAAGCAGCCATTTGCATCACCTGTTCTTCATCATCCTCAGATTCAGATTATTCAACAGTGTTTGAGTCATCATCAGTGTTTGATGACTCAGTTTCAGAGTTTATGACCAAAGCCTTTCCCTTAGCTTTCTTCTTTGATGTCTCTTTCTTAAGAAGCTTTTCTTCAACTTTAAGAGCAACATATTTTGTCTTCTTACCAGATCTTTTGTTTCTTTGTTCTATCTCAAGTTCATGAGTTTTAAGCAACCCATAGATTTCATCAAGTTCTGTATCTGCAAGCTCATAATTATCTCTTATTGTCGTTGTCTTTAAATCCCATCTTTCAGGTAGAGATAGAAGAAACTTGAGATTAGACTCTTCAAGATCATATTCTTTATCAACCATAGATAAATCATTCAACAGTTTACAGAATCTGTCATATGTCTCAGTCAAAGTTTCATCAGGTCTCGAGTTAAAGTGTTCATACTCATGTGTAAAAATAGTCTTCATGTTCTTCTTTATAGCACTTGTTCCTTGACATCTGACTTCTAAAGCATCCCAAATTTCTTTGGCAGTCTTGAAACCAATAACTCTGTTAGACATGACATTATCTAACGCACTATGGAGAAGATGTCTAACTTTTGCATCCTTTGCAATTGATGAGATATCTCCAGGAGTTAAATCTTTCTTTTCCTTTGGAACAGTCTTTTGTTCTTGACCAGCAACAACAGGAGATAATTTAGTTGGCATATGAGGACCATCATTGATTCTATCAAGATATTCTGGATCTGTGGCTTCCAGAAACATGGTCATCTTTACCTTCCATATTGGATATTCCACTGGTCTGAGAATTGGAACCCTGATTGTCTCATATCGACTCACAGAAGTTGGTTGAACCTTTTTGGGATTAGAACCTGCTTGGATATTTTCAGCCATGATTATACTTGTGTTTGGATCAAAAAACTGTATATATTAAACAGCATAGGCTCTAATACCAATTTTTAGGCCGAATACACAATATATAATCAAATATACGTATGATAATAACAATAAGAACACTGTTTATGAATAATAAACTGTATGGAATTAATAACTCCTCTCTCGGTGATGTAAAATATCACAAAGAGCTGCTAGGTTACAAGAATAATGTCTTCACGTATTCGTATCCCTTTTAGGGTTAACCTATCTGTGTTTATATAGTACACATCTACATACAATATTCTAATTGATATTCCTATAAATCAGCTATTCAATTAATATCAATCTAGAATTGCTTCTGTCTTCTGTTCCGTTTCCTTAGCCATCTCGATATCTCTATGCTTCTTTCCATCTTCAAAGAATATCGCTTCTAGAATCTTCATTGAATAACACCGACAGCTAATCAAACTCTGACTGTCAGAGTTTAACAAACTCTGACCAGTCTTCCAGCTAAACTCTGATAGTATCCTGATACTTTAAACACTGATAAACAAACATCAGCAATTATATCTAACATTTACTTTATGAGTTATGACTCTGATAAAACCTTACTCAGATTATATATGCATAAGTGGATTTTGGGTTACGGAACATTATATGAAATTTTCCTCGTAACTTCATCTTTTATATCATATGACTCTGTGGATACCTTACATAACATGAGTTATGGTAAGGGAGTTGTTTATACTGAATCACCTTATAACTTCATCTTTTAAGTTATATGTTGATATTCTGCTTACATAGCAGATATTTTTCGGAAAGGTTATATTGGTTTACTTTGAAACCTCATTTTTTATATTATACTAGAACTTTGTTCATAATATAGAAAAAGTTTGCAGAAATATTATGAAATGATATTTGAAATACAACAATGGTACCGTTTTTGGAATACATTCCGATAAGGAAATAATTTCAGTATCGAGATATTTTGACAAATTATTGTCTTATACCCGCTTTATTCTGGGTTGAGTTAAAGGCAGGATTATGCCATACTTTAATTACCTTGCTGAGCTATCGCTCACTCTTGCTATTGTTTCATAAATATTATATAGCAGCGAAGTAGGATACCAAGGATTCGGCGCACATCCCTCAGGCGAGTGGCAAGCGTAAGGCAGTCTCATGAGCAGTTTCTAGCAGTGATCCTGGAAGTAGTGTGAACCAGTCAGATCAAGCTGGAGCTTTTGGTATTCATCTTATGTATAGATATGAATGGTATGAGAGGGTGGTGAGTATTACAAGGCTAAGTTGGTAATGTACCATTACTTAGGAGTTGTATCAGTAGCAAATTCAAAAGACATTTGGGTATTGTAATAAAGATTATTTATTCGGCAATGGTTGTATTTGTGTCGTTTCTGAGACTCTAACCTGTGTGTGTGTGTGAGAGATATATTCATTGTGGGGTCATAAGCAGATGAATTGTGTCTATTGTGAGTAAAGCAGGCAAGGCAAGAAGTAAGTGGATCGTGACTACTCTAAATCACTGACCCCGGATTTGGGGCTGTTACAGAAATGGTATCAGAGCGTTAGGTTACACTCCTCAGAAACGATAGGAGATCGAGTCTTACAATACCCTTAATAATGATAAGAACATCTAGAGCTCAGATTGAGTTCGTAGTCGAGTTAAAGGACATGACCCTGACTGTTTAAGATGAAGCCCGAGAGGGGACTTCTTCTGGGAAACCGTACTTAGGACTTCATGGTTAGTCACCTCGATTCGTATGAGTTATAGATTGATGGGATTCTGAGATACCAGACCCCGAGGCCTTCGAGTAGGCAATTGATGATGCGTTCCTTGAAATGAACGGAGACCTGATAAAGGAAGATCCATAGGAGGATCTAGAGGAAGACCCCATGGTGGGTCAAGGAAAAAGTCTTGTAGAGAACGTGTTGATTGATAAAGATGTGGTATGTTACTTGAGGTCGTATAATAGGACCGGACGAACCTTCAGAGGACAAATAAGTGACGAGACGAGAGTTTAAGGATCGTTTATGATTCATCAAGAGATATGACAAAGAAAATGGAGTAGAGTCTCCAAAGCAGAAGAGGTAGAGGCAGTATAGCCAGTATCAGTGGATTGATTCGACTTGAACGAAACCTGTTACCCGTAGTCGGTTATAGTTGTCCATAAGGAGGCGGCATACGTAAGAACCAAGATGTTCAGATTTCCACGAACGATTAGGGGTACTTAGTTGCCTAGAATAGTGGAAGGAATTGTTTTGGCTATGAGGATAGGACAGAAAGGTCGGAAATCAGATCCGAGTATTACTAGTGGGTAAATAGATTGATCAAATTTCCCTGATTTTGGAAAGAAATTCAGCAAATTTTGGCAAACCTTGTCTTTCTGATTACCAGAGGATGTCACCAAAGAGGGTGGAAACTAGAGCGAACCCTGTGGATTGGGTAAGATGGCCGCTATATGGGTTGGTGGACAGACCCTGATTGCTACAATTGATTGTAGAGATAAAATGATGAAGTTGAGATTGGACAGTAAAGGCGAAATGTATTTAAGGACCAAGACGGACTGAGAAATTCCGGGATTGACTTAAATGAAAAGGCTATTGTGCCAAAAGTGTTAAGCTTATGTAGCACACGGGATTGATATGGGAGAAGGAATATTGGGTATAAGGATGATTGAAATAGAGACCGGATTTAAGCTTGTAGTTTCTAACGATCTTCTGAAGTACCGCCGCCCAGTCGACATGTGGAATTGTCATTGCTATGGGCGACGACGGTATCGAAGTCTTCTTATAGAATAGAACGCTTACTTGAGATGTTTGCGCCTAGTCGAATAGAATTCCCTGCGATTGCAAAGGTCGATGGTTGAATCCTTAGCGACTATTATGAGTCGACAATAACGTAAGTATCGAGCACCTTAGGGTGTGCATAGAGAAGAAAAACTTTAGAATCGAACGATTATCTGTTAGAGGAGCCGACATAAAAGGCATCCGTAGAGACCTTGGCAAACCTCCCTAATCTATAATCTATCTTGACCTCTTCTTAGAGAGAATTTCGATAAAAGATATACTCCTCTTCGAAGTTATTTTATAACACTTGTGTTAAATCATATTTAATTTCAATTGTGTTAGAGGCTGTCACGATGCCTACTTTCAGGTTTTCGAAGCCCTGTCAAATGATGTTATTCAAGCTTCCACTTTTCTTCAAATAATGAATAACCCTATGATGATACCTCACTACTTGCTTGTTAAGTACCCGTATCTTTTCGGTTATTCTTTTCTTTGGAAACCGCACCTTTGGAATATGTTCAATTTTAATCCAAGGTGTTCCTTTGAGAAATATTGTCGAAAGGCGATAATCATTAAATTGATCTCGAATTGCTTTCATACATTTCAACTTCCACTGAGACGAACAACCCTATACTTATAGGGGCTACAAGGACTATCTGTCTATGTGATAGAAGTCTGATGGGACGCCATCACTTGTAAGTTGTGAAATACAAGAAGGCTAATTACCTTTAGTAATGTCTCAATCGAGGCACACAACGTTGAGTTCTTATGATCATGTTGATCTCTCGGTAAATTCTCTTACCTCCAATAAGGTTACCTTAAAACTCATAACCTTATGATCACCAGTGTGTGACGTTTTCCTTGATATGAGAGCTATCTTTTCAAGGCCCCATAATTTTTGTTATCCTCGTTGAATTCCAGGGGAGGCCAGAGCTTGGCTCAAAGAAACAAAGGAATCATTTGAGATACTGAGTATTATAGAGAATAATATTTAAGGGACATAAACCAATTCAGAGATTATTGAATATAGTCCAGACTAAGAAATTATTATGCCAGAGATATGAGGCTTAATTAACTCTTATGGTTGACGCCAAGAAAAGAGACACCAAGTATACAGGAAACTACAGTGATTTTGGGAGATTGTACAAGATCTTAATGCGCTACCAAATATCGATTGGGATGACATGAGAATGAATTACGAGTATTCAGGTTCTAGTACCGCATCTCATGTTAGCCTCAGTGGGAATGAAAGAGTTAGCAACTCAGTTACAAGAATTGCTGGGCAAGAATTTGATAAGACCCAGTGTACCACCGTGGAGAGCCCGGTGTTGTTGTAAGAGAGAAAAATGTTAGCACGAGATTATGCATCGAACCTCGAGAGTTGAATGAGTTTGACATGGAGAATAGGTGCCCTTGTAAATGATTGTTTGATCAGCGAAAGAACGCTGTGTATTCCAAATTTATTTAAGAACTGGATATCACCAGTTGGAAGTTAAATCCGAGGATATACCCAAGACTGCGATTCGTACTAGGAATAGACACTTCGAGTTTTCAGTGAGGTTATTTTGGGTTGACTAATGCACCCACAAATTTTATGGAATATAATGAATTGGCTTTGAATTATCCGTGATAGTAGATAACATGAGATGGAGAAATGGCTAGAATTGACCTAGGATTATGACTGTGAGATACACTGATAAGTGGATTTCATATTCACTTGGAACGTCCTAAATTGGCTTAAATTGATTGTTTGTACTCAAGTGCATGGTGTTTTTAATGTGTTTCATGTTTGTTTATGCAGAGTTGCTTCGTCAGCAGAGAAGTGGAGTTTCTGTGGTTTGTAGTGGTGTTTTGAGCAATTCTGTGAAGGCCAAGTGGTTGTGGAGCGAGAGAGCGCAAGGAAAAGTCAAAGAAAAGCAAAGTGGAGATTCTGGACAGAGACCAGGCGCGCCCGCGCTCCCCAAAATCCTGAAAAAGGCAATTCTGATTCTGAAAAGGAAATTAACTGAAGACTAGTCAACCCTGCAGCCTATATAAACTAATGGTGGACGAATTCTGAGAGATACATTGAGTTACATACATACATATCCATCCACCGGTGAGGAGAACAAGAAGACGGCTGATTACGAAGATCTAGTTTTCATCTTTTCTTTGTATTCTTCTAACTAGGCGATACTTTGGATTCTCATTGGTTTTGTGTTTCTTAAACTTTATCTCTAGTACTTTATTCAGTTTTCCAGACATATTTATTATCATGTTTTTATCAGAACCCACGATGATGAACGGTTCAATTATGAACTAATCGTTGTCGTGGGATTCTAACGGATTTATTTATGGATTTTAGTAGTTAATTGTTTTAAAGATGTGTGTGTGATGATTTGTTGATATCCTAGTTTGGTTGTGATTATTCTTCTTGGATGCGTAGCTAACATCTAAGTTGTTTGTTAATCTCTATTGATTGCGAAAGTGGATATAGAGGTTTAGAACTTGCCATTCTAGCATAGGTTTATGTATGTTTGTCATGCATGATTTGTAGGTGATTTTAACCATCTTACCTACCCTATGTAATCTGAATGGATAACTTGCTCGTTAAACCGTTATGTTTTCAAATCTTATAGACATATAGGGTCTAAGCATAATTGGTGTCTGCCCAACTTCTATCTCTTTTGTGGATGTTTGAGTGGTTTGGTATACGTATACTGAAAGGTAGCATGTACTGATTTCGTGTTATCCGATTAGTTATCACAACCGTCACATGCACTGATTAAAGACAAAAGGCTCTAGATGAAGTATTTAATGAAGTTAGGATCCCATGTTTTATTCTCATAAGTAATTCAACAGCAATCTTTAGTTAAATTTTAGTCTTGATAATTTGTTTAGTTAATTTAGTTAATCAAAACACAACTTTGATACTTGTCTTAGCATTGAACAATAGCCATACATTGTTGCATAAGTGCATAACTATAGTAACCAAAGCAGTCTCTGTGGGAACGAACTCTACTTAATCTTATATTACTTGTGACCGCGTACGCTTGCGTGATTTTGTGTGAACAAGTTTTTGACGCCGCTGCCGGGGACTCGGTGTTATATTTAGTTTATGTGCTTGTCATCAGTGGTCGTTAAAGTTCACTGACTCGGATTATTCTCATCAATTTTACTTTGTTTGGTGTGTTTCAGATACTTTAGTGAGCGTGTATGCGAACACGTTCTCAATCTCGGAAAGAAGAACTTGAATTAAGTCTAGTTATGGGAAAACCAACAGCAACAGAAACGAAGGCTTTGAAGGACTATTCTCAGCCGAAAATCAATGACATCCAATCTAGTATTGTCAGGCCAGCCATTGCAGCTAATACTTTCGAAATCAAGTCTGGCACGATTCAGATGGTGCAGAACTCAGTTAAGTTTGGGGGTGCTCCAACGGAAGACCCTAATATGCATATTAGGGATTTCATCGAGATTTGCGACACCTTCAAGTTCAACGGAGTGTCGGAAGATGCTGTGAAGCTGAGACTTTTCCCATTTTCTTTGAGGGATAAGGCTAAAGGCTGGTTGAACTCTCTACCAGCAGGTTCTATTACTACATGGGAGGATCTTGCGCAGAAGTTTCTCACTAAATTCTTCCCGATGGCTAAAACAGCAGCAATCAGGAATGCCCTTACTCAGTTTGCACAGCATTCTGGAGAAACTTTATGTGAAGCTTGGGAGCGTTAAAAGGAGATGCTTAGGAAGTGTCCTCATCATGGAATGCCTGATTGGATGGTGATCAACTGTTTTTATAATGGACTGGGAGGTCAATCTCGACCAATGCTTGATGCGGCATCAGGTGGAGCTCTTTGGGCTAAAAGCTACGATGAAGCTTATGAACTTATTGAGATGATGGCTGCTAATGAATACCAGAATCCAACTCAGAGGTTATCACAAGGCAAGGTAGCAGGAGTTCTGGAAGTGGATGCAGCTACAGCAATAGCAGCTCAGCTAAAGGCTTTGTCTATGAAGGTGGATTCTCTGTCCAACTATGGAGTTCAGCAGGTGGCTAGTGTTTGCGAGCTATGTGCAGGTGCACATGATACGAATTAGTGTGCCATATCTAGTGAATCGGCGCAGTTTGTGAGCAATTTCCAGAGACCACAGCAGCCAGTGCCTAATGTCTATCATCCGAATAATAGAAACCATCCTAACTTCAGCTGGAGTAACAATCAGGGTGGCCAGCAACAACCACATCAGCCATATCAGCAGTATGGAGCCAGGCCTTATAATCCTTCTGGTCAACAGCAGCAGTATGCTCCAAGGCAACCATATCAACCACCAGGGTTTCAACAACCGTCTCAAGGGAACGTTGGTCAGTCGTCTAATGAAAAGTCTGAATTGGAGGAATTGAGGCTAATGGGCAAGAGCCAAGCTGTTTCCATCAAGACTCTGGAGAATCAAATAGGTCAGATTGCCAATGCCTTGCTGAATAGACCACAAGGAACTCTCCCTAGTGATACGGAAGCTAATCCTGGCAAAAGATAGGTCAAGGAACATGTTAAAGCAGTTACCTTGCGATCTGGAAAGGTTACGGGTGACCAGAACTCAGAAACAGAGCAAAACGAAATTTTTTTGGATTCCCAGCAGAAGGTGGAGCGCGCCCACGCCCTAGGGAGCGCGCCCGCGCCCTAGGGAGCGCGCCCGCGCCTGAGGTTCTGCCAGAAGATGAAAAATCTGTTCTGAAGCAGAATACAGAGATCAAGGAGGTCTATCCTCCTCCGCCATTCCCTAAACGACTTCAGAAGCAGAAGTTGGACAAACAGTTTGCTAAGTTTCTGGAGGTTTTCAAGAAGTTGCATATCAACATACCTTTTGCGGAAGCTCTAGAACAAATGCCGAGCTACGCAAAGTTCATGAAGGGTATTTTATCTCGGAAGTTGAAACTCGAGGAGTTGGAAACCGTCGCTCTTACAGAAGAATGCAGTGCTATCCTACAGCAGAAGTTACCTCCAAAACTCAAGGATCCAGGGAGTTTCACCATACCGTGCACTATCGGTAATCTTTCTTTCAACAAGTGCTTGTGTGACTTGGGACCTAGTATTAATCTGATGCCGTTGTCTGTCTTCATGCAACTTGGGCTTCCTGAGCCTAAACCTACAAACATGTCCTTACAGTTGGCTGATCGATCAATCACATATCCAAGGGGTATAGTGGAGGGTATTTTGGTTAGAGTGGATAAGTTTATTTTTCCTGCTGATTTTGTGATTCTGGACTTTGAGGAAGATAAGAAGATTCCTATTATCTTGGGAAGACCGTTCTTAGCTACAGGCCGCACTTTGATCGATGTACAGAAAGGAGAACTTACAATGAGGGTGCATGACCAAAATGTTACCTTTAGTGTGTTCAATGCAATGAAATTTCCGACAGAGGAAGAAGAGTGTTTTTCAGTGGATCTGGTTGATTCTGCGGTGTACACAGAGATTGAGCAATTACTTAAGTCAGATACCTTGGAGAGGGTACTGATAGGGAATTCTGAGATGGAAGACAAAGAAAGAGAAGAGCAACTGCAGTATTTGAATGCTTCTCCGTGGAAAAGAAAGATTGATATGCCATTTGATTCTCTTGGCATAACTGAGCTTAAAAAATCTCAGGAGCGTCTCAAGCCATCGATTGAAGAAGCTCCTACTCTTGAACTTAAACCACTACCGGAGCACTTGAGGTATGCTTTCTTAGGTGATACATCTACTTTATCTGTGATTATTGCATCTAACTTGTCAGGTAGTGAAGAAGAAAAACTTTTGAGAATTCTGAGAGAGTTCAAGTCAGCCATTGGTTGGACCATAGCGGATATCAAGGGAATCAGCCCTTCGTATTGCATGCATAAGATTCCGCTTGAACCAGGAAGTAAACCAACTGTGGACCCTCAAAGAAGGCTCAATCTGATCATAAAAGAGGTGGTGAAGAAAGAAATTCTTAAGTGGCTAGATGCAGGCATTATCTACCCTATTTCAGACAGTTCTTGGGTGAGTCCAGTGCAATGTGTGCCTAAGAAAGGAGGCATGACAGTGGTTGCTAATGAGAATAATGAGCTCATCCCTACTCGAACAGTTACAGGGTGGAGAATTTGCATGGACTACCGGAAGTTGAATAAAGCCACCAGAAAAGATCACTTCCCTCTACCGTTCATTGATCAGATGCTAGACAGGTTGGCTGGTCATGAGTTCTATTGCCTTCTGGATGGTTATTCAGGTTACAATCAGATTTGTATTGCTCCAGAAGATCAAGAGAAGACCACATTCACATGTCCTTTTGGAACTTTTGCGTTCCGTCGCGTTTCTTTCGGACTCTGTGGTGCACCAGCAACTTTTCAGAGGTGTATGATGGCCATTTTATCAGATATGATTGGCATTAATGTGGAGGTGTTCGTGGACGACTTCTCAGTTTTTGGAACTTCTTATGACCAGTGCCTACAGAATCTTGGCATGGTGCTGAAAAGGTGTGTTGAGACTAATTTGGTGCTCAACAGGGAAAAATGTCACTTCATGGTGCAAGAAGGAATCATTCTTGGGCATAAGGTTTCTAGCAAGGGGCTTGAAGTGGATAAGGCCAAAGTGGAGACAATTGAAAATCTTCCTCCACCAATTTCAGTTAAGGAAATTCGCAGTTTTCTTGGTCATGCGGGTTTCTATCGGCGATTCATTCAAGACTTCTCCAAAATCTGTAAACCCTTATGTAGTTTGTTAGAAAAGGATGTTCCTTTCAAGTTTGATGAAGATTGCTTAGCTGCTTTCGAGCTCTTGAAGAAGAAGTTGACTACTACACCTATTATCACTGCACCTGACTGGGATGAACTGTTTGAGTTGATGTGTGATGCTAGTGACTATGCCGTGGGAGCTGTTCTTGGGAAAACGAAGAACAAGGTGTTTCATGTGATTTACTATGCTAGCAAAACTCTCAACGATGCTCAGCTGAACTACACTACTACAGAAAAGGAACTCTTAGCCATTGTCTACAGTTTCGAGAAATTCAGGTCATATTTGCTTGGAACTAAGGTAGTAGTCTATACTGATCATGCAGCAATTCGTTATCTGATTTCTAAGAAAGATTCAAAGCCGCGGTTGATTCGTTGGCTTCTTTTGCTCCAAGAGTTTAATTTGGAGATTAAAGACAGAAAGAGTACAGAAAACCAGGTGGCTGACCATTTGTCACGATTGGAAGACCTCGGTAAGAATGCAGGTGATAAAACTCTTATCAATGAATTTTTTCTTGATGAGCAACTTTTTGGGGTGCAAGATGAAGAACCATGGTTTGCAGATATTGTGAACTATCTTGTTAGTAATGTCATCCCTACTGAATTCTCTTATGCTCAAAGGAAGAAGTTTCTACATGATGTGAAGTGGTATCGTTGGGACGAGCCATTCTTATTCAGGCAAGGAGCTGATCAGATGATAAAAAGATGCATTCCTTATAGTGAAACTGAGGGTGTTTTGCAAGATTACCATTCCACCACTTATGGAGGTCATTATGGTGGAGAGAAGACAGCTACTCGAGTACTTCAGGCAGGATTCTACTGGCCGACTCTGTTTAAAGACGCTCATCAGTTTGTGTTGAGATGTGATCGATGCCAAAGCCCAAAGGGTTGGTAATATCTCTAGGAGGAATGAGATGCCTCTTAATATGCTGCTTGAAGTGGAGATTTTCGATGTGTGGGGAATAGATTTCATGGGACCGTTTGTTTCATCCTGCAATAATCAGTACATACTATTAGCAGTGGATTACGTTTCTAAATGGGTCGAGGTAAAGGCTTTACCGACCAATGATGCTAAATTGGTGCTGAGTTTTCTGCATAAGTAAATCTTCACGCGTTTCGGAACTCCAAGGGTAATCATCAGTGATGAGGGTACGCATTTTTGTAATCGCAAGTTCACATCCTTGATGGCCAGGTATAATATCAATCATCGTGTTGCTACTGCCTATCACCCTCAGACAAATGGCCAAGCTGAAGTTTCTAATAGGGAGATCAAGCGTATTCTTGAAAAAGTTGTAAATCCTTCAAGGAAGGATTGGTCGTTGAAGCTTGATGAAGCTGTTTGGGCTTACAGGACATCTTATAAGACTCCTTTGGGTAAGTCACCGTTTCAGCTGGTGTATGGTAAGGCTTGTCATTTGCCTGCTGAGCTAGAGCACAAGGCATATTGGGCGTTGAAGAAGTTGAATTTTGATTTGTCAGCTGCTGGTGAAAGAAGAATGCTTCAGATTAATGAGTTGGATGAGTTTTGGCTACAAGCTTATGAAAATCACAAGTTGTACAAGGAGAAGGTCAAGAGATGGCATGATAAGAAGTTGGTGCACAAGTCATTTGTGCCTGGCCAACTTGTTTTGCTTTTCAACTCTCGTCTCAAGCTTTTTCCAGGAAAACTGAAATCAAGGTGGTCGGGGCCGTTCACGGTCAAAACAGTGTTTCCACATGGTGTAGTGGAAGTTTTCGATAAGTCACCGGATGAAGCATTTAAGGTCAATGGTTAGAGGTTGAAACCGTATTTTGGTGAACGGGTGAATCGCGAGGCGGAAACCGCGATTCTTGTTTCAGCTGTTTAAGGAGTCAGGAATCACGTCAAGCTATTGACGTAAAACAAGCGCTTCGTGGGAGGCAACCCATGCTATGTTGTAAGTATTTTTCATTTTCTTTTAAAAAAAAATCAAAAAAATCAAAAAAATCAAAAAATCAAAAAATTCTGGCAGAAGGGAAGCGCACCCGCGCCCTAGCCACGCGCGCCCGCGCCCTAGCCACGCGCGCCTGCGCCCAGTTTCTGTCCAGGAAAGAAAAAAACGGGCGAAAAAGGAAAAAACCTCCCCCAATTCAGTTTTTATTAGTTTTTCCCCTTTTTAACAGAAAATTTACCCTCCCCTATCTCATATCTTACAACCCTAGCCTCTATTCTCATATCTCTCATTCTCTCTCAAACCTATACATACATATCTATACACATCTTTTTTCAATTCAATGGCTCCACCAAAGAGAGGCAGATTTGAGGGAAGTAGTAGCACTCGTCGTTCTTCTTCTGAGGAGGAGTCGAGTATTGGTATTGGGGGCGAGAAATTCACATCTCCAGAGGCTCAGGCTGAATTTACTCGTTTGTTGTCAAAAGCTGTGGCTAAAGAAAGGGGATTTTTGCCTCGACAGACTGATGGGCACTTGTTTAGCATGATTACGAAGAGGGGTTGGGAATCCTTTTGTGAAGCACCGGAGCCGGTCCCGTTGTCTATTGTGCGGGAATTTTATGCTAATGCTAAAGCCGATAAGAACGATTATAGTGTGGTTCGGGGATTTACTGTGGATTATACGGCAAAGGCAATTCATCGGGTTTTGAATTTGCCTAGGAGGAAGAGGGGTGAGGAAGACTGGTCTTTGAAGACTCGGGAAGATCTTGATCTCGAGTACATTCTTGGGGAGATGTGTGTTCCAGGCACGACTTGGAAGTACAAGGCTGGCACCACCGAGCCGATTACTTTTCCGGCTTCTGCTATGAACAGGTATGCGAGGGCTTGGAATTTGTTTATTTGTGCTAATATTTTACCTTCTTCGCATCAGCATGAGGTTACGGTGGATAGGGCCATTGTTCTGTGGGGTATTCTGAATGAGGAGTACATTGACCTTGGGGAACTCCTTCATAAGAATATTGTGAAGTTTTTGAAGGGTGGTACAACGGGGGCGATTCCTCATGCCTCCATTGTTACCAAGTTGTGTGCTGCTGTTGGTTTTCGTTGGTCTGAGGAGGAGCAGGTTCAGTTACCGAGTGCTCCTATCGATCATTCGACGATTGATAGGATGGAGGATTGGGATGGTGGTGCCCCGGATTACTATGGTTTGGGCTATACTCATCTTGAGGATGCTGAGGAAGCAGAGGCTCCACCTCGTGAGCCTGCAGCTAGGAGGGGACGTCCATCTCAGATTCAGCGTGAGGTGGATAGGTCTGGTTTAGGGGATGTGCAGTATAGGCGGTTGATGCGGCGCATTGATGCGATTCATGATAGTCATAGCTGCTTTGCTCAGGATTTGACTCAGGCTTTGAGTACTGCATTCAGAGCTACTGGAGTTGATATTTCTTGGCCTACTTTTGGAGTGGATTCTGTTTATCCACCGCCAGATACACCACCCGATGAGGGTGGTCCTGCTGATGATTAGGTATTCTCTGCATCTTTCCTTTTTATGACCATCAATGAGGACATTGAATACTGTAAGTTTCGGGGTGATAATTAAGGAATAGTAGTGTTAGTGTGTGTTCATATAGGATTCATATTGCATTTGTAGTTAGTTCATTCATATCTTTGCATGTTTATGTCGTATAGAGCATTTTGTTTGCATTAGTGTTTATATCTATTATGTGAGTCCATTTAGTTGCATTTGCATAGCATATTTCATGATCCCGTAGGATTTGACTGTTTCCGTTGGTGAGTCGATGTTGATGGGAGCGTGGTTATGATGAATAGAGGGCTGATTAAGTTTTTAAGAAATTGACTTGCATGCCAGAAACAATTTAATTACATAAGTCTCATTGGTTGCTTTTAGATTTGATCAGACCATGTTTTGTTTGGATGTTAGAATTTAACCGCTTGCTTATATTTAGAATGTATTCTATTCTCTTGAAATTGAAGAAGCACTAAAGTATAAGTTTGGGGGAAACTAGGGATTTCATGCTAGTTGTCAATAAAGGCTAGGCGTCAAATGGCTAGTAGCCGCTCATTGAAAAGATGAGTAGTCTAGGGTGGGATGAGAAAAAAGCAAAGTGCACTCATTCCGAAATTGTGTTAGAAGAGAAAAAAAAAGAAAAAAAAAGAAAAAAAAAGAGTTGTGTTAGTTGTTTATGCAGAATTGATCAGGTTGAGCTCTTTAATACTCGAGCAATTAAGTTCTAGGGGACTTTGTGCCTAGTGACCTAAGACTTTTCCGGTTTGGGATCCACTAACCTAACGCTCGCTACATGGGTATTATTGTATAAGCCTTTTGGGGTCTCATCCATTGCACGGTCAAATAAGCATGTGTATTGTGTTTAGTATGTTGTGTCGGAATAAAGCATGAATTCTTGTCTAACTCAAGTGGTTTATGGAGGTGTCTCTAAGTGGTTTCTTGTGTTTAGAGTATATTCTGTTTATAAGCTTGTGGTTGTTTTGGTGAAGAATAGGAAATGGTCTTGGTTTAGTTTGGGAGTATATTGATGAGCATTGCACACATATACGTTTCTGTGTTTGTATGGTTAGTATACGGGAATTTGGTCGAACTCTGTTTGAAAGATTGCATTCCTTGAGATGTTTTCTTGTTGATAGGTTATGGTTAGTCTGAGGGGATCGTTTGCATTAGCATATTAGTTGCATTCATGCATTGCATTATAGATATATAGAGTCTGTTTATGCTTGAGGACAAGCATCGTTTTAAGTTTGGGGGTGTGATAAGTGGATTTCATATTCACTTGGAACGTCCTAAATTGGCTTAAATTGATTGTTTGTACTCAAGTGCGTGGTGTTTTTAATGTGTTTTATGTTTGTTTATGCAGAGTTGCTTCGTCAGCAGAGAAGTGGAGTTTCTGTGGTTTGCAGTGGTGTTTTGAGCAATTCTGTGAAGGCCAAGTGGTTGCGGAGCGAGAGAGCGCAAGGAAAAGTCAAAGAAAATCAAAGTGGAGATTCTGGACAGAGACCAGGCGCGCCCGCGCTCGAGTCTGAAAAGGAAATTAGCTGAAGACCAGTCAACCCTACAGCCTATATAAACTAATGGTGGACAAATTCTGAGAGATACATTGAGTTACATACATACATATCCATCCACCGGTGAGGAGAACAAGAAGACGGCTGATTACGAAGATCTAGTTTTCATCTTTTCTTTGTATTCTTCTAATTAGGCGATACTTTGGATTCTCGTTGGTTTTGTGTTTCTTAAACTTTATCTCTAGTACTTTATTCAGTTTTCCAGACATATTTATTATCATGTTTTCATCAGAACCCACGATGATGAACAGTTCGATTATGAACTAATCGTTGTCGTGGGATTCTAACGGATTTATTTATGGATTTTAGTAGTTAATTGTTTTAAAGATGTGTGTGTGATGATTTGTTGATATCCTAGTTTGGTTGTGATTATTCTTCTTGGATGCGTAGCTAACATCTAAGTTGTTTGTTAATCTCTATTGATTGCGAAAGTGGATATAGAGGTTTAGAACTTGCCATGCTAGCATAGGTTTATGTATGTTTGTCATGCATGATTCGTAGGTGATTTTAACCATCTTACCTGCCCTATGTAATCTGAATGGATAACTTGCTCGTTAAACCGTTATGTTTTCAAATCTTATAGACATATAGGGTCTAAGCATAATTGGTGTCTGCCCAACTTCTATCTCTTTTGTGGATGTTTGAGTGGTTTGGTATACGTATACTGAAAGGTAGCGTGTACTGATTTCGTGTTATCCGATTAGTTATCACAACCGTCACATGCACTGATTAAAGACAAAAGGCTCTAGATGAAGTATTTAATGAAGTTAGGATCCCATGTTTTATTCTCATAAGTAATTCAACAGCAATCTTTAGTTAAATTTTAGTCTTGATAATTTGTTTAGTTAATCAAAACACAACTTTGATACTTGTCTTAGCATTGAACAATAGCCATACATTGTTGCATAAGTGCATAACTATAGTAACCAAAGCAGTCTCTGTGTGAACGAACTCTACTTATTCTTATATTACTTGTAACCGCGTACGCTTGCGTGATTTTGTGCGAACATACACTACCATCCGGAGAAGGCCAATGTGGTGGCCGATACCCTTAATTAAAATGAGACAGAGATGGATTCCGAATGATCGGGAATTAAAGGATGAGATTTTACACAAAACCCAAGTTAGTCCAACAAACTAGAAAGACAAAAGATTTCACCAACAAGCGGCTAGTGACATCCAAGACAGACAGAGAAAGTATGCGGACTAAGCCCGCGAGTATAGAGATAGTACTGCTATTGATAAGCTAAATGGCATGTTGATGGATGACAAGCATGTTTATGTTGGGGTATTTTTCTGTACAAACAAGATAGAGAATATGAGGTTAGAGATTCGTGATGCTAAAAGATATGCTCGTGGAAGGAATTAATGAGATTTGGAAAGAAAGGGAAGTTGAGCCCGAGATTCATTGGGCCATCTGAGATTTTTAAAACGCGTTAGGAAGGTGGCCTACGAGCCAGCCTTACCCCCCCAAACTTGTAGAATGGTCATAACGGGGTTCATGTGTCAATGCTACGTCAGTATACTATAGATGCCCGACATATGTTAGAGTACGAGCAGGTAGATATACAACCTGGTCTGACTTACAAAGAACAACCTGTGGAAATCACGGATAGAAAAGAGCAAGTGCTAAGAGACAAGGTTGCCAAGCTAGTGAGAGGTTTGTGGAAAACCAAGAGGTGGAAGAATCCACTTGGGAGTTAGAAAGTGCAATGGGAGAGAAGTACCCCCAGTTATTCCTAAGCTGATTCCGGGACGAAATCCTTTTAAGGAGGGGAGACTGTAATAACCCGAATTTTTGGTAAAATTAAAAACTTTTTTTATTATGATTAAGTGCATCAGTGAATAGTGAATTTGGTGGATGAATAGTGATTTTGAGGATTAAGAAAAATTTTCATGCCACCTATGTACGAGACGTAGTGTGGATATTCCGAAGTCATATTAGTGATCTACGGAGTAAATAAGTGTATGCAAAGATGATCGGAATTCAGAAATTCCAAATTTTATTTTGGTGTAATATTTGACCGGGCAGCGAATTATATATTATTATATTCAAGAAATGAGATATTAAATTTGAGGATTTGAGGATTTAATATTTTGGAATTTTATTATATTTGATTTGAGTATTCGAAGAAACGCGAGAACATTTTCTAAGAACAAGGAATAAAGAGGGAATAGATAAGGGATGTTGGAGTTAATATTGATTTAAGGGATTGTGCCACAGTGGAGTAATAAAATGCAACATATAAGCTTTAACGTATTGATTTTATTAAAAGAACACAAAGACGATCCAATTGGTGGAAGAAGAAAAACCAAGGTGTCATGCATGAAAGTCAACCAGAAAGCTAGTGGTGTATTTGCAACATTGGCAAAAATGGGGTTGTTTGATGAGAGGCCAACACTTGGACTAATGAGAGAGCAACAAGTGGACTAATGGGTGGTTAACAACACAAAAGAAAAGATGCATCCAAGTGAAAAAAAAACAAAAGTAAAGATGAGCAAGAAGCTCTCCAATCTGCCAACCAAGAACACAACTCAAATAAAAATTCATATCTCCACTTCTATCCATCCATAAATCACCATATGTTTACCGTAGCTTCTCCACTCCATGGGTAAGGTTCGTTCAAAATTTCATGACACACAAAGGGGTGTAGCCTAGTCAAATCCCTTCCCCAAGTTAAAGATTCCAATCTGCCCTGTTCCTGGCAGATTCTGCCACCGATCTTAAAACGCCCATAAGTAGCGCTTCAAGCATTCCCTGGTGATGATCTAGGACTCAAAAGAAATCCCTTGAAGATCATAAGGTGTGGTAAAAGATTTGAGAACGAAACTCTTATTTTTTGATTTTATATGATTTTTACAAGATGGTGTGTTCTAGGATGATTAGTTACTAACTTAATTTTCATATTTTGTTTCTTGATGGTTTGGCTTCCAAAGGATGTTCTAAGCAAGGTTTAAGAGTTGTAAAGTCTTTAGAGCACTTCTAAGCTTCAAGCCAAGGTATAAATCTTTGGAAACCCATTTGATGAATATTGTGTTTTAATGGAGTTTTGATGTGGTATGCATGTTTAGAGACATGAATCTATGTGGTTGTTATGAAAATGGAAAAATAAGTATTGTAGCTCCAAGACCTGTTGAGGCAGTGAGGAAGATGATGAATGGTGTATATGAGTCTTGGGTGTTGGTTGAATGCTTATTTGGGTTGGTTAAAAAAATTGGATTATTCGATTTTAAGCCGTCGTAATGCCCGATTTTCGGTAACTCTAAAAACTGCCTAGAATCCGAAAACCTAACTGCCCCTTTTGGTTCAGTGATGAACATGAGTGTGTAGATATTTGTTTCTAGTTTACGTGAGCGCAAGAATCATGTCAAAAGAGTTTACGGTTTATGAGATATGACCATTTTAGTGAAAGTGGTTCAAGGAATGAGATTGCAGAAATGTACCAACTTTGTGGCTATGTTTGAGACCCTTAAGAGTTGTTTTAAAATATGAAATTTTGTATCGAAGTGTCAAGGTCAGTTAAGAAAGTTTGTACGAAGGTTTCGAGTCCAAAAGATTATTTTTGGATTTTATAAAAATGTGTTAGCCGAGGTTGCGGAAGTGAAAACCACTAAGAACATGACTTAGAAACCAATGTTGTAAATGGTTAAGTATAACATGTATTCGAGGATCAATTTCGGACTAAACCTATGACTTAAGTAATTGTCGATTAACATGGACTTAGTATGAGCCTATATCGAGCTAGTAATGCCTTGGTTGTGTTTCGCTTACGTGTCTAAGCATTGGGTACAAGTGGATTATTCAGGGGATTAATCGTGCGTTTTCTTTGACTTTGTCTAGATTGTCCGACATCGTCGCGAACCCCTGTCACTTCTCGAGCATCAGGCAAATTTCTAAATCTATACTTTGAAGTATTGACTATATAACACTGCTTTTGCCATGTATAGAATTTGACAGTTTTGCGATATATCTTATTTCTTGTTGAAATGGATTTGACCTTTGGATTATATAAAATCTTTTGAGTTAAGTAGTTATGCACCGGTTTACCTGGTAGCTCTAAATATAAGAGCATATTCATTGTTTTCGACTCTAAATCGGGAGTCGGTATTTTGAGATATGTAGATAGCCGTGGAAACCCGGAGGGATTCCATCGGCAGAATACTATGTATTTTGAGGATTGTTATTCGAGTGTGACATCATTCGAGGAATGATATTTGCTTACTATATCTTTCAAGAAATGTTATTTGAGTATTATCTCGGTCAAGAAATATTATTTGAATACTATTTCAGTTATAAATGGTAATGGAAGGCATAACTGTTTTCGAAAGTATATTGTGATACTTGCTTTATGATTTAATTATGGGTTTCTAAGCTAAATATGGGATATTAGTTAGAAGCCAGGTTTTTTTAAAGGCCCTAGGTAAAAGGGCGTATGATTTTATTCTTTAGACCGATAGTAGTTATATTTTCTGTATATGTTAAAGATTATTTTCCGATAAAGATATCGGGCAATTATTATTCAATGATTATTTATTTAATGAATATTATTTTAAATATTCATTCAAGGTTTATTTATTTAATGAATATTATTTTAAATATTCATTCAAGGTTTATTTATTTAATGAATATTATTTTAAATATTCATTCAAGGTTTATTTATTTAATGAATATTATTTTAAATATTCATTCAAGGTTTATTTATTTAATGAATATTATTTTGAATATTCATTTAATCATTATTTATTTAATGAATATTATTTTTGAATATTCATTTAAAGTTTATTATTTAATAAATATTATTTGATTATTTATTAAATACTTTCAACACATTTTGAAAATGAGTAATATTATTTAAAGTTTATCCTCGACCTTCAATAATTACGAAGGATACTCTAACCTGTATTATTAATTATTTTAAATCAAAAAGAGGTTCCCAAAACACCGTTTTCCATTTAAATCTATCTTTTAAGAGGATTTAAATACTCGCTCAACTATCAAAAATATGGGAAACCTGATTTAAGTGACTGCTACTCATTTTAAACTCTCAACTCAAAACTGTCCGTCTCTGAGCAATTTAATTGCTGCAAGTCAAATGTTGTGTTACCACCTCAACGATCGAGGGGTAAATTGATGGAACAAGTCGATATCCATTAACACGCATCGCTTGGGAAATATTGGAGAATCTTCCTTTCCAACCTAGATATAACTACTTAGTGGAGTCGTATCAACAAGTATTACACTTGGGGAAAGGAGGACGATCTTTACGTTTCAGAGTCATGGATTTCATCCGAACTAGGAGTGGTGTAAGTGGTCCAGTTGCGCCGACCCATCCATTTTATTGCCCCAAATGGGCCGGGAGATCCGGGAATGCAGTAGACAATGCCAGGCTGTCGTGATTCTTCCATCTACATGTAGAGAACATATTTTTGTTGTACGACCTGCTACTGATCATAGTAAGGTTGGTACGACGGGCGCGGTAGCAACTCCTGTATTAGTTCATCATCCATTTTGGATAATTCTGCAACATGTATTGAAAGGGACTACGGATGACATCCTTGGTACAGGTTTACCGATCATGTTGGCAGGGGGTTCTGCAACATGTATTGAAAGGGACTAAGGATGACACCGTGGTATAGGTTTACCGATCATGTTGGCAGGGGGTTGAAAAGTGTTCAAAAATGAAGTTATAATAAATCCTTACAACTTCATCTTTTACTTTATGAGTTATGACTCTGATAAAACCTTACTCAGATTATATATGCATAAGTGGATTTTGGGTTACGGAACATTATATGAAATTTTCCTCGTAACTTCATCTTTTATATCATATGACTCTGTGGATACCTTACATAACATGAGTTATGGTAAGGGAGTTGTTTATACTGAATCACCTTATAACTTCATCTTTTAAGTTATATGTTGATATTCTGCTTACATAGCAGATATTTTTCGGAAAGGTTATATTGGTTTACTTTGAAACCTCATTTTTTATATTATACTAGAACTTTGTTCATAATATAGCAAAAGTTTGCAGAAATATTATGAAATGATATTTGAAATACAACAATGGTACCGTTTTTGGAATACATTCCGATAAGGAAATAATTTCAGTATCGAGATATTTTGACAAATTATTGTCTTATACCCGCTTTATTCTGGGTTGAGTTAAAGGCATGATTATGCCATACTTTAATTACCTTGCTGAGCTATCGCTCACTCTTGCTATTGTTTCATAAATATTATATAGCAGCGAAGTAGGATACCAAGGATTCGGCGCACATCCCTCAGGCGAGTGGCAAGCGTAAGGCAGTCTCATGAGCAGTTTCTAGCAGTGATCCTGGAAGTAGTGTGAACCAGTCAGATCAAGCTGGAGCTTTTGGTATTCATCTTATGTATAGATATGAATGGTATGAGAGGGTGGTGAGTATTACAAGGCTAAGTTGGTAATGTACCATTACTTAGGAGTTGTATCAGTAGCAAATTCAAAAGACATTTGGGTATTGTAATAAAGATTATTTATTCGGCAATGGTTGTATTTGTGTCGTTTCTGAGACTCTAACCTGTGTGTGTGTGATATATTCATTGTGGGGTCATAAGCAGATGAATTGTGTCTATTGTGAGTAAAGCAGGCAAGGCAAGAAGTAAGTGGATCGTGACTACTCTAAATCCCTGACCCCGGATTTGGGGCTGTTATAGTGAACCAGACCAGTTGCACCAGTTGTCAACACCTAAAAGATCAAGATGTTTATCGTCTCGGAAGAAGTTGATTTAAGTCTAAATCTGAAACATCCTGAAAGTGAAAAGAATATTACAAGGTATGTTTAGGTTTAAATGGAAGTACAAATCACTTGCTGAAAAAGAAAAGAAACTTCAAGGGTCAAAGTGAAAGAAGAAAAGATTCGATGGTTTTCTTTTTAGAAAAACCATCAAAGTGGATCAAATGAAGTTGAACAAAAAACCATCGAAGAAAAGCTTTTCCATTCGATATATTTTATTTAAAATCTATCGAATGAAGTAAAAACTAATCCTTTCGATAGTTTTTAAATAAGGAGCAGGTGAAAGATTTCTTCACTTTGTCAGGTTGATGAAAAATTGGACGGCCAGGATTATTCCACAAAATGGTTCGATTGTTTTTCAAAGAAGTCTACATTTTCGAGGATAAAGATAGTGTCTTCTTCAGTTGGTTGTCCGCAGTTAATCAAAAAAGACAGAAGAATTTAAGAGCTCAAGAACATAGACAAAAGAAAATTTATAGTGCCTTAATTTCTATAGTTTGTACTGATTACGATAACCTGAACTCATTGAAGCTAATCCTACGGATTAGATTTGTAGCACCCCTCGCGGTTTATATTTATAAAACGATATATTCCCCGACTCGTGTTTTGATTTGGTGCATTTGATTTCGAACTAGAACTGAAAGAATTATCCGCGAATGAAATTGAATAATTTGTGAGTATCGTATTCAGCCCCCCCTTCTACGATACTTTGGACCTAACAATTGGTATAAGAGCTTCTTGATTGACGTACAAATCAGATCCGGTGAATGAGACCAAAATCAAACAAGGCTTGAAAATTTGAAGCAAATTTTTTAACTTTCAAAATTTTTCATTTAATTGGAATTTCTTGAATTTTAAACAATTTGAAATTTTCAGAACCATGAGTGCTCCAAAGACAACTACTGGTATTAAAGTTCCCCCATTCACTAGAGATGATTTCAGTTTGTGGAAGATGAAGATGCTGTTATTTATCAAGGCATCTAATCCGTTGTATATTGGCATATTAGAGAACGAACCGTTTGTACCAATGAAATCAGTAGGTGAAACCACAACACCTGAAGGTACTAGAGTTCCTCAAAGTCATATCCCAAAGGAACCGTCTGAGTACACAGATACAGATAAGGAACTGATTTGATTGGATACAGGTTTGATGTTGATATTAACAGACTCCGCAGATAAGGAAATGAGCTATCAGTTAATGAACTGTGTAAGCGGGAAACAAATGTGGGATACCATAAACTTGATAATGGAAGGAACTGAAGACGTGCAGGAAAACAGATTGAACATCCTGACTTCTCAATATGAATCATTTAGGTCACTTCCTAGAGAAAGTATAACTCAGGTCTTTGAGAAGTATACTAAGCTGCTGAATGAATTAACCATGAAAGGGAAGACCTATCCTCTGAGAGAGACAAACAGGAAGTTCATGATGACACTGCCCCATCATGTAGAACACAAGTCCTCATCCATAAGGGAAAAAATTGACTTTACTAAGATGCCATTGGAAATGATTTATGGCAAGCTTAAGACTTATGAGATGGAGCAAGAACAAAGAGTGATAATCTACGGACCAGGGACAGTGGACAACAAGAACACTGCACTCGCAAGATCAGCTGCACTTGTAGTGGATGAACCAACAACTTCTGATATTCAGGTTCAAACCCCTAGAGCTGGAAAGGAAGCAATAATAGAGGCTGAAATGGATTCTGCAAATCTGGGTGCTGATGAAAGTGATTACTACACCCTAGAAGAACTTGAGCAAATGGAAGACAAAACCATGGCGTACTTAGCTGCAAAGTTTAGCCACATTCTTTTCAAGAGAAACCCTAAGTACAAGTTCAAGGGCTCAACCAGCAGATTTCAGAAGAGCAAGTATTCTTCAGGCTCTGGCTTTAAGGGAGGTTACAAGACTGGCATGATTGATAGAAGCAAATCAAGATTCTACAACTGCAATGAGTTAGGGCATTTTGCTACTGAATGCCGGAAGCCTCGTCAAGCAAGAGACAAGAAAGATGTCTATGAGAAGAAATATTCTTATGAGGATTTGAAGAAAGAGAATGCCAAGTTGAAACAACAACTGGAAGTCTTATCTGGAAAGCAGAAATGAAAGGCTTATATTGCAGAGGGAAAAAGTTGGGATGATACTGATTCAGATGAAGAGGAAGAGTATGTAAATCTTGCCCTAATGGCTGACTCTTTAGAGGAATCACCACAATCATCTTAGGCACCTATCTTAACAACAATTGACATGTCTAATTCTGAGTACAAGAAAACTGTTCAAGATCTTAGTGTAAAATTGTTTAATGTACACACAAGCATGCTAACATCAAAAATGGAAAATGCTAAACTAGCTCTTAAGATTAAAAATCTAGAATCTAAGAATGAAGAACTAATGCTTGTAGCTGTCACATTAGAAGATCTTAGACATAGGAATGAGTACTTAGAGAACAAGGTCAAGTGTAATGATGAGATAGAGACTATCCCCAGGAAGCAGATTTTAGACCTAGATTTGAAACTGAATGCATATAAGAACTCTACCCTAATTGCTAAGGAATTAATTGATACTCAGACCTTAGGGAATAAAACTGCTATAGGATTTGACTACAGCAAGAGAACTGGAAAGAAGATAGTGGAATTTCCCGTGACATCTTCAGCTGTCAAGAAGGATACTCCACATATTCTCAAGGATGTAGATTGTCCAGTTTTTGTTAAGCCTGTTTCAGCACCTTTTAATGAGGATGATCTAATCATAAGACAAGAATTTCTTGAGGAGGATTTAATGAAGGAAGCATAGATAAAGACTAAGTTGCCTAGGAAGTCAGTAAAAACTGAATTACCTAAAACTGATATAGGCAATGAGGTTAGCAAGGCTAAAAAGAACAGGAATGGGAAAGCTAGTGTTAATTAGAATATTGTTTCATCTTCTCCTATTGCATCTAGGAAGTTGTGCAATAATTGTAATTCTACTGGACACCTTAAAAATGCATGTAAAAAGGTTAAAGTAGAAACTGCTGTTACTTCTGAAATGCATAACATGTCTGACATGCCTGATCTTCATGAACCATGTGGAAAGAAAGAGTGTTTACTTTGTGCATACAATATCATGCATGCTTATTTTAAGTTGATGAATGCATCTAGTAGCACTAATATTGTAAATGATAAATCCATAGACAACATGAAAGTCAAACAAGTTAAGACTGACTTGAATGTTAGGAGGTTAAAGTATCTAAACCTTCAGGACCCAAACATGTTTGGGTACCAAAGTCCACTTAATCAATCTGTGATTGCAGGGTAAGTTTAACAATTCAAAGGTCGTGTGGATTCTGGATTCGGAATCAAACGAAACAATTTCGATCGATCCTCAAGCCTCTATATCACGTATCATATACGTACAGACCTCACCAGCATCAACAGATGTCTCAATACACATCAGAACCCAACATTTTATATTATATAAACAGAATAGCATGCATATCATACAAAATCGCATACATATCAGTCATGGCAGATTGTAAACATGCTATTATCAATAAAACAGTAAACATGTAAACGAATTAAACACAATTCGCAAGTAGCTCTGATACCATTGAAGGGTTTCGGGCATGAAAACGCAACGGAAAAACGCGTAAAAACAGAAAATAATGAAACCCTCCGCAGGATCCATGCGAACACGATATTTAATTCGTGAACAGAATTGTTTACCTTTAAGAAGCTTTACGATTTGGTTGATAGATGAAGGTCCTTTGCTATGATCACCACGTATCCCGCCTTGCGATATACGTCTCTAATCAGTCCACACGAACGCCCGATCGTCCAACGATCACCGGAGTTGGTACTAGCCAAAAACTGCCCTCGGAAATCTCTCTCTCTCTCTCTAGCCTCTCTTAGATGTAGAGCAGCCAGGGTTTTTTAAGAAAACCGTATTTTTCAGTTAACCCTAAAACAATACATCTTAATGTATTTATATGGAGAGAATTCTGGGCCTCTACCTAATCTGATTGGGCTTCCAAAACCCAATCTGATTATTAGTAGTATTATTTATTATATTCGAATTATTATATAATTAATCAAGTCCTACTTAATTAATTCAATAATTCAATATAATAATAATTCAATTAAATTCAAAATTTAATTAATGCTCCATTTAAAACGTTCTTTGTGTGTGACCCTTTAGGTTATTATTACGTTGGCAACAATTTTAATATCTCATAATAAAATTATAAACAATGAGCGACATCTAGTAATACATCATTGCTACCCAAGTAATAATAATAATTGGTGATCCAATTAAACCTTTAATGAATAATGTTCCATGTAATATAATCCTTTTAACCTTATATTATAGATTAAACTCGAGGCATGGTTTATGTCATCCTCTTCAACATTTAATCCCGGTTTACTTGATCGATGAGTGGACTATTAAACAAATCACAATTTGAGCATGGCCATGCATTTCATAGTCTCACTCAATCAAGAGACCAATAATATGACTCCTAAATAGGAGGGTTAAATCCTATATCTATCATTTATATTTCTCATATGATTCATGATATACCCAATGTCCACCTTTATCATTACCCGGTCAAAGGTAACTTTGAGTAGAATCAAAGTATATTAATTCTCATATAGAAATATAATGATTTCAAGTCTAAGGATCATTACACCATTATCATTGTGAGAATTGCTTATGACACTTGATAACATTTACCATGAAGAATTCACACGGTGTGTAATATCCGTGAATTTTATTATTTGATTAAATGATATATTTAATCTAAAATATTTATTTTGGAATATTGGAATATTATTATATGATATTTAGTGTGTGATTATGTGCTAAATGGTGAGTCAGAAGCCCCTTTCAAAAATTTCGTCATTTGGAATTTTCTTCAAATTTGAGCCGTTTTGATAATTCAAGGCCCCGTTGAAATTTCGTACATTCATTTTTAATTCTTCGTCTTTCGTATTCGAATCGTTATCGAAAGGGTTATGGGATTCTATTTAACCCTACCTATTTGATTCTGCAAATCAATTTCAATTTTTGATCCGAAAAAGGAAAAATCGTTCCGAACCCTAATTGCTTAAGGGGACGGATTTATCGTTCTATATCAATATTGAAGTTGTTATAGCCCTAGTATTCTTGAGCATTAGTTATATAATGATATATATCAATTTGGATAATCATCAACCTTTTTAACCCCTTATTTTTCGTAAAACGTGTTTTTGACCTAATTAGGGTTTTTAAACGATCTAACGAATCAATATCGATCCAAAAATGTTATTTGGGGTATTAGTTTTCCAGAAATATAAAAAGACAAACCAGACTTCATAACTCATAGCAAATCTTCAGCAATTACTCAAAAATCCGAAATTCCCAAAAATTATTTTTGTGTTCTTGATCTTCAATCAATTCGTTCTAAGTGTTATTGAAGTCCAAATTTGAAGTTCTTATACTCAAATCAAAGCTCCAAAAATCTAGTTTCAGAATCTTCCAACCTCATCATCATCTAGTAAGTATTCGATTTTATATTGATTTTACAAGTTTCGAATTATAACTAGGGTTCTTGATTCGATTTGGGGATTTTCATTCTGTTGATTCTCCGTTCAATTGGTTGCTTCTAACATGTTCCTAGGGTTCTAGTTAGCAAGAATCCATGCTTTAATTTCATGTTTATGTTCAATTTAGTCGGGTTTTGATTTCGGGTTTTGACCCGATTTCTTCTTTCGATTCGTACGTTCTTGATATTGATCTGACATTGTTTTTAATAAAGGGCTTTTATTGTAAGAGTTATAAGCTTCATTTTGGTATATTAATCTTTGAGTTTCATGTACGGAATAGGTAGATCGGGTTTCCGGCCGAGGTCGTTGCCGGAGAATTCTTTGAACGGATTCTGGGCACGATTCCGGCTAGGGACAGATGTTTTGATGTGTGGGTTTTGTTTGGCTTGAAAAGGCGAACAAAAGCCCTCTGGTTTGATTTGTGTTTGGACGGAATCGAAGAATTCCGGCGGCCGGAGACCGGCCGGATTCTGGAAAACCCAGAATCCGGTGGGTTGTTCTTGGCGACCCGGAATTGTTCTTCCCGACCCGTTTACCCGATTTTTCGACCCGGTTTCAATCTTCAAAACCCTAATTCATTTTCAGAAAACTGTTTTTGAATTTTATTTTTAAATTTAATTCGAAAATAGTTTAAAAACTTTAAAAATTCATATTTTTATTTTAAAAAATATATTTTAATATCAGAAAAATTCTGATAAATTATATTTATTATTTTAAATCCGAAAATTGATTAAACTTAATTATTTTAATTATTTTTAATTAATAATTAATTTATTAATTAATTGGTTAATTCTTTTAATCAATTAATTCTTAAAAATTAATTATTAATTAGATTTAATTAATTAAAAATTCAGTTTAATTATTTTCAAGCCTATTTAATTATTTAAAAATAGCTTGAGTATTTAAAGAGTGTCAATTAATTTTATTAATTGATTTATTTTCATTTAAATGTTTATATTGGATTTAAAAATCCGATTTTTGATTTAAAAATTAGTAATGACTTATTAAAATTCGAATAAGTTCCGTATGATGTTTTAAAAATGTTTATAAGTGCTATATGGTTCATATTAATTGTGTGTTGTGTTTTATAGTCTGTATATGCCCGTACTAGGGCAAATATCTGAGTTTTAAATATCGTAAACTATACCGGACGCCCGATACGTAACCGGTTACTTGTTTAAATGTGATTATTGGTTGAATAAGTGTCGAGAGTAGAACGAGAATAGTTAGACTTATTGTGATGAGTTGTTTAATTATAGAATCGAGTTCCCGGAGCAAGGGAAAGGGGAAAGTAGAGTGAGCAGAGTCGATCCGACAGCAGCTTAGACCAGGCAAGTATCTGTGCCCTTACTTGTGATAAAATTTATTATTGTCTTGATTACTTGAATACCGTTATCCCCAGAACAATTCAAATTATCAATCTTTTAACCGCATTTGGACAACTGATTCCATTTTCTTAGAGATTCTTGATTCTTTGATTTGATCTGCATCGGAAACCCTTATTTCCAATTCACTTGATTATTGTTTACCACCTATTGTTGTTATTTATCATCCTTTGATTATCATTGACAACCATTGATTATTTGACTTCCATCTTGACTACCGATTACGGTCATTGATTAACGATTACCAATATTGATTTCCTTATTGAATGAGTACACTGTACCATTGAAATTACTCCATGATTCTTTCTCGATCTTCGTTGATACTGAACAGTTGAAGCTCTTTTGCAATTACTATACATTCAGTTTATCTTATTGAGCATGTTATTGTTTATACCCTATTATAGATTTGGCATGTGTTTTTAAAAATGGACCAGTAATTGGTCGGGCCATATTTATGGTCGGAATAACTTAAGGCCCAGATTGGCCTGGGATCCAGTAGAGGACTATGACATGAGCTAGTCCGGGGTTGATGCGTGGCTGGCCAGCAGCACAACCTTTGATTTGAATAAAATGTATAAGCCAAATTCTAATTCTTTACTTCAATCATTATTGATACAAAGCATGTGTTAGCTAAATATTGTTGATTCTGATATCATAAATTCATATCCTTACAACTGTGATAGAAATGATTCGTTGATGTTTGCTGAGCAATTTTGGCTCACTCTTGCTTGTTGTTTTCTAACCCTATTCCAGTGAAGCGAGAGTATGAGTTGGCATAGCGTGACCGATAGTTCACCAGCAGCCAGGAGAGCCCCTCGAGTCATTGTTATTGGCAGGGTAGTTGTTGTTTTGCTTTTCTAGATTAATGTCTAGACTTGAACTTTAGTTGTGATGTAATAACTCTGATAAAACTGGTATTGTAATAATAAAAGATTGTAGTAGCTTGTGTTCATTGCCATAATCTGGATGCGGTCTTGGTCAAGGGGTAATTGTGTCTTTATATATATTATGCATGTGTTAAATAGTGTTCCGTTGGTCGGATGACTCCTCAAATCTGTACCCCGAGTTTGGAGGGCGTCACAGTTGGTATCAGAGCAACAGGTTATGGAATTTGAAACAAGTTAGGACTTAGGGTCCAGAATAACATAGAGAGTTAGGAATTCACGTAAGGATATTAGGAGGTCAACTAGGGATATTACGCGTAGTAATTAAATGTGGTTATAATTGCAGCCCCCTAGTTCTAGTTCAGACTCAGACCCTTCCGAGGATACGATAGCAGAGATACCTACACCCGTTGAGAGAGCAGGACCGTCTCGGCCAGTGCGATATCAGCCTATGCATCAGGACCCAGTAGTCAGGAGAGATCAGATACCTTGTCCTATTCCACTCCGACAAGTAGCCCCAGCACCAGTGTCTCAGGCATCAGTTTGTGGGCCTTTGTATCAGTTATGTGAGCCACCAGTTCCACACCATGTGTATCAGAGGGTGAGTAGAGAGAAGGAGTACCTTTATGGACAGGTTATGGAGATGGGTAGGATTCGTTCGATCGAGGCAGCCGCTGTCAGAGAGAGAGACAGACTTAGAGATCAGATGAGAGACATTCAGATGAGGTTTAGGGTTACGAGGACTTTGGTTGAGACTCGATTGCACGGATTAGCTTCTAGTCGAGAGGGAGAGACAGTAGCAGGGATGAGACAGATTTTGGATTATGCGATGAGTGAGATTGCAGAGATTTCAGGACCCCCGTTATGGCCGGCAGGAGCAGGTGATCTGTGAGCAGGTATTAGTAGCAGACAGATGTGACATGGATGTATGGTTTCTAGATAGTTAGTATATAGATGCATATTGTAGAATCAGCAGTGCACCGGGCTTATAGGAACGCCTCGGGTTGTTGTTGCATTTTTGTTGTTGTATTGCTGGTCGGCAGTTATGGTTCAGCCATGATATATTTTCTTTTGAAGCGTTCTACGCTTGTACTAACTCTATCTATATATATATGATAAACCTCTTTTATAGAACTATATTTATTCCCCTGTCATTCATTTCCAGCATCATAACTGTTATTCTACTTATTGCAACGAGTGTATCCATACACCGTTGAGAAGATCTGTAAACCTTCGAGATATCAATTGTGATCCTTCCTTCTCTTATATGAACTGTTTGATTAAGCCAATTATTGTTTATTCATCAGCGATATGGCTCCTAGACGACAAACCCGTTCAACTGATACCTCTGACCAAGAAGGTCAACAAAATACACCTCCCACGGGCCGCGTGGACCCGATGGTAATCCAGTTGTTAAATACCCTTACTCAACAGACTGCCGCATTAGCACAGCAGCAACGTGCATTTCAGCAACAACTCTTAGAACAGCAGCAACAGCATCAGCAACATCAGCATCAGCAGCATCAACAACAGCACCAGCAAGCAGCACCGGCAGTTACGTTCAAATCTTTCCAGGCAGCAAAACCTCCGGAATTTAAAGGATCAGCAGACCCTGTAGAGGCTAAGGCATGGTTGAAAGAGATGGAAAAGGCTTTTACCTTGATAGAGGTGACAGAGGATAAGAAGACAGAATATGCAAGCTATTTTCTGAAGAATGAGGCTAGTTATTGGTGGGAAACGAGTAGGGCTATGGAGCCCGAGGGATTGATTACGTGGGCAAGATTTACAGAGTTGTTTTTGGAAAGATATTTTCTGGACTATATGAGAGATCAGATGGAATTGAAGTTTTTGGAATTAAAGCAGGGAAGCATGACAGTGCCCCAATATGAAACAAGGTTTACGGAGTTGTCAAGGTTTGTTCCAACCTATGTGGATACGGAAAAGAAGAAGGCCAAGAGGTTCCAGCAGGGACTGAGGTCTTGGATTCGTAGTAAGTTAGCTGTATTGGAGTTGGACACCTATGCAGCGGTGGTCCAAAAGGCAATGATTGCGGAGACAGAGAGTGATTCTTACATGAAAGCGAGGGAGAACAAGAAAAGGAAAGCAGGGATACCCGATAAGGGACAGCAGCAGGGAAGTTTTCAAGGGCAAGCAAATAAGAAACTGGGATTTCAGCACGGAAGGAATACAAGTTTTAGGAAACCAGACACCGGAAACGTAGGACAAGATAACCGTCTACTAACCGGCAGTCAGCAGGGACTTTCTAGACCCCCACTACCAGAATGCAAGACATGCGGGAAGCGACATCTAGGGATATGCCATCGATTGAATGTCACATGCTTTAAATGCAATCAGAAAGGACATTATTCCCGGGATTGCAAGATAGGCATCGTGTGTCATCGGTGTAAGAAACCAGGTCACATGATTAAGGACTGCAGAGCACCAGCAACCGTGAACAATATGATTCGGGCAATTGAAGCACCCCCAGTTGTTAACGTCCAGCCGTTAGCCAGGACCTACAATATGTCAATGGGAGAAGCAGTGAGAGATTCCGACGTGGTGGCAGGTACACTTCTAGTAAATTCTATTCCTGCACAAGTGTTAATAGATTCGGGAGCGACGAAGTCTTTTATTTCTGAAACGTTTGCTCGTAGATTGAATTGCGTAATGAAACCTTTAAGTGGAGTGTTGACTATAGAGATAGCTAATCAGGATCGTATCGCGGTCAGTTCATATTATCCCCGTTGTGAGATAGAGATTTTGGGAAATCGTTTTTATGTTGACTTGTTACCTTTTAAGTTAGGTGAATTTGATGTGATATTAGGGATGGATTGGTTGACTGAGCATGATGCAAGTATTGATTGTAAGAATAAGAGGGTTACTTTGATTACCCTAGAAAAGAAAGAGATAATATTTAGAGGAGAGAAACAAAGAAAGAGGTTCCTGACGATGATTCAGGCTAAGAGGTTATTAAGGCAAGGTTGTGAGGCGTATCTAGCTTATGTGATAGATATAGATAAGGAAGTTTCTAAGTTAGAAGATATTCCAGTCGTAAATGAGTTTCCAGATGTTTTTCCGGAAGAATTACCAGGTTTACCTCCAGATAGAGAGATTGAATTTGCGATAGACTTAATACCAGGCGCGGAGCCAGTATCTAAGGCCCCTTACAGAATGGCACCAGTGGAGATGAAGGAATTGGCTGATCAACTGCAAGATTTGCTAGAAAAAGGAATTATTAGACCCAGCGTTTCACCGTGGGGAGCACCAGTACTGTTTGTCAAGAAAAAGGATGGAAGCATGAGATTGTGTATAGACTATCGGGAGTTGAACAAGCTGACCATTAAGAACAAGTATCCGTTACCTCGAATAGATGATCTGTTTGACCAGCTGAAGGGAGCGGTACATTTTTCAAAGATCGACCTACGGTCAGGATATCACCAATTGAAGATTAGACCAGACGACATACCGAAGACAGCCTTTCGAACAAGGTATGGGCACTATGAATTCTTAGTAATGGCGTTTGGACTAACGAATGCACCCGCAGCTTTTATGGACCTAATGAACAGGATTTTCAAGAGATATTTGGACAAGTTTGTAGTGGTATTCATCGACGACATCTTGATATACTCAAGGACAGAAGAAGAGCATGCAGACCAGTTGCGAATTGTGTTAGAAACGTTAAGACAAGAAAGACTATACGCGAAGTTTTCCAAGTGTGAATTCTGGTTGAAAGAAGTTCATTTCTTAGGACACGTGGTGAGCAGCGAAGGCATCAAAGTGGACCCAGCAAAGATAGAGGCAGTGAAAGATTGGGAGAGACCAAGGACACCGACTGAAGTCAGAAGTTTCTTGGGATTAGCCGGATACTACCGGAGATTTGTGCAAGATTTTGCGAAGATAGCTACTCCAATGACCAAGCTGACAAGGAAAAGCGAGCGATTCATATGGAACGATAAATACGAAGAAGGCTTCCAAGAGTTAAAGAAAAGACTAACTACGGCACCGGTATTGATGTTACCAGACGATCAAGGTCATTTCGTAATCTATAGTGATGCGTCGTACAAAGGATTAGGATGCGTACTTATGCAACATGACAAGGTGATTGCTTATGCGTCAAGACAGTTGAGACCCCACGAACAGAAGTACCCTACACACGATTTGGAGTTAGCAGCTATTGTGTTTGCTTTGAAGATATGGAGACACTACTTGTATGGAGAGAGATGTGAAATTTACACCGATCACAAAAGTTTGAAGTATATCTTTACTCAGAAAGAGCTGAACATGAGGCAACGAAGATGGTTAGAACTAATCAAGGACTACGACGTTTCTATCAACTATCATCCCGGCAAGGCAAATGTGGTAGCAGATGCATTGAGCAGAAAAGAGAGATTAAATACACTAATGATGACCAAAGAGTTATACAAGGAATTTGAGAAGTTAGAAATCGAAGTAATTAATCCGAAGGACGCGACGGAAATGATTTATACCATGGCGTTTCAACCTGAATTGTTGGAGAAGATACGGAAGTGCCAAGAGCGAGTTATGAATGATGATGTGAGTAAAATGACAGGTGAGGAAATATGTAGCCAACCGGACGACAAAGGGATCTTGAGATTTGCTTCTCGGATATGGATACCTAACGTAACGGAACTGAAAAGTGAGATTTTGCACGAAGCACATAACTCGAAGTATTCAATTCATCCAGGGAGTACGAAAATGTATCGAGATCTTAAGACGAACTTTTGGTGGCCAGATATGAAGAGAGAGATTGCGGAATGGGTAAGTAAATGCTTTACGTGTCAAAGAGTTAAGGCGGAACATCAGAGACCAAGTGGATTACTTCAACCATTGGAAATTCCCGAATGGAAGTGGGAACACATTGCGATGGACTTTGTAGTAGGATTGCCTAGAACAAAAGCTAACCATGATGCCATCTGGGTTATCGTGGATCGATTGACGAAATCTGCGCATTTTCTTCCGATTAACGAGAGATTCTCGCTGGATAAGTTAGTTCATATTTACATAAAAGAAATCGTAGTACGACATGGAGTTCCAGTATCGATAGTGTCTGATAGAGACCCTCGATTCAATTCAAGATTTTGGAGGAGTTTTCAAGAGTGTTTAGGCACCGAGTTGAGAATGAGTACGGCTTATCATCCGCAGACGGACGGTCAAAGTGAAAGGACAATTCAGACTATTGAAGATATGCTTAGGACATGTGCACTTGACTTTGAAGGCAGTTGGGACGATCATCTACCCTTGGTGGAATTTTCATATAATAATAGTTTTCACGCGAGCATCGGAATGCCACCTTACGAAGCTCTGTATGGACGAAAGTGTCGATCTCCGGTATATTGGGAAGAAGTTGGTGAACGGAAAATGATAGGACCAGAACTAGTACAACGAACAAAAGAAGTGGTTCAATTGATTCAGAGAAGATTGATAACAGCTCAAGACCGACAGAAAAAGTATGCGGATCTAGCCAGAAAGGATGTGGGATTCGAAGAAGGAGAGCAAGTGTTACTAAAAGTTTCACCATGGAAAGGATTAGTTAGGTTTGGAAAGAAAGGGAAGTTGAGTCCGAGATATGTTGGGCCGTTTGAGATTTTGAAGAAAGTGGGCGAAGTAGCTTACGAGTTGGCATTGCCACCGTATATGCAGCACGTTCATAATGTATTTCATGTATCTATGCTTAAGAAGTATCGACCAGATTCGAATAATGTAATAGAGTATGAACCCATAGAGGTCCAGGCAGATTTATCATATGTAGAACGACCGATTCAGATATTGGATCGTAAGGAGAAAGTACTAAGGAATAAGACAGTAGCGTTAGTGAGAGTTTTGTGGAGGAATCCTAAAGTAGAAGAGTCTACCTGGGAGTTAGAGAGTGAGATGTTAGAGAAGTATCCCCAGTTGTTTCCTTGATCTGATTCTGAGGACAGAATCCTATTAAGGGGGGAAGGATGTAATATCCGTGAATTTTATTATTTGATTAAATGATATATTTAATCTAAAATATTTATTTTGGAATATTGGAATATTATTATATGATATTTAGTGTGTGATTATGTGCTAAATGGTGAGTCAGAAGCCCCTTTCAAAAATTTCGTCATTTGGAATTTTCTTCAAATTTGAGCCGTTTTGATAATTCAAGGCCCCGTTGAAATTTCGTACATTCATTTTTAATTCTTCGTCTTTCGTATTCGAATCGTTATCGAAAGGGTTATGGGATTCTATTTAACCCTACCTATTTGATTCTGCAAATCAATTTCAATTTTTGATCCGAAAAAGGAAAAATCGTTCCGAACCCTAATTGCTTAAGGGGACGGATTTATCGTTCTATATCAATATTGAAGTTGTTATAGCCCTAGTATTCTTGAGCATTAGTTATATAATGATATATATCAATTTGGATAATCATCAACCTTTTTAACCCCTTATTTTTCGTAAAACGTGTTTTTGACCTAATTAGGGTTTTTAAACGATCTAACGAATCAATATCGATCCAAAAATGTTATTTGGGGTATTATTTTTCCAGAAATATAAAAAGACAAACCAGACTTCATAACTCATAGCAAATCTTCAGCAATTACTCAAAAATCCGAAATTCCCAAAAATTATTTTTGTGTTCTTGATCTTCAATCAATTCGTTCTAAGTGTTATTGAAGTCCAAATTTGAAGTTCTTATACTCAAATCAAAGCTCCAAAAATCTAGTTAAAGAATCTTCCAACCTCATCATCATCTGGTAAGTATTCGATTTTATATTGATTTTACAAGTTTCGAATTATAACTAGGGTTCTTGATTCGATTTGGGGATTTTCATTCTGTTGATTCTCCGTTCAATTGGTTGCTTCTAACATGTTCCTAGGGTTCTAATTAGCAAGAATCCATGCTTTAATTTCATGTTTATGTTCAATTTAGTCGGGTTTTGATTTCGAGTTTTGACCCGATTTCTTCTTTCGATTCGTACGTTCTTGATATTGATCTGACATTGTTTTTGATAAAGGGCTTTTATTGTAAGAGTTATAAGCTTCATTTTGGTATATTAATCTTTGAGTTTCATGTACGGAATAGGTAGATCGGGTTTCCAGCCGAGGTCGTTGCCGGAGAATTCTTTGAACGGATTCTGGGCACGATTCCGGCTAGGGACAGATGTTTTGATGTGTGGGTTTTGTTTGGCTTGAAAAGGCGAACAAAAGCCCTCTGGTTTGATTTGTGTTTGGACGGAATCGAAGAATTCCGGCGGCCGGAGACCGGCCGGATTCTGGAAAACCCAGAATCCGGTGGGTTGTTCTTGGCGACCCGGAATTGTTCTTCCCGACCCGTTTACCCGATTTTTCGACCCGGTTTCAATCTTCAAAACCCTAATTCATTTTCAGAAAACTGTTTTTGAATTTTATTTTTAAATTTAATTCGAAAATAGTTTAAAAACTTTAAAAATTCATATTTTTATTTTAAAAAATATATTTTAATATCAGAAAAATTCTGATAAATTATATTTATTATTTTAAATCCGAAAATTGATTAAACTTAATTATTTTAATTAATAATTAATTTATTAATTAATTGGTTAATTCTTTTAATCAATTAATTCTTAAAAATTAATTATTAATTAGATTTAATTAATTAAAAATTCAGTTTAATTATTTTCAAGCCTATTTAATTATTTAAAAATAGCTTGAGTATTTAAAGAGTGTCAATTAATTTTATTAATTGATTTATTTTCATTTAAATGTTTATATTGGATTTAAAAATCCGATTTTTGATTTAAAAATTAGTAATGACTTATTAAAATTCGAATAAGTTCCGTATGATGTTTTAAAAATGTTTATAAGTGCTATATGGTTCATATTAATTGTGTGTTGTGTTTTATAGTCTGTATATGCCCGTACTAGGGCAAATATCTGAGTTTTAAATATCGTAAACTATACCGGACGTCCGATACGTAATCGGTTACTTGTTTAAATGTGATTATTGGTTGAATAAGTGTCGAGAGTAGAACGAGAATAGTTAGACTTATTGTGATGAGTTGTTTAATTATAGAATCGAGTTCCCGGAGCAAGGGAAAGGGGAAAGTAGAGTGAGCAGAGTCGATCCGACAGCAGCTTAGACCAGGCAAGTATCTGTGCCCTTACTTGTGATAAAATTTATTATTGTCTTGATTACTTGAATACCGTTATCCCCAGAACAATTCAAATTATCAATCTTTTAACCGCATTTGGACAACTGATTCCATTTCCTTAGAGATTCTTGATTCTTTGATTTGATCTGCATCGGAAACCCTTATTTCCAATTCACTTGATTATTGTTTACCACCTATTGTTGTTATTTATCATCCTTTGATTATCATTGACAACCATTGATTATTTGACTTCCATCTTGACTACCGATTACGGTCATTGATTAACGATTACCAATATTGATTTCCTTATTGAATGAGTACACTGTACCATTGAAATTACTCCATGATTCTTTCTCGATCTTCGTTGATACTGAACAGTTGAAGCTCTTTTGCAATTACTATACATTCAGTTTATCTTATTGAGCATGTTATTGTTTATACCCTATTATAGATTTGGCATGTGTTTTTAAAAATGGACCAGTAATTGGTCGGGCCATATTTATGGTCGGAATAACTTAAGGCCCAGATTGGCCTGGGATCCAGTAGAGGACTATGACATGAGCTAGTCCGGGGTTGATGCGTGGCTGGCCAGCAGCACAACCTTTGATTTGAATAAAATGTATAAGCCAAATTCTAATTCTTTACTTCAATCATTATTGATACAAAGCATGTGTTAGCTAAATATTCTTGATTCTGATATCATAAATTCATATCCTTACAACTGTGATAGAAATGATTCGTTGATGTTTGCTGAGCAATTTTGGCTCACTCTTGCTTGTTGTTTTCTAACCCTATTCCAGTGAAGCGAGAGTATGAGTTGGCATAGCGTGACCGATAGTTCACCAGCAGCCAGGAGAGCCCCTCGAGTCATTGTTATTGGCAGGGTAGTTGTTGTTTTGCTTTTCTAGATTAATGTCTAGATTTGAACTTTAGTTGTGATGTAATAACTCTGATAAAACTGGTATTGTAATAATAAAAGATTGTAGTAGCTTGTGTTCATTGCCATAATCTGGATGCGGTCTTGGTCAAGGGGTAATTGTGTCTTTATATATATTATGCATGTGTTAAATAGTGTTCCGTTGGTCGGATGACTCCTCAAATCTGTACCCCGGGTTTGGAGGGCGTCACACGGTGGGTCTATCCAGTGCCATGTTCTGCTAACATGCACTTATGTCTTTGACTTTAGTATCACCATACTTATGACCAATGAGATGTGGTCATCAGTCAACAAACATACTAGTCTTAATGCATTATTATTGTCCTCAAATAATAATACTCGACTAGGGATCTCTTTAGGATTATAAACACTATTCATATAATCTCATTTCTAAGTCACATACTTAGAGATATAGAATTCATGCTTATATTCCAAGGACATTTATTATTCTAACATTAATATCGCAGTAAATAAAAACATAATAAATAATTGAAAGAAAATCCATAGAACATATTTATTAATAATCAAAATGTCTTCCCTAAGAACATTATAGTATTGTCTCTAGGGCACAAGTAGTAACAGTTTTTACTGCCAAGCTTACAAATATGCATGGTATTCCTTTGTTTCTTCAGAAGCTAGGGTTTGCCATTGCTAACAATAGGCATATAAACATTGGACGACTTGTGATTGATCAAATCATTTTGTGCATGGGACCACTGAAAGAGAGAACATGCATGGATGATGTGCTTTGTTTCTATCCAAGGTTCCTACAGCTAATTCTCAATGATGTGTTAATAGATGAAGAACGAGACATCTTTGAAGGTGAAGACACAATGAAATGCATGAAGATGAAGAACAATGCCATAACAGCTCTTATCAAGAAGAACCATCTTCCAGGGGTGCCTATTGTTCTCACAGAATATCTTAGAATGGTACCCCTATCACTTCTACCCCCACGGGAACAGGTAAATGAAGGTAATATTCCTCAACCTGTAGTGGCTCCACAACCTGAACCAATGGATGTAGATCCAGCGCCCTCAGTGGCCATTCCTTACCAAGAGGTTGAAAACCCACAATCTCTAGCCGTGGTCACAGAGCTTTTGCATGAGCCAAATGAAACAATAAACGAAGCTCCTACCCCTACTATGCCAAACATTCAGACATCCATGAGTGTAGAGGGAGATAGTGCCTTAGTAGCACCACATAAGGAGATACACCCTTCAACAACAGCTCTGCCTTCCTCTAAAAGGAGAAGAATAGAAACTGAGGCAACTGTTGATACTTCATTTCTCTCATCCAAACAGCCCTTTACTGATTTTTCTGATACTGATTGGGAAGCGCTTACCAAATCCATATCTGAACCCATAGCTCAATCTAGTAAGGAAGAATTGACGGAAGCAACTGGTGTTCCGACGATATTACGGTCAGGATCACTGGTTGAAGGTTCTGGATTGAACCAAGAGTCTTCACAGACGTCGAGAGAAGGTTTTGACCTAAATGCACAATCTAAAGGGTCATTGCCTAACTCCCCAGATGGAACATATCCGGATCCTACGGGTACAGGGTCTGATGTAGGTGCAGATCGGCAACTCGGTGACAATGAATCAATTTTAATTGAGGAGTTAACTGAGGAAAAGTCTTTACAGACTTTAGAAGAAGTTTTAGGATCTCTGCTGTTAATAGAGCCTGATTCTAGCCTCCTAGAGATTCAAACTCTAGATCCTACTAAGGATACATCATCTAAGGATACATCATCTAAGGATGATCAGCAACTTGGTATATCCAAGGACGGGGACTTGCGAAGCCCCATTGCACCACCGGTGACCTCCTTAAGGATAGCTACGGTGAATTCTGATGCAGGTACATATAGCAAGACCGGAATGAGTGAAACACAAACACTTACACATGGCCTGAGTGGGAAAGGAAAAATGAGTGAAACACCAACATAAACGTTGATTGAACACCTAGAGCCAAATGTGAGGAGTGACACCCAAACCCTAAAAAACATAGATGATTTGCTGCTACCGACAGACAGAGAGATACAAGTTCAATCCATTCTCAAGGAGATGACAGTTCATGATCGTCAAGGGAATCCATTATTCAAAGTCCCACTGCATTGAAGACATTCTCTGATCTTCCTGAAAGCTGGGGTTAAATCAAATGGTGCGTGGAACATACTAATCAATTTTATTGACAGAGGTACATTTGTGATTTTTTCGAACAGAGAACTTACACTGAATTGCAGGTGATTCTCATTAAGATCCAAAGAACTACAAGGTTAAATGAACTGCTCCGAGAGCATGTTAAGGAGATCTTAATGAAGGTCAGTCCAGAGATATCTGAAAACCCTCCAATGGTTAGATTCATGAAAAATGACTTGTTCAGAATCTGCTATCTGACGGAGGATAAACTGAAAGATTACCCAAACAACTATCTGATATCAGTTGAGAAGTATCTTAGATCCACTAGATTCACATCTACGGAGAAGGACAAAGCAGCAGACACTCTAAGAAGATATCTTATGGAGAATGTTCCATATTATAGGAAGAGAGTGGAAAGAGGATTGGAAGTGCATCCCAGACTACCAAACATGCCAAAGCTAAATCAGAAAGATGTTAACACTGCATGGTTGTGGGCTGGAGTGGGTCAAAAAGTTGAATATATTGGAAGACACATCAGAGGAGCAATCCTTAAACCTTGAGAACCACTGTACTATCTATCTGTGATTGATTATCAAGCTGCTAACTCCAATCCAGTAGTTGAAGAAGGTGGGATTGGGATGGACTGAAGAATGAAGCAAAGAACAAAAGAACAATCTGCTCATACCTCGAGGATATGGTATGTATTCTTGAAGTCCGTAAACAGGTCACGGAAAGAAGTTTATTAAATATGTTCAAGCCTCCGTGACAAATAAAGAAACAAGACTTTCAAGACTCTAGAAGTATTTGAATGATTAAGAGTTAGTACCATAGGATTCCAGTGATTATATTGAAGCAACCAGAACGACAAATGACTTATCAACAGCATTGAATTGAAGACATGGAAGTATTGATCGAGTGTTAGTCATCTGTGAACCAGACCAGTTGCACCAGTTGTCAGCACCTAAAAGATCAAGATGTTTATCATCTCGGAAGAAGTTGATTTAAGTCTAAATATGAAACATCCTGAAAGTGAAAAGAATATTACAAGGTATGTTTAGGTTTAAATGGAAGTACAAATCACTTGCTGAAAAAGAAAAGAAACTTCAAGGGTCAAAGTGAAAGAAGAAAGGATTCGATGGTTTTCTTTTTAGAAAAACCATCAAAGTGGATCAAATGAAGTTGAACAAAAAACCATCGAATGAAAGCTTTTCCATTCGATAGATTTTATTTAAAATCTATCGAATGAAGTAAAAACTAATCCTTTCGATAGTTTTTAAATAAGTAGAAGGTGAAAGATTTCTTCACTTTGTCAGGTTGATGAAAAATTGGACGGCCAGGATTATTCCAAAAAATGGTTCGATAGTTTTTCAAAGAAGTCTACATTTACGAGGATGAAGATAGTGTCTTCTTCAATTGGTTGTCCGCAGTTAATCAAAAGAGACAGAAGAATTTAAGAGCTCAAGAACATAGACAGAAGAAAATTTATAGTGCTTTAATTTCTATAGTTTGTATTGATTACGATAACCTGAAATCATTGAAGCTAATCCTACGGATTAGATTTGTAGCACCCCTCACGGTTTATATTTATAAAACGATATATTCCGCTACTCGTGTTTTGATTTGGTGCATTTGATTTCAAACTAGAACTGAAAGAATTATCCGCGAACGAAATTGAATAATTTCTGAGTATCGTATTCAACTCCCCATTCTACGATACTTTGGACCTAACAAATATCAAGATCAAGAACATATAAACCATTAAATAAACATGCAACCCCATAGGTAACATTATTCAAACCAAAGGAACAACTATTGTTCTCAATTGTAAAGGTTAAACCTTTCTTGTCCAATAATTTATGCATATACATCAATACAATATTCATGTTATCATAAAAACAACACATCAGTTATGACAGTCACAAACATGTTTTCATCATCAAAACAGTAAACATATAAACGAATTAAACACTTTTCACAAGTAGCTCTGATGCCATTGAAGGGTTTCGGGCATGAAAACGCAGCGGAAAAACGCGTAAAACAGAAAAATTAACGAAACCCTCCGCAGGATCCATGCGAAAAACGATATTTAATTCGTGAATAGAATCGTTTACCTTTTGAAGCTTTACGAATGACTGACTAATGGAGGTCCGTTGATATGATCACCACGTATCCCGCCTTGCGATATACGTCTCTAATTAGTCCATACGAACGCCCGATCGTCCAACGATCACCAGAGTTTGGTACTAGCCAAGAAGCAACCTCAAATCTCTCTCTCTCTCTCTCTCTCTTTCTCTCTAGCCTCTCCTTGATGTAGAGCGGCTAGGTTTTTTTTTTTTATAAAAAAAACAATTCTGAATGATCAACCCTAAAATAATACATCCTTATGTATTTATAGAGAGAGAAGAGTGGGCTGAACCCTAATCAGATTGGGCTTCCAAAACCCAGTCCGATTATTGGTGGTATTATTATTAAATTTGAATTATTGTTTAATTAATCAAGTCCCACTTAATTAATTCAATAATTCAATATAATAATAATTTATTTAAATTCGTAATTTAAATAAAGCTCCATTTAAAACGCTCTATGTGTGTGACCCTTTAGGTTATTATTACGTTGGCAATAATTTTAATATTTAATAATAATATTATAAACAATGAGCAGCATCTAGTAATACATCATTGCTACCCAAGTAATAATAATATTTGGTGATCCAATTAAACCTTTCGTGAATAATGTTCCATGTAATATAATCATTTTAACCTTATATTATAGATTAAACTGGAGTCATGGTTTGTGTCATCCTCTTCATCATTTAATTCTGGTTTACTTGATCAATGAGTAGACTATTAAATAAATCACTATTTGAGCATGGTCATGCATTTTATAGTCTTACTCAATCAAGAGGCCAATAATATCACTCCTAAATTAGTAGGGTTAAATCCTATATCTATCATTCATATTTCTCATATGATTTATAATATACCCAACGTCCACCTTTATCATTACCCGGTCAAAGGTAACTTTGAGTAGAATCAAAGTATATTAATTCTCATATAGAAATATAACGACCAATGAGTAGAATCAAAGTATATTAATCCAGTGCCAAAATTTTCTAACATGCACTTATGTCTTTGACTTTGGTCATTATATTTCTATATGAGAATTAATATACTTTGATTCTACTCAAAGTTACCTTTGACCGGGTGATGATAAAGGTGGACATTGGGTATGTTATGAATCATATGAGAAATATGAATGATATGTTAGTATTAGTGCTCTAGAGATAATACTTTCATGTTTTAAAGAAAACATTTTATTATTATAAATTATGTTTTATTGATTATTATTATTATTATTATTATTATTATTATTTTATGTCTTTATTTACTGCATTATAAATGTTAGCATAATAAATGTCCTTGGAATTATGATACGTATTCGATATCTTTAAGTATGTGAATTAAAAATGAGATTATATGAATAGTATCTTTATTCCTAAATATCCCTAGTCGAGTGTTATTATTTAAGGACAATAATAATGCACAAAGACTAGTATGTTTGTTGACTGATGACCACATCTCATTGGTCATAGGTATGGTGATACTAAAGTCAAAACATAGGTGCATGTAAGAGTACATGACACTGGATTGACCCGCCGCGAGATTACACATGTTAATAGTGTCATAAGTAATTCTCACCGTGTTAATGGTGTAATGATCCTTAGACCTGAAATCATTATATTTCTATACGAGAATTAATATACTTTGATTACATTAAAAGTTACCTTTGACCGGATGATGATAAAAGTCGACATTGGGCATATTATGAATCGTAAGAGAAACATGAATGATCTAGATGGGATTTAACCCTCCTAATTTTAGGAGTGATATTATTGGCCTCTTGTTTGAGTGAGACTAAGAAATACACGGCCGTGCTCAAATGTTGATTTGATTTAATAGCCTACTCATCGATCAAGAAAACTAAGATTAAATTAATAAACCAAAATCGAAACCCCTCCGCAGGATCCATGCGAAAACAAAAGATTTAATTCGGAGATTAGTGTTTTACCTTAAAATGCTTTAAAAATTCATCAATGGAAGATTAATGGAGATCCAAAGCTTGTTCAATCACCACGTATCCCGCTATCGCGATCTACGCTCTACGTTATCCACATGAACGCTTTTCTTGAAGGATTGATGTGTACTAGCACCCGAAAACTGCTTATTTCTCTCTCTCTTTTCTTCCTCTCATAGACGGCTAGGGTTTTTACATATAAAAACGTTTTTCATTAAATAAATCAACCTCTTAGAGAGTTTATATAGAGAAGAATAAGCTTTATTAATTATAATCCAATTATAATTAATACTAATCCGAAATTTCAACTTATTATTTAATTAAGTCTCACTTAATTAATTAATAACTTATTTCGGTCCTTAGCAAAGACGTTAAAAGGCTTATTAGGGATCTCCCCGAAGGGGATTTCTCTGGTATCTCGTCTCAGAGGTACAAAGAGTGCTAGGCGGGTAATAGATCCAATGAGGTCCAGCATGTAGTCTAGTCTCTAGAAGGTCATAGTGGCCTTCGAAAGAGGGAGAAATCCCGCTTGCTTATTAACTTAGCAAAAAAATAATAATTTAATAACTTATTTCGGAATTAGTTTCAATAATTCCCTTTCTATTTAAGTAATTAATTAAGTCATACTTAATTAATATTATAAATAGAATGAATTACTTATTTAATTGAAATTCATAATTTAAATTATTTCTCTTACAAGCGTTCTTTGTGTGTGACCCTGTAGGTTATTATTACGTTGGAAACAATTTTAATAACTAATTAAAATTGTAAACAATGAGCGGCATCTAGTAATACATCATTGCTACCCAAGTAATAATAATTAAATCGGTGATTCGATTAAGCCTTTCGTGAATAATGTTCCATGTAATATAATACCTTTAACCTTGATATTCTAGATTAAACTCGAGGCATGTAATGTGTCATCCTCTTCATAATTTAATCTTAGTTTTCTTGATCGATGAGTAGACTATTAAATCAAATCAACATTTGAGCACAGCCGTGCATTTCTTAGTCTCACTCAAACAAGAGGCCAATATCACTCCTAAAATCGGGAGGGTTAAATCCCATCTAGATCATTCATGTTTCTCATACGATTCATAATATACCCAATGTCCACTTTTATCATCACCCGGTCAAAGGTAACTTTTAATGTAATCAAAGTATATTAATTCTCGTATAGAAATATAATGATTTCAGGTCTAAGGATCATTACACCATTAACACAGTGAGAATTACTTATGACACTATTAACATGTGTAATCTCGCGGCGGGTCAATCCAGTGTCATGTACTCTTACATGCACCTATGTTTTGACTTTAGTATCACCATACCTATGACCAATGAAATGTGATCATCAGTCAACAAACATACTAGTCTCTGTGCATTATTATTGTCCTTAAATAATAACACTCAACTAGGGATATTTAGGAATAAAGATACTATTCATATAATCTCATTTTTAAGTCACATACTTAAAGATATCGAATACGTATCATAATTCCAAGGACATTTATTATGCTAACATTTATAACGCAGTAAATAAAGACATAATAAAATAATAATAATAATAATCAATAAAACATAATTTATAATAATATAATGTTTTCTTTAAAACATGAAAGTATTGTCTCTAGAGCACTAATACTAACAATCTCCCAGTTTCACTAGAGCCAATATACCATGTATCCAATACATTTGGAACTAGTGTGACTTACATGCTTCTGCTGCGACAAAGCCTTAGTCACTGGGTCTGCAATATTATGAATAGTATGCACTTTACATATAAGTATATCTCCTTGATCATTAATCTCATTAATAAGGTGATATCGCCTTAGTAAATTCCCAAACAACCTCTTTGGCTATTTCGTAAGTATCAATATACTCAGCCTCGATTGTAGAATCATTTACGGTTCTTGTTGTGAACTATTCTAGCTCACAACACACATCTATTTAGACAAAACACGGATCCAGACTAAGACACAAAACAATCATGTCTATCTGGAAACTAGCATCAGTGTAACATTTTACATCCAGCTTCCCATCTCCTCCATATACCAAGAATGAGTCTTTAGTCCTCTTCAAGCACTTAAAAATATTCTTGATTTTTATCCAGTGACCATCACTTGGATTAGACTGGTACATGCTCGTCATGCTTAAAGAATATGAGACATTAGGACGAGTACATATCATCACATACATTATGGAACCAATTGTCGAAGCATATGGAACTTTACTCATATGATCCTTATCATCCAATGATTTAGGAAAGTTTTCCTTTGAGATCACTATCTCATGAGACATAGGGACATTTCCCTTTTGGCCTCTTTGCAACCCTACGGGTGCAATACATTGTCAATGTATGTACTCTGAGTTAAGCCGAAAAATATTCGTGATCTATCTCTATAGATCCTGATCCCTAAGATATAGGACACATCTCTTAAGTCTTTCATCAAGAAACTATTTCTCTACCAAGTCTTAACAGTCTGTTGAGAAAGAATGTCATTCCTTATTTGTAATATATCATCTACATATGATACTAGGAATGCCACATGGCTTCCACTAACCTTCTTGTAAACACACGGTTCATCTTCATTTTGAATAGAGCTAAACTATTTGACTGTTTCATCAAAACGTATATTCCATCTCCTCGAGGCTTACTTTAATCCATAAATGGATCGACTTATCTTATAAACCATTCTAGCAAAACTTGGATCTACAAAACCTTCAGGATGTGTCATGTACACAACCTCTTCAACGCTCCCATTTAAGAAAGTAGTCTGGACATCCATTTGCTAGATTTCGTAGTCATAGTAAGCAAGCAAAATCCTGATGGACTTGACCATTGCCAATGGTGAGAAAGTTTCATCATAGTCAATACCATGAATTTACTTGAAACCTTTTGCCACTAGTTGTGCCTTATAGGTCTGTACATTACTATCCATGTCAGTTTTCTTCTTGAAAACACACTTGCAACTTATAGGTTTTACCCCTTTAGGTGGATCAACCAAAGTCCATACTTGGTTTTTCATACATGGAATCCATCTTAGATTTAATGGCCTTCTGCCAAATTTTAGATCTTGGAATGTTCATAGCGTCTTGGTAGGTCAGAGGCTCATTATCATTATTCACAAGCATTACATCACCATCCTGATTCAAGAGAAATTCATAATATCTATCACACTCATGGTGAATCCTACCAGACCTACGAACAACCTGTGTTTCTTGAGCAGTATTGTCATTAACATTTTCTTGTACATTATGCTCTTGTTCCAACTTCAGTTCAATGTTATCTCGTGGTTCTCGATCCTCATCGAGATCTATTTTCCTCCCACTATTTCTTTTATAAAAAAATTATCTCTCAAGAAATATAGTAGTCCGAGTAACAAACACTTTGTTCTCTGGAGGATTAAAGAAGTAATACCCCTTTTGTTTTAATTTGGTATCCCACAAAATTACATTTATCTGATTTTGGTCCTAGCTTGTCAGAGGTTAAACGTTTCACAAACACTTTGCATCCCCTAATTTTCATAAATGACATGCTATAACTTTTCTCAGTCCACATCTTATATGGTGTCTCCTGAACCATTTTAGTAGGAACGCGGTTTAGTGTATATGCACCTGTCTCTAGGGTATAACCCCAGAAACTTATTGGAAGATCCATCGCATTATGTCCAACATAATGTGATTTCAGCTCTTAGAAACTCCTTTCATTGAACCTTTTTTACTCCAGCTTAATATTCTTTGAACTTTTCAAACAATTCAGATTTGTTCATCAAAAGATATCTATATCCGTATCTACTGACATCATCAGTTAGCGTTATGAAGTAGTAAAATCTATCTCCTACCATCGTACGTATATGACCACATACATCACCATGTATAAGTCCTAATCGTTCGATGGCCCTTTCACCATTTTCAGTAAAAAGGACTTTTGTCCTTTTGTCAAATAAACCAAGATTCACATTCTTCGTATGATTCATAATCAAATTTATCCAATCATCCATCATTATGTAAATTGGAATGTGTTTCTTATAATATGGCCTTAATTAAAGTGGCAAAGGTAATGTTTGATTTGAGTCATTTTAGAACATATAAATTGTTAACTAATTGTGCAACATCATTAACCTTTTCATTGAAATGTAATAAACAACAATTGTTATATATCCAATTAAAATGAAAAACCTTTCTTGTCCATACAAGAAACCTATAACGACTCAGAAAAACGCTTGTACAATATTAATATTTAATAATATTTGAGATCTATGATATGTGAATATTGTGTGAAAGGTGGATATTTGAAAATGTGATAATTAGATGTTTACTTGGTGAATGGTATGGATTAAAATATATGTGTATGCTTTTAATTGCATTTTATATGAATTTCTTATTAAAAATTAGTTCCTTTTGACCTTCCGGGAATTTTATAAAATCATCGGAGATTCCTTTTATTGTGAAATCTTTTTCGCAACCTTTATTTTATATTCTATTATTTTCTAAAATTAATGGAGGAATTTATTTTTGGCTTTAAGGATTTAAAAACGATTTTATGAGTTAAATGTCATTTATGTGATCTAAACTTTGAAAATTCATATTTAATTCAATTTTGATCATAAAAATATTTTAAAAATATGTGTGAGCTCGTAAATTTGTATTCTCTGTTTTAAAAATAAAATTTTGATTTTTAGATATTATTTTCATTTTATTTCGGATTTTAGAAAGACATCATATTGGTTTCTTTTTTTAAAAAATAAGATTTTTAATTGTTGAATTACTGTTCTGCCCCTGGGCTTATAAAACCCCTACAATCACCCCTTTTTCTACTTACCGTTCAACTCTCTCTTCTCCATTCTCTCTCGATTTTCTTCTCTGTAAATCCTCTCTCTCTCATTCTCTCAAATATATTGATGTATATGAGATTATATGTATATGTATATGCGCGTATGTGTATATGTCTATGCGTGTGTATGGCTGAGTGTTTGTGGGTGTGCGATTCGATTTGCATGCAGAGGTTTATGTGTGAATCGATCGTATCCAATCCCGAAATCATTGATTATGTGACGATTCTGTGTTACAGTATATTGTTCGATTATTATTGGCGAGGTTTGTGAAGGAAACCCGAATTTCTGGGCTCCTCCAAATCATGCCGTCGTCGACAATGAGCTCCGGCGAGCCGACGGGGACGATGATGATGCTTTTGAGGTCCGATTCTTGTATTAATGATAGTATTTAGTTGAAAGGGTTGCATGTTGAAGAATCGAAATGCATGTGTGTATTTTCGATTTTCCCCTTTGGTAAAATTAATTTGAAACTTGTTGGTATTAATGATTGATTGTTAATCTCAAGTTTATGGTGATTGCATGTTAAATTATTTGTGTTAAGTTTAGATAGTTCGGATTATGTATGTTGGATATTGGATTTTAGATGTTGAAGGTTTTGATTTGGGGATTTTTGTGAAATTCAAAGTGTAGGGATTGTTGATTAGTTAATTGTGGTATTTGGTAATTTCATGTATAGAGTTTTAGTAATTTCTTGAGGACATGAGTTTAATTTGTAAAACCTTTTCAGCTAAGGAGGAGTTTTAGTTTTGATATTGGATGATTGGTTGTAGTAGGGATTTTGTTGTGGTTGGTTTTGAATAGACGAACATCATGTTGAGATGCCAGAAACTGCCTGTTCTGTTTTGACTATTTGCGAATGGTTGCTGCCTGTTTTAGACAGAGAGTCTAGGATGAAACTGTTCTAATTAGAGTCTAGTTTGTGCACGCGCAAACCTTGTATCGATAGAGTTAACGAATAAAAAGTTATGCTTGTTTTACTAAAAGTTGCGCATCAGGAATTTTCTGTGCTTCAGTACCTAATTTAAACAGTTCATTTTTAATCTAAATAAATTGTTCTGAAGTTGAAACTTTTATGCTAAGTGGGATTAGTAATCAGGAAGTAGCCTGTCAAATGTGGTATTTGTTTGACTATACCAAGTGTGGTATGATATGAAAGTCAGATTATATAGTTTTATATATTTATATAAAGGGAGTATGTTATGTGTACTTAAATGGTGATGTGCGCTTAAATGAGTTGTTGCCTATTACATGGTTGTAAATGTTATGTGATGTAACTATTATGTGTTTACGCGCTTAGGATGCGTTGGGTAGTTTAGAATAAAGGTTAGCGTCTTATAGAGAGCATACTAAGATAGAATATATTCTTTTGTAGAGTCCAAGGAAGTGGAACTTAGAGATAAAGGAAAGACCAAGGTGGAGAACCAGTGATTTCTCATTACCCCTTTTTGCTACTTAAGGCAAGTAATACTAACTTGCTTTCGTATTTCGATTCCATTCGTTCATTTTGACATATATGAATTGCTATCTTGCTTTGATATACTTTTAATTCTGAAAACACATATTGTTCATTGGTAACCCTTATCTCTGTTCATATACCATGTTGTTCTGTACACCCTACTTTGTTTAGTTTTCTTTACTTGAACCTTTATACCCTGATTATATCACTATATTAAAGCTCAATAACCTTTGATTCTATAATCTGAAGTTGATCACCTGCTTATGCATTCCTTTTATACCTGAAAGTGAATATATCTGAACCTTCATTCTAATACATTTACAAAATGTACCTGATGACATTTACTTCTTGTTTTCCCATTTATAGAAATCCAGATTGATCATATTTGAACTTATTCAATTCCCAAAAGACTCTTTTATATACAAACATTATAGACACAACACAATGTCTTGTGAACCGTATCTTGCTTAAACTCTTTTCTCAGACCTTATCCTTATCCTTTGATTATAATTACATTTTAACCTGAGATTCTATTGCATTAGATTTGAACTTGTACCTATGAATCACATACTTACTTGAAATTGAGAATACATGAACCTTCATTTGAATACTATACAAACACACATCCAATGATTTACAAAGGATTTCTTTCATAAGAAAGGTTTTAAAAGAAAGGAAGTTTCAAAAATTTTAATCATTTGAATTCCGAATTATGATTTCCACGGATTTCTGAGTTTGGAGGCGTAAGAGGCCGAGTGACGCCGGCCCATCACTTTTTAATTATAATAAATGGACTAGGGATGGACTAGTCTAAAGGCCAATGTGTGCCTATTGGGACCCAATATAATGACCAGAGGGACTGTGTGTCCGGTATGGGGACATTACGTGGCTGATCACCCGTATTGTCCGGTGCGTTGTGAAAAATCTCCAAATTACTTATTGGTTTTCTGGAAAACAGATATCTTGATAATGAAATTGGTTTACCCTTTGAAATTGTATATTCATTTCATTGTTCTGATAATCTATTGATATGGATTCTGCTATACCCATGTCATACGTATTGATATTGGAAACTGTTTCACAGTGGATAACTATTTGGTTATATTATTACTTGCTGAGCATTTGGATCATTCTTTTTCCCTATTCTAACCCACAGTTAAACGAGAAGATGGTACACACTTTTCAGACAGCTAGGAAGTCTTCCTATAGGGTTGTTTTTGGGATGCCAGCTCAGGTAGGTGATGACCACTTGTAGAAGGTGTTCTGTAAGGAGGGAACTTAGAACTTCTAAGACATGGTTGTAATAAATTTTGAGACTTATGTTTATGTATTAATGAATTAGATAGTGGATGCTTGTTTCACACCATTAATTGTTAAAGATCCAGGGTAGAGTTGGGGTCGCATCTGCATACTTATATTATTGTTTACGAGTTTAATTGTATAGAGGTTGTAGTGACTTCCCGATCATGACCCCAGATTGGGAGGGCATCACAGGTTGGTATCAGAGCGGTCAGTTTTGGTCACTGAAACAACCCAGGATTAGGATCCCTATTAATAAAAGATGATTAAGATAGTTATGAAAGGAGTAGGAATCTGTTAGGATATTAGATTAATAGATGCTAAGTAGCAACGGTAGGCGTAAGTACTTTCTTTTAGGTTAAGTTTTTAGAATTAAGATAACCTGTTATTCTATAAGTATCTATATCTATATTGTTATCGCAGGAGATGGACGTTATTGGTGGAGACACACCCCCTCACCCATCCATCACATCATCTGACCCTATGCATACTTTGTCTGATCATGAGGAGGATCCAGTGGAGATACGTAGTCCTAGTGTTCATCCCGTTGAGCTACCATTTTCACCTGTACCTGTTCAGACTACTATCCCTTGGAGAGCAACATCTTTTGATTCTCGTGTTTCGGTCATGAGAAATCTTGCACCCATCTTTCTCCATGCACATGTAGACCTTGCTAGATACCTAGAGACCCTTTCCGGACAGAATGCCGAGCTTCAGGCCCTTGTAGACCAGATGTCTGATGAGGCGGACCGTCGCGTTGCTGTTACTGAGGCGGAGTGGGAGGATATGATTCGTACTGTAGAGGAGACAGCGCGAAAGCGCCTAGCGGAGGGACCCGTTATTGATGATGCTTTAGAGGAGGCCAGGAGAGTGACTAGGATTGTTAGCTGGATGCCGTGTGAGCTGAGAGCTGTTCGTGGTGGTCGAGACTAGAGATGGTTGGATTATGAGAGTGGGACATCTGCTAGAGCCCATTGGTTTTAGTACTGGTTATTTGCACGCATGACTACTAGCTATTAGGATGTTTTCCTTTTTTCCTAGTAATAGTAGACAATATTATATTATCTGCTTTGACATTGACTCTGCTATGACTTTATGGGGTGATCATGTACCCTGTCATCTGTTGTACCTGACTCATATCTTTACATTATGCACGTACTTTTCTTATACCTTTCTTTAAACTGTTATACCATTTATTGTTAACCTGTTCCTATAATACATATGCTTACCTTGTTTACCGTGTTACGGAGATGAGCAAGTTATCTAACAATATGGCTAAAAGTTTTAAATTTTCTTTATGTTGCATACAGTTTTATAAACGTTTTCAAAGAGAGTTTACATTGTGGTATATATATATGCATATTGTTTCATAAATTGCTTATCTCTTATCAGAAAAATGCCACCAAAGAAAAAGTCTACTGCTTCTACTCAACAGACAACCGATACCGAAGCCCAGAACCCGGTAGACCCAACTATAACTCAGATACTTCAATTACTCCAACAACAAACTGCTGCCTTAACTCAACAACAACAACAACAACAAACTGTTCAACCTTTGACAACCTTTAAATCATTTCAAGATGTCCACCCACCTGAATTCAAGGGTACTCTAAACCCTGTTGAGGCGAAATCATGGTTAATCGACATTGAGAAAGCTTTTGCGTTAGTTAAGGTTGGGGAAGATCAGAAAACTGAATTTGCTAGTTACTACCTGAAGGCAGAAGCTAATTTTTGGTGGGAATCTGTGAAGTTAGGAGAAGGAGAAGGAGAAATTACTTGGCAAAGATTTACAGAACTATTTCAGGAGAAGTATTTACCAAGGTACCTACAAGATCAGTTGGAAGTTCAGTTCTTAGAATTAAAACAAGAAGGGATGAGTGTGGTAGAATACGAAGCCAAATTTACTGAATTGGCAAGATTTTCACCTAGGTACGTAGGAGATGATGTCACTAAGGCTAGAAAGTTTCAACACGAATTAAAGCCATGGTTAAGGGGTAGAGTTGCAGCTTTTGAATTGAGAAGCTATACAGCGGTAGTGTAGAAAACGATGATCATTGAGGGTGAAAGCGAATTAGTTCAAAAGGAGAAATTTGGAAAGAAATGAAAGTTTGGGGGATCTGAAAGAAGTCAAGGTGATGAAGGACAAGGAAGTTCTCAGAATAGGAAAAGGTTTGGAAATCAATCAGGAGGAGATAGGAGTTTTCAGAAACAGAGGAGTGGATTTGGAAGTTCAGACAAGAAACCTCAAGGAGGAAAGCCACCAACTATCACGGGAAAGCCATCTATACCAGAGTGCAAGACGTGTGGTAAAAGACATTCGGGAATCTGTAACAAGTTGAACATCACATGTTTTAAATGCAACAAGAAGGGACACTATGCTCATGGATATCCAAGTTCAAAGCCCGGAGGACTAACATGTTTCAAGTGTGGAAAAGCGGGACATTTTGCGCGGGAATGTAAGGAACCGGTCCAATCTGCTAATGTACTTAGGCTCACTGCACCACCAACACGGTCACAGTCATCTCAACCTCGAGCAAGAACTTTTAATATGTTAATCAATGAAGCGGTTCAGGACAGAGATGTAGTAGCAGGTACACTTCCTGTGAATTCTATTAAAGCTAAAGTGTTAATTGATTCTGGAGCAACTAGATCCTTTATATCTGAAAGATTCCTTGATAAATTGCAATGTGAGATACGACCCTTGGAAAGGACGTTAGTAATAGAAGTGGCTAACCAGGATAGAGTTCTCGTAAACCAAGTGTGTCCTAACTGTAAAATAGAGATCGGTGGATATCTTTTTCATGCGGATTTGATACCGTTCAAAATGGGAGAATTCGATGTTATCCTAGGAATGGATTGGTTAGTAGATTGCGATGCGCAGATTGAATGTAGGAAAAAGCAAGTAAGATTACGTGTGGATGAAGATCAGTGATGTGTAAAAATAATGTAAACTGCAAGCGCACAGTGTTTAGTTGTAGCAATCACAGATCGATCCACAGAGACTATGAATTTTCAAAACCCTAACAATTAACTCAGGCGAACTAGACAAATAAGATTTGAGTTGAGATTTGTTTAACCTAATTAACAATTAAAATCAAATAAGGAAAACCTAGGAATCCGAATCCATTAATCAATCACAATTAATATCAACTCGCCCTAAAATCAATTATCTTTCCTTCACAAATAAGATATATCAATTAACGAGACAAACATATACTATGAAACTTGTTATCTAACAATAACCCATCAAAACTTCATGGAGCAAGCATAGGCTATGAAAAATAAATCTGATAACAATAATATATCAAAATCACTTTGTCAATTGAACAATTAAGCACCAAGAAAAATTATGAGAACCAATTAATAGGAACGAGAAGATATCAACAATAATCAAATTAACTTCATCTTCATCCTAGGAGAATTAACTTAGCTAAACATGGTAGAAGAAACAAAACAATTAAATATAAAGAATGCAAGCAAAAGTGTTTGAATAGAATAAAGAACTTGTATTGAAAGACAATAATAAATATATCCTACTCCTAATTATCAGATCTAGTCTAAATTGATGTCTAAATTCTAGGTGTCTCAATTCTAGGTGTCTAAATTCTAGGTGTCTAAAATTCTAGGTGTCTAAAATACAAGAGGGGAGATCTATATATATAGGAAAAATAATGGGCTTGGGCTCTTTGACTACAAATCGGATTCTAGAAATATTTCCTCAATTCCTTTTTCTTCTCCGATAAGTTTTCCAATTTTTCTCCGATTTCCTTTTGACTTCAAGTATTTCCATCTCCTTGCCTTTTTCACCTTTTTCTGCTTGAAATATGATTTTACTTATTTTCCTACAAAACAAAAGAAAACAATTTATTAAATAATAAAATTACGAAAACAGACATAAAATAGGTATTAAAAATGTATTAATTATGGACCTATCAAATGCCCCCATACCTATCTTTTGCTCGTCCTCGAGAAAAACTAATATAATATGAACTACTATCTAATAGATAATACCACTTCCGTAGGTGATCACGGTTGCATTTGGCATATGCAACAAGCCCTTTAAACCCCTAGGCAGCCCTAGTGGACGAGTGAGGTCTCGTGAGGGCCTATAGTGAATGTACCCACAAAATCCATATAGCTCATATAAAAGATCGCATGGCAATGCAACGCCACACATACAAGTCCTCTCATGCTCCATCAACTTAAGAATCAAAAATGACTTTGCAATGTCTTGTCGTGGAAGATGCAAGGATTCACATAGTCTACTCAAAGAAATATGCATGAGTGCTCAAAAGTCCATGTCAAGTGTAAAAATAAGTTGGTAATCATGTGAAGCCAACAAGAGTACAACTTTGAGTCAAAACTTGGAATCTCAAATGTAGAAACAAGCAATAACTCACCTTTCACTCACAAAAGAATATTCACTCAAGAACAAGGGTAAGTGTATCACTCTATTCCAACAAAATCATAAGCATGCTTGACATTTGGTATCAATCTAACTTTAACACAACATACATCAATGATGATAATCAAAAGGTCTTTATTTGGGTTGTAACGGGGCTAAGGACAAGGTATGTCAAGTAAAGCCAAAGAAGGTGAAGTGTCAAAAGCTAGTAGGTACCATAATAAATCATACACATCACCAAACATCCTCCCCACAACTGAATTTTCTCATTTTCTTCCAACAAAAGGCTTGATTAGTCGAATGAAGAAGGATCACAAAAACATAAGTATGCTCTCATAATTTTTTTTTCTTTTTGCTTTTCTTTATATATTTTGTTTTTCTTCTTTTTTTTCATCTTTTTTTTTCTTTTTTTTTTCTTTCGAGAGCTAAGAGATAAATATAAGCAACTGAACAACGACTATCAAGTAAGCAATCAAACCAAATATTTCCTCAAAAGTAATGAACAAAAGTAAACCCATCTTACACACCTTATTACTCCCTCAAATTCCTACTAGCCATTGACAATTTGGGATCAAGCATAAGTAAGGCTAAACAAGAAAAAGGTCTAGGCAAGTAACGTGGTGTGTCACCGAAAAAATAGGATTTAAGCTCAAGAGGGTAACTAATTGATCATATATAAATGGTGTGGTAATTTGGAAAATATAGGTTATTCCTAAATGCCTTTATCATCTTATCATCAAATAATGTCACGCATTTCAAGAAAGGTCTCAAACCAGTGCTAGCAATGCAAACAACATGTGGACACTCAAGCAAACGAATATAAAATGCAAAAGATATGCATATAGGCTCAAAAACTCACTTGGTGGTAAAAACATAATCAATCTCAAGCAAAAATCTCTTCAATGCACAAACTTGTACTCAAAGCATGAAAACCAAATCAATTTGCACATATTCATGTCCTTCTAATTACTTGCAACATTCAGTAAGTCTACTAGTTTCACCTTGCTAGTGTATGTGTGTGAACAAGAACTTAGCAAATCACTTCTTAATCAAAAGTATCAGCAACAAAAGATTACTATAGCATGTAAGGGTGCATCAAGCCACAAGAAATCATTTCATAAGGCTAGAATTCAACAATTTACAACTAAAGTTCTTTTTGGGATTTTTCATTTTTCAATTTTTTTGGTTTTTTCATTTTTTAATAATACTACTAAACCCATCCCCATACCTAAATCATGCATTGTCCTCAATGTTTGCAAATGAGAGAAAAATGACAAAGTAAAAGGACGAGAATACCTGATAACGACATAACGGAGAAATAAAACAATATCTATAACAAAAACACAACAAACACACACACACACACTCACACTCCCCCATACCTACACTTGACTATGGGAGAAATAAAACAAAAACTCTTACTAACCAATACCAGATCGAGGAAAAACTACCTTCGTAACAAAATCAACAAGCATGTGAAACTCACCCACAGAGAAGACAATACTATCCACTAGAGAAAGATGATCTTGAACCAGAATAAAACTCATACCACTAACATCATTCATAGACCAAGTAGATGCTTCTTTATGTTGTTTAAGCAGATTAATTACTTGATTTTCTTGGTTATAAACTATATCACTAGAGATAATAGCATGATGAGTTTCATTATTAACTATGAAAGACTGATCAAGAGTGGAAAAGGATAGATTAGGAACAAGTGGGGGTGGTTCACCAATAGATATCTTAACAAATAACTTAGGATTAAAAGAACTATCCTCAAGTTTAGATTTATGCTTATAACAAATAGCATTTAATTCATCTAACATCTCATCAGAAGAAAAATTCTTATACAACTCATGAAGTTCTTTATTACTCTCATACTCTAACAAAATATCTTCCTCAAGAAAAGACTCAATTGCACTATCCTCAAGATTCGACCATGAAACAACCTCATCAATCAAATGAACTCCTATATGTGGAATAGACATGACTACTATGTTATCCTAAAAACAATCTAGACCTTGCTCCTAACAATAAGATACTACTAAAAGTAACAACTCAAAAAGCATTCGTCGTGACTGGCCAGACAGGAGGAAGCATTGCCAAGAGGCTAACCACCATTCTAGGCACCAGTCTAAAGGCCAGGTAAGCTTTCGCTAGTCCTAGACACCACCGAAAATACTTAGTGATTTGTTCCTCCTAGATTCTCTTCCTAGTTGAGCGAGATATCCTAGGGGCTAACGTCTAATTGATTTTATTAAGGAAAAAGGAATGCAAGATGAACGAATTAGTGATTTGTGGGCCAAGGAAAGGGTGATGAAATCCCTCACCTTATCTTGAAATTGGGTGGCGCCCTTAAGATTGATTAGATGATGCAACACACAAAAAACGAGAAATAAACACTTATGGATGCACTACACTACGTGTTCTATTCTAAATTGTACGTACCTCTTTCCTCCAGCAATCACCACAATTGTATAAGATGGAAAGCGATAAAGACAATAAAGAAATCTAGATGATGTACTTCTATGTGAGAGAATGAATGATGCAACAAGTTGGTTTTTAACAAATAACTAACTAATCTTTTTGGATTTTTCAAATATTTAATTTTTTTGTGTTTTTCAACAATGGGTGGGAAAAAAATAGAGAGAGGTGATACGGAATACCGAAAAGCGCTTCCAAAAATTTCACAAGAGAGGACGAGCCTTCTAGCAATCTTCTTGTCCAAGCTTTCCTCCACTTCACTATTCCCCAAAAGATAAACAATGCAGAACAAGAAACTAATCCGAAGAATTAAATATCAAGGAGTGAAAATTACCAATAATCCCCGGCAGCGGCGCCAAAAACTTGATGTGTAAAAATAATGTAAACTGCAAGCGCACAGTGTTTAGTTGTAGCAATCACAGATCGATCCACAGAGACTATGAATTTTCAAAACCCTAACAATTAACTCAGGCGAACTAGACAAATAAGATTTGAGTTGAGATTTGTTTAACCTAATTAACAATTAAAATCAAATAAGGAAAACCTAGGAATCCGAATCCATTAATCAATCACAATTAATATCAACTCGCCCTAAAATCAATTATCTTTCCTTCACAAATAAGATATATCAATTAACGAGACAAGCATATACTATGAAACTTGTTATGTAGCAATAACCCATCAAAACTTCATGGAGCAAGCATAGGCTATGAAAAATAAATCCGGTAACAATAATATATCAAAATCACTTTGTCAATTGAACAATTAAGCACCAAGAAAAATTATGAGAACCAATTAATAGGAACGAGAAGATATCAACAATAATCAAATTAACTTCATCTTCATCCTAGGAGAATTAACTTAGCTAAACATGGTAGAAGAAACAAAACAATTAAATATAAAGAATGCAAGCAAAAGTGTTTGAATAGAATAAAGAACTTGTATTGAAAGACAATAATAAATATATCCTACTCCTAATTATCAGATCTAGTCTAAATTGATGTCTAAATTCTAGGTGTCTCAATTCTAGGTGTCTAAATTCTAGGTATCTAAATTCTAGGTGTCTAAAATTCTAGGTGTCTAAAATACAAGAGGGGAGATCTATATATATAGGAAAAATAATGGGCTTGGGCTCTTTGACTACAAATCGGATTCTAGAAATATTTCCTCAATTCCTTTTTCTTCTCCGATAAGTTTTCCAATTTTTCTCCAATTTCCTTTTGACTTCAAGTATTTCCATCTCCTTGCCTTTTTCACCTTTTTCTGCTTGAAATATAATTTTATTTATTTTCCTACAAAACAAAAGAAAACAATTTATTAAATAATAAAATTACGAAAACATACATAAAATAGGTATTAAAAATGTATTAATTATGGACCTATCAATCAGGAAGTGGTGTTTCAAGGTCAAAGACAAACTAGGAAGTTCTTAACGTTCACACAAACGACACGACTACTTCGACAAGGTTGTGAAGCTTATTTAGCTCATGTAGTGGATGTAGAGAAGCAAGTGTTGAAGATGGAGGAGATACCAGTTGTAAATGAGTTCCCTGAAGTTTTTCCTGAAGAACTACCCGGATTACCTCCAGATCGAGAAGTAGAATTTACAATTGATTTGGCACCTGGAACGGAACCAGTATCAAAGGCACCTTACAGAATGGCACCGGCAGAAATGAAGGAATTAGCTACGTAGCTACAAGATCTTCTAGATAAAGGAGTTATAAGGCCTAGTAGATCACTGTGGGGAGCGCCAGTATTATTTGTCAAGAGGAAAGACGGGAGTATGAGATTGTGTATAGATTATCGAGAACTCAACCGGTTGACTATAAAGATTAAGTATCCGTTACCGCGAATCGATGATTTATTTGATCAACTCAAATGAGCAGCCTATTTCTCAAAAATTGATTTAAGATCTGGATACCATCAACTGAAGATCAAACCTGAAGACGTTTCGAAGACTGCTTTTCGCACGAGATATGGACATTACGAATTTTTAGTGATGCCATTTGGATTAACTAACGCCCCGGCTGTGTTTATGGATTTGATGAATCGAGTTTTTCGAACGTATTTGGATAAGTTTGTGATTGTATTTATTGATGACATCTTGATATATTCAAAGTCTTCGGAAGATCATGCTGAGCATCTAAGGATTGCATTGGAAATCTTGAGGGAGGAAAAGTTATATGCAAAGTTTTCGAAGTGTGAATTCTGGTTGGAAGAAGTACAATTTCTTGGAAACGTCATTAGTCGAGAAGGAGTGAGAGTGGACCCTGCCAAGGTCGAAGCTGTAGTTAATTGGGAAAGACCAAAGACCCCTACTGAAGTGAGAAGTTTTCTCGGATTAGCTGGATATTACCGGAGATTTGTTCAAAAAATTTCAAAGGTAGCTACACCGTTAACTGCACTGACTCGGAAGAATGAGAAGTTTGTTTGGACTGAGAAATGCGAAGAAAGTTTCCAAGAGCTGAAAGGAAGATTAGTGACAGCACCAGTGTTAGTCTTACCAGATGATCAAGGAAATTTCGTTATCTACAGTGATGCTTCACACAAAGGATTAGGATGTGTTTTAATGCAACATGGAAAAGTGATAGCGTATGCTTCAAGACAACTCAAACCGCACGAACAAAAGTACCCAACTCATGATTTGGAATTAGCAGCTATCGTGTTCGCGTTGAAGATTTGGAGACATTATCTATACGGAGAGAAGTGTGAAATATACATGGATCATAAGAGCTTAAAGTATATATTCACTCAGAAAGAATTGAACATGAGGCACCGGAGATGGTTGGAGCTAATTAAGGAATATGATTGTAGTATTAACTATCACCCGGGAAAAGCGAATGTTGTGGCGGATGCGTTAAGTCGAAAAGAGAGATTGAATTTGTTCACAATACCTAAAGAATTGCTTCAAGAATTTGAGAAGTTGAAACTAGAATTTTATGATTCGGAAGTTACCAACGAAGTTCTCAACGCTATGACGTTTCAACCGGAATTGTTGGAAAAGATACGAAGATGTCAGGAGGAGATTATGAATCAAGAGATGAACACATTGACCGGTGAAGAGATCTGCACCCAAAGGGATGACAAAAGAATTTTGAGATTTTCTACAAGGATATGGATTCCAAATGTGACGGAACTGAAGAGTGAAATCTTGCGGGAAGCCCATAGTTCACAGTACTCAATTCACTCTGGTAGCACGAAGATGTATCGAGATTTGAAGGAACATTTCTGGTGGCCTGATATGAAGAGAGAAATTGCTGAATGGATAAGTAAGTGTTATACTTGTCAATGAGTCAAAGCCGAACATCAAAAACCGAGCGGACTATTGCAGCCATTAGATATTCCTGAATGGAAGTGGGAACATCTTGCTATGGATTTCATTGTTGGACTACCAAGGACAAAAGCTAATCATGATGCTATATGGGTAATTATAGACCGTCTGACCAAGTCTGCACATTTTCTCCCAATCAATGAAAGATTTTCACTGGATAGGTTAGTACAGTTATATCTGAAGGAAGTTGTGACACGCCACGGAGTTCCAGTAACCATTGTGTCGGATCGTGATCCAAGGTTTAACTCCCGATTTTGGAGACAATTTCAAGAATGTCTGGGTACCAAGCTTAAGATGAGTACAACATATCATCCACAAACTGATGGCCAGAGTGAACGAACAATTCAAACCACTAAAGACATGCTTAGAGCTTGTGCGCTGGATTTTAAAGGAAGTTGGGATGAGCATTTACCGTTGGTAGAGTTTTCGTACAATAACAGCTATCACGCGAGTATTGGAATGCCACCGTATGAAGCTTTGTATGGAAGGAAATGTAGATCACCTGTATATTGGGAAGAAGTGGGAGAACGAAAAGTTTTAGGACCCGAGCTAGTACAACAAACGAAGGAAAAGATTGAAATCATTCAGAAAAGACTAGTTACGGCACAAGATAGACAACGGAAGTACGCTGACCAAGACATGAAGGATCTGAGTTTTGAAGAAGGAGATCAAGTGTTGCTAAAAGTGTCGCCATGGAAAGGAGTTACAAGATTTGGCAAGAAAGGGAAACTTAGCCCGAGATATGTAGGCCCGTTTGAGATACTGAGACGTATTGGAAAAGTTGCATATGAGTTAGCGTTACCACCCCACATGGAGCACATTCATAACGTTTTTTATATTTCGATGCTTAAGAGATTTAGTCTTGATACAAATCACGTGATCGAAAATGAACCGATTGAGATTCAACCTGATTTGTCATATGTAGACCAACCTGTAGAAATTCAGGATCGTATGGATATGAAACTAAGGAATAAGACTGTTAAGCTAGTTAAGGTTTTGTGGAGGAATCCCAAAGTTGAAGAATCGACTTGGGAACTTGAGAGCAAGATTCTTGAAAAGTACTGCATCTATTTTCATAAGGTTAGATTCTGGGGACAGAATCTTTTTAACCGGGAAGGTTATAACGACTCAGAAAAACGCTTGTAAAGTATTAATATTTAATAATATTTGAGATCTATGATATGTGAATATTGTGTGAAAGGTGGATATTTGAAAATGTGATAATTAGATGTTTACTTGGTGAATGGTATGGATTAAAATATATGTGTATGCTTTTAATTGCATTTAATATGAATTTCTTATTAAAAATTAGTTCCTTTTGACCTTCCGAGAATTTTATAAAATCATCGGAGATTCTTTTTATTATGAAATCTTTTTCACAACATTTATTTTATATTCTATTATTTTCTAAAATTAATGGAGGAATTTATTTTTGGCTTTAAGGATTTAAAAACGATTTTATGAGTTAAATGTCATTTATGTGATCTAAACTTTGAAAATTCATATTTAATTCAATTTTGATCATAAAAATATTTTAAAAATATGTGTGAGCTCGTAAATTTGTATTCTCTGTTTTAAAAATAAAATTTTGATTTTTAGATATTATTTTTATTTTATTTCGGATTTTAGAAAGACATCATAATGGTTTCTTTTTTTAAAAATAAGATTTTTAATTGTTGAATTACTGTTCTGCCCCTGGGCTTATAAAACCCCTACAATCACCCCTTTTTCTACTTACCGTTCAACTCTCTCTTCTCCATTCTCTCTCGATTTTCTTCTCTGTAAATCCTCTCTCTCTCATTCTCTCAAATATATTGATGTATATGAGATTATATGTATATGTATATGCGCGTATGTGTATATGTTTATGCGTGTGTATGGCTGAGTGTTTGTGGGTGTGCGATTCGATTTGCATGCAGAGGTTTATGTGTGAATCGATCGTATCCAAGCCCGAAATCATTGATTATGTGACGATTCTGTGTTACAGTATATTGTTCGATTATTATTGGCGAGGTTTGTGAAGGAAACCCGAATTTCCGGGCTCCTCCAAATCATGCCGCCGTCGACAATGAGCTCCGGCGAGCCGACGGGGACGATGATGATGCTTTTGAGGTCCGATTCTTGTATTAATGATAGTATTTAGTTGAGTTATGGGTTGCATGTTGAAGAATCGAAATGCATGTGTGTATTTTCGATTTTCCCCTTTGGTAAAATTAATTTGAAACTTGTTGGTATTAATGATTGATTGTTAATCTCAAGTTTATGGTGATTGCATGTTAAATTATTTGTGTTAAGTTTAGATAGTTCGGATTATGTATGTTGGATATTGGATATTGGATTTTAGATGTTGAAGGTTTTGATTTGGGGATTTTTGTGAAATTCAAAGTATAGGGATTGTTGATTAGTTAATTGTGGTATTTGGTAATTTCATGTATAGATTTTTAGTAATTTCTTGAGGACATGAGTTTAATTTGTAAAACCTTTTCAGCTAAGGAGGATTTTTAGTTTTGATATTGGATGATTGGTTGTAGTAGGGATTTTGTTGTGGTTGGTTTTGAATAGACGAACATCATGTTGAGATGCCAGAAACTGCCTGTTCTGTTTTGACTATTTGCGAATAGTTGCTGCCTGTTTTAGACAGAGAGTCTAGGATGAAACTGTTCTAATTAGAGTCTAGTTTGTGCACGCGCAAACCTTGTATCGATAGAGTTAACGAATAAAAAGTTATGCTTGTTTTACTAAAGGTTGCGCATCAGGAATTTTCTGTGCTTCAGTACCTAATTTAAACAGTTCGTTTTTAATCTAAATAAATTGTTATGAAGTTGAAACTTTTATTCGAAGTGGGATTAGTAATCAGAAAGTAGCCTGTAAAATGTGGTATTTGTTTGACTAGTTTTGGATTTATGAAAAATGTTTTAGTAAAGTATGCGCAGCATATTTTCTGTTTTTTTTTTTAGATGAAAACATTGTTGTAAAGGCGTTAAGGATATGGTTGGCATTGATCAAGTGGACTTAAGGGTATACCAAGTGTGGTATGATATGAAAGTCAGATTATATAGTTTTATATATTTATATAAAGGGAGTATGTTATGTGTACTTAAATGGCGATGTGCGCTTAAATGAGTTGTTGCCTATTACATGGTTGTAAATGTTATGTGATGTAACTATTATGTGTTTACGCGCTTAGGATGCGTTGGGTAGTTTAGAATAAAGGTTAGCGTTTTAGAGAGAGCATACTAATATAGAATATATTCTTTTGTAGAGTCCAAGGAAGTGGAACTTAGAGATAAAGGAAAGACCAAGGTGGAGAACCAGTGATTTCTCATTACCTTTTTTTGCTACTTAAGGCAAGTAATACTAACTTGATTTCGTATTTCGATTCCATTCGTTCATTTTGACATATATGAATTAATATCTTGCTTTGATATACTTTTAATTCTGAAAACACATATTGTTCATTGGTAACCCTTATCTCTGTTCATATACCATGTTGTTCTGTACACCCTACTTTGTTTAGTTTTCTTTACTTGAACTTTTATACCCTGGTTATATCACTATATTAAAGCTCAATAACCTATGATTCTATAATCTGAAGTTGATCACCTGCTTACGCATTCCTTTTATACCAGAAAGTGAATATATCTGAACCTTCATTCTAATACATTAACAAAATGTACCTGATGACATTTACTTCTTGTTTTCCCATTTATAGAAATCCAGATTGATCAGATTGAACTTATTCAATTCCCAAAAGACTCTTTTATATACAAACATTATAGACACAACACAATGTCTTGTTAACCGTATCTTGCTTAAACTCTTTTCTCAGACCTTATCCTTATCCTTTGATTATACTTACATTTTAACCTGAGATTCTATTGCATTAGATTTGAACTTGTACCTATGAATCACATACTTACTTGAAATTGAGAATACATGAACCTTCATTTGAATACTATACAAACACACATCCAATGATTTACAAAGGATTTCTTTCATAAGAAAGGTTTTAAAAGAAAGGAAGTTTCAAAATTTTTAATCATTTGAATTCCGAATTATGATTTCCACGGATTTCTGAGTTTGGAGGCGTAAGAGGCCGAGTGACGCCGGCCCATCACTTTTTAATTATAATAAATGGACTAGGGATGGACTAGTCTAAAGGCCAATGTGTGCCTATTGGGACCCAATATAATGACTAGAGGGACTGTGTGTCTGGTATGGGGACATTACGTGGCTGATCACCCGTATTGTCCGGTGCGTTGTGAAAAATCTCCAAATTACTTATTGGTTTTCGTGAAAACAGATATCTTGATAATGAAATTGGTTTACCCTTTGAAATTGTATATTCATTTCATTGTTCTGATAATCTCTTGATATGGATTCTGCTATACCCATGTCATACGTATTGATATTGGAAACTGTTTCACAGTGGATAACTATTTGGTTATATTATTACTTGCTGAGCATTTGGATCATTCTTTTTCCCTATTCTAACCCACAGTTAAACGAGAAGATGGTACGCACTTTTCAGACAGCTAGGAAGTCTTCCTATAGGGTTGTTTTTGGGATGCCAGCTCAGGTAGGTGATGACCACTTGTAGAAGGTGTTCTGTAAGGAGGGAACTTAGAACTTCTAAGACATGGTTGTAATAACTTTTGAGACTTATGTTTATGTATTAATGAATTAGATAGTGGATGCTTGTTTCACACCATTAATTGTTAAAGATCCGGGTTAGAGTTGGGGCCGCGTCTGCATACTTATATTATTGTTTACGAGTTTAATTGTATAGAGGTTGTAGTGACTCCCCGATCATGACCCCGGATTGGGAGGGCGTCACAAAACCAATATAATGTCTCTACTCTTAGAGGCACGTAGTTACAATTAACAAGTTCTAAACTTAGCCTTATAGGAAAAATTAAGTAACGAGTTACTTCAACTAGAGCAACAACTTTTGCTCCAATTCTAACCCGAAACCTGAAGCTTGACCCTCACCGGTCTTCTTCTTAGATCTTCCAAATAAGCATGACAGTTTAACTTCCAGTCTTCCGGTTTTCCACAGAAGCGACAATCGTCTTCTTTAATTAGCAACACCTCATTTAGGCGACAAAACCTCTTTGGGATTGGACTTTAATATTGCTATAGAGTTAGATCAAATCTTCTTCTTTCCATTCCATTTTACTTTCCCATTCACATTCCTACATTCACCATCATTATGGGAGTAGTCCATGCATTTATCATGTTGCTTACAGCAGTTCTCAACGTGCTTCACAACTTAGTGGGTGCTACGTCTATCTCATTTATTTCGTTATTCACTAACTAATTGAGAATAGTTATTGTTCAAAGATTTGTATGATCAAATCATTCTGAGTCTCTAGACCAATCTTGAAACCCAAAAAATAATAATCAAGGTACTCATTATACCCTATCATCTTTAGAACATCTGGTCCAACCAAATCACACTTTCCCTACTTGTAGGGGTATGGTGCCTTGCTATTGTCAAATCCCTTTTGACGAGCCTTTTCCTCAAACATCTTTTAAGGTGCTCAAATATCTCATAAGCGTCCATATGCTCATATTGTTTCTTAAGCTCAGCACTCATAGTTGCAAGCATGAGACATGAAACATCATCAGTCGAATCATCAATTTTCTTCCAATAAGCATTATTTTCGGCACATGTTACATTCTCAGCTAAAAGGTAAGAGAAGAATTTGACTAACATCGTGGTTCCTGAGGACGATCCTCAAGCTCCTATATCAGTCGAGGAAATTTGTTCCTGTCAGCTTGTCTTTCTCAAGGACTGATCGCATAGAGAAGTTGTTTGTGTTATTTGTCATTTAATAGCTACAATATTAAAGTGCATAAAATTAATCTAGGTTGAAAATTTATTAATTATTATGTTTAAGTGATTGTGGTATATCATTATATACCTCCCACTATTTTTATCAAATAAATAGCCCTAACTATTAATTCAGAATGTATTTCTCTTAAATCTTTCTAGTGAGCCAAGATCCATATTTCGTCATGCATTAGGTCAGCTTTGGCTTTTCTCCTAAAACATGATTATTTAGGTAGACAACATTTGTCAATTATATCATATATAATTCTTGGATAGTTTGGTGGAACAACGTTTGTACACATTTATCCAATAAATCTTACCAAACCTTATGCCTCTAAATCCACAATCTTATTGTGATGATTAAGTTAAGTTAGACCCAATTATCCAACAATTTAGTATCACTTTTACTCCATCGCGTCTTACCACGATAGATGGGAGTACCCCGCATTGGCGAGCCCACTACTTATCGATCTAGGTCTTGACGAGTGTTCTTCATTTGAAGGCATCTGATTAACTTAATATTAATTTAGGGATTTGTTAATCTTATTTAAAACGACCATGATCATATCATCAAAAGATTCCCAATTTTTCCTTGAATTAGGTACTTCAAATCAAAATTCGTCAATGGTTTGATTTCCAAATAGTTGGAGAAGTCACAAGTGGTCTCACTTAAAACCCAACACCATACAGGTTAATAACCCGCTTTTGTCAAAATCGCCCCATATCAAAAAATAGAAAATTCATACTTAATTCCGTGTTTCATAAACACAGGTATCTCATGTTCGTTTTTGTTCATTTTTAAAATCTTGAATCATTACAGATTTTATCTTTCTTAAGCAAGCATGGCATGAGTGTCGTATCTAATACATAAATGATTAATCTAATTAAACATGCATCTTTATCTACACATACATATCATCACATGCAATCATAATATATGTAAAGTGCGTAAATAAACGTGTTTGGTTATGGCCCAACCTAAGTGATCTTTCCAAGCTAATGAAAAAATCAAGGTCAATCTATGGTGGAATCAAAATACAATACAATGTTATAAGTCTTCAAGCTTTAACTTGCCTCCTTGTTTGCCTCCTTGTAATGCTTCCTTGGTTCTCCATCTTGGATGTCTTCATATATATTACATAAATAAAAAAACCTATCCCACTGAACTTACAAGTAGAACTCGAGTTACATTCGAGATTTAAACATTACAAGGAATAACGACATGCAAGTCGTATTTAGAAACCAAACCATTAAAACAAAACCACTATCTTATGGGTCTTTTGGTCATAACCAATCACCATGATCATATAACAATTAAGAACATCTCATATTGCATTAACATATCATACCATATCATATTTCTCATGATCCAATCACAGAAATCAAATAAAGTGTAAATCAGAAAATCAAAATCAGAATTATGAAAATATTAAATCGCTATTTACAGATAGTAAACGAAGTCAAACGACTTACAGACGAACGAATGACTTTTTCAGTTTTGTTCCGACGCCCGTTTCCCTTTCCGAAAAGGTATTTTCGGCGAAAATCTGACACAGTATGCAAATTTCACCAAATCTACGCAGCGTATTCAGAAATCGTATTAAATACGATTCTCATAATTCGATCTAACATGTATCATATACATACAGAAATATACACAATCATCTCATGATTATCCAATCCTCATGAATATCATATATTCAAAAACATATACAAACATATATATAAATCAACACAAAAACATGATAGATCGCAAACATGCATATATATCGAAAACTGTTAAACACACAACCGAATTAAAACTTTTCTCAAGTAGCTCTGATTCCATTGAAGGGTTTCGAGCAGATATATGCAACGGAAAACGTAAAAATAAACCAAAATCGAAACCCCTCCGCAGGATCCATGCGAAAACAAAAGATTTAATTCAGAGATTAGTGTTTTACCTTAAAACGCTTTAAAAATTCATCAATGGAATATTAATGAAGATCCAAAGTTTGTTCAATCACCACGTATCCCGCTATCGCGATCTACGCTCTGCGTTATCCACACGAACGCTTTTCTTGAAGGATTGATGTGTACTAACACCCGAAATCTGCTTCTTTCTCTCTCTCCTTTCTTCCTCTCATAGACGGCTAGGGTTTTTACATATAAAAAAGTTTTTCATTAAATAAATCAACCTCTTAGAGAGTTTATATAGAGAAGAATAAGCTTTATTAATTATAATCCAATTATAATTAATACTAATCCGAAATTTCAATTTATTATTTAATTAAGTCTCACTTAATTAATTAATAACTTATTTTGGAATTAGTTTAAGTAATTCCCTTTCTATTTAATTAATTAATTAAGTCATACTTAATTAATATTATAAATAGAATGAATTACTTATTTAATTTAAATTCATAATTTAAATTATTTCTCCTTCAAGCGTTCTTTGTGTGTGACCCTGTAGGTTATTATTACGTTGGAAACAATTTTAATAACTAATTAAAATTGTAAACAATTAGCGGCATCTAGTAATACATCATTGCTACCCAACTAATAATAATTAAATCGGTGATTCGATTAAGCCTTTCGTGAATAATGTTCCATGTAATATAATCCCTTTAACCTTGATATTCTAGATTAAACTCGAGGCATGTAATGTGTCATCCTCTTCATAATTTAATCTTAGTTTTCTTGATCGATGAGTAGACTATTAAATCAAATCAACATTTGAGCACGGCCGTGCATTTCTTAGTCTCACTCAAACAAGAGGCCAATAATATCACTCCTAAAATTAGGAGGGTTAAATCCCATCTAGATCATTCATGTTTCTCATACGATTCATAATATACCCAATGTCCACTTTTATCATCACCCGGTCAAAGGTAACTTTTAATGTAATCAAAGTATGAGAATTAATATACTTTGATTCAAATATACGCAACGGGTTTAACCCTCCTATTTTAGGAGTGATATTATTGGCCTCTTGATTGAGTGAGACTATAAAATGCATGGTCATGCTCAAATAGTGATTTGTTTAATAGTCTACTCATTGATCAAGTAAACCCGGATTAAATGATGAAGAGGGTGACACAAACCATGCCTCGAGTTTAATCTGTAATATAAGGTTAAAAATATTATATTACATGGAACATTATTCACGAAAGGTTTTGTTGTGGAATAAAAAATGTACTTTCAAATTTACTGTTAGGGTTTAAGAGCTGTCGAGCTTTTAATGGCTGGTCTCGTGTTTCGTGGCTAAATCTGCCCTCACAAGATGCCTACGTATCTCAATCAATGCTAAGGATCAAGCCAAAAAACGTAGTTCTAGGTTGAAGGATTAGGTTCCTTATATAGGCGTCATGAGCCTTGCATTTAGAGTAGAATTAGGTGACTTGGGGGCCAAGTAACCTTCTTAGATCAGGATTATGAATCCTATTTTGTAGGAGGCCGACTCCTATTAGGTTTTTATGCTTTGGAGGCCAATCTTCGAAGTATTTGATACACTTCGGACTCTTTTATGAGCTGTAGATTTTCCCTTTTTATTAATTACGAAATTAATAAATAATTAGAGTTTCGGGCCATATTTATCGGGCCTAACTTTTGGACCAATTCGGCTGTAATTATTATATCATTAATTACACTCATAGGATTATTTTTCTGCCCATATCATTTGCCCCCAACTTCTGAGGAAATCTTTCTAAATTTTTCACAGAAGTTAGTTTTGTTCCTGCTTCGGGATTTCTGGATATGTGTATCTTTCCTTGAATTTTCCTTTTTAGGAATTTCAACATGCCATGGAAAATATCAGGTCAACCTTTTAATAAATAAATGTATTTATTTATTTTTCAATTTTAAAGGTATTTTCGACCTCATTTGAGGTATTGTCGACCTCATTTGAGGTCGACATGGGGCTCACTTTGGTTCCAGGTCGAACAAAATGACCTGGGCTTGAAGTCGTGAACCTTCGACCTCGCTTGAGGTCGTGGCCCTTCGACCTCGTTTGAGGTCGAAGAAGGGTTTCGTTTTGTTTCCTCGTCGAACAAATTGACCTCGATGTGAGGTCGTGGATCTTCGACCTCGTTTGAGGTCAAAGAAGGGCTTCATTTCGAGCACGAATTTTTAGTCATTTTGGCTTCCAGGTCGAACAATTCGACCGGGTTTTGAGGTCGTGGCCCTTCGACCTCATTTGAGGTCGAAGATAGGCTTCATTTTGGTCCCTCGTCGAACGATTCGACTTGGATTCGAGGTCGTGGCCCTTCGACCTCGTTTGAGGTCGAAGAAGGGCTTCATTTTAGTCCATCATCGAACGAATCGACTTGGATTCGAGGTCGTGGCCCTTCGACCTCGTTTGAGGTCGAAGATATGCTTCATTTTGGTCCCTTGTCAAACGAATCGACTCGGATTCGAGGTCATGGCCCTTCGACCTCGTTTGAGGTCGAAGATATGCTTCATTTTGGTCCTTCGTCGAACGAATCGACTTGGATTCGAGGTCGTGGCCCTTTGACCTCATTTGAGGTCGAAGATATGCTTCATTTTGGTCCCTCGTCGAACAAATCGACTTGGATTCGAGGTCGTGGCCCTTCGACCTCGTTTGAGGTCGAAGATAGGCTTCATTTTGGTCCCTCGTCGAACGATTCGACTTGGATTCGAGGTCGTGGCCCTTCGACCTCGTTTGAGGTCGAAGAAGGGCTTCATTTTAGTCCATCATCGAACGAATCGACTTGGATTCGAGGTCGTGGCCCTTCGACCTCGTTTGAGGTCGAAGATATGCTTCATTTTGGTCCCTTGTCAAACGAATCGACTCGGATTCGAGGTCATGGCCCTTCGACCTCGTTTGAGGTCGAAGATATGCTTCATTTTGGTCCTTCGTCGAACGAATCGACTTGGATTCGAGGTCGTGGCCCTTTGACCTCGTTTGAGGTCGAAGATATGCTTCATTTTGGTCCCTCGTCGAACAAATCGACTTGGATTCGAGGTCGTGGCCCTTCGACCTCGTTTGAGGTCGAAGATATGCTTCATTTTGGTCCCTCGTCGAACAAATCGACATGGATTCGAGGTCGTGGCCCTTCGACCTCGTTTGAGGTCGTGGCCCTTCGACCTCGTTTGAGGTCGAAGATACTCGACCTCGTTTGAGGTCGAAGATATGCTTCATTTTGGTCCCTCGTCGAACGAATCGACTTGGATTCGAGGTCGTGGCCCTTCGACCTCGTTTGAGGTCAAAGATATGCTTCATTTTGGTCCCTCATCGAACGAATCAACTTGGATTCGAGGTCGTGGCCCTTCGACCTCGTTTAAGGTCGAAGATGTGCTTCATTTTGGTCCCTCGTCAAACGAATCGACATGGATTCGAGGTCGTGGCCCTTCGACCTCGTTTGAGGTCATAGATATGCTTCAGTTTGGTCCCTCGTCGAACGAATCGACTTGGATTCGAGGTCGTGGCCCTTCGACCTCGTTTGAGGTCGAAGATATGCTTCATTTTGGTCCCTCGTCGAACGAATCGACATGGATTCGAGGTCGTGGCCCTTCGACCTCGTTTGAGGTCGAAGATACTCGACCTCGTTTGAGGTCGAAGATATGCTTCATTTTGGTCCCTCGTCGAACCAATCGACTTGGATTCGAGGTCGTGGCCCTTCGACCTCGTTTGAGGTCGAAGATATGCTTCATTTTGGTCCCTCGTCAAACGAATCGACTCGGATTCGAGGTCGTGGCCCTTCGACCTCGTTTGAGGTCGAAGATATACTTCATTTTGGTCCCTCGTCGAACGAATCGACTTGGATTCGAGGTCGTGGCCCTTCGACCTCGTTTGAGGTCGAAGATATGCTTCATTTTGGTCCCTCATCGAACGAATCGACTTGGATTCGAGGTCGTGGCCCTTCGACCTCGTTTGAGGTCGAAGATATGCTTCATTTTGGTCCATCGTCGAAAGAATCGACATGGATTCGAGGTCGTGGCCCTTAGACCTCGTTTGAGGTCGAAGATACTCGACCTCGTTTGAGGTCGAAGATATGCTTCATTTTGGTCCCTCGTCGAACGAATCGACTTGGATTCGAGGTCGTGGCCCTTCGACCTCGTTTGAGGTCGAAGATATGCTTCATTTTGGTCCCTCGTCGAACGAATCGACTTGGATTCGAGGTCGTGGCCCTTCGACCTCGTTTGAGGTCGAAGATATGCTTCATTTTGGTCCCTCGTCGAACGAATCAACATGGATTCGAGGTCGTGGCCCTTCGACCTCGTTTGAGGTCGAAGATTTGCTTCATTTTGTCTTTATTTATTTTGACTTTCTTTGGGCCATACCTTTTTCTTTGGGCCTCATTTGATTTTCTTTGGGCCTCATTTGATTTTGGAGACCAACGAACAATTATGGGCCTTAACTGGTTACAAACGGTTACCCTTCCCTTTTAACCGGTTGAGTGACCGGCTACTTTGCTTATAAAAGAGTGAGATTTCACTTTTCACTTTTCATTTCTCGAAATTTTCTCAAATTCTCTCTAGTTTTCTCTAGTTTTCTCCGTGGCGAGACGATTTTCGGCGAGGTTTTCTGATTAATTTATGGGTTTTTGTTTGAAGATTTGAAGATTTTCTAGAATTTCTCTTGAAGATTTGAATATTTTCTGGAATTCCTTTGAAGATTTGAAGATTTTCTGGGATTCTGTTTGAGGATTTGAAGGTTTTCTGGAATTTCGCTTGAAGATTTGAATATCAATGGCTGATCGTGCAGCTCAATGTCTACAGAAAATGAACCAAGCTTCCAAGAGAGGTACCATCACTATTCACTCTTCATACATGTCTTTACAAGATATGATTAGCAAACGTGGTGATGAATACCCTTCTGTACCACATTTAGATTCCTTTGATTGTAGTAATAAGTTTCATGAAGTCGATAAAATTAGAGATTATAACAAAATGTATAGAATCAAAGCACCTCTAAGACTTGTCCCAGCCGGCCCAGGGGATCGTTCTTGCCATTGGTGTCCTGATGCCTTGTGTATATACAAGGATTCCATAATTGCAGGACTTAGATTCCCTTTTCACGAGTTCATTCCCAAACTCTTAGCTGATGTTCAAATTAGTCCTTGTCAACTTCCTCCCAACTCTTGGAGAATAATAATGTGTTTTATGGTCCTTTGTTTAAAGAACAACTTTCCCCTTTTTGTTTCTTTATTTAGGAAGATTTTTCAATTTAAGAATAGTTCTGCACTTGCTCCTGGTTGGGTTTATCTCAACCATCGTGCTTCCACACCTCCCATTTTTCACCCAAAATCCATTCCTGACAATAACCCAAAGTGGAAAAATGAGTTTATGTACTTGGTTTGGGAAGGTGGGGATTGGGGCACCCTATTCCGTAGGTCGTTCAGTAGAGTCTCGGACGGTAGTCCTAATGACATAGTCTTAACTGATGAGGAGGCTCACGCCTACGATGAGCTCACTAAGGACAACATCACCACCTTGGCTTGGGAGCTCCTAGACGAGTTCGTCCTTAAGTCTCTTGGCCTATCGAGCGTATCAGACAAGGGTAATTCTCATTCCTTAACTTCATTTATTTATTTGAGATTTTCTTATACCTATTGTTGCCTTTTTATTCGTTTTTGCAGCTGCAGCCTTTATTAATAAGACCAACGAGCCAACAGAAGGAGAAACTGCCAGGATAAAGAGGGCTCGTTTGGGAAGAAAAGACCCTCGAGCAACGTTTGATGGCCCAGCCTTTCTAAAGGCTCATAGGGATTCTGTGGAGGAGGTTGAGGCCCCTATCTCATCTAAAGCCTCTGTTTGGCGCCCTAACTGGGGCATTAGAAAGAAAGACACTGTTGTTGGGGTGTCCAAACATGCTATTGAGTGGTCCTACCACTCACTCACTCCTTGTGATTATAAGGACTTCGCTTCCAACTCCACTATCGAGGGAGTTGAAATCGTGGGTTCTCAAGCCATAGCTGCGGTAACCTTCTTCTCCTTTCAATATTGAACTTAACATGTCATATACCTTTCTTTGACTTATTCTTTATTTGCAGAATAATGCAAATTTTCAAGGGGCTCTCTTTCAATCCAAGGCTTGGCGCTCATCCTTTGAAGCCAACCAAGCCAAGTTTGAGAAGTCTCAAGAAGAAGTTAACTCTCTTAAGGTGGCCTTGGCAAGGAAGGAGAAAGAGTTAGCTGATGCTCAAGCTGAACTGGTCGTGCTTAGAAGGAGCAAGGATGATTTTATCGATGAGTACCTTGACTCCCAAGAGTACAAGGACTTGATTGGTAAACATGACGAGCTTCTCTTTCCAGTTCAGTTCACCAAGGGATGTGATGGTGCTTTGAGTGCTATTTTGGAGAAGCATCCTGGCTCATTTAGCTCATCTGACTTCCAGAGTCCTCACATTCCTATTCCTTTAGAGTGGGCCTTGGCTGGTGAGGATGACATGGATGAGGATGACAATATTTTGGATCCCGGGCATTCTTCGCCTCTTGGTGAGACAGCTGGTAATGATTCTGGGGCCACTCATTCAGGTTCTGGCTCTAGCTCAGAGGAAGAGCAGGCTGATACTGGCAACAAGGAGGTTGAAGCTTAGTTTTAGTTGTTTTTCTTTTATAGCCATATGTGGCTTTATTTATTTGTGTAATCCCAGCCTTCGGGCCTAACTCAAAGTTTTTTTAAGTTTTAATTTATCATCTTTTGATTTCCTCGTATTCTTGAATTTTGCATGTCTATCAATATGTGATGGACATAAAGTATCATAAAAATATGAGAATGTTGAATAAAATCATAACTTTGAAAATGGGTTCAACCCTTACATAATACTCTACTTTCTACTTCGAGTTAAAAACTCGGATTGGTTTCATCGACCTTATTTCTACTTGTCCTAATAGTGAGTCCAGTTAGGAAACACTAAACATAATAGACTTTTAAGTTTGCAGCATGCCAAGTTCTTGGCACTTCAATCCCTTCGAAAGTTTCCAATTTGTATGAGCCTCGTCCAAATACGTTCTTGACCCGATACGGTCCTTCCCAATTTGGAGCCAACTTTCCTTTCTGTCCAACTCCGGATGCCTCAATCTTTCGGAGAACCAAATCTCCTTGACGAAAGAATCTCTCTTTAACCCTTAGGTTGTAATAAAAAGATGCTCGTTTATGGTGTTCAACTGTCTTGGCGTGTTTGCTTCATCTCTAACTTCATCAATTAGATCTAAAGCCAGCCTCATGCCTTCTTCATTTGCCTCTGGCTCATAGGCTTCAACTCTTGGAGATGTGTGAGTAATCTCCACTGGAACCACTGCTTCTGCTCCATATGCTAACAGAAACGGGGTTGCTCCAGTGGTGACTTTACAAGTAGTACGATATCCCCACAATATGGGGATCAATTCGTCCACCCAAGTGTTCCTAGAGCGTTCAACTCTTTTCTTCAGTCCATCCAGGATAATTCGATTTGCTATTTCAGCTAGTCCATTTGCTTGAGGATGAGCAACAGAAGTGAAACATAGCTCAATATCATTCTCCTCACAATACTTCTTGAAATCTTCGTTGTTAAACTGAGTTCCATTATCCGTGACCAAGATTCGTGGAATCCCGTACCTGCATATTACATTGTCCCAAAAGAACTGCATTACTTGCTTGGTGGTTATCTTGGCTAAAGGTTTAGCCTCAATCCACTTGGTGAAGTAGTCGATTGCCACTATCAAGAATTTTCTCTGTGCAGTTGCCATTGGAAATGGTCCAAGTATATCCATTCCTCACATGGAAAATGGAACAGGTGGATTTATAGACGTCAACATCTCAGGTGGTTGTTTGACCACTGCTGCATGCTTTTGGCACCGTTCACACCTCTTCACATAATTTTTAGCATCCGAAAGCACGTTTGGCCAATAGAAACCTAGACGAGTGATTTTATGAGCAAGGGCCCTGCCCCCCAAGTGCTGCCCACAAATTCCCTCATGTACTTCCTTTAGGGCCAACTCTGCCTCCTGGGGTCTCAAACATTTTAAGTAGGGGATGATGAAAGACCTTTTGTATAAGATTCCCTCAATCAAGGTGTATCTCAGTGCTCTCACATATAACTTTCGTGCCTCTGAAGTATCGTTGGGTAACCAACCCATTTCTAAATGAGACTTGATTGGATCCATCCAACAGCTAGCAACATCAATGGGCGCTATTAACTTTCCATTGATGCTTGGGGTCTTCAAGACTTGGAAGTATACACTTCCTGCATAGTTCTGAATTTCCGAAGAAGCAAACTTGGACAAGGCGTCAATCTTCATGTTTTCTTCTCTTGGAATGTGTTCCACATAACACTCATCAAACTGAGTCATAATGGCTTTGACAAGCTTCAGATACTTGGCCATGACTTCATCTCTAGCCTCAAACTCTCCATTCACTTGGGAAACTACCAGTCTTGAGTCTCCACATACTTTAAGAGCCTTAACTTTCAAGGCTCCAACCAGCCCTAAGGCAGCTATCAGGGCTTCGTACTCAGCTTCATTGTTTGTCGTTGGGAAGTCCAGATTTAGTGCGTACTCTATGAGAAATCCATCAGGACTTTGTAGCACCAAACCTGCTCCACTTGATTTTATTTTTGATGCCCCGTCAAAATAGAGTACCGAACATTCTTTGGACACCATGTCTTTATCTTGATTGTCTTCTTCTTTTCCTTCTAATACTACTTCCTTCCCCCTGACTTCCTGGTTGTCAATAGTGCATTCAACCATGAAGTCAGCGAGTGCTTGAGCTTTTATTGCTGTTCGAGGCTTATACTTGATGTCAAACTCTCCCAACTCTATAGCCCATTTGATCAATCTTCCACTAACTTGAGGACTGTGCAAGATGTTTCTTAGAGGCTGATTGGTCAAGACTTCTATCTTGTGCGCCTGGAAGTATGGACGTAGCTTTCTCGAGGCCATGATCATGGCTAAGGCAAACTTCTCTATCATAGAGTAGTTTATTTCTGCTCCATGTAGAATCTTGCTCACGTAATAAATGGGTTTCTGAACTTTCAACTCTTCCTTAACCAAAACAGCTCCAAGGGCAGTGTTAGAAACTGCCAGGTATAAGTATAGAATATCTCCGGGTTTCGGTTTTTCCAACAATGGTGCCTCGGCCATGTACTTTTTCAAAGCCTCAAAGGCTTCTTGTCTTTCTGTCGTCCATTCAAAAAAATTTCACGTTTTTGAGTGCTTTGAAGAAAGGCAAGCACTTCTCCCCTGATTTGGAGATGAATCTCCCTAGTGCTGCCACTCTTCCTATTAGCTTCTAAACATCTTTGACGGACCGTGGTGGTTCCATGTCTAGAATTGCCTTGATTTTATCGGGGTTAGCCTCAATTCCTCATTTAGAAACCATCAGGCCTAAAAACTTTCCTGACCCTATGCCAAAGGCACACTTTGCTGGATTTAACATCATTCTATGGTGCCTCAGCACTTCAAATGCTTCATGTAGATGGTTTATATGATCCGCCTTATCAAGGCTTTTAACCAACATTTCATCCACATAGACCTCCATGGTTTTTCCAATCAGGTGTTCAAAAATTTTGTTCACCAACCTTTGATATGTTGCTCCTACATTCTTAAGCCCAAATGCCATAACAAAATAACAGTAAACACCAAAGTCAGTGATAAATGATACCTTGGAGACGTCATCCTTGTGCATTTTGATCTGGTTGTATCCACTGAAGCCATCCATGAAGCTCAGCATCTCGTGCCCAGCTGTGGCATCTATTAGAGTATCAATTCTTGGCAAGGGAAAACAATCCTTAGGACATGCATCATTCAAGTCTGTGAAGTCCACACACATCCTCCATTTTCCATTGGCTTTCTTGACCATTACTGGGTTAGCCAACCATTCTGGAAATTGAATTTCTTCAATGAACCCGGCTTCCAAAAGCTTATCTACTTCTTGCTTGATGGCCTCTTGCCTCTCTGGAGCAAAATTTCTCTTCTTTTGCGGCCGCTGTCCAAGAAAAAACATCATTATTTTCTTGGAGAAAAGATATGATCTTGCTCTTCCATGGTTCAGGTAACAATGCTCCAATGTAAGTGACTTTTTCTGGTTCACCAGGAAGTAAGGGAATTGGAATTAAATCCTCAGCCGGTTTCCCTCTTCTATCCTCATTATCTCTAGTATCCATGTCTTCAATGGGGAGAACCTGCCCCCGACTCCATCAAGCCTTAATGCAACTACATAACAACTTCTGGCCATCCTTTGATCACCTCGTTCCTCACCAATCCCATTTCTTGTTGGGAACTTGATTTTCAGATGGTAAGACGAGGCAACAGCCTTGAATGCATGAAGACCCGTCCTTCCTAGGATCGCATCGTAGGTTGAGGTTGCCTTTATAACTATAAAGTTCAACATTGAGTAGTTGTTTTCGAATCTTGCCCCATTGTCATAGGGAGTTGGATTGTACCTTCCACCTTCGATTCCACTCCATTGAATCCATATATGGGCATATTTGAGGGTGTCAACTGAGAATCAGTATAGCCCATCTTGATGAAAGCATCATGGAACAAGATGTCTACTGAAGGTCCATTATCAACCAAAACCCTTTTCGTCTTAGAATTGCCTATCACAGGTACGATGACTAGGGGATCATCATGGGGAAATTTCACTCCCTCTAAGTCAGAATCATAAAAAATTATTGTTATTTCCGTCCTGGCACACTTCGGTGCTTCTCCTACAACGGTCATTACTTCTCGGGCATAAGCTTTTCTTGAGTTTCGGGAGGACCCAACATCAGTTGGCCCTCCAAATATCATGTTGATGACAGGCCCTCGGGGTTTGGTATTACGATCTTGATTGTTGTCCCTTTTGTCGTAATCCTTTCTTTCATAGTTTCCTCTTTGATTCCCTTGATTCCCATCCTTAGTGAACTTATTAAGTTTTCCTCTTCGAATCAAAAACTCAATCTCATCTTTCAGTTGTCTGCAATCATCCGTGTCATGACCAACTTCTTTATGGAAACGACAGAATTGATTCTGGTTCCTTTTAGACAAGTCAGTCCTCAGTGGCTTCGGCCATCAGAGATCTTCCTCCTTTGCGATTTCCATTAGAATTTGGCTTCTAGGAGTGTTCAATCTTGCATACTTCGTGAACCTTGGTCCGAAATTGTTCTTCTTGGGTGGAGAATCAGAATCCTTTGATGTTCTAGGATACTTTTCCTTAACATCATATTCTTGGGTCTCCTTTCTTTTCTTTGAATTCTCGCTTCCACCAGCAGCAGGTTCATATTTCCTCATGCTTTCTTCAGCCTTGATATATTTTCCAGCCCGGTCTTGTAACTTTAACATGCTTTCCGATGGGTGCTTAGCCAAGGACCGTTTAAAATGGTCATCAGTGGTTCCCATGGGACCTTCAAGGCCTCTCTAGTGAATCTATTTATGTAGTCTCTCAAGGCTTCATTCCTTCCTTGTTGGATTCCCATGAGAGATGCAGAACTCTTCTCATGCACCCTTCCACTAAAAAATTGGTTGATAAACGCCTTGCTCAGCTCCTTAAAAGATCCAATAGAATTGAGAGGTAGACGGCTATACCAATGTTGAGCCATGCCCGCTAGGGTTTGTGGAAACGCTCTGCATTTGACCAGATCGTTGGTGGGCTGCAACAACAGTGCGTTAGAGAAAGTTCTTACGTGATTTGCGGGATCTCCCGTTCCATCATAAGCTTTGATTGTTGGCATTTTGAATTTTCTGGATATATTAGCTTTCATGATATCCTGAGTAAAAGGCAGTGTAGGATCATCAGGAACTCCTAGGGGTAACAACACAGTAGGATCACCCTTTGGGGCTTCAACCCTCTTAGTTCTTCTCGGTGTAGGATCTAAATTGATCACCGGGACTCTCCCAGTTGCTTGACTTTGTGCTTTTGTAGCCTCTTCTTCCGCCAATAGTTTCTTGAGTCTTGCAGCCTCTGCCTCATGGGCCGTAATCTTTTCCTTGGTGGTTCGGGGTTGTTCCCGATTTGTTTGGAAAGAGCGTCTCCTCCTTGGGGCAACATCCCTCTAATCTCCAGTTGAATAACTCTCTTCCTCAGTATAAGGACCTGAGTAGTCTTGAACCAAGGGGGTTTGTCTAGCTTGAGTTTGCTGATTTTGGGGTCCCAGACCTTGAATATAAGGGAGCACATATGCTTCGTGGTAGGTTGGATTGATACCACTGCTGCCCACCGTGGGTCGAGGTGGCATACCATAGGTTGGCATCCCTAAAGTTTGAGTCGCGTATTGGGGAAGATCCGTGGTGTGAAGTTGAAAGCTACGTGGTGCATTCATGAGCAGTGGAGAAGTTGTGATTGGTTACTGGAGAGTGGTCTCTTGTGGATTAGGTCCATGAATGACCATTTGCAGGGGATTCGTCCCTTCAACCGAAATCGGGATTTCTGGTCCTTGGGTAGTGGTGAGGGGGACATTCGCCCCTTGAGTGCCAGTAGTTGGTGGTGGTTGGCTTCCATGAGTCTCTGTTTCAAAGGTAAGAGGAAGTCCTTCAGAAGTAAGTTAATGCTCTTTTATATCCAGATTGGGTGTTAGTTATGCAGGAAGAGCTAAACCAATTTGAAAGAAACAAAGTATGGAAGCGGGTACCCAAACCTAAAGATAGAAGTGTTATAAGTACAAAATGGGTATTCAGAAACAAGATGGATGAAAATGGCATTGTCACAAGGAACAAAGCTAGATTTGTTGCTAAGGGTTATTCTCAAGAAGAAGGAATAGATTATGATGAAACCTTTGCCCCTGTTGCTAGATTGGAAGCAATAAGGATATTCCTAGCCTATGCAGCCCATGCCAATTTCAAGGTCTATCAAATGGATGTCAATAGTGCCTTCTTGAATGGGGAACTGGAAGATGAGGTATATGTCAGTCAACCTCATGGTTTTGATGATCCAAATTATCCAGAATTTGTCTACTTCCTACTCAAGGCACTCTATGGACTGAAACAAGCACCTAGAGCCTGGTATGACACTCTATCACAGTTTCTTTTAGAGAATCACTTCACTAGAGGTACTGTTGACAAAACTCTTTTCTTTAGAAATGTTAATGGCTCTAGTATACTTGTTCAAATTTATGTAGATGACATAATCTTTGGGTCTAAAGATGAGAAGCTTTACAAAATGTTTGCCAAAATTATGCAAAGTAAATATAAAATGAGCATGATGGGTGAACTTACCTATTTCCTTGGCTTTCAAGTTAAGCAAGTGAAAGAAGGAATCTTCATTAGTCAAACTAAATACATCTTTGATCTATTAAAGAAGTTTAATCTAATGGATTGCTCTCCTGCTAAAACACCCATGCCAACTGCCACTAAGCTTGAATTGAATACTAAGGAAAAATTTGTGGACATTTCAAGCTATAGAGGCATGGTGGGCTCACTTTTATATTTAACAGCTAGTAGACCTGATATTATATTTGCTACATGTCTATGTGCTAGATTTCAGGCTGATCCTAGAGAGTCTCACTTAGTTGCTATCAAGAGGATTTTCAGATATCTCAAGGGAACACCAAACCTTGGCATTTGGTACCCTAGAGAATCTGGTTTTGATCTAATTGGTTATTCAGATGCAGACTATGCAGGTTGCAAGATTGACAGAAAAAGTACAACAGACACCTGTCAATTTCTAGGAAACAAGCTTGTCTCATGGTTTAGTAAGAAGCAAAATTCTGTCTCTACTTCTATAGCTGAGGCAGAATATATTGCTGCAAGAAGTTGTTGTGCACAGATACTTTGGATGAAAAATCAACTAATAGACTATGGTCTAACAGTCAAAAAGATTCCAATTTTCTGTGACAACACTATTGCAATTATCATAACTGAGAATCCAGTGCAACACTCAAGGACCAAGCACATTGACATAAAGTATCACTTCATCAGGGAACATGTGATGAATGGTACTGTGGAACTTCATTTTGTTCCAAGTGAGCAGCAAATTACAGACATTTTTACCAAGCCACTTGATGAATCAACATTCTCAAGGTTGGTAAGTGAGCTAGGTATGCTTAACTACTCTTAATTTATTTAAATGTCTGATAATTTGTAATGCAGCCAGTGTCAACATGATTTTCATGAGAATTAAAACTCTCTGAAAAAGAAGAATTTTGTCTAAGTCAAAATTTGGGTTAAATGGCAAAAAGGTCACTCAACTCGGGCTAAACTTGCAGGTAGGTCATCCAACTCAAAAAGTGTTGGTCCTTGTGTATTGCAGAAGGGGGGGGGGGGTGAATGCAATACTGATAAAATTCAATCTCAGTTTCAACAACTAAAACTAAGATTTAATGTTATCAATAATATGTATGCATTCACAAACAGTAGAATAGAGAAGACAGGATTCACAAAATAAATGTTTTATTTATTTTGCAAAGTGTTGCTACAACCTCAAGAGAGAATTCTTGAGCTTCGATCTTCTTCAAGACACTTGCTTGTCTTCGTTACATATCTAGAATGAATTGACAGTAGGTATAAGACTAATCCTATCACTATCAGTCATGGGTTTGTGAAGCTGCTGTCACTGTCAAGTGGCAGCTTCTTATAGATTGTCTTACCCATGTGACTTTCCTAAATTGCTAATATGTCAGATATACATTATAAAGAAAGCAACCTAGATTCATTCTATTTCCAGATTAAGCAATTCAGCAAATAAAGACTTGACCTTGCTCTTGAATTGATTCGCTTTTGTTTTGCAGTGCTTGAAGCTTCTGTCGTAGTCTTGCAGACTTGGTGCAGCTTAGGGATACTGCAACACGCCTGTTTCTTGAACATTGAAACTGTCACGGGATTTGACTGAGAAAGATACTTAGAACAAGGGTCTTTCTCGAGACAGTTACTTTTGCCACATAGCTTGCTGTCACAGGAATGTGCTTTTGGTGACAGTAGGAGTTCCCCGCATAGTGTGCTGCCGAGGTTTCCAAGCTTGCTGTCGAGGGCTAAAGTTGCTGTCGCGTAGTCTTCCGCCAATGTTGCTGTCAGAGTGAATATGCTGTCTTGACTTGCAACATTCTGTCTTCTTGTAATCTTACTGTCGAAGCTTTAGGACAGTAACCTTTATTCATGTTGTCATCTAATTATGTATCCTTTGAGGCTTGAACACAGCAAGTGAACTTCTTTCAAATTATACAACTAGAATAACATTACATACTGATTACAAGAACATACTTTGGCTGTGACAGTATGTTCTACTTAATTAAAAATTAAGTACAATCAAAGTTAAGTTGTTTCTAGGTTATCACCCATAAATCCCAACAATCTCCCCCAATTTGTTTTTATGGAAAATAACAACAAATTTATAATATGTGCTGACAACTTAACTAACAAGATCAGAATGGATTAAGAATTTTTACTTAGCTTGAGATTTCCTCTTCTGCCTTGCTACATCCTCTCTTTTGAGAGCTTCTACCAAGCAGCCTCTTAGACCTTCTATAAGAGAAATTTCAGCAGCAGAAACTGCAGCATCCTCTACTTCCTCAATGATCTTCTTTATGGTAGGAGAAAGGAGAGAACTAGCATCCCTGAGATTCAGCCATTGCTCTATATCATATGGATAGGTTCTGAAGTGAAGTTCTTCAAGAATGAGCTTGAATCTACTTCCAGGATAAGCATTGAGAGACCTTCTCCTTTGCTTGTCCAGCTTTGAGTCTTCTCCTTTTCTCCCTTCCAATACTTTCTCTATTTCATCAGAACAAATCTGCTCCAAGGGATGAATAGATCCAGCTACCATATACTGTAAATCCTTCAGAATAGTTGTTTTTAGCTTGTGAAAGCTGCAAACATAGATTTCTTCTTTTAGATACTTCATTCTTAGGGGATTTTCCAGCATACATGATTGATAATTTGGAGCTTCACTTTCTGCCTTGTTGGAGACCTTGCATCTTTCCAGTAGTTCAGCTTCCTTCTTATCAAGTTCTGACTTAGTTTGAGAATATTGAGAAGATTCAGGTCTTTTGCTTGGCTTGGGTTCCTTTTCCTGAGTTGGTTGGGTTTTCCCTTCTTCTGTTGGTAAATCCTCAAACTCATAGTACCAGTGGTATGGTATAGGAGAAGATGGTAGATCAGTGAGAATATCAGCATCATCAAAATCTGCAAAATTGTAGCCAAATTTCTGATAGAATTCAGCATCCCTATCAGCCTGACATTTCAGAATATGTTCCATGACAGGCTCTGGAACATCATCATAGCTTTCCATCAACTCTATCATCCTTTCCAAGTAGAAGAAATCAATTCTTCTTTTATCTATTTCCGTCACGCTACCACTGATTGATGTGGCTACAAGATCAAAGTCCTTGTTCATCCTGACCGATCTTGATTCTGGCCACCACAGAATGTACTCAGCAACCTCTTGATTAGCATCTAGCTTAATCTCAACACTCTTGATTTCTTTTGATTGCATTTGTTGTACCTTAAGACTGTTGGGAGGTATTGATTGAATTGGCATCTTCAGATTTCTGCCAAATCCAGTGGCCTTTTCCTTTCCTGAGTACTTGTGCTTTCCATGAGGTTTCTGTCTAGAAAACCATGCTCTTGCTTTAGCTTTCAGTCTTTTGGGCTTGACAGTAGCTTTGGCTTCATCCTTGACAGAATCTTCCTTGACAGCACCTTTGTCGACAGTATCTTCTATGACAGCTTTTTCTTTGACAGTTTCCTTGTCGACAGTACCTTTGGTGACAGCATCTTTTTCTGCATTTATGCAGTCAATAGCACATCTAAGAATGCTTGCCTCCAAAGCTTCCAGTATTCTTGACTCCTCTTCATCTGTTGCACCGACATCTTTCTTTTCCTGATTAGGAGTTTCTTCATTGCCTTCATTCTGGGATTGAATACTAGTATTCCCAGAATTACTTCCACCAGCATTTCCAGCATTTCTAGAAGCTTCACCACCTCCAACCTCATCATCATCATCATCATCATCATCATCATCATCATCATCATCATCATCATCATCATCCTGAGGAGGTATGTCATAGAGACAGCTTCCACCTTGATCATTTCTTTTGGCATTGGCTCTAGAGATTAGTTCCTTCACTCTAGCTCCCAGTGCCTTGTCTCTCAGCACCAGCATTTTGTAGATCTCTTGAACAGCATAAGCTCTTCCTGGATTGTCATTTGAATTGAGTATTCCATCTAACACTTTCAGAATTGACTTGGTTTCCATTCTGGATGTGCCAACCAAATTCATGAAGCTGTTCCTTCTTGTGCCATCCTTAGTTACAGATCTGTAGAAAACACTTGGTGGATTTGTGTAGACTTCAGGTAGCTTTTGTGTGAGCAGGTTCTGGATTTGCATATCCAATATTTCATTGAATGGTGTTTGAGTTGCCCTGATCTTTCCCTTCAAAGAACACAACACCTTTGCTGGAAGACTCTGCAATAACTGCATTGTGATGAAATAAGATATGCCAGAAGTGAAATAGATACTTACAGCCCATCTTTTCTCATCATTCACCATTACACTGACACTGGTGATTTGATCCTTTAACAGTTTTGTGGTGTTGGTTGGACGGTTGCTTGGAGCATTCATTGCTTCTTCCACCAAACTGCTAAATTCACTGTCATGGTTGAGTAATGTGCTCTCCCTGTAATCCACCATCAAAACATTGGCTTCTTCTTGATCAAATTCAGTGCCATTTGACCAAATAATTCCCTTTTAAATGGATTCAGGCAGTTTCCCTTTACCTTTCCCAAGCTTGTTTTGTTCCTCCATTTCTCTCCATTTCTTCTGTAGAGTAGTTTCTTGAGTTTCTGGAGTTGGCTCTCTAATTACCACAGGAGGCAAGATTGGATGTTTAGATGTAGGTCTTCTTTGCAGTGCATCTTGAGTTGCCTTTGACATTAACACCCTTTCACCATCCATGTCCACTTCAACAGGCTTTTCAGCTTTATCCTTTGGTTTTCCACTGCTTGGTTTGACTTGCTCCACCTTTGACATTGCTTTCCTTTTAGCTCCCCCTTTGGTCTTCACAGTTACAGGCTCCCCCTGAGTTCCACCTGATTCCTGAATAGGCAATGATTCTGATCTTGCTACCTTCTCCCCCTTAGTTGAGTTGGCAGCTACTAGGTCAGTAAGGAACTGGATGGAGAGCTGAGTAGCAGCAAAACCATCAACCACCAGTTGAGAGAGAGAGTCCATTTTGGAGTTCAATGTAGCACACTGTCCTTCCAGAGCTGCAATCCTGTTACCATAAGTAGCAGAGGGGCCACCATACCTTAACCTTCTTGGAGGGGAAGGAAAAGAAAGGGGCTTGGAGGCTATGGGGGTTCTCACACTCTCAGGGTGTTTTTGAGTGATCTCATCACCCCTCACAGATTGACTCTCAAGGCCTAATGCCTGAATAGTGTGGGCTCCCTCAATATCTCTCTGGACATGCTCAAGTCCCTCTCCTTTTGCCAGCTCATTTGGCTGCCTCTCATTTTTATGCTCAGCTCTCTTTTCTTTTGCACACCCTTACTCAACCTAGATGCATGGGTATGAGCAGTACTAACATGCATTGAAGGAGTAGATTTAGAATGTACCTTTAAGAGTTTGGCAAGAGGTAGATCATCATCAGAGGCATCCTCAATGATTACAGCATCAAAATTTGGCTGAGAGGACTGGACAACATCTTTGGCAGGAATGTTACTGTCAGTTGGAGTCTGGACAGCAGGTTCTGGCATGACAGCAACTTTGGGAGGTGGAGTGACAGTAGGTTCTGTAGTGACAGTATCTTTCTCTCCACCCATGACAGCAGCTGTGTCCAGGACAGCAACATTGCCAGTGTCTTTGACAGCAACAGAGGCTGTGACAGCATCTTCCTAAAGGTAAGATGCTCCTTGGAGTTCAGACAAAGTGTTGGCTGTTTCATTTTTTGACAAAATACCACTTTGCCCTAGCTCAGTGTTTGGAGGAGTGGTGTCCATCTCACTTTGAGAAATGGGTTCTTGTGGACCACTAGATGGGGGCTCATCCATGATTGGAGATGGATGATCAAAACCTGAAGGGTTGGGACTGTCCCCTTCTCTAGGTTGTGGAGAAGAAACAAAGGAATGTGTAGGGAAGGAAGAAGGTGAAAGTGTAGCAGAGAGTGGGGGCTGATTCACAGATGAAACAAGTGAACCATCAATAGGAGTAGAGAAATCCTCACTGTGCCCTAACTCACTGTGTGTTTCTTCAAGTGGGGGTATCTCAGGTTGTGAACCCTGAGTTTGTGCAGACTCTGTACAGGGTGCCTTGGGAGACAGGCCAATTTCAATAGATACACCTTGATGAGAAGGCACATCTAGGGAGGTGTTTGAGTCCCTTTCAGTAACTACAGTTTGTTGAGAAACTGCAGCTTGGTTAACAGTGGTTTTTGGTCCTCCTAGCTCTCTTCTTCTTAGGCTTAGGGGGAACCACTGTGGGTTCAGTTTGACTACCTTCCTTATTTGCTGCACTAGGTGCAGTGTCTCCCTCTTGACTAACAGAGCTACCACCAACATCAACTTCTAAGGACCTTTTTCTGGATTCTTGCAAGGCTTCTCTTTGGGCTTTGGTAAGTCTAGAGGGCCTAGGCTGAGTGTATGGTGTTGAATGTGGGTTAACTGAATTTGGGTCTAATTCAGTTTCATTCACAAGAGTAAAGGAAGCATAACCAGAAGGTAATGGATAATCAAGGTTGGACACTTGATCAACCATGTGCTGAGTGAAACAGAGTGGAATGTGTGCATTGAGATCTTGTGATGATAACAGTGTGTGTGTGTGTGTGTTCTTTTTCAAAACTGAGCAAGCCTCTAAACGAGGAGCAGCATCATTAAAATCACAGAATGAATTAATGCACATCATAAGAAAGCGAGGGTAGATTGATACCTTCTTACCTATGGCAGCTTGGAGGTGTGCCATGAGGAGAGCTCCAACATTCACCTTGTATCCATGGACAAGAGAATGTGTCAGTTTCTTGATGTAGGAGGGTATTCCATTCCAGCCCGTGGACTTGGTAGAGAACACCTTGACCATCACATCAAATATCATGCTCCACTCCTTTCTCAGATGCTTCCTATCCATTTCACCAGTTGGATACCACTTGGTAGTCCCTCTTCGAGAATAGGGCCTGCATACCCAATCTTCAAGAAGAGCTTCTGGAGAGTGTCATCATTTGCAAGTTCAGTAAATTGTTGTCTTGCTTCAAGGGTAATTCCAAGACCAGTGTTGATGACCTCAGCTGTAAGAGTGTATTGTTGCCCAGAGATTGTGAATTGAATACCCGGGTTCTCACCCTCAGTTTGAGCAACAGCAGTTTGCCAAAACGCCTCAAGTCTGTCTAAGTCTAGAATGGGGGTTGAGGTGATGGCATAACCGAGATAGGACTTGTTCAAGAAAAACACGAGTCCTTTGAAGCCTTCACCAGCATCATTTGGGGAAAAGATGCCAGCAAAGTTTGTTTGAGAGAGAGTCTGTTTGGGGGCCATTGAGATTTCAAGAAAAGAAGAATGTAAGAGAGTTGCTTTTTGCTGGAAGAAAGTTGTGTTGTCTTGAGTTTGATGAGAAAGAGAAAGATATGTCTGAGTAACTGGGGAATAAATAGGGGTATCTCAAACATTTTGTGCATAAAATGTGGATTTCAAGAACGTGTCTTAACCCACTCTTAAACACGTGAGTTACTGCCCGTTATTCACTGACCAATCGTGGGATAAATATCCAATTTCAACGGTCCACTATTGTTGACAGTAACCTGTGCGCTAGAAACAATCTTTCAGTAATAGGAGGTGGTGACAGTAGGTTTTGCGCGACAGCAACTATTGCGCAAAAACTTGTTGTCACCGTTAAGAATATGAATGACAGTATCCTTTACAAGTCTTGACAGAAAGTCTTTTCCTGCTGTCAAGAAGGTTGCTGTCAAGAAACACACGACAGTACCCTTCTTAATGACAGTAACTTCGATTGGGAATTGGTTCTGTCATGAACTTATTAGAATTCTTTATTCATATACTTAACTTAATATTGACACATTATGGATTTAGCAATGTAATCGTTTGAACACAGATATTAAGCAAATTACACAGACACTTCATAAACTCAGTAACCACAAAAACAAGAACTTTTATTATTAATAAAATCATTAAAAATAGAACATTGAGTACATTATTCTATGATTTTATCAACTACTTCTAACGTCTCTGCCTTAATTTCCTCTTCAGAGCGACCTTCTTCCTTGAGAAGTGCCTGAAGCTCTTTCTCTTCTTCCTGAGCCTTGGCCTCCTCTTCCTGTTTCTTTTCTTCATCTATTTCATCGATGGCGTCCAACAGCATCTCGAAGAGCTCATCAATCTCTTCACTGTCGGGTTCACTATCGCACCGTTTTAGCCCTACTTCAATTCCTACTTTGTTTTCCATTATTTTCTTTAAAACTGAGAGCAAACTGGTGAAACCTAAGGTTAATTTATAGGCAAAACCATCTAAGGATTAAAGTCTAATGGTCAACAGTTAGAGTACCCATACAACTACCACAGAAGTAATTAATGGTCGTGTCCTCCTTTAATCCTACAGATTAATGCAAAAAGGTGTGAAAGTCCAATGGAACAGATTTTTATCTCTCAAACTTAACAAGTAACCACATTAATGTCATACACGGTTTAAAAGTATGAGACTGGCACAAAATACTGTCATGAAAAGTCAAATCAACACATGCTGTCACATAACAGACATAGACCAAGTAGACAGTAACTTCTCTTGACAGCAGGTTTGAAGTTGCTGTCATGAGCTTCATTAGAGAATTTGGAATTATAGAAAACTGAGTAAATCAACATACCAGGTTCAACATTCCCAATTCACTTACCAACCTGTTGAAGGTTGCTTCATCCAATGGCTTAGTGAAGATGTCAGCAAGTTGCTTGTCAGTTGGGACATAGATCAGCTTCACAGTTCCTTGTTCAACATGCTCTCTGATAAAGTGATGTCTTATATCAATGTGCTTTGTCCTAGAGTGTTGAACTGGATTGTCTGAAATGGCTATGGCACTAGTGTTGTCACAGTAGATTGGAATTTCACTTAACACTAGACCATAATCCAGAAGTTGATTCTTCATCCATAGAATTTGTGCACAGCAACTGCCTGCAGCAATATACTCAGCTTCTGCAGTTGAGGTAGAAACTGAATGCTGCTTCTTGCTAAACCATGAGACCAATCTTCCACCAAGAAATTGACAGCTACTAGTAGTACTCTTTCTGTCAATCTTGCATCCAGCATAGTCTGAGTCTGAGTAGCCAATTAGATCAAATCCAGTGTTCTTGGGATACCAAAGACCTAGGTTAGGAGTGCCTTTTAGGTATCTAAAGATTCTCTTGATGGCTACTAAGTGAGACTCCTTTGGATCACTCTGAAACCTTGCACAGAGACATGTAACAAACATGATGTCAGGTCTGCTAGCAGTTAGGTATAGGAGAGATCCTACCATGCCTCTATAGGTGCTTGAGTCAACTTTCTTCCCTTTAGGATCAAGATCCAGACTGGTTGAGGTGGACATTGGTGTCTTTGCAGGTGATGAATCTTCCAAGTTGAACTTTCTGAGAAGTTCCTTGATGTATTTAGCTTGACAAATGAAGATTCCATCAGATTGTTGAAGAATTTGTAATCCCAGAAAGAATGACAATTCTCCCATCATACTCATCTCATATTTGTTACTCATGAGAGAGGAAAACTTCTCACACAGCCTCTCATTTGTTGAACCAAAAATGATATCATCCACATATATTTGTACCAGAATGATGTCCTTGTCATGGTGTTTGTAGAAAAGTGTCTTGTCCACAACTCCTCTAGTAAACTGATTGTCCAAGAGAAAAGTGGAGAGTGTGTCATACCAAGCCCTGGGTGCTTGCTTTAGTCCATACAAAGCTTTGAAAAGTTTGTATACAAAATCATACACTTCAGCATCCTCAAACCCTGGTGGCTGTTCAACATACACTTCTTCTTCCAATTCTCCATTTAGGAAGACACTTTTGACATCCATCTGAAATACTTTGAAGTTGCAGTGTGCAGCATAGGCTAGAAAGATTCTTATAGCTTCAAGTCTTGCAACAGGTGCAAATGTCTCATCATAATCTATTCCCTCCTGTTGACAATAACCCTTAGCTACTAGCCTTGCTTTGTTTCTTGTCACTGATCCATTTTCATCAAGCTTGTTTCTGAAAACCCATTTGGTCTCAATGACTGACTTTCCCTTAGGTCTTGGAACTAGCTTCCATACATTGTTCCTTTCAAACTGATTTAGCTCTTCTTGCATGGCTATCACCCAGTCAGAATCCAACAATGCTTCATCAGTTGTCTTGGGTTCCATTTGAGACAGGAAGCATGAAAACATGCTGTCAGCAGAGACTTTGTTCCTTGTCCTCATTCCAGAATTAGGGTCACCGATGATGAGGTCACTTGAGTGATCCTTGTTCCACTTGGTGATTCTGGGCAAGCTACTTGACTGTACAGGAACATTTGCTTCAGTTTGTTGAGTTGAATGATCACCAATCCCATTGTCTTCACCATGTTCTTCATTGTCTCCAGAGTCACCATTGTCATGAATGTTAGAGGTTATGGTCTGTGACTGAGCTGGAGTTTGGTTGACAGTAGTGGTATTGACAGTATCTTTATCAACTTCAACAATTTGAGTGAAGCTAGGTTCTTCATCCACAATTTCCTCAGCTTCCAAGTATCCTTGATTCTCAAATCTGAATGTCTGCATCTTTCCTTCTTCATGCAGTCCTGGAAACTTGGTTTCATCAAATGTGACATTAACACTTTCTTCAATAATCATGTGTTCCATAACATAAACTCTGTAGGCAGTCCTTTCTGTGCCGTAACCCATGAATAGTCCTTCAAAAGCCTTGGTGTCAAATTTTCCTTTCTTCTCATGGTTATCCTTCATCATAAAGCATTTGCTCCCAAACACATGAAAATATTTGACAATAGGTTTCTTTCCAGTTAACAGACAGTAAGGTGTACTTGCATGATTCTTGTTGATCATGGTTCTGTTCTGAGAATAACAGGCTGTGTTGATAGCTTCAGCCCAGAAATATGTTGGCAGTTTGGCATCATGCAACATAGTTCTAGCTGCTTCAATGAGAGTCCTGTTCTTTCTCTCTACAACTCCATTCTGCTGTGGAGTTCTTGCAGTAGAGAATTGTTGTACAATTCCTTCATCTTTACAGAAATTACCAAGAGTGGCATTTCTGAATTCTGTACCATTGTCACTCCTCAAGATTTGAACTTTTGAGTTAGGAGTTCTATCAAGAACTCTGACTTGATCAATAATCACTTGAGCAGTTTCATCTTTGGATTCAAGAAACTTCACCCAAGTGTACCTTGAGTAATCATCCACCATTACTAAGGCATATCTCTTCTTGGCCATTGATGGTACATTGACTGGTCCAAAGAGATCCATGTGTATCAACTTGAGTGCTTCAATGTTGGTGTTCATTTGCTTGGACTTGTGCACAGCTCTTCTCAGTTTGCCCATTTGACAATCTTCACACAGTCCTTCTTGACAGAATTCCTGTTGGGGCAAACCTCTCACTAACTTCTTCTTCATCAGAATATTCATTGTCTTGAAGTTGAGATGTGAGAGCTTCCTGTGCCAAAGCATACTGTCACCAACAGTAGCTTTACTGTAAAAGCAGTAAACCTTATCCGTCTTTGTTGAATTTAAGTTAGCAACAAACAAGCTTCCCTTTCTAACCCCTTTTAGAGAGAGGATACTATTCTTCTTGTGATAGATGTTACACAGCATCATATCAAAATCAACCTTGAATCCCCTGTCACTGAATTGGCTGACATTGAGTAGATTGTGCTTCAATCCATCCACAAGAGCAATATCTTCAATGACAACATTTCCAATTTCTAGACAGCCATATCCCACTGTGTAACCCTTGCTGTTGTCTCCAAAGGTTATGATTGGGCCATCTTTCTCAACATAATGTGATAACAGGGCTTTATCACCTGTCATGTGCCTTGAGCAACCACTGTCAATGATCCACATGACTTGATCTTTCTTCTTGCCCTGCAAAACAGAATGTGTCTAAGATGCATATGGTACCCAATCCTTGTTGGGTCCTGCAGTTTCAGTGTCTCCTGAGTTTCTTTCAGTCATAAAGTCACAAGCATTATCAGTAATCTCCTGTTTGATTTCTCTTTTCACCCACTTAGTTTTAGAATTGGACTTGGTCCTTTTCTTAGTGGATGGAGCCTTTTTGCTGTTGCCAGCAGGCTCAGAAGTCTCAACAGTGTTTATGTATGAACATTTTTCAGTAGTGAGAATAGGTAAGTTAAAGCATGTACTCATGGCAGTAATTTTGCATGGCATACATTCAATGTTATTACAGACACTCATAGTTCTATGCATAAGGGGGGTTCTATGTAAGTTACCATTGAGTTCAGTTGCATTGACCTTATCCTCAATTGGTTTCTTACAAACATGTGTTAAGTGATGAGTAGATCCACAGTTATTGCATAGTTTCCTAGAAGCACCTCCAACATTAGTGTATCCATTTCCTTTGTTGACTCCTACCTTTCCATTCCTATTCTTAGACTTGGGAGTTACTGGATTGACAGTATGTTCAGAAGTTGTTGTCGAACTTTCCTTGACAGTATCTTTTATTCCTACTGTCTTGACAGAAGGTTTTAAAGTTACTGTCTTGGAACCATTCTTGACAGTATCTTTGGAAGATTCTGTCTTGCCAACTGTGACAACATCTTTTGAACTTACTGTCTGATTGCTTGGTAAGTTTACTGTCTTGGGGATTGTGACAGTATCCTTTCCATCCTTGAATGTGCTGTCAACACCTTCATCCTCATCAATAATTTCTTGTTTGATGAGCATGGCTTCTTCATCAAACTCAATTTCTGCAGCTTTGAAAATGGGAGTTTTAACTTTCTTGAGAATGGTAGGTTTGACAGCAGCATTTCCAGAACAATCTTGAATCACAGTTTCCTTTCCAGGTCTTCTACCATATGAAAAACCTATACCAACTGACTGATTTTCTGTATGCTTATCATTGTAATCCTGAACTATCTTAGATGAGTTTTTATAAGCCTTGATTTTAAATTCATTTTCAGCAATCTCATTTCTCAGGAATTCCTCAACCTCTTTAGCACATTTCAATTCGTTTTTAAGTTTAGCATTCTCCTGAGCTAAAGAGTCTAGTGAACTGGTTTTGAGAACAAGAGATTCATTTTCAGACTTTAGTGTTTCATTTAGCTTACTCAGCCTAGTGATCTCCTCATTGGCAGCAGATAAGCTAGTATAGACATTGAACATTTCAGCACTTAAGTCTTTAATGGTTTTCTTATACTCATCAATGGACATATCAAGTAAGACAAGTGAAGGTACCTGACTTGAAGATGTTGATGTTACTTCATCAGTGCTAGCCATGAGAGCTAGGTTGACATATTCTTCTTCATCTTCATCATCAGACTCATCCCAACACTTTCCTTCAGCCACATAGGCTCTACCTTGATTCTTCTTAGAGTATCCACCAGTTCCTTTCTCAAATCTCTGAACCTGTTTGGGTCTTTTGCACTCAGTAGCAAAATGACCAGGTTCACCACAGTTGTAACACTTGAATTTAGATCTATCCACAAATCCAGTCTTGTATCCTCTTTTGAATGAGCTTCCCACAACAGCCTTTGATGAGCTTCCCTTGGTGAACTTGGATGCTTGGCCTTGGGGCCTGAATGACCTATCCTTCTTGAACCTAAAGTTCTTGAACTTTTTGGCCATGTAAGCCATAGTAGGATTGTCCATGCTTTCTAGTTCCTCCATAGTGTAGAAGTCTTCATCTTCCACATCCTTGAGCTATAGTACTACTTTCTCATCATCTTCAACAACCTCTCCTATCTTCAAGGATTGTACAGGGGTTGGTTGAGTGATTTGTAGTGCTTCACTAGGTTGTGTGATTCTTGGCACTTGTGCTACTAGGGCACTTGACATGTTAGCCATCTTGTTCCTTGTTCCACTTTGTATGGCTCTCTTTTGAAAGAGTTCAAGTTCATAAGATTTCAGAATGCCATAAAGTGTCTCAAAGGTTATATTGTTGAGATCTCTTCCTTCTCGTATGGTTGTTGTCTTGTGTTCAAGATGATCAGGCAGTGTAAGCAAGAACTTGACATTCAATTCTTTTCTGTCATAGTACTTGCCATGTATCTGCAGTTCAGTTAAGAGCTTACTGAACCTTTCAAACATGGAGGTTAAGTCTTCACCAGGCTTGGCCATGAATGCCTCATATTGAGATATAAGTATTTGCCTTTGGTTGCCTTTAACTTCTTCACTTCCTTCACAGAGTAAGGCTAACCTGATCCACATCTCCTTGGCTGATGTGCAGCTTATCACACTTCCACACATGGCTTTATCCAACGTGAGAGAATCGAGCAAGATGAGTTGCAAGTGATCATCTAGCACCATTTTCTCCTTCTCAGTTTCCAAAAATTCCGAGGGATCTTTGGGAACCCAATGTGCAGGAATGATTTCACCATTTACTGTTGTGGCTTCAATTTCCTTCCTTGGTATGAAAGGACCATTCTCGAGTATACCTGAGTATAGTGGATTCACAACTTTGATAAACAACAAGATTTTTCTTTTCCAAATGCTGTAGTTCTCTTTATCAAAAGCTGGGATCTTGATACTGTTTGATTTCTGCATTGTCGTCGGGATCTCAGATATGTATGTTAATCTGATCTCTCTGATACCAGTTGTTGGTCCTTGTGTATTGCAGAAGGGGGGATGAATGCAATACTGATAAAATTCAATCTCAGTTTCAACAACTAAAACTAAGATTTAATGTTATCAATAATATGTATGCATTCACAAACAGTATAATAGAGAAGACAGGATTCACAAAATAAATGTTTTATTTATTTTGCAAAGTGTTGCTACAACCTCAAGAGAGAATTCTTGAGCTTCGATCTTCTTCAAGACACTTGCTTGTCTTCGTTACATATCTAGAATGAATTGACAGTAGGTATAAGACTAATCCTATCACTATCAGTCACGGGTTTGTGAAGCTGCTGTCACTGTCAAGTGGCAGCTTCTTACAGATTGTCTTACCCATGTGACTTTCCTAAATTGCTAATATGTCAGATATACATTATAAAGAAAGCAACCTAGATTCATTCTATTTCCAGATTAAGCAATTCAGCAAATAAAGACTTGACCTTGCTCTTGAATTGATTCGCTTTTGTTTTGCAGTGCTTGAAGCTTCTGTCGTAGTCTTGCAGACTTGGTGCAGCTTAGGGATACTGCAACACGCCTGTTTCTTGAACATTGAAACTGTCACGGGATTTGACTGAGAAAGATACTTAGAACAAGGGTCTTTCTCGAGACAGTTACTTTTGACACATAGCTTGCTGTCACAGGAATGTGCTTTTGGTGACAGTAGGAGTTCCCCGCATAGTGTGCTGTCGAGGTTTCCAAGCTTGCTGTCGAGGGCTAAAGTTGTTGTCGCGTAGTCTTCCGCCAATGTTGCTGTCAGAGTGAATATGTTGTCTTCACTTGCAACATTCTGTCTTCTTGTAATCTTACTATCGAAGCTTTAGGACAGTAACCTTTATTCATGTTGTCATCTAATTATGTATCCTTTGAGGCTTGAACACAGCAAGTGAACTTCTTTCAAATTATACAACTAGAATAACATTACATACTGATTACAAGAACATACTTTGGTTGTGACAGTATGTTCTACTTAATTAAAAATTAAGGACAATCAAAGTTAAGTTGTTTCTAGGTTATCACCCATAAATCCCAACAAAAAGCTTGTAGTCAAATCACTAAACTGTTTAAAACTTTCAATCAGGTCATTGCCATTAGAAACCGTTAAAAATCAAACGGAATTGTGATGTGACATGGTGATGTGACTCCTTAATAACTAAAATATTATTCTAACTCATACCTAACTTGCAATTGGGTCATTCGACTCAAAACAACTTGCAATCAAGTCATTAAACTATATATTTATTTTATGTTTTCTATTAAAATACATGGTTTACTTGTGGGATAAAATTAATTACTTATAAAGTTATACTAATTTAAAAAGCATTTTTGAACCAAATTTGAAATTCATTTAGTTTGTATAAAAATAATAAGAAAATAATACATCACTTCGATTATTTTAATTTAAAAAAAGTTAGTTTATAGTTTGTAATATGACTATAATTCGATAATTTACACTGGTAGTGAAATTATTAAGAGAAAGATGATATATACACAAATTCGATGATTTTTAGGTATAAAGTGAAAAATACATTATTTAATATAAAAATTGAACAACAAATTTTGTGACCCACTTGCAAGTTGAGTATAAGTTGAGTGACCCACTTGCAAGTTGAGTATAAGTTGAGTGATCTTGTTGATATTTAATTTTTTAATTTACACATCATTTTCTTACGTGGCGAGTGAGGTGGACTGACAAAACAATATTTAACGGACTTCCGTTAAAGTCATACTCAACTTAACGGATGTGAAATTTTTTATATGTTTAGTGATGAGATTGCAAGGTTGAATTGATTGAGTGATGCATTTGAAAGTTTTTTGAGTTTGATGATTCACTTGCAAGTTGGACGTCAGTTGAGTGATGAAGATGTCATTTAACCCGTCAAAATTTCTCCCTCTATGGATATCCTTATCCGTTGATGGTCATTTTTGACATCGGATTTTCTCTGTCTAAGAATATTGCTTTTTACTCCTCTACGGATGTCGAATCCCAAAAGGTAAAACCCTATCCGTAGATAGTGTAGTTTTAATCGTAACCGTTAAAGTCACAATCTTAACCGTAGTTACATGCGTACAGTACGTGTATGTAATTGCAGTAAATTCATGGCTTTACCTTTTAAATCCATTACTTTTAAAAAGTTACTTTCTTGCCCAATCAGATAATTTCTTTCAATTATTCTGGTTTTATTAGTGAATTATTTTGGGGGAGTATAAATTGATTTTTACTTCCAATTAATCATTTTCTATCAATTTCCAAAATTCACTAAGGCAAGAACTCATCTTTTCTCTCAAAGCAAAAATCCCTCTCTGTAATTTCAAGCTTTGCATCAATGGCACCAACCAACAAGACTATGTCTCTCACTGGTTTCACATATGAAAAAAACAACTTCACAGCACTGGTGGACTTCGAAGAGAAGAACACATCATATCACACTATGATGAGGTTTCTCCAGAACTGCAAGCTCTCAAAGGCAATGTTTGAAGCCCCCAAATTATACTTCGATGTGATTGAAGCCATCTGGGAATCAGCAGTGTTTGATTCTGTCAATGCCACTATCACCTTTGTTCTTCAAGGTAAGGAATATGTGATAAATAGTGATGTTATTACTGCTAGCTTAAATTTGCCTGAAAACAATAGGTTAGAAAAGCATAGTGATACTGATATTGTTAACATGCTGAATTTGATTAACTATGCCTTACCTACGGATAATTTAAGTAAGATTTAGAGAAAAGGCATGGTCAAAGAATGAAGCTTTTTCTTTGATGCCATTCTTAAGGTTTTCTCTGGTAAAATTAGCAACTATGATGCAGTTACATTCTCTATGCTTGATATTGCCTATATGCTTCTAAGTGATTGCTATTATAATCTAGGATCCCTAATTCTTTATGAACTAGGTGCTAAATTAGGGAATAAAGCATCTAGAAGTAAGAATGTCTATTATGCTAGATTTGTCATGTTGCTAGCTAACCATGTAGAGAGTAACCTGGTGGTCCAATTCCCTGCAAACTCCAAAGACTGTTGGGTTCAAAATAAGAGAGTCCTTGAGGACTTGAATAGGCTGAACCACAACAAGGAGGTTCAATTGGTGTATCTGTAATAACCCGAATTTTTGGAATAATTTAAAACTTTTCTTATTATAATTAAGTGCAACAGTGAATAGTGATATTGGTGGATGAATAGTGATTTTGAGGGTTAAGAAAATTTTTCATGCCACCTATGTACGAGACGTAGTGTGGATATTTCAAAGTCATATTAGTAATCTACGGAGTAAATAAGTGAATGCAAAGACGATCGGAATTCAGAAATTCCGAATTTTATTTTGGTGTAGTATTTGACCGGGCAGTGAATTATATATTATTATATTCAAGAAATGAGATATTAAATTAAGGATTTGAGGATTTAATATTTTGGAATGTTATTATATTTGATTTGAGAATTTAGAACGAAAACCACTGAGACAGTGAAACGAAGGTTCTAGAAACCGCTGATACTTTATAACGAGATTAAGTGATTAAGCGAACGAATCATGGATTAAGGATTGAAATTATGACAGGATAAATATAGACATGGAAGTAACATGTAACAAGATTAATTCGAGAAATGCAACATTTGGATCATCCATGTGAAAGGAAAACGAACCAGTAAAGCTGCTTGCCACCATGATCTCCATTGCTTGACACGTGTCCCCTTCTTTGCCACCATAACCCCCCACTGATCGACACGTGTCCTGGACATGCAATGACTCACCACCTTTAACAAAAATCAGCATTTCAAGTATTATTAACCAAAAACAAAAAGAAAGAAAAAGAAGAAGAGCTCCCCAGATTTCTGCCCAGCAGAAACATAGTCCAAAGAAAAATCCATAACTCCATTTCTATCCATCCTTAAATCACCAAATTTTAACCATAGCTTCTCCACTCCATGGGCAACATTCGTTCAAAATTTCATGGCCAACAAAGGAGTGTAGCCTAGCCAAATCCTTCCCCCAAGTTGAAGAAACCAAGCTGCCCTGTTCTTGACAGTTTCTGCCCCGATTTTCAAACGGCCATATCTCCTTCATTTATTAATGAAATCCTGTGTTCTATAGCTTGTTGGAAAGGTATTGAGAAGCTCTACAACTCGTCTTTAGGAACCTCGTCCAGAAAAGCATGGTAAGGACCTCGTTTGTGCAGTTCCTTGAACGGATGAATAGTACTTTCAAGGAACTAACTTTAATTTCTTGTTTTCTTTGGATGATCTAAGTTGTATTAAGGCTATACAAGGACTAACCAAGGTTGATCAAGGTCTTTACACACATCAAGAAAGGTATAAACCTCATGAACCCTTAGTTGACTTTGAGTTTTATGGATGTTCTTGATGATTGTTAGCTTAGTTAAGATTATGGTGTTAAGTATAAGCATGTTAGCATGATCTTGTAGTTGATTAAGCCCTATGTTGATTAAGATGTTAAAGTATGATATCCCTGGACTGATTGAGATTAGAATCATGTGTATAAGAAGTATGTATGCCCGGTGTGGCTTGGTTTGATGATTATGATTTTTGGAACGTCCGATTTATAGCCGTCGTAATGCCCAAATTTTTACCTACTGATTGGTTCCCTGTTTTTCCTCTGTTAGAGCTCGACCCTTGAGTCCTACTGCCCATGATTGTGTAGTTTATGTTATAAGCTTCGTAATGATATGTGGTTCGCCTAATTTGGCCGAACGGTTTAAGAGAAAAGTGAGTTTTAGTAAACGCCGTTCGGAAGAACGACCCATCTCTGGTCAGCAATTTTGAGTCTATATTTGGACCACTTCGGAGCCATATTAAAATTTGAAACTTTGAGGAATAATACTAGAGACAGTTAGGAAGGCTCACGAAAAGGATTCGTATTAAAAAGATTAGTTTTCGATTTTATAAAAATGTTTTAGTCAAGGTCGCGCAAGTGAAAACCACTGAAAACGAGACTTAGAAACCAAGGTTCCAAATGGTTAAGTATAACTTGGATTTGAGAATGGATTTCGAACCAAACTTATGATATAAGAATTTGACAAATAACATGGACTTAGTATGAGCCTATAACGAGTTAGTAATTCCTTGGTTGTGTTTCGCTTACGTGTTTAAGCATTGAGTTATAAGTGGTTTATCGAGGGGATTAACCGTGTGTTTTCGTTTGACTTTGTCTAGATTGTCCGGCATCGTCGCGAACCCCTATCACTTCTCGAGCATCAGGCAAGTTTCTAAAAACCATATTTTGAAGTATGCATATACTAGATGCAAGTTATGTATGCATACTCGATCGTTCAGAGTATATTTATTTTGAAATATATGAAATATGTTGAATAAGTTTCAATCCATATTTGCAAGTTTCCCAATATTGTGCTTCCTTATCAAAACCAGTATATCCTTGGTCTTGTTAATGATATTAAATCCTGCTCGTGCGATAACCAAAATCCCATGACCTTATAATACTGTTGATGGGTGGTGATGCTTTTAAGATCCTACGCCTTGAATTATATGGTGTATATATTTATAAACTTTTCGTATGGTGGAAGGGGACTTTATATCATAAGGTAGGTATTTGTGTACTGGAATAAGAAAGGCTCAGAGGGTAGAGCATGTATTGAGTTTATAACTTAGCCAGCGTATCGGGGTTATTTTGTAAGGTATATTTTCGAAAACCCGGACAGAGCTTTTTAGAAAGATTTTCGCAATAATTAACCTAAAGGCAACATCACCAATAAACCAGTGTTTATTTAATTAGTAAATACTTCTGGAAGCATTTACGGATTAAATAAGCCTTATTCGTCTAATTAAATTTGTTTACTTAGATGAATATCATTTTCAAAATGTTTTCTTAAAATTGCTTTGTTCCGGAATGATAACAAAGATATCCGGTAACTGTTATTCGAGGATTAATTATCTATTTAATGAATATTACTTTTGAATATTCATTTGAGATTTATTATTTAATGAATATTACTTTTGAATATTCATTTGAGATTTATTATTTAATGAATATTACTTCTGAATATTCATTTAAAGCTTACTTATTCGAGGGTTAAGTATGTATTTAATGAATATTATTTATTTATATTCATTTGAGGATTATGGACTTTAAGAATATTATTATTATTATCCATTCGAGGATTGTTTATTATTTAATGAATATTACTTTTGAATATTCATTTAAGAGTTATTTATTTAATGAATATTACTTTTGAATATTCATTTAAGAGTTATTTATTTAATGAATATTACTTTTGAATATTCATTTAAGAGTTATTTATTTAATGAATATTATTTTTGAATATTCATTTGAGGTTTATTTAATGAATATTATCTTTGAATATTCATTTAATCTATATTTACTTAATGAATAGTATTTTCGAATATTCATTTAATCAGTATTTACGTAAGGAATATTATTTCGAATATTCATCTAATGTTTACTTATTTAATCAATATCATTGATTATTTTTAAAAATCCAAAGAGGTTCCCAAAACAATGTTTTCCATTTAAATCCGTCTCTTAAGAGGATTTAAATGTTCGTTCAACCATCAAAAATATGGGAAACCTGATTTAAGAGACTACTACTCTTTTTGAACTCTCAACTCAAAACTGTCAAGGGACTGATATTTTCTTGGAGCAATTTAATTGCTGCCAGTCTAGTGTTGTGTTACCACCTCAATGATCGAGGGGTAAATTCATGGAACAAGTCGATATCCATTAACAAGCATAGCTTGGGAAATATTGGAGAATCTCCCTTTCCAACCTAGATATAACTACTTAGTGGAGTCGTATCAACAAGTGTTACACTTGGGGAAAGGAGGACGATCTTTACGTTTCAGAGTCATGGATTCCATCTGAACTAGGAGTGGTGTAAGTGGTCAAGTTGCGTGGGCCCATCCAACTTTTATATATTGCCCCAAATGGGCCGGGAGGTCATAGTAAGGCGGTAGACAATGTCAGGCCGTCGTGATACTTCCATCTACATGTAGAAAACTATTTGAGCGGTGCGACCTGCTACTGATCATAGTAAGGTTAGGCACAGCGGACGCGGTAGCAACTCCAGTATTGGTTCATCATCCAATTTGGATATTCCTGCAACATGTATTGGGGTGAAGAACCAATCATGTTGGTAGGGGGTCGAAAAGTGTTTGGAAATGAAGTGACAATAAATTCATGCAACTTCATCTTTTATTTATGAGTTATGACTCTGTGGATACCTTACATAACATGAGTTATGGTAAGGGAGTTGTTTATACTGAATCACCTTATAACTTCATCTTTTAAGTTATATGTTGATATTCTGCATATATAGCAGATATTTTTCGGAAAGGTTATATTTGGTTTACTTTGAAACCTCATCGTTTATACTAGAACTTTGTTCATAATATAGCCAAAGTTGCAGAATATTATGAAATTGATATTTGAAATACAACAATGGTATTATTTTTGGGATTACATTCCGATAAGGATGTAATTTGAGTATCGAGATATTTTGACAAATTATTGTCTTATACCCGCTTTATTTTTGGGTTGAATTAAAGGCAGAATTATGCCATACTTTCATTTCCTTGCTGAGCTATCGCTCACTCTTGCTATTGTTTTATATATATTATATAGCAGCGAAGCAGGATGCCAATGGGACGGCACATACCCCGCAAGGCGTTTTCATAAACAGTCTCTAGCAGTGATCCCGAGAGTAGTACGAACCAATCGAATCAGGCTACAGCTTTCGGTATTCGACTTATGTATATACATGAATGGTATTAGAGGATTGTAAGCATCAGAAGACTAAGTTGGTAATGTAACATTACTTAGAAATTGTATCAGTGACAGATTCAGAAGACATTTGGGTATTGTAATAAAAATTATTTATTCCGCAGTTGTTGTATTGTGTCGTTTCTGAGACTCTAACCTGTGTGTGTGTGTGTGTGACGTATGTTGTGGGGTCATGAGCAGGTGAATTATGAATGGTGTGAGTAATACAGGTAAGGCAAGGAGTACATGGATCGTGACTACCCTAAATCCCTGACCCCGGATTTGGGGCTGTTACAGTATCCACCAATTTTCAATGCAGCTCAAGAGGCACAGGTGAGTCAGGTAATCTCCTCAACTGTTCCTTCCTCTATTGTCATTTATTTGATTTCTAGTGCCACCATGGAGGCTGGAACTATCCACCAACCTCCTACCCAAGTGGCCACCTCTAAAATTCCAAAATCCAAATCCAGAAAGCCAACCTCAGGTGCTTCTCAAAAGGCACCTGTTGTAAAAAATACCAAAATCCTTGAGGGTAGTGTGAAGATGGTAGTAAGTGGTAAGGGAAAGGGTGAACATCAAAGAAACCCCAAGAATAAGGAGGGTGAGATCAGTGTGTTCCAGCCTAGCCACCCTGTATCTTCTCAAAAAGATACAGTGCTTGAAAAGGAATTAATCACATTCCTAGTGGCATCCTCCCAAAAGGATGTTGTTATTGAAAATAGTCCCCAACCAGGGACACAACTCAAGAGGGATAGGGACACTAGAAGCCCCACGGATACATCCAAGACCTATGAAAGGAGAAAGAGGTCTAAACCATCTGGGGTTGCACAGGGATCACACACAATGTCAATGACACCATCACAAATTTAGTTTGACGTGGCTCCACTAAATGTGGAGTCACAACCCCATTCTTTATTTTATTCAAACTGAAACAGAAACACCAAGCTCACCTACTCTCTCTTCGGATGTTGATATGATTCACACATCAATTCCTGATTCTCCATCTTTAACCTTCTTGGAGGAGCCCCAATCTCAAATTGGTGGTCATCATCTTATTGATGATTTGTTGGACCACCAATCTATAATTTCTAAGACTTTGGTTCCATCTGTGGCTCTCAATTTAAAATCAATCTCCACAAATTCAGCCATAGTCTCAATTTCAAAAGCTACTTCTTTTTCTTCATCAACGAATATTTCTCATCCGTTGACAAGTGTCTGTCTGTCTACGGATATGCCTCAAATCAGCTATCAGTTAACATATACTTCTACTACCTCTACGGATACTCCTTCCACACTGGCACTTCAAACTACAAATATTACAACTGCCAGTACAGATGAGTGAAGGGTTTCGAGCACATAAACGCAACGAAAAACGTAAAAATAAATCAAAATTCGAAACCCATCCGCAGGATCCATGCGAAAACAAAAGATTTAATTCGGAGATTAAGAACAAATACCTTAAGAAGCTTTAACAGTTCATTAATGGAAGATTAATGGATATCCAAAGCTTGTTCAATCACCATGTATCCCGCTCTCGCGATCTACACTCTACGTTATCCACACAAACGCTTTTCTTGAAGGATTGATGTGCACTAGCACCCAAAAACTGCTTCTTTCTCTCTCTCTTTTCTTGCTCTCATAAGCGGCTAGGGTTTTAATGTAAAAACGTTTTTCATCATTAGAATCAGCCCTCTTCTAGAGTTTATATAGAGAGGAAAATAGTTTTCTAATTCTAATCCAATTATAATAAAATACTAATCTGAAATTCCAATTTATTATTTAATTAAGTCGCACTTAATTAATTAATAATTAATTTCAGAACTAGTTTAAGTAATTCCATTTTCTATTTAAATAATTAATCAAGTCATACTTAATTAATATTATAAATAGAATAAATTACTTATTTAAATTTAAATTCATAATTTAAATTATTTCTCCTTCAAGCGTTCTTTGTGTGTGACCATGTAGGTTATTATTACGTTGGTAACAATTTTAATAACTAATTAAAATTGTAAACAATTAGCGGCATCTAGTAATACATCATTGCCACCCAAGTAATAATAATTAAATCGGTGATTCGATTAAGCCTTTCGTGAATAATGTTCCAGGTAATATAATCCCTTTAACCTTAATATTATAGATTAAACTCGAGGCATGTAATGTGTCATCCTCTTCATAATTTAATCTTAGTTTTCTTGATCAATGAGTAGACTAATAAATCAAATCAACATTTGAGCACGGCCGTACATTTCATAGTCTCACTCAAACAAGAGGCCAATAATATCGCTCCTAAAATTAGGAGGGTTAAATCCCATCTAGATCATTCATATTTCTCATACGATTCATAATATACCCAATGTCCACTTTTATCATCACCCGGTCAAAGGTAACTTTTAATGTAATCAAAGTATATTAATTCTCATATAAAAATATAATGATTTCAGGTCTAAGGATCATTACACCATTATCACAGTGAGAATTACTTATGACACTTTTAACATGTGTAATCTCACGGCGGGTCAATCGAGTGCCATATACTCTTACATGCACCTATGTTTTGACTTTAGTATCACCATACCTATGACCAATGAGACGTGGTCATCAGTCAAAAAACATACTAGTCTCTGTGCATTATTATTGTCCTTAAATAATAACACTCGACTAGGGATATTTAGGAATAAAGATACTATTCATATAATCTCATTTTTAAGTCACATACTTAAAGATATCGAATACGTATCATAATTCCAAGGACATTTATTATGCTAACATTTATAACGCAGTAAATAAAGACATAATAAACTAATAATAATAATCAATAAAACATAATTTATAATAATAAAATGTTTTCTTTAAAACATAAAAGTATTGTCTCTAGAGCACTAATACTAACAATCTCCCACTTGCACTAGAGCCAATATCCCATGTATCCAATACATTTGGAACTAGTGTGACTTACATGCTTCTGCTGCGACAAAGCCTTAGTCAGTGGTTCTGCAATATTATCAATAGTATGCACTTTACATATAAGTATATCTCCTTGATCATTAATCTCATTAATAAGGTGATATCGCCTTAGTAAATTCCCAAAACATCATCTTTGGCTACTTCGCTAGTATCAATATACTAAGCCTCAATTGTAGAATCATTTACGGTTCTTGCTTTGAACTATTCTAGCTTACAACACATCTATTTAGACAAAACACAAATGTAGACTAAGACACAAAGACCGTCATGTCTGTCTAGAAACTAACATCCGTGTAATATTTTACATCCAGCTTCCCATCTCCTCCATATACCAAGAATGAGTCTTTAGTCCTCTTCAGGCACTTAAGAATATTCTTGATTCCAATCAAGTGACCATCACTTGGATTAGACTGGTACCTGCTCGTCATGCATAAAGCATATGAGACATCATGACGAGTACATATCATCACATACATTATGAAACCAATTGTCGAAGCATATGGAACTTTACTCATATGATCCTTATCATCCAATGATTTAGGAAAGTTTTCCTTTGAGATCACTATCTCATGAGACATAGGGACATTTCCCTTTTGGCCTCTTTGCAACCCTATACTAATGTGGTCCATATCATCCAATGATTTTAGACCATTTATTTTGATATCACTATCTCATAGACATGGGAACATTTCCCTTTTAGCCTCTTTGCATCCCTAATTGGTGCAATACATTGTCAATGTATGTACTCTGACTTAAGCCGAATAATCTTCGTGATCTATCTCTATAGATCCTGATCCCTAAGATATAGGACACATCTCCTAAGTCTTTCATCAAGAAACTATTTCTTTACCAAGTCTTAACAGTCTGTTGAGAAAGTATGTCATTCCTTATTTATAATATATCATCTACATATGATACTAGGAATGCCACATGGCTCCCACTAACCTTCTTGTAAACACACGGTTCATCTTCATTTTGAATAGAGCCAAACTATTTGACTGTTTCATCAAAAACGTATATTCCATCTCCTCGAGGCTTACTTTAATCCAAAAATGGATCGACTTGTCTTATAAACTATTCTAGCACGACTTGGTTCTATAAAACCTTCAGGTAGTGTCATGTACACAACCTTTTCAACGCTCCCATTCCAGAAAGTAGTCTTGACATCCAGTTGCCAGATTTCGTAGTCATAGTAAGCAAGCAAAATCCCGATGGACTTGACCATTGCCACTGGAGATAAAGTTTCATCATAGTCAATACCATGAATTTACTTGAAACCTTTTGCCACCAGTCGTGCCTTATAGGTATGTTCATTACTATCCATGTCAGTTTTCTTCTTGAAAACGCACTTGCACCTTATAGGTTTTACCCCTATAGGTGGATCAACCAAAGTCCATACTTGGTTTTTCATACATGGAATCCATCTTAGATTTCATGGCCTCCTACCAACTTTTAGCTCTTGGAATTTTCATAGCGTCTTGGTGGGTAAGAGGCTCATTATCATTATTCACAAGAATTACATCACCATCCTGAGTCAAGAGAAATTCATAATATCTCTCGGACTCATGGTGAATCCTACCAGACCTACGAACAACCTGTGTTTCTTGAGCAGTATTGTCATTAACATTTTCTTGCACATTCTGCTCTTGTTCCAACTTCGGTTCAATGTTATCTCGTGGTTCTCGATCCTCATCGAGATCTATTTTCCTCCCAGTATTTCTTTTAGAAAGAAATTCTCTCTCAAGAAATACAGCAGTCCGAGCAACAAACACTTTGTTCTCTGGAGGATTAAAGAAGTAAGACCCCCTTTTGTTTTAATTTGGTATCCCACAAAATTACATTTATCAGATTTTGGTCCTAGCTTGTCATAGGTTAAACGTTTCACAAACGCTTTGCATCCCCTAATTTTCATAAATGACATGATATAACTTTTCTCAGTCCACATCTTATATGGTGTCTCCTGAACCATTTTAGTAGGAACACGGTTTAGTGTATATGCACTTGTCTCTGGGGTATAACCCCATAAACTTATTGGAAGATCCTCTTGACTCATCATCCATCGCACTATGTCCAACAAAGTGTGATTTTAGTTCTTAGAAACCCCTTTCTTTGAACCTTTTCTACTTCAGCTTAATATTCTTTGAACTTTTCAAAAGATATCCATATTCGTATCTACTGAAATCATCAGTAACCGCTATAAAGTAGTAAAACCTACCTTCTGCCATCGTACGTATATGACCACATACATCACCATGTATAAGTCATAATCGTTCGATGACCCTTTCACCATTTCTAGTAAAAGGGGCCTTTTGTCTTTTTACCAAATAAACCAAGATTCGCATTCTTCGTATGATTCATAATCAAACTTATCCAATCATCCATCAGTATGTAAATTGGAAATGCATTTCTTATAATGTGGCCTTAATTACAGTGCCAAAGGTAATGTTTGATTTGAGTCATTTTAGAACATATAAATTGTTAACTAATTGTGCAACATCATTAACCTTTTCATTGAAATGTAATAAACAACAATTGTTATATATCCAATTAAAATGAAAAACCTTTCTTGTCCATACAAGAAATCAATATAATGTCTCTACTCTTAGAGGCACGTAGTTACAATTATCAAGTTCTAAACTTAGCCTTATAGGCAGAATTAAGTAACGAGTTACTTTAACTAGAGCAACAACTTTTGCTCCAATTCTAACCCGAAACCTGAAGCTTGACCCTCACCGGTCTTCTTCTTAGATCTTCCAAATAAGCATGACAGTTTAACTTCCAGTCTTTCGGTTTTCCATAGAAGCGACAATCGTCTTCTTTAATTAGCAACACCTCCTTTAGGCGACAAAACCTCTTTGGGATTGGAGTTTAATATGGCTATAGAATTAGATCAAATCTTCTTCTTTCTATTCCATTTTCCTTTCCCATTCTCATTTCTACATTCACCATCATTATGGGAGTAGTCCATGCATTTATCATGTTGCTTACAGCAGTTCTCAACGTGTTTCACAACTTAGTGGGTGCTATGTCTATCTCATTTATTTCGTTGTTCACTAACTAATTGAGAATAGTTATTGTTCAAAGATTTTTATGATCAAATCATTCCGAGTCTCTAGACGAATCTTGAAACCCAAAATAAATAATAATCAAGGTACTCATTATACCCTATCATCTTTAGAACATCTGGTCCAACCGAATCTCATGTTCCCTACTTGTAGGTGTATGGTGTCTTGCTATTGTCAAATCCCGTTTGACAAGCCTTTTCCTCAAACATCTTTTAAGGTGCTCAGATATCTCATAAGCATCCATATGCTCATATTGTTTCTTAAGCTCAACACTCATAGTTGCAAGCATGAGACATGAAACATCAATAGTCGAATCATCAATTTGCTTCCAATAAGCATTATGTTCGGCACATGTTACATTCTCAGCTAAAAGGTAAGGGAAGAATTTGACTAACATCGTGGTGCCTGAGGACGATCCTCAAGCTCCTATATCAGTCGAGGAAATTTATTCCTGTCAGCTTGTCCTTCTCAAGGACTGATCGCATAGAGAAGTTGTTTGTGTTATTTGTCATTTGATAGCAACAATATTAAAGTGCATAAAATTATGAGTAAAGTGCATTTTGTGTATTCGCACTTTAGTCAAGACACTATTTGCAACACTATAGTTCAAAATTGAGCAGTTGCAATTTCAATGTTTGTATTTCAATGCACTTTGTTGCATTCAGTTAACTGAGGTTAACTCTGTTATTAATTTAGGGAGTAAATTGCACTTTGTGTACTCGCACTTTACTCTAAAGTGCATTTTGTGTACCCGCACTTTGCTCAATACATCACTTGCAATACTTTAGTTCAAAATTTAGAGTAAAGTGCGAGTACACAAAATGCACTATAGACTAAAGTGCGAGTACACAAAGTGCACTTTACTCGCTAAATGAATAACGGAGTTAACCTCAATTAACGGAATGCAACAAAGTGCAGTGAAATACAAACATTGATGTTGCAACTGCTTGATTTTAAACTATAGTATTGCAAGTGGTGTCTTGACTAAAGTACGAGTACACAAAGTGCACTTTACTCTAAAATTAATCCAGGTTGCAAATTTATTAATTATTATGTTTAAGTGATTATGGTATATCATTATATACCTCCCACTATTTTTATCAAATAAATAGCCCTAACTATTAATTCGGAAAGTATTTCTCTTAAATCTTTCTAGTGAGCCAAGATCCATATTTCGTCATGCTTAAGGTCAGCTTTGGCTTTACTCCCAAAACATGATTTATTTAGGTAGACAACTCTTGTCAATTATATCATATATAACTCTTGGAAAGTTTGGTAGAACAACATTTGTTCACATTTATCTAATAAATCATACCAAGCTCCATGCCTCTAAGTTCACAATCCTATTGTGGTAACTTAGTTAAGTCTAACCCAATGGTCTAACAGTTAATTATCACATTTACTTCATCGCGTCTTTCCATGATAGATAGGAGTGCTTCGCTTTGGCAAACCCACTCTTTCTCGATCTAGGTCTTGACGAGTGTTGCTCATTGGAAGGCATCTAATCGACTTAATATTTTAACTTTAGGGATTTTATTATTAAAACGACCATGATCTCATCATCAAGAGATTCCCAATTTTTCCTTGAACTAAGTACTTCAATTCAAAATTAATCAATGGTTTGATTTCCAGTCCAACGGAGGAGTCACACTGGTCTCACTTAAAACCCGCTTTCCTTACAAGCGCTGCTTGTATTTTTGTCAAAATCGCCCCATATCAAAAAATTGAAAATTCATACTTATTTCCGTGTTTCATAAACACAGGAATCTCATGTTCGTTTTGTTCAATTTTAAAATCTTGAATCGTTACAGATTTTATCTTGTTTAGCAAACATGGCATGGGTGACGTATCTAATACATACATGTTTAATCTAATTAAAGCATGCATCATTATCTACGCATATATATCATCATCACATGCATCATATATGTAAAGTGCGTAAAGTAAACGTGTTTGGTTATGGCCCAAACTAAGTGATCTTTCTAAGCTAATGGAAAAATCAAGGTCAATCTATGGTGGTATCAAAATACAATACAATGTTACAAGTCTTCAAGCTTTAACTTGCCTCCTTGCTTGCCTCCTTGTAATGCTTCCTTGGTTCTCCATCTTGGATGTCTTCATATATATTACATAAATAAAACAACCTATCCTACTGAACTTACAAGTAGAACTCGAGTTACATTCGAGATTTAAACATTACAAGGAATAACGACATGAAAGTCGTATTTAGAAACCAAACCATTAAAACAAAACCACTATCTATGGGTCTTTAGGCCATAACCAATCACCATGCTCATATAACAATTAAGAAAATCTCATATTGCATTAACATATCATACCATGTCATATTTCTCATGATCCAATCATAGAAATCAAATAAAGTGTAAATCAGAAAATCAAAATCAGAATTCTGAAAACATTAAATCGCTATTTACAGACAGTAAACGACGTCAAACGCCTTACAGACGAACGAGAGACTTTGTCAGTTTTGTTCAGACGCCCGTTTCCCTTTCCGACACAGTATGCAAATTTCACTAAATCTGCGCATCGTATTCAGAAATCATATCGAATACGATTATCATAATTTGATTTAATATGTATCATATACATACAGTAATATACACAATCATCTCATGATTATCAAATCCTCATGAATATCATATATTCAAAAACATATACATACATATATATAAATCAACACAAAAACATGGTAGATCGCAAATATGCATATATATCAAAAACTGTTAAACACACAACCGAATTAAAGAGTTTTGCAAGTAGCTCTGATACCATTGAAGGGTTTCGAGCAAATAAACGCAACGGAAAACGTAAAAATAAATCAAAATTCGAAACCCATCCGCAGGATCCATGCGAAAACAAAAGATTTAATTCGGAGATTAAGAACAAATACCTTAAAAAGCTTTAACAGTTCATTAATGGAAGATTAATCGATATCCAAAGCTTGTTCAATCACCATGTATCCCGCTCTCGCGATCTACACTCTACGTTATCCACACAAACGCTTTTCTTGAAGGATTGATGTGTACTAGCACCCGAAAACTGCTTCTTTCTCTCTCTCTCTTTTCTTGCTCTCATAAGCGGCTAGGGTTTTAATGTAAAAACGTTTTTCATCATTAAAATCAGCCCTCTTTTAGAGTTTATATAGAGAGGAAAATAGTTTTCTAATTATAATCCAATTATAATAAAATACTAATCCGAAATTCCAATTTATTATTTAATTAAGTCGCACTTAATTAATTAATAATTAATTTCAGAACTAGTTTAAGTAATTCCATTTTCTATTTAAATAATTAATCAAGTCATACTTAATTAATATTATAAATAGAATAAATTACTTATTTAAATTTAAATTCATAATTTAAATTATTTCTCCTTCAAGCGTTCTTTGTGTGTGACCCTGTAGGTTATTATTACGTTGGTAACAATTTTAATAACTAATTAAAATTGTAAACAATGAGCGGAATCTAGTAATACATCATTGCTACCCAAGTAATAATAATTAAATCGGTGATTCGATTAAGCCTTTCGTGAATAATGTTCCAGGTAATATAATCCCTTTAACCTTAATATTATAGATTAAACTCGAGGCATGTAATGTGTCATCCTCTTCATAATTTAATCTTAGTTTTCTTAGTCTCACTCAAACAAGAGGCCAATAATATCGCTCCTAAAATTAGGAGGGTTAAATCCCATCTAGATCATTCATATTTCTCATACGATTCATAATATACCCAATGTCCACTTTTATCATCACCCGGTCAAAGGTAACTTTTAATGTAATCAAAGTATATTAATTCTCGTATAAAAATATAATGATTTCAGGTCTAAGGATCATTACACCATTATCACAGTGAGAATTACTTATGACACTTTTAACATGTGTAATCTCACGGCGGGTCAATCGAGTGCCATATACTCTTACATGCACCTATGTTTTGACTTTAGTATCACCATACCTATGACCAATGAGATGTGGTCATCAGTCAACAAACATACTAGTCTCTGTGCATTATTATTGTCCTTAAATAATAACACTCGACTAGGGATATTTAGGAATAAAGATACTATTCATATAATCTCATTTTTAAGTCACATACTTAAAGATATCGAATACGTATCATAATTCCAAGGACATTTATTATGCTAACATTTATAACGCAGTAAATAAAGACATAATAAACTAATAATAATAATCAATAAAACATAATTTATAATAATAAAATGTTTTCTTTAAAACATAAAAGTATTGTCTCTAGAGCACTAATACTAACAATGAGTTAGTAGTAGTTCAAACACTTTTATGATTGAGGGAAGGGAGTGAAGCCATTGAGAGTGAGGGGTTGGGTTGCAGCCAGGCAAAAGGAGAGGAAGAGAAAGAGAGACAAACTATTTCTTCCAGTCTGGTAAAAGTGAGCTATGAGAGTTCCACCTTAGTAGGTGAAGGTGAAGGTGTGAGAGGTGTGAGCCAGGGGGAGCCTCTGATGCAAGAAAAGAGAGAACATGAGAGAAAAATAGGTACAGGAGATATAAGGATGGAAGACTCAGCCATTGCAATTGAGTCAATGAATGCTAGTGATGCAGACAAGGAGAGGCTGTTCCAACATGAATACCAAAATAAGTTGGATCAAGTCAACCTGAATGCTGAGACATTTACTCATCCTGATCCAGCTTATCAAGTCTTGGCTGGACAGGGCAATGTGGAGGCAGAAAGGATGTCGCATTTGGTACACACTACTGAATCAGTGTCTAGGGCAAAAGAAGCAATTCAAAATCTGCCTCCAGGAGCTGGTGAAGACTTTGAGTTTGATGAAGACAGTGATGATTCTGAGAGTGGTAAAGGAGGAGATGCAGGCCCTTCCACTCTCCAAGAGATGCCTACTTGGTTGTTTTCAAACTCCTATGTTCACAATGACACCAAGGTAGTCATTCTCAAGAATTATCAAAGGGCACATGGTGAAGCTCAAACATCCAATCCCTTGCATGCCACCATTGTTCAGAATTTTGTGGCATCACTTCAGCTTCATCAGGCCCACATCCTTCAGCAGAGAGCCAACACTGATGACATCAAAGAACATCTTGATGGGGTAAAGGATGCTTTAGAAAGAAGAGTTGATGTTGTTGCTCATTCTACCTCTCAAAGATGCAAGCAAGATAAGTTGGTGAATGATGTGGCTGCCCTTACTATGAGGATGGATAAGATGGAGCAACAAAAGGACACCTTTCTAGCTAATCAAAATCTACAGACTCAGCTTCTGCAACAGTTACTGCAGGCTACTGGTGTCACTCAAACCTTTGATAATAACAAAAAGGGAGAGAGTGCACTGGTGGTCTCTGAAACAATAACTTCTTTAGCCAAAGGTGTGCCATAAAGCCAGGGGATCCTCCTCAAATCATAGCAAATCCAAGTGAGTTTCAACTCACAAAAGTGGTCTCTCCTTCAGCCAAGGATGCTCAAGCCTTCCTCAATTCAGAGAGGTTAATCAAAGAATCCATCTTCAAGGCTGTGACTTCATCATCAACAAAATCAATGTATGTCCACACAACCATCCTGAAAGTTCTCACTCCTGATACCACTATTCTACAAAATGAATATGATGCTGAACACTCAAGTGTCAAGGAGTTTGAACCAATCTTCAGTGGCAGGACTGTATCTCCACCAAGACATCATGGCAAGAACAAATTAGAAGTGGATTATCCATTCTCCAAGCCTGATGATTCTAAGGTGTTAACAGCTTTTATCAGGAATCTCAAGACTACCAATGACATAGGAGACAAGGGTTGGCTGTTATCTACAGAAATGGTAAAGAAATTCACATCACAAGCAGCCATCCCAGGTTCAATAAAGCCAAAGCAGAAGAGATTTCCAGAATAAGGAGAGAAGCCAATCCCTAGGGTTTTGAATCTACACCTGAAAAACAGGCTAGATTGGCCCAAGAACTTATGAGGGAGATGGAAGAAAGTAGTGAGGTTGTAGAGGAAGAAGCCCCTACTAAAAAGAAATTGAAGAAAAGGAAGACAGTGCCTAAGGCCAAGCCTACCAGATGGAAGCAAAGATCACATAGGCCTGTTTTTCCTGAGGAAGTAGAAGAGAAGAGAGATACAGAGAGGAGAAGTGTCTTTGAAGACCCCATTCCAGTTTCATCTCAATCTCAAACCACCTTCCATGAGACTCCTGTAGAGCCTAAAGAAGAGCCTGTTGAGTTTGAGAATTTGATTTTCCCTAAGTTCATCATTGAAGCTGAAAAGAAGTCAAAGAAAAGCGAACAAGTCAAAAGAGCTCAACAAGGACCAATTAAGCTGAATGTTGCACCAAAAGTTGTCAATCCAGTTGAGAACAAGGCAAACTTTTTTTACATTGCAGAAATACATGAGCACTCAACCATGGATCTTTTCCTTGATGAAGCTAGTGAAATAAGAGGCACAGAAAAATTCAGAGATCTGCCTAAAAGACTAACCTTTGTCTACAAAAGAGGGAAGGTGAGAGCATGGCCCCTGCAACAAGTGTTGAATGAATGATATTCTACCTTGGTGAAAGTCTTCTCAGGCTTAAAAAACACAAGGGGATTCTCTGAGGTTGCAAGGAGTGCTATTTTGAAAAGGATTGAGGAAATCAGGAGCAGCTGGAATTCTCCTGATAGTTTGGCAAAAAAGCTGAAGATCCCTTATAATGGACAAAGAATCCATCTCAGGCCTTACTGGATGATGGAATTCAAGGATGAAAAGGGCTGTAGAAGATTCTTCAGGATTGAAGATCAATTGTCTAAGGCTAGTACCAGGTACCTTAGATGGTTGCATGGCAAGCTAGATCCAAAAATTGCTGAAGAAGATGCATTCTACAGAAAGCTTCAAGATCAAATCAAGGAAAACTATGCTAAGGAAGGGAGACAAAAGATTCAGCCTCCAAGAGAGAAGAAAAGGATTTAAAATTGCTCAGTCTAGAGGAGCACTCTCTAAGTAATCATCTCTACTTTTCAGTATTTCAATAATGTAGCTTAATGCAATTTTAACTGTTACTATTTATTTGTTATAAGTGATTTTGTTATCATCAAGACTCTTAATTTATGTCTGATTCTCAACCAGGCATAAATTGGGGGAGATTGTTAGGAACTATGTTGTTTTTTGATGATAACTAGATTAACTTAGTAAAAATTGTATAAGTAAAATGTAGCCATCAACGGATAGCATGCTTATGTAGTATCCGTAGATGGGTAACTTATCTACATATAAGACTAAATGTAACATGTTTGTGTAATCCTGATGTACAATCCTGATATGCAATCCTTATATGCAATCCTGAGGAACAATCCTGATGAACATTCTTGATATGCAATCCTAATATGCAATCCTGATGTACAATCCTGATGTGCAGTCCTAATGTGTATTCCTGATCAGTAAATCCCGATGTAGAAGTTGAAGTGTTAATTTTTTAGGCTGAATAAGTCATGTTGACTATTAATAGATATGTAGAATATGGAGGCTAATTGTAAATAATCTATGCCTTGTAATTTTACATAAGTGAAATTGATTGTCATGGGATAGCATCATTAGCCTTCTATGGATGTCGACAATGTATTGTCTACGGATAACAATACTAACTGTCTACAGATATGATCAAGATACTCTCAACGGATACAACTAAAATGGCTTCTACGGATACACACTGTACTTGTGAAAGGGATAGTTCAGACAGTGCACATGGGTTGACAGACTACACAGAGCATGGAAACTAGTATTTCTGGAGAAGTCACGAGAAGAAGAAGCATTCCGTTTTGTCCAGTCAAAAGTAGAATTTCTATAAAAGACAATCAGCCAAGAATGGCAATCTACCAACACATGGACCATTACTCAGAATGGAGAAACAAGGATCTTGAATATATTTACTTTTTGTATTATTGACTGTTCGAAATACCTTGTAAACTTGGGATATATAACCAAGTGTAGCATTATTCTAGAACTAAGAAATCAGTTAGGCAATTTAGAAAGCTAAAGACAATATCCTTTGTAAATTGCTAAAGCTAGAATAGTGTGTATGTAGCTGTGTGTTTATTCATAAACATCACAGAGATTTCTTCAAATAAAATCTCTCAAGTGGACAAAACAATCCACCTGAATTTTTAATTCTTGTGTTATCTTATTTGTGTTTTTGTTCTTGTATTTACTGTCATATCTTTACTATCAAGAATCAAAGAATTTTTAAAGTTTGTATTCAACCCCCTCCCCCCCCCCCCTTTCTACAATCTTGATTCATTGTCTGGGAATAACAGAAGTTAAGGTGAGAACTTCTTATGCCATAGTCAACTATCATCTGATGAAGCTTTAGCATAAAAACAATTGACTTCATCCTTGTATCCAGAATACAAGTCAGCTATGAACAAGTTTCCTTTCCTTATTCCTTGAAGAACAAGCTTTAGATTCTTCTTGTGTAAGATATGACACTTCTCCTTATCAAACTGAACAACATATCCTCTATCACAGAATTGACCGATGCTGAGAAGATTGTGCTTATGACCTTCCACAACAAATACATCTTCAGTGATAACATTTCCAGCTTCCAAACAACCATATCCTTCAGTTATACCTTTGCTGTTATCTCCAAAGGTAACCACTGGGCCAGCTTTCTCAACCACATTTGATAGCAGGGCTCTATCTCCGGTCATATGCCTTGAACATCCACTGTCCAGAATCCACACAACTCAGTTTACCTGTTCCACACCCTGCAATATCAAACTGATTAGACCTTCTTCGGAACCCAAATCTGATTGGGCCCGACATACTTAATGAACTGGTCTTAGTCAGGCAAAACAACATTCTTGATTTTAACATCATCAACTTTCTCAGCGACTGAACATTTCACCTTGTAAACAGCCTTAACAAACTTCTATTTAGGCTTAGGTATAAATGTCTCCTTCCTAGCTTTAGGAGGACTAGCAGTCTTAGATCTATCATGCATTTTGTTATTCACATGTTAACGGGGAGCAATCTTATCATTTGACACATGCTTACTATTAAAATAAGCATACATAACATTAAAAGCACAAGACATGCAATTCGCAACACCACAAGCTTTATGAGATAAATCTACACTAGGCAAGTTATGCATGTTAGACATGTTGTTTTGTTTCAACTTATGAATATCTAATTTGGTCTCCGTTGTTGGAACAACTTTGACAGAACCCTTAGACACACATTTGTTGGAAAGGAGAATCCCATTGGCAATGTCCTAAGTACGCATATCTTCTTGAATAATGATTAAAGATTCATATAGAGGTTCTGATATAGATTCTTTAAAGAGAGGTTTGTCAATACCCTTAAGCACATGTGGTATATGTTGGATCGTACGATATATAGGACTTAGTTTTATGATATAAATTAAAGAGCTCGAAAAGAAGATTAACCTTAATCGTTACGGCGCAAGCGATTCAATTCCACGTCTTCTACTGAATTCCTTGATTCCTTTTGAGCGAAGTGTGACCTTCGATCTCCCAAAGTTTCCTCTCCTCAAAGCCTCGAAATTGCAAAACCCTAGCTACGTGCGGCTGCCCCTAGGTCTCAATTTCGATTTTTTTTTGTCCAGCTTTAAGGAGAACGAGAATATATACATGCTTCAGTAGGGATCATGGACAAATAGGTCGGGCCTTCCAATGGCATTTCGAGTAAAGCCCAATGTCATTAAATATTAATTCAATCCACTAAAGAATTAATATTTGCACTACCGTTCCTAATACCGCAATTCTTTTATTATTTAATTCGGCTCCTATATTATTTGCTTATTAAATTCCCCACGTTTAAGATATCGCATATCCATTAATTAAATTAATCACTAACAATTAATTTAATTAATATCTTATTATCCTTGATCATCCACTCAACCTTATAATTATGTCAGAAATTAATCTGCCTACAGGGCTTCACATAATTATCTTAATGAGCTTTCAAGAGGACATCATCAACCCGAATATTATCAGGACATGGATTCCTTATGTAATTAATATCCCACTCTACATGCAATGTCATTGCTCAATACATAATATTGTAATTAATAGTTAATTACATCATATATGATTCAAAGTATGTGCATTGCAAACAAGTGTCAATCACTACATCCAGATTAAGAACCTAAACAATAATAATATCATAGAATCTTAGTTCTTCTTTATTGTCAGAATAGAAGAGCAATTCTAATATTTTGATCATGTTCAATGTCAAGATAAACTATTCCCAAATAATACAATTCCTTCTAAAATAATGTGTTCATGTGTTTATAACCATCCAAAGCAAATTTAGAAACCAAAATCAAATTCCTTCTAAAAGAAGGTACATAAAGACAATTGTTCAAAACCAAAATCTTATTACAACCAAAAGATAAAGTAATGTCTCCCACTGCAACTACTGCTACTTTCGTAGCATCACCCATGAACACATATATCTCGCCATCTCTAAGCATTCTGGATTGCTGGAACCCCTGCATAGAATTACAAACATGGTCAGTGGCTCATGTATCTACACACCAAGTGCTCGTAGATATAGCCGCTATATATGTTTCCGTAACTAGAGAAAGAGACATACCAGTTTTGTTCTTCTTAGAAAGAGGACAATCCTGTTTCCAGTGACCCGACTACTTGCACCTGAAGCACTTGCCCTTAGGCTTCTTCACAGCATTCTGAACTCCCAATGGTTTCACAACTTTCTGTTCCTGAGCTTTTTTCTTCTTCTTCTTGCCTTTCGGTTTAGAAGAAGAACCTTTCTCAGCCACATTCACTTGAACATTCTGTCGAAACAATCCTTCAACTGCCTGAAGCTCTGTTAGAAGTTTCGCAAGACTATACGACCTCTTGTTCATGTTGTAATTCAAGTGAAACTACTCAAAACCTTTGGGCAAACTCATAAGGATGATATCGATTTGCATTTCCGCATCAACCTTAGCACTAAGGACCTCTAGTTCATTTATATGAGACATCATTAAAACAGCATGGTCCCTTACAGGTGTTCCTTCAGCCATCTGAGTGTTCATTAGAGATTTCATTGCTACTTGCCAAGCAGTGGTCATGGCCTGATGCTGATGCTGCAAAACACCCGACATTGCTACCTTTCATAGCTAAAGTGTATACCATTTTTTAAATATTAAATTGATCCCATTAATCGGATCTTTCCGTTTGATGTATCAATGGATAAATCCCAGATATTTTTGGAGAAGTCACATCAGTCTTGTTTAATACCCAACAACCTAGTCAGAAATATCCATTATCAACATCAATCAAGGAGTGTCCAATTAGTTTCTCGAATTCTATGAAACTTGGTATGTCACGTTGGGGTGAACTTACCTTTCAATATTCGTGATTAATTTAAGAAGTTTGTTCTAGTAATATCCTTAACACTACCAGACACCATAAATCATACGCCACGATGGGTGACATTGTTAGTATTAGTGCTCTAGAGACAATACTATTATGTTTTAAAGAAACCATTTTATTATTATAAATTATCTTTTATTGATTATTATTATTAGTTTATTATGTCTTTATTTACTGCGTTATAAATGTTAGCATAATAAATGTCCTTGGAATTATGATAAGTATTCGATATCTTTAAGTATGTGACTTAAAAATGAGATTATATGAATAGTATCTTTATTCCTAAATATCCCTAGTCGAGTGTTATTATTTAAGGACAATAATAATGCACAGAGACTAGTATGTTTGTTGACTGATGACCACATCTCATTGGTCATAGGTATGGTGATACTAAAGTCAAAACATAGGTGCATGTAAGAGTACATGACACTGGATTGACCCGCCGCGAGATTACACATGTTAATAGTGTCATAAGTAATTCTCACTATGATAATGGTGTAATGATCCTTAGACCTGAAATCATTATATTTTTATATGAGAATTAATATACTTTGATTACATTAAAAGTTACCTTTGACCGGGTGATGATAAAAGTGGACATTGGGTATATTATGAATCGTATGAGAAATATGAATGATCTAGATGAGATTTAACCCTCCTAATTTTAGGAGCGATATTATTGGCCTCTTGTTTGAGTGAGACTAAGAAATGCACGGCCGTGCTCAAATGTTGATTTGATTTATTAGTCTACTCATCGATCAAGAAAACTAAGATTAAATTATGAAGAGGATGACACATTACATGCCTCAAGTTTAATCTATAATATTAAGGTTAAAGAGATTATATTACATGGAACATTATTCACGAAAGGTTTAATCGAATCACCGATTTAATTATTATTACTTGGGTGGCAATGATGTATTACTAGATGCCGCTCATTGTTTACAATTTTAATTAGTTATTAAAATTGTTACCAACGTAATAATAACCTACAGGGTCACACACAAAGAACGCTTGAAGGAGAAATAATTTAAATTATGAATTTAAATTTAAATAAGTAATTTATTCTATTTATAATATTAATTAAGTATGACTTGATTAATTATTTAAATAGAAAATGGAATTAATTAAACTAGTTCTGAAATTAATTATTAATTAATTAAGTGCGACTTAATTAAATAATAAATTGGAATTTCGGATTAGTATTTTATTATAATTGGATTATAATTAGAAAACTTATTTTCTTCTCTATATAAACTCTCAAAGAGGGCTGATTTTAATGTGTAAAAACGTTTTTATATTAAAACCCTAGCCGCTTATGAGAGCAAGAAAATAGAGAAAGAAAGAAGCAGTTTTCGGGTGCTAGTACACATCAATCCTTCAAGAAAAGTGTTCGTGTGGATACCGTAGAGTGTAGATCGCGAGAGCGGGATACATGGTGATTGAACAAAATTTGGATCTCCATTAATCTTCCATTAATGAACTTTTAAAGCTTCTTAAGGTATTTGTTCTTAATCTCCGAATTAAATCTTTTGTTTTCGCATGGATCCTGCGGAGGGGTTTCGAATTTTGATTTATTTTTACGTTTTCCGTTGCGTTTATGTGCTCGAAACCCTTCAATGGCATCAGAGCTACTTGCGAAAATGTTTTAATTCGGTTATATGTTTAAAGTTTTGATGATAACATTGATGTATATGCATAAACTTTACGTTTATGATGATTGGGATGATCATATGATGATCATATAATCTGTATGTATACTGATATATACATGATATATGTTTGTTCTTGTGATGAGAATCGTATTTGATACGATTTCTGAACACGCTGCGCAGATTTAGTGAAATTTGTATACTGTGTTCGATTTTCGTCGAAAATACCTTTTCGGAAAGGTAAACGGGCGTCTGAACAAAACTGACATAGTCACTCGTTCGTCTGTAAGGCGTTTGACGTCGTTTACTGTCTGTAAACAGCGATTTAATGTTTTCAGAATTCTAATTTTGATTTTCTGATTTACACTTTATTTGATTTCTATGATTGGATCATGAGAAATATGATATGGTATGATATGTTAATGCAATATGAGATGTTCTTAATTGTTATATGAGCATGGTGATTGGTTATGGCCTAAAGACCAATAAGATAGTGGTTTTGTTTTAATGGGTTGGTTTCTAAATACGACTTGCATGTCGTTATTCCTTGTAATGTTTAAATCTCGAATGTAACTCGAGTTCTACTTGTAAGTTCAGTAGGATAGGTTTTTTTTATTTATGTAATATATATGAAGACGTCCAAGATGGAGAACCAAGGAAGCATTACAAAGAGGCAAGCAAGAAAGCAAGTTAAAGCTTGAAGACTTGTAACATTGTATTGTATTTTGATACCACCATAGATTGACCTTGATTTTTCCATTAGCTTGGAAAGATCACTTAGGTTGGGCCATAACCAAACACGTTTACTTTACGCACTTTACATATATGATGCATGTGATGTAGATATGTATGCGTAGATAATGATGCATGCTTTAATTAGATTAAACATGTATGGATTATATACGTCACTCATGCCATGTTTGCTAAACAAGATAAAATCTGTAACGATTCAAGATTTTAAAATTGAACAAAAACGAACATGAGATTCCTGTGTTTATGAAACAAGGAAATAAGTATGAATTTCAAATTTTGATATTGGGAGATTTTGACAAAAATACAAGCAGCGCTTGTAAGAAAGGCGGGTTTTAAGTGAGACCACTGTGACTCCTCCGACGGACTGGAAATCAAACCATTGATGAATTTTGATTTGAAGTACTTAGTTCAAGGAAAAATTGGGAATCTCTTGATGATGGGATCATGGTCGTTTTAATAATAACAAATCCCTAAAGTTAAAATATTAAGTCAATTAGATGTCTTCCAATGGGCAACACTCGTCAAGACCTAGATCGAGAAAGAGTGGGTTCACCAAAGCGAAGCACTCCAATCTATCGTGGTAAGACGCGATGAAGTAAATGTGATACTTAACTGTTAGACCATTGGGTTAGACTTAACTAAGTTACCACAATAGGATTGTGAACTTAGAGGCATTGTGTTTGGTATGATTTATTGGATAAATGGGAACAAATTTTGTTCTACAAAACTTTCCAAGAGTTATATATGATATAATTGACAAGAGTTGTCTACCTAAATAAATCATGTTTTGGGAGTAAAGCCAAAGCTGACCTTAAGCATGACGAAATATGGATATTGGCTCACTAGAAGGATTTAGAGTAATGCCTTCCGAATTAATAGTTAGGGCTATTTATTTGATAAAAATAGTGGGAGGTATATAATGATATACCATAATCACTTAAACATAATAATTAATAAATTTGCAACCTAGATTAATTTTATGCACTTTAATATTGTAGTTATCAAATGACAAATAACACAAACAACTTCTCTATGCGATCAGTCCTTGAGAAGGACAAGCTAACAGGAACAAATTTCCTCGACTGATATAGGAGCTTGAGGATCGTCCTCAGGCACCACGATGTTAGTCAAATTCTTCCCTTACCTTTTAGCTGAGAATGTAACATGTGCCGAACATAATTCTTATTGGAAGCAAATTGATGATTCGACTGCTGATGTTTCATGTCTCATGCTTGCAACTATGAGTGTTGAGCTTAAGAAACAATATGAGCATATGGATGCTTATGAGATATTTGAGCACCTTAAAAGATGTTTGAGGAAAAGGCTCGTCAAAAGAGATTTGACAATAGCAAGACACCATACACCTATAAGTAGGGAACGTGAGATTCGGTTGGACCAGATGTTCTAAAGATGATAGGGTATAATGAGTACCTTGATTATTATTTTTTTGGGTTTCAAGATTGGTCTAGAGACTCAGAATGATTTGATCATACAAATCTTTGAACAATAACTATTCTCAATTAGTTAGTGAACAACGAAATAAATGAGATAGACATAGCACCCACTAAGTTGTGAAGCACGTTGAGAACTGCTGTAAGCAACATGATAAATGCATGGACTACTCCCATAATGATGGTGAATGTAGGAATGTTTTGGGAAAGGAAAAAGGAATGGAAAGAAGAAGATTTGATCTAATTCTATAGCCATATTAAACTCCAATCCCAAGAGGTTTCGTCGCCTAAAGGAGGTGTTGCTAATTAAAGAAGACGATTGTCTCTTCTGCGGAAAACCGAAAGACTGGAAGTTAAACTGTCATGCTTATTTGAAAGATCTAAGAAGAAGACCGGCGAGGTTCAAGCTTCAGGTTTCGGGTTAGAATTGGAGCAAAAGTTGTTGCTCTAGTTGAAGTAACTCGTTACTTAATTTTGCCTATAAGGCTAAGTTTATAACTTGATAATTGTAACTACGTGCCTCTAAGAGTAGAGACATTATATTGGTTTCTTGTATGGACAAGAAAGGTTTTTCATTTTAATTGGATATATAACAATTGTTGTTTATTACATTTCAATGAAAAGGTTAATAATGTTGCACAATTAGTTAACAATTTATATGTTCTAAAAATGACTCAAATCAAACATTACCTTTGGCACTGTAGTTAAGGCCATATTATAAGAAATGCATTTCCAATTTACATACTGATGGATGATTGGATAAGTTTGATTATGAATCATACGAAGAATGCGAATCTTGGTTTATTTGGTAAAAAGACAAAAAGCCCCTTTTACTAGAAATGGTGAAAGGGTCATCGAACGATTATGACTTATACATGGTGATGTATGTGGTCATATACGTACGATGGCAGAAGGTAGGTTTTACTACTTTATAGCGGTTACTGATGATTTCAGTAGATACGAATATAGATATCTTTTGAAGAACAAATTCGAATCTTTTGAAAAGTTCAAAGAATATTAAGTTGAAGTAGAAAAGGTTCAAAGAAAGGGGTTTCTAAGAACTAAAATCACACTTTGTTGGACATAGTGCGATGGATGATGAGTCAAGAGGATCTTCCAATAAGTTTCTGGGGTTATACCCTAGAGACATGTGCATATACACCAAACCGTGTTCCTACTAAAATGGTTCAGGAGACACCATATAAGATATGGACTGAGAAAAGTCATAGCATGTCATTTATGAAAATTAGGGGATGCAAAGCGTTTGTGAAACGTTTAACCTATGACAAGCTAGGACCAAAGTCAGATAAATGTAATTTTGTGGGATACCAAATTAAAACAAAAGGAGTATTACTTCTTTAATCCTCCAGAGAACAAAGTGTTTGTTGCTCGGACTGTTGTATTTATTGAGAGAGAATTTCTTTCTAAAAGAAATAGTGGGAGGAAAATAGATCTCGATGAGGATCGAGAACCACGAGATAACATTGAACCAAATTTGGAATAAGAGCAGAATGTACAAGAAAATGTTAATGACAATACTGCTCAAGAAACACAGGTTGTTCGTAGGTCTGGTAGGATTCACCATGAGTCCGAGAGATATTATGAATTTCTCTTGACTCAGGATGGTGATGTAACGCTTGTGAATAATGATAATGAGCCTCTTACCTACCAAGACACTATGAACATTTCAAGATCTAAAAGTTGGCAGGAGGCCATGAAATCTAAGATGGATTCCATGTAAGAAAAACCAAGTATGGACTTTGGTTGATCCACCTAAAGGGGTAAAACCTATAAGGTGCAAGTGTGTTTTCAAGAAGAAAACTGACATGGATAGTAATGTACAGACCTATAAGGCACGACTGGTGGCAAAAGGTTTCAAGTAAATTCATGGTATTGACTATGATGAAACTTTCTCACCAGTGGCAATGGTCAAGTCCATCAGGATTTTGCTTGCTTACTATGACTACGAAATCTGGCAAATGGATGTCAAGACTACTTTCTTAAATGGGAGCAGTGAAGAGGTTGTGTACGTGACACAACCTGAAGGTTTTGTAGATCCAAGTTTTGCTAGAATGGTTTATAAGATAAGTCGATCCATTAATGGATTAAAGTAAGCCTCGAGGAGATGGAATATACGTTTTGATGAAACAGTCAAATATTTTGGCTCTATTCAAAATGAAGATGAACCGTGTGTTTAGAATAAGGTTAGTGGGAGCCATGTGGCATTCCTAGTATCATATGTCGATGATATATTACAAATAAGGATGACATTCTTTCTCAACAGAATGTTAAGACTTGGTAGAGAAATAGTTTCTAGATGAAAGACTTAAGAGATGTGTCCTATATCTTAGGGATCATGATCTATAGAGATAGATCACGAATATTTTTCGGCTTAAGTCAGAGTACATACATTGACAATGTATTACACCAATTAGGGATGCAAAGAGGCAAAAAAGGAAATGTTCCCATGTCTATGAGATAGTGATCTCAAAATAAATGGTCTAAAATCATTGGATGATATGGACCACATTAGTGTAGTTCTATATGCTTCGGAAATTGGTTTCATAATGTATGTGATGATATGTACTCGTCATGATGTCTCATATGCTTTAAGCATGACGAGCAGGTACCAGTCTAATCCAAGTGATGGTCACTTGATTGGAATCAAGAATATTCTTAAGTGCCTGAAGAGGACTAAAGACTCATTCTTGGTATATGGAGGAGATGGGAAGCTGGTTGTAAAATGTTACACGGATGTTAGTCTCTAGACATACAGGACGGTTTTGTGTCTTAGTCTGGATTTGTGTTTTGTCTAAATAGATGTGTTGTAAGCTAGAATAGTTCATAGCAAGAACCGTAAATGATTCTACAATCGAGGCTTAGTATATTGATACTAGCGAAGTAGCCAAAGAGGATGTTTTGGGAATTTACTAAGGCGATATCACCTTATTAATGAGATTAATGATCAAGGAGATATACTTATATGTAAAGTGCATACTATTGATAATATTGCAGAACCACTGACTAAGGCTTTGTTGCAGCAGAAGCATGTAAGTCACACTAGTTCCAAATGTATTGGATACATGGGATATTGGCTCTAGTGCAAGTGGGAGATTGTTAGTATTAGTGCTCTAGAGACAATACTTTTATGTTTTAAAGAAAACATTTTATTATTATAAATTATGTTTTATTGATTATTATTATTAGTTTATTATGTCTTTATTTACTGCGTTATAAATGTTAGCATAATAAATGTCCTTGGAATTATGATACGTATTCGATATCTTCAAGTATGAGACTTAAAAATGAGATTATATGAATAGTATCTTTATTCCTAAATATCCCTAGTCGAGTGTTATTATTTAAGGACAATAATAATGCACAGAGACTAGTATGTTTGTTGACTGATGACCACATCTCATTGGTCATAGGTATGGTGATACTAAAGTCAAAACATAGGTGCATGTAAGAGTACATGACACTGGATTGACCCGCCGTGAGATTACACATGTTAATAGTGTCATAAGTAATTCTCACTATGATAATGGTGTAATGATCCTTAGACCTGAAATCATTATATTTTTATACGAGAATTAATATACTTTGATTACATTAAAAGTTACCTTTGACCGGGTGATGATAAAAGTGGACATTGGGTATATTATGAATCGTATGAGAAATATGAATGATCTAGATGGGATTTAACCCTCCTAATTTTAGGAGCGATATTATTGGCCTCTTGTTTGAGTGAGACTAAGAAATGCACGGCCGTGCTCAAATGTTGATTTGATTTATTAGTCTACTCATCGATCAAGAAAACTAAGATTAAATTATGAAGAGGATGACACATTACATGCATCGAGTTTAATCTATAATATTAAGGTTAAAGGGATTATATTACATGGAACATTATTCACGAAAGGTTTAATCGAATCACCGATTTAATTATTATTACTTGGGTGGCAATGATGTATTACTAGATGCCGCTCATTGTTTACAATTTTAGTTAGTTATTAAAATTGTTACCAACGTAATAATAACCTACAGGGTCACACACAAAGAACGCTTGAAGGAGAAATAATTTAAATTATGAATTTAAATTTAAATAAGTAATTTATTCTAGTTATAATATTAATTAAGTATGACTTGATTAATTATTTAAATAGAAAATGGAATTACTTAAACTAGTTCTGAAATTAATTATTAATTAATTAAGTGCGACTTAATTAAATAATAAATTGGAATTTCGGATTAGTATTTTATTAAAATTGGATTATAATTAGAAAACTTATTTTCTTCTCTATATAAACTCTCAAAGAGGGCTGATTTTAATGTGGAAAAACGTTTTTGTATTAAAACCCTAGTCGCTTATGAGAGCAAGAAAATAGAGAAAGAAAGAAGCAGTTTTCGGGTGCTAGTACACATCAATCCTTCAAGAAAAGCGTTCGTGTGGATACCGTAGAGTGTAGATCGCGAGAGCGGGATACATGGTGATTGAACAAGCTTTGGATCTCCATTAATCTTCCATTAATGAACTTTTAAAGCTTCTTAAGGTATTTGTTCTTAATCTCTGAATTAAATCTTTTGTTTTCGCATGGATCCTGCGGAGGGGTTTCGAATTTTGATTTATTTTTACGTTTTCCGTTGCGTTTATGTGCTCGAAACCCTTCAGACATATATACAATTCATAATTGTCTTAGTGTTAAATTACATACAAACAATAATGGATGACCATGGGACTTAATATAAAATTAATCCCTTCTCCCAAGTAGTATTTTACTTGTTGAGGATTTTAATCTAGATGCATCGTCCTATGTTATTTCTTCGAAGTCCACATGTATCACAAAGAACAATACAAACCACGTATAACATATCAAGATACACATCATGATTAAGCATAATAAACATAACCCTATGTTCATGTCGTTCTAGAATACTAAGGTTAGTATCACATGGCATGAAACACATATAAGGCACGTATAATAGCAATAATCAAAATAAGTGGATAATCAATATGTAAAACATATTAATAAACCATCCACTATTATGGCGCAAAGAAAATTACCCGAAAATCATTCGGTGAAAACTTCGGGTTGCTGTTTGGAGGCCTAAACGAGCTCGAATGGCCAAAAAATGTCATGGGTGATAGTTTTTGTAATATCCGTGAATTTTATTATTTGATTAAATGATATACTTAATATAAAAATATTTATTGTGGAGTATTGGAATATTATTAAATGATAATTATTGTGTGATTATGTGCTAAATGGTGAGTCGAAAGCCCCTTTCAAATATTTCGTCATTTGGAATTTTATTCAAATCTGAGCCCCGTTTTGATAATTCAAGGCCCCGTTGGAATTTCGTACATTAATTATTATCTCTTCGTCTTTCGTATTCGAATCATTATCGGGAGAGATATTCGTATCATTTCATTCCTACCTATTTGATTCTGCAAGAATAATTCGTTTTGTTCAAAAAGGGAAAAAAAAATTGTTTCGAACCCTAATTGCTTAAGGGGACGGATATATCGTTTTATATCAATATTACATTTGTTATAGCCCCAGTATTCTTGAGCATTAGTTATATAATGATATATATATCAATTGGATGATCATCAACCTTTTTAACTGATTATTCCTCGTAAAACGTGTTTTTAACCTAATTAGGGTTTTTAAACGATCCAGTGGATCTTTGTCGATCCAAAAATGTTGTTTGGGGTATTATTTTTCCAAAAATATAAAAAGACGAATCGTACCTTGAAACTCATAGAAATCTGCAGTTAATTATCAAAAAATTAAAAATTCCCGAACCGTGTTCTTCGTGTTCTTGAATATTAATCCATTCGTTCAAGGTGATAGTGAAATCCAAATCTGAAGTTCTTGTACTCAAATCAAAGCTCTTGATCTCTAGTTTCAGAATCTTCCAACCTCATCATCATCTGGTAAGTTTTCGATTTTATATGAATTTTTCAACATTCGAATTAAAATTAGGGTTCTTGGTCGATTTGGGGATTTTCATTCTGTTGATTCTCCATTCAATTGGTTGCTTCTAACATGTTCCTAGGGTTCTAATTAGCAAGAATCCATGATTTAATTTCATGTTTGAGTTCAATTTTGATGGGTTTGATTTTCGGGTTTTGACCCGAATTTTTCTTTTACTTCGTTCGTTCTTGTTGTTGATCTGACATAAGTTTTGATATGGGGCTTTGATTGTGTAAGTTATAAGCTTCATTTTGTGATATTAATCGTAGAGTTTCATGTAGAAATGAGAGAGATCGGGTTTCCGGCCGGAGTCTTCGCCGACGGTTTCTTTGACCGGATTCTGGGCTCGATTCCGGCATGGGACAGATGTAATTGTGTGTTGGTTGTGTTTCTTTTGAGAAGGCGAGCAAAAGCCCTCTAAGTTTGTTTGTGTTTGGACGGGATTGTAGAATTCCGGTCGCCGGACACCAGCCGGATTCTGGAAAACCCAGAATCCGGTGGGTTGTTCTTGGTGACCCGGATTTGTTCTTCCCGACCCGTTTACCTGTTTTCTGACCCGGTTTTAATCTTCTAAAACCCAAATTTAATATCTGAAAACTGTTTTTGGATTTTATTTTTAAATTTAATTCGAAAATAGTTTAAAAACTTTAAATATTCATATTTTTATTTTAAAAATATATTTTAATATCAGAAAAATTCTGGAAAATTATATTTATTATTTTAAATCTGAAAATTGATTAAACTTAATTATTTTAATTATTTTGAATTAATAATTAATTTATTAATTAATTGGTTAATTCTTTTAATCAATTAATTCTTAAAAATTAATTATTAATTAGATTTAATTAATTAAAAATTCAGTTTAATTATTTTCAAGCCTATTTATTTATTTAAAAATAGTTTGAGTATTTAAAGAGTGTCAATTAATTTTTTATTAATTGATTTATTTGCATTTAAATGTTTATATTGGATTTAAAAATCCGAGTTTTGATTTAAAAATTTATCATGACTTACTTAAAATTCAAATAAGTTTTGTATGATGTTTTAAAAATGTTTATAAGTTCTATATGGTTCATATTAATTGTGTGTTGTGTTTTATAGTCTGTATATGCCCGTACTAGGGCAAATATCTGAGTTTTAAATATCGTAAATCATACCGGACGTCCGATACGTAACCAGTTACTTGTTTAACTGTGATTATTGATCGAATAAGTGTCGAGAGTAGAACGAGAATAGTGAGACTTATTGTGATGAGTTGTTTAATTATAGAATCGAGTTCCCGGAGCAAGGGAAAGGGAAAGGTAGACTAAGCAGAGTCGATCCGACAGCAGCTTAGACCAGGCAAGTATCTGTGCCTTTACTTGTGATAAAATTTATTATTGTCTTGATTACTTGAATACCGTTATCCCCAGAACAATTCAAATTATCAATCTTTTAACCGTATTTGGACAACTGATTCCATTTCCTTAGAGATTCTTGATTCTTTGATTTGATCTGCATCGGAAACCCTAATTTCCAATTCACTTGATTATTGTTTACCACCATTTGTTATTGTTTATCATCCTTTGATTATTATTGACAACCATTGATTATTTGACTTCCATCTTGACTGTTGATTACGGTCATTGATTATCGATTACCAATCTTGATTTCCTTATTGAATGATTACAATGTACCATTGAAATTATTCCATGATTCTTTCTCGATCTTCATTTGATACTGAGCAGTTGAAGCTCTTTTGCAATTACTATACATTGAGCTTATCTTATTGAGCATGTTATTGTTTATACCCTATGATAGATTTGGCATGTTTTTAAAAATGGACCAGTAATTGGTCGGGCCATATTTATGGTCGGAATAACTTAAGGCCCAGTTTGGCCTAGGATCCAGTAGAGGACTATGTTGTGAGCTAGTCCGGGGTTGATGCGTGGCTGGCCAACAGCACAACCTTTGATTTGAATAAAATGTATAAGCCAAATTCTAATTCTTTTTCTTCAATTGTTATTGATACAAAGCATGTGTTAGCTAAATATTGTTGATTCTGATATCATAAATTCATATCCTTACAACTGTGATAGAAATGATTCATATGATGTTTGCTGAGCACTTTTGGCTCACTCTTGCTTGTTGTTTTCTAACCCTATTCCAGTGAAGCGAGAGTATGAGTCGGCATAGCGTGACCGATAGTTCACCAGCAGCCAGGAGAGACCCTCGAGTCATTATCATTGGCAGGGTAGTTGTTGTTTTGCTTTTCTAGATTAGATGTCTAGATTTGAACTTTAGTTGTGATGTAATAACTCTGATAAAACTGGTATTGTATTAATAAAAGATTGTAGTAGCTTGTGTTCATTGCCATAATCTGGATGCGGTCTTGGTTAAGGGGTATTTGTGTCTTTATATATTATGCATGTGTTAAATAGTATTCCGTTGGTCGGATGACTCCTCAAATCTGTACCCCGGGTTTGGAGGGCGTCACAGTTTAGTATCAGAGCGACATGTTATGGCAATTGAAACAAGTTAGGACTTAGGGTCCAGGATAACATAGAGAGTTAGGAATTCACTTAAGGATATTAGGAGGTCAACTAGGGATATTATGCGTAGTAATTAAATGTGGTTATAATTGCAGCCCCTAGTTCTAGTTCAGACTCAGACCCTTCCGAGGATGCGATAGCAGAGATACCTACACCCGTTGAGAGAGCAGGACCGTCTCGGCCAGTGCGATATCAGCCTAGGCCTCAGCATCCGGTAGTCAGGAGAGATCAGGTACCTTGTCCTATTGCACTCCGACAAGTAGCCCCAGCACTAGTGTCTCAGGCATCAGTTTGTGGGCCTTTGTATCAGTTAGGTGAGCCACCAGTTCCACACCATGTGTATCAGAGGGTGAGTAGAGAGAGGGAGTACCTTTATGGACAGGTTATGAAGATGGGGAAGATTCGTTCGATTGAGGCAGCCGCTATCCGAGAGAGGGACATAATTATAGATCAGATAAGGGACATTCAGATGAGGTTTAGGGTTACGAGGACCTTGGTTGAGACTCGATTGCATGGATTAGCTTCTAGTCGAGAGGGAGAGACAGTAGCAGGGATGAGACAGATTTTGGATTATGCGATGAGTGAGATTGCAGATATTTTAGGACCCCCGTTATGGCAGACAGGAGCAGGTGATCTGTGAGCAGGTTTAGGAATAGACAGGTGTGACATGGATGTATGGTTTCTAGATAGTTAGTATATAGACGCATATTGTAGTATCAGCAGTGCACCGGGCTTATAGGAACGCCTCGGGTTGTTGTTGCATTTTTGTTGTATTGCTGGTCGGCAGTTATGGTTCAGCCATGATATATTTTCTTTTGAAGCATTCTACGCTTGTACTAACTCTATCTATATATATATGTATGATAAACCTCTTTTATAGAACTGTATTTATTCCCTTGTCATTCATTTCCAGCATCATAACTGTTATTCTACTTGTTGCAACGAGTGTACTCATACACCGTTGAGAAGATCTGTAAACCTTTGAGATATCAATTGTGATCCTTCCTTCTATCATATGAACTGTTTGATTAAACCAATTATTGTTTATTCATCAGCGATATGCCTCCTAGACGACAAACTCGTTCATCTGATACCTCCGACCAAGAAGGTCAACAAAATACACCTCCCACGGGCCACATGGACCTGATGGTAATCCAATTGTTAAATACTCTTACTCAATAGACTGCCGCATTAGCACAGCAGCAATAAGCATTTCAGCAACAGCTCTTAGAATAGCAGCAACAACATCAGCATCAGCAGCATCAACAGCATCACCAGCAAGCAGCACCGACGGTTAATTTCAAATCTTTCCAAGCATCAAAACCTCCAGAATTTAAAGGATCAGCAGACCCTGTAGAGGCTAAGGCATGGTTGAAGGAGATGGAAAAGGCTTTTGCCTTGATAGAGGTGGTAGAGGATAAGAAGACGGAGTATGCAAGCTATTTTCTGAAGAATGAGGCCAGTTATTGGTGGGAAACGAGTAGGGCTATGGAGCCCGAGGGATTGATTACGTGGGCAAGATTTACAGAGTTGTTTTTGGAAAGGTATTTTCCGGACTATATGAGAGATCAGATGGAATTAAAGTTTTTGGAGTTAAAGCAGGGAAGCATGACAGTGCCCCAATATAAAACGAGGTTTACGGAGTTGTCAAGGTTTGTTCCAACCTATGTGGATACGGAGAAGAAGAAGGCCAAGAGGTTCCAGCAGGGACTGAGGTCTTGGATTCGTAGTAAGTTGGCTATATTGGAGTTGGACACCTATGCAGCGGTGGTCCAAAAGGCAATGATCACGGAGACAGAGAGTGATTCTTACATGAAAGAGAGGGAGAACAAGAAAAGGAAAGCAGGGATACCCGATAAGGGACAGTAACGGGGAAGTTTTCAAGGGCAAGTAAATAAGAAACCAAGATTTCAGCCCGGAAGGAATACAAGTTTCAGGAAACCAGATACCGGGAGCGTAGGACAAGATAACCGTCTACCAGCCGGCAGTCAGCAGGGACTTTCTAGACCCCCACTACCAGAATTCAAGACATGCGGGAAGCGACATCCAGGGATATGCCATCGATTGAATGTCACATGCTTTAAATGCAATCAGAAGGGACATTATTCCCGCGATTGCAAGATAGGCATTGTGTGTCATCGGTGTAAGAAACTAGGCCACATGATTAAGGACTGCAGAGCACCAGCAACCGTGAACAATATGATTCAGGCAATTGAAGCACCCCCAGTTGTTAATGTCCAGCCGTTAGCCAGGACCTACAATATGTCAATGGGAGAAGCAGTGAGGGATTCCGACGTGGTGGCAGGTACACTTCTAGTAAATTCTATTCCTGCTAAAGTGTTAATAGATTCGGGAGCGACGAAGTCTTTTATTTCTGAAACGTTTGCTCGTAGATTGAATTGCGTAATGAAACCCTTAAGTGGAGTGTTGAATATAGAGATAGCTAATCAGGATCGTATAGCGGTCAGTTCATATTATCCTCGTTGTGAGATAGAGATTTTGGGAAATCGTTTTTATGTTGACTTGTTACCTTTTAAGTTAGGTGAATTTGATGTGATATTAGGGATGGATTGGTTGACTGAGTATGATGCGAGTATTGACTGTAAGAATAAGAGGGTTACTTTGATTACCCTAGAAAAGAAAGAAATAATATTTAGAGGAGAGAGGCAAAGGAAGAGGTTCCTGACGATGATTCAGGCTAAGAGATTATTAAGGCAAGGTTGTGAGGCGTATTTAGCTTATGTGATAGATATAGGAAAGGAAGTTTCTAAGTTAGAAGATATTCCAGTTGTAAATGAGTTTCCAGATGTTTTTCCGGAAGAATTACCAGGTTTACCTCCAGATAGAGAGACTGAATTTGCGATAGACTTAGTACCAGGCGCAGAGCCAGTATCTAAGGCCCCTTACAGAATGGCACCAGTGGAGATGAAGGAATTGGCTACTCAACTGCAAGATTTGTTAGAAAAAGGAATTATTAGACCCAACCTTTCACCGTGGGGAGCACCAGTATTGTTTGTCAAGAAAAAGGATGGAAGCATGAGATTGTGTATAGACTATCGGGAGTTGAACAAGCTGACCATTAAGAACAAGTATCTGTTACCTCGAATAGATGATCTATTTGACCAGTTGAAAGGAGCGGTACATTTTTCAAATATTGACCTACGGTCAGGATATCACCAACTGAAGATTAAACCAGACGACATACCGAAGACGACCTTTAGAACAAGGTATGGGCACTATGAATTTTTAGTAATGGCGTTTGGATTAACAAATGCACCAGCAGCTTTTATGGACTTAATGAACAGGATTTTCAAGAGATATTTGGACAAGTTTGTAGTGGTATTCATCGACGACATTTTGATATACTCGAAGACAGAAGAAGAGCATGCAGACCATTTGCGGATTGTGTTGGAAACATTGAGACAAGAAAGACTATATGCGAAGTTTTCCAAGTGTGAATTCTGGTTGAGAGAAGTTCATTTCTTAGGACACGTGGTGAGCAGCGAAGGCATCAAAGTGGATCCAGCAAAGATAGAGGCAGTGAAGGATTGGGAGAGACCAAGGACACCGACTGAAGTCAGAAGTTTCTTGGGATTAGCCGGATACTACCGGAGATTTGTGCAAGATTTTGCGAAGATAGCTACTCCAGTGACCAAGCTGGCAAGGAAAAGCGAGCGATTCATATGGAACGACAAATGCGAAGAAAGCTTCCAAGAGTTAAAGAATAGACTAACTACGGCACCAGTATTGATGTTACCAGACGATCAAGGTCAATTCGTAATCTATAGTGATGCGTCGTACAAAGGATTGGGTTGCGTACTTATGCAACATGACAAGGTGATTGCATATGCGTCAAGACAGTTGAGGCCCCATGAACAGAAGTATCCTACACATGATTTGGAGTTAGCAGCGATTGTGTTTGCTTTGAAGATATAGAGACACTACTTGTATGGAGAGAGATGTGAAATTTACACCGATCATAAGAGTTTGAAGTATATCTTTACTCAGAAAGAGCTGAACATGAGGCAACGAAGATGGTTAGAACTAATCAAGGACTACGACGTTTCTATCAACTATCATCCCGGCAAGACAAATGTGGTAGCAGATGCCCTGAGCAGAAAAGAGAGATTAAATACACTGACGATGACCAAAGAGTTATACAAGGAATTTGAGAAGTTAGAGATCGAAGTAAGTATTCCGAAGGATGCGACGGAAATGATTTATACCATGACGTTTCAACCGGAATTGTTGGAGAAGATACGGAAGTGCCAAGAGCAAGTTATGAATGATGATGTGAGTAAGATGACAGGTGAGGAAATATGTAGCCAACCGGACGACAAAGGGATCTTGAGATTTGCTTCTCGGATATGGGTACCTAATGTCGCGGAACTGAAAAATGAAATTTTGCACGAAGCGCATAACTCGAAGTATTCAATTCATCCAGGGAGTACGAAGATGTATCAAGATCTTAAGACAAACTTTTGGTGGCCAGATATGAAAAGGGAGATTGCTGAATGGGTGAGTAAATGTTTTACATGCCAAAGAGTCAAGGCGGAACATCAGAGACCAAGTGGATTACTTCAACCATTGGAAATTCCTGAATGGAAGTGGGAACACATTGCGATGGACTTTGTGGTAGGATTACCTAGAATGAAGGCTAACCATGATGCCATCTGGGTTATTGTGGATCGATTGACGAAATCTGCGCATTTTCTTCCGATTAACGAGAGATTCTCGCTAGATAAGTTAGTTCATATTTACATAAAAGAAATCATAGTACGGCATGGAGTTCCAATATCAATAGTGTCTGATCGAGACCCTCGATTCAATTCAAGATTTTGGAGGAGTTTTCAAGAGTGTTTGGGCACCGAGTTAAGAATGAGTACGGCTTATCTCCCGCAGACGGACGGTCAAAGCGAAAGAACAATTCAGACTATTGAAGATATGCTTAGGACATGTGCACTTGACTTTAAAGGCAGTTGGGACGATCATCTACCCTTGGTGGAATTTTCATATAATAATAGTTTTCACGCGAGCATCGGAATGCCACCTTACGAAGCTTTGTATGGACGAAAGTGTCGATCTCCAGTGTATTGGGAAGAAGTTGGTGAACGGAAGATGATAGGACCAGAACTAGTGCAACAAACAAAGGAAGTGATTCAATTGATTCAAAGAAGATTGATAACAACTCAGGACCGACAGAAAAAGTATGCGGATCTAGCCAGAAAGGATATGGAATTCGAAGAAGGAGAGCAAGTGTTACTAAAGGTTTCACCGTGGAAAGGATTAGTTAGGTTTGGAAAGAAAGGGAAGTTGAGTCCGAGATATGTTGGACCTTTTGAGATTTTGAAGAAAGTGGGCAAGGTAGCTTACGAGTTAGCATTGCCGCCGCATATGCAGCACGTTCATAATGTATTTCATGTATCTATGCTTAAGAGGTATCGACCAGATTCGAATCATGTAATAGAGTATGAACCCATAGAGGTCCAGGCAGATTTATCTTATGTAGAACGACCGATTCAGATATTGGATCGTAAGGAGAAAGTACTAAGGAATAAGACAGTAGCGTTAGTGAGAGTTTTGTGGCGGAATCCTAAAGTAGAAGAGTCTACCTGGGAGTTAGAGATTGAGATGTTAGAGAAGTATCCCCAGTTGTTTCCTTGATCTGATTCTGAGGACAGAATCCTATTAAGGGGGGAAGGATGTAATATCCGTGAATTTTATTATTTGATTAAATGATATACTTAATATAAAAATATTTATTGTGTCGTATTGGAATATTATTAAATGATAATTATTGTGTGATTATGTGCTAAATGGTGAGTCGAAAGCCCCTTTCAAATATTTCGTCATTTGGAATTTTCTTCAAATCTGAGCCCCGTTTTGATAATTCAAGGGGCCCGTTGGAATTTCGTACATTAATTATTATCTCTTCGTCTTTCGTATTCGAATCATTATCGGGAGAGATATTCGTATCATTTCATTCCTACCTATTTGATTCTGCAAGAATAATTCGTTTTGTTCAAAAAGGGAAAAAAAAATTGTTCCGAACCTTAATTGCTTAAAGGGACGGATATATCATTTTATATCAATATTACATTTGTTATAGCCCCAGTATTCTTAAGCATTAGTTATATAATGATATATATATCAATTGGATGATCATCAACCTTTTTAACTGATTATTCCTCGTAAAACGTGTTTTTAACCTAATTAGGGTTTTTAAACGATCCAGTGGATCTTTGTCGATCCAAAAATGTTGTTTGGGGTATTATTTTTCCAAAAATATAAAAAGACGAATCGTACCTTGAAACTCATAGAAATCAGCAGTTAATTATCAAAAAATTAAAAATTCCCGAACCGTGTTCTTCGTGTTCTTGAATATTAATCCATTCGTTCAAGGTGATATTGAAATCCAAATCTGAAGTTCTTGTACTCAAATCAAAGCTCTTGATCTCTAGTTTCAGAATCTTCCAACCTCATCATCATCTGGTAAGTTTTCGATTTTATATGAATTTTTCAACATTCGAATTAAAATTAGGGTTCTTGGTCGATTTGGGGATTTTCATTCTGTTGATTCTCCATTCAATTGGTTGCTTCTAAAATGTTCCTAGGGTTCTAATTATCAAGAATCCATGATTTAATTTCATGTTTGAGTTCAATTTTGATGGGTTTGATTTTCGGGTTTTGACCCGAATTTTTCTTTTACTTCGTTCGTTCGTGTTGTTGATCTGACATAAGTTTGGATATGGGGCTTTGATTTTGTAAGTTATAAGCTTCATTTTGTGATATTAATCGTAGAGTTTCATGTAGAAATGAGAGAGATCGGATTTCCGGCCGGAGTCTTCCCCGACGGTTTCTTTGACCGGATTCTGGGCTCGATTCCGGCATGGGACAGATGTAATTGTGTGTTGGTTGTGTTTGTTTTGAGAAGGTGAGTAAAATCCCTCTAAGTTTGTTTGTGTTTGGACGGGATTGTAGAATTCCGGTCGCCGGACACCGGCCGGATTCTGGAAAACCCAGAATCCGGTGGGTTGTTCTTGGTGACCCGGATTTGTTTTTCCCGACCCGTTTACCCGTTTTCTGACCCGGTTTTAATCTTCTAAAACTCTAATTTAATTTCTGAAAACTGTTTTTGGATTTTATTTTTAAATTTAATTCGAAAAGAGTTTAAAAACTTTAAAAATTCATATTTTTATTTTAAAAATATATTTTAATATCAGAAAATTTCTGGAAAATTATATTTATTATTTTAAATCCGAAAATTGATTAAACTTAATTATTTTAATTATTTTTAATAAATAATTTATTTATTAATTAATTGTTTAATTCTTTTCATCAATTAATTCTTAAAAATTAATTATTAATTAGATTTAATTAATTAAAAATTCAGTTTAATTATTTTCAAGCCTATTTATTTATTTAAAAATAGTTTGAGTATTTAAAGAGTGTCAATTAATTTTTAGTAATTGATTTATTTGCATTTAAATGTTTCTATTGGATTTAAAAATCCGAGTTTTGATTTAAAAATTTATCGTGACTTACTTAAAATTCAAATAAGTTTCGTATGATGTTTTAAAAATGTTTATAAGTGCTATATGGTTCATGTTAATTGTATGTTGTGGTTTATAGTCTATATATGCCCGTACTAGGGCAAATATCTGAGTTTTAAATATCGTAAATCATATCGGACGTCTGATACGTAACCGGTTACTTGTTTAAATGTGATTATTGATCGAATAAGTGTCGAGAGTAGAACGAGAATAGTGAGACTTATTGTGATGAGGTGTTTAATTATAGAATCGAGTTCCCGGAGCAAGGGAAAGAGAAAGGTAGAGTAAGCAGAGTCGATCCGACAGCAGCTTAGACCAGGCAAGTATCTGTGCCTTTACTTGTGATAAAATTTATTATTGTCTTGATTACTTGAATACCGTTATCCCCAGAACAATTCAAATTATCAATCTTCTAACCGAATTTGGACAACTGATTCCATTTCCTTAGAGATTCTTGATTCTTTGATTTGATCTGCATCGGAAACCCTTATTTCCAATTCACTTGATTATTGTTTACCACCATTTGTTATTGTTTATCATCCTTTGATTATTATTGACAACCATTGATTATTTGACTTCCATCTTGACTGTTGATTACGGTCATTGATTATCGATTACCAATCTTGATTTCCTTATTGAATGAGTACACTGTACCATTGAAATTATTCCATGCTTCTTTCTCGATCTTTATTTGATACTGAGCAGTTGAAGCTCTTTTGCAATTACTATACATTGAGCTTATCTTATTGAGCATGTTATTGTTTATACCCTATGATAGATTTGGCATGTTTTTAAAAATGGACCAGTAATTGGTCGGGCCATATTTATGGTCGGAATAACTTAAGGCCCGGTTTGGCCTAGGATCCAGTAGAGGACTATGGTGTGAGCTAGTCCGGGGTTGATGCGTGGCTGGCCAGCAGCACAACCTTTGATTTGAATAAAATGTATAAGCCAAATTCTAATTCTTTTTCTTCAATTGTTATTGATACAAAGCATGTGTTAGCTAAATATTGTTGATTCTGATATCATAAATTCATATCCTTACAACTGTGATAGAAATGATTCATATGATGTTTGCTGAGCACTTTTGGCTCACTCTTGCTTGTTGTTTTCTAACCCTATTCCAGTGAAGCGAGAGTATGAGTCGACATAGCGTGACCGATAGTTCACCAGCAGCCAGGAGAGCCCCTCGAGTCATTATCATTGGCAGGGTAGTTGTTGTTTTGCTTTTCTAGATTAGATGTCTAGATTTGAACTTTAGTTGTGATGTATTAACTCTGATAAAACTGGTATTGTATTAATAAAAGATTGTAGTAGCTTGTGTTCATTGCCATAATCTGGATGCGGTCTTGGTTAAGGGGTATTTGTGTCTTTATATATTATGCATGTGTTACATAGTAAAACATTTTCTATTACAACAAATCATAATCTAACTCTATACATCGGATTACAAGATTACAAACCAATAACACAAATCAAAAGAACATACACGATCAACCCTCGTGATTTACAATCGCATAAATTAATAACCACGATAAATTACGTGGGATCCAATCACATAATAAATAACCACGATAAACCATGTGGGATCCAATCATATAGTTATAAAACATGGCCATAATAGTGGATAACAACATGCATCACAAAATACATACGAGCAAACACTATATACATGCATATATAATTACGAAATGGACATCATATCATAAAACACAGAACCCTAGAACCGGGCTCTTGATGCCAATTGTTGGATCGTACGATATATAGGACTGCGTTTTATGATATAAATTAAAGAGTTCAAAAGGAAGATTAACCTTAATCGCTACGGCGCAAGCGATTCAATTCCACGTCTTCTACTGAATTCCTTGATTCCCTTTGAGCGAAGTGTGGCCTTCGATCTCCCAAAGTTTTCTCTCCTCAAAGCCTCGAAATTCCAAAACCCTAGTTGCGTGTGGCTGCCCCTAGGTCTCAATTTCGATTTCTATTTTTTTGTGTCCATCTTTAAGGAGAACGAGTATATATATAGGCTTCAGTAGGGATCATGGACAATTAAGCCAGGCCTTCCAATGACATTCTGAGTAAAGCCCAATGTCATTAAATATTAATTCAATGCACTAAAGAATTAATATTTGCATTACCGTTCCTAATACCGCAATTCTTTTATTATTTAACTCGGCTCCTATATTATTTGCCTATTAAATTCCCCACGTTTAAGATATCGCATATCCATTAATTAAATTAATCACTGAAAATTAATTTAATTAATATCTTATATATCCTTGATCATCCACTCAACCTTATAATTATGTCAGAAATTAATCTGTCTTCAGGGCTTCACATAATTATCTTAATGAGCTTTCAAGAGGACATCATCAACCCGAATATTATCAGGACATGGATTCCTTCTGTAATTAATATCCCACTCTACATGCAATGTCATTGCTCAATACATAATATTGTAATTTATAGTTAATTACATCACATATGAATCAAAGCATGGGCATTGCATACAAGTGTCAATCACTACATCCGGATTAAGAACCTAAGCAATAATAATATCATAGAATCTTAGTTCTTCTTTATTGTCAGAATAGAAGAGCAATTCTAATATTTTGATTCTGTTCAATGTCAAGATAAACTATTCCCAAATAATACTTCAGTCATTCCAGTGGTTTGTCTAGTACCACTTAGACTGTGAACCTTTATTATATTATATATAGACACTGATAATCTAATATTCTGTTATCCCATTTGATACTAGATTATCCACAATATATAATAAACAAACAATTTAATAATATGCAATCAAGATTCTCAATAAAATGGTCAATGTTTATATACTTTAAACGAATAGTTCAGTAGAAAACCCAACAGTATACCCCTTTCGTCATCACTAACTCTATTAGGAGTATTAATGACTAATTCTCCAATAGCCTCGTTATAGTCATAACCTATTCCAACAGTTTGAGTAATGGCTTACTTATTGAAGATCTTTTTAGTTGTTTTACAAGAATTATAGTAAGCTCTAACCTTAGTCTCAAGTTTAGTAATCTTTTCTTTAAGAAAAGTTTCTAACTGTTTGTAATAATTCACCCTGTTCTCAAGAAAAGCTACTTCCTTTTTAAGTTCATCTTGATTAACATGCACTAGTCTTAATTCTTTAACTTCTTTTTCAAGAGTAGTGTTCTGAAGAATTAATCTATCATTTTCATTACGTGCACAAGATAAGGTTCCACTAAGATGATAAACCATCTCAGCGTTAGTAAAAGTTACCTCAGACTTGTAAGATGAAGTTTTGTCTCCTATTGCCATGAGTGCAAGTTTACCAAATTCTTCATCTTCACTTTCAGAATCATCCCAGCTCTTTCCTTCAGCAAGATAAGCTTTACCAGATTTGCTCTTCTGAATTGTAGTGTAAGAGGTTTTCTTTGCTTGCTTTGGCTTTCTACATTCAGTTGCAAAGTGTCCCAACTCATTGCAATTAAAGCACTGAATCGTGCTTCTATCCACCATTCCAGTTTTATAGCCACCTCTTGTGCTATTTGAGGATGAAGAACCACCTCTCTGGAATCTATTACAATTGGACTTAAATTTGTAATTGGGATTTCTTCTGAATCTGAAGTTTCCAAACATCCTTGCTATCAAAGCCATTGATTCATCTTCCAACTGTTCAAGCTCTTCCATAGAATAGAAATCACCATCAGATTGACTTGTAGATGTAACACCATACTCAGCTACAATTACATCATTGTAAGAACTGAAAGGTAAACAACCTTTGCTTCCTGTTTTTGTGGGACTTCAACTACTAGTGCAGTAGACGTACCGACCACTCTTTCTTTCCCGTAGATTTCCTTCTGTTGAATATGTTCCAGTTCATAGGTTTTCAGAACACCATAGAGTCTTTCCAGTGAAATCTCACTTAAATCCCTTGTTTCTCTAATGGCTGAAATCCTATGCTCTAGATGGGTTGGAAGTGTCAGAAGAAATTTCTTGTTAATCTTTATGATAGTGTAGTACTTTCCATGAAAATTCAGATCATTGATCAATTCGTTGTATCTCTCAAAAACTTCAGAGATACCTTCACCTGGATTTGATTTGAAGTGCTCATACTTAGAGATAAGAATTTTCATTCTATTCTCTCTAACTTCTTTTGTCCCTTCATTAATTATCTCAATCGTCTCTCAGATATGTTTAGCATCTTTACAATTCAACACATGATTGTGCATAATGGGATCTAGACAATCAACCAGAATTAATTACAAGTTAGCATCCAGAGAAGCATTTTCCTTTTCATCAGATGTAAAATCTTTTGGATCTTTAGCTTATCCTTGCAGCTTGAACAACAAGGTTATTCTCTATACGCTCCTCTTCAATAACCATTGGATTTTTTGGGCCTTTCTTCAATACACCAAGGTACTTTGGATTAGCCACTTGAAGAAATAAAAGCATCTTCTTCTTCCACATCCCATAGTCCCATAGTGCTCTCTACTAAACATAGGAATTTTAACGACTCCAACTTTTTGAGTAGACATCTTGATGTTCTTGATAAATCACAAAAGTATGGATCTTGATTTGTGCGTCAATCAATTAGCTCTGATACCAATTATTAGGTAGAATGAATATTACAGTTAAGGCTAGAAATTAATTCACTGTCTTGAATTAAAGCTCGGGCAGTTGTGGAGTTTAAGAACAGAGAGAAAAGTTCATATGTTGTTGAAGCTTATGTCGTGTTTTAATTGTGTACAACTGATGTAAATGTCAACTGCCTCTATTTTGATATTTGTACGCGCCTATGTCTGAATTGGAATGACTATCTTGAAAAGAATACCAATGACTATCGATATGACTATCTTTTTGACTTGGCAGGACTATCATTTCCTTCTTGTATGACTATCGACAGGACTGTCTGTTGAACCACTATGACTTTCGGTATGACTTTGATTGTACTACAATGACAATCGGTATGACTATCATAGATAGTCATACCAGTTCATTTTTCAAAGACATTTTAGAATAATACTAATTCTAATTTAATTAATCTTATAGTTAATTTAATAAATAAATTAATTCTTATTGAATTAATTTATTAACTAACTGGTTTAATTAATTAAAAGAGAATTAACGCAATTTCTTGATAGCAAAATCATCCTTTGAACCACTGAAATTAATGACGAACTTCCACTGTATGAGGTTGACACTCAATGTATTGTCTGGTTCATGAGTGACTAACTGCAATGACTGTTCTTCATCTTTTGATTTTAAGTTGTGGTTCTTTTTCTTTTCCCTTTAACAAACTCTGTAACCTCTACAGTTCCTGTCACACTGTTGAAATCTTTGTCACTTTAGTAGATCAACTTTCTTGAATACGATGTAGAGACTGAATTTTGCTTTTTACTGAACCATGACACAAGCTTGTTTCCTAGAAATTGACAAGTGTTTGTGGTGTCCCCTTGAGATATCTGAAAATTCTCTTCATAGTAGTTAAATGAGACTCTCTAGGATCAGCCTGAAATCTAGCACATAAACAAGTAGTAAACATAATATCAGGTCTCCTAGCAGTTAAATATAGAAGTGAGCCTACCATGCCTCTATATGTCCATAGATTTTTCCTTAGTATTCAATTCAAGCTTAGTGGCAGTTGGCATGGGTGTTTTTGCAGGAGAACAATCCATTAAGTCAAATTTCTTTAAAAGATCATAAACATATCTTGTTTGACTTAAAAAGATTCCTTCTTTCACTTGTTTAACTTGTAAACCAAGGAAATAGGTAAGTTCACCCATCATGTTCATTTCATTATTGCTTTGCACAAGTTTTGCAAACCTTTTGCAAAGTTTCTCATATGTAAACCCAAAAATTATGTCATCCACATAAATTTGAACAAGTATACTAGAGCCACTAACATTTCTAAAGAAAAGAGTTTTTATCAACAATACCGCTTGTGAAGTGATTCTCTAAAGGAAACTGTGATTGAGTTTCATACCAGGCTCTAGGTGCTTACTTCAATCCATAAAGGGATTTGAGTAGGAAACAGACAAACTCTAGATTATTTGGATCTTCAAAACCAGGAGGTTGACTGACATACTCCTCCTCTTCTAATTCCCCATTCAAAAATGCACTTTTGACATCCATTTGATAGACTTTGAAATTGGCATGGGCTGCATAGGCTATGAATATCCTAATTGCCTCAAGTCTTGCAACAGGAGCAAATGTTTCATCGTAGTCAATTCATTCCTCCTAAGAGTAGCCTTTGGCAATCAATCTAGCTTTGTTCCTTGTAACTATGCCATTTTCATCCATCTTGTTTTTGAATACCCATTTAGTACCTATAACACTCATGTTTTTAGGTTTAGGTACTCCATACATTATTTCTCAAACTGGTTTAGCTCCTCTTGCATAGATAACACCCAATATGGATCTAGAAGAGCATCTTCAACTTTCTTTGGTTCATCTTGTGAAAGAAAGCTACTGTATAAACATTCTTCTTGAGTGGCTCTTCTAGTTTGCACTCTTGTAGATGCATCACCTATTATTAATTCAAAAGGGTGATCTCTAGTCCATTTTCTTTGAGGGGGAAGATTTGACCTTGATGATGTTGCTTCATTTTCATGTTCAATTTGAGATGTTGGAACGTACGATATATAGGACTACGTTTTATGATATAAATTAAAGAGTTTGAAAAGAACATTAACCTTAATCGCTACGGCACAAGCGATTCAATTCCACGTCTTCTACTGAATTCCTTGATTCCCTTTGAGCGAAGTGTGGCCTTCGATCTACCAAAGTTTCCTCTCCTCAAAGCCTCGAAATTCCAAAAACCTAGCTTCGTGCGACTGCTCTAGTTCTCAATTTCGATTTCTGTTGTGTATCCAGCTTTAAGGAGAACGAGAATATATATAGGCTTCAGTAGAGATCATGGACAATTAGGTCGGGTCTTCCAATGACATTCCGGGTCAAGCCCAATGTCATTAAATATTAATTCAATCCACAAAAGAATTAATATTTGTACTACCGTTCCTAATACCGCAATTCTTTTATTATTTTACTCGGCTCCTATATTATTTGCTTATTAAATTCCCCACGTTTAAGATATCGAATGTCCATTAATTAAATTAATCACTGATAATTACTTTAATTAATATCTTATTTATCCTTGATCATCCACTCAACCTTATAATTATGTCATAAATTAATCTACCTGCAGGGCTTCACATAATTATCTTTATGAGCTTTTAAGAGGACATCATCAACACGAATATTATCAGGACATGGATTCCTTCGGTAATTAATATCTCACTATGCATGCAATGTCATTGCTCAACACACAATATTGTAATTAATAGTTAATTACATCTTATATGAATCAAAGCATGTGCATTGCATACAAGTGTCAATCACTACATCCAGATTAAGAACCTAAGCAATAATAATATCATAGAATCTTAGTTCTTCTTAACTGTCAGAATAGAAGAACAATTCTAATATTTTGATCCTGTTCAATATACACAAAGTATACAAGTATTATTCAATAGCCAAGATAAACTATTCCCAAATAATACTTCAGTCATTCTAGTGGTTTGTCTAGTACCACTTAGACTGTGAACCTTTATTATATTATATACAAACACTGATGATCTAATCTTCTGTTATCCCATTTGATACTAGACTATCCACAATATATAATAAACAGACAATGTAATAATACGCAATCAAGCTTCTCAATAAAAAGGTCAATGTTTATATACTTCAAACGAATAGTTCAGTATAAAACCCAACAATCTCCCACTTATACTCAAGCTATTCTTTGAGTATATTAGTGTTTATTACAAGCAATCCACTACTAGTTTAAATAACTAATATGTGACCAGACATCTTACAATAAGCCCGAGGCCTTGTAAATTAACATACACTTCTTAGTACTTAATCATTGTTTTTACTGCACTCCAATGTTCCTGGCCTGGATTAGAGTGATATCTACTGACCATGCCCATGGCAAAACAAATATCAGGCCTCGTACATAACATAACATACATTAAGCTTCCACATGCTGAAGCATAAGGAACTACTTTCATGTTCTCCATCTCTTTAGGTGTCGTAGGACACTGCTCCTTCGATAGAGAAACTCCATGTCTGAAAGGTAAATTACCCTTCTTAGAGTCATGCATGTTAAAACGAGCCAATACCTCATCAATGTAAGGTTCTTGAGATAAAGCCAACATCCTTTTCTTGCGATCTCTTATTACTTTGATCCCAAGGATGTATGCAGCTTCACCTAAGTCCTTCATTTCAAATTGTTTGAACAACCATGCCTTAATTGATGACAACATCTCTACATTGTTTCCAATGAGTAAAATGTCATCTACATATAGCACTAGAAAAACCACTGTATTTCCCTTACTCTTCCTATACACACATGCTTCACTTGGACTCTGATAATATCCATATATAACTGGACTGCCTGATCAAAACGAATGTTCCAATACCTGGAAGCTTGTTTCAGTCCATAAATAGACTTCTTAAGCTTACACACTAGATGCTCTTGGCCTTCCTTAATGAATCCCTCTGGTTGCTGCATATAGAGAGGGTTTCCTCAAGACTTCCATTAAGAAAAGCTGTCTTGACATCCATTTGCCAAATCTCATAATCGAGATGAGCTGTTATAGACAAAAGAATCCGGATTGACTTAAGCATAACTACCGACGAAAAGGTTTCCTCATAATCGATCCCTTCTTTCTGAGTATACCCTTTCGCACCAAGTCTTGCATTCCAGGCTTTCACCGTTTTATCATATCCTCTTTTTCTCTTGTAGATCGACTTACATCCAATGGGTTTTACACCTTTGGGTGGTTCCACGAGCTCCCAGACTTGATTGGAATACATAGATTCCATCTCAGATTGCATAGCCTTATGCCATAGATCTGCATCATTATCTTGTAGAGCTTCTTCGTATGTCCTGGGATCCTCATCATGTTCACCAGAGACTAAGTCTGAAGACTCTCCCAAAAACATGAATCTCTTAGGTTGTTGAACAACCATCCCACTAAGATGAAGCACTGGTGCGGTATTAGTGATATGCTATGCATTTACTTGTGGTTGTTCTACTTGTACTATCGGCACATTAGGATTATCTATTCCTCCCACTAATTCGTCTAAAACAACAGTACTCATGGGTTTGTGGTTCATTATATAGTCTTCCTCTAAGAATCTAGCATTGGTGCTAACAATGACATCCCAATCCTTAGGACTATAAAACAAATAACCTTTCGTTCCCATGGGATAGACCACAAACAACCTCACTTCTGTACGAGAATCTAACTTAGTCGCATTCTTGTTCAGCACATGTGCTGGACAACCCCAAATCCGAACGTGTCTTAGACTTGGCTTGTCACCAGTCCACAATTCTATCGGAGTCTTAGGAACTGACTTAGAAGGTACTAGGTTCAGAAGGTAAGCCGCTGTTTCTAAAGCATGTCCCCAAAATAACTTGGGTAAATCCGAACAACTCATCATCGATCTAACACTCTCCAACAGAGTCCGGTTCCTTCTCTCTGTTACACCGTTCTGCTGGGGTGTGCCAGGTGTAGACAACTGGGATGTGATACCATGTTATGATAAATATTCCCTATATTCTCCAAATAGGTATTCGCCACCACGATCTGATCGTAGTGACTTGATACTTTTACCAAGTCGTTTCTCCGTTTTAGCTTTGTACTCCTTGAATTTATCAAAGCACTCAGACTTACGGCGCAACAAGTAAATGTACCCATATCTTGAATAATCGTCAATGAAAGTGACAAAATACTCATAACCACCTCTTGCTTGGATAGTCATAGATCCACATAAATCAGTATGAACCAACTCTAACACTTCTTTAGCTCTATTCCCCTTTGCCTTAAAAGGCATGTTAGTCATTTTACCTTCCAAGCAGGATTCACATATTGGAAATGGCTCCACTGCCAATAAGCTTAAAGGCCCGTCTACTACCAGTCTTTGAATCCTCCTCAAGTTAATATGACCTAATCTTAAATGCCAAAGAAGTGTTTGGTTCAAACTAGAAGGTTCCTTTCTTTTGTTAGTGATAAAAGATGTATTATTTAATACCTACCCTATGTTGCAGTTGCAATGCAGGTTGTCTAGGATTAATAATGTACAAATTGTCTTGCAATGTACCAGAACATATAACTTGTTTATTCATCATAATAGAAACATTACGATCCAAACAAACATTATAACCATCCAAAGCAAGTTTAGAAACCGAAATCAAATTCATTCTAAAAGAAGGTACATAAAGACAATTGTTCAAAACCAAAATCTTATTACAACCAAAAGATAAATTAACGTCTCCCACTGCAACTATTGCTACTTTCGTAGCATCACCCATGAACACATATATCTCGCCATCTCTAAGCATTCTGGATTGTTGGAACCCCTGCATAGAATTACAAACATGGTCAGTGGCTCCTGTATCTACACACCAAGTGCTCGTAGATATAGCCGCTATATATGTTTCCGTAACTGGAGAAAGAGACATACCAGTTTTGTTCTTCTTAGAAAGAAGACAATCTTGTTTCCAGTGACCCGACTGCTTGCACCTGAAGCACTTGCCCTTAGGCTTCTTCACAACATTCTGAACTCCCAATGGTTTCACAACTTTCTGTTCCTAAGCCTTTTTCTTCTTTTTCTTGCCTTTCGGTTTAGAAGAAGAACCTTTGTCAGCCACATTCACTTGAACGTTCTGCTGAAACAATCCTTCAGCTGCCTGAAGCTCTGTCAGAAGTTCCGCAAGACTATACGACCTCTTGTTCATGTTGTAATTCAAGCGGAACTGCTCAAAACCTTTGGGCAAACTCATAAGGATGATATCGATTTGCGTTTCCGCATCAATCTCAGCACCAAGGACCTCCAGTTCATTTATATGAGACATCATTAAAAGAACATGGTCCCGTACAGGTGTTCCTTCAGCCATCTGAGTGTTCAATAGAGATTTCATTGCTACTTGCCTAGAAGCCCTATTCTGATCTCTGAAAAGTTCCTTGAGATTAAAAAGCATATCCCAGGCAGTGGCCATGGCCTGATGCTGATGCTGCAAAACACCCGACATTTTTGCCAGAATGTAACATTGTGACATCTCATCTGCCTTAATCCACTTCTTATAATACTCCTTATCCTCATCCGGAGCATCGGCAGCAGGCTGATCCGGTTTGGGTTCAATAGTACAAAATTTGTACTCCTCAGCAGTCAACACTATGTCCAAACTGCGTTTCCATTCAATATAGTTAGGTCCGGTAAGTTTGTTATCCCTAAGTATGGTGAAAAGTGGATTAAATCCCATCTATCCTGAGAATCATACATATAACACATAATTAGAATGTCGCACATAAAAACTTAATACCTATAGACTCCTCTAACTATTAATTAAGATTAATGTATTAACACTTAAACACCATAAGTATCTGGTACACCGCGATGGGTGACATATATACCACATATATTTATTTAAATGTTACTTCGGTCCTATTACTAAATAGTATGCCACGTTAGGGTGGTCTCTTACTACCTTTCATAGCCAAGGAAATTTGGAACAAAATCGAGCTGTTATGTGAAGGAAGTGAAGAGGTCATGGAGAACCAAAGACAGATTCTTGTTTCTCAGTATGAAGCCTTCATGGCAAAGCTTAGTGAAGAACCTACTCAAATGTTTGAGAGATTTAGCAAACTTATCACTGAACTCCAGATTCATGACAAGTTCTATGAGAAGAAAGAACTCAACATTAAGTTCTTACTCACTCTTCCTGAGCATCTTGAGTACAAAGTCACTGCAATCAGAGAAGGAAGAGATTTGAAAACTGTCTCTCTTGAAACTCTGTATGGTGTGCTCAAGTCATATGAGCTAGAACTCTTTCAGAAGAGAGCTATACAAAGTGGATCAAAAGGAAAGATGACCAACATGTCTGGTGCTCTTGTAGCTCATGAGCCAAAGATAACTCTGCCTAGTGAAGCAGTACAAATCATTTAACCAACTCAAGTGTCTTCCTTAAAGATTGAAGAGGTGGTGGATGATGAGGAGAAGGTAGTGCTGCAACTGGATGATGTTGAAGATGAGGACTTCTATTCAATAGAAGAGATGGAGAAGATGGACAATCCAACCATGGCTTATATGGCAAAGAAGTTCAAGAACATAAGATTCAGAAGAAACAAGCCATACAAGCCTCAGGGTCAGACATCAAGGTTCAACAAAGGGAATTCCTCCAAGACTGCTGGCAATGCTACAAGAAGAGGATACAAAACTGGAATGGTGGATAGATCTAAATTCAGATGCTACAACTGCAATGAGCTTGGTCATTTTGCTACTGAATGCAGAAGGCCAAAGCAAAATCAGAAAATGGACAGAGGGTCAAGTGGACAGTACAAAAGAGGACAAGAAAGAGCCCATGTGGCTGAAGGTGGATGTTGGGATGAGTCTGATGAGGAAGAGGAAGAAGTGTAATATCCAGGAAATTAGGTACGAATTCCTAATTATTTAAATGATAATTATAGTAATATTTATTTATTTAAAAATTTGCTGCATTATGTGATTAAATGTTTAAATAATATTACGTGGATTTGTGATGTGATATTATTGTTTAAAATTATTTTTCGGTAATTATTAGTAAATTTGAGCCCGACATATTTGTTTTAAGTAAATTAGTTAAAATTTATTAATTATGAATTTTGTGCATTTAAATGTTTCTAGAGTAATTTTGGTATACAAATAATTTTATTAGTTCAATGTAATTATTTTAGAATTTAATTCATTTAAAAAAATTATTTTTTTTGTATCGCATTAGTCCCTCTAATTTCAGTCAAGGGGCTAATTAAAGTATTGTAGTCTTCATTCTTATCCATTCTACCTAATCCATCCTAATCTAAACATAATACACACACACACACCCACATATTACTCACACACACCAACACACGGCCGAACGAAAACAGAACCCCCCTCCCCTTTCGATTTTCTGTTCCGCCGTCGCAACACCACCAGCACTTTAGTCCTTCCCGCGCGCAAACCACCGCACGCCGCCAGTTCTGTTTTGGAAAAGCTTCGGCCGCCGCCCTCTTTTGTTCGATTTCCGGCCGGTAATCACCACCACCACAGCCACTTCTTGTCTGCTACTTTCATTCCAACTGAGATTGCTGTGGTATAAAGTTCAAAACATTTCTTTTTGTAATCTGTTTTTTTTCTTATTTTGTGATGTTTGATTCGTTTTTATTGAACTGTGATGAGTAATGATACGTTTTTTTAGTAATTAAGTATAATTTCGTTTTATTAAATTGTGTTATTAATGAAATCATTTTTTTTTTGTAATTAATTAATAAGTCGTTTTTATGTATTAATTCATGATAATAACAAATTTGTTTTTGTAATAATTAAGTATAAATTCGTTTTTGTTGATTAGGTGGTGTATTAATAATTCGTTTTTTTCATTAGTGTATGCTAATTATCAGTTCAAATTGTTTAGTTAAAGTGTGATATTTATAATTGCGTTTTGGTATTAATTAGTTGATAATTCAAATTGTTATTATTATTTGATATTAATTGATTTGTGCAGAATTTCACTGATGAAAAGGTGTATGCAGAATTTCGAACTATTTTTATGAATAGTTCGAATAGTTTTGTTTGTGTGCGTAGATTTAAGTGATTAATTCGTTTTCATTATTTAAGTATAAACTAATTAGTCGTTTAGCTTTTATTTAATATGTTAATTAAAAGTGTGATGCAGAGTTTATGAATTATTTATATTTAGTTGTTTTCAAAGAGATTCAGATTGATAGTAGTTATTTCTGCTTAGTAAGTCGTTATAGTCTGTCGAGCTTGATTACGAGTAAATGTTAGTTGTATATCGTAGATTGATGTAATTAAAGTTGGTTGTAATTTAAAGTTTAGTTTTGAGTTGTAAATTAGTTGGGATATTGATTTTGGTATTCTGGTTTAATTCCCAGCTTGGGGAATTATTATAGTTGATGGTTGAGGTAATTATGTTGTTATTTACTGTTAAATTATACAGGTTGTTGTTGTGCTATACTATGTTGTTCGTCATGTGACTGAGGGCGCAACATAGTACATGCAAAATTTCTGGCTAGTCCTGTTTACGAACGGGTCATGCCGAAATTTCGTAAAATCTATTTATTTACTTTGTTATTTATTTTAAAATCATTAGAGTTTAAAGAGTAATTGAATTTGATTATTCTTAATCAATTTTAAATAATAATGAAATTGATTTAATTGACCAATTAATTTAATAGTTAATTGGTGAATTTTATTAATTAATTATTATTTAATATTGATTATCTATAAATCAAATTTAATTATTATCTTCAAGTTGTTTTATGATCTCAGTGTTTTATTATTTTATTATCTGCTTGATTTGATTAATCTAATTGATTAAATGCGTTAATTGATTTCAGTTAGTTATATGTGATTCCGTGTTTATGTATATATATAAATATGAATGACTGCTAAGTGCTATTATATATGTTAAGAAATTAAGTATTTAATTATTATGCTAGCGTCGAGTCGATGCATGTTCACCTGCTATCTTCTATGTGTACCTATTAGTTTATATTAGTTATAATTAGTTAGATTGCGCTGGGTAGGTAGCGATAGAAATGAGCTGTGATTATTATTGGTTAGTATCTAATTTAGAAATTTGATATTATAGAGACGAGTAAAGACAAAGGAAAGGATAAAGTCCAGTAGCACCAGTTAAAACAGTATCCAGGCAAGTTTACTCAACTCGTATTCTTTTGAAGCAAGGTTCTTGTTTCCTATTTAATTATTGTTCATAACCAGTTTCCATTATTATCCTGAAATTGAAATACCCTATTGTTTAACTTGATAATCCTATTTCATTCCATAACCAGTTTCTTAAAGCATCTTATATTTGTCAGATCTAATCCTTGATACCTTGTGATTGGAAATCTCATTCGTATACATTTATCTTACCCTAATCTAGTTGATGAATTTAAATCAGACAGTTAAAGTTATTTAGTTGAATTGATTAGGTGATCGATTGTTCCGACACCTAACTCCCAGTATTAAGTTGGAATTGGAAGTTTTTAATTAAAATAAAATATTTTAAGGACTGCCGACGCCAGTCAGAGTATCAGTATTATGTAGGCCAAAGTGGCCTTGGATCTAGTTCAGTATTTGGACATACCGTGGGTATGGTCCGGAGTTTTAGTGTGACTGATCATCCACTTTAACTCGTTGCGTCACAGTAAAAATCCAATTCTAACTTACAGTTTGATGTTGATTATTAGTATTGTTCATTTTTGCCAGTTAAGTTAATTCTTTCATTTATTGCCATTTTCTTGGCCAGCTGAGTTCATTTTTATACATATTGCTATTGTGGCATCATTATCTCATATTGTGCAGTTTTATACATACTTGCTGAGCCTTTGCTCACTCTTGCTGTTAATCTTGACATTTCAGTAAAACGAGAGGATGTCACACCGAGAGCCTTTACTTTCACGCAGGAGGTTGTAGTATTGTATTAGTATTTAAGTTTTAGTAGTTAATGGTTTGTAATTAAATTTATTTATTAGAAGATGTAAATTATTAGACTTTTGGTTATTAGTGATAACCCTCTATCGGGGCGTCCTAATGACGTGTTGTGGTTGTTGTAGTTATCTTGTGGTAGTATCTGTTTCAAACTGTAACATGATGTGGTCTTGGAGTAGTTCAGGGGTTTGTTATTTTATATTGTTATTTAGTAGGTTTATGTTATTCGTTAGAATGCGTGATGCCCAAAAATCGTAACCCCAGGTTTTGAGGGTGTCACAAGTTGGTATCAGAGCGACAGGTTATCAGTCACTGAAACAGATATAGGTTAGAGTCCTAGGAGATAGGGATTATTTTTGAGCAAACTCATGTTGAGTTTGAGTTCCAGATCATCAGATATGATCTTGACCGTGAGATAGGATGACCTACAGATTATTTATATATATATTATTATTTAACATTGTTGTTGTGACAGTCTTCTAGTGCCCCGAGGACCGAGGTAGATTCTGTAGAGGTTCGGGTTGTTCGAGATTCCAAGGGTACACCTGAGTCAGTACCAGCACCACCGGTCATCCAGTTACCCGCCGATGTATTCTCCCGGCCTATGCATCTCAGGCCAGCCCTTGTTCTCGTTACCAGACACCACCTAGTACATCAGTGGAGGACTTACGAGGTAGGGCGATAGTCGCCCGTATGGAAGCTTCTGCCAGGCTGCACGGGATGACGGTAGATGGTAGAGAGCCGAGGACAGCACAGTTGCGTAGTTTGGTGGATTACTTGTTGGAGGAGTTCGATGGTATCGAGCATTGTGACTAGAGTTGATGGGGGCATTTGGGGGTGAGGTCTTGTACATAGTGGCAGCCGATCTCATCCGTACTTATGCCTTTATATATCTGAATTAGTGTGTAGATCATCAGTAGAGCAGTGGGTGTATAGTAGGACCCAGTTTTTATAGTGGTACTTGACTGCACTGCTGTTAGGCCGAATACACAATATATAATCAAGTATATGTATGAGAATAACAATAAGAACACTGTTTATGAATAATAAACTGTATGGAATTAATAACTCCTCTCTCAGTGATGAAAAATATCACAGAGAGCTGCTAGGTTACAAGAATAATCTTTCAAGTATTCGCATTCCTTTTAGGGTTAACCTATCTGTGTTTATATAGTACACAGCTACATACAATCTTTAATTGATATTCCTATAAATCAGCTATATAATTAATATCAATTTAGAATTGCTTCTGTCTTCTGTTCCGTTTCCTTAGCCATCACGATATCTCTTTGCTTCTTCCCTTCTTCAAAGTATATCGCTTCTAGAATCTTCATTGTATATAACACCGACAGCTAAGCAAACTCTGAATGTCAGAGTTTAACAAACTCTGACCAGTCTTCCAGCTAAACTCTGATAGTATCCTTATACTTTAAACATTGATAAACAAACATCAGCAATTATATCTAACAATCTCCCCCAACTTGTGCATAAAAGAAAATGTACAAGTTAACAGATAATTGATGATGTCAAAACATATAACAAATGCAGTGTTTATAAAATCACAGAGTTTATATTTAACTTAGAACAGAAAACTTAAAAACTTACAGACTAAATTTACTTAATCTCTTCAACTTCAGGTACAGTTCTGAGATAATCTGTAAGCAGTCTTCTTTCAGCCCTTTCTAGCTCAGCTACCATAATTTCTTTCAATTCCTTTAACTCTGGATCATTCTCTCCAGTTTGATAGATAGCAGCTCTCAAGGCATAGATACTATTCTTTTTCATCTCATTACCTAGCTTTATCATGAAGGATTTATCTGAATCCAGATTAAATTCCAACACCTTTATTCCAAGAGCTGTTGTAAGTTTTGCACTATTCCTCTTCATCTCCACAAGCTTTCCATTATAATCTCTGTACTTTGGTATATAAGAACCTGCAGACTTTAGGCCACTGAGGGCTCTAGCTTTCATCATTCTTCTTCTTAATACCTCAGCTGCTTGTTGAGTTCTTTGATTTTTAACTTTCAGTAGATACAACACATACTCCAGCTCCTCCTTCATTTTCACTTCAATATCAGCTTCTCCAACTCTGTATACTCTTCCATCAGTCTTGAAATATAACAGAAAATCCCTTTTCAAACCTCTATGATGTATTAACTGAACAGACTCCAAAGAATCAAGATTTTCTTGAGTCACACCAATACCAGGTTCAGCTAATGAGGTATGATTCATAGGACTGTTATTCACCCTCTTCTCTCTATGAGATCCTAAACCAGATCTATCTCGAGATTCTTTGCCCATGATGGTTCTGCTCTGAAGAATATTTTCATTTCCAGGAATCAGAGAATGTTGAACTGTAATAGGTTTTGCAGACATCCTTTGAAGTTGAGAAGAAGATAACTGAGTCTGTATAACTTGAGTAGTATCAGTGGTTGTCACAGCTTCTAACGATTTGTCAACTTGAGCATTGTCAGAGGTTGATTTAGCTTTCTTCAGTACTTGATTTTCTTCTACAAGCTTCCCTTTGCCTTTATCAAGACTAGCTTCAACTGGTCTTCTTGAATATTGTAAACTCTGTTGAGAATTTACATTTTCTTTGATAATAATCCCTTTATCTTTAGGCCTTGAAACTTTAACAACCTTCTTGATTTTTCCAGACTTAAAATTCTTTTCATGCTCTTTAGCTAGCATCTTCTCTTCAGCTTGAATGTCTTCAATCGTTGCATCTGCACCATGCTCTTCCAGGAACAACTGAGCTGCAATCTCTTCATCGGTATTTGGTTGAGAAGTGAGCAATAAGCTTCTAGCTTTTGAAGAAGATTGAGCTGCAGTGTTTATTCTATCAGAGTTTGTCTTAGTAGTAGCAGAGTTTGACATTAGTCTCCCTTGCTCTTGAATTGATTTTGACCTAAACTCTTTGTCTCTTGCTCCACCATCACCAGTATCATCCTTCTTGCTCAGAGTTTGAGATTTCTTGCATTTGTCTTTGAATACTCTCTCCCCCTTTTTGACATCATCAGGAATCAACACTGATGTGAGCAATTCAAGTGAAGCAGCAATTGAATCAATCTTATCAGACATGACATTTTGATTTTCTTCAACTTTGCTTAGACTGGTTCTTATAGCCTCCTAATCTCTAGATAAAGAAAATTTTTCTTGTTTCAAAGTCAGTTCCCTTGCAGCTACATCATTTCTCAACCTAGTAACATCTTTCTGAGTTTCATCAAAACGGTTGTTAAGAGACTTTACTTGTACAATTGTAGCTTTAAGATGTGCAAGAAGCTCATGATTTGTGATAGTAGCAGCAGTCTTGGACACAAATTCAGCTGCCCTTTGATTAGGAAAGATACATTCATGACTCGACTAATTTGCAAAGTACATATTCTGAAAATGAGTTTCAGTATTATGTTGAGATGAACCACCAAACTCAGGCACTTTAGGATTCGGTTGAACTGAAATCCTTGGAGAAGATGAAGAAGCAGCTTTGTCATCAGACTTTGCTGAAGTTGAAGAATTAGGAATATTCTCAGCAAAAGTTTCTTGGACATCTTCATTTGCAATCTTTTCAGAATTTAGGTTCTCATCCTCATTTTCTTGAACAGCTTCAACAATATCAACAATAGGCTTTGCAGCAGTCTCTGCATCATCTTCAAGTACAGCCTTTGTTGTCTGATCAACCTCCTCACTGTAAGACCCCAGATTTTGGGTAGAATTAAAACTTTTATTATATGTTGATGTAAATATGGATAGTGGCAATGACTTTGAGAATCAAGTTATGAAATGAATATGAATTTCGGTTTTCAAACATTTTGAGAATAGTAAGAATGGACTGAACATATAAATAAGAACAATCAATTTGGAAGATAAGAATACAATACTCCAGGGAAGTAAAGTATTTTTATGTCATCCAAATCAATATCTGGAATACATCCGACAACTCCGTAAACAAGATAGCGTACGCCCGATAAATCACTAGAACGTTTTCTAAGTGCAAAGAGTAAAGAGAAAATAGATCAGGAATATTGGAACGGATTTTGATCCAAAGGATTATAGAAAAACCACTGATGAATAGTAACTCTTCATTTAAAAGTTTTTCAGACCACCCTATATGCGGGACGATATAATAAACTTTCAAAGTCGCATTAGTGATCTACGATGGAAATAAAAGAATGCAGAAGCTGTCAGAATCAGAAAAATAGCATTTTTCGTTTTCTCCGAAATTTCACCAAAAACGGACTAAATAATTATTATTTGAGGATATTTAAGGATTTAAATTATTAATTCTATGGATATGGATTTGATAAATGAATTAGAAGTATCGAGAACGATTTCGGTAAAATACCTCGATAGAACCCTCGAGAAACCTTGCGAGCGTTCTACGAAATTAAACGAACCAGAAAAGCTACTTATTCCAAGCCAATGCATGCTTGCCAAGTGTCAAGACAAGAAGAGACCAAGGGTGATGACTCACCACATTGGATAAATATCAAGTAATTAAACAAGATAAGAAGAAAAAGAAAAAGGAAGAGAAATTCGGGAGAGAGATGAGAAGAAAAATGGGAGAGAAAGAAATGATCATAACTTGAGATTCCGTGGTCCGTTTTTGGCGTTCCACCACTCAAATCGAAGCTCTCGAGAAGCTCTACGCAACCATGGTAAGCAATCACCTCAACCCCGTGATTTACCCCTTCGATTCAGTGATTAACAGTTGGAGAAGATGATGAATAGTAACTTGTATCTTGTTTTGTTTTGTTTTGATAATGAGTTTGTAGCTTCCAAAGGTTGTATTAAGCAAGAATCTAAGGCTACATCAGGAGTATGGCAGAAAGCAAGCTTGGAGGAGGTATAATTTTGAAACCCTTGAATTATTATAAGGATTATGGATGATTAATGGTGTTATGCATGATTATAGCCTTAGTTGTTATGATTGGGTTTTGATTTAAGTGATAATGAGTTATATGAACGGAAAGGCATTGCTTGGCCTCAGTTCTATGATATATAAGATGTATGTGTTATGTGGAGCGATCGTTATGTATTTTGGATGATTTGAAATTTGGGAATATCCGAGTTATAGCCGTCGTAATGCCCAAATTTTTACCTACTGATTGGTTCTCTGTTTTTCCTCTGTTAGAGCACGACCCTTGAGTCCTACTGCCCATGATTGTGTAGTTTATGTTATAAGCTTTGTAATGATATGTGATTCGCCTAATTTGGCCGAATGGTTTAAGAGTTATGCTAGTTTTAGTAATCGTGGTTCAAAAGGTTGCATCGCAGAAATGTAACTACTTTGATGCTAAGTCAAAGACCTCTAAGAGTCGAATCCAAATGTGAAATTTTGGGATATAATGCTAAGGACAGTTAGCAAGCCTTGTGCGAAGATTTCGAATCAAAAAGATTATTAGTTGATTTTATAAAAATGTTTTAGCCGAGGTTGCGCAAGTGTAAATTCACTAAAAACAAGACTTAGAACCAAGGTTCCAAATGGTTAAGTATAACTTGGATTTGAGGATGGATTTCGAACCAAACTTATGATATAAGTATTTGATGAATAACATGGATTTAGTATGACGTTAGAGCAAGCAAGTAATGCCTTGGTTGTGTTTCGTTTATGTGTTTAAGCATTGAGTACAAGTGGATTATCCAGGGGATTAATCGTACGTTTTCTTTGACTTTGTCTAGATTGTCCGGCATCGTCGCGAACCCCTATCACTTCTCGAGCATCAGGCAAGTTTACTAAACCTTACTCTATTATTCAGAGTATGTATATTTTCCAATGGTCAATACTTGTGTGTTCCCAATTTATATACCAAATCTTTGTTGCAAGTATTGTGGCAAGTTTTCTAAATCTATAATTTGAAGTATTGATTATATATTACTGCTTTTGCCATGTGTGGAGTTATACAGTTTTGCGATACATGTTATATATTGTATAAAATAGAATTTGATTTTGGTTTATATACGAGCTTTGAGATAATGTACTTATGAACCGGTATACCTTGTAGCTCTAGAGATAAGAGCATACTTCTTGTTTTCGACTCTAGACCGGGAGTCAGTATTTTGAGATATAGAGATAGCCGTGGAAATCCGGAGGGATTCCAGCGGCAGTGTACTAATTATTTTGAGGACTGCTATTATTAAACATTAATTATATTTCTAGAAAGTATTAATTACCTGGAAATGATTTGAGGAATGTTATTTGAATATTACTTCATTCGAAGGTTATTACTTGGAAATGATTTGAGTATGGGCTTCTAAGCTAGATCTGGGATATCAGCTATAAGCCAGGATTTTATATTTGCCCTAGGATAAGGGCGTGTGATTTTCTTGAAAAATCAGAATTGATTATATTTTGTATATGATAAAGGTTATTTTCCGATAAAGATATCGGGTACTGTTATTCGAGGATTAATTATTTATTTAAAGAATGTTATTTATGAATATTCATTTGAGGATTATTGACTTTAAGAACATTCTTTATTAATATTCATTGTCAGAATATTATTTATTAATATTCATTTGAGGATATTGACTTTAAGAATATTATTGTGAATATTCATCTGAGGATTATTTAATGAATATTACTTTTAAATATTCATTTGAAGATTGATTATTTATTTAATGAATATTACTTTTAAATATTCATTTGAGGATTAATTATTTATTTAATGAATATTATTTTCAAATATTCATTTGAGTATTTAGTTAATGAATATTATTTTCAAATATTCATTTAAGGATTATTTATTTAATGAATATTATTTTCAAATATTCATTTAAGGATTATTTATTTAATGAATATTATTTTCAAATATTCATTTAAGGATTATTGATTTAATGAATATTATTTTCAAATATTCATTTAAGGTTTACTCATTTAATAAATACGATTGATTATTTTCAAATCAAAAAGAGGTTCCCAAAATATTGTTTTTCCATTTGAATCTGTCTTTTAAGAAGATTCAAAGGCTCGCTCAACTATCAAAAATATGGGAAACCTGATTTAAGTAACTACTACTCTTTTTTTAAACTCTCAATTCAAAAACTGTCAAGGGACAGATATTTTCTTGGAGCAATTTAATTGCTGCCAGTCAAATATTGTGTTACCACCTCAATGATCGAGGGGTAAATTCATGGAACAAGTCGATATCCATTAACAAGCATAGCTTGGGAAATATTGGAGAATCTTCCTTTCCAACCTAGATATAACTACTTAGTGGAGTCGTATCAACAAGTGTTACACTTGGGGAAAGGAGGACGATCTTTACGTTTCAGAGTCATGGATTTCATCTGAACTAGGAGTGGTGTAAGTGGTCTAGTTGCGCGGACCCATCCAACTTTTATTGCCCCAAATGGGCCGGGAGGTCACAGTAAGGCGGTAGACAATGTCAGGCTGTCGTGATTCTTCCATCTACATGTAGAAAACTATTTGAGCGGTGCGACCTGCTACTGATCATAGCAAGGTTAGGCACAGCGGGCGCGGTAGCAACTCCGGTATTGGTTCATCATCCAATTTGGATATTCCTGCAACATGTATTGGGGAGATGAACCAATCGTGTTGGCAGGGGGTCGAAAAGTGTTTGGAAATGAAGTGTCAATAAATTCTTGCAACTTCATCTTTTATTTTATGAGTATGACTCTGATAAAACCTGATTAAGGATATATATGCCTAAGTGGATTTTGGGTTACGGAAATGTTATATTAATTTTCCTCGTAACTTCCTCTTTTATATTATATGACTCTGTGGATACCTTACATAACATGAGTTATGGTAAGGGAGTTGTTTATACTGAATCATCTTATAACTTCTTTTAAGTTATGTGTTGATATTCTGCTTACATAGCAGATATTTTTGGAAGAGTTATATTGGTTTACTTTGAAACCTTATCTTTATATTATACTAGAACTTTGTTCATAATATAGCACAAGCTTGCAGAAATATTATGAAATGATATTTGAAGTACATTAATGGTACTGTTTTTGGGAATACATTCCGATAAGGAAATAATTTCAGTATCGAGATATTTTGACAAATTATTGTCTTATACCCGCATTATTCTGGGTTGAGTTAAAGGCAGAATTATGCCATACTTTCATTACCTTGCTGAGCTATCGCTCACTCTTGCTATTGTTTTATATATATTATATAGCAGCGAAGCAGGATGCCAATGGGACGGCACATACCCCGCAAGGCGTTTCCATAAACCGTTTTTAGCAGTGATCCCGGGAGTAGTACGAACCAATCGAATCAGTCTACGGCTTTGGTATTCAACTCATGTATAGACAGGAATGGTATAAGAGGATTGTGAGCATCAGAAGGCTAAGTTGGTAATGTAACAATACTTAGAAATTGTATCAGTAACAGATTCAAAAGACATTTGGGTATTGTAATAAAGGTTATTTATTCCGCAATTGTTGTATTGTGTCGTTTCTGAGACTCTAACCTGTGTGTGTGTGTGTGTGAGACCTATGTTGTGGGGTCATGAACAGGTAAATTATGAATGGTGTGAGTATTACAGGTAAGGCAAGGAGTACATGGATTGTGACAACCCTAAATCCCTGACCCCGGATTTGGGGCTGTTACAGAGATGGTATCAGAGCGTTAGGTTACAGTCCTCAGAAACGATAGGAGATCGAGTCTTACAATACCCGTAATAATGATAAGAGCATCTGGAGCTCAAATTGAGTTCGTAGTCGGGTTAGAAGACATGACCCTGACTGTTTAAGATAAAGCCCGAGAAGGGACTTCTTCTGGGAAACCGTACTTAGGACTTCATGGTTAGTCACCTCGATTCGTATGAGTTATAGATGGATGGGATTCTGAGATACCAGATCCCGAGGCCTTCGAGTAGGCATTTGATGATGCGCTTCCTGAGATGGACGAAGACCCGATAAAGGAAGATCCATAGGAGGATCTAGAGGAAGACCCCGTAGTGGGTCAAGGAAAGAATCTTGTAGAGAACGTGCAGATTGATAAAGATGTGGTGTGTTACTTGAGGTCGTATAATAAGACCGGACGAACCTTCAAGGGATAAATAAGTGACGAGACAAGAGTTTAAGGATCGTTCATGATACATCAAGAGGTATGACAAAGAAAATGGAGTAGAGTCTCCAAAGCAGAAGAGGTAGAGGCAGTATAGCCAGTATCAGTGGATTGATTCGACTTGTACGGAACCTGTTACTCGTAGTCGGTTATAGTTGCCCATAAGGAGGCGACATACGTAAGAACCAAGATGTTCAGATTTTCATGAACGATTAAGGGTACTTAGTTGCCTAAGAATAGTGAAAGGAATTGTTTTGGCTATGAGGTTTCAATCCCCCACGACCAGCGATTCCACTGGAAATAGTGTCTGTTACATCATTGAGAGATTTTATTATCTCAAGGAAAATTTTGGGTATATGTACCATGCAAATGTTATTGTAAGACAAGCACGCTAAGACGGAATCGAGAACGAGATTTGCCACCCTCAGGAAACCAGGAAGGACTTATGAGGATAGAACAGAAAGGTCGGAAATCAGATCCGAGCATTACTAGTAGGTAAATAGATTGATCAAGTTTCCCTGATTTTGGAAAGAAATTCAGCAGATTTTGGCAAACCTTGTCTTTCTGATTACCGGAGGATGTCACCAAAGAGAGTGGAAATCAGAGCGAACCCTGTGGATTGGGTAAGATAGCCGTTATAGGGGTTGGTGGACAGACCCTGATTGCTATAAGTGATTGTAGAGATTAAATGAGGAAGTTGAGATTGGACGGTAAAGGCGAAATATATTTAAGGACCAAGACGGACTGAGAAGTTCCGGGGTTGACTTAAATGAAAAGGCTATTGTGCCAAAAGTGTTAAGCTTATGTAGCGCCTGGGATTGATATGGGAGAAGGAATATTGGATATAAGGATGATTGAAATAGAGACCAGATTTAATCTTGTAGTTTCTAACGATCTTCCGGAGTACTGCCCAGTCGCCATGTGGAATTTTCATTGCTACGGGCGACAACGGTATCGAAGTCTTCTTATAGAACAGAACGCTTACTTGAGATGTTTGTGCCTAGTCGAATAGAATTCCCTGCAATTGCTAATTTTGATGGTTGAATTCTTAGCGACTATTATAAGTCGGCAATGATGTAAGTATCAAGCACCTTAGGGTGTGCCTGAAGATGAAAAGCTTTAGAATCGAACGATTATCCGTTAGAGGAGCCGACATAAAAGGCATCCGTTGAGACCTTGGCCAACCTCCCCAATCTATGATCTATCTTGATCTCTCTCCAGGAAAGAATTCTGATAAAGGGTATATTTCCTCTTCGAAGTTGTTTTATAACCCTTGTGTTAAACCATATTCAGTTTCAATTGTGCCAGAGGCTATCACAATGTCTACTTTCAGGCTTTCGAAGCCCTGTCAAATGATGTTATTTAAGCTTTCACTTTTCTTCAAATAATGAATGACCCTATGGTGATACCTCACCACTTGTTTGTTAAGTACCAGTATCTTTTGGTTATTCTTTTCTTTGCGATTCTTTGGAAACCGCACCTTTGGAATATGTTCAATTTTAGTCCAAGGTATTCCTTTGAGAAATATTGTCGAAAGGCGATAATCATTAAATTGATATCGAATTGCTTTCATACTTTTCAACTTCCACTGAAACGAACAACCCTATATTTATAGGGGCTACAAGGACTATCTGTCTGTGTGATAGAAGTCTGATGGGACGCCATCACTTGTAAGTTGTGAAATACAAGAAGGCTAATTACCTTTAGTAATGTCTCAATCGAGGCACACAACGTTGAGTTCTTATGATCATGTTGATCTCTCGGTAAATTCTTTTACCTCCAATAAGGTTACTTTAAAACTCATAACCTTATGATCACCAGTGTGTGACGTTTTCCTTGATATGGGAGCTGTCTTTTCAAGGCCCCATGATATTGTTATCCTCGTTGAATTCTAAGGGGAGGCCAACCCGGTCAAATAAGTCAAAATTCGCTGATAGGAATTAGATTCGCAACGAAATCACCTATGACAGGAGCGAATCCCTAAGACGAATAGACTGTTAGTGACATATCGATGAAATTGGTTTATTCTCCCAAGGATATAATGATAATGGAAAGCGTGTCAATCGATATATGTGAAAGGAATAGCGATTTACCGTGAACTCCAGTGACAACGGTGTTAGATAGATGCCCTATAGTGGAATTGAGATTTTGGAGGATTTGTTTACGAATGGGCACAACCTCTGGGTTAGCAAGATAAGTGCTGACGATGGAGTCAGAGGGAGCTGGTATTGTGACTCGTGAGAGATGCAGCGTGTGTTGTTTTAAAGGAATAATTTTCGGAAATATATGGAGACCCGGATGAAAATGAAAGTTAAAGAGTTAAAACAGGAAACCATGACTGTGACCGAGTATGAGGCCAAGTTTTTCCGAGTTATCGAGGTTTGTTCCGGAGTTTGTGAACACAGAATAAAAGAAGCCAGTAGGTTTCAACCAGGGCTACCTCCAACCAGCAGCCCATTATCAGGACCTTTAAATAGCATGTGCCCTTCTATACTGTATAGACAGAACTAATGTATCGTTGTATATCAAGAAATTGCATGACAATTAAACCTTAAGGCCGAGACGCTGATGGAATAATTACAAGTAGAAATAGCCAATCGAGGGATTTTCCCATAAGACTGGTACATCCAGGTTGTGAACTAGAAATATGAGGTCGACACTTTTGATAGACCTGATCCCTTTCAAGTTGGGAAAAGTGGATATTATAATAAGAATGGGTTGGTTGACACCCAATGGGGCCCAGACTGATTGTAAGGGAGAGAGAGTAATAAATAAAGAACGGAGACAGATTCAGAGATTCTTGAATATAGTTCAGACTAAGAAACTATTACGCCAGAGATGCGAGGCTTAATTAGCTCTTATGGTTGACGCCAAGAAAAGAGGCACCAAGTATAGAGGAAACTACAATGGTTTGGGAGATTTTACAAGATCTTAATGCGCTACCAAATATCGATTGGGATGACATGAGAATGAATACCGAGTATTCAGAGTATAGTGGGAATGAAAGAGTTAGTGACTCGGTTACAAGAGTTGTTGTATAAGGATATGATAAGACCCAGTGTACCACCGTGGAGAGCCCGGTGTTGTTGTAAGAAAGAAAGATTTTAGCACAAGATTGTATATCGAACCTCGAGAGTTGTATGAGTTTGACATGGAGAATAGGTACCCTTGTAAATGATTGTTTGATCAGCGGAAGAACGCTGTGTATTTCCAATTTATTTAAGAACTGGGTATCACCAGTTGGAAGTTAAATAAGAGGATATGCCCAAGACTGCGATTCGTACTAGGAATAGACACTTCGAGTTTTCAGCGAAGTTATTTTGGGTTAACTAATGCACCCACAAATTTTATGGAATGTAATGAATTGGCTTTGAGTTACCCATGATAGTAGATAGCATGAGATGGAGAAATGGTTAGAATTGACCTAGGATTATGACTGTGAGATACACTACCATTCGGGGAAGGCCAATGTGGTGGCCGATACCCTTACTTTAAAATGAGACAGGGATGGATTCCGAATGATCGGGAATTAAAAGACGAGATTTTACACAACACCCAAGTTAGTCCAACAAACTAGAAAGACAAAAGATTTCACCAACAAGCGGCTAGTGACAACCAAGACAGACAGAGAAAGTATGCGGACTAAGCCCGCGAGTATAGAGATAGTACTGCTACTGATAAGCTAAATGGCAAGTTGATGAATGGCAAGCAAGTTTATGCTGGTGTATTTCTGTGCAAACAAGATAGAGAATATGAGGTTAAAGATTCGTGATGCTAAAGGTATCTCCAGGGAAAGAATTAATGAGATTTGAAAAGAAAGGGAAGTGAGCCCGAGATTCATTGGGCCATCTGAGATTTAAGACGCGCCAGGAAGGTGGCCTACGAGCCAGCCTTACCCCCCCCCCCAAACTTGTAGAATGGTCATAACGGGGTTCATGTGTCAATGCTACGTCAGTATACTATAGATGCCCGGCATATGTAGAGTACGAGCACGTAGACCTACAACCAGACTTGACCTATGTGGAGCAACCAATGGAAATTATAGATCGAAAGGAACAAGTACTCCGAAACAAGGTCATCAAACTAGCCAGAGTGGTATGGAGGAATCATAATGTGGAAGAATCGACTTGGGAGCTAGAGAGCGAGATGCTAGAAAGATATCCCCATTTGTTTTCAGAGTGATTCCGGGACGGAATCCTTTTAAGGAGGGGAGACTGTAAGACCCCAGATTTTGGGTAGAATTAAAACTTTTATTATATGTTGATGTAAATATGGATAGTGGCAATGACTTTGAGAATCAAGTTATGAAATGAATATGAATTTCGGTTTTCAAACATTTTGAGAATAGTAAGAATGGACTGAACATATAAATAAGAACAATCAATTTGGAAGATAAGAATACAATACTCCAGGGAAGGAAAGTATTTTTATGTCATCCAAATCAATATCTGGAATACATCCGACAACTCCGTAAACAAGATAGCGTACGCCCGAGAAATCACTAGAACGTTTTCTAAGTGCAAAGAGTAAAGAGAAAATAGATCAGGAATATTGGAACGGATTTTGATCCAAAGGATTATAGAAAAACCACTGATGAATAGTAACTCTTCATTTAAAAGTTTTTCAGACCACCCTATATGCGGGACGATATAATAAACTTTCAAAGTCGCATTAGTGATCTACGATGGAAATAAAAGAATGCAGAAGCTGTCAGAATCAGAAAAATAGCATTTTTCGTTTTCTCCGAAATTTCACCAAAAACGGACTAAATAATTATTATTTGAGGATATTTAAGGATTTAAATTATTAATTCTATGGATATGGATTTGATAAATGAATTAGAAGTATCGAGAACGATTTCGGTAAAATACCTCGATAGAACCCTCGAGAAACCTTGCGAGCGTTCTACGAAATTAAACGAACCAGAAAAGCTACTTATTCCAAGCCAATGCATGCTTGCCAAGTGTCAAGACAAGAAGAGACCAAGGGTGATGACTCACCACATTGGATAAATATCAAGTAATTAAACAAGATAAGAAGAAAAAGAAAAAGGAAGAGAAATTCGGGAGAGAGATGAGAAGAAAAATGGGAGAGAAAGAAATGATCATAACTTGAGATTCCGTGGTCCGTTTTTGGCGTTCCACCACTCAAATCGAAGCTCTCGAGAAGCTCTACGCAACCATGGTAAGCAATCACCTCAACCCCGTGATTTACCCCTTCGATTCAGTGATTAACAGTTGGAGAAGATGATGAATAGTAACTTGTATCTTGTTTTGTTTTGTTTTGATAATGAGTTTGTAGCTTCCAAAGGTTGTATTAAGCAAGAATCTAAGGCTACATCAGGAGTATGGCAGAAAGCAAGCTTGGAGGAGGTATAATTTTGAAACCCTTGAATTATTATAAGGATTATGGATGATTAATGGTGTTATGCATGATTATAGCCTTAGTTGTTATGATTGGGTTTTGATTTAAGTGATAATGAGTTATATGAACGGAAAGGCATTGCTTGGCCTCAGTTCTATGATATATAAGATGTATGTGTTATGTGGAGCGATCGTTATGTATTTTGGATGATTTGAAATTTGGGAATATCCGAGTTATAGCCGTCGTAATGCCCAAATTTTTACCTACTGATTGGTTCTCTGTTTTTCCTCTGTTAGAGCACGACCCTTGAGTCCTACTGCCCATGATTGTGTAGTTTATGTTATAAGCTTCGTAATGATATGTGATTCGCCTAATTTGGCCGAATGGTTTAAGAGTTATGCTAGTTTTAGTAATCGTGGTTCAAAAGGTTGCATCGCAGAAATGTAACTACTTTGATGCTAAGTCAAAGACCTCTAAGAGTCGAATCCAAATGTGAAATTTTGGGATATAATGCTAAGGACAGTTAGCAAGCCTTGTGCGAAGATTTCGAATCAAAAAGATTATTAGTTGATTTTATAAAAATGTTTTAGCCGAGGTTGCGCAAGTGTAAATTCACTAAAAACAAGACTTAGAACCAAGGTTCCAAATGGTTAAGTATAACTTGGATTTGAGGATGGATTTCGAACCAAACTTATGATATAAGTATTTGATGAATAACATGGATTTAGTATGACGTTAGAGCAAGCAAGTAATGCCTTGGTTGTGTTTCGTTTATGTGTTTAAGCATTGAGTACAAGTGGATTATCCAGGGGATTAATCGTACGTTTTCTTTGACTTTGTCTAGATTGTCCGGCATCGTCGCGAACCCCTATCACTTCTCGAGCATCAGGCAAGTTTACTAAACCTTACTCTATTATTCAGAGTATGTATATTTTCCAATGGTCAATACTTGTGTGTTCCCAATTTATATACCAAATCTTTGTTGCAAGTATTGTGGCAAGTTTTCTAAATCTATAATTTGAAGTATTGATTATATATTACTGCTTTTGCCATGTGTGGAGTTATACAGTTTTGCGATACATGTTATATATTGTATAAAATAGAATTTGATTTTGGTTTATATACGAGCTTTGAGATAATGTACTTATGAACCGGTATACCTTGTAGCTCTAGAGATAAGAGCATACTTCTTGTTTTCGACTCTAGACCGGGAGTCAGTATTTTGAGATATAGAGATAGCCGTGGAAATCCGGAGGGATTCCAGCGGCAGTGTACTAATTATTTTGAGGACTGCTATTATTAAACATTAATTATATTTCTAGAAAGTATTAATTACCTGGAAATGATTTGAGGAATGTTATTTGAATATTACTTCATTCGAAGGTTATTACTTGGAAATGATTTGAGTATGGGCTTCTAAGCTAGATCTGGGATATCAGCTATAAGCCAGGATTTTATATTTGCCCTAGGATAAGGGCGTGTGATTTTCTTGAAAAATCAGAATTGATTATATTTTGTATATGATAAAGGTTATTTTCCGATAAAGATATCGGGTACTGTTATTCGAGGATTAATTATTTATTTAAAGAATGTTATTTATGAATATTCATTTGAGGATTATTGACTTTAAGAACATTCTTTATTAATATTCATTGTCAGAATATTATTTATTAATATTCATTTGAGGATATTGACTTTAAGAATATTATTGTGAATATTCATCTGAGGATTATTTAATGAATATTACTTTTAAATATTCATTTGAAGATTGATTATTTATTTAATGAATATTACTTTTAAATATTCATTTGAGGATTAATTATTTATTTAATGAATATTATTTTCAAATATTCATTTGAGTATTTATTTAATGAATATTATTTTCAAATATTCATTTGAGGAGTATTTAGTTAATGAATATTATTTTCAAATATTCATTTAAGGATTATTTATTTAATGAATATTATTTTCAAATATTCATTTAAGGATTATTTATTTAATGAATATTATTTTCAAATATTCATTTAAGGATTATTGATTTAATGAATATTATTTTCAAATATTCATTTAAGGTTTACTCATTTAATAAATACGATTGATTATTTTCAAATCAAAAAGAGGTTCCCAAAACATTGTTTTTCCATTTGAATCTGTCTTTTAAGAAGATTCAAAGGCTCGCTCAACTATCAAAAATATGGGAAACCTGATTTAAGTAACTACTACTCTTTTTTTAAACTCTCAATTCAAAAACTGTCAAGGGACAGATATTTTCTTGGAGCAATTTAATTGCTGCCAGTCAAATATTGTGTTACCACCTCAATGATCGAGGGGTAAATTCATGGAACAAGTCGATATCCATTAACAAGCATAGCTTGGGAAATATTGGAGAATCTTCCTTTCCAACCTAGATATAACTACTTAGTGGAGTCGTATCAACAAGTGTTACACTTGGGGAAAGGAGGACGATCTTTACGTTTCAGAGTCATGGATTTCATCTGAACTAGGAGTGGTGTAAGTGGTCTAGTTGCGCGGACCCATCCAACTTTTATTGCCCCAAATGGGCCGGGAGGTCACAGTAAGGCGGTAGACAATGTCAGGCTGTCGTGATTCTTCCATCTACATGTAGAAAACTATTTGAGCGGTGCGACCTGCTACTGATCATAGCAAGGTTAGGCACAGCGGGCGCGGTAGCAACTCCGGTATTGGTTCATCATCCAATTTGGATATTCCTGCAACATGTATTGGGGAGATGAACCAATCGTGTTGGCAGGGGGTCGAAAAGTGTTTGGAAATGAAGTGTCAATAAATTCTTGCAACTTCATCTTTTATTTTATGAGTATGACTCTGATAAAACCTGATTAAGGATATATATGCCTAAGTGGATTTTGGGTTACGGAAATGTTATATTAATTTTCCTCGTAACTTCCGCTTTTATATTATATGACTCTGTGGATACCTTACATAACATGAGTTATGGTAAGGGAGTTGTTTATACTGAATCATCTTATAACTTCTTTTAAGTTATGTGTTGATATTCTGCTTACATAGCAGATATTTTTGGAAGAGTTATATTGGTTTACTTTGAAACCTTATCTTTATATTATACTAGAACTTTGTTCATAATATAGCAAAAGCTTGCAGAAATATTATGAAATGATATTTGAAGTACATTAATGGTACTGTTTTTGGGAATACATTCCGATAAGGAAATAATTTCAGTATCGAGATATTTTGACAAATTATTGTCTTATACCCGCATTATTCTGGGTTGAGTTAAAGGTAGAATTATGCCATACTTTCATTACCTTGCTGAGCTATCGCTCACTCTTGCTATTGTTTTATATATATTATATAGCAGCGAAGCAGGATGCCAATGGGACGGCACATACCCCGCAAGGCGTTTCCATAAACCGTTTTTAGCAGTGATCCCGGGAGTAGTACGAACCAATCGAATCAGTCTACGGCTTTGGTATTCAACTCATGTATAGACAGGAATGGTATAAGAGGATTGTGAGCATCAGAAGGCTAAGTTGGTAATGTAACAATACTTAGAAATTGTATCAGTAACAGATTCAAAAGACATTTGGGTATTGTAATAAAGGTTATTTATTCCGCAATTGTTGTATTGTGTCGTTTCTGAGACTCTAACTTGTGTGTGTGTGTGTGTGTGTGTGAGACCTATGTTGTGGGGTCATGAACAGGTAAATTATGAATGGTGTGAGTATTACAGGTAAGGCAAGGAGTACATGGATTGTGACAACCCTAAATCCCTGACCCCGGATTTGGGGCTGTTACACTCACCCTTTTCAATAACCTGGTGAGTAACAGAGCATAGCTCTGTGTGAGTAGCCATAGACTCATCAAGAATCACTGTTGGTTGATCAGCTGCCACATCCTCTGTTTCATCAACACTATCAAACTCTTTACGAGTTGCAGAGGGATGTGCTTCAACATTGTCTTCTATCTCCATTTCCAAGATTGGCTAAGGCTGTTCAGCATTCAAGTCAGCCATCTCATCAGCATTTGCTCTGGCTTCATCAGGCACAGTAGCATTCTCAGTAACATCTTGAGAGACAATCTCTGGAGCTTCAGCAGGTGTGGATTCTTGAACCACCTCATCAAATAAGTAATCAGCTACCAGCTTCCTTCTTTTGATCTGTGAGGGCTCAGCATCAGAGTGTGGTCTATTTGCCCTTTTCTTGATTCTTGAAGTACCAACAGTCTTTGGTAAATCAGCATCAAAAGATGGTTTAGAAGCCTTGACAGCTTTAAAAGCCCTATGCTTAGTCCTTCCTCCAGATTTTGGTCATTGGGAAGTATATTGAGGATCAGTGTTTAATGGTTGAGGCTCTGGTTGTAAAAACTGTTGGACTGAATCAGGAAGTAACAAGTCCCCAACATTTCCCTTCTTAACATCTTTATTTGTCAAATCAGAGAATATTCTCTTATGCAATTTAAACGAGGGAATAACATCATCCTCAGCAATCTCAACCCCATCAACACAAGCAGAAACTATCAATTGACAAAAGCGAGCAAAATATACTACGCTTCTATTTTCTGTCATCTTTTCTCCTATGTTTTGAAGAACTAGTCTAGAAAAATCAAAGTTATTACCATAGAGAAGAGAATACCCGATTTGCAGACTACCAATTGGAATAGCATCCCAATTTGTGCATTTCTTCCCGAACGCTCTTGTTATACAATCAAAGAAGAAGCTCCATTCCTTCCTTAAGAGCGGTCGCTTCAACTGACCAATCCTTGCCAAGGACCCACTATAACCAATATCCCTCATCATCCTCTGTAGATCAGCATCACCAACAGAGATTGTATAAGCATTGAAATCTTCAAAGCCCAGAGCATCACGAACAGTGGTTGGAGTGACCACAAACTCTTGGTCTTCAAACTCAAAAACAATTGAAGGAGTCCCAGATTCTCCTCCATCATCATAGACGCCTGTCTCCCAGAAAGCTTTGATTTGCAATCCAGAAAGCTTCGCTGGTTCAACAAGAGCTTGCCCAATATCAGACTGTGCAAGGAAATTTTGAAACAAATGAAACGCCGCCGGTGCGTTCTCATTACTCAAAGGTGCTGCATAGTTGTTAGGAACGAACTCGAGACCAACAGAGTGAAAAACAGTGGTTGCCATTAGAAACAGAGTTGAAAATGATCAGAGAATAAGCTTTGAAAAGCGAAAAGTGTTGGAGAGTGAAAAGTGTTTGTGAAAATGTGTGTGTGACAATACCTATGAATGAAGTAAGTGTGTAAAGTATACGAACGTTGTGTGTATATTGATTAAATACAAAAATTAAAACTCAAGAGTTTTAATCATTAAGATACACAACTGGCTTACTCGTGAAGTGTGTGAGTGGGACATGTGTCACACATGTAGTTACTACCAGCAGTAACGTGGTAGTTTCCAACACGCATGCACAGTAAAAACATGCCATAATTACTGCTATTTACACGTTTCATCATTTTCAAAACACATACAAACCGTTTCAATCATACTCTCTATTTTCAAAAAGAATAATGTTTCTCAAAAATGTAAAATGTCTGAAACACATTTATTTATTTTAATCATCAGAGATTAAAAATAAATTACCTCGGCGTAGAGTACACAGTTCATCAGTGTTTATCAATTCTCCAACATCATTAATAAACTCTTTTCTCAAAATGCACAGTTGTGAGTATTTGTGTGTGAATAGCAGAGTTTACTGAATGTAAATATTTAGAGCATCTCAAAGTGCATAAAATCCACAAATTAAATCAGTAAAAACTGGTTACCCAAACTCTCATATGTAAAACAAAATCTGATGTCATCTAAACTATGTACCTGTGTATTTATTATTTTCACCCCCTGCCTAATTTTTTTTCCCAGTAATCAGAGATTGGCACTAGTCACCAAAAATTTCAAATTTTAGCCCTTATTTCATACAATAAGTTCCTGGGTTTTCCTAGGCACAACATGATCTCAAAGGAATTTGTGCATGTTTTTGCATCTTTTGCTTGGGGGTGAAGTAGCAACAACTATTTATAAGAGTTTAGACTGACATCATTTAACACATATACTTTATGAGAGAAAGTGCAAACAGCTAATATAGACTCAGTGTATAGGACCAATAAACTAAGAGATGCTATAAATATAGAGACAGTATCATGTTGTGTAAAGTTTCTCCACACATTTGAGATCAGATCATATATAACTCAGAAGGATTCATGATTACTTACTGAGAATCATGCTTCATACTATTTTCTTCATCGGTGTAAGTGTTTCAGACAATACCACAATCAGAGTTTAACCAACAGAGTATGCTAACAGAGTTTAACAACATGATTTGCATGACAGTTAACATATGCATAGAAACATGAGCAACAAATCACAGAAGAGTTGATTTTGAGTCTAACCAGTATCTCTAGTCGAAACCAGAGATCATTCCTAGTTCATTTACCAGTCTTGTAAATGTAGCTTCACTCAATGGCTTGGTGAAGATATCTGCAAGCTGTTGATCTGTAGACACAAAATGAAGCTCAATATTTCCTTCCTCCACATGTTCCCTGATAAAGTGATACCTTATGCTGATGTGCTTGGTCATGGAGTGTTGTACTGGATTTCCTGTCATAGCAATAGCACTTTGATTATCACAGAAAATAGGTATTTTAGAGTACCTTAATCCATAATCCATCAGTTGATTCTTCATCTATAGAATCTGTGCACAACAGCTACCAGCAGCAATATACTCTGCTTCTGCAGTGGATGTGGAAATTGATTTCTGTTTCTTTCTGTACCAAGAAACTAGTCTGTCACCTAGAAATTGACAGCTTCCACTGGTGCTTTTTCTGTCAATCTTACAACCTGCAAAGTCTGCATCAGAGTAACCAACAAGCTTAAACTCTGATTCTCTAGGATACCACAAACCCAAGGTTATGGTTGCTTTGAGATATTTGAAAATCCTCTTCACAGCTGTTAGATGAGGCTCTCTGGGATCTGCTTGAAATCTTGCACAAAGACAGGTTGCATACATGATGTCTGGTCTACTTGCAGTCAGATAAAGAAGAGACCCTATCATGCCCCTGTAGTTTGTCATATCTACTGAAGCTCCTGTGTCTTTGTCTAGCTTTGTTGCAGTTGCCATAGGAGTTGTTGCAGATGAACTATCAAGCATACCAAATTTCTTGAGAAGATTTCTGGTATATTTTGCTTGATTGATAAAAATCCCATCATCTGTTTGCTTTACCTGCAAGCCTAGAAAATAACTAAGCTCTCCCATCATGCTCATTTGGTACCTGGACTGCATAAGCTTGGCAAATTTCTTACAGAGTTTATCATTAGTAGACCTAAAGATTATGTCATCCACATAGATTTGAACTAAAAGAAAATCATTACCAGAATTGAAATAGAACAAGGTTTTATCAATTGTACCTCTAGTGAACCCACTTTCTAAAATAAATTGAGCCAGAGTTTCATACCATGCTCTAGGTGTCTGCTTTAGTCCATAAAGTGCTTTGTCAAGCCTGTAGACATAATCTGGGTACTTGGGGTCCAAATACCCTGGTGGTTGTTCAACAAACACTTCTTCTTCAAGTTTCCCATTGAGAAAAGCACTCTTGACATCCATTTGAAAGACTTTAAACTTTTTGTGAGCAGCATATGCTAGAAAAATCCTTATGGCTTCCAACCTTGCAACTGGAGCAAAGGTTTCATCATAGTCAATTCCTTCCTGCTGTGAATATCCTTTTGCCACAAGTCTAGCCTTGTTCCTTCTAATTACTCCCTCACTGTCAGTCTTGTTTCTGAAAACCCACTTTGTACCAACAACAGATCTGTTCTTGGGTCTTGGTACCAGTGTCCAGACTTCATTTCTTTCAAACTCATTCAATTCCTCCTGCATTGATGTATCCAGTTAGCATCTTGAAGAGCTTCATCCACTTTCTTAGGCTCTGTTTGAGATATGAATGCATGAAACAGACATTCATTTGCTGTAGCACTTCTTGTTCTCACACTTGCATCTAGATCTCCAATTATCAGATCAGGTGTATGAGCCTGTGTCCACTTTCTTGCTGTAGGTAAGTGGCTTCTTACATCATTATTGGATCCTCCCCCTTGATCCATGCTCTCCTGATTTTCTTGTTGACCATCTATATTTTCTGAGGCTCCCCCTGAATTGGACTGTGTAGTGTTTAAACTTTCAGAGTTTGGGCCAGAGTTTGTGTCAGATTCTTCAGCTGACTCACTTCCAGAATGTGAGTCATCATTTTGAGATGTTCCTGAAGTATCTTCTTGCTCCCCCTCAACTGGTTCTCTATTTTGTTCTGTCAGAGAAACTTCCTCAGTGTTTACCAGTAGAGGTTCAGAGTATGCTTCAACAGAGTTTGTTGGATAGGCTCCATCAGAGTTTACGTCATCAGAGTTTAGATCTTCATTTTCAAAGTGTAGTTGATCATGATTTTCTTCATCTTCAAGTCCAGTTATCTTCTTGTCATCAAATGACACATGTATAGATTCCATGATCACTTTTGTTCTCAGATTATAAACTCTAAATGCTTTAGTCGACAGTGGATATCCAACAAAAATTCCTTTATCAGCTTTTAAGTCAAACTTGGTCAACTGTTCAGGATGAGTTTTCAACACAAAGCATTTGCACCCGAAAATATGAAAATATTTCAGGTTTGGTTTCTTTTTCTTCACCATTTTATATGGTGTTTTCCCATGCCTGTTGATCAGTGTAGCATTTTGAGTAAAACAAGCAGTTTGAACAGCTTCTGCCCAGAAATAAGTTGGCAATTTTGCTTCATCAAGCATTGTTCTGGCAGCTTCGATTAAAGTTCTGTTCTTTCTTTCAACTACACCATTCTGCTGTGGAGTCCCTGGTGCAGAAAATTCTTGCTTCACTCCTCTTTCTTTGCAAAATTCATCCATTGCAGCATTTCTGAATTCAGTACCATTATCACTCCAGATAATTTTCACTTTATACTGTGATCCTTTATCCAGTAGCTTCACATGTTCCATAAGAGTTAAGACAGTTTCATCCTTCTTTGCTAGAAAATACACCCAGGTGTATCTAGTGTACTCATCAACGATGACTAAAGCATATTTCTTTCTGCCAAGAGACATTACATTCACTGGACCAAATAGATCAACACGAAGAAGATGATAAGGATCCACAGCTGAAGATTCAGACTTACTCTTGAAAGATGACTTCCTTTGTTTGGCTTTTTGATAAGAATCACACAGACCATCTAAGCTGAGTATAGATTTTGGAAGTCCCCTTACAAGATCTTTTCGAATCAACTCATTGATGTTGTTCAGATTTAGATGAGAGAGCTTCTTATGCCATTTACAGCTCTCTTCACTAGACATCTTTGCAGATAGACACACAACTTTTCCTTCAGAGTTTGTTACCAAACTTGCTTCATAGATATTATTACGTCTGTGTCCAACTAAAACAATTTTCCCTGTAGATTTGCTAAAAACCTCACAGTATTCAGGTTGAAAATCTACATGATAACCTCTGTCACAGATTTGACTCACAGACAGCAGATCATGCTTGAGTCCTGGGACAAGAGCTACATTGGTGATGATGACACTTCCAAGATTGATATTACCATATCCCAGAGTACATCCTATGTTGCCATCTCCATAGGAAACTTTTGGGCCAGCCTTCTCCTCATAATCTGATAGCAAGACTTTATTTCAAGTCATGTGCCCTGAACATCCACTGTCCAAGACTAGGGTGCTCTCCCTTATGCCCTTGTTTTCAGATTCATCTTCAACAGTTGCCATGAGAGCATAGTTGACTCCTTCATCTGAGTCTGAAGTGTCTGCCCAGTCTCTCCCTTTAGTGATGAGTGCTTTTTCAGATTTTCCTTTCTTGCACTCTGGAGCATAGTGACCCATCTCTTTACACTTGTAGCACTGGATCTCAGACTTGTCTTTCTTTCCAAATTTGGTATCCCTTCCTTCAGACTTTCTGAAACTCTTTCTTTCAGAGTTTGAATCTCTCCTAGAGAATCTCCTTCCTTTCATGAAGTTCTTGAAACCCATCTTCTTGAAAGTCTTCACCATCAAAGCAGCCATTTTTATCATTTGTTCTTCATCATCCTCGGATTCAGATGATTCAACAGTATTTGAGTCATCATCAGTGTTTGATGACTCACTTTCAGAGTTTATGACCAAAGCCTTTCCCTTAGCTTTCTTCTTTGATGTCTCTTTCTTAAGAAGCTTTTCTTCAACTTTAAGAGCAACAGATTTTGTCTTCTTACCAGATCTTTTGTTTCTTTGTTCTATCTCAAGTTCATGAGTTTTAAGCAACCCATAGATTTCATCAAGTTTTGTATCTGCAAGCTCATAATTATCTCTTATTGTTGTTGTCTTTAAATCCCATCTTTCAGGTAGAGATAGAAGGAACTTGAGATTAGATTCTTCAGGATCATATTCTTTATCAACCAGGGATAAATCATTCAATAATTTACAGAATCTGTCATATGTCTCAGTCAAAGTTTCATCAGGTCTCGAGTCAAAGTGTTCATACTCCTGTGTAAGTATCGTTTTCCTGTTCTTCTTTATAGCACTTGTTCCTTGACATCTGACTTCTAAAGCATCCCAAATTTTTTTGGCAGTTTTGCAACCAATAACTCTGTTAGACATGACATTATCTAAGGCACTATGGAGAAGATGTCTAACTTTTGCATCCTTTGCAATTGATGAGATGTCTTCAGGAGTCAAATCTTTCTTTTCCTTTGGAACAGTCTTTTGTTCTTGACCAGCAAAAATTGGAGACAGTTTAGTTGGCTTATGAGGACCATCATTGATTCTATCAAGGTATTCTGGATCTGTGGCTTCCAGAAACATAGTCATCTTTACCTTCCATATTGGATATTCCGCTGGTCTGAGAATTGGAACCCTAATCGTCTCGTATCGACTCACAGAAGTTGGTTGAACCTTTTCGGAATTAGAACCTGCTTGGATATTTTCAGCCATGATTATACTTGTGTTTGGATCAAAGTAAAACTGTATATATTAAACAGCCTAGGCTCTGATACCAATTGTTAGGCCGAATACACAATATATAATCAAGTATATGTATGAGAATAATAATAAGAACACTGTTTATGAATAATAAACTGTATGGAATTAATAACTCCTCTCTCAGTGATGAAAAATATCACAGAGAGCTGCTAGGTTCAAGAATAATCTTTCAAGTATTCGCATTCGTTTTAGGGTTAACCTATATGTGTTTATATATTACACAACTATATATAATCTTTAATTGATATTCCTATAAATCAGCTATACAATTAATATCAATTTAGAATTGCTTCTGTCTTCTGTTCCGTTTCCTTAGCCATCACGATATCTCTTTGCTTCTTCCCTTCTTCAAAGTATATCGCTTCTAGAATCTTCATTGTATATAACACCGACAGCTAAGCAAACTCTGACTGTCAGAGTTTAACAAACTCTGACCAGTCTTCCAGCTAAACTCTGATAGTATCCTGATACTTTAAACACTGATAAACAAACATCAGCAATTATATCTAACAACTGCTGAGTAGCAGATAGCTTGTCTTTCTTTTGTACAGTACTTTTGATGTATCCGAGTGTTCTATACGCTTAACTCGATATCTATATATCACTTTTGTCGGCTCGCTATATTTCTGTTTCATATACATGTCATTACTTTATGCACTTCAAATTGATTATACCAATGTAACTCAATTTTTTCCAACCTTGTTCGACTTTCTATATTTTGCCTATACTCTTGTGATCTATATTTTCTATCCTTACAGGTTGTCACCCTTGAAGCCAACATTCTTTTTATACCGCACACATACATTCTGATATTATTGTTGACAGATATTTCATACCCTGTGATAATCTTGTTGTATACCTTGGTTTATTTGTAATATACGTGTATTTAATAATAATAATAATAATAATAAGATTTGAATTAGAATTAGAATAAGAAATTGAATTGTTTTGTTAACTAGAAAAGGAAAAAAGAGTAATAATCATGTTTGATTAGTTATTAAAATTATAATAATAGTAGATAAGTCTGGGCCTATTTATACACCTATGTTATTAGTCCAAACACTCGGATCAATAAAACCCTAAAATATAAGCCTCCGAGGTGAGAAAGAAAGAAGGAAAAAGAAGAGACCTAGACTTTATTCTGAATTCAACACAGAGAGATAGAAGTGTGAAGGTATTTTCTTTAATAATTTTGTTTTATAATCATATATTAGCTAGGTGTATACTCACGTGCACTAGTAGGTGATTTGTTTGTTTGTCTTGAATTTTAGTGAGGAGATTGGTAACCATGTAACTTGAAAGTTTTATAGTATAGTTTATTGACCCAGTCAATGATGTGATCTTCTTTTATAAGTCGTATGCTCTTATTGATTTTTGTGTTCTGTGGCTCGGTTGTTGATACTAGCCTAAAAATAAAAACAAACAAGTTTTGAATCATAACTTTTAATATTTAATTTATCATACTTGATTATGATTTGATAATTATTATATATATATATATCCTATACTTTATGTAAACTGATTTTATGGCCAGGTTTCAAATTCACAATAATGATATTTTGTATTATAGGCGCTTTGTGGAGGGTTTTTCGTCCATAGCTTTGCCGATGACTCAACTGATGAGAAAGGCTGTTAAGTTTGAGTGGAATGATGATCGTGAGAAGAGTTTCCAAGAGTTGAAGAAGAGATTGGTGACGGCTCTTATACTTGTGTTGCCATCAGGGAGTGGAGGATATCAGGTTTATATTTCTGCTTCTAAGAGATGATTGGGTTACGTTTTTATGCAGCATGGGAGGTGATTTCTTACGCTTCTAGGCAGCTTAAACCCTATGAGGTAAACTATCCTACGCATGACTTGGAGTTAGCAGCAATGGTCTTTGCTTTGAAGATTTGGAGGCATTATTTGTATGGAGAGACTTGTGATATCTTCACTGATCACAAGAGTCTTAAGTACATTTTTACTCAAAAGGAGCTTAACATGAGACAACGGAGGTGGCTTGAACTTCTTAAGGATTATGATGCTAATAATAATAATAATAATAATAATAATAAGCAGTCTTGGTCAACAGTGACGTCAGCGTGACGTCATCAGATGATGTCATCAGCTGACGTCAGCATGGTGGCAGGTCGCGCGCTGAAATTTGTTTTGCCTCGTTTGAACTCATCCGAACTCCGATTGAGGCGTGTAAGGTACCGTTGGATTCGTTTTTTCGAGACGCACCTGCTGGGATTAATTAAAATTTTCATGAAATTTATTTTAAATTGATTATAGCCCTTAAAGTGTATTTGATGCCTTATTTGATAATATGAAATGCATGCAATAATTCGTACATTGTTTATAATTGCGTTATATGTTATAACATGTCTGCCTATGAGTTTATTATTGTTTATACATGAGATGTATGTTTAAATTTACCATGCGATGATAGATTTAGGGCAAACACAATGAACATAGGTTTCGTATTAGACGTTATAGATTAGTCAAAGATGTTTAATAACCTAATTAAGAATATTATGAGTACAACCATGAGATTCTTATGTTTATGAAACATAGAGTGAAATACTCTTTTGATGTTGAAAATGAAAATTTCTGTCTAGGCCGTTGGGTTTTAAGCGGGACCGATGTGACCCCTCCAACACACTGGGAATTTTTCATTTAAATATCATAATTGTATTTTGTTCAAGAAAAAGAGAATCTTTTAGTAATATGATTATGGTTGTAACATAATATAATCCCTCTTAATTAAAATTTATATCAAGTAGTAAATGGCCAATGACACAACGGGCTTGTGTCGGTCATAGCCTTCCAACATAATAGCAAGTAGAGTTCTTATATTGAGACATTGTCGTTTCGTGCTACAGCCGAGGGCTTTGTTTTGAGATTAAGAGATGCTTGTCTATCACATGAGATGTGTATGATAAATTAGGTTCCAATTGTCGTTACGTGCTACAGCCGTGGGCTTTTGGAATTCTAATTTAATTATGCAAGATGTTGGGTTTGACTTGACTTAGAATATTGAGTGAGTCGTGCCACATCCGATACTCAATAGTTCAAGAGGCTAAAAAGATAGTAAGGAATAACATGAGATGTAGTTGACAAGAGTTGTCTTCCTATGGAACATCACATCGCGTTTCGTGCCACAGCCGAGGTGATGTGATGGAAAATAGGATCCTTATTCTCACTAACATTATGAATGTTTAGTTATACATATAGAGGGTTGTATAACTTAAATAAAATAGTGGGAGCCACCAATGAATAAAGACCCGATTCACATGGTGATATAAGAATAAAATTGAATATTTACTTAGTAGTTATGTGTATTCACTTATAGAATTATATATATAATATAACTTCTACACTATCACACATCATAGTAGAATAACACATTGACTTATCCCAAATATGCTGATGAACTTTGAAACTTGAGAAGTGTTCTCAAGAATGAAAAGTTAGACGAAATGTTTAACTCGCTAATACAAAATGTCTTATTTATGCACATGGAGATGTGTATGAGACTAGGTGCAAGAGGTCTAATAATGCAAATATTGCAAAGTAAACCAAGATAATGTCTATAAGCTTAGGACTGTGTAAACAGTATGAGCACAAGGACACTCAGGGCTACCTTGTTGCTTATATAAGAGTTGTAGAATGTGATAAATAAGACGATTCAATATAGGATATTGAATGAGCTATTCCATAATAGTTATGCTGAGGGTTGATCTATAAATAATCATAGACTCAAGACAATCAATTTGATTGATCGTCTAGGGTAGGTTGATTTTGTCATAGATGGAAGCTAAGTCGAGATATGATCTTGAAGTAGCTTCCGGATACGTACTCGCAAATTGGTTGTGAACTCTTACATGAAAAGGTTAGATATCAGATTGTCTGAAATCTACTTCATGTTAAAGATTGTTGAGACGTATTTCCTTCTTAGAGAGCTTTGTTCTTCAGACTGGTAATGGTTCTGAAATCAAGTAGTGGGAGATGAACCATACCATCAAGAAGAAGTTTGTTAGTGAGTGATAGCATAATTAGTCAAAGGCTAAGTTTGACTCTAATAGCAAAAAGGTTTGCAGCCACTAAACTAAGGAGGTTATTGGAAGATCAACTACAAGAGTTGTCTTGTAGAGTTGAAGAATTGGAGAAGTTTAAGGGGACTAAAACTTCTCATTTTGAAATAGGGACTATGGAATAGAGGTAATGGAAATCCAAAGAACTGTAGGCTTGGTTGCACAAGTGAGAAGAGTATTCTCTTATTGCATGGTGATGGGTTACAAGAACCATATGATTATTGAATCACATTATGCATGCGAAACTCGTCTCACTAGAAAGACCACTATATCTCTATTTTCTTGAAATAGAGAGATAATGAGCTAAAAAAGTGTTAAAATTAGTACACATAATTGTATGTGCACCAGTGACAACACGTGCCAGAAAAGGATTCACACGCTTCATTATAATTCACGGATATGATCCGGATTCAGATATATGTATTTGGTACAATACAAATTTGAATCTTTTGGAGTGATTCAAAATGAATAATAATGAAATACAAAAACAAAGCAACAAGTGTTGGGACTCTTTGATAAGATCAAAGAGATATACACTTGAGTGAGTGTTTTGAGGTTATCTCAAATCTTAAGTTTAAAACTTCACATTGGACAAATCCTGAGATTCTACAGGTAGATGGAATATATGAAGGAGCGAACGAACTTTGTTAGACATCGTTCGGTTCATGTTAAGCTAAATTGATCTTCTAATATATGTTTAGAGTTGAATTTTGTAAATATCAGTATATTTGCTGAATATAGTATCTTCTTAATCTGTTTCTAAGTTGTCATATGAGATATGTAGTGCAAGGAACACAAGTCTTAAACTTGTTAAGATTTGGGATGTCTAGCTTATGTCAAAATGTTTAATTTGATAAGCTATATAGTAGATCCAAAATGTAAGTTTGTGAGATATCCTAATGATAGTCAAGGATGTCGGTTGAATATTCTACTGAATATAGTGTGTATGACATACTACCTGCTTAGAGGAATTGTTCATTCTAGAAGGGTTCAGTGGGAGGAAGGTTGAACTTAACTAAGTTCAAACACCACAAATTACAAAGGTTCTATAGGAAGAATATTTTCAGACAGGATAATCTTTTGTAGGTTAGGTTAAGTATAGGTCTTGATATTTTAACACCAACCTGAGAGGTTGACTGCTTTGTCATTAAGAATGACAATGAGGTGTCAATTATATGCTAAAGGCCTTATGACCTATACTAAAGCTATGAGTTATGACTCGGAGAAATGGCATAGTACCATGAAATCCGATATAGATTCCATGTACATCAACCAAGTAAGGACTATGATTGAGGACCTAAAGGTGTCATAATCGGAAGGGTACAAGTGAGTCTATAAAAGGGAGATTAGAGTGATTGGCTAGGTAAAGACCTATAAGTCCTTGCTTATTGTGAAAGGATTCAATCAAAGCAAAGAAATTGACTTTGATGGAAAAATTTCACATGAAGTAGTGCTCAAGTCTATTCGGATTTTGTTTGCGATTGCGGCTAGTAATGACTATAATATCTAATAATGGTCGAACGGTCGACCTTCCTCGATAGGAAATTTGAAAAGGATGTGTAGTTGACACAATTAGAGGGATTTATTGCTATGAGTAGCAAATCTATGGTCTAATAGCCACGACAATCCATTTATGGATTGAAGCAAGCTTCTCAATGATCGAACATCTGTTTTGATGAGACAATCAAATAGTTTGATTTTATCAAAGACAATGATGGATCATGGATCTACAAGAAGGTTAGTGGGAGCGTGATGACATTCCTAATAATGTATGTGAATGACATACTTATGATAAGGAATGATGTATCGACGCTAAAATTAGTCAAAGTGTGGTTATCTAGCATATTCTCTATAAAGGACTTGGGAATGGCTTCCTATGATAAAGGAATGAGAATTTATAGGATAAACCAAGTGTTGGGCTAAACCCAAAGTGTGTACATCATTTATATGCTAAGATGTTTAGCATAAATAACTCCAAGAAGTTACTTGAATTGTCAAGTCACAGAGTTACTTTCTCCAAGATAGTGTCTTTCTACGACATCTGAGGAGAAATGACGTATGAGTAATATTTATTATGATTCGGCAAATGTATCTATCAAAATACCGGATGTACTATACAAGACTTGATGATCGCTAACTCACTAGGAGAGATAAGCGAGCACCAGTCTAGTCCTTGAGAAGCGCGATAGTAAGCTGGAAGAACGTCCTTAAATACTTTGGAAGAATTGAGGACATCTTTCTTGATTATGGTGGGTCCAAAATGAAAATCGAGCGTTATAAACACTATGATTGTCTTAGGACAAAAGTGATAGAAAAATCCATGTCAAAATAAGTGTTAATTCTGAATGGATGAGCGGTTTGTTGGAAGAATTCCAAGCAGTTTAATAAAACTGATTCCGTAGTGGAAGCACTATATGTATATAGCTAGAAGTGAAGCTGTAAAGGAGATTCTTTGGATAGCGAAACCTGTTTTCGCTGGTTAGACATGATTCCTAGCATATGATTTATATTATTGTATCGGTACAACATATGGTAGTAGCGCATGCTATGGAACCTAGGTTTAATCAGGGATTCAAGATCCAAGTTACGGCACTTTCATATGATATATAAGATCGTTGAGAGTAAAGATGTTTAAGTCAAGATTGACTTGATACCCATAATAACATAGTAAAGACCATTTACTAAGCCGTTATTTGTAAATCGCTTTGTTCTCTATTTAGGAGAAGTTGTGTATGAGATACCAAGGTGATTGGTTTTAGTACAAGTGGGAGATTGAAAGATGTGTGTCCTAAATCCAATCATGGATGATGAGTTAGGAGACATTTTGTTCAATCTGATTCAAGTTTGTTTAAATTAATAAAATAGTTATGTGTTTTATTACGGGCTTATCTATTTAAAGTGTTTAAATTAGATGATCCATTGTTTAGAGTAAAGCTTTTTATGGATTATGATGAGACCATAATAATGAGACCTTAAAGATGATAACTCTAAACTTAAATAGTTCCTGGTCATAGGATAATTAATTGGTAGTTAATTAAACCGCAAAGATCGGTACATACTATGCTTGCTTCATTGTGAAGGATGTCTGTTCTCATAGGCATTTGTGTGGTGACACTATAGCTAGTATGTAGGTGCTTATTAGGAATAAGTTCACTGAACATGACTCGATCAGTTGAACAACTAATGGAGTTCACTCATGTGTCAGTAGTTGTTCATATAGTGATGGTTGTACAAGTGTCCTTTGACTTGAGATCATCATAGTCATCTTGTGTACACTGAACTATACTTTGGTTTAGCGTCTCGAGGGACAATAATTAGTGCTCTTCTGGGTATAGGAATTTGTGCACGAAGATAGTGAATGATCAATAAAGGATCTGCCCCTTCCAGTGAAGGAAGAGTATGTCCTATGTTATTCCATTTATGCTAGTTCAGGAATCTCTGGCCAGAGTGAATGAAATTAGAAAGAAGTTTCTAATTTGCATTAATCGGAACTAAGCATAGTGAATAGGAAATCATATGATTAAATTAGATAGGCTTGACACGAGATCCATGCCTTGTATTTAATCGGGACATTGTAGGGTAGAAGGAATTCATTGTACGGTAACTAGTCACTGAATAGGTTCTTGGTATTCTAAGCAGTGAATTCATATTATCCGGATAGTCGCGATATGCTGAGAAGTATCACTCACGATGTAGAATAAATATGATTAATTTATTAATCGTATTTAATGAATTAGAAGAATTCATATAAATAATAATAAAATAGTTTTATTATTATTTATTTCTACTACCGGCTTAATATTGAACCTACAGGGTCACACCATAAAAGAGAATGATTTGATGGTGAAGGAAATAATTAATAATGGCTAGTCATTATTTATTTATGAAATAAATATTTGATTAGCATTTTTTTATAATCAATTAAATATGATTTAATTTATTATAAATTAAATAAGAAGAGTTCTTAATATTATTAATTAAGAATTTAATTTAAGAAATTAAATTAAGTGAGAGAATTATTTTCTAAAGAGTTTAGAAAAAGAATTAATGATTAAAAGAGTTTTAATTATTAATTAATTGATTAATGAGATTAATTAATTAAATGGTTAATAATAATAATATTTTATGGAACAAATATTCAGCTGAGTATTTTGCCTATAAATATATTATTATAAACCCTCAAGCCCCCAACCCTAATTTTATAAGAAAAGAAAAAGGGAGGCAACCCTAATTCTCTCTCTCAGCCTTTCTTCTCTCCATCGGATCGTCATCTCTTGGTGGATACTTGTGGAGTGCTTCACATATTGAGGAGCAGCTGCTAAGAGTCTCTATTCATCATCCTTGGATCGCTTTTAAAGGTTAATAATCGATTCTTTAATTTTATCCATGAATCGTATGCGGTTTTACGGGTTTTATATGTAAATAATTGTTATTCATGCTTCCGCTTATGCAATAAAACCCAACACATGCTTACACTCAAAATCTCACATTAATAAACAGACATGGTGTTACTCCTTATCAGTCACTCAAGGAAAAGAAACCAAGTCTGAAGCATCTACATGTGTTTGGCTGTAAATGTTTTGTTCTCAGAACTCATCCTGAACAATTAGGGAAATTTGAAACAAAGGCTGATGAAGGAATTTTCATAGGCTATCCTGCATCAAGAGCCTTCAGAGTTTTTAATTTGAGGACAAGGACTGTCATGGAGTCAATACATGTATCTTTTGATGACAAGAAGATAGCTGGAATCAATGAAGACTCTCATGATAGATTGATTTTTGAAAATGAAGCTACCAAGGAACCTGAAGAAAGTGAATCAGATCCTGTCCATACATCAGATCCTGATGGGTCATCAAATCCTGATGACACACCAGATGCTGATGGTGCAAATACTGATGATGCAATCAATAGTAATACTTCTAGTAGTGCTAATGTTGAGGGGGAGCAACATCATTCTACTACAAGTTCAGAGTCAACACAATCATCAGGACAGAATTCTTCAGATACTGATTCAAGTGATGATCCTGATAACTTATCAGGAGGAAATAACAATAATTCAGGGGGAGCTTCAAGACAAGCAAGTTCTTCAAATCAAGATAACACCAATCAAGGGAGAGCATCTACTTCAAGAAACAATTTAACACCAGCGAGGAAATGGACTGCAAGTCATACTCCTGATTTGATTATTGGGGATCATGATGCAGGTGTTCAAACAAGAACTGCAACTCAAAATGAATGTCTATACAATAACTTTCTATCCAAGGAGGAGCCAAAGAAAGTTGAAAATGCACTTAAAGATGCTGATTGGGTTACTGCAATGCAAGAGGAACTGAATGAATTTGAAAGAAATGAAGTATGAAAACTGGTACCAAGACCAAAGAATAGATCAATTGTTGGTACAAAGTGGATTTTCAAGAACAAGACTGATTCTGATGGAGTAATAATCAGAAACAAAGCAAGACTAGTTGCAAAGGGGTATTCTCAACAAGAGGGAATTGATTATGATGAAACGTTTGCTCCTGTTGCAAGACTAGAAGCCATCAGGATATTTCTTGCTTATGCAGCTCATAAGAAATTCAAGGTTTTCCAGATTGATGTTAAAAGTGCTTTCTTAAATGCAGAACTGGAGGAAGAAGTCTATGTTGAGCAACCTCCTAGTTTCATTGATCCTAACTATCCAGATCATGTCTACATATTGGATAAGGCACTTTATGGACTAAAGCAAGCTCCAAGAGCATGGTATGAAACTTTAGCTCTATTCTTACTGGAAAGTGGATTCAAAAGAGGTGCTATTGATAAAACTCTATTTTATTTGAATCATGGTAAGGACTTGTTGTTAGTTCAGATTTATGTTGATGATATCATTTTTGGGTCAACAAACAATAAGCTTTGTGAAAAGTTTTCCAAGCTTATGCAGTCAAGATATCAAATGAGCATGATGGGAGAAATGAGTTACTTTCTTGGTCTTCAAGTTAAACAGACTGATGAAGGGATTTTTATCAATCAGTCTAAATATACAAGGAATTTATTGACAAGGTTTAACATGCAAGATAGTTCTCCTGCTACAACTCCCATAGCTACATCTACCAAACTTGATCCTGATCAAGGTGTTGAGGTAGATGTAACTCACTACAGAGGAATGATTGGCTCTTTATTGTATCTCACTGCAAGTAGACCAGATATCATGTTTGCAACCTGTCTGTGTGCAAGATTTCAAGCAAAACCTAGAGAACCCCATCTGATTGCAGTCAAAAGAATTTTCAGATATCTCAAAGGCACTTCTTCACTTGGCCTTTGGTATGCAAGGGAATCAGATTTTGGGTTGTGTGGTTATTCAGATGCTGATTTTGCAGGATGCAAAATAGACAGGAAAAGTACTTCAGGAAGCTGTCAGTTTTTGGGTGGAAGACTAGTTTCATGGTTCAGTAAAAAGCAAAAATCCATTTCCACTTCAACTGCAGAAGCTGAGTACATTGCTGCAGGAGGTTGTTGTGCTCAGATAATGTGGATGAGAAATCAGTTGTTAGATTATGGCTTGTCATACTCAAAAATCCCTATTTATTGTGATAACCAAAGTGCTATTGCAATGACAGGAAATCCAGTTCAACATTCTCTTACTAAACACATCAGTATTCGATATCACTTCATAAGAGAACAAGTTCTGGAAGGAACAATTGAACTTCACTTTGTTCCTACTGATCAACAACTAGCTGATATATTCACCAAGCCACTACCTGAAGCTACTTTCAATAAATTGGTGAATGAACTTGGAATGATGAACTTTGAGAATTTCTGAGGAAAGCTACAGAGAGGAAATCCTGATAACTGTCAAATCCTGATGGTTATTCAGAAAGGTATGTTTTCTTTGATCAAATCCTGATAGGATGTTATCCTGACAGGAAGTCAACTGGTCAATCCTGATGTTCAGGTCAGTATTTCATTGGTTAATTTGTGCCTAATTTTTCGTCAGTATCTGCTGATGGACGGTTGAATTTTAGTAGGACAACTGTATGCGCGCGTGTGTTGCACTGTTATAGATATACATATACATACACATAAAAAGCGGTGCAGTTTCATTTAAATTACACACGTAATCTGTCCACTAATTATTTGTGCACAAATCATATCTTGCCACCTGTTATTGAGAGTAAAGTTTTGTTCTAACCAAATATTTTTACTTATTCTACATCATTAATTACTCTCTCATCATCAGTTTTTCGATTTTCTATCTCTCTGTGCTCACGAACCCTAACTATTTTCAGAACATCAATTCTCAAGATTTTTAAGAATTACAATGGCGTCTTCATCATTCATGAACAAACAAACAGTGATTAGTGGTGTTACTTTTGCCACTAACAATTTTGTGGCTATTCTGTTAGTTCAGAATTCAATGATCGTCAGGAGCTAGACTCAACTGATCAGGATTGCTGACGTCATCAGGATTACATGGTCGTCAGGATTGAGATACATATCAGGACTGGGATCAGGATTGATCATCAGGACTGGAAGCTGATCAGGATTCCTACTTCGAGTTATATTTGGAGTCTAGTTAAACATGGAAGTTTATTCTGTCGATTCCTGGTTTGTAGGATGTAGCTATCAATTATGGATAGGTTTCAATCTTTGTAATTGATTAGGACTTATCATTGATAGAGAAGTTGTGTAGTATATAAACACAGTTTTGGTTTCGATTTATGTACGTGAACATAATCGAATAGAAGCTCTTAAGAACATAGAATTTCTTGAGAGAGTTTTTGTAAGCTAGCAGCTCTCAAGAACATCAGAATTTCTTGAGAGAGTTTGTAATAGTTTTATATCAGATTTAATAAAGCTGTTATCTTTCTTTCATATTTGTGATATATACATTAAGAAGTCGATTATCTTATACTATTGTATTCAACCCCCCTTCTACAATAGATTATTACTGGGCAACAATTGGTATCAGAGCAAACTAATTTAATTTTGAATCAGATACGATCTACAGATGTTGACAACCAAGTATGAAAGCATGAAGATTCCCATCTTGAAGAAATCAGAATATCCAACATGGAGGGTAAAGATGCTGATGTACCTGGAGGCTATGGATCCTGACTATTTGGACAGGATTCGTGATGGACCATATATTCCTACACGAATTGTAGAACGAACAGATACAGTACCTGAACATTATGTGGTCAAGGCTAAAAGTGAATGGACTCCAGAAGAAAAAGCTCATGTACTCAGGGAACCAAAGATAAAGAATATCTTACACAGTAGTCTTGATGTTGTCATGTCAAACAGAGTGATTGCATGCAAGTCTTCAAAAGAAATCTGGGATACTTTGGAAACTCAGTGCCAGGGATCTGCATCTGTCAAGAAAAACAGAAGGGCTCTTTTGATTCAAGAATATGAACAATTTGATGCAAGACCCGATGAGAGCCTAACTGATCTATATGATAGATTTCTGACACTATTGAACAGTTTATCTTTAGTTGACAAGGAATATGAAACTGAAGATTCAAACACCAAGTTTCTAAGAGCTTTACCTGAAGAATGGGACACTCAAACATTGATCATTAGACATCAGTATGATCTTAACACTGTGTCTCTTGATGAAGTCTATGGGATGCTAAGAACTCATGATCTTGAAGTTCAACAGAGAAAGAACAAGAAAAGCAGCAAGGCAAAATCAATTGCTTTGAAAGCAGAGGCTAAATCAAAAGGAAAAGTTATGGAGGTCTCTAGAAGTAAAACAAGAATAGTTGAGTCAGATCCTGATGACTCTTCATCAGATACTGATGGCAATGCTGATGCCAATACTGATGATGATTCTTCTGACTCAGACATGGAAGAGATGGTTGCTATGATTGTCAGAAACTTCAGAAGGATGAAGTTCAGGAAGAATAGAAGACAAGGCAACTTTCAGAAAAAGGCTTTCAATCCAAACAAAGATAAGTATATCAAAAAGGACAGCAAGGGTAGCAAATTTGACAAGTCAAAGGTTAGATGCTACAAGTGCAATGGTATGGGTCACTTTGCTTCTGAGTGCAAGAAGATGAAGGCACTTATCACATCAAGCAAGGATTGGATGGACTCTTCCTCAGAATCTGATACTGAGGTGGTCAACTATGCTCTAATGGCCAATGCTGATGTAACTGCTGCTCCTGATGATAAGGTTCTAAATACTATCTTTGATTTTGATACTGATAATGCTTCTGAGTTAAGACGTTTTCTAAAGTCATTACATATTAGCTTTAGAAGTCAAACTGCTGAAAATACTAGGATCTTATCTGAGATGTCTGAACTTAGAAAAAGGAATGATATATTAGAAGCTGAATTTTCTCGTATGCAAGAAGTACAAAAAGAATGTGATAATGTGAATCACATGTATGTAGAGATGAAATCCAAATGTACTGCTCTTGAAAAGGAACTTGAAAATGCCAATGAGAAAATCAGAACCTGGACAGACTCTGGTAGGAAATTTCATGAGATTAATACCTCTAAGAATTGGAAAGAGTGTCTAGGATATAAGTCAGATGAGGATAAGAAATTGAAAGAGAAAATTGTCATTGATGAGACAGTCAGTCCAAAGACCTATAGACATGTTATAGATGCAACCAAATCTAAGATTACTCCTGTTAATTTTGTTTTTGGTAAGGATTCCAATTCTACTTTTGAAAAGGGGTCTACTTCTACTCAAGGAATTAAAATCATAAAGTCTAAACCTGTCTTGAATAAAGTCATTAAGAATGTAGGTCTATTGTCTCAGAAACAGCTTAAGGATAAAATCTGTGAGGTGACAGATAAGAAAAAGGAATCTACTGTTAAGAGAAACAGGAATGATAAAGTTGGGATCAACAAAGAGAATGGTTACAAATATATCCCAAATGCACCTAGAAAGTGTTGTTTTAACTGTGGTAACTCTAATCATCTTGCTATTGATTGTAAGAAGAGTAAGAAGAAGATTACTGATATTCCTAAGTCTGATGTTAGGAATAGATCAGTATTTTATAAACCACAGAAGTCCTGTTTTCATTGTGGTAGTATATGGCATTCTATTTATACTTGTAAAGATTATCATGAGTTGTACTATAACTTTTATGATCCATTGCCTAAAGTTGATAAAAATAGTGCAAACTCTGGTAGCATTAAGAATGTCAAGTTGGAACATGCTTTTGTTAATACTGATACTGACAAAGCAAATCCTGATGAAGTAAATCATGTCAGGACTGCTAAGGTCAGAAAGTCTTCTGCTGTGAAAGTTAATAAATTGCATGGAAAAGGAACCCAACAAGTATGGGTTCCTAAATGTTCTAACTAGCGTGTTTCTATTCTGATTGCAGGGTAAAAAGAAAAATGTGTTAGTCATGGATAGTGGATGTTCTGTGCACATGACTGGAAACAAAGCCATGTTATCAGAATATGAGGAAAAAGCTGGCCCAACTGTGTCTTATGGAGATGGCAACATTGGACAAACCTTGGGATATGGCAATATAATCATTGGAAATGTCATCATTGAAAAAGTAGCTCTAGTGAAGGGACTAAAACACAACCTGTTGAGTATTAGTCAAATCACTGACAGAGGTTATCATGTCAACTTCTATTCCACTCATTGTGAAGTAGTCAGTAAAGCAACAAGCAAGATAGCACTGACTGGCTACAGGTATGGTAACATATATGAAGCCAACATTCAATCAAATACTGATGACTCCCCTACCTGTCTGATCAGTAAAGCTTCAGTAGATGAAAGTTGGAATTGGCACAAGAAGCTTTCTCATCTCAACTTCAGCAATATCAATGAGTTGGTTAAGAAAGAATTAGTGAGAGGATTACCAAAAGTGTTATATACTCCTGATGGACTCTGTGATGCATGTCAGAAAGCAAAACAAAGAAGGACATCATTCCAGAGTAAATCAGAATCCTCTATTGGAGAACCATATCACATGCTACATCTTGATCTATTTGGTCCAGTCAACATCATGACCATCAGTAAGAAAAGGTACACTCTTGTAATTGTTGATGAATATTCTAGATTCACCTGGGTGTATTTTCTGCACAGAAAAGATGAGACTCCAGAAGTTCTGTTGGATCATGTAAGAATGATTGAGACAACCACAAAGTACAAAGTCAAGATACTGAGAAGTGATAATGGTACTGAATTTAAGAATTCAAAGATGGAAGAGTTCTGCAAATACAAAGGAATCATTCAACAATTCTCTGCTCCTGGCACACCTCAGCAAAATGGAGTAGTTGAAAGGAAAAATAGAACTCTTATTGAAGCTGGAAGAACTATGTTGGAAGAAGCAAAATTACCTACATATTTCTGGGCAGAAGTAGTCAACACATCATGCTACACTCAAAATCTCACATTAATAAACAGACATGGTGTTACTCCTTATCAGTCACTCAAGGAAAAGAAACCAAGTCTGAAGCATCTGCATGTGTTTGGCTGTAAATGTTTTGTTCTCAGAACTCATCCTGAACAACTAGGGAAATTTGAAACAAAGGCTGATGAAGGAATTTTCATAAGCTATCCTGCATCAAGAGCCTTCAGAGTTTTTAATTTGAGGACAAGGACTGTCATGGAGTCAATACATGTATCTTTTGATGACAAGAAGATAGCTGGAATCAATGAAGACTCTCATGATAGATTGATTTTTGAAAATGAAGCTACCAAGGAACCTGAAGAAAGTGAATCAGATCCTGTCCATACATCATATCCTGATGGGTCACCAAATCATGATGACACACCAGATGCTGATGGTGCAAATACTGATGATGCAATCAATAGTAATACTTCTAGTAGTGCTAATGTTGAGGGGGAGCAACATCATTCTACTACAAGTTCAGAGTCAACACAATCATCGGGACATAATTCTTCAGATACTGATTCAAGTGATGATCCTGATAACTTATCAGGAGGAAATAGAAATAATTCAGGGGGAGCTTCAAGACAAGCAAGTTCTTCAAATCAAGATAACACCAATCCAGGGAGAGCATCTACTTCAAGAAACAATTTAACACCAGCAAGGAAATGGACTGCAAGTCATACTCCTGATTTGATCATTGGGGATCCTGATGCAGGTGTTCAAACAAGAAGTGCAACTCAGAATGAATGTCTATACAATAACTTTCTATCCAAGGAGGAGCCAAAGAAAGTTGAAGATGCACTTAAAGATGCTGATTGGGTTACAGCAATGCAAGAGGAACTGAATGAATTTGAAAGAAATGAAGTCTAGAAACTGGTACCAAGACCAAAGAATAGATCAATTGTTGGTACAAAGTGGATTTTCAAGAACAAGACTGATTCTGATGGAGTAATAATCAGAAACAAAGCAAGACTAGTTGCAAAGGGGTATTCTCAACAAGGGGGAATTGATTATGATGAAACGTTTGCTCTTGTTGCAAGACTAGAAGCCATCAGGATATTTCTTGCTTATGCAGCACATAAGAAATTCAAGGTTTTCCAGATGGATGTTAAAAGTGCTTTCTTAAATGGAGAACTGGAGGAAGAACTCTATGTTGAGCAACCTCCTGGTTTCATTGATCCTAACTATCCAGATCATGTCTACAGATTGGATAAGGCACTTTATGGACTAAAGCAAGCTCCAAGAGCATGGTATGAAACTTTAGCTCTATTCTTGCTGGAAAGTGGATTCAAAAGAGGTGTTATTGATAAAACTCTATTTTATTTGAATCATGGTAAGGACTTGTTGTTAGTTCAGATTTATGTTGATGATATCATTTTTGGGTCAACAAACAATAAGCTTTGTGAAAAGTTTTCCAAGCTTATGCAGTCAAGATATCAAATGAGCATGATGGGAGAAATGAGTTACTTTCTTGGTCTTCAAGTTAAACAGACTGATGAAGGGATTTTTATCAATCAGTCTAAATATACAAGGAATTTATTGACAAGGTTTAACATGCAAGATAGTTCTCCTGCTACAACTCTCATAGCTACAGCTACCAAACTTGATCCTGATCAAGGTGCTGAGGTAGATGTAACTCACTACAGAGGAATGATTGGCTCTTTATTGTATCTCACTGTAAGTAGACCAGATATCATGTTTGCAACCTGTCTGTGTGCAAGATTTCAAGCAAAACCTAGAGAACCCCATCTGATTGCAGTCAAAAGAATTTTCAGATATCTCAAAGGCACTTCTTCACTTGGCCTTTGGTATGCAAGGGAATCAGATTTTGGGTTGTGTGGTTATTCAGATGCTGATTTTGCAGGATGCAAAATAGACAGGAAAAGTACTTCAGGAAGCTGTCAGTTTTTGGGTGGAAGACTAGTTTCATGGTTCAGTAAAAAGCAAAAATCCATTTCCACTTCAACTGCAGAAGCTGAGTACATTGCTGCAGGAAGTTGTTGTGCTTAGATCATGTGGATGAGAAATCAGTTGTTAGATTATGGCCTATCATACTCAAAAATCCCTATTTATTGTGATAACCAAAGTGCTATTGCAATGACAGGAAATCCAGTTCAACATTCTCTTACTAAACACATCAGTATTCGATATCACTTCATAAGAGAACAAGTTCTGGAAGGAACAATTGAACTTCACTTTGTTCCTACTGATCAACAACTGGCTGATTTATTCACCAAGATACTACCTGAAGCTACTTTCAATAAATTGGTGAATGAACTTGGAATGATGAACTTTGAGAATTTCTGAGGAAAGCTACAGAGAGGAAATCCTGATAATTGTCAAATCCTGATGGTTATTCAGAAAGGTATGTTTTCTTTGATCAAATCCTGATAGGATGTTATCCTGACAGGAAGTCAACTGGTCAAATCCTGATGCTCAGATATTGAAGCTGGTATGAAAACCAGAGGTTCGATGATAATTTTTTTAGAAAATGGAAAGTTTGAGACATATTTTATATATGTTCTTGATGGAATTTCTGGAAACTAACAAGTGGAGGTTGTTCCTTGTAATGAGGACTTAAACTTTCATGTTTGGATCTAAGACATTTTCTTAGTGTAATCCATAAATAAATTGAGTTGAAATAGGTTGCTTGAAATGGGTTATGTGGGTTGGTTATTTTGAAATAACTTGTATCCCACATAGCATTGGTAATGAGAGGTTGGTGGGTTTATATAGAAACATGTGCAAGAGTAGTGTACAACTACTAAGGCATGTGGGTGTGCATGGTTTTAGTATGTGCCTCACGCGCACACACACACACACGCGCGCGCCGCCGCCGCCCGCCTCGCCTCGCCTCGCCCCGCCACATCACGACTCGACTCGACTCGGGTCGGGTCGGGTCGGGTCGGGTCGGGTCGAAGGGCGATTTGGGCGAATGTCTCGGCGTCTCGCGTACGCGAGGCGACCTGGGCGAGGAATTTTATTACCTGTTTATTTAATATTATTTATTGATTTAATTTAACAGTATCAGTATTTATTTATAACAGCTAAACGAACTGGATCAGGATTTATATTAAATCCTGATGGACCAGTTCTTGGATCAAATCCTGATGGCCTGGTCAGTACTTGGAGTGAAATCCTGATGACTACTGATCCTGATGGCCTGTGTTAGTATTTGGATCCTGATGATGGTCCAGTCCTGACAAAATCCTGATGGTCGATCAAGTACTGATGCCACTCATGACGGACAGCAAGTCCTGATGGCTTGGAGTACTGATGATGATCAAATCCTGATGGACCAGGAAATCCTGACTGAGCTGTTAAATCCTGATGACTACTGTTATGGTAATTAAATCAGAATAATTAGTATTAAATGTCATATCTTCAGTTACAATATTTGGTCTGTTTACGTTTTATTTTGTATTTTTATATAGATACAAAACATAACGTTTGACAGAGGAGACATATACGTAACTCTGAAAACCCTAGCAACTATCATCTTCTCTGTTTTCTCTCAACACAAACAGATTACATAGTTCTTGGGTGAAGTGAGGTGCTGTTCGCTGTTGATCATTGCCATTTCTGTGAGTGGATTGATCTGTGCTGTTTTATCCTGGGAGTGATATTGCTGCAACCCAACACAGCGTAAGTGGGGCAATAATCTCTTCAAGAACAGTCAAGACTTCTCGAAGGCTTGGCGACTCAGCTGTTTCTTTATCTTTCAGTATTTGTTAAAGCTCCTGAGAGATAAGTGTTCTTTCTTGTCTTGTTATTTTCAGACTCTGATTATACTTTTATTTCGACCTTTGTGTTTGTTTCGTTATTTGGTATTTTTGCCTGTTCTTGTTAATACAAAATATATATAACTGCCCTATTGTTGCTGTGTAGTTGTAATTATACCCAACAATCTTGAAGAGATTATTTTCTGTGTTATATATTGTTAATTAACAAGATGGTTAACGGAACTGTAACTCCCGATGGTGCTATTGCTTCTGGTTCTGGTGTTACTGTACCCACCATAGATTGGACCACGTACCGTTTCCCACAGCCTATTGATTTGTCAGGAATGCCTGATAAATTCGGTGGGGGTGTTGGTTTTTCTCGTTGGCAGAAAAAGATGAAACTGTGGTTAACGGTAAAGGGTCTATGGCCGGTGGTGCAATATGAGAAACTGGTTAGTGATCAGGAAAAGGCTGAAACTCTTAAGGCTTATGCCATGTGGGAGGAAAAAGATGGGGTGGCTAGGGCTGCTATACTGGCAGCTTTGGCGAACACTCTATTTGATGTTTATTCATCTGATTCTTTCACTGCTAAGCTCTTATGGGAGAAGCTGGACCAGACACACAATACTGACTCGCAAGGGTTGGAAAAGTATTCTGTGGCTAGGTTTCTTGATTTTAAACTGGTGGATACAAAATCCATGACCGAGCAGGCACATGAGTTTGAGATGTTGGTGCATGCTTTGAAGGAGTCCGGAATGGACCTTCCTGAAAAGTTTCAGGTTATGGCTGTGATTGAAAAGCTCCCTAAGTCTTGGGAAGAGTTTGCTCTCTCCCTGAAAAGACAGAAAGGATAGATCACTTGGACAAACCTGATGTTGGACATCTCTGTGCAGGAACAACACAAGTCCAAACAGGGACATGTGATGCCTGCTGAACATGGGAGTTCGAAGGTTAATGTAGTGACTGTTGGACAGAAAAGAAAGGATGTCACTAAGAAGGATAACACTAAACCTGAAAATGACAAGAACAAGGCTAAGAAATCAAAGACAAACAAACCATGTTGGTCTTGTGGACAGGTTGGTCATTGGAGCAAGGACTGTCCTACAAAGAAAGCAAAGAAAACTGTTGTGGTAGCACAAGCTAATACTGTGCTTGCAACCACTGATGGGCCTAAGGTTAACATGGTTGTTGGTGAGGTTGTTGCCTCTGGAACCAATGACGGGTATGTTAACTACAACCCTGTACTTCTTTCCACTTATCTGTCACATGAATGGTTGATTGATACTGGAGCTAATGTACATATTTGTACTGATATTAGTTTATTTGTATCTTATCAACAGAGTCATGGAGTGACAGTGACGATGGGGAATGCTAGTGCTGCTCAAGTTCTTGGAATAGGAAACGTGGACCTGAAGTTTGCTTCTGGGAGTGTTCTATCCCTCACTAGAGTGCACCATGTTCCTAATATTCGTAGAAATATTATAAGTGGAAGTTGTTTAGTTAAAAATGGTTTTGAACTTTCTTTGAAATGTAATAAAGTAGTTATTACACATACTGGTACATTCTTTGGCAAAGGTTATTTGTCTGATGGTTTATTTTTAATAAATGTTGAGCCTGTTTTGGGCAATTTTATTAATGATAGTGTCGCACCTTCTGTTAATTGTGTTGAATCATCTGATTTATGGCATGCTAGACTTGGTCATTTAAATTTTGGTGCTCTAAAGAATATGATGAGCTTAGAGTTGATTCCAAAATATGCTATTGAAAAGAAATCTAAATGTCAAGTATGTGTGACTGCTAAACAAACTAGGAAACCCTTTCATAATATTGTTAGGGATTCAGGAGTATTAGATTTAGTACACACAGACATATGTGAATTTGGTGGCATGTTGACTAAAGATAGTAAACGATATTTCATTACCTTTATAGATGATTGTAGTAGATATTGTTATGTTTATTTACTTAGACATAAGGATGAAGCACTAGGAAAATTCATTATGTTCAAAACTGAAGCTGAAACACAAACTGGTAAAGTACTTAAACGTTTGAGATCTGATAGAGGTGGTGAGTATACTAGTACCTTGTTTAATGAATTTTGTGCAAGCAATGGTATAGTTCATGAGGTAACTCCACCATACACACCTGAGTCTAATGGGGTAGCTGAACGAAAGAACAGAACTTTTAAAGATATGATTAACAGCATGCTTATTAATTCTGGGTTGCCTAAGTACATGTGGGGAGAAGCTTTGAATACGGCTTGCCATATTCTGAATAGAGTTCCTCTGAAACATATGGACAAGACACCTTATGAATTATGGAAAAGTAGGAAGACAAGTTTGAAGTATCTTCGTGTGTGGGGGTGCCTTGCAAAGGTGCTTGTCCCTGAACACAAGAGAAAGAAACTAGGTCCTAAAACTGTTGATTGCATCTTTCTGGGCTATATAGAAACCACTACGGCTATGAGATTTTTAGTGCTAAAATCTGACATAGACGGTATAGTGGCAAACACTATAGTTGAGTTTCGTGATGCAACATTCTTTGAGGATGTGTTCCCTATGAAGACTGGCATACCTCATGATATTTCTAATGATGATCCTACTCACACATCGAGTTCTATTCCTGATCATGTGGAAAAGATGACAAATGTGGGGGCAGATCCTGACAGTAGTTCTACTCCTGATGAAGTAGATGAACCTAGAAGGAGTAAGCGTGCAAAGGTAGTCAAGGACTTTGGAAGTGATTTTGTCACTTACAATGTCGAGGATGAACCTTTGACTTTCCGACAGGCCATGGATTCTTCGGAGTCAAGGCATTGGAAAGGTGCTGTAAAGAGTGAGATCGACTCTATTGTTTCTAACGGAACATGGGAGTTGGTTGACCTACCTCCTGGGTGTACTACTATAGGATGTAAATGGATCTTCAAAAGGAAGATGAATCCTGATGGCTCAATAGATAAGTATAAGGCTAGGCTGGTAGCTAAGGGCTTTAGGCAAAAGGAAGGCATTGATTACTTTGACACATACTCTCCTGTTTCAAGGATGACAACAATCTGAATGCTTACAGCATTGGCTTCTGTACATGGTCTTATCATCCATCAAATGGATGTAAAGACAGTTTTTCTTCATGGTGATCTTGAAGAAGAGATTTATATGGATCAGCCTGAGGGATTTGTTGCTTCTGGTAACGAGAGGAAAGTATGTAAGTTAATCAAGTCTATATATGGCTTAAGACAAGCTCCTAGAGACTGGCATAAGAAGTTTGATGATACTGTTTTAGAATCAGAATTTGTAGTTAATGAAAGTGACAAGTGTGTCTACTATATGGTTAAAGGAAATGAATATATTATCGTGTGCCTATATGTGGATGATATATTATTGTTTGGAATCAATATTGAGATTATTAACGAGACAAAAAGTTTCTTGAAAAGGCACTTTGAAATGAAGGATATGGGTGAGGCTAGTGTGATTCTTGGGGTCAAGTTGACACAGTCAACTGATGGAATAACATTGTCACAATCTCATTATATAGAGAAATCTATACTTGAGAAGTATGGTTATTCAAATTGTAGAATCGCTAGTACACCGTACGATCCTAAAGTTGCCCTAGTCAAGAATAGTTCGGGAATTCCCGTGTCTCAGTTAAGGTATTCTCAGATTATTGGGAGTTTGCAATATCTTGCTAATGTGACTAGACCAGATATTTCTTATTCCGTGTCTAAGTTAGCTAGATATACAAGCTGTCCGAACAAGACTCATTGGGAGGCACTGGATAGAGTTCTTAGATATCTTAAGGGAACTATTTCCCTTGGTTTGCATTATCGAAGATTCCCTGGAGTACTCGAGGGATATAGTGATGCAAGTTGGATAGCTAAGAAATCTGGTACCAATGGAGTGACTGGATATTTGTTTACCCTAGCAGGTGGAGCAATATCCTGGAAGTCTACTAGACAGACTTTGATAACTCGGTCTACTTTTGAGGCTGAGTTGTGTGCACTAGATGCCACGGGGACGGAGGCTGAATGGTTGCATGGACTTATGTCAGTGTTACCTGTAGTAAGCAGACCGCTTCCAGCCATTGCTGTTCATTGTGATAGCCGTACAACTATCGACAAGATCAGTAGTGAAAAGTATAATGCTAAAACAAAGAGACACATCCAAGTTAGACTTAAGTCTATAAGGGGTCTAGTGTCTGAGAGGATTATTGCTGCAGAGTTCATTGGAACTCAGGAGAATATAGTTGATCCTTTGACTAAAGGACTTGAGCATGCAGTAGTCCTTAAGTCTAGATTGGGGATGGGACTGATAGCCCATAATGATTCATCAGCAGCGGGAACCCAATACACCTGAGAGGAGATCCCTTGAAGTGTATTCAATGTGGTAATAACAAGCTGTGAGGGTGAGTTGGTAGTACCTTTACTATATATCTTGATACGCACGTATCTGAGTTTATCCCCTGTAAACCTAAAAGGTACTGTTACTGCCAGTATAGCAAGAGTTAGTTTGAACTCTGAATGGGGTCAAGTCATTTGACGAGATGATCGCAGTACATCTCTGGAGATGCCCAGCTAAGCAAATGTAATTGTGTGGTCGCAATTAGAGGAAAGGGTTATTCCTTGAAGCATTCGACGAACAGGATCGAGACAGGACCATTAACGTCTCAAAGCCGTAGATCAGCACCATAGCCTTTGATTTGTCGTCGTCTATGGAGTGTGGTTACACCAAACGGATAAAGATTCAAGGTGAAACATTCCATCTAGATCCGGTAGCCATCGAAGTAGAGGACTTAGGAGGGTTCAAACCCGGAAGGGTACCGACTCTGAAAAACAAGTCATGATAAGGACCGATATGCATTTCTGTATGGATTTGTGGGGGATTGTCAGAAAATGGAAAGTTTGAGACATATTTTATATATGTTCTTGATGGAATTTCTGGAAACTAACAAGTGGAGGCTGTTCCTTGTAATGAGGACTTAAACTTTCATGTTTGGATCTAAGACATTTTCTTAGTGTAATCCATAAATAAATTGAGTTGAAATAGGTTGCTTGAAATGGGTTATGTGGGTTGGTTATTTTGAAATAACTTGTATCCCACATAGATTGGTAATGAGAGGTTGGTGGGTTTATATAGAAACATGTGCAAGAGTAGTGTACAACTACTAAGGCATGTGGGTGTGCATGGTTTTAGTATGTGCCTCACGCGCACACACACACACGCGCGCGCCGCCGCCGCCCGCCTCGCCTCGCCTCGCCCCGCCACGTCACGACTCGACTCGGGTCGGGTCGGGTCGAAGGGCGATTTGGGCGAATGTCTCGGCGTCTCGCGTACGCGAGGCGACCTGGGCGAGGAATTTTATTACCTGTTTATTTAATATTATTTATTGATTTAATTTAACAGTATCAGTATTTATTTATAACAGCTAAACGAACTGGACCAGTTCTTGGATCAAATCTTGATGGCCTGGTCAGTACTTGGAGTGAAATCCTGATGACTACTGATCCTGATGGCCTGTGTCAGTATTTGGATCCTGATGATGGTCCAGTCCTGACGAAATCCTGATGGTCGATCAAGTACTGATGCCACTCCTGACGGACAACAAGTCCTGATGGCTTGGAGTACTGATGATGATCAAATCCTGATGGACCAGGAAATCCTGACTGAACTGTTAAATCCTGATGACTACTGTTATGGTAATTAAATCAGAATAATTAGTATTAAATGTCATATCTTCAGTTACAATATTTGGTCTGTTTACGTTTTATTTTGTATTTTTATATAGATACAAAACATAACGTTTGACAGAGGAGACATATACGTAACTCTTAAAACCCTAGCAACTATCATCTTCTCTGTTTTCTCTCAACACAAACAGATTACATAGTTCTTGGGTGAAGTGAGGTGTTGTTCGCTGTTGATCATTGCCATTTCTGTGAGTGGATTGATCTGTGTTGTTTTATCCTGGGAGTGATATTGCTGCAACCCAACACAGCGTAAGTGGGGCAATAATCTCTTCAAGAACAGTCAAGACTTCTCGAAGGCTTGGAGACTCAGCTGTTTCTTTATCTTTCAGTATTTGTTAAAGCTCCTGAGAGATAAGTGTTCTTTCTTGTCTTGTTATTTTCAGACTCTGATTATACTTTTATTTCGACCTTTGTGTTTGTTTCGTTATTTGGTATTTTTGCATGTTCTTGTTAATACAAAATATATATAACTGCCCTATTGTTGCTGTGTAGTTGTAATTATACCCAACAAATTTGTCATCAACACTTCTGGTAAACTCTGGAAAATAAGATTTTTACTTAGTCTTTGATTAAGTTTTCAGTCTTAATTCTCAATTTCAATTATATTTTTATCAGAGTTTTCTATTCGTCATTTTATATGTCAAATATCAGTGTTACTAACAAATTGTGCAGGAAAAGTAAGAAGGACAAGAACAATTGAGCAAATTGATATTTTTCATTAAATCTTGAAGATTCTTTACAAATGAAAATGGAAATTACATATTCTTTTCCTAGTCTACTTTTCTTCTCAGGAACACGTGCCGTGCAAATAAGCATGAACACTCCTGATGGATCATAACCAGGCTTTGATCCATCTAGGGCTTCTCTTGTTCCATCTCTTGCCATATTATATCGAGCCCAGCATCAGGTATGTTGTTTTGTTGTTGGTTGGCAGCCATTGAAAAACAAAGAAGGTGAAAGGTTTTGTAAGTTTTTCTCTGGAGAGGGTTTGTGTTTTAATAGATATATGATGTTTATGCTTAACAGTTCTATTTTATAGAGAATGTGTGTTAAGGATGCAGGTCATTTTTGTTTATCGAGGCGACTGTTCAGTTTCTCATAATTACTTTGCCTCGGTAATTGGTAAGAATGGTTACATGGGTATTATGCTATTTGTTCTGTAATCATTTTTCTTAAAAAAACAGCATTTATCAGGATTGTCAAAATAAATTTTGTTTTCATAAATAAAATTTTATTTTACTTCATATTAATTTTTTTTTTTTTTTGTGTTTTTCAATCCTGATAAGGCAAATGGTTTCATAGGAAATGCTTTTATTCCTGATGAGGTTAGGTTTTTCTTACAGAGGAAAATGCCTACTTGTTATGGTTTAATTTCTAATGCTATGGGGCAAGGCCAATCACACCTTGTTCCTAACCCAAGCATTCATCCTAAACAGTCTAAACAGTCAACTGCCACCTCTAATGTCTCTCAAAAGACTTTAGTTGTAAAAGCAAAGAAGTCAGCTAGAACTGATGTGTCAGGAAGGCAATCAGGTTCAAAGGACTTTACCTCTACACCTATCACTAAAAAGAAGTTACAAGGGGGTGTACAAGGGCTCCTGGTCAAGAAAGCTGCAATGGGAGGTAAGGCTGTTTCTGTTAAAAGAAAGTTAGTGCTCAGGGATGAGACTGACTCAGAGGATGATTTACCTATATCCTCTGTGATGAATGTGAATAAGGAAGTTGCTGATACTGCTACTGCAGCTGTGGTTCCATTGTCTACACCACAGAAGAAAAGGAAGTTATCAAAAAGCAGGTATCATATTCCTTTAGAAAAGAAGCAGGATACTGATGTACAGGACACTTCTATTCTGAATGAGCAATCAGTTTCTACTGCTCAAGCAAATCCTGATGTTAGTATTCCTGATGCTGCACCAAGTCAAGTGGTTAATATTTCAGACTCTCCAGCACAGGATTCTCCAACAAAAAGACATGTTGATATTTCATGGGAGAAGTATGGTGCTGCTGCTTCCAATCTTGGGATAAAACATCCAATGGAAAAGCTAAGGAGGCAGAAGAGTTAGTCTATCAGAGACAGAAGAAACTGAAAGGATCAAGCCCACAAGAACCTGAACCTCAAAGTGGTTCAGCAGCTCTTTCTGATGATCCAGCCACACAAGAACCACTTAATCAAAGTTTGAGTGAAGGCTTAGCTAGTGGAATGGTCCCACAAGAACCATTTTCTCAAAGGGAGAATGAAGACATCGACATTCCAGCTACACAAGAACCATCTTCTCAAAGTGAAGATGCAGGCCAAGCTACAGTTTCTGAGAAATTTCCTGACAATGCTCTGAAAGTGTTTTGTCCTAAATCCAATCATGTATGATGAGTTAGGAAGAACTTTCTTGTATTCTTATTTGATTTCGTTTATATTAATAAAAGACTTGTTTTGTTTTTATTACGGGCTTTATCTATTTAAAGTGTTTTTAAATAAGATGTTCCATAGTTTAGAGTAAAGCTTCTAGAATTATAATGAGATTGTAATAGTGAGATCTAGAAGATGATAACTCTAGACTTAAACAGTTCCTGATCATAGGATAACTAATCGGAAGTTAGTGAATCCGCAAAGATTGGTACATACTATGCTTGCTCCCTTCAGGAGGATGTCTGTTCTCATAGGCATTTGTGTGGTGACACTATAGCTAGTATGTAGGTGCTTATTAGGGAATAAGTTCACTGAACATGACTCGAGTAGTTGGACAACTAATGGAGATTACTCACGTGTCGATAGTTGTTCACTGAGTGATAGTTGTACAAGTGTCCTTAGACTTGAGATCGTTAAAGTTATCTTGTATATAATGAACTGTGCTTTGGTTTAGTCCTTAGTCTCAAGGACATCCATTAGGTCTATTCTGGGCATAGGGATTTGTGTATGGAGATAGTTAACGTCAATAGAGGATCTACCCCTTCCAGTATAGGAAGTGAATATCCTATGTTATTCTTAGTATGCGAGTTCTGGAATCTCTGGCCAGAGTGAATGAAATTAGAAAGGAGTTTCTAATTTGCATTAATATGAACTTTGCATTATGAATAAGAAATCATATGATTAAATCTGATAGGCTTGACACGAGTTCCGTGCCTTGTATTTAATCGGGATATTGTAGGGTAGAAGGAATTGATTGTACTGTAACTAGTCACTGACAGGTTCTTGGTATTCTAAGCAGTGAATTCATATTATCCGGATAGTCGCGATATGTTGAGAAGCATCACTCACGATGTAGAATAAATATAATTAATCAGTTAATTATATTTAATGAATTTTAGAATTCATATAAATAATAAATAAAAAGTTTATTATTATTTATTTCTACTACCGGCTTAATATTGAACCTACAGGGTCACACCATAAAAAGATTAATTTATTGATGAAGGTATTTTGAGAGAGAATAATAATAATGATTAAAATAGTTTTAATTATTATTTAAACATTTTATAAGAGAAAGTGAGGGATTTATATATTAATATATATTGATATATTAAATATATTAACCCTACTTGAGCCCTATATAAAGGATGAGATGAGATGAGTTAGATACACTTTTGTTTTTGTGAAAAACCTAGTTGCCTCTTCTTCTTCTTCATCTCTCTCTCTCTCTCTCAAAAGAAAAAGGAAAACCTCCATTTTTATAAAGCTTCAAGTTTTATAAAAAGCTTCATCGAAGAATTATTCTTGGTGGATACCGGTAGAGGGCTTCACACTCTGAGAAGCTACTGCTAACGATCATCTCGATTCAAAGCTTCGATTTTTCAAGGTAAGATTTTGATTCCACATCATTTTACAGTTTTCTATATGTGCGATATATGGATTTTACGAAATAAAATGTTATTTCATGCTTCCGCTCATCCTTATATTCCTTCAATGGTATCAGAGCAAGGTTGTTGCATATAGAGAATCATGTGAAAATTTTAGATTTTTTGATGCATGTATGGATTTATTATGATTTTTGCAAGTATATTTAGATTTAATTATGAATTAATTCGAAATATGATTTGCATGAGATTTTGACCATTGATCTGGGTTCTACAAGTGTTGTGGATCATCTAGGTATTTTTTTCATAATTTTGTGATGTGTAGATTATTTGATATGAATTTTTTAAAATTGTTTTAATTAAAATTCATAAAATAATTATGCATGTTGAAGTATATGAATTAAAATTTGCACAAGGACCCCATAGATACTTGCTTATTTTTGCTTTTGTTTGATTTCAGAAATCATATTATTTTGATTTTTTATTAATTTATTAATTAATTGTTAATTAATTTATTAATATTAAAATGAAATAATAATAACAATAAATGCATTAATGGCTAGGCAGTTTTTTTTTTGTGTGTTTTAAATGCTTTATAGCATAGAAATGTTGTACCTTACTTAGCATTAAATAAAAAAATGTTTTTTTTTATTAATTGTGTTTTTTTAGTGTAATAAAAGCTAGAGGAGTTACAATAATATAAATTTAAAAAAAAAAAAACTGCTGCTGGCCGCGCGCGCGTGGCGCGCACTCGCTGGGAAGGGTGTAACGCATTCCGGGAATGCGTTACAGACCTTGTAACGCATGGGAATGCGTTACAGACCTTGTAACGCATGGGCATCATTCGTTACACAATTAATAGCTTTTAATTGTTGTAACGCATGAGCGTCATGCGTTACAGCCCCTCTATCCACATTAAATTTGATTTTTTGGGAGTTTGGTAACTCCGTTTTGGGCGTGCAATATACCGTTGGATTCGTTTTTCCGAGACGGATCTAATGGAGTGGTCAAATATTTTTTATATAAAAGTTTGGAACTGTTTATATTCCCGGATGTGTTTTAAAGCATGTATTAATTGTTTTAATTGCTTTTAAATACTATAATAAATCCATACATCATTATATCATTGTATGACATGATATTACTTGCATGCTTACTTGTTTATTTATTTTTATATATGAGATATATGCCTAGATTTACCATGCGATGATAGATTTAGGTGAACTTAAATCAATATAAGGCGTGCTCTAGAAAATCTAGAATAGGAATCGTTTCTTGCCTTAACAATAATATTATGAGTACAACCATGAGATTCTTATGTTTATGAAACATAGAGTGAAATACTCTTTTGATGTTGAAAATGAAAATTTCTGTCTAGACCGTTGGGTTTTAAGCGGGACCGATGTGACCCCTCCAACACACTGGGAATTTTTCATTTAAATATCATAATTGTATTTTGTTCAAGAAAAAGAGAATCTCCTAGTAATATGATTATGGTTGTAACATAATATAATCCCTCTAAAATTAAATAATATCAAGTAGTAATTGGCCAATGACACAACGGGCTTGTGTCGGTCATAGCCTTCCAACATGGTAGAGAGTAGTTCTTATTTTTGAATCATTATCGTTTCGTGCTACAGCCGAGGGCTTTGATTTCGAGATAAGAAATACTTGTCTATTACATAGAGATGTGTACAATGAATTAGAATCTAATGGTCGTTACGTGCCACAGCCGTGGGCTATTGGAGACTGATTCAATTGTACGAAATGTTGGGTTAGACTTGACTTAGAATATTGAGTTTGTCGTGCTACAGCCGTGACTCAATTATTCAAGAGGCTAAAGTTTTATTAGGGAATAACATGAGATGTAATTGACAAGAGTTGTCTGCCTACTGAACATCACATGGCGTTTCGTGCCACAGCCGAGGTTGTGTGATGGAATGTAGGATCCCTAAACCCACTAGCATTATGAATGCTTAATTTTTCCACTTAGGGGGTTGTATAAATTAGATAAACTAGTGGGAGCCACTTATGAATAAAGACCCGATTCATATAGTGTTTTAAAATGAAATTGAATATTTGCTAAGTGTTGTTATGTGTTTATCATTTACAGATTTACTATATACATTATGTCTTCCGCACTATCACTCCGGAGCATACTGGATGCTCACAAATTGACTGGTCCCAATTTTGCTGACTGGCTTCGAAACCTGAAAATTGTTCTCAGGGTTGAGAAGCTGGAATATGTGCTTAACTCACCTAAGCCTACTGAACCTGCTGATGATGCACATGATGATGAACATGTTGTGTATCGTAAGTGGATAGATGATGCAAATGTTGCTCAATGTATCATGCTAGCTTCCATGAACGTTGAGCTACAGAAGCAGCATGAGCATATGGATGCTCACACTATCCTAACACATCTACAAGAGTTGTATGATGTGGCAGGGAGGACAGCTCGATATGAGATATCGAAGGAGCTGTTCCGTTGTAGGATGTCTGAGGGAACATCTGTGAATGACCATGTACTTAAGATGATCAATTTGATTGAACGTCTTGGACAACTTGGTTTTGTCATGGATGGGGAGCTAAACCAAGACTTGGTCTTGCAATCGCTCCCAGATTCGTTTTCGCAGTTTGTTGTGAACTTTCACATGAATAAGCTGGACGTCAGCCTGGCTGAACTCCACAACATGTTGAAGACTGCGGAATCGAATTTTCCCTCTAAGAAGAGTTCTGTTCTTCTAATTGGTGAAGGTTCCAATCCTAAGAAAAGGAAGAAGAACCCTCCCAAGAAGAAGAAAGTAGGTGAGAAAAAGCCGGTTCCACCAAAAGCTGAAGACCCCAAGAGCAAAGTTGTTTGCTTCCACTGTAACAAGGTGGGGCACTGGAAGAGGAACTGCAAGGCTTACCTTGCAGAGTTGAAAAAGAAGAAGGGTAGTGAGACTGCCGCTTCTGGTTCAGGTATGTTCATGATTGAAGTGAATATGTCATTAAATCAAATTTCTACTTGGGTATTAGATACCGCCTGTGGTTCTCACATTTGCAATTCGTTGCAGGGACTAAGGAGAAGTAGGACTCTTGAGGAAGAGGAAGTGATTCTACGGATGGGAAATGGAGCAAGAGTTGCTGCTGAAGCTGTAGGATCATTTGATTTACATATACCTACGGGCAAGACTATTGTTTTAAATAATTGTTATTTTGTTCCCTCGATTGTGAGGAATATTATTTCTATTCCCATGTTAGACTTGGCTGGATTTTCGTTTGTTATTCAGAATAATAAATGTTCAATTCTTAGAGATAATGTTCTTTATGGTAGTGGTATTTTAAATAATGGTCTGTATGTATGTGACGTAGAGCATAATTTACTACAAATTGAACGTACTAATAAAAGGAAAAGGGATGATGAAAATCTCACCTATTTGTGGCACTGCAGACTTGGTCATATTAGTGAAAATAGACTTCGGACATTGCATAAGGAAGGGTTACTTGACCCCTTTGATTTTGAATCATATCCTACATGCGAGTCTTGTCTATTGGGTAAAATGACCAAATCTCCATTTAGTGGACATGGAGAGAGGGCTGCAGATTTGCTAGGATTGGTACACACAGATGTATGTGGACCGATGTCTACGCAAGCCATGGGTGGATTTTCGTACTTCATTACTTTCACAGATGATCGATCTAGATTCGGATATGTGTATTTGATGAAACAGAAGTCTGAAGCCTTTGAAAAGTTCAAAGAATATAAGAATGAAGTGGAGAAACAAACCAAACATAGTATTAAAACTCTTCGATCAGATCGAGGTGGTGAATACTTGAGTGGAGAGTTTCTAGATTATCTCAAAGAAAATGGTATAGTCTCTCAGTGGACTCCTCCATATACTCCACAGTTGAATGGGGTATCTGAAAGGAGAAATCGAACTTTGTTAGACATGGTTCGATCCATGATGAGCTATGCAGATCTTCCAGTATCACTTTGGGGTTATGCATTGGAAACCTCAGCATATTTACTGAATAAGGTGCCTTCCAAATCTGTTCCTCAAACTCCATATGAGATATGGAAAGAAAGGAAACCGAGTCTTAAACACGTTAAGATTTGGGGATGTCCAGCTTATGTCAAGAAAGTCGACCCTGATAAGCTGGAATCTCGATCCGTAAAATGTAGGTTTGTGGGATATCCTAAAGAGACTTTAGGGTATTACTTTTACACCGATCATAGGGTGTTTGTCTCCAGACATGCTACCTTCTTGGAAAAACAGTTTATCCTTGAAGGAAACAGTGGGAGCAAAATTGAACTTGATGAAGTTCAAGAAGCACAAACTACTACGGTTCAAGAGGAAGTACCTATTCAGAAAGAACAACCTTCTGTGGAACAGCCCATTCGTAGGTCAGAGAGAGTGTCTCGCCAACCTGAGAGGTATTATGGCCTTGTCATTGAGAATGACAATGAGTTGTCAATCATTGATGATGACGACCCTATGACCTATAATGAGGCTATGAGTAGTATTGACTCAGAGAAATGGCAGAGTGCCATGAAATCCGAAATGGAATCTATGTATACCAACCAAGTTTGGACTTTGGTTGAAGCACCTAAAGATGTGAAGCCTATTGGGTGCAAATGGGTATACAAGAGAAAGATTGGAGCAGATGGCCAGGTGGAGACCTATAAGGCCAGGCTCGTGGCAAAAGGATTCAGACAAAGGCAAGGGATTGACTTTGATGAAACTTTTTCGCCTGTAGCCCTGTTAAAATCAATTCGGATTTTGCTTGCGATTGCTGCTTACTACGACTATGAGATCTGGCAAATGGACGTGAAAACGGCCTTCCTCAATGGGAAACTTGAAGAGGAAGTGTATATGACACAGCCAGAGGGTTTTGTTTCCAAAGGGAATGAACACCTAGTGTGTAAGTTGCTACGAACCATATATGGGTTAAAGCAAGCTTCTCGTAGATGGAACATTCGTTTTGATGAGACAATCAAAGAGTTTGGTTTTATCAAAAACATAGATGAACCATGTGTCTACAAGAAGGTTAATGGGAGCGCGGTAACATTTCTTGTATTGTATGTGGATGACATACTTCTTATAGGAAATGATATACCGATGCTACAATCAGTCAAAGTGTGGCTATCAAAGAACTTCACTATGAAGGACATGGGAGAAGCATCCTACATTCTCGGTATGAAGATCTATAGAGATAGATCTAGAAGAATGATAGGTCTTACCCAGGGTACATACATCGAGAAAGTGCTTAAAAGGTTCAGCATGGAAAACTCCAAGAGAGGTCTCATACCAATGAGCCATGGAGTATCCCTTTCCAAGAAGATGTCTCCTAAGACACCTGAAGAAAGGGAGCGTATGAGTAAGATTCCTTATGCTTCGGCAATAGGATCTATCATGTACGCGATGTTATGTACTAGGCCTGATGTTGCTCATTCAATTAGTGTGACGAGCAGATATCAGTCCAATCCAGGTGAAGACCACTGGAAAGCAGTGAAGAACATCCTTAAGTATTTGCGAAGGACTAAGGATATTTTTCTTGTTTTTGGTGGATCTGAGTTGAAAATAGAGGGTTATACTGACTCTAGTTTTCAATCAGAAAGTGATGATAGCACATCCATGTCAGGGTACGTGTTTACTCTGAATGGTGGAGCGATTAGTTGGAAGAGTTCCAAACAGTCTACAACAGCTGACTCCACAGCGGAAGCAGAGTATATAGCTGCAAGTGAGGCTGCAAAAGAAGCCGTTTGGATGAGGAAATTTGTTTCTGAGTTGGGAGTTGTTCCTAGCATTGAGGAGCCTATTGTGATGTATTGTGATAACAACGCAGCAATAGCACAAGCCAAGGAACCTAGGTCTCATAAAAATTCCAAACATGTTTTGCGGCGCTTTCATTTGATTAGGGAAATCATTGAAAGAGGAGATGTCAAGATTGAGAGAGTTGACACACATAACAACGTAGCAGACCCACTCACAAAGTCATTGTCTCAGATTCACTTTGATCGTCATAAAGAGAAGATGGGTATTAGATACCAGGGTGATTGGCTTTAGTGCAAGTGGGAGATTGAAAGTGTTTTGTCCTAAATCCAATCATGTATGATGAGTTAGGAAGAACTTTCTTGTATTCTTATTTGATTTCGTTTATATTAATAAAAGACTTGTTTTGTTTTTATTACGGGCTTTATCTATTTAAAGTGTTTTTAAATAAGATGTTCCATAGTTTAGAGTAAAGCTTCTAGAATTATAATGAGATTGTAATAGTGAGATCTAGAAGATGATAACTCTAGACTTAAACAGTTCCTGATCATAGGATAACTAATCGGAAGTTAGTGAATCCGCAAAGATTGGTACATACTATGCTTGCTCCCTTCAGGAGGATGTCTGTTCTCATAGGCATTTGTGTGGTGACACTATAGCTAGTATGTAGGTGCTTATTAGGGAATAAGTTCACTGAACATGACTCGAGTAGTTGGACAACTAATGGAGATTACTCATGTGTCGATAGTTGTTCACTGAGTGATAGTTGTACAAGTGTCCTTAGACTTGAGATCGTTAAAGTTATCTTGTATATAATGAACTGTGCTTTGGTTTAGTCCTTAGTCTCAAGGACATCCATTAGGTCTATTCTGGGCATAGGGATTTGTGTATGGAGATAGTTAACGTCAATAGAGGATCTACCCCTTCCAGTACAGGAAGTGAATATCCTATGTTATTCTTAGTATGCGAGTTCTGGAATCTCTGGCCAGAGTGAATGAAATTAGAAAGGAGTTTCTAATTTGCATTAATATGAACTTTGCATTATGAATAAGAAATCATATGATTAAATCTGATAGGCTTGACACGAGTTCCGTGCCTTGTATTTAATCGGGATATTGTAGGGTAGAAGGAATTGATTGTACTGTAACTAGTCACTGACAGGTTCTTGGTATTCTAAGCAGTGAATTCATATTATCCGGATAGTCGCGATATGTTGAGAAGCATCACTCACGATGTAGAATAAATATAATTAATCAGTTAATTATATTTAATGAATTTTAGAATTCATATAAATAATAAATAAAAAGTTTATTATTATTTATTTCTACTACCGGCTTAATATTGAACCTACAGGGTCACACCATAAAAAGATTAATTTATTGATGAAGGTATTTTGAGAGAGAATAATAATAATGATTAAAATAGTTTTAATTATTATTTAAACATTTTATAAGAGAAAGTGAGGGATTTATATATTAATATATATTGATATATTAAATATATTAACCCTACTTGAGCCCTATATAAAGGATGAGATGAGATGAGTTAGATACACTTTTGTTTTTGTGAAAAACCTAGTTGCCTCTTCTTCTTCTTCATCTCTCTCTCTCTCTCTCAAAAGAAAAAGGAAAACCTCCATTTTTATAAAGCTTCAAGTTTTATAAAAAGCTTCATCGAAGAATTATTCTTGGTGGATACCGGTAGAGGGCTTCACACTCTGAGAAGCTACTGCTAACGATCATCTCGATTCAAAGCTTCGATTTTTCAAGGTAAGATTTTGATTCCACATCATTTTACAGTTTTCTATATGTGCGATATATGGATTTTACGAAATAAAATGTTATTTCATGCTTCCGCTCATCCTTATATTCCTTCATGCTCAAGGGATTTCTGGTGCAGATGAAGTTCAAAGATTGGTCGAGGACACTGTCAATGAGGGAAGCACACAAGAACCTTTGACTCAAAGTGTTGAAGAAGCTTCTAAACCTTAAGCTCCACAAGAACCATTGGTAGCAAATACTGATGCAAGCATATCAAATCCTGATGGTGTTCATCCTGACGCTAGTGGTGCTCCTGATGTTGAACCTATCCTGATACAGCCACTTCGTTCAAGACCAATGGATCATCCTATCACAGATTCACAGGATAAAATGAAAGGTATAGCTATTCTTGATCTTGATGATACTCATAGTACTGATGATGATGACTCTGATGATAGTGATGATGATGAGAATCGAAAAGAGAAGGAACAACTTGCTACAGCACTCAAAATTAGTCTTGGAACTAATTTTGGTTCATCAAGTACATATATGGCTGGCAAAGCTTCCACTGGGAAAGATCAGAGACAAGATTTTTCTATTCCTTCCTTTAATCCTGCTGAGGCACTTAGACAGAATGAATGGAACAATTCATGGCACAGATCTGCTGAATCTGTAAGTTATTCTTCTGCTTTGGAACATGCCTATGATGCAGTGAAATCTATAGAGAATCAAGACTTGAAGAATCATATGAAGGCTACAACTTTGTTATCCAAAAGTCTAAAAAGTGAGATTGATTCTATCAAGAACTCAACTGAGTTGGTGAGGAATGATATTTCTCAAAATTTTACAAAGGTGCCTACTGCTTTTCAGCTAAGGGTAGTAGAATCCCAAGTGAAATCTGTTATTTCTGAACAAACCTCTATCAACAGAAGGATTGATTCTCTGGATACCAAGGTAACTGACATTCAAGCCTCTCTTTCCTTAATTTTGAATTTATTGTCAAATCCTGATGTCAAAAAGGGGGAGAAGGTTAGTCGGACAAAATGCACACCTGATCTAGTATTAAGGAATAATGATGATGATACTGGAGATGATGGTAGTGACAAAGTGATACAAGGAGAAACCTCTGATGCTGCTGTCACGAAGTCTACAATTCAAAACTTCACAAAGTCAAACAACGCAGTCAACTCATGTTTCTGATTCTGGAGTTAAGACAGTAAGAACATTGATGCAATCTCAGATCCTGACGGAAGAACAAATCCTAACACCTGGTCATGGACATACTCTTGCTACAATTCCTGAAGGTGATGAAGATGTGATTATTGATAATCCTGAAGATGCATCAAATTTATTCCAGAAGTTTTCTACAAAAGATGGCAGAATTGTTACTCTATATCACACTGATAAAAGAGTTCAACAATTATATGCAAGAAAAGCACTCTCTACAGCAAGTGAAGAATATCCTGATCTCTCACATGAAGAATTCTTAAGACAACAAAGAGAAATGATGGAAAGCTTTAATAACCCTGCTCCTGCTAGAGGTAGAGGAGGCAGAGGTAGGAGAGGAGCTAGAAGAAGTAGAAGAGCTTCTTCAACTCAAACAATACCTAGACAGACAAGGTCTCGAGGGTTAAGAATTGAAGAAATTCCTGAACCTATTCAAACTCTAGTAGTTCCTGATAGATCTACTTTTGGTGATGATGGAAATATTGAAGAAGAACCTGAATTGAGAAGAAAATCAAGAAAATCAACTCTCTGCAATACAAATCAAATTGAAGAATCTAATCCTGATGTTGTTCCTGATAATATTCAAGATCCTGATGATTCTTTAATTCTGCAAGAGATTGACTTGATAATTTTATCTACTGTGGTTGATTCTCACAACAAGGAAGTAGATGAAGAAGAAGAAGCCAGAAGAAGAGAAATTACAAGATCAACAAATAGAGATTTCAATCTCTATGTACAAAGGCTTAAACTCTCAAACAGAAGAGTGTGGAGGAACCCAAGCAGACAAGAATCTTCACTGGAAAGAAGCTATGCCTTTGAAAAGGAAAAGGATAAGAAGTGGAAACATATTAGCACATTAAGTTGTGATACACTTATCAATTTTCAGTCTGGAGGAATTATTACAAGCGCTTCAAGTGTTGTTGATTTATCTGGGATGGTTAGATCAAAAGCACTCTGGTTAAAGATGTTTTCAAATCTGAAGCAATTGACAAGTAATTCAAGAGGAGGTATTGGACACAGGGATGCTGAATATCTGAATATGTCATATGTTGATCCTTACTCCTTAACTAAAATTGGAGGTACTTTAACTTCTGAAAACCTGAACAATTTACTAGATGTTGATATAGTTATAGATTGTCATGATGGTTTTGACAAGAAAGAAAAGCTTCTGTACTTCATGAAAGATGGTAGTGTGAAGATTTTATCTATTCAAGATCTGCTGATGAAAACTACACAGGAACTGAAATATGTTCATTATCTTTTGAGATCGAAGAATCAAATATGCAAAGAATGGAGTGACATGATTTTGTCAACAATAAGAAGAAGACTGGATGGAAACTGTAATTTCAATGGTAATTATACTCCCATGTACTTAAATCAAAGAGGTCAGGATGTGGAAATGCAAAGGGGTACTGCTGTTAAAGAAATAAATTTTGGCATGACTCATCTTACTCTCAATCCTGATGGGAAGGAAATTACTTATCTTTTACTTGAAGAGCATAGTCTTCAGAGAAACTCCATATTGAATCTCAGAGCACCTATCTACCAGATTAATGAGGAAGATGAAGAACTCAGAAATCTTAAGGAAAGACTGATTCAAATTCTTGAAGAAAAAGAAGAAAATTTGTTATTCAACTTCTTGAAGATGAATCTGTTCTATCAAAGAATTTAAACAGATAAGTTGTTGCTGCAGATTCTGTACATTTTGTATATATGTTTTTGACATCATTGAATCTTAGGAATCTATACTTTATTTCACAAAGTATGAGATTGGGGGAGATTGTTAGTTCAGAATTCAATGATCGTCAGGAGCTAGACTCAACTGATCAGGATTGCTGACGTCATCAGGATTACATGGTCGTCAGGATTGAGATACATATCAGGACTGGGATCAGGATTGATCATCAGGACTGGAAGCTGATCAGGATTCCTACTTCGAGTTATATTTGGAGTCTAGTTAAACATGGAAGTTTATTCTGTCGGTTCCTGGTTTGTAGGATGTAGCTATCAATTATGGATAGGTTTCAATCTTTGTAATTGATTAGGACTTATCATTGATAGAGAAGCTGTGTAGTATATAAACACAGTTTTGGTTTCGATTTATGTACGTGAACATAATCGAATAGAAGCTCTTAAGAACATAGAATTTCTTGAGAGAGTTTTTGTAAGATAGCAGCTCTCAAGAACATCAGAATTTCTTGAGAGAGTTTGTAACAGTTTTATATCAGATTTAATAAAGCTGTTATCTTTCTTTCATATTTGTGATATATACATTAAGAAGTCGATTATCTTATACTATTGTATTCAACCCCCCTTCTACAATAGATTATTACTGGGCAACATATTCTAAATCATCAAGATTTACCCAATAAGTTTCATATAATTCAAGATTTTCTAGCTTCAAGCCCATTGAAGTTTGCTTTAACAGAACCTGCAAGTGTTTCTTTTAAGTCTGTAATGCAGGTGTGGAACTCAGTTACTTTTGACAAAGGGTATTCTGACACCATCTTGATGAGTTTTGAACATAATGGAATTACTCACTATGTGACTCCTGCAATTATGGAGGAAGCCTTGCATTTACCTGTTCTTGGTGATGCTATTCCTGCTAATATTTCAGACTCTACTCTTTTTGAGTTTGTTACAAAGTTGGGCTACAATGGTGAAGTAAAGAGATATGGCAATCTCTTTAGGACAAAGCTTAAGAAGGAATGGAATTTCTTCTTTGATATGATCAGCCGCTGTTTCCTGAATAAGACATCAGATTTTGATGCTCTTCCATCAGGATCTCTTAAAATTGGGTACTCTCTTATCCACTCTACAGTGTTTGATTATGGGTCGTTTATCTTAAAAGCTTTAAGTGATAGGAAATCAGATAAGTTAGGTTCTGTCTGTTTTCTTAGATTTTTACAGTTGATATTTAATCACTTGTGTCCTAATGTTGTTTTTGAGGATGATGTAATTCTACCTGTCTGTAGAATTACTGCGAATAATATTAAGTCCTTAGTCAACAGTGATAAGGCAAATAGTTTCATAGGAAATGCTTTTATTCCTGATGAGGTTAGGTTTTTCTTGCATAGAAAAATGCCTACTCGTTATGGTTTAATTTCTAATGCTATGGGGCAAGGCCAATCACACCTTGTTCCTAACCCTAGCATTCATCCTAAACAGTCTAAACAGTCAACTGCCACCTCTAATGTCTCTCAAAAGACTTTAGTTGTAAAAGCAAAGAAGTCAGCTAGAACTGATGTGTCAGGAAGGCAATCAGGTTCAAAGGACTTTACCTCTACACCTATCACTAAAAAGAAGTTACAAGGGGGTGTACAAGGGGTCCTGGTGAACAAAGCTGCAAAGGGAGGTGAGGCTGTTTCTGTTAAAAGAAAATTAGTTCTCAGGGATGAGACTGATTCAGATGATGAACCTATATCCTCTGTGATGAATGTGAATAAGGAAGTTGCTGATACTGCTACTGCAGCTGTGGTTCCATTGTCTACACCACAGAAGAAAAGGAAGTTATCAAAAAACAGGTATCATATTCCTTTAGAAAAGAAGCAGGATACTGATGTACAGGACACTTCTATTCTGAATGAGCAATCAGTTTCTACTGCTCAAGCAAATCATGATGTTAGTATTCCTGATGCTGCACCAAGTCAAGTGGTTAATATTTCAGACTCTCCAGCACAGGACTCTCCAACAAAAAGACATGTTGATATTTCATGGGAGAAGTATGGTGCTGCTGCTTCCAATCTTGGGATAAAACATCCAATGGAAAAGCTAAGGAAGGCAGAAGAGTTAGTCTATCAGAGACAGAAGAAACTGAAAGGATCAAGCCCACAAGAACCTGAACCTCAAAGTGGTTCAGCAGCTCTTTCTGATGATCCAGCCACACAAGAACCACTCAATCAAAGTTTGAGTGAAGGCTTAGCTAGTGGAATGGTCCCACAAGAACCATTTTCTCAAAGGGAGAATGAAGACATCTACATTCCAGCTACACAAGAACCATCTTCTCAAAGTGAAGATGCAGGCCAAGCTACAGTTTCTGAGAAATTTCCTGACAATGCTCAAGGGATTTCTGGTGCAGATGAAGTTCAAAGATTGGTCGAGGACACTGTCAATGAGGGAAGCACACAAGAACCTTTGACTCAAAGTGTTGAAGAAGCTTCTGAACCTCAAGATCCACAAGAACCATTGGTAGCAAATACTGATGCAAGCATATCAAATCCTGACGGTGTTCATCCTGACGCTAGTGGTGCTCCTGATGTTGAACCTATCCTGATACAGCCACTTCGTTCAAGACCAATGGATCATCCTATCACAGATTCACAGGATAAAATGAAAGGTATATCTATTCCTGATCCTGATGATACTCATAGTACTGATGATGATGACTCTGATGATAGTGATGATGATGAGAATCGAAAAGAGAAGGAACAGCTTGCTACAGCACTCAAAATTAGTCTTGGAACTAATTTTGGTTCATCAAGTACATATATGGCTGGCAAAGCTTCCACTGGGAAAGATCAGAGACAAGATTTTTCTATTCCTTCCTTTAATCCTGCTGAGGCACTTAGACAGAATGAATGGAACAATTCATGGTACAGATCTGCTGAATCTGTAAGTTATTCTTCTTCTTTGGAACATGCCTATGATGCAGTGAAATCTATAGAGAATCAAGACTTGAAGAATCATCTGAAGGCTACAACTTTGTTATCCAAAAGTCTAAAAAGTGAGATTGATTCTATCAAGAACTCAACTGAGTTGGTGAGGAATGATATTTCTCAAAATTTTACAAAGGTGCCTACTGCTTTTCAGCTAAGGGTAGTAGAATCCCAAGTGAAATCTGTTATTTCTGAACAAACCTCTATCAACAGAAGGATTGATTCTCTGGATACCAAGGTAACTGACATTCAAGCCTCTCTTTCCTTAATTTTGAATTTATTGTCAAATCCTGATGTCAAAAAGGGGGAGAAGGTTAGTCAGACAAAATGCACACCTGATCTAGTATTAAGGAATAATGATGATGATACTGGAGATGATGGTTGTGACAAAGTGATACAAGGAGAAACCTCTGATGTTGCTGTTATGAAGTCTACAATTCAAACTTCACAAAGTCAAACAACGCAGTCAACTCATGTTTCTGATTCTGGAGTTAAGACAGTAAGAACGTTGGTGCAATCTTATATCCTGACGGAAGAACAAATCCTGACACCTGGTCATGGACATACTCTTGCTACAATTCCTGAAGGTGGTGAAGATGTGATTATTGATAATCCTGAAGATGCATCAAATTTATTCCAGAAGTTTTCTACAAAAGATGGCAGAATTGTTACTCTATATCACACTGATAAAAGAGTTCAACAATTATATGCAAGAAAAGCACTCTCTACAGCAAGTGAAGAATATCCTGATCTCTCACATGAAGAATTCTTAAGACAACAAAGAGAAATGATGGAAAGCTTTAATAACCCTGCTCCTGCTAGAGGTGGAGGAGGCAGAGGTAGGAGAGGAGCTAGAAGAAGTAGAAGAGGTTCTTCAACTCAAACAATACCTAGACAGACAAGGTCTCGAGGGTTAAGAATTGAAGAAATTCCTGAACCTATTCAAACTCTAGTAGTTCCTGACAGATCTACTTTTGGTGATGATGGAAATATTGAAGAAGAACCTGAATTGAGAAGAAAATCAAGAAAATCAACTCTCTGCAATACAAATCAAATTGAAGAATCTAATCCTGATGTTGTTCCTGATAATATTCAAGATCCTGATGATTCTGAAATTCTGCAAGAGATTGACTTGATAATTTTATCTACTGTGGTTGATTCTCACAACAAGGAAGTAGATGAAGAAGAAGAAGCCAGAAGAAGTGAAATTACAAGATCAACAAATAGAGATTTCAATCTCTATATACAAAGGCTTAAACTCTCAAACAGAAGAGTGTGGAGGAACCCAAGCAGACAAGAATCTTCACTGGAAAGAAGCTATGCCTTTGAAAAGGAAAAGGATAAGAAATGGAAACATATTAGCACATTCAGTTGTGATACACTTATCAATTTTCAGTCTGGAGGAATTATTACAAGCGCTTCAAGTGTTGTTGATTTATCTAAGATGGTTAGATCAAAAGCACTCTGGTTAAAGATGTTTTCAAATCTGAAGCAATTGACAAGTAATTCAAGAGGAGGTATTGGACACAGGGATGCTGAATATATAAATATATCATATGTTGATCCTTACTCCTTAACTGAAATTGGAGGTACTTTAACTTCTGAAAACCTGAACAATTTACTAGCTATTGATATAGTTATAGATTGTCATGATGGTTTTGACAAGAAAGAAAAGCTTTTGTACTTCATGAAAGATGGTAGTGTGAAGATTTTATCTATTCAAGATCTGCTGATGAAAACTACACAGGAACTGAAATATGTTCATTATCTTTTGAGATCGAAGAATCAAATATGCAAAGAATGGAGTGACGTGATTTTGTCAACAATAAGAAGAAGACTGGATGGAAACAGTAATTTCAATGGTAATTATACTCCCATGTACTTAAATCAAAGAGGTCAGGATAGGGAAATACAAAGGGGTACTGCTGTTAAAGAAATAATTTTGGCATGACTCATCTTACTCTCAATCCTGATGGGAAGGAAATTACTTATCTTTTGCTTGAAGAGCATAGTCTTCAGAGAAACTCCATATTGAATCTCAGAGCAACTATCTACCAGATTAATGAGGAAGATGAAGAACTCAGAAATCTTAAGGAAAGACTGATTCAAATTCTTGAAGAAAAAGAAGAAAATTTGTTATCCAACTTCTTCAAAATGAATCTGTTCTATCAAAGAAATTAAACAGATAAGTTGTTGCTGCAGATTCTGTACATTTTGTATATATGTTTTTGACATCATTGAATCTTAGGAATCTATACTTTATTTCACAAAGTATGAGATTGGGGGAGATTGTTAGTTCAGTATTCAATGATCGTCAGGAGCTAGACTCAACTGATCAGGATTGCTGACGTCATCAGGATTACATGGTCGTCATGATTGAGATACATATCAGGACTGGGATCAGGATTGATCATCAGGACTGGAAGCTGATCAGGATTCCTACTTCGAGTTATATTTGGAGTCTAGTTAAACATGGAAGTTTATTCTGTCGGTTCCTGGTTTGTAGTATGTAGCTATCAATTATGGATAGGTTTCAATCTTTGTAATTGATTAGGACTTATCATTGATAGAGAAGCTGTGTAGTATATAAACACAGTTTTGGTTTCGATTTATGAGGGGGAACATAATCGAATAGAAGCTCTTAAGAACATAGAATTTCTTGAGAGAGTTTTTGTAAGCTAGCAGCTCTCAAGAACATCAGAATTTCTTGAGAGAGTTTGTAACAGTTTTATATCAGATTTAATAAAGCTGTTATCTTTCTTTCATATTTGTGATATATACATTAAGAAGTCGATTATCTTATACTATTGTATTCAACCCCCCTTCTACAATAGAGTATTACTGGGCAACAGAATTCAAAGACTTAAGTTGTTTTGCCAGGCTAAACTAAGTTCTATTGTTACTATAATATTCATTAATACACCATGTATTTTCTTATCATTATTTTATACTTATTTGGTTATTAAAGTAGTACGTGAACCATAGTGAGATTCTGGCCCACGGTGGAAGTTAGAATGCATGTGCATGTGTTATAACCATTTGCCGATAGTATCATTTTTTTTAGATATGCAGGCTATATAACCTGCTACTGTTTGATCCGTTTGCTGCATATAATATAGTCATAAGTTAACTTTTATAATTATGTCAGAATTCGTGAAAGAATATAATTTTAATAATAAACAATATTTTGTAATTTAGAACGGGTCCCGAGAGTTTAGAGGATCGTTTGCGGATTTCGTTAGTGTCCTTAGTTGCTATTTTTGAGGTACAGATTTCTCTCCTATTTTATTCAGCGCTACTCCTCTTAGAAATATTTAAATTAAATTCATTTTGACCTCAAATCTGTTTGTTCGATTTTGAATCATTTTGAATATGAATATTGTTTTGATTCTGAAAAGTATATTTAATTCTGTTTCGAAATATTTAAATATCCGTTTCTGCGATTTTCTGATATTGCGTACACTTTTTATCTGTTGGAAATATTGGGAATATCTGTTTCTGTGATTTTAAAATGTTTTGTGAAATATTATATTTGAACCCTTAGTGATATAGGGTATACCGAGTTAACCAGCTGTAAGGGTACTACAGCCATGTCATTGCGGCACCAGTGACATGACACTTCCATGGCAGTGTGATTGGTCATGGCGTATCCTTCTATTCTGATAGCTCAGGAGGCGAGCTTTTGCGCATTTGATATTTGTTTTAGGATACGTGGGTGCACCCAGAGTTTGTGATTTGTGATTTGATTTGAAGGTGACGTTGTATATGCCGTACACGTTATCCGGTTTGTGGCACACATTAGGTACCCTATGATGTGTGTATTTGTATTTGTTCTGTTCTGATCTCGGTATGAAATATCCTAACCCCTCGTTGCTTCAGCCATAATTATTTTTAGATAAATGTTTCATTATAAACGGTCAAATATGAATATCTGTTTTCTATTTTATAAACTGTATTCCAAATCCGTACTGGGCGATTGTCTCATGCCGTATTCTTTTTCTGGCAGGTGCTTAGGGGGATCTGGGATTGTGTGATGGAGAGCCACCCCTTTATATCATTGATTAGGATTTGCAGACTTCTATCGTTATTTAGACTTGAATATCATTTTAGGGATTTTGGTTTTTCATATTTATTGCTTTGAACCGTTTTGGAGGTTTAATATTATCTTGGAGATTATTAGACTGTTTATTTATTATTTAGAGATTATTTTAGTGCTCTGTTTGCAGGTTTAAGGTTTAATAAGTAGCCCCTCATTTAGATATAGATGGGGGTGTTACAATATTGCACAAGACATTGAACAGCTTTTATTTATTGTTGATTAACCCGTTTGTATACACTGTCATCATCAGATTATAAACTTTGTATTAAATGAGTTGCTTGTTTATTTCTCAGAACCATGCCTCCCAGAAGAGCCACTCGTTCTAATAATCAGAACTCAGAAACCAATGAAAACCCTTCCAATACAGGGGGTCAGATGGACCCAGCTCTTGCACAAATTCTTCAGATCTTAACTCAACAGACAGCTAATCTTGCTCAACAGCAGCAACAGTTAATGCACCAACAACAGCAATTTCAGCAACAATTACTGCAGCAACAGCAGCAACATCAGCAATAGCAACAGCCGCTAGGACAAGTTGTGTCCCCGGTAACCTTTAAGTCCTTTCAGGCAGTCAAACCACCCGAATTTAAGGGATCGGCAGATCCAGTGGAATGGTTGAAAGAAATTGAGAAAGCTTTTGCGTTAGTCAAAGTAGGGGATGATCAGAAAACGGAATTTGCAAGTTATCTTCTGAAGAATGAAGCCAATTTTTGGTGGGAGACTATGAAGGCAATGCAGCCAGAAGGTGTGATCACCTGGGAAAAGTTTAAAGAGTTGTTTATGGAGAAGTATTTTCCGGGATACATGCAGGATTAGATGGAGCTTAAATTTTTAGAGCTGAAACAAGGTAACATGACTGTTTCCGAGTACGAGGCCAAGTTCACAGAGTTGGCTAGATTTGCACCAGCCTATGTGGATACTGAAAGGAAGAAAGCGAAAAAGTTTCAGTAGGGATTGAAAGCGTGGATTCGAGGCAAGTTGGCCATATTGGAATTAAATACTTATGCAGCAGTGGTGCAGAAAGCAATAATTGCAGAGACTGAAAGTGATATGTCCCAAAAGGAGAGGGAAGCAAGGAAAGGAAAGCTGACAACACCGAGGGAAGTCATCACCCAGGTAACTCTCAGAACCGTTTTAATAAGAAACCAGGATTCCAACCAGGAAGGGGTGGGAACTTTAAGAAGCCAGAAAATGCAAGTGTGAGTAGGGCAACCGCCAGCAAATTGTTAATCAGCAGAGGCAGCAAAGACCACCTATACCAGAGTGCAAGATTTGTGGGAAAAAGCATTCAGTAATATGTCAGAAGCCTAACTCAGTTTGTTTCAAGTGCAACCAGAAAGGCCATTTTGCCAACGAGTGTCGGAATCAGACTCCAGTTCCAGTTTCTAAGCCACCGATCGTATGCTACAACTATGGAAAGCCAGGACACATTGCAAAGAATTGTAAGGAACCAATGCCAGCCAACAAAATTCTAAGGATATCAGGACCACCAGTTCCAGCATAACCTAGGGCAAGGACTTTTAACATGACCATGAAAGATGCAGTGCAGGATGCGGATGTAGTTGTAGGTATGCTTGTTGTGAACTGAGTACATGCTAAGGTGTTAATTGATTCTGGAGCTTCTAAGTCATTTATATCTAAAGGGTTTGCTAGTACGTTGAATTGTGCCAGTAAAGTGTTAGACAAAGTGTTACATGTTGAAATTACTAATTGTGAACGAGTTCCTGTGAATCAAATTTATCCTCAGTGTGAGATTGAAATAGTAGGGCACCGTTTTTATGTTGATTTTATACCCTTTAACTTGGGAGAGTTTGATGTGATATTGGGAATGGATTGGTTATCAGAGTATGATACGCACATAGACTGTAAAAATAAGGTGACGTTGAGATATCCAGACAGAAATGAAGTGGTATTCAAAGGTCAAAAGAAAAAGAAGGAATTTCTGACGATGATGCAAACAAAGAAGTTACTACGCCAAGGGTGTGAAGCTTATCTTGCCTATGTTGTGGATGTTAGCAAAGAAGCACCGAGAATAGAGGAGATTCCAATGGTGAACGAATTTCCAGATGTCTTTCCTGACGAGTTGTCAGGGTTGCCTCCAGACAGAGAAATAGAATTCGCGATTGATTTAGCACCAGGGACATAACCTGTTTCCAAGGCTCCGTACAGAATGGCACCAGTTGAAATGAAGGAATTGGCTACACAATTGCAGGAATTACTAGAGAAAGGAGTGATTCGGCCCAGTGTGTCCCCTTAGGGAGCGCCAGTTTTGTTTGTAAAGAAGAAAGACGGTAGTATGAGATTGTGTATCGATTATCGAGAGCTGAACAAGTTGACCATCAAGAACAGATATCCATTGCCAAGAATAGACGATTTGTTTGACCAATTAAAAGGCGCCGTGTTTTTCTCTAAGATCGACTTGAGGTCAGGTTATCATCAACTGAAGATTAAGCCGAAGGACGTACCAAAGACAGCTTTTCGAACCAGGTACGAGCACTATGAATTTTTGGTTATGGCTTTCGGATTGACAAACGCACTGGCAACATATATGGATCTGATGAACATAGTCTTTAAGAGATATTTGGATAAATTCGTGATCGTGTTTATTGATGATATTTTGATATATTCTAAAACTGAAGAAGAGCATGCACAACACTTGAGAATAGCATTGGAGACATTAAGACGGGAGAAATTGTATGCAAAATTTTCGAAATGCGAGTTTTGGTTACAAGAAGTTCAGTTCTTAGGGCATGTGGTCAGCAGTGGTGGAATTAAGGTGGATCCAGCCAAGATCGAAGCCGTGATGAATTGGGGTAGACCAAAGACACCAACGGAAGTCAGAAGTTTTATGGGATTAGCGGGATATTACCGAAGGTTTGTTCCAGATTTTGCCAAGATAGCGACACCGTTGACAAAGCTTACAAGGAAGAATGAAAATTTTGTATGGACAGAAAAGTGTGAGGAAAGCTTTCAAGAATTAAAGAAAAGGTTAGTAACCGCTCCAGTGTTAACGCTAATAGATGATCGAGGAGACTTTGTGATTTATAGTGATGTTTTTCATAAAGGTTTAGGTTGTGTGCCAACATGATGCAGTGTTTGCGTATGCTTCCAGGCAACTGAAACCTCATGAGAAGAAGTATCCTACCCATGACTTGGAATTGGCAGCCATAGTATTTGCATTGCAGATTTGGAGACATTACCTATATGGAGAGAAGTGTGAAATTTACACGGACCACAAGAGCTTGAAGTATATCTTTACACATAAGGAATTGAATATGAGACAGAGGAGATGGCTAGAGCTGATTAAATATTATGATTGTTCGATAAATTACCATCCAGGGAAAGCCAACGTGGTGGCAGATGCTTTGAGCCAGAAAGAGAGACTAAACATGTTGACAACGACAGCAGAGCTATGCAAGGAATTTTAGAAGTTGGAAATAGAGGTTCGTACTCCTGAGTCTGATAATGAAATGAGAAACACAATGACCTTTCAACCGGAATTATTGGAAAAGATTAGGAGATGTCAAGAGGAAGTGATGAGTAGTAATGTGATTGAGCTGACAGGAGAGGAGGTATGTAGTCAAAAGGATGATAAAGGAGTTTTACGATTTTCTTCGAGGATCTAGGTACCAAATGTTGCCGAGCTAAAGCAGGAAATTCTACAGGAAGTACATAGTTCGAGATATTCTATTCACCCGGGACGCACTAAGATGTATCAAGATTTGAAACAAAATTTTTGGTGGCCAAACATGAAGCGAGAGATTGCAGAATGGGTTAGTAAGTGTTATACTTGTCAGAGAGTCAAAGCTGAGCACGAGAGACCTAGTGGACTACTACAGCCATTAGAGATTCCAGAGTGGAAGTGGGAGCACATTGCTATGGATTTCGTGGTAGGTTTACCGAGGACGAAAGCTAATCATGATGCTATTTGGGTCATTATTGATAGATTGACAAAGTCAGCGCATTTCTTACCGATCAACGAAAGATTTTCATTAGACAAGCTGGTTCATTTGTATTTGAAGGAAATAGTGGTACGTCATGGAGTTCCGGTATCAATTGTATCTGACAGAGACCCTAGGTTCAATTCGAGGTTTTGGAGGCAGTTTCAAGAATGCTTAGGCACTAAACTTAACATGAGTACGGCGTATGATCCTCAAACTGACGGCCAGAGTGAGAGGACGATTCAGACAATTGAAGACATGCTTCGAGTTTGTGCATTGGATTTCAAAGGTATGTGGGACGATCATTTGCCATTAGTGGAATTCTCCTACAACAACAGCTATCATGCAAGCATTGGAATGCCACCTTATGAAGCACTGTATGGACGGAAGTGTCGATCCCCTGTGTGTTGGGAAGAAGTTGGTGAATGTAAAATTTTAGGGCCATAGCTGGTTCAGCAAACTAAAGAAGTGATTGAGCTTATTCAGGAGAGATTAGTAGCCGCTCAGAATCGGCAGAAAAAGTATGCGGATCAGTCCAGGAAGAATATGGAATTTGAGGAAGGAGAACAAGTTCTATTGAAGATATCACCATAGAAGGGACTCTTGAGATTTGGTAAAAAGGGAAAGCTTAGCCCGAGGTATATTGGTCCATTCGAGGTTCTCAAGCGAGTTGGAAGAGTTGCTTACGAGTTAGCCTTACCACCCCATATGCAGCACATTCATAATGTCTTTCATGTGTCTATGCTTAAGAAGTATCATCTCGACTCCAATCATGTCATAGAGTATGAGCCTATAGAGATTCAGCCAAATTTGTCTTATGTGGAGCGACCGATTCAGATATTAGATCGGCAGGAGAAAGTATTAATAAATAAGACAGTAAATCCAGTAAAGTTATTGTGGAGGAATCCTAAGGTTGAGGAATCGACTTGGGAACTTGAGAGTGAAATGCTAGCAGAGTATCCACATCTGTTTAATTAGGCTGATTCTGAGGACATAATCCTTTTAAAGGGGGAAGGATGTAATATCCGAGAAATTAGGTACGAATTCCTAATTATTTAAATGATAATTATAGTAATATTTATTTATTTAAAAATTTGCTGCATTATGTGATTAAATGTTTAAATAATATTATGTGGATTTGTAATGTGATATTATTGTTTAAAATTATTTTTCGGTAATTATTAGTAAATTTGTGCCCGACATATTTGTTTTAAGTAAATTAGTTAAAATTTATTAATTATGAATTTTTTGCATTTAAATGTTTCTAGAGTAATTTTGGTATACAAATAATTTTATTAGTTCGATGTAATTATTTTAGAATTTAATTCGTTTAAAACAATTATTTTTTTGTATCGCATTAGTCCCGCTAATTTCAGTCAAGGGGCTAATTAAAGTATTGTAGTCTTCATTCTTATCCATTCTACCTAATCCATCCTAATCTAAACATAATACACACACACCCACATATTACTCACACACACCAATACACGGGCGAACGAAAACAGAACCCCCCCCCCCCCTCAATTTTCTGTTTCGCCATCGCAACACCACCAGCACTTCAGTCCTTCCCGCGCGCAAACCACCGCACGCCGCCAGTTCTGTTTTGGCAAAGCTTCGGCCGCCGCGTTTCTATCACCGCTGCAGCCGGCCACCACCCTCTTTTGTTTGATTTCCGGCCGGTAATCACCACCACCACAACCACTTCTTGTCCGCTGCTTTCATTCCAACTGAGATTGCTGTGGTATAAAGTTCAAAACATTTCTTTTTGTAATATGTTTTTTTTTCTTATTTTGTGATGTTTGATTCGTTTTTATTGAACTGTGATGAGTAATGATTCGTTTTTTTTAGTAATTAAGTATAATTTCGTTTTATTAAATTGTGTTATTAATGAAATCATTTTTTTGTAATTAATTAATAAGTCGTTTTTATGTATTAATTCATGATAATTACAAATTTGTTTTTGTAATAATTAAGTATAAATTCGATTTTGTTGATTAGGTGGTGTATTAATATTTCGTTTTTTTTTCATTAGTATATGCTAATTATCAGTTCGAATTGTTTAGTTAAAGTGTGATATTTATAATTGCGTTTTGGTATTAATTAGTTGATAATTCAAATTGTTATTATTATTTGATATTAATTGATTTGTGCAGAATTTCACTGATGAAAAGGTGTATACAGAATTTCGAACTATTTTTATGAATAGTTCGAATAGTTTTGTTTGTGTGCGTAGATTTAAGTGATTAATTCGTTTTCGTTATTTAAGTATAAACTAATTAGTCGTTTAGCTTTTATTTAATATGTTAATTAATAGTGTGTTGTAGAGTTTATGAATTATTTATATTTAGTTGTTTTCAAAGAGATTCAGATTGATAGTAGTTATTTCTGCTTAGTAAGTCGTTATAGTCTGTCGAGCTTGATTACGAGTAAATGTTAGTTGTATATCGTAGATTGATGTAATTAAAGTTGGTTGTAATTTAAAGTTTAGTTTTGAGTTGTAAATTAGTTGGGATATTGATTTTGGTATTCTGGTTTAATTCCCAGCTTGGGGAATTATTATAGTTGATGGTTGAGGTAATTATGTTGTTATTTACTGTTAAATTATACAGGTTGTTGTTGTGATGTACTATGTTGTTCGTCCCGTGACTGGGGGCGCAGCATAGTACATGCAAAATTTCTGGCTAGTCCTGTTTACGAACGGGTCATGCCGAAATTTCATAAAATCTATTTATTTACTTTGTTATTTATTTTAAAATCATTAGAGTAATTGAATTTGATTATTCTTAATCAATTTTAAATAATAATGAAATTGATTTAATTGACCAATTAATTTAATAGTTAATTGGTGAATTTTATTAATTAATTATTATTTAATCTTGATCTTCAATTTGTTTTATGATCTCAGTGTTTTATTGTTAGATCAGAATTTAATAATCGTCAGAAGCTAGACTCAACTGATCAGGATTGCTGACGTCATCAGTATTGCATGGTCATCAGTATTTGATCAAGCGTCAGTATCTTATTGATCATCAGGATTCCTACTCAGACTATGATCAGGTTTGATCATCAGGACTTGAAGCTGATCAGGATTCCTACTTCGAGTTATATTTGGAGTCTAGATAAACATGGAAGTTTATTCTATTTGTTCCTGGTTTGTAGAATGCAGCTATCGATTAAAGATATGTTTCTATCTTTGTTATGATTAGGACTTATCTTGTTATTGATAGAGAAGTTGTGTGCACTATATAAACACAGTTTTGGTTTCGATTTATGTATTCATTCGAGAGAGAACATAATCGGAGAGAAGCTCTTAAGAACAGAATTTCTTGAGAGAGTTTTTGTAAGCTAGCAGCTCTTAAGAACATCAGAATTTCTTAAGAGAGTTTGTAACAGTTTTATATCAAAGTTAATAAAGCTGTTATTGTTATTATTATTGATCTTTCATATTTGTGTTATATAAAGTCGAGAATCTTATACAATTGTATTCAACCCCCTTCTACAATTATTATTTACTGGGCAACAATTGGTATCAGAGCAAACTGATTTAATTCTGAATCAGATACGATCTAAAGATGTCGACAACCAAGTATGAAAGCATGAAGATTCCCATCTTGAAGATATCAGAATATCCTACATGGAGGGTAAAGATGCTGATGTACCTGGAGGCTATGGATCCTGACTACTTGGACAGGATTCGTGATGGACCATATATACCAACAAAGTTCGTAGAACGAACAGATACAGTACCAGAACATTATGTGGTCAAAGCTAAAGCTGAATGGACTCCAGAAGAAAAAGCTCATGTACTCAGGGAACCAAAGATAAAGAATATCTTGCATAATAGCCTTGATGCTGTCATGTCAAACAGAGTGATTGCATGCAAGTCTTCAAAAGAAATCTGGGATACTTTGGAAACTCAGTGCCAGGGATCTGCATCTGTTAAGAAAAACAGAAGGGCTCTATTGATTCAAGAATATGAGCAATTCGATGCAAGACCTGAAGAGAGCCTGACTGATCTATATGATAGATTTCTGACACTATTGAACAGCTTATCCTTAGTTGACAAAGTATATGAAACTGAAGATTCAAACACCAAATTTCTTAGAGCTTTACCTGAAGAATGGGATACTCATACCTCAATCATTAGACACCAGTATGATCTGAACATTGTGTCTCTTGATGAGATCTATGGGATGCTAAGAACTCATGATCTTGAAGTTCAACAGAGAAAGAACAAGAAAAGCAGCAAGGCAAAGTCAATTGCTTTGAATGTAGAAGCAAAATCAAAAGGGAAAGCTATGGAGGTCTCTAGAAGGAAAGCAAGAGTAGCTGAGTCAGATCCTGACGACTCTTCATCAGATACTGATGGCAATCCTGATGCCAATACTGGTGATGAATCTTCTGATTCAGACATGGAAGAGATGGTTGCTATGATTGTCAGAAACTTCAGAAGGATGAAGTTCAGGAAGAATAGAAGACAAGGCAACTTTCAGAAAAAGACCTTCAAAGCAGACAAAGACAAGTATATCAAAAAGGACAACAAGGGTAGCAAATTTGACAAGTCAAAGGTTAGATGCTACAAGTGTAATGGTATGGGTCACTTTGCTTCTGAATGCAACAAGACAAAGGCACTCATCACATCAAGCAAGGATTGGATGGACTCTTCCTCAGAATCTGATACTGAGGTAGTCAACTATGCGTTAATGGCCAATGCTGATGTAACTGCTGCTCCTGATGATAAGGTACTAAATACTATCTTTGATTTTGATACTGATAATGCTTCTGAGTTAAGACGTTTTCTAAAGTCATTACATATTAGCTTTAGAAGTCAAACTGCTGAGAATACTAGAATCTTATCTGAGATGTCTGACCTTAGAAAGAGGAATGAGATATTAGAAGCTGAATTTTCTCGTATGCAAGAAGTACAAAAAGAATGTGATAATGCTAAACACATGCACTTAGAGATGACATCTAAATGTACTTCCCTTGAAAAAGAACTTGAATTTGCTAATGAGAAAATCAGAACCTGGACAGACTCTGGTAGGAAATTTCATGAGATTAATACCTCTAAGAATTGGAAAGAGTGTCTAGGATATAAGTCAGATGAAGATAAGAAATTAGCAGAGAAAATTGTCATTGATGAGACAGTCAGTCCAAAGACCTATAGACATGTTATAGACTCAACCAAATCTAAGATTACTCCTGTTAATTTTGTTTTTGGTAAGGATTCCAATTCTACTTTTGAAAAGGGATCTTCTTCTACTCAAGGAATTAAAATTATAAAGTCTAAACCTGTCATGAACAAAGTCACTAAGAATGTAGGTCTATTGTCTCAGAAACAGCTTAAAGATAAAATCTGTGAGGTTACAGATAAGAAAAAGGAAGCTACTGTTAAGAGAAACAGGAATGGTAAAGTTGGGATCAATAAAGAGAATGGTTATAAATATATCCCAAATGCACCTAGAAAGTGTTGTTTTAACTGTGGTAACTCTAATCATCTTGCTATTGATTGTAAAAAGAGTAAGAAGAAAATTGCTGAAATTCCTAAGTCTGATGTTAGGAATAGATCAGTATTTTACAAACCACAGAATTCCTGTTTTCATTGTGGTAGTCTATGGCATTCTATTTATACATGTAAAGAGTATCATGATTTGTACTATAACTTTTATGATCCATTGCCTAAGTTTGAAAGTAGTACAAAGTCTGATAGAACTGAAAATGTCATAGTGAAGCATGCTTTTGTTAATACTGATACTGACAAAGCAAATCCTGATGGAGTAAATCCTGTCAGGACTGCTAAAGTCAAAAAGTCTTCTGCTGTTAAATTTAATAAAATGCATGAACAAGGAATCCAACAAGTGTGGGTTCCTAAACATTCTGACTAGTGTTTTACTATTCTGATGCAGGGTAAAAGGAAAAATGTGTTAGTCATGGATAGTGGATGTTCTGTGCACATGACTGGAAACAAAGCCCTGTTATCAGAATATGAGGAAAAAGTTGGCCCAACTGTGTCTTATGGAGATGGCAACATTGGACAAACCTTGGGATATGGCAATATAATCATTGGAAATGTCATCATTGAAAAAGTAGCTCTAGTGAAAGGACTAAAACACAACTTGTTGAGTATTAGTCAAATCACTGACAGAGGTTATCATGTCAATTTCTATTCCACACATTGTGAAGTAGTCAGTAAAGCAACAGGGAAAATAGCACTAACTGGCTACAGGCATGGTAACATATATGAAGCCAACATTCTCTCAGATACTGATGGCTCCCCTACATGTTTCATCAGTAAAGCTTCAGTAGATGAAAGTTGGAATTGGCACAAGAAGCTTTCTCATCTCAACTTCAGCAACATCAATGAGTTGGTTAAGAAAGAGTTAGTAAGAGGATTACCTAATGTCTTATATACACCTGATGGACTCTGTGATGCATGCCAAAAAGCAAAACAAAGAAGGACATCATTCTAGAGTAAATCAGAATCCTCTATTGAAGAACCATATCACATGCTACATCTTGATCTGTTTGGTCCAGTCAACATCATGTCCATCAGTAAGAAAAGGTACACTCTTGTAATTGTTGATGAATATTCTAGATTCACCTGGGTGTATTTTCTGCATAGAAAAGATGAAACTCCTGAAGTTCTGTTGGATCATGTGAGGATGATTGAGACAACCACAAAGTACAAAGTCAAGATTCTGAGAAGTGATAATGGTACTGAATTTAAGAATTCAAAGATGGAAGAGTTCTGCAAATACAAAGGAATCATTCAACAATTCTCTGCTCCTGGCACACCTCAGCAAAATGGAGTAGTAGAAAGGAAGAATAGAACTCTTATTGAAGCTGGCAGAACTATGTTGGAAGAAGCTAAATTACCTACATATTTCTGGGCAGAAGCAGTCAACACAGCATGCTATACACAAAATCTCACATTGATAAACATGCATGGTGTCACTCCTTATCAGTCACTCAAAGAGAAGAAACCAAGTCTGAAGCATTTGCATGTGTTTGGCTGTAAATGTTTTGTTCTCAGAACTCATCCTGAACAGCTAGGGAAATTTGAAACAAAGGCTGATGAAGGAATATTCATAGGTTATCCTACATCAAGAGCCTTCAGAGTTTTTAATTTGAGAACAGGAACTGTCATGGAGTCAATACATGTATCTTTTGATGATAAGAAGATAACTGGAATCATTGAAGACTCGCATGATAGATTGTTATTTGAAAATGAAGCTTCCAAGGAACCTGAAGAAAGTGAATCAGAAGCTGTCCATTCATCCAGTACTGACGGGTCACCAAATCCTGATGACTCACCAGGTACTGATGGTGCTAATACTGATGATGCAAACAACAGTGATACAACTAGTAGTGCTAATGTTGAGGGGGAGCAACGGCATTCAACTACAAGTTCAGAGTCAACTCAATCATCAGGACAGAATTCTTCAGATACTGATTCAAGCGAAGATCCTGATAACACATCAGGAGGGCATAGCAATAATTCAGGGAGAGCTTCAAATCAATCAAATTCTTTAAATCAAGATAACACCAATCCAGGGGGAGCATCTACTTCAAGAAACAATTTGACACCAGCAAGGAAATGGACAAAAGATCATACTCCTGATTTGATAATTGGAGATCCTGATGCAGGTGTTCAAACAAGAAGTGCAACTCAGAATGAATGTTTATATAATAACTTTCTATCCAAGGTGGAGCCTAAGAAAGTTGAAGATGCACTTAAAGATGCTGATTGGGTTACTGCAATGCAAGAAGAACTGAATGAATTTGAAAGGAATGAAGTCTGGAAACTGGTACCAAGACCAAAGAATAGATCAGTTGTTGGTACAAAGTGGATTTTCAAGAACAAGACTGATTCTGATGGAGTCATTATCAGAAACAAAGCTAGACTAGTTGCAAAGGGGTATTCCCAACAAGAAGGAATTGACTATGATGAAACTTTTGCTCCTGTTGCAAGACTAGAAGCCATCAGGATATTTCTTGCTTATGCAGCACATAAGAAATTCAAGGTTTTCCAGATGGATGTTAAAAGTGCTTTCTTAAATGGTGAACTGGAGGAAGAAGTTTATGTTGAACAACCTCCTGGTTTCATTGATCCTAAATATCCAGATTATGTCTACAGACTGGATAAGGCACTTTATGGACTAAAGCAAGCTCCAAGAGCATGGTATGAAACCTTAGCTCAATTCTTACTGGAAAGTGGATTCAAAAGAGGTGCAATTGATAAAACTCTATTTTATTTGAAACATGGTAAGGAGTTGTTGTTAGTTCATATTTATGTTGATGATATCATTTTTGGGTCAACAAACAATAAGCTGTGTGAAAAGTTTTCCAAGCTTATGCAGTCAAGATATCAAATGAGCATGATGGGAGAAATGAGTTACTTTCTGGGTCTTCAAGTTAAACAGACTGATGAAGGGATTTTTATTAATCAGTCTAAATACACAAGGAATTTACTGACAAGGTTTAACATGAAAGACAGTACTCCTGCTTCAACTCCCATAGCTACAGCTACCAAACTTGATCCTGATCAAGGTGAAGAGGTAGATGTAACTCACTACAGAGGAATGATTGGCTCTTTATTGTATCTCACTGCCAGTAGACCAGATATCATGTGTGCAACCTGTCTATGTGCAAGATTTCAAGCAAAACCTAGAGAACCACATCTAATTGCAGTCAAAAGAATTTTCAGATATCTCAAAGGCACTCCTTCACTTGGCCTTTGGTATGCAAGGGAATCAGATTTTGGGTTGTGTGGTTATTCAGATGCTGATTTTGCAGGATGCAAAATAGACAGGAAAAGTACTTCAGGAAGTTGTCAGTTTTTGGGTGGAAGACTAGTTTCATGGTTCAGTAAAAAGCAGAAATCTATTTCCACTTCAACTGCAGAAGCTGAGTACATTGCTGCAGGAAGTTGTTGTGCTCAGATAATGTGGATGAGAAATCAGTTGTTAGATTATGGCCTGTCATACTCAAAAATCCCTATTTATTGTGATAACCAAAACGCTATTCAGGATTGTTAAAATAAATTTTGTTTTCTTAAATAAAATTTTATTTTAATCTTATTGAATATTTTTTTTTAATCCTGATATGGCAAAATATTTTGTGCGGAAATGCTTTTATTCCTGATGAGGTTAGGTTTTTCTTACATCAGAAAATGCCTACTCGTTATGGACTACTTTCTAATGCTATGGTACAAGGACCAACCCACCTTGTTCCTGACACAAGCATGCAACCTATACAGTCTAAACAGTTAACAACCACCTCTACTATCTCTCAAAAGACTTTAGTTGTAAAATCAAAGAAATCAGCTAGAACTGATGTGTCTGGAAGGCAATCAGGTTCAAAGGATTTTTCCTCTACACCACTCACTAAAAAGAAGATACAAGGGGGTGTACAAGGGGTCCTGGTCAAGAAAGCTGATAAGGTTGTTAAGGATGTTCCTGTGAAAAGGAAGTTAAGGTTGATTGATGAAAGTGATTCAGAGGATGACTTACCTATATCCTCTGTGATGAATGTGAACAAGGAAGTTGCTGATACTGCTACTAAAGCTGTGGTACCTTCATCAAAACCACAAAAGACAAGGAAATTATCAAAGAGCAGGTATCATATTCCTTTGACAGTGCAAATGAAGGATACTGATATTCAGACATCAAATCCTGATGTTAGTATTCCTGATGCAGCAACAAAAGTTGTCTCTATATCAGACTCTCCAGCCTCTCCATCTCAGATTAGAGAAATTTCTTGGGAGAAGGTTTCTACAACTGCTTCCTTGGTTGGTCTTACACCTACATCAAAGAAAAAGAGGAATGCAGAAGAGTTAGTCTATCAGAGACAGAAGAAGCTGAAAGGATCAAGCCCACAAGAACCTGAATTTCAGAGTAATTCAGCAGCTACTGTTGATCCTGCCACACAAGAACCACTCAATCAAAGTTTGGGTGAAGGCTTAGCTAGTGGAATGGTCACACAAGAACCATTTTCTCAAAGGGAGAATGAAGACATCAACATTCCAGCTACACAAGAACCATCTTCTCAAAGTGAAGATGCAGGCAAAGCTATAGCTTCTGTTGAAAGATTGGTCGAGAACATTGTCAATGAGGGAAGCACACAAGAACCTTTAGCTCAAAGTGTTGAAGCAGCTTCTGAACCTCAAGCTCCACAAGAACCATTGGTAGCAAATACTGATGCAAGCATATCAAATCCTGACGATGTTCATCCTGACGCTAGTGGTGCTCCTGATAATGAACCTATTTTGATTCAGCCACTTCGTTCAAGACCAATGGATCATCCTATCTCAGAATCACAGGATAAACTGAAAGGTATTGCAATTCCTGATCCTGATATATCTCATGGTTCTGATGATGATAATTCTGATGATGATAGTGATGATGATAATGAGAATAGAAAAGAGAAGGAACAGCTTGCTACAGCACTCAAGATTAGTCTTGGAACTAATTTTGGTTCATCAAGTACATATATGGCTAGCAATGCTTTCACTGGGAAAGATCAGAGACAAGATTTTTCTACTCCTTCCTTTGATCCTGCAGAGGCATTTAGACAGAATGAATGGAACAATTCATGGCACAATTCTGATGAATCTATCAGTTTTTCTTCTGCTATTGAACATGCCTATAATGCAGTGAAGTCTATAGAGAATCAAGACTTGAAGAATCATCTGAAGGCTACTACTCTGTTATCCAAAAGCCTGAAAAGTGAGATTGATTCTATCAAGGGTTCAACTGAAAAAGTGAGGACTGATATCTTTAATAATTTTACAAAGGTGCCTACTACTTTACAACTAAGGGTAGTGGAATCCCAAGTGAAATCTGTTGTTTCAGAACAAACCTCAATCAATCAAAGAATTGATTCTCTGGATACTAAGGTAACTGAAATTCAAGCCTCTCTTTCCTTAATTTTGCAATTATTGTCAAATCCTGATGTCAAAAAGGGGGAGAAGGTTATTCAGACAAAATGTACACCTGATCTAGTATTAAGAAATAATGATGATGATACTGGAGATGATGGTGGTGACAAAGTGATACAAGGAGAAACCTCTGATGCTGCGGTTTTGAAGTCTACAATTCAAACTTCTCAAAGTCAGACTACGCAGTCAACTCATATTTCTGATTCTGGAGTTAAGACAGTAAGAACATTGGTGCAATCTCAGATCCTGACGGAAGATCAAATCCTGACACCTGGTCATGGACACATTCTTGCTACAATTCCTGAAGGTGATGAAGATGTGATTATTGATAATCCTGAAGATGCATCAAATTTATTCCAGAAGTTTTCTACAAAAGACGGAAGAATTGTTACTCTTTATCACACTGATAAAAGAGTTCAACAATTATTTGCCAGAAAAGCACTCTCTACAGCAAGTGAAGAATATCCAGATCTCTCACATGAAGAATTCTTGAGACTACAAAAAGAGACAATGGAAAGCTATACTGCTCCTACTAGAGGTAGAGGAAGCAGAGGTAGGAGAGGTGCTAGAAGAAATAGAAGAGGTTCTTCAACTCAAACAGTACCTAGACAGACAAGGTCTAGAGGGTTAAGAATTGAAGAAATTCCTGAAGCTTCACAAAATCTAACAGATTCTGTTATCAAGGATATCATGGAGAAAGAAGACAAGGAATTTGTTGAAGAAGAACCTGAATTGAAAAGAAAATCAAGTAAATCAACTCTCAGCAATACAAATCAAATTGAAGATTCTAATCCTGACAATATTCAAGATCCTGACGAATCTGAAATTCTGCAAGAGGTTGATTTGATAATCTTATCTACTGTTGTTGATTGTCACAACAAAGAAGTAGATGAAGAAGAAGAAGCCAGAAGAAGAGATATTACAAAAAGAACAAATGAAGATTTCAATCTCTATCTACAAAGGCTTAAAGTTTCAAATGAAAGAAAATGGAGAAATTCAAGCAGACAAGAATCTTTACTTGAAAGAAGCTATGCTCATGAAAAGGAGAAATACAAGAAGTGGAAACATATTAGCACATTAAGTTGTGATACACCTATCAATTTTCAGTCTGGTGGAATTATTACAAGCGCTTCAAGTGTTGTTGATTTATTTGAGATGGTTAGATCAAAAGCACTCTGGTTAAAGATGTTTTCAAATCTGAAGCAATTGTCAAGTAATTCAAGAGGAGGTATTGGACACAGAGATGGTGAATATCTGAATATGTCATATGTTGATCCTTACTCCTTGACAGAAATTGGAGGTACTTTAACTTCTGAAAACCTGAACAATTTATTAGCTGTTGATATAGTTATAGATTGTCATGATGGTTTTGAAAAGAAAGAAAAGCTTCTGTACTTCATGAAAGATGGTAGTGTGAAGATTCTATCTATTCAAGATCTGCTGATGAAAACTACACAGGAACTGAAATATGTTCACTATCTGTTAAGATGGAAGACCCAAGTGTACAAAGAATGGAGTGACATGATTTTGTCAACTATAAGAAGAAGACTGGATGGAAACAGTAATTTCGATGGTAATTATACTCCCATGTTCTTAAATCAAAGAGGTCAGGATGTGGAAATGCAAAGGGGTACTGCTGTTAAAGAAGTAAATTTTGGCATGACTCATCTTTCTCTCAATCCTGATGGGAAGGAAATTGCTTATCTTTTGCTTGAAGAGCACAGTCTACAGAGAAACTCCATACAGAATCTCAGAGCAGCTATCTACCAGATTAATGAGGAAGATGAAGAACTCAGAAATCTTAAGGAAAGACTGATTCAAATTCTTGAAGAAAAAGAAGAAAGTTTATTATCCAACTTCTTGAAGATGAATCTGTTCTATCACAAAGCTTAAACAGATAAGTTGTTTCTGAAGATACTCGTACATTTTGATACATGTTTTTGACATCATTGAATATTTGGAATCTATACTTTATTTTACAAAGTATGAGATTGGGGGAGATTGTTAGATCAGAATTCAATAATCGTCAGAAGCTAGACTCAACTGATCAGGATTGCTGACGTCATCAGTATTGCATGGTCATCAGTATTTGATCAAGCGTCAGTATCTTATTGATCATCAGGATTCCTACTCAGACTATGATCAGGTTTGATCATCAGGACTTGAAGTTGATCAGGATTCCTACTTCGAGTTATATTTGGAGTCTAGATAAACATGGAAGTTTATTCTATTTGTTCCTGGTTTGTAGAATGCAGCTATCGATTAAAGATATGTTTCTATCTTTGTTATGATTAGGACTTATCTTGTTATTGATAGAGAAGCTGTGTGCACTATATAAACACAGTTTTGGTTTCGATTTATGTATTCATTCGAGAGAGAACATAATCGGAGAGAAGCTCTTAAGAACAGAATTTCTTGAGAGAGTTTTTGTAAGCTAGCAGCTCTTAAGAACATCAGAATTTCTTAAGAGAGTTTGTAACAGTTTTATATCAAAGTTAATAAAGCTGTTATTGTTATTATTATTGATCTTTCATATTTGTGTTATATAAAGTCGAGAATCTTATACAATTGTATTCAACCCCCTTCTACAATTGTTATTTACTGGGCAACATTTATTATTTTATTTTCTGCTTGATTTGATTAATCTAATTGATTAAATGCGTTAATTGATTTCAGTTAGTTATATGTGATTCCGTGTTTATGTATATATATAAATATGAATGACTGCTACGTGCTATTATATATGTTAATAAATTAAGTGTTTAATTATTATGCTAGCGTCGAGTCGATGCATGTTCACCTGCTATCTTCTATGTGTACCTATTAGTTTATATTAGTTATAATTAGTTAGATTGCGCTGGGTAGGTAGCGATAGAAATGAGCTGTGATTATTATTGGTTAGTATCTAATTTAGAAATTTGATATTATAGAGACGAGTAAAGACAAAGGAAAGGATAAAGTCCAGTAGCACCAGTTAAAACAGTATCCAGGCAAGTTTACTCAACTCGTATTCTTTTGAAGCAAGGTTCTTGTTTCCTATTTAATTATTGTTCATAACCAGTTTCCATTATTATCCTGAAATTGAAATACCCTATTGTTTAACTTGATAATCCTATTTCATTCCATAACCAGTTTCTTGCAGCATTTTATATTTGTCAGATCTAATCCTTGATACCTTGTGATTGGAAATCTCATTCGTATACATTTATCTTACCCTAATCTAGTTGATGAATTTAAATCAGACAGTTGAAGTTATTTAGTTGAATTGATTAGGTGGTCGATTGTTCCGACACCTAACTCCCAGTATTAAGTTGGAATTGGAAGTTTTCAATTAAAATGAAATGTTTTAAAGACTGCCGACGCCAGTCAGAGTATCAGTATTATGTAGGCCAAAGTGGCCTTGGATCCAGTTCAGTATTTCGACATACCGTGGGTATGGTCCGGAGTTTTAGTGTGACTGATCATCCACTTTAACTCGTTGCGTCACAGTAAAAATCCAATTCTAACTTACAGTTTGATGTTGATTATTAGTATTGTTCATTTTTGCCAGTTAAGTTAATTCTTTCATTTATTGCCATTTTCTTGGCTAGCTGAGTTCATTTTTATACATATTGCTATTGTGGCATCATTATCTCATATTGTGCAGTTTTATACATACTTGGTGAGCCTTTGCTTACTCTTGCTGTTAATCTTGACATTTCAGTAAAACGAGAGGATGTCACATCGAGAGACAGTTCGCGTTAGGTTTTCAGATTCCACCGAGATCTTGGAGTGTACTTTCACGCAGGAGGTTGTAGTACTGTATTAGTATTTAAGTTTTAGTAGTTAATGGTTTGTAATTAAATTTATTTATTAGAAGATGTAAATTATTAGACTTTTGGTTATTAGTGATAGCCCTCTATCGGGGCGTCCTAATGACGTGTTGTGGTTGTTGTAGTTATCTTGTGGTAGTATCTGTTTCAAACTGTAACCTGATGTGGTCTTGGAGTAGTTCATGGGTTTGTTATTTTATATTGTTATTTAGCAGGTTTATGTTGTTCGTTAGAATTCGTGATGCCCAAAAATCGTAACCCCGGGTTTTGAGGGCATCACAAGAAGAATATGTGAACTTAGTCATGATGGCTAAATCAGAGGATGAATCACCAAGCACTTCAACTCAGGTACCTTCATTTGTCTTGCTTGATATGTCTAACACTGAATATAAACAAACTCTTGAGGAATTGAGTGCAGAAATGTTCAATATCCATACTAGTTTAACTGTTGTTAATGAAGAAATAGCTAGGTTAACTAAGTTAAATGAATCACTCAGTTCTGAAAATGATTTGCTTTTACTAAAGACCAGTCCTTTGGACTCCTTAGCTCAAGAAAACACAAGACTTAAAAATGATCGAGTATGTGCTAAGGAGGTAGAAGAGTTCTTGAGAAAGGAAATTACTGAGAATGAATTTAAGCTCAAGGCATACAGAAACTCTTCTAGGTTGCTTCAGGATCTTAATGATAAGAACACTGAGAATCAGAAGGTAAGAGTAGGTTTTGATTATGGAAAAAGATCAGGAAAGGAATCCGTGATTCATGATTGTTCAACTGTTGTTACTGTCAAACCCCAAATCCTCAAAATGGTTCATGCACCAAAATTCAAGATTGCTGAAGTTGATTTTGATGAAGAAGCTATATTCATCAAACAACAGCTCCTTGATGAGGATGAAGGTGTTGACAGCACAATTGTTGAAGGAAAAGATACTGTCACTATCCCCAAGAAAGTAACTTTGCCTAGAAATCTGACAGAATGTTCTGAAGATGCTGTCAGCAATGACAAGACAGAATCTTCTAAAGATGCTGTCAAGAGAGTATCTAAGACAGTAACCTTGAAACCTGCTGTTAAGACAGTGGACGTAAAAGGTACTGTCAAGAAAGACTCGACAACAACTTCAGGACATGTTGTCAACACAGATACTTTCAGGTTTAAGAACAGGAATGGCAAAGTAGGAATTAACAAGGGTAATGGCTATGCTTATGTCAAGAATGCACCCAGGAAACTATGTAATAACTATGGCTCCTCACATCATTTAACAAATGTTTGTAAGAAACCAACTGAGACTAAAGTCAATGTGACTGAGGTCAAGGGTAACTTACACAGAACCCCTATTATGCATAGATCCATGGATGTCTGTAATAACACTGATTGCATGCCCTGTAAAATTACTGCTATGAGTACTTGCTTCAATTTGCCTATTCTGTCAACTGATAAATGCTCTTACATGAATTCTGGTGAGACTTCTGAGCCTACTGTTAACAGTAAAAAGGCAACCCCCACTAAGAAAAAGACTAAGTCTTATTCTAAACCAAAGTGGGTGGCAAGGGAAGTTGAATAGAAACTTTCTGGTGATTATGTTGATGTTGAAAATGAAGGAAACTCAAGTGTTACTAAGTCTGCAGGACCCAACAAGGATTGAGTACCATATGCAACCTAAAAACAATTTGTTTTGCAGGGCAAGAAAAAGAAGCAGGTTGTGTGGATCATTGGCAGTGGTTGCTCAAGACACATGACTGGTGATAAAGCCCTGCTATCACATTTTGTAGAGAAAGCTGGCCCAATCATAACCTTTGGAGACAACAACAAAGGTTACATAGTCGGATACGACTGTTTGGAATTCAGAAATATTGTCATAAATGATATTGCTCTTGTTGATGGACTAATGCACAACCTCCTGAGTGTCAGCCAATTCAGTGATAGAGGATTCAAGGTTGACTTTGACATGTTGGTGTGTAATATCTATCACAAGAAGGACATAAGTCTTTCTCTAAAGGGAGTGAGGAAAGGAAGCCTGTTTGTTGCAGACCTAAGCTCAACAAAGAAGGATAAACTTTACTATTTCTACAGCAAAGCCTCTGTTGGTGACAACATGCTTTAGCACAGGAAACTCTCCCATCTTAACTTCAAGACAATGAATATGCTGATGAAGAAGGAACTGGTGAGAGGACTACCTCAACAGGAATTATGTCAAGAAGGACTGTGTGAGGACTGTCAAATGGGAGAAATTAGAAGATCTGTGCACAAGTCAAAGCAAGTCAATACCAACACTGAACCACTTAAGCTAATAAACATGGATCTTTTTGGCCCAGTTAATGTTCCATCTCTAGCCAGAAAGAAATATGCATTAGTAATGGTGGATGATTACTCCAGGTTCACTTGGGTGAAGTTTCTAGAGTCCAAAGATGAAGCTGCTCAAGTTCTTGATAGGACTCCAAGTGCAAAAGTTCAAATACTGAGAAGTGAAATGGTACTGAGTTCAGAAATGCCTTACTTGGGAACTTCTACAAGGATGAAGGCATTGTCCAACAATTTTCTGTTGCAAGAACACCCCAGCAGAATGGTGTTGTAGAAAAGAAGAACATAACTTTGATTGAAGCTGCTAGGACTATGTTGCATGATGCTAAATTACCAACATACTTCTGGGCAGAAGCAATCAACACAGCTTGCTACACAAAGAACAGAACCATAATCAACAAGACTCATGGAAGCACCCCTTACCATCTGTTGACTGAAAAGAAACCTACTGTCAAATACTTTCATGTATTTGGAAGTAAGTGTTTCATGATGAAGGACAACCATGAAAAGAAAGGAAAGTTTGATGCCAAAGCTTATGAAGGCATTTTCATGGGATATGGGATAGAAAGGACTGCTTACAGAGTCTATGTCATAGAACACAGAACAATTGAAGAAAGTGTGAATGTCACATTTGATGAAACCAAGTTTCCAGGGCTGCATGAAGATGGTCAAATGCAGATCCTTAGATTTGAAAATCAAGGATACCTGGAAGAAGAAAAAATTGTTGATGAAGAACCAAGTTTTACTCAAACTGTTGATGTTGAGAAAGATGCTGTCAATGCTAACAGTGCTGATCAAACTCCAGCTCAGTCACAAACCATCACATCAAACCCTCAAATTGATGGTGATTCTAGAGATAATGAAGAGCATGGTGGAGACAACTACACTAGTGAAGACTCATTTCCTCAAACTGAAGTCAATCCACCAGATCAACAAAGAAGCTTGCCTAGAGCCATAAGATGGAATAAGGATCACATTAATGATCTAATCATTAGTAATCCTTCCTCTGGGGTAAGAACTAGGAATAATGTATCTGCTGACATCATGTTTTCATGCTTTCTGTCTCAAATGGAACCAAAGATAATTGATGAAGCATTATTGGATTCTGACTGGGTGATTGTAATGCAAGAAGGACTTAACCAGTTTGAAGGAAACAATGTATGAAAGTTGGTTCCAAGACCTAAAGGAAAATCAGTCATTGAGACAAAGTGGGTCTTCAGAAACAAGTTGGATGAGAATGGAATGGTGACAAGAAACAAAGCAAGGCTAGTGGCAAAAGGTTACTATCAACAGGAAGGAATAGATTATGATGAGATATTTGCACCTGTTGCCAGACTTGAAGCTATAAGAATTTTTCTAGCCTTTGATGTACACTGTAACTTCAAGGTGTTCCAAATGGATGTCAATAGTGCCTTTCTAAATGGAGAGTTGGAGGTAGAGATGTTCAAAAAGCCTGAAGCCCGAAATCCGGCCCGGCCCGATCCGGAAAAAAGCCCGAAAAGCCCGACCCGAAAAAAGCCCGACCTGGTTCGGCTCGGCCCGAGGGCCTTAAACGGGCCTACTATTTTTCGTCAAGCTCGGCCCGGCCCGAAGCCCGAAAAGCCCGGTTAAAACCCCGGCCCGAAGGGCTTTTTATGCATCTCTAGTTGGAGGAAGAAGTGTATGTTGAACAGCCACCTGGCTTTGAAGATGCTGAAATGTATAACTTTGTTTACAAACTGTTCAAAGCACTTTATGGACTGAAACAAGCTCCTAGAGCTTGGTATGATACACTCTCCACCTTTCTATTGGAGAATCAGTTTACAAGAGGTGTAGTAGATAAAACTCTGTTCTACAAGCATCATGGCAAGGACATCATTCTTGTACAAATCTATGTTGATGACATTATTTTTGGATCTTCAAATGAGAAGTTGTGTGAAAAGTTTTCATCTCTAATGAGAAACAAGTATGAGATGAGCATGATGGGAGAACTGTCATTCTTCCTTGGTCTACAAGTTCTTCAAAAGGATGATGGAATCTTCATTTGTCAAGCCAAATATGTTAAGGAACTTCTCAAAAAGTTCAACTTAGAAGATTCATCACCGTCCAAGACTCCCATCTCTACATCAACTAATCTGGATCTTGACCCCAGGGGAAAGAAAGTGGACTCTAGTGCTTATAGAGGCATGGTGGGATCACTTCTCTATCTAACTGCTAGCAGACTAGACATAATGTTTGCTACATGTCTCTGTGCAAGATTCCCAGCTAATCCAAAGGAATCACACTTAGTTGCTATCAAGAGGATTTTTAGATATCTAAAGGGCACTCTTAATCTAGGCCTTTGGTATCCTAAAAATACTGGATTTGAGCTTATTGGATACTCTGACTCAGATTATGCTGGATGTAGAATTGACAGAGAAAGCACAACAGGTAGCTGTCAATTTCTTGGTGGAAGACTGGTGTCATGGTTTAGCAAGAAGCAACATTCAGTCTCTACCTCAACCGTGGAAGCTGAATATATTGCAGCTGGAAGTTGCTGTGCACAAATTTTGTGGATGAAGAATCAGCTATTGGACTATGGACTAGTGTTGAACAACATTCATATCTACTGTGATAACACTAGTGCCACTGTCATTTCAGACAATCCTGTTCAACACTCTAGGACAAAGCACATTGATATCAGACATCACTTCATAAGAGAGCATATTGAAAGAGTAACTATGAAACTAATATATGTCCCAACAGAAAAGCAACTTGCAGACATCTTCACTAAACCATTGGATGAAACCACCTTTAACATGTTGGTAAGTGAATAGGGAATGCTTAATCTGGTATGTTAACTTACTAGTTTTTGCATTTTTATTTTCTGAATGCAGCTTGTGACAGTAACTTCAAGTTGCTATCATGAGAAGTTACTATCAACAGAGTCTCTATTCTTTTAGACATCATGTTTGCTATATTTTTTGCTAAACTTGAATTAAATGCTAGTCTCATTGTTGATAGTTAGACTTTGTATGTCATTAACTTGGATAACCACTTTGTTTGAGAAATTGGTCAAGGAATTTGTATTGATTGGCTATATGTATGTTAATTGTTAGCCTAGTGGAGGACAAAAGTCTTAATTGTAATATGTGGTAGTTGTATGGGTATTCCAAACTGTTGACCACTTGCCTTCCCATCACCTAGTATGCCTATAAATTGAACCTTAGGTCATACTAGTTTTCACAATCAGAAAAAGGTTAAATGGAAAATAAAGTAGGAATCGAGTACAGACCCAAGATTCAGTGTGATTCTCCACACAAAGAAGAGATTGAGAAACTGTTCGATCAGTTAGAAGACATTCTCGATGAGGGAGAAGATAAAGAGGTTGTTGTCAAGGCCATTGAAGAGGCTAAATGGCAGGAGCAAGAAGAAGAACTTCAAATGCTCCTCAAAAAGGAAGAAAGCACTGAAGAAGAAATTCGCTCAGAAGTGTTAGGATTAGTTAATAAAATTGTGGGATAATAACTTTGTAATTCTCCTTTGTTAACATGATTTTATTAATAAAAATTGATCCTATTTTGGTTAATGGCTATTGTTTAAGTGTTTTGTATCTGTGTTTGTTGCCTGATCAATCTCCTGTGCATGAATACGAACTCTTGATTTAATTGACTATGTGTAACCGATGATTATTGAGTTAAGTAGATTACTGAAAGAATCTATTAAAATTCTTGACATTAAATTGTTCTTCCGCAAGGGTTATTGTCCTAAAAAAAATAGTTGTCATAGTTTGGCCTGACAGTTAGTTTCCTGAGAACAGTTATGAACATTCCGTCATGAGTCTTAAAAGATATTGTCATTAATGTACTTAACGATGACAGTAAGTTTTTGCGACAAGGTTACTGTCAAGCAAAACATACTGTCATCAAACCAATGTCATTGACAGTTTGTTTCAGCGCACATGTTACTGTCAATAAAAATGGACCGTTACAATTGCTAATTCAACGTCCACGTTGACAAAAATTAAAGGGAGTAACCCACGTGGTGGTGTTACTGGGTAATTGCACGATTCCAAATATCCGCTTTTTCAGCATAACGCTTGAACTACCCTTTTGTACAACAGTCAATCAGACAATATCAAAACTGACACAGAACAACCAAAAAGAAAAACCACTTTCTGCTCAAACTCTCTCTCTACTTGCTCAACCAATTCTCTTTCTTTCTTTAACCTACAACAATGGCACCTAAACAATCAATTTCTCAGACTAACTTTGATGGCATCTATTCTCCAAATGATGCTGGTGAGGATTTCAAAGGGCTTGTTTCTTTCTTGAATAAGTCCTATCTTGGGTATGCTATCAATTCAACTCCTGTTCTAGACCTAGAAAGGATTGAAAACTTCTGGGAGACAGCTGTTGCTCAGGGAGATGTAGACCATCCACCATCAAATTCAAAATCAAAGAGCACAGTTACACTCTCACCATTCAAGGCATCAATGCAGCTCTAGGAATTGTGCTTGAACCAGGAAAGACCTACACAGAGCTTGCAAGTGATGAGACCTTAAAGAAGCTCTTATTGAAAATTGGGTATTCAGGACCCATTCTCGAAGAGGGTACAACTAAGTGGTACCCATATTGTGAAATGGACAGGAAGTATTTGAGAAAAGAATGGAGCATGATTCTTGATGCCATGGTGAAGGTGTTTTCCACAAAGACTACTGGTTGGAATGGAATTCCCACTTACATCAAGAAGCTAACTCACTCTCTTGTTCATGGGTACAAAGTGGATGTTGGAAAGCTACTCATGGCACACCTCAAGGCTGCCATAGGTAAGAAGGTAAATCTCTTTCCTCGCTTTCTAATGTTGTGTATTAATTCTCTATGTGATTTTAATGAAGATGCCCCTCGTACTGAGGTCTGTAGTGTTTTGAAAAGAAACACACACACGACCCTCACTTCACAAAATCTCAATGCACATATTGCACTTTGCTTCACTAAACACATGGTTGATCAAGTGCCTAACCTTGATTTTCCATTGCCCTCTGGGTATGAAACCTTCACTCTTGAGGATGAGGCTGAATTAGACCCAAATTCAGCTAACCCACATTCTACACCATACATTCAGCCTAGGTTCTCTAGACTTCCCAAAGTACAGAGACAAGCCTTGCAAGAATCCAGAAAAAGACCGCTAGAAACTAATGTTGGTGGTAGTACTGAGAGTCAAGAGGGAGTTTCTGCACCTAGTGTAGCAAATAAGGAGGTTAGTCAAACAGAACCCACAGTGGTTCCTCTTGAGCCTAAGAAGAAGAGAGTTAAGAGGGCCAAAACCACTGTCAGCCACTCTTGTTTGAGTGAGACTAAGAAATGCACGACCGTGCTCAAATGTTGATTTGATTTATTAGTCTACTCATCGATCAAGAAAACTAAGATTAAATTATGAAGAGGATGACACATTACATGCCTCGAGTTTAATCTATAATATTAAGGTTAAAAGGATTATATTACCTGGAACATTATTCACGAAAGGCTTAATCGAATCACCGATTTAATTATTATTACTTGGGTGGCAATGATGTATTACTAGATGCCGCTCATTGTTTACAATTTTAATTAGTTATTAAAATTGTTACCAACGTAATAATAACCTACAGGGTCACACACAAAGAACGCTTGAAGGAGAAATAATTTAAATTATGAATTTAAATTTAAATAAGTAATTTATTCTATTTATAATATTAATTAAGTATGACTTGATTAATTATTTAAATAGAAAATGGAATTACTTAAACTAGTTCTGAAATTAATTATTAATTAATTAAGTGCGACTTAATTAAATAATAAATTGGAATTTCAGATTAGTATTTTATTATAATTGGATTATAATTAGAAAACTATTTTCCTCTCTATATAAACTCTAAAAGAGGGCTGATTTTAATGATGAAAAACGTTTTTACATTAAAACCCTAGCCGCTTATGAGAGCAAGAAAAGAGAGAGAGAGAGAGAAAGAAGCAGTTTTCGGGTGCTAGTACACATCAATCCTTCAAGAAAAGCGTTCGTGTGGATAACGTAGAGTGTAGATCGCGAGAGCGGGATACATGGTCATTGGACAAGCTTTGGATATCCATTAATCTTCCATTAATGAACTGTTAAAGCTTGTTAAGGTATTTGTTCTTAATCTCCGAATTAAATCTTTTGTTTTCGCATGGATCTTGCGGATGGGTTTCGAATTTTGATTTATTTTTATTTTTTCCGTTGCGTTTATGTGCTCGAAACCCTTCAATGACATCAGAGCTACTTGCGAAACGTTTTAATTCGGTTGTGTGTTTAACAATTTTTAATATATATGCATATTTGCGATCTACCATGTTTTTGTGTTGATTTATATATATGTGTATGTATATGTTTTTGAATATATGATATTCATGAGGATTTGATAATCATGAGATGATTGTGTATATTGCTTTATGTATATGATACATATTAAATCGAATTATGAGAATCGTATTCGATACGATTTCTGAATACGATGCGCAGATTTAGTGAAATTTGCATACTGTGTCAGAATTTCGCCGAAAATACCTTTTCGGAAAGGAAAACGGGCGTCGGAACAAAACTGACAAAGTCACTCGTTCGTCTACTGTCTGTAAACAGCGATTTAATGTTTTCAGAATTCTGATTTTGATTTTCTGATTTACACTTTATTTGATTTCTATGATTGGATCATGAGAAATATGATATGGTATGATATTTTAATGCAATATGAGATGTTCTTAATTGTTATATGAGCATGGTGATTGGTTATGGCCTAAAGACCCATAGATAGTGGTTTTGTTTTAATGGTTTGGTTTCTAAATACGACTTGCATGTCGTTATTCCTTGTAATGTTTAAATCTCGAATGTAACTCGAGTTCTACTTGTAAGTTCAGTAGGATAGGTTGTTTTATTTATGTAATATATATGAAGACATCCAAGATGGAGAACCAAGGAAGCATTACAAGGAGGCAAGCAAGGAGGCAAGTTAAAGCTTGAAGACTTGTAACATTGTATTGTATTTTGATACCACCATAGATTGACCTTGATTTTTCCATTAGCTTGGAAAGATCACTTAGGTTGGGCCATAACCAAACACGTTTACTTTACGCACTTTACATATATGATGTATGTGATGATGATATGTATGCGTAGATAATGATGCATGCTTTAATTAGATTAAATATGTATGTATTAGATACGTCACCCATGCCATGTTTGCTAAACAAGATAAAATCTGTAACGATTCAAGATTTTAAAATTGAAAAAAACAAACATGAGATTCCTGTGTTTATGAAACACGGAAATAAGTATGAATTTTCAATTTTTTGATATGGGGCGATTTTGACAAAAATACAAGCAGCGCTTGTAAGGAAGACGGGTTTTAAGTGAGACCAGCGTGACTCCTCCGTTGGACTGGAAATCAAACTATTGATGAATTTTGAATTGAAGTACTTAGTTCAAGGAAAAATTGGGAATCTCTTGATGATGGGATCATGGTCGTTTTAATAATAAAATCCCTAAAGTTAAAATATTAAGTCGATTAGATGCCTTCCAATGGGCAACACTCGTCAAGACCTAGATCGAGAAAGAGTGGGTTCGCCAAAGTGAAGCACTCCAATATATCGTGGTAAGACGCGATGAAGTAAATATGATACTTAACTGTTAGACCATTGGGTTAGACTTAACTAAGTTACCACAATAGGATTGTGAACTTAGAGGCATGGAGCTTGGTATGATTTATTAGATAAATGTGAACAAATGTTGTTCTACCAAACTTTCCAAGAGTTATATATGATATAATTGACAAGAGTTGTCTACCTAAATAAATCATGTTTTGGGAGTAAAGCCAAAGCTGACCTTAAGCATGACGAAATATGGATCTTGGCTCACTAGAAAGATTTAAGAGAAATACTTTCCGAATTAATAGTTAGGGCTATTTATTTGATAAAAATAGTGGGAGGTATATAATGATATACCATAATCACTTAAACATAATAATTAATAAATTTGCAACCTAGATTAATTTTATGCACTTTAATATTGTAGCTATCAAATGACAAATAACACAAACAACTTCTCTATGCGATCAGTCCTTGAGAAGGACAAGCTGACAGGAACAAATTTCCTCGACTGATATAGGAGCTTGAGGATCGTCCTCAGGCACCACGATGTTAGTCAAATTCTTCCCTTACCTTTTAGCTGAGAATGTAACATGTGCCGAACATAATGCTTATTGGAAGCAAATTGATGATTCGATTGCTGATGTTTCATGTCTCATGCTTGCAACTATGAGTGTTGAGCTTAAGAAACAATATGAGCATATGGATGCTTATGAGATATTTGAGCACCTTAAAAGATGTTTGAGGAAAAGGCTCGTCAAAAGGGATTTGACAATAGCAAGACACCATACACCTACAAGTAGGGAACGTGAGATTCGGTTGGACCAGATGTTCTAAAGATGATAGGGTATAATGAGTACCTTGATTATTATTTATTTTGGGTTTCAAGATTGGTCTAGAGACTCGGAATGATTTGATCATACAAATCTTTAAACAAGAACTATTCTCAATTAGTTAGTGAACAACAAAATAAATGAGATAGACATAGCACCCACTAAGTTGTGAAGCACGCTGAGAACTGCTGTAAGCAACATGAGAAATGCATGGACTACTCCCATAATGATGGTGAATGTAGGAATGTGAATGGGAAAGGAAAATGGAATGGAAAGAAGAAGATTTGATCTAATTCTATAGCCATATTAAACTCCAATCCCAAAGAGGTTTTGTCGCCTAAAGGAGGTGTTGCTAATTAAAGAAGACGATTGTCGCTTCTGTGGAAAACCGAAAGACTGGAAGTTAAACTGTCATGCTTATTTGGAAGATCTAAGAAGAAGACCAGTGAGGGTCAAGCTTCAGGTTTCGGGTTAGAATTGGAGCAAAAGTTGTTGCTCTAGTTAAAGTAACTCGTTACTTAATTCTGACTATAAGGCTAAGTTTAGAACTTGATAATTGTAACTACGTGCCTCTAAGAGTAGAGACATTATATTGATTTCTTGTATGGACAAGAAAGGTTTTTCATTTTAATTGGATATATAACAATTGTTGTTTATTACATTTCAATGAAAAGGTTAATGATGTTGCACAATTAGTTAACAATTTATATGTTCTAAAATGACTCAAATCAAACATTACCTTTGGCACTGTAATTAAGGCCATATTATAAGAAATGCATTTCCAATTTACATACTGATGGATGATTGGATAAGTTTGATTATGAATCATACGAAGAATGCGAATCTTGGTTTATTTGGTAAAAAGACAAAAGGCCCCTTTTACTAGAAATGGTGAAAGGGTCATCGAACAATTATGACTTATACATGGTGATGTATGTGGTCATATACGTATGGTGACAGAAGGTAGGTTTTACTACTTTATAGCGGTTACTGATGATTTCAGTAGATACGAATATGGATATCTTTTGAAGAACAAATTCGAATCTTTTGTAAAGTTCAAAGAATATTAAGCTGAAGTAGAAAAGGTTCAAAGAAAGGGGTTTCTAAGAACTAAAATCACACTTTGTTGGACATAGTGCGATGGATGATGAGTCAAGAGGATCTTCCAATAAGTTTCTGGGGTTATACCCTAGAGACAAGTGCATATACACTAAACCGTGTTCCTACTAAAATGGTTCAGGAGACACCATATAAGATGTGGACTGAGAAAAGTTATAGCATGTCATTTATGAAAATTAGGGGATGCAAAGCGTTTGTGAAACGTTTAACCTATGACAAGCTAGGACCAAAATCAGATAAATGTAATTTTATGGGATACCAAATTAAAACAAAAGGGGTCTTACTTCTTTAATCCTCCAGAGAACAAAGTGTTTGTTGCTCGGACTGCTGTATTTCTTGAGAGAGAATTTCTTTTTAAAAGAAATACTGGGAGGAAAATAGATCTCGATGAGGATCGAGAACCACGGGATAACATTGAACCGAAGTTGGAACAAGAGTATAATGTGCAAGAAAATGTTAATGACAATACTGTTCAAGAAACACAGGTTGTTCGTAGGTCTGGTAGGATTCACCATGAGTCCGAGAGATATTATGAATTTCTCTTGACTCGGGATGGTGATGTAATGCTTGTGAATAATCATAATGAGCCTCTTACCCACCAAGACGCTATGAAAATTCCAAGAGCTAAAAGTTGGCAGGAGGCCATGAAATCTAAGATGGATTCCATGTATGAAAAACCAAGTATGGACTTTGGTTGATCCACCTATAGGGGTAAAACCTATAAGGTGCAAGTGCGTTTTCAAGAAGAAAACTGACATGGATAGTAATGTACAGACCTATAAGGCACGACTGGTGGCAAAAGGTTTCAAGTAAATTCATGGTATTGACTATGATGAAACTTTCTCACCAGTGGCAATGGTCAAGTCCATCGGGATTTTTCTTGCTTACTATGACTACGAAATCTGGCAAATGGATGTCAAGACTACTTTCTGGAATGGGAGCGTTGAAAAGGTTGTGTACATGACACTACCTGACGGTTTTATAGATCCAAGTTTTGCTAGAATAGTTTATATGATAAGTCGATCCATTTATGGATTAAAGTAAGCCTCGAGGAGATGGAATATACGTTTTTGATGAAACAGTCAAATAGTTTGGCTCTATTCAAAATGAAGATGAACCGTGTGTTTACAAGAAGGTTAGTGGGAGCCATGTGGCATTCCTAGTATCATATGTAGATGATATATTATAAATAAGGAATGACATACTTTCTCAACAGACTGTTAAGACTTGGTAAAGAAATAGTTTCTTGATGAAAGACTTAGGAGATGTGTCCTATATCTTAGAGATCAGGATCTATAGAGATAGATCACGAAGATTATTCGGCTTAAGTCAGAGTACATACATTGACAATGTATTGCACCAATTAGGGATGCAAAGAGGCTAAAAGGGAAATGTTCCCATGTCTATGAGATAGTGATCTCAAAATAAATGGTCTAAAATCATTGGATGATATGGACCACATTAATATAGTTCTATATGCTTCGGAAATTGGTTTCATAATGTATGTGATGATATGTACTCGTCATGATGTCTCATATGCTTTATGCATGACGAGCAGGTACCAGTCTAATCCAAGTGATGGTCACTTGATTGGAATCAAGAATATTCTTAAGTGCCTGAAGAGGACTAAAGACTCATTCTTGGTATATGGAGGAGATGGGAAGCTGGATGTAAAATGTTACACGGATGTTAGTTTCTAGACAGACATGACAGTTTTTGTGTCTTAGTCTCGATTTGTGTTTTGTCTAAATAGATGTGTTGTAAGCTAGAATAGTTCATAGCAAGAACCGTAAATGATTCTACAATCGAGGCTTAGTATATTGATACTAGAGAAGTAGCCAAAGATGATGTTTTGGGAATTTACTAAGGCGACATCACCTTATTAATGAGATTAATGATCAAGGAGATATACTTATATGTAAAGTGCATACTATTGATAATATTGCAGAACCACTGACTAAGGCTTTGTCGCAGCAGAAGCATGTAAGTCACACTAGTTCCAAATGTATTGGATACATGGGATATTGGCTCTAGTGCAAGTGGGAGATTGTTAGTATTAGTGCTCTAGAGACAATACTTTTATGTTTTAAAGAAAACATTTTATTATTATAAATTATGTTTTATTGATTATTATTATTAGTTTATTATGTCTTTATTTACTGCGTTATAAATGTTAGCATAATAAATGTCCTTGGAATTATGATACGTATTCGATATCTTTAAGTATGTGACTTAAAAATGAGATTATATGAATAGTATCTTTATTCCTAAATATCCATAGTCGAGTGTTATTATTTAAGGACAATAATAATGCACAGAGACTAGTATGTTTGTTGACTGATGACCACATCTCATTGGTCATAGGTATGGTGATACTAAAGTCAAAACATAGGTGCATGTAAGAGTATATGGCACTGGATTGACCCGCCGTGAGATTACACATGTTAAAAGTGTCATAAGTAATTCTCACTGTGATAATGGTGTAATGATCCTTAGACCTGAAATCATTATATTTTTATACGAGAATTAATATACTTTGATTACATTAAAAGTTACCTTTGACCGAGTGATGATAAAAGTGGACATTGGATATATTATGAATCGTATGAGAAATATGAATGATCTAGATGGGATTTAACCCTCCTAATTTTAGGAGCGATATTATTGGCCTCTTGTTTGAGTGAGACTAAGAAATGCACGGTCGTGCTCAAATGTTGATTTGATTTATTAGTCTACTCATCGATCAAGAAAACTAAGATTAAATTATGAAGAGGATGACACATTACATGCCTCGAGTTTAATCTATAATATTAAGGTTAAAGGGATTATATATTACCTGGAACATTATTCACGAAAGGCTTAATCGAATCACCGATTTAATTATTATTACTTGGGTGGCAATGATGTATTACTAGATGCCGCTCATTGTTTACAATTTTAATTAGTTATTAAAATTGTTACCAACGTAATAATAACCTACAGGGTCACACACAAAGAACGCTTGAAGGAGAAATAATTTAAATTTAAATAAGTAATTTATTCTATTTATAATATTAATTAAGTATGACTTGATTAATTATTTAAATAGAAAATGGAATTACTTAAACTAGTTCTGAAATTAATTATTAATTAATTAAGTGCGACTTAATTAAATAATAAATTGGAATTTCGGATTAGTATTTTATTATAATTGGATTATAATTAGAAAAATATTTTCCTCTCTATATAAACTCTAAAAGAGGGCTGATTTTAATGATGAAAAACGTTTTTACATTAAAACCCTAGCCGGTTATGAGAGCAAGAAAAGAGAGAGAGAGAGAAAGAAGCAGTTTTCGGGTGCTAGTACACATCAATCCTTCAAGAAAAGCGTTCGTGTGGATAACGTAGAGTGTAGATCGCGAGAGCGGGATACATGGTCATTGGACAAGCTTTGGATATCCATTAATCTTCCATTAATGAACTGTTAAAGCTTGTTAAGGTATTTGTTCTTAATCTCCGAATTAAATCTTTTGTTTTCGCATGGATCTTGCGGATGGGTTTCGAATTTTGATTTATTTTTACTTTTTCCGTTGCGTTTATGTGCTCGAAACCCTTCAGACCTTTCAACATAGTTCTTGTTTAATTGAAAGTCCTTTCTGAATGGCTTGGTCACCTCAGGGTTTCTCTTGAACTTGAGCTTTGAGAATTTTCTTGACAGAAAAGCTAAATGTTCATCTAGCTCATCCATTTCATCTTGGTTAGAGGGCTCACTTTCTTCAATCATCTTTCCCTTGCATTTTCTTTATTCAGTCCTACCTTCACAAGCACTTGGGCTTGGTGTAGCTTCAGCAGTTTCTTCTTTCATGTCCTCATATTGTTGTATGAGGAGCTGCATCTTGTTTTCTCTGACTTGCTCAGTCCCTTCACAGATGGTTTGGACAGTGTCCCAAATCTCCTTGGTTGTAGAACAATTAATAACATTGTCAAACATGTCAGAATCAAGACCATTGAACAAAATATTCATGGCCTTTTTATCTTTGTGAATGGTAATGGTGTCCTCAAGAGTCCATTCTAAAGGTAACTTCGGAATGGTGATTGGGGTTCCTGCAGGTGCTTGAGCTATTGAGGTGTTTGGCTTCATTGGAACATGAGGACCATGATCGATACATTCTACATATCCTTCGTCCATAGACATAAGATTTAAACGCATCTTTACTTTCCAGTGAAAGTAATTTTCTCTATCAAGAACTGGTATTTTAACTCCATAATCCTTCTGACACATGATTCTGATGTCTCTTGATATTTAAACTTCTTGTTTGTTAGAAGCTTGCTCTGATACCAATTTTTATTCCCAGACAATGAATCTAGATTGTAGAATGGGGTTTGAATACAATCTATTAAAATTTCTTTAGTTCTTGACAGAAAAGATATGATAAATTCAATAACAGAAAAACAAAAAAAGAAAAGTTAACACAAGAATTAATAATTCAGGTGGATTGATTGATCCACCTAAGAGATTTTTATTTAAAAGAAATCTTTTTGATGTTTATGAATAAACACACAGTTGCATACACACTATTCTAGCTTCAGCAATTTACAAGTGATATTGCCTTGTGCTCTCTAAATTGCCTAACTGATTTCTTGAGTTCTAGAATAATGCTACACTTGGTTATATAACCCAAGTTTACAAGATATTTCGAACATTTAATAATACAAAAAGTAACTCTGTCCAAAATCCCTGCTTCTCCATTCTGAGTAGTGGTCCATGTGTTGGTAGCTTGCCCTTCTTGACTGATTGTCTTTTATGGAATTTCTACAATTGACCAGACAAAACAGAATGCTTCTTCTTCTCGTGAGTTTACCAGAAATGCTGGTTTCCATGCTCTGTGAAATCTGTCAATCCATGTGCTCTGTCAGAACTGTCCTTTTCACAAAGTACATATTGCATCCGTAGAGGTTACCTGAGTTGCATCCGTTGAGAGTATTTTGACCACATCCGTAGAAGGCTAGTACTGTTATTCGTAGATAGTGTTTTGACCACATCCGTAGAAGGCTAGTACTACTATCCGTAGACAGTCAATTTCACTTATGTAAAATTACAAGGCATAGTCTATTTATAATTAGCCTCCCTATTCTACATATCCATTAACAGTCAACATGACTTATTCAGCCTAAAACTGATACTCCAACTTCTACATCAGGATTAAACATCAGGATTACACAAGCATGTTACAGTGAGTCTTATCCGTAGATAAACTACCCTTTTACGGATACTGCAAATGCATGCTATCCGTTGAAGGCTACATTTTTACTTAGACAATTTTCACTAAGTTAGTTTAGTTATCATCAAGAAACAACATAGTTCCTAACAAGGATTTACAATTTTGATCTAAGAAGGTGACTTGACCCCCAAGTCACCTAATTTTACCCTAAATGCAATGCTCCTGACGCTTATATAAAGGACCTGATCCTTGAATCAGAACTACGTTTTTTGGCTTGATTCTCAATTACGAATTGAGATAAGTAGGCATCTTGTGAGGACCGATTCAGTCACGAAACACGAGAACAACCATTAAAGCTTGAAGCTCCTAAACCCTACCATTAAATTCGCAAGTACAGTTTTTATTCCATAACATTTAGCGCCATATGTGGGAACTTTCGAACAACAACCATGGCGAATATGCGAAGAACAAGTCGAGAAACTCAAACCTCTGAGGGGCTGCCCTTAACTTCTGAAGCAGCGACCCATGGTTCGGGATCTCAACTTCCTCCCACCACGGGAGAAGAAGGGGCGAATATCCCCCTCACCACTAGTCAAGGACCAGAAATCCCAATCTCAGTTCAAGGGACGAATCCTCTGGAGATGGTGGTCCATGGATCACATCCTCATACTCAAGAAACTACTGTCCAGATGCCAATCACAACCTCTCTACTGCTTCTAAATGCACCACGTGGTCTTCAACTCCATACCACAGATCTTCCCCAATGTGCAAACCAAACTCCTGGAATGCCTACTTATGGTGCACCACCTCGACCTACAGTTGGGAGTAGTGGTGTCAATCCAACATACCATGAAGCATACATGCCTCCATATATTCAAGGCCTAGGGCCCATAAACCCACAAGTTCAAACTCGAACTCAACAAACTCCATTGATTCAAGACTTCTTCGGCCCCTATACCGAGGATGAGAATTATTCAACTGAAGATGAGAGGGATGTTGCCCCAAGAAGGAGACGTTCCTTCCAAGGAAATCATGAACAACTACAAGCTACCAAGGATAAAATTGCGGCATATGAAGCTGAGGCAGCTAGACTCAAGAAAGTATTGGCCGAAGAAGAGGCTAAAGCACGAACGCAATCAACTGGGACTGGGACTGGGAGAATCCCATTGATCAACTTAGACCCTACACCAAGGAAAACAAGAAGGGTTGAAGCCCCAAAAGGTGATCCAACCGAGTTGTTGCCCTTAGGAGATCCGGATGATCCCACACCTCCTGTTACAAAGGATATTATGAAAGTTCATATATCTAGGAAGTTCAAGATGCCAACCATCAAAGCTTATGATGGAACAGGAGATCACGCGAATCATGTGAGAACTTTCTCTAATGCACTATTGTTGTAGCCTACCAATGATGCGGTCAAATGCAGAGCGTTTCCACAAACCCTGGCGGGCATGGCTCAGCATTGGTACAGTCGTCTCCCTCCCAATTCTATTGGATCTTTCAAGGAACTGAGCAAGGCATTTATCAATCAGTTTGTTAGTGGAAGGGTGCATGAGAAGAATTTTGCATCTCTTATGGGAATCCAGTAAGGTAAGAATGAAGCCTTGAGGGACTACATAAATCGATTCACTAGGGAGGCTTTGAAGGTCCCGGATCTGGAAGACAAAGTAGCAATGATAGCCCTACAACAAGGAACCATTGATGATCATTTTAAAATGACTTTGGCTAAGCATCCACCTGAAAGAATCTTGAAGTTACAAGACCGGGCTGGAAAGTATATCAATGCTGAAAAAAGCATGAGGAAATATGAACCTGTTGCTGGTGGAAGCCGGAACACAAAGAAAAGAAAGGAGACTCAAGAATATGATGTTAAGGAAAAGTAACCTAGGACATCAAATGATTCCGACTCTCCCCCTAAAAAGAACAATTTTGGACCAAGGTTCACGGAGTATGCGAGATTGAACACCCCTAGAAACCAAAATCTGATGGAAATTGCAAAGAAGGAAGATCTCTGATGTCCGAAGCCACTGAGGACTGACTTGTCAAAAAGGAATCAGAATCAATTTTGTCGATTCCACAAAGAAGTTGGTCATGATACAGATGATTGCAGGTAATTGAAAGATGAGATCGAGTTCTTAATTCGAAGAAGAAAACTCGATAAGTTCACTAAGGATGGGAATCGAGGAAACCAACGAGGAAACTGTGAAAGGAAAGACTATGACAAAAGGGACAACGATCAAGATCGTAATCCCAAACCCCGAGGGCCTGTCATCAACATGATATTTGGAGGACCAACTGCTGTCGGGTCCTCCCGAAACTCAAAGAAAGCTTATGCCTAAGAGGTAATAACTGTTGTAGGAGAAGCACCGAAGCGTGCCAAAATGGAAATAGCCATAGTTTTGATGATTCTGACTTGGAGGGGGTGAAATTTCCCCATGACGACCCCATAATCATCGTACCTGTGATAGGCAATTCCGAGACAAAGAGGGTTTTGATTGATAATGGAGCTTCCATGGACATATTGTTCCATGATGCTTTCATCAAGATGGGCTACACTGATTCTCAGCTGACACCCTCGAATATGCCCACATATGGGTTTAATGGAGTGGAATCGAAGGTGGAAGGTACAATCCAACTCCCTATGACAATGGGGCAAGGTTCGAAGACAACTACTCAGATGTTGAACTTTATAGTCACAAAGGCAACTTCAACTTATAATGCAATCCTGGGAAGGACAAGTCTTCATGTATTCAAGGATGTTGCCTCGACTTACCATCTGAAAATCAAGTTTGCAACAAGGAATGGAATTGGTGAGGAGCGAGGTGATCAAAAAATGGCTAGAAGTTGTTATGTAGCTGCATTAAGGCTTGCTGGAGTCGGGGGGGGGGGGGGGGGTGGGCAGATTCTCCCCATTAAAGACATGGACACCAGAGATAATGAAGAAAGAAGAGGGAAGCCGGCTGAGGATTTGGTCCCAATTCCCTTAATTCCTGAAGAACCAGAAGAAGTTACTTACATTGGGGCACTGTTGCCTGAACCCTTGAAGGGCAAGATAACATCTTTTTTTCAAGAAAACAATGATGTTTTTGCTTGGACGGCGGCTGATATGCCAGGAATCGATCCACAACTAATAACCCATAAATTAAATGTGGATCCACAAAGGAAGACAGTGAAACAAAAGAAAAGGAACTTTGCACTAGAAAGACAAGAGGCAATAAAGCAAGAGGTGGATAAGCTCTTGGAAGCAGGATTCATCGAAGAGATCCAATTTCCTGAATAGTTGGCTAACCCGGTAATGGTCAAGAAATCCAATGGAAAGTGGAGGATATGTGTAGATTTCACGGACTTGAATGACGCATGCCCTAAGGATTGTTTTCCTTTACCAAGGATCGATACTCTAATAGATGCCATGGTTGGGCACGAGATGCTGAGCTTCATGGATGGCTTCAGTGGATACAACCAGATCAAAATGCACAAGGATGACATCTCCAAGGTATCTTTCATCACTGACTTTGGTGTTTACTATTATCTGGTTATGGTATTTGGGCTCAAGAATGCAGGTGCAACATATCAAAGGTTGGTGAACAAAATTTTTGAGCACCTGATTGGAAAGACTATGGAAGTCTATGTAGATGACATGTTGGTTAAAAGCCTCGATAAGGCGGATCATATAAATCATCTTCGGGAAGCATTTGAAGTGCTGAGGCACCATAAGATGATGTTAAATCCAGCTAAGTGCACCTTTGGCGTAGGGTCAGGAAAGTTTTTAGGCCTGATGGTCTCTAAACGAGGAATTGAGGCTAACCCCGATAAAATCAAAGCAATTCTGGTCATGGAACCTCCACGGTCTGTCAAGGATATTCAGAAGCTAACAGGGAGAGTAGCAGCATTAGGGAGATTCATCTCCAAATCAGGGGAGAAGTGCTTTCCTTTCTTCAAAGCTCTGAAAAACATGAAAAAATTTGAATGGACGGGAGAAAGCCAGGAAACCTTTGAGGCCTTGAAAAAGTACATGGCCGAGGCACCATTGTTGGCAAAACCAAAACCGAGAGAGATTCTCTACTTATACTTGGCAGTCTCGAACACTGCCCTTGGAGCTGTTTTGGTTAAGGAAGAGTTGAAAGTTCAGAAACCCATCTACTACGTGAGCAAGATTTTGCATGGAGCAGAGATAAACAACTCTATGATAGAGAATTTTACATTAGCCCTGATCATGGGCTCGAGAAAGCTACGACCGTACTTCCAAGGCGCACAAGATAGAAGTCTTGACTAATAGACATCTACAAAACATCTTGCACAGTCCTCAAGTTAGTGGAAGATTGATCAAATGGGCTATAGAGTTGGGGGAATTCGACATCAATTATATGAAGGGTTTCGGGCATGAAAACGCAACGGAAAATGCGTAAAAACAGAAAAATAACGAAACCCTCCGCAGGATCCATGCGAAACACGATTTTGAATTCGTGAACATAATTGTTTACCTTTTAATGAGCTTTACGAATGGTTGACAAATTGAGGTCCTTTGCTTTGATCACCACGTGTCCCGCCTTGCGATACACGTCTCTAATTAGTCCACACGAACGCCCGATCGTCCAACGATCACCGGAGTTGGTACTAGCCAAGAACTGCCCTCGGAACACACTCTCTCTCTCTAGCCTCTCTTTGATTTAGAGCTGCTAGGGTTTTTTAAGAAAAACGTTTTTTTCAATTAACCCTAAAACAATACATCATAATGTATTTATATGGAGAGAATTCTGGGCCTATACCTAATCTGATTGGGCTTCCAAAACCCAATCTGATTATTAGTAGTATTATTTACTATATTTGAATTATTATATAATTAATCAAGTCCTACTTAATTAATCCAATAATTCAATAATAATAATAATTCAATTAAATTCGAAATTTAATTAATGCTCCGTTTAAAACGTTCTTTATGTGTAACCCTTTAGGTTATTATTACGTTGGCAATAATTTTAATATCTCATAATAAAATTATAAACAATGAGCGGCATCTAGTAATACATCATTGCTACCCAAGTAATAATAATAATTGGTGATCCAATTAAACCTTTAATGAATAATGTTCCATGTAATATAATCCTTTTAACCTTATATTATAGATTAAACTCGAGGCATGGTTTATGTCATCCTCTTCAACATTTAATCCCGGTTTACTTGATCGATGAGTGGACTATTAAACAAATCACAATTTGAGCATGGCCATGCATTTCAAAGTCTCACTCAATCAAGAGGCCAATAATATCACTCCTAAAATAGGAGGGTTAAATCCTATATCTATCATTCATATTTCTCATATGATTCATAATACCCAATGTCCACCTTTATCATTACCCGGTCAAAGGTAACTTTGAGTAGAATCAAAGTATATTAATTCTCATATAGAAATATAATGATTTCAAGTCTAAGGATCATTACACCATTATCATTGTGAGAATTGCTTATGACACTTGATAACATTTACCATGAAGAATTCACACGGTGGGTCTATCCAGTGCCATGTTCTGCTAACATGCACTTATGTCTTGGACTTTAGTATCACCATACTTATGACCAATGAGATGTGGTCATCAGTCAACAAACATACTAGTCTTAATGCATTATTATTGTCCTCAAATAATAATACTCGACTAGGGATCTTTTAGGATTATAAACACTACTCATATAATCTCATTTCTAAGTCACATACTTAGAGATATAGAATTCATGCTTATATTCCAAGGACATTTATTATTCTAATATTTATATCGCAGTTAATAAAGACATAATAAATAATTGAAAGAAAATCCATAGAACATATTTATTAATAATCAAAATGTCTTCCCTAAGAACATTATAGTATTGTCTCTAGGGCACAAGCATTAAAAATCTCCCACTTGCACTAGAGCCAATCACCCATGTATCTAATACCCATGGAACTAGTGTGACCTTCGTGCTTCTGCTGCACAAAGCCTTAGTCAGTGGGTCTGCAACGTTATCATTAGTATGCACTTTACATATATGTATATCTCCCCTCCTTGTAATCTCTCGAAGTAGATGATATCGTCTAAGTATATGCTTTGCTCGGGAATGGGACCTTGGTTCCTTAGCCTGCGCAATAGCTCAATTGTTATCGCAATAAAGATCAACTGGATATGCGATCGATGGAACTACTCCAAGTCCTTCAATAAATTTCCGAAGCCAAACAACCTCTTTGGCTGCTTCACTGACAGCAATATACTCAGCTTCCATTGAAGAATCAGCTACTGTCTCTTGCTTCGAACTCATCCAGCTTATAGAACCTCCATTTAGACAAAACACAAACCCAGATTGAGACACAATATCGTCTCTGTCTGTTTGGAAACTAGCATCAGTGTAACCTCTTACAACTAGCTTCTCATCTCCTCCATATACCAAGAATGAATCTTTAGTTCTCTTGAGGTACTTAAGAATATTCTGGACTGCCGTCCAATGACCTTCACCTGGATTAGACTGGTATCTGCTCGTCATGCTCAAAGCATACGAAACATCAGGTCGATTACATATCATTGCATACATTATTGAACCAATTGCAGAAGCATATGGTACCTTTTTCATACGGTCCTTATCATCTAATGATTTAGGACAGTTTTCTTTTGAGATCACTATCCCATGAGACACAGGGGCAAATCCCCTCTTTGCCTCTTGCATCCCAAAACGATGCAATACTTTGTCAATGTATGTACTCTGACTTAAGCCGATTAATCTTCTAGATCTATATCTATAGATCTTGATCCCTAATATATAGGTAGCATCGCCTAAGTCTTTCACTGAGAAACTTTTTCCCAACCAAGTCTTAACAGCCTGAAGAGAAGGTATGCCATTCCCTATTAGTAATATATCATAAACATATAATACTAGGAATGCCACTTTGCTCCCACTAACCTTCTTGTAAACACAAGGCTCATCTTCATTTTGAATAAAGCCAAACTCTTTGACTGTTACATCAAAACGAATGTTCCAACTCCTTGAGGCCTGCTTCAATCCATAAATAGATCATAGTAGCTTACAGACCATTCTAGCAAATCTCGGATCGACAAAACCTTCTGGTTGTATCATATACACATCCTCTTCTAAGCTCCCATTTAAGAAAGCGGTTTTGACATCCATTTTCCAGATTTCATAGTCATAGTAAGCTGATATCGCAAGCAAAATCTTGATGGACTTGACCATAGCTACTGGTGAGAAAGTTTCATCATAGTCAATACCATGAATTTGTTTGAAACCTTTCGCCACTAGTCTTGCTTTGTAGGTCGTTAAAATACCATCCATGTCTGTTTTCTTCTTGAAAACCCATTTGTACCCAATAGGTTTTACCCCTTCAGGTGGTTCAACCAAAGTCCATACTTTGTTTTCATACATGGAATCCATCTCAGATTTCATAGATTCCAGCCATCTCTCAGAATCTGGACTATTCATAGCATCCGGATAGGTAAGAGGCTCATCTTCATCCATAAGCATTACATCGCCAGTCTGAGTTAAGAGAAATCCATAATATCTCTCAGGCTCGTGGCGAATCCTACCAGATCTACGAACAACATGTGTTTCTTGAGCATTAACATTTTCATGTACTTCGTGCTCATGTTCCAACTCTGGTTCAATGTCATTCTGTGGTTCTCGAACTTCATCAAGATCTATCATACTCCCACTGTTTTTCTTAGAGAACAGTTCTCTTTCAAGAAATACAGCAGTTCGAGCAACAAACACTTTGCTCTCGGTACGATTATAGAAATAATACCCTTTAGTTTCTTTTGGGTATCCCACAAAATTACATTTGTCTGATTTCGGTTCTAGCTTGTCAGTGACTAAACGTTTCACAAATGCTTCGCATCCCCATACTTTCAAAAAGGACATGCTATGACGTTTCTCAGTCCATATCTCATATGGTGTAGTTTGAACCGATTTAGTAAGAACTCGGTTAAGTGTGTGTGCAGCCGTTTCTAGAGCATAACCCCAGAAACTAATTGGAAGATCCGCTAGACTCATCATCGATCGCACCATGTCCAACAAGGTACGATTTCTCCTTTCAGATACACCATTCCACTGTGGTGTTCCAGGAGTTGTGAGTTGTGATACAATACCACACTCCTTTAAGAAATTCTTAAATTCTAAGCTTAGGTACTCACTTCCACGATCAGATCGTAGAGTTTTAATACTTCCGCCTATTTGCTTTTCCACTTCTGCCTTGTACTCTTTGAATTTTTCAAATGATTCAGATTTGTTCTTCAAAAGATACACATATCCGTATCTACTAAAATCATCAGTAAAGGTTATGAAGTAGTAAAAGCCACCTCTTGCCATCGTACGCATTGGACCACATACATCACTATGTATGAGTTCTAATCGTTCGGTGGCCCTCTCACCAATTCCGGTAAAAGGAGCTTTAGTCATTTTTCCAATGAGACAAGGTTCGCATTCTTCGTATGATTCAAAATCAAACTTATCCAAGTATCCATCCTTATGTAACTTGGAAATACGTTTCTCATTTATATGGCCTAAACGACAATGCCAAAGGTATGTTTGATTTGAGTCATTAGCCTTAATATGTTTATTATTTACATTATAGACAGGAATATCAAGATCAAGAACATATAAACCATTAAATAAATGTGCAACCCCATAGGTAACATTATTCAAACCAAAGGAACAACTATTGTTCTGAATTGTAAAGGAAAAACCTTTCTTGTCCAAACAAGAAACATATATAATGTTTCTGCAAATCGCAGGCACATAAAAACAGTTTTCAAGTTCTAAAATAAGCCCACTGGGCAACGATAAATTATAAGTCCCTACATCCAAAGCAGCAACCTTTGCTCCATTGCCAACGCGTAGGTCGACATCTCCTTTCGCCAAAGTCCTACTCCTTCGCAGTTCCTGCACATTTAGACAAATTGACTTCTATAACATACATACCTGAATCAGAAATCTTCACAGACTTCATACCCTTCAGGTTCTGATCCTCCAAATAAGCTTGACACTTACGCTTCCAATGACCCGACTTCTTGCAAAAGTGACATATATCACCCTTTGCAGCACCTTTTGCAACACCTCTAGTAGGCTTCAAAGCCTTTTTGAAAGCAGGCTTCGGATTAGCAGATTTAGATCCAATCTTCTTCTTGCCTTTCCATTTCCCCTTTCCTTTGGCATTCCCTTTATTCACCATCATTATGGGAGCAGGGTTAGCCTTTGACATATTGGTCTCAGCATTCCTCAATAATGCCAATAGTTCGGTAGGTGTTTTTTCTATCTCACTCATAATATAGTTTATAACAAATTGAGTGTAGTTGTTGTTCAAAGACTGCAAGATCAAATCTGCTTGGTGTTCTGGTAAAACCGGGAAACCCAAATTCTCAAGGGTTTCCATATACCCTATCATCTTTAGGACATGCGGTCCAACCGGGCCACGATCTCCCTGTTTGCATGCATACAACGCTTTGCTTACATCAAACCTCTCTTGACGAGCTTGACCCTCAAACATCCTTTTGAGGTGCTCAATCATGTCATAAGAATCCATACGCTCATGTTGTTTCTGAAGCTCAGGATTCATAGTCGCTAGCATCAAACAACAGACATCCGTAGAATCATCAAGATGCTTCTGATAAGCATTTTGTTGAGCCTCGGTTGCTTCAGCAGCAAGAGGTCCAGGGTGAGGAATATCAAGGACATAAAGCTTTCGCTCCTGCCTGAGGACAATCCTCAAATTCCTTTGCCAATCAAGGAAGTTGGTTCTTGTCAGCTTTTCCTTCTCAAGGACTGATTGCACAGAGAAATTGTTTGAGTTTGCCATTTAGATATCTACAATGTTAAAATGCATAAAATAAGTAAGTTGCAGATTTATTAAATTATGTTCAAGTGATTATCATATATATATTCACAATATATATCTCTCACTATTTTTATCAAATCAATAGCCCTAACTATTAATTCGGAAGGCATTACCCTAAATCCTTCTAGTGAGCTAAGATCCATATTTCGTCATGCTTAAGGTCAGCTTTGGCTTTACTCCCAAAACATGATTTATTAGGTAGACAACTCTTGTCAATTATATCATATATAACTCTTGGAAAGTCTGGTAGAACAACATTTGTCCACATTTATCCAATAAATCATACCAAACTCCATGCCTCTAAGTTCATAATCCTATTGTGGTGACTTAGTTAAGTCTAACCCAATGGTCTAACAATTAAGTATCACATTTACTTCATCGCGCCTTACCACGATAGATTGGAGTGCTTCGTTTTGGCGAACCCACTCTTTCTCGATCTAGGTATTGACGAGTGTTACCCATTGGAAGGCATCTAAGTGACTTAATATTTTAAATTTAGGGATTTTATTATTGAAACGACCATGATCCCATCATCAAGAGATTCCCAATTTTTCCTTGAACTCAGTACTTCAATTCAAAATTTATCAATGGTTTGATTTCCAGTCCAACGGAGGAGTCATAGTGGCCTCACTTAAAACCCGCCTTTCTTACAAGCGCTGCTTGTATTTTTGTCAAAATCGCCCCATATCAAAAAATCGAAAATTCATACTTATTTCCGTGTTTCATAAACACAGGAATCTCATGTTCGTTTTGTTCAATTTTAAAATCATGAATCGTTACAGATTTTATCTTGTTTAGCAAGCATGGCATGGGTGATGTATCTAATACATACAATCATTATAGCTACACATACGTATTGTCATCACATGCATCATATATGTAAAGTGCGTAAAGTAAACGTACTTGGTTATGGCCCAATCCTATGCGATTTTTCCATGCTAAAGGAAAAATCATGGTTAAACTATGGTGATATGAAATACAACATAATAATACATGTCTTCATGCTTCATTGTAATGACTCCTTTTGATCGCCTCCTTGGTATGCCTCCAAGTCTTCATATCTTTATGTCTCCATGTCTTCAATTACATTACATAATATGAAAAAGCTAATCTAATAAACTTACAAGAGAAACTCGAGTTACATTCGAGATTTAATCATTACAAGAATGAACGACATGCAAGTCGTATTTAAAACCAAAACCATAATAAAAAACCACTAACCTATGGGTCTTAGGGCCATAACCATACACCATGCTCAATTAACAGTTAAGAACATCTCATATTGCATCAACATATCACACCATATCATATTTTTCATGATCCAATCACAAAATCAAATAAAGTGTAAATCAGAAAATTAAAAATCAGAATTATGAAAACAATATATCGCTGTTTACAGACAGTAAACGACATCAAACGCCTTACAGATGAACGAGTGACTTAGTCAGTATTGTTCAGACGCCTGTTTCCCTTTCCGAAAAGGTATTTACGGTGGAATTATGAGAGAGTATGCAAATTTCACCAAATCTGCGCAGCCAATCAGAAATCGTATCGAATACGATTCTCATAACAAGAACAAAAATATATCATGTATATATCAGTATACATACAGATTAATTGATCATCATATGATTATCTCAATCATCATTATTATACAATTTATGTATATACATCAATACAATATTCATGTTTTCATAAAAACAACGCATCAATCATGATAGTCGCAAACATGCTTTTATCATCAAAACAGTAAACATATAAACGAATTAAACACTTTTCGCAAGTAGCTCTGATACCATTGAAGGGTTTCGGGCATGAAAACGCAACAGAAAATGCGTAAAAACAGAAAAATAACGAAACCCTCCGCAGGATCCATGCGAAACACGATGTTTAATTCGTGAACATAATTGTTTACCTTTTAATGAGCTTTGCGAATGGTTGACAGATGGAGGTCCTTTGCTTTGATCACCACGTGTCCCGCCTTGCGATACACGTCTCTAATCAGTCCACACGAACGCCCGATCGTCCAACGATCACCGGAGTTGGTACTAGCCAAGAACTGCCCTCGGAACACTCTCTCTCTCTAGCCTCTCTTTGATTTAGAGCTGCTAGGGTTTTTTAAGAAAAACGTTTTTTTCAATTAACCCTAAAACAATACATCATAATGTATTTATATGGAGAGAATTCTGGGCCTATACCTAATCTGATTGGGCTTCCAAAACCCAATCTGATTATTAGTAGTATTATTTATTATATTCGAATTATTATATAATTAATCAAGTCCTACTTAATTAATTCAATAATTCAATCATAATAATAATTCAATTAAATTCGAAATTTAATTAATGCTCCGTTTAAAACATTCTTTATGTGTAACCCTTTAGGTTATTATTACGTTGGCAATAATTTTAATATCTCATAATAAAATTATAAACAATGAGCGGCATCTAGTAATACATCATTGCTACCCAAGTAATAATAATAATTGGTGATCCAATTAAACCTTTAATGAATAATGTTCCATGTAATATAATCCTTTTAACCTTATATTATAGATTAAACTCGAGGCATGGTTTATGTCATCCTCTTCAACATTTAATCCCGGTTTACTTGATCGATGAGTGGACTATTAAACAAATCACAATTTGAGCATGGCCATGTATTTCATAGTCTCACTCAATCAAGAGGCCAATAATACCACTCCTAAAATAGGAGGGTTAAATCCTATATCTATCATTCATATTTCTCATATGATTCATAATATACCCAATGTCCACCTTTATCATTACTCGGTCAAAGGTAACTTTGTGTAGAATCAAAGTATATTAATTCTCATATAGAAATATAATGATTTCAAGTCTAAGGATCATTACACCATTATCATTGTGAGAATTGCTTATGACACTTGATAACATTTACCATGAAGAATTCACACGGTGGGTCTATCCAGTGCCATGTTCTGCTAACATGCACTTATGTCTTTGACTTTAGTATCACCATACTTATGACCAATGAGATGTGGTCATCAGTCAACAAACATACTAGTCTTAATGCATTATTATTGTCCTCAAATAATAATACTCGACTAGGGATCTTTTAGGATTATAAACACTACTCATATAATCTCATTTCTAAGTCACATACTTAGAGATATAGAATTCATGCTTATATTCCAAGGACATTTATTATTCTAATATTTATATCGTAGTTAATAAAGACATAATAAATAATTGAAAGAAAATCCATAGAACATATTTATTAATAATCAAAATGACTTCCCTAAGAACATTATAGTATTTTCTCTAGGGCACAAGCATTAACAGATTCTTTATGGATTCTCTGGCTACATGAGTGTCTTTTCAAAAATAAATCCTTTTGGTCGGCAAACACAACGTATAGAAGTCCTTGGTGCATTAAAGAAATTATGAAACTGCGGCAAGATGCTAAATCCTGGATGTTCTTTAATGTAGGACGACATTCTGGTTTTAAGCTTTGGCATGATCCTTGGTATTATCATAAATCCTTAACTGAGCTTTTGGGGAAGGATATCATTTCCATTTCAGAATCTACTTCTTTGGCTCCAGTTCGTTCTATCATTGACAATGGGAACTGGAATCCAAGTATGTCTAATCATGTATGGGCTATGGAACTTAGACAGTTACTTGATACTGTTCCGATATCTAGAGAAGATATAGTTCTTTGGCAGGATAATGCTCTCCCTTCCATCTCCTCTATTTGGTAAACTATAAGAAATATTGGGGTTAAACCACCATGGGTTCATGCTGTGTGGCATAACTTCTCTATTCAAAAATGCGCTTTTTTCTTGTGGCTTTCCTTAAAAAACAGGTTGCTCGCCAAAGATAAAATGTAGAGATTTGGCTTCGATGTTAATCCTAGACGTATTCTTTGTCATAGCAGTGATGAAACGGCGGAGCACTTGTTTGTTTAATGCCCCTACTCTTACTTGGTTCTTAAAAGTAGTCAAGTTCACCTACGCCTTGCATGGACTGATTGGCAGAATGGGTTATTTGTCCGGGACAAGGAGACAAATCTAAGGAAAAAGATAGCCTGGTTGTACATTTCAGTGGTCATATGTTGCATTTGGCGCGAGCGTAATGATAGAATTCACCGTAATGGTAATTCCAAAACAGTGGACCAGTTGATTTTCCTTGCTAAGAGGATGGTGAGAGAAAGATTATTTTCTATTAAAGCTATTCAAGTGTATATTCGAAAGAATCCTACTTTCAGTAGTTGCCTTTATTAGGTGTATTGTTTGGTAGGCTTTTACTCTAGTTTGTTTAGCTTTATGCTTGGTTAGCTTTCTATTGTAGCCGTTGATGTAGTTGCTCTTCCTTGCGGGGTATGCCCCTAGCTTTTGTATCGTTTTTTCGTTATTTATAAAAAATTTCAGTTAGCAAAAAAAAAGATATAGAATTCATGCTTATATTCCAAGGACATTTATTATTCTAACATTAATATCGCAGTAAATAAAGACATATTAAATAACCACCTGAGATGTTAACATCTATAAATTCACATGTTCCATTTGCCATGTGGGGAATGGATATACTTGGTCCATTTCCAGTAGCAAGTGCACAAAGGAAATTTTTTATAGTGGCAATTGACTACTTCACTAAGTGGATTGAGGCTAAACCCCCTAGCCAAGATAACCACTAAGCAAGTAATGCAATTCTTGTGGGAAAGTGTAATTTGCAGGTATGGGATTTCACGAATCTTGGTCACTGATAATGGAACTCAATTTAACAATGAAGATTTCAAGAAGTATTGTGGAGAAAATGATATTGAACTACATTTCACTTCTGTTGCTCATCCTCAAGCAAATGGGCAAGCTGAAGTAGAAAATCGAAATATCCTGGATGGACTGAAGAAGAGAGTTGAACGCTCTAGGAATACTTGGGTGGTTGAATTGCTCCCCATATTGTGGGCATATCGTACCACTTGTAAGGTCACCACTGGGGCAACTCCATTTCTGTTAGCATATAGAGCAGAAGCAGTGGTTCCAGTGGAGATTACTCATACTTCTCCAAGAGTGGAAGCCTACAAACCGGAAGCAAATGAAGAAGGCATGAGACTTGCCCTAGATCTAATCGATGAATTTAGAGATGAAGCAAATGCTAAGATAGTTGAACATCAGAAACGAGCATCTTTCTATTACAACTTGAGGGTTAAAGAGAGATTCTTTCGTCAAGGAGATTTAGTTCTCCGAAAGATTGAAGCATCCGGAGTTCGACATAAAGGAAAATTGGCTCCAAATTGGGAAGGGTCATACCGGGTGAAGAACGTGTTTGGGCGAGGCTCATACAAGTTGGAAACCCTTGAAGGGATTGAGGTGCCAAGAACTTGGCATAGTGCGAATTTGAAAATTTATTATGTTTAGTGTTTCCTAACTGGACTCATTACTAGGACAAGTAGAAATAAGGTCGACGAAACCATTTTTGAGCTCTTAAGCTCTTAGTAGGAAATATGTAAGGGTTGAACCCATTTTTCAAGTGATTTATTAAAGAATATTCTCATTCATTACTTTTATTTATCAATAAAGAACTAATATGTATCAAGCATCAACAAATATGCAAGGCTAAGGAAAAAGCTAAATATGCAAAGAAATTAAGATCTAACTTATAAAAAAGTTTAAGTTCTAACAAAACAAAAGCCACGAAGGGCTACATAATAAGCAACATAAAATAACTAAGCTATTCATGCTCCTCCTCGCTGCTTGTATCATCAGCCTATTCTTCTTCACCTTCTGAGCTAGAGCCAGAACTGGTGCAAGTAGCATCGGCAGAAGCATCGCACTTTGTGTTAGCAGGAGGAGAGGAATGCTCAGGATCTAGGATTCGATCATCTTCCTCCATATCATCCTCACCAGCCAAAGCTCTCTCGAGAGGAGTCGGGGTATAAGGGCTCGGAAAGAGAGTGGGATCAAAAGCACCAGGATGCTTCCCTAAGACGGCCTCTAAAGCCTCGTCCCATCCCTTTGAGTATTGGACAGGAAAGAGGAGCTCGTCATGATTGCCTATAAAATCCTTGTATTCCTGGGAATCAAGGTATTCGTCAATGCAGTCATCCTTGCTCTTTCTTAACGCCACCAACTCAGCTTAAGCATCCTCTAGCTCCTTATCTTTCCTTGCCAAAGCCTCTTTTAAGGACTTCACCTCTTCTTCAGAATTTTCTGGCTTGGCCTTGTTAGCCTCAGAAGAGGTACGCCAAGCTTTAGCTTGAAACAGGGCTCCCTGAAAGTTGGCATTATTCTGAAAAATAAAAAGAAGTTCAAAGTAAGGCAAATATTGCATAAAAAGAAGAAGGAGTTAATAGTACAAAGAAAGAAAAATACCGCAGCTATGGCTTGAGCGCCCAAATGCTCAACTCCCTCAATAGTAGAGTTTGCAACAAAATCCTTGTAGTCGCAGGGAGTAAGTGAGTGGTATGACCACTCAACATCATGCTTGGACACACCAGTAATGGTGTCCTTCTTCCTAATACCCCAGTTGGGATGCCAAACTGAGGACTTTGAAGACACGGGATTTTCTGCCACCTCAACAGGAATTTGAGATGGAATCAAAAAACAGGGAACTTCAGGCTTCCCACGAGGATCCTCTCCTATCCTAGCCCTTTTCATCCTGGCAGTCTCATCGTCGTTGGGCTCATTAGTCTTGTTAATAAAGGTCGCGGCTGTAAATTGAAAAACAAACAAGAATGGGTATAAGAAATCTCAAAAAAGAAAAGAATAAACAAAGAGAGTAAGGAAATTTACCCTTGTCTGATACACTTGAAAGATCAACAGACTTGAGGACAAACTCGTCTAGAAGCTCCCAGGCCACAGTAGTCCCATTGTCCTTGATTAGCTCAGAATAGGCATGTGACTCCTCGTCATTCAAATTTATGTTGTTGGGACTACCGTCCGCAACTCTACCAAATGATTTGCGAAATAGGGTTCCCCAATCCCCACATTCCCAAACGAGGTACATGAATTCATTTTTCCACCTAGGATTGTTATCAGGTATAGATTTTTGGTGAAAAATGAAAGGAAGGCCAACTCGGTGGTTAATGTATACCCAACCTAAGTTACTGGAAGAACTATTCTTAAATTGGAATATTTTTCTAAACAAAGGGACGAAAAGAGGAAAATTTTTCCTCAAGCACAAAACCATAAAACAATTGATTATCCTCCAGGCATTTTGAGGCAATTGACAACGATTTACTTGAACATTAGCCAAAAGACTAGGTATAAATTCGTGAAAAGGAAACCTAATACCAACAACTATGGCATCTTTATAAATACACAAAGTGTTAGACTGCCAATGACAAGAACGGTCACCGGGACCGGCGGGGACTAATTTCAAGGGAGCCTTAACCCTATACATTTTATTATAATCTCTAATTTTTTCAACATCATGAAACCTATTACTACAATCATACGAGTCTAGAGCAGAAACAGACGGGTATTCATCTCCACGTTCATTGATCATATCATGTAAAGACATGTACTTGGAACGAATAGGAATGGGGGTACCTCGTTTAGATGCAGAATTCATTTTTTGAAGACGTTGAGATGCATGGTTAGCCATTTGAAGGGGGAAGGTTGAAAACCCAGAAAATTCTTCAAATCTTCAAAGAATACCCAGAAAATCTTCAAAGAATCTTCAAATCTTCAAAGATGAACCCGGAAAACTTCAAATCTTCAAGCTAAAACCCCAGAAACCGATAAATATCAATCGGAAAAACTCGTCGGAAATCGCCTTAGCAAAGAGAAAATTTGAGAGAAAAATTTAACAGAGTAACTATATGGAATGAAAGTTGAAATGTGAGAAATGAGAAGTGAAACTATACTCTTATATAGAGAGAGTATCCAGTCAATGGGCCGGTTAAGGGGAAGGGCAACCGGCACTAACCGGTATAGCCCATGAAAGCCCAGAAACTATAATGAGCCCGATCACAATTCAACCCAAGGAAAGTGGGTAAAAACCTTGGGCGCAATCTAGGCCCAATAAGAAGAATAGCCCAAAAATGAACTATGAAAGAAAATAACTCAAAAATAAATATCAGCATTTTCGAATAAGTCGAAATAAACCTCAAAGAGCACAAGAGGTACAACTTGAAGAAACTCACGAGTTATGTTCGACCCCAAGAGAGATTGAAATGGTAGACCTCAATCCTGGTCGAAGTAATTCGACTAGGAGCCAAAATGGGCCTAAAATTCGACCTCAATCAAGGTCGAAAACCCACGACTTCAATCCTGGTCGAAGTAGTTCGACTAGGAGCCAAAATGGGCCTAAAATTCGACCTCAATCAAGGTCGAAAACCCACGAATTCAATCCTGGTCGAAGTAGTTCGACTAGGAGCCAAAATGGGCCTAAAATTCGACCTCAATCAAGGTTGAAAACCCACGACTTCAATCCTGATCGAAGTAGTTCGACTATGAGCCAAATTTGGCCTAAAATTCGACCTCAATCGAGGTTGAAAACCCACGACCTCATTCCTGGTCGAAGCTATTCGACTAGGAGCCAAAATGGGCCTAAAATTCGACCTCAATCAAGGTCGAAAACCCACGACTTCAATCCTGATCGAAGTAGTTCAACTAGGAGCCAAAATGGGCTTAAAATTCGACCTCAATCGAGGTCGAAAACCCACGACCTCATTCCTGGTCGAAGTTGTTCGACCAGGAGGCAAAAATGGCCAAATATTCGACCTCAATCCTGGTCGAAGCTGTTCAACCATGAGGTGATTTGACACCAAAATTCGACCTCAAGTGAGGTCGAATTTATATGGAATTTTTGAATTTTGTATCATTTCCTACGAAATCAATAAAAACTCTTGATTTCTATTCTAGGAGATTAAAGAAGTTGGAATTGATTCGGAATTCTATACTCGAAGTACCAAATGATTACAAGAAATACGAAGAAGACCCTTTAAATCTCGAAGAAGGTTAAGATAACTTCTATGATAATCTTAAAGAATTTTCTTAGAAGTTGGGGGTCAAATGATATGGGCCAGAAAAAGCCCTAAAAATATAATTAATGACATATTAATTAGGCCTAGATTGCTCTAAGAATTAAGCCCGGTAAATGAGGACCGAAACCCTAATTATTTATTAATTTCCTAATTAATAAAAGGGGAAAATGTGCAACTCATAAAAAGAGTCCAAAGTGTGTGCCAACTCCTTCAAGGATTAGCCACCAAGATATACAAACTTAATTGGAGTCAGCCTCCTACAAAGAAGGATTCACAATCCTGATCTAAGAAGGTGACTTAACCCCCAAGTCACCCAATTCTACCCTAAATGCAAGGCTCCTGACGCCTATATAAAGGACCCGATCCTTCAATCAGAACTACGTTTTTTGGTTTGATTCTCAATTACGAATTTAGATATGTAGGCATCTTGTGAGGAACGATTTAGTCACGAAACACGAGAACAACCATTAAAGCTTGAAACTCCTAAACCCTAGCATTAAATTCGCAAGTACAGTTTTTATTCCACAACAATATACAACGCTCAATTTACATTTATATTATTATCACATAATATAGTTATAATTTAGACAATTACCTTAATTATATAAATATATATTCAAGGTACGGTGTAAAATCTAAAAAAATATATAATTAAATTAAAATTACATATTTTTATTATTATCACAAAACATAATAATAATTTGGACGTTTACCTTAAACCGACATATTTATTAAACTACTAATCTTTTATTAAATTTAAAAGTTCTTTCAAAATTTGTAGTATTAAAGTACTAATTTTAACCTTTTTCAAAAAAAGTAGCATTTTCAAAATACTAAACTCTCAAGAATTTTAACGATAAGTTTCAAAATTTCAACTCGCCCGTGTTTTTGAACGGGTTATAGGCTAGTAGGCTAGAATATATATACATGTACACATCTACCAAACACGTATCTAAATATCAATTTAGCAAAAAAAACGTATCTAAAATATCATTTCACAAATATTGTTTAGGTCAGCTGTAACAAGGAAAAGCTCACAAATTAAGTAGACTAGAGAGGAAGAGAAGCATAGAACGCAAACACAGGAGAGCTGATGGATACAAATATATAAAAAGAGAAGCAATTAAAGACCAGGAATTAGGAGTTGCGAGTGCTACGAAATGATCCCAGTGCTTTGAGTGCTCCAGCTCTCAGAATGTATTGGTGATACACAACTGCTGCCAGTGCTCCCACAAATGGTCCAACCCAGAATATCCACTGCAATCATACTTATCAACCAGTGAACACCCCAACCATTCATAACATCATTAAATTTGAATTTGAACAAATAATAATAATAACAATAAAAATAAAAGATATACCTGATCGTCCCATATTTTGTCATGACCGTAGATCACAGCAGCTCCAAAACTTCTAGCAGGGTTAATGCCGGTCCCTGTTATGGGAATGGTGGCCAAGTGCACTAGAAACACAGCAAACCCTATGGGTAATGGAGCCAACACCTGTTACAAATCCAAATACACTTCCGATTATTCTAAAACACAAACCTGCCCACCAAATTGTTTACCTTTTGCTATCGATGACTTGTACTAATTTCATCTCTATTTTTAAGCCCTAAAAAACAAAAATACTCGGTAACAATTTTTCATCAGTTTTCAGTTCATTTCTGACAAAACTATATGCATAATCATCACAAGTTTTTTTTTTAATTTTTGAAAGCTAATCATCACAAGTTCACAACTAAAGAAATTGATTGAAATTTAGTTCACAATATAAATGTTATAGAAAATTAGGGTGAACATATATATATATATATATATATATATATATATATATATATATATATATGAGTTGCACTCTAGAAAGAACACTTTATATAAAAAAACAATAAAGAACACCATCATAAACACTTTATTTTTCATAAAAATTGATTTTTTAAAATTAGAATCATAAAATTGAACAACAATTAAGCCTAACATATCGAAACATATCGAATTTAACGTAGAATCTCATCTAAATTTAAAAATTAAACATTACATATAATCCAGTACATAATCTTGTATATATATTTATCACAATGAAATTACATGTAATCATGTTTTATTTGATTCTAATTTTTTGTTAGATTCTATTTTTATTCGTAATAAACCTTTTTTGGTGAGAAAATTAGAATCAACATGCAATTTATGTAAGATTCTATGGTGTTCTTTATTGTTCTTTATATACGAATGTTTTTCATGGAGCAATGACCTATATAGGCTAATGATCAAATACAAAACTTTTTTAAAATACAAACTAAGAACCAATCTAAACCCTTAGATTAATCTAATCTAATGGCCCCCCTATATGCACAACACACAACTAAAATACACCCTCCCACACACAATCACACCTATTCCCCTCCGTTTTTAATTTGACCTTTCCCGTCAATCGGAGAGCTTTTTTTGAAATCCGACTTCACCGTATTTTTCTCCATCTCCCATCGATCAATTTGCATACCATATTTGATATATTCCGACGATAAATCACTATTTATGATTGCGAGAATCACTAAAATGTTGGTGATTCCTATAAGAATAAATAGTGATTTCTGCGTAAATGTAGTGATTTTTTCTCCAGATCTATACGTAAATTACAGATTTTGTACAGTAATATCACTAAATTTATACGTATATAAAAATAAATAGCTAGATCTATGCTGAAATCACTATTTATTCTTATAGAAATCACTAAAATTATTTAGTTTGTAGTTTGTAGTCTAAGAGTGGTTTGTATTAGAGTAAACCCCCATATATGTATATATGTATATATATATATATATATATATATATATATATATATATATATATATATATATATAGGGAGATTCTCAAATGAGAACCCACCTTATAATGAGAACTGAGACTAAATCTCAGCCACATATTTTTTATACTAGGGTTAAATCTCATCCATGTATTTAGATCTAAAAATTTATTATTCTCTTATCTCTCCTTTATTTCTGCTGAGTGCTGACCTTTCCATTTTCATTTCACATATCCAGATTTGTCAACAATGATATACATACATCTCTCTCTCTCTCTCTCCTTCTTCCGCTCTTCTCTCTCCCCCATTCTTTTCATCTTTCTTTCTTAACAAAACCTCTACAATTCTCTTCTCCACCGTCTCTCTCCTTATAATCTCACCACACCTCTCCCACCTTCTTCATCATAACTATAACTGAATCACTTTTCTCTATTAACATTCATTTTTACAATCCAATTGAATTTATCTTCGTCACCATCTTCAGATCTGAGGGCGACACAAGTAATGAAACAAGAACACAGTTGAATAGATATAAAAATGAGTTCAATGGGGAATAATTATATTTATTCAATTTAGTCAATTTTGCACACAAATCACCTTTTTTATGACTAATTACTTATTCTTTAATATGAATCACCTTTTTATTTGGTGATTTGTGTTAGTATATTTTATGATTAATATGTAGAAATTGGTGATGTTACTTAAATTTCGGTGATTGGTGATTTTGTAAGTAGTGATGTTGGTGGTTTACATTTTTAGTGATAAGTAATTTGATATTTTGAATTTATTGATTATGGTTGTGATGATGGTGGTAGAGTGGTGGTGTAGGGGTGGTGATTCGAATTTCAAATTTAGTGATTCTGGTGGTGATATCAGTTTTATTTTTAGTGATTCGAACTTGTTTTAGTGATTTCAGAAATGATTGCGATGGCAATGACAATTGTGTCAGAAAAATCGGAGAAGAAAAGAGCAAATCGTAGATGTAACATATTGCAGAAGGATTGATCGGAGAAATGGAGAGGTGGTGGTAGTGTGCAGAGGTAAGAGAAGTTAGACTGACCGGGGTCTGACCGGAAGGGGGGATGGCGGCGAGGTGTGACCAGAGATGGCGACGAGGTGGTGGGAGAGATGACAGTGAGATGGTGGCGAGAGGTGGTGGATGAAGAAGAAATTGCAGATCTATATTTGGTAGTGGTGATACATACATGTGTGTATATAATTAATTTGTATGGTTTAGATTTAAAGAAATAGAGGACTGAGATTAAGTCTCAGTTCTCATTTTAAGGTGGGTTCTCATTTGAGCACCTCCCTATATATATATGCTAGTAGTTGTGTGGATTTTAATTATATATATGAAACAAACATGAAATAAAAAATTTATTTAACATTATTTTCTTTACACACACCCAATCGGATATTAATCATATTCCAAATTTACAGAAATTATGCCTCACATTTGCTATCCAACACATGAATTTTATAATATCTAATTATTAACATGATCAGAAGACATATTACTGCAAATCGTACTAATTAAGACATAGTAATTACAATTTCTTAGGCTCTTAAGTTTCTTGTTTTGCCATAAACTTGTCACATATCCATAATCCATTCCAAGGCCCTCCAGCTACTAATGTTGTGTTTGGTTGGGATGAATGAAATGTAATGGAATGGAATAGATGAAATTAAAGGAAAATAATGGGAGTTGGAGGGAAGATTTGAGAAAAAATGAGATAATGCAAAATTGCTATGATAAGAATTGTGAATAAAATGAATGAGTTAAGGAATGAAGCATTTCATCTCAAAGTGGGGTTTTTGAATTATAATGTAGGTGATTAAGAATGGAATGAGCTAAAAAATGAAAGTTGTGAGTATTTCACTATTTTACACTTTAAATCTCATTTCATTTCATTCCATTTCAATCATCCCAACTAAACACAACATAAGTTATTTCTCTGTTTTCCCCTTTTGGTCCTATTGCATGTCTTCTCAGCTTAATCCCTACCTTGGTAGCATATTTAAAGTTACTATTTTTTGGTCATTCGGTTTGAGACTCTCCGGTGTGTTTAAAAACATTAAGGTTCACTGATCTAAGGATTCAAAATGTCTAATAACTTGGGAGTTCATGTGCAAGTTCTTAAAGGTCTATTTCTATCCGGCTCTAAACTTGGTGGTCAAAATTGTCATTTAGGCCACAAAATTGAGATTGTAATAAAACTAGAATCTTCATTCCTAACTGAATGCTAACATATAGTACTGCTAGAAAAACACTAACCGTCTAATAGGCCGGATAAGATCTTATGTAATTTGGCTGGGAAACACAAAAACTCTGGCAGTGTATAATTATAATCTGAGGGTCAACAATGACAGGCACCAATAGTTAGAATCTGTTTTAAAATAATCTAGCCTAATTTTTCTGGTCCCCAGCCAACAAGGAGTGTACGTGGCGCGTGGCAACACAGGTGGCATGACAAATCACCCAGGGATCGAGTACCAAACTCCAAAAGCGACTCAAGGAATTGGAAACAAAGACGAAACACTTACAGGAATGTGCGAATCTCGAGCGTTTCTTTTGGGGTCAGTAGCTGAGAAGACGGTATATACAAGAACGAAAGTGCCTATGATTTCAGCCCCCAAAGCCGTTCCTTTTGAGTAGCCATCAGCAATAGAGTTGGTTCCACCCCCATTCCTATTATAATCATGCTTCATGAAAGCCTTGGCTAACCCAACTCCACAAATAGCTCCCAAACACTGTGCCACCATGTAGCCCAAAGCTCGCATAAATGTGACCTTCCTTGCCAAGAATAGCCCAAATGTCACCGCCGGATTAATGTGACCGCCTACACATTTATCCCAACAGTTAATGAACACTAATACTCTAATACATAAATTAAGTTGCAATTAAACATGGGAAAATGCAAGTAAACTGCTTAGCTATTACTATAGTCTATATATGTGTGCTGCATGAATGTAAATTCATCCCATGTTCAGTGCTGGAATGAGATATAAATTCGTGATTACTCCAAAAAACACATAATGTTAAAGTAATTTTAAATACAAATATAACTAATTTTCAAGCACCGCATTCATCTATTTCTGTCGCTTTTTTTGCTTTTTGATGAATTGATAAATAGAGCTCCTCCATCTATATTTTGTTCTACATATATATCAGAAAAATATAACATTGTACTATTTAAGCACAAAATCTCGGAGTAATGAATTTTACTTTTTGTGATATAATATATTATACCACAAAATTTCGAGATTGAAATTGAAGGATCGGTCGAACTCGAGCCCGAGCTCAAACTTTTTAATCGAGCTCAAAATCGAGGCTAGCAATGTTCACCTCGACTCGGTTCGATTACATCCGTACTCGTGTGCTAGCAAGATCGAGCTCTGCTTTACCTTAAAAACATTATTAATATTGGAATGAAAAATTAATTAGGAATATGTAGTAATATAATAGCAAAATCATCCCCAATTTCAATATATCCAAGTAAAAAAAAAGAGTAATGCAAAATTAAATATTAAGAAGTAGTTGTATACTGGTGAGTATATACCAGAAATGCCGGCAGTGCAATAAACGAGGACGAAGATCATGCCACCAACACCCCATGAAATACCAAGAAGGCCAACACCATCACAGGGTTCGTCTTGCTTCTTGTGACCTATTATTATGGCGACAATTATATAAAGGAACAGAAGAGTGGCTACAAACTCTGCAATTACTGCTCTGTAATATGACCATGTCACCAGCTCTCCCATCTCAAACATCGCCACTGGCGCTGGTTCAACATAATCCCTATTCGGAGTTGACATCTATTCTTCCTCTTCTTTTTTTATTCTTTGATTTATCTATGCTACTGCTTCATCACTGATCATTTATATATCAAAATTTATCACCACACCACACCACACCATCCATAATATAATTTATTCTTCATGCTTTACCGGCTGATGAAAATATAAAAAAATCACTAAAATGTTGTCACGTTTAATATTTCTTTTTCATTTTCTCACCCTCACTTTATATAAAGGTCCATAGTTTATTATTTAAAATCAAAATTTTTGCCGATTTATAAGATTAATCGGATCCACCTTATAAAAACTACCCCTCGCCTTAATGGTATATCTACGTTCATTTTTTATAGAAATGATATAGCCACGTTCAGTTGTGCAAAAATGGTACCACATGAGATGGCGATCCAAGTTAAAGTTCGTCACTTGAGATGACCACCCTCTCTACATTAGGGATGCACAACATTTCGGTCCGAACCTGAAAATTAGATCGGACCGAATTTGTCGGTCCAAGACCCGGACCGGACCGAATGTAACCGGTCCAATCCTCGGTCCATAGATTCAAAAATATCCTGTCTTTGTTCCGGTACGGTCCAAACCCCGAAAAAACCCGGACCGAACCATGCTATTTTAACTTTACTTTACTTCTTAAATTATCATGTATATAAATTAAATATTAACAAATATCGTTTACTAATAATCCAAATTAATAGAAAATAATTTCATGAAACAACATAGATCAAAATTACAAATTAAATGATTAAATTTTGTACATTATGTAATGAAAAATTAATACTCATATATTTACAAATTATTATTATTTTACAAATAATAAAACATATAATTATTTTAAAATTTCAAGTAGTGCTAGGAACCTTAAAGTATATCCCAAGTTTGTTTCCATATGTCAATGTCAAGTTACGGCCAAGAGTCCAGTGTCGTTTTTAGTATCGTTTTTTGTGTCGTTTTTTAATTCATGAAGCGCATATATACGTGGCTCCTTTTTATATTTAAATACACAACCAATAAGATCGTATCAACAAAGTATTTGAGAATGTTTTTGGAAACTCTAGTATTTATTTTAAATTTTTATTACCGTGTAAAATAAATAATTTATTTCATTTATTTAAATTTGAATAAAAACAAAATTTAAATTATAAAAACTAAAATTTGAAATAAACCTTAATCAAACCGGTCAAAACCGATCCGGTCCGGGTTTTTCAGTCGGGTCTGGTCCTAAGATATACAGGTCTGGTCCCCTATTCATGATTTTGAAAATTTTCGATCTTCGATCCGGTCCGGCCTTGGCCAGTTCGGTCCGGTTTTAACCCCTGGTCTGCATCACTTAAGTGGCTACCTTTTTTTTTTTACTTGTTCTCCTTGTCAACTTTTGTGTTTCTCCTTTTTCTTATTTAAAAATTATTTATAAAATAAAAATATCATCACTTTTTAAATTTCATTTTTTTTAAAAGAGTTCTCCAAAACTTAATTTTTTTCTTTTACTAATTTTAATAATGTAGTTTTACATTGATATTTTAACTATAATTTTTTTTTAAAGTAAAATTATAATTCTGAAGGCTTAGTTAAATTTATAAAAAATAATAATTATATAAATTTCTACAAATCTCAAGTGAAATCCAAAAATAAATTTTCAAAATTTCTGATATTCTCTGTATTTAATTTTTTTTATAGTTTTATTTAATTTACAAATAAATTCTTATTTCCAATTAATTTTTTTGAAGCACAATTTTAGTGATTAGAAGTTGGAATAAAAATTGAAATAAATTTATAGAAGTTGGAACTCGTGAAATTGGATCATAAATTAAAAAATACTTCCTCTGTCTCGTCCATTTCTATAAAATTTCTATTTTGGGATGTTTCTCACATTTCTATACATTCCAAAAATAATAACTTTTAATAATATAAAACATTATTACACTCTCATTACTTTCCTCCACTATCTCAAATCTATTATTAAATATTGATAGGTCCACTACTTTATCCACTTCCACTACTTTCCTTCACCGTCTCAAAACTCAATTTTCATCTAACTTTACTATTTTTATACATTTTTTTAGTTTTCAGGTCCGTATAGAATTCAATGAGGACGGAGGGAGTAGTAAAACTTAACTTAACTAAAACCCGAGTTAGGTAACCTTTTACAAATTATATAGAAATCTTTTATATTTTCATTATCTTAATGCATGCAACAAAATCGAAAGAATGACAAAAATATCAAAAAAGTTTAGGTTAAGTAACCAAAATACCCACTTTTGAGTTTTTGGCCATTTTTACCGATCAAATACCCATTCTTAGACTGGGTATCTCAAAAAATGTTAATTCTATATTTTTTGATGAAATATGTATTTTTACAAAACAAAAATTCAAAAATTTGGGTGAATACTCAGTCCCAGAATGGGTATATGGACAGATACCCAGTCTGGAAAAACGTATTTCAGAATATCCAGTCTGAGAAAGCGTATTTCAAAGAAAAATTGAGTCGGATACCCAGTCTGAGAAAGCGTATCTTGAGATACCCAGTCTGAGAAAGCGTATCTCGAGATACCCAGTCTGAGAAAGCGTATTTCACTGGTATTTTTGGCCAAAATTTTAAAATGTGGTATTATGGTCACCAAATTTAAAAATTGTGGTAATTTTGGCCATCACCCAACAAAATCACGTATCTCAATATAATATACTTAAAATTAGGTTAGAATAATTTAATATTTTACAATATAAATTTTTTAGCTCCCATTACAATTAAAAATAACCTCTTATAATTATTTATACTGAATATTGTTAATTTTGTAATTATATATTTTAAAATTTTATTTTATATATCTTTTTTAAATTCAAAAGAAATCATTACAATTTAATTAATCCCATATTAAAAATATTCTTTAGAATATTTGTACTGTATATTTATATCTTGAATAATTTTCCCCTATCTTGACATTTTTTATTCAATCAAAATTTTTACTTGTAAGTATATCTTGAATAATTTTCTCCTATAAAATATATTTTTTCTACAATTTTCCGGGGTCTAAAAACTATACCTTGCTAATTTATTTTTCATTTTTTTATTTTGTACTTAGGTATAATGGTAAAATTTATAAACAAAGCAAGAAAAATAGAAACAATTCATGTAAAAATATGTTTTCTCTTTCTTAAAGTTATATAAAATTTGTAACTTTCTACCATTTTCAGGGTTTAAAAGTCATAATTTTTTTTGTACTTAAATATTATGGTAGAATTTGTAAACAAGGCGAAAAAAGAATTAAAAAAATCATTTAAAATATGTTTTTTCCTGTGAAATTGCCTCTAAATATTGTATTTTCTATCCTTTTCAAGGCCTAAAAACTATATATAAAAAAAAACAAATTCTATTTAATCAAATATTTTGGTAGAATTTGTTAACAATGCAAAAAAGAAATCAAAACAAAGTCATGTAAAAATATGTTTTTTCTGTGAAAATGCATCTTCATTAAATTAATATAATATTTGTGTCTTTGCACCATTTTCAGGGATCTAAAAATCATATCTCTATAATTTGTTGTTTCCTGCATTATCCTCTATTGTCTTTAAATAAAAGTATGTTTTTCAAGGTGTTAAAATTTGATAATATTTTTAAGTTTGATATTTTAATTTTTAATTCATTTACAAATATGTTTTTCTAGCATTTTCATGCACCTAAAAATAAAATTTCTATGATTAATATTTTTACATAATATTTTTTTTATAAAAGTCTTGTTGTTAAACTTGTTTATGAAACAAGAAAATAAAAAAATAAAAAGAAATCAAAATAATCTTTTTTGACCATAATTAAATTAGTGTAAAAGCCATGTTTAAATGTGAAAAATGAAAACAAAAATAAAAATAAGGGATCGCCACCTGAAGTGGCATACTTTTCCCTTAATACCATTTTTGCAATTTTTGTGTTCAAATATACCATAAATGTGAAGGAGTCCTGGATGTTATACACACAATACGCAATGGTTACACGTATTCAAATAAGTTTTTGTTTTACTAAGCGAGAAAATAAATTTTTATTTATCACCTTTATAGACTCTACGAAAATAATGATAGAAGTACACTATATTAGAAATTAATTTTAATACCATCATTTCGGAACTACGAACTAATTTTCCTTGTTGGAGGTCCAAATATAATTGGGCTAACAAAGAGTCCAAGTTTAGTCATGTGGGCCGACCGAAGCCCAATTGACAAAGCCCAAAAGATCATAAACAACCGTTAGATTCATGTGGCTCAAGGCCACCTTCCGAAAAAGGGGGTGCCCACATTCTCAACGATCGAAGGTGGGCCGCGGGATCAGGAGCAGACTATGGGTTAAGTATCAACAAGGGATCAGGTTTAACATTCATTCATTACTCAATAATTATATTATAATACAGGCTCTTGTACATTAGAATTACTTATTTGGAGCCGATTAATTGATTCTCACACCGGAGATGAATCGGGGGAACATCCCTCGCATTCTTCTATTTGCAGGTTGATCCGAAAAACCTCACGAGAGTCCGACCCAACAGGAATTCGGTTCCAACATTTGGCGCCGTCTGTGGGAAACGTACAAGTAAGCTTTGAAACAAACCACACAAATATTATGGCTATCGATAACACTGATGATCAGCCGCCTGGTTTCACCGAAACTCCTCGCCAAGGAGCCTCCACTTCCACACCTCCCTTAAACCATGTTCTTAATTTTGATGCTGAGGTGGAAGATGGTCCAATGCCCACCCCCGAAGAGAAAAAGGCCATGCTCTTTAAATGGCGTGAAGAAACGGGCTCAAAGAATGGAAAACAAAAGGAGTTGGAGCAGGTAAAAAGAGAAGCCCAGTTGAAGGCGAAGAAAAGGGAGGTCAATCTAGAAAATTTGGAGGCAATCAAGCGTCGAAGGGCTGGACTGGATGCAGAAGAGAAAGCCCTGCAGGACTGTAATATATATGAATTTTAGATATTTAAATAATAATAACAATAATAATAATAATAGTAATATGATTTGTATTAGAATTAGAATACATGATTAAAATTTTTGTTAATTAGAAAAGAATAAGGAGTGATAATAGTGATCCGTTAATAATTAGAAATCAATAATTAGAATTCTAAAAGTTGTAGGATAATTAGACCTATATTTATACTCTCATTCTATAGCCCAAGACCCGCTATCTGTTATTAAAACCCTAAAGTCGAACGGTTGAGTGAGGTAAAGAAATTAGAGGAGAACAGAGCAGCAACACGAGACTCGAGTGAGGAGAAAGAAACGAAACAAGTATGTGAAAGTTTTGTTTTCTACAATTTGTGTACATAGTTGTACGGTTCCTGCTCCTTATTCGAATCTGGCAGCATCTACTTGATTGAAATAATTAGAGTATTAAAATATGTTTTATTGTTTCAGATGTGGTTAATTGACCTCCTGCACCTAATTATTTAACCAAACTATTGTAGTGGTAATGTTAGTTCCCTCAAATTATTTTTCTGAATTTGTTTATATTTGTGGTTAGTGATGTAGTAATATAATACATGTTACAGAATTAGTAATTTGAAAATTAATATCACATGATTATGAATTGATGATTAATATAAATTATATATGTATAAAGCGATTTCATGGCCGGTTTGCAAATTTACAGTGATGATATTTTATATAGATTGTATGGCCCGATGAAACCAAATTCTACTATTATTATATAATACATTAGTATACTATATATTTTGTTATTATTATATTAATATTATTAAAATGGATGACCATGTATAATGTATGTTAACTAGAAAAGTTAGGGACTTGTGAGCATTACTAGTAGTAATAGTCAGTGTTACTATCTTGATTGTGGGTCATAGGTACATTATTAAAGAATCAATATTATTGCCTGAGCTTATTTGGTTGATGAACAAATGTGTTAATACATTAGCTGAACTTTAGAAAATGAATGTACGCTAATTATAAATTGTATTCTTTAAATATATAGATCAGGGTCCTAGAGATTAGCGGATCGTGCAGATTTCGTTAGTATCTTAGTTGCTATTTTTCGAGGTACGGAATTCTTTCCTCTTTTATTCAGCGCTACTGCTCTTGGAAATATTTAAATTAAATTTGTTTTGACCTCAAATCTGTTCATTTGATTTTGATCATTTTGATTCTGAAAATTTGTTTTGACTCTGAAAAATATTTTTACATCTGTTTCGAAATATTTAAATATCCGTTTCTGCGATTTTCTGATATTACGTACACTTTATATCTGTTGGAAATATTGGGAATATCTGTTTCTGTGATTTTAAAATATTTTGTGAAATATTATATTTGAACCCTTAGTGATATAGGGTATACCGAGTTAACCAGCTGTAGGGGTACTACAACCATGTCATTGCGGCACCAGTGACATGACACTTCCATGGTAGTGTGATTGGTCATGGCGTATCCTTCTGTTCTGATAGCTCAGGAGACGAGCTTTTGCGCATTTGATATTTGTTTTAGGATACGTGGGTGCACCCAGAGTTTGTGATTTGTGATTTGATTTGACGGTGACGTTGTATATGCCGTACACGTTATCCGGTTTGTTGCACACATTAGGTACCCTATGATGTGTGTATTTGTATCTGTTCTGTTCTGATCTCGGTATGAAATATCTTACCCCTTTCGTTGCTTCAGCCATGCTTGTTTTCAATTAAATATATTTATTACAAACTGTCATGCATGAATATCTGTTTTTCTGTTTTATAAACTGTATTCCAAATCCGTACTGGGCAATTGGCTCATGCCGTATTCTTTTTCTGGCAGGTGCTTAGGGGGATCTGGGATTGTGTGATGGAGAGCCACCCCTTTATATCATTGATTAGGATTTGCAGACTTCTATTGTTATTTAGACTTGAATATCATTTTAGAGATTTTGGTTTTTCATATCGAAGGATGACAAGCGCAGGGTGCCCGAAGATGGAGAGAGGTATAGGAGCGAGGTGAAACCCATTTCTGGAGGAAGCACCCTAGACCGAGACAGCAAAACAGTGAAGAATAGGCATGCTAGGCAGGTGTACAACATGTACTAGTTGTAGTCAGCTAAATAGGCCATGTCTATTGTATTCACTGAGGATGATTATGAAGACGTGATATGGCCCCATGAGGATCCGTTAATCATTAACCCTGTGATCGGGGAAAACAAAATTTGGAAAGTTCTAGTTGATGGGGGAAGTTCGTTGAACATTTTGTATCATCGAACGTACAGCAAAATGAATTTGGGAGGCGAGCAGCTGGAGCCATGCCATGAAGCTCCTCTGTATGGATTTGGAAACCAGCCAGTCCCGATTGAAGGCAGTATCTTCAGGGGAGATGAGGGGCGACCAAAAAACCGCCCGAATTATAATGTTGGATGACTTGGAAAAGGACCAAGAATTTGAAGTGCCGAAGGAGGTAAAAGAAAGAGAGCCGACAGAGAAGCTACTGGGAGTCGCCAAACAATGAACATCGAGTTGGAAAAGTTTGGAACGGATCTATCCAGCCCAATTGTCGAACCAGCAGCAGAAACTGAAGAGGTGGAGTTATATGCAGGTTGCTCGGAAAGATGGTCCGAATTGGGAATAATATGGAACCTGAGTTAAAGAAGAAGGTGATTGAAGTGGTTAGGCAATACCACGACCTCTTTGCTTGGGGCCCCGAAGATATGCCTGGTTTGGATCCAAAGACGGCGAAGCATTGCCTCAATGTTAAGCCCGAGGCCAAACCGGTTAAACAAAGGAAAAGAACTTTCTCCATGGAACAGAAGATCATTGAAGCAGAAGTAGAAAAATTGTTAGAGGCAAAGTTTATAGAAGAGATTGAATATCCCGATTGGTTAGCCAATGTGGTGGTGGTGAAGAAAGCTAACAACAAATGAAAAATGTGCATAGACTACACGGACTTGAATAAGGCTTGCCTGAAGGATCACTACCCTCTACCGAGCATTGATCAGCTCACAGATGCTACCTCAGGATATCAGGTACTTAGTTTTTTGGATGCTTTTTCAGGTTATCATCAGATAACGATGAATGCCGAGGACATTCCAAAGACAGCATTCATCACCCCGAAGGGAACTTATGCCTACATAAAAATACCCTTCGGCCTGAAGAATGCATGGGCCACGTTTCAGAGAGTGGTCAACAAGATTTTTACCAAGCAAATTTGGAGAAATATGGAATGCTATGTGGATGATATGATTGGCAAGTCACAGTTCGAAGATCATATAGAAGACCTGAGGTTGTGTTTTGAAACATTAAGGAAGAACAATATAAAGATTAATCCGAAAAAGTGCACGTTCGGAGTATCTAGAGGAAAGTTTCTAGGCTACATGGTAAGTGCCCGAGAAATTGAGGCGAACCTAGAGAAAATCCAGGTTGTAATCGACATGGAGCCACCGTAGACAGTTCGGGATGTACAGAAAATGACCGGTCGGATGGCAGCTTTACGGAGGTTCATAACGAGGTCGGCAAAAAAGGCCTTACCTTTCTTTGAGGTACTTCGGGGGTCGAAGAATTTTGAGTGGGGGCCGAATTGTCAGAAGGCGTTTGAAGAAGTAAAAGAATATCTCACCAAGGCACCACTCTTGATGAGACTAGACCTGAAGGAAATGTTGCAGTTATATTTAGCCGTCAGTGACCGAACTCTGGGAGCAGTATTAGTGAAAGAGCAGGAGAAGAATCAACATCTGGTGTTCTATGTGTCAAATATGCTGAAGGACGCAGAGACGAGGTATCCGAACGCTGAGAAGTTCGCATATGGGTTAGTAATGGCTACCCGAAAATTGCAACATTACTTTCAAGGATGAACAGTGCAGATAGTAACCGACCAACCTCTCAAGAAATCTTGACGAGACTAGAGGGGTCGGGAAGGGTGGTAGCGTGGTCCATTGAGCTTGGTGAATATGATCTGGAGTACATCCCGAGAACCTCTCTCAAAGCCCAGGCGTTGGCAGACTTTATGGTAAAATGTTCTTTCTCCGGGCCAAAGAACCTGGCGCCCGAAGAACAATTGATCTGAACCCCAGGAAAATGGAAGCTATTTGTAGATGGCTCGATCGTTGGTTCAAAATGTGGAGATGGGTTGATTCTTTCCAGCCCAGATGGGTTTAAGATATGTCAGGCGATAAAGTTCACTTTCCCTCTGACAAACAACGAAGCTGAATATGAAGCATTGCTAGCTGGACTGAATTTGGCGAAGAATCTAGAGGTTAGACTCCTAAGGGCGTTCAGTGATTCTATGTTGGTGGTTAAACATTTCTCCAAGAAATATGAGCAAAGAGAGCCCCAAATTAAAGCCTATGCCATAAAGGTACGTGATGCTTCGACTTTGTTTGATTCATTTGAATTACGTCAAATTGACAGGGAAGACAACAGTCGAGCCGACGCGCTATCTAGGCTCGCTTCGGCAGAAACTCAGAGCTTGATAGGATCAATCTACTTGACCTAAGTGAGGCAGCCTTCGGTCGAAAAGAAACAATGAATGGAAATCCACCAAGGTACTAATTGGATGACTCCGATCAGGGCATACCTGGAGAAAAGTACCTTGCCCCTAGACCGGAAAGAAGTACAAAAGGTGAAATACAGGACCGCAAGTTACACTCTCATCGGAGGCAAGCTATACAGGAGGTCGGCGACCTAACCGCTCTGTAGGTGCCCGAACGTCGAAGAGCAGTTGTTAGTCTTAGAAACCGTGCACGAAGGAATATGTGGTGAACATTTAGCCGGTCGGTCAATTGCCTTTAAGATCCTCAGACAAGGATTCTATTGGTCGATTTTGCGAGCAGATGCAACTGAGTACGCAAAGAAATGCTGACAATGTCAGTTGTTCAGCACAATACTAAAGCAGCCCCCGAGGAAATGGCATCAGTTCTAAGCCCGATACCCTTTGCCATGTGGTCGGTTGATATTGTGGGAATCCTACCCACTAGCACGAAACAAGCCAAATATTGTATTGTGACGATCGATTATATGACCAAATGGGTAGAAGAAGCAAGACCATTGGCCACCATAATCGAAGAGGCAGCAAAGAAGTTCATGCTGAAGCAAGTGATACTTAGGTTTGGGATTCCTAAGGTGTGTGTTTCGGATAATGGAACTCAATTCATCAGGAACAAGTTCAGAAAGTTCCTGGCCCACTTCGGGGTGCAACAAAAATTCAGCTCAGTCGGCCACCTCCAAGGAAATGGAGCAATCGAAGCTGCAAACAAGATCATCTTTGATGGAATAAAGAAATGCTTGGGCGAAGCTAATTAAAGGGCTTTGATCCGAAGAACTACCTTGGGTGTTGTGGGCCTACCAGACAACACCACGATCGTCCACCGGAGAAACTCCTTTCAGGTTGGCATTCAGGACAGATGCACTGGTCCCAGTAGAGGTCGGTCTAGACTCTTACCGAACAGAAGTGTTTAACATCGAGGCGAATGAGTTCGGCCTCAAGGCGAACGTAGACTTACTCGAAGAAGACAGAGAGGATGCCCACCAAAGGAATCTGAAATGTCAACTTCAGGCGGCCCAATATTATGATTCGGGAGTTAAGAAAAGAACTTTCAGGGTTGGGGACCTAGTTCTTCGGGAGCTAGATACCTCTATGCCTGCGAGACAAGGGAAGCTAATGCCTAATTGGAAAGGACCTTACAAGGTCATTGAGATTGTTCGTCCGGGAACCTACAAGTTGGCACATTTAGATGGCGATCCCATCAAAAACACTTTGCATGCCTCGCGCTTACGCATTTATTACCAATGAGCTTTATTCTACCTTCGAAAATGGTTTCGGTAGCACAACTTTTTTATTGTTTTAGAATTTAGCAACCTTAATTCAGTTTGTATTTGAATTCCCTAAGGAAAATCATGTGTAATTTAAATTCCTGAAAGTCATTAATGAATACATATGATTTTCGGTTAATTTAAACGATCGTTCTATAGCAAAGATTTCATCATGTGAATAAGTTGAACATGCACATAGCCAGTAACACAAAGGAATATTTTGCCAACACTTACCGACCAAAAAGATAAATGTTGATTCCTTTACCTTATAATGGAAAATATTTTATACATCGGGCAAATGACCAAAGAGTCAACCGCCCGATCTCCTAAATATTTGGGGGCAAGAAATATGCTAAGGAAAATTAAAGGCCGAAGACGCATAAAATGTCTAGAAATATGCTAAGACAAATTAAAGACCGAAGACGCATAAAATAACTAGAAATATGCTAAGGTAAATTAAAGGTCGAAGACACATAAAATAGCTAGAAATATGCTAAGGCAAATTAAAGGCCGAAGACGCATAAAATAGCTAGAATATGCTAAGGCAAATTAAAGGCCGAAGACGCGGAAAATAACTAGAAATATGCTAAGGTAAATTAAAGGCCGAAGACACACAAAATAGCTAGAAATATGTTAAGGCAAATTAAAAGCCGAAGATGCATAAAATAACTAGAAATATGCTAAGGCGAATTTCAAGCCGAAGCCGCATAAAACAATGTAGTTTTATGTTAAGGCAAAGCTAAGGCAAAGCAAACAAATCATATTCCGAAGATGCATAAAATTATTAAAATTATGCTAAGGTAATATCAAGCCGAAGTCGCATAAAACGACAGAGTTACACTAAGACTATGCTAAGGTTATGCTAAGGCAGAGTTACGAAAATTATGAAAAAATGCTAAGGCAAAATTGAACCAAAGAAGCATGACATTAAGCTTAAAGCCCGAAGGCAGAATTGTTAAAAGCCCGAAGGCGGAAACACTAAAAATAAAATTACAAGTCCTAATCGGACAGAGGTTCATCCTCGCCAAAAGAGACCATCGGGGGTTCGTTGGGTTCGTCTTCATGGCCGACCAGGTCAGGGAAACCTTCTTCAATGAGTTGTTTGTAATCAAAGCCCAAGTTGTGCGCCTGCAATATGCAAGCATCGTCTCCTTCCGAACCAGCTTCCGGGCGGCTTGGACCTGTAGGTTTTGGCGAGTCAGTCGGGCTTAAAGGCCGCTGATATCCTTCTGGGAATTCTCCCGATCGGCCCGGAATGTAGAATCTTGGCCCTCCATCTTCTCGAGGTCCAACTGCACACGCCAAAGCTCCACTTCTTCTTTGGTCGCCCTGATCTCAACCTGTGCTACTTAAGCTATGCGGGATTGCACATCCCTCATCTTGTTGGCCACTACAGCTGCCATAGGAGTAGCTTGAAGAAAATGGAATGACGGTCAAATTGGACAAATAAAAACAAAAACTAGAAAGAAAAACAGGGCATAGTCAAGGAGTAATTACCAAAAAAAGGAGCCCAAGCATCTCGGAGCAGGAATCCATCGAGCTCAACTGATCATAGGTTGCCCGATCGCCTGGAAGTATCAAACCCCTACACAAGTCGGGGCCGATGTCCTTGGCCGCTACTAGCGTCGGCATGGCGATGTTGTCATTCTCAAGAACTCCCCATTGAGGGACATAAGTCTTGATCGCATCGGTACCTCGGCGCACCCGTTTCCTGCCGCTGGCATCTGGAGGCGGGAGCTGCTCATCCCTCATATGTTCGGTCTCAAGGGGAGGGGGAGCCCTTTCTTCATCCCTGTGTTCAGATGTAGTCTCATGGCTCTGAGCGGATGCACCAGCCTGCTTGGAAAGAAGCTTCTATCTTCGGCGCTCGACGATATCCTGGCGAGTTGACACTACCCAAATAGGAAAATAATTTACAAGGGGAAGCAAAATAGCCGAAGCAAGATAATCAAATAAGGAATGAAGAACATGCAACTAAAGACACAAAGTAAAACAGGAAAATAAAAGGTGTGAGGAGGGCGTTACCAGTACCCCATAGGGCGAATATCCAGTCGTTGTCGCGACTGTCGATCACAAGTATCTTACCCCCTCGTACTTAGAGAGGCAATCATATTCAGCCTCCTCGGCATTAGTAAGGTCGGTTAAAATAATCCGTTCGACCGGATCGACTATCCGCCATTTTGAGATTTGGGTGATCTTAGGACCCGAGATGAAGCACCATTTGTCATGGATTTCCTTGTTGTTTGAGTTGGTTTGTACCCAATTGGCCCTGCTTGCCCTTCGGGCGATTGTGTAAAACCCCTTACTTTTACCATTTTTCTTGAAGTCGTAATGGGACCAGAATAATCGAGTAGTAGGGGCTACCTCCATACCCAACATCGATGCTAGAAGTAGTTGATGTGGAGAAAGTTATTCGGGTCTAGTTGGCCCAGGGCGATGCCCATCTCTTTGAACAGTTTCTTCGCCAAAGGGAGAAGGGGGACACGAAAACCGCACTTAAAAGCAAGTTCAGATACACCCGCGGCGACCCCTCCATAGCCCTCGGGGACCGAAGGTGTCTGCCAAATGCGATCGTTTCTCTTCGCAGGATAGATATGCCACACTCCAGTCAGTATAGCATACTCATTGACGAACTTTGCCACCTCTTCTTTGGTGAGCAAAGTCGGGAGATTGGCTACTGGATAATCCCTGAGGCTGCTAAAGATAGACCTCTCTGAAGAAGGTCCTGCCTCCGGATTTGATCGATCCATGATCCCTGCATTCGGAAATGAAGAGATATCAGCCATGTACTCGGGAAAAACTTCAGAAAAGAAATAAAAAGTGAAGAGGGGGCCGAGTACAGAGGGCCAAGATCAGTTAGAGACATTCTAGCGACTAAGTCAGAGTAGACATAGGGACATGTGTCCCGAAGACAGTTCTACAAACCGAAAGGGAATTCGAAGGCTGTTCTGAAGACGTGACTACTTCGAAGACTGTTTATTCTCAGCAAAAGTCATAGTAAGCGAAAGTTGTCCTAAAACTATTGCATTTCTATTCCTGGGTACGAAATCTAAATTATACAACTCTCAATTATCGTGAACCCAACATATACACATACAAGCATCACTATCTACAAACAGTATGATACTTTTTACTTTACCCTATAGCATAACATGATAAACCATACAACCTCTGTAATCCACAAAAAAGATGTGCACGTGTATACTTCTACTTTCAAAACTCATCATTTCATCAAACATGATATGGGTGCATATTCATTTCGCAAATATTGCATGGATGCACATTAAATTCATAATATCAGTAGTAATATCTATGTTGTGGAAGGAGACACTTACTTGTGGTTGTGTGGAGAAGCGGAGGAAATGTAATGGGGAAGAGAGGAAACGTTTCTAAGATTGCCTGGTACTAAGTTCGATTGATATTAATTTGGGAGATTTTGTTAAATTTGGAGAACATAAAAAATGAAATGAAGGGGAAGTTCGTGTTTATATAGATGTGTTGAAGTGACATTTGGACATAAGGGCATAGGCGTTTAGGATTCAACGGTGGGGATTAAGACTTTCCAAATTCAACGGATGTGATTGGGCACGAATCTCGGGATAGGACAGTTGCCATCATTAACTGGCACAACTTCCCATGTGACGTGACACTATTATACACTCCTTCGAAGATTCCGAAGCAAGAAGATTATCCCGAAGAAGGGCTTGGTTTTGGTCTTCATTCATATGAAACATCCAACTGAAGCCCAGGTACATGTTGGAGGTCCAAATATAATTGGGCTAACAAAGAGTCCAAGTTCAGTCATGGGCCGACCGAAGCCCAATTGACAAAGCCCAAAGGGTCATAAACAACCGTTAGATTCATGTGGCTCAGTCAAGGCCACCTTCCGAAAAAGGGGGTGCCCACATTCTCAACGATAGGAGGTGGGCCGAAGGATCAGGAGCAGACTATAGGTTAAGTATCAACAAGGGATCAGGTTTAACATTCATTCATTACTAAATAATTATATTATAATACAGGCTCTTGTACGTTAGAATTACTTACTTGGAGCCGATTAATTGATTCTCACACCGGAGGTGAATCGGGGGGAACATCGCTCACATTCTTCTCTTTGCAGGTTGATCCGAAGAACCTGAGTCTGACCCAATAGAAATTCGGTTCCAACACTACTTATGTATAAACACGATCAATACAAATCAGTTGATTTGAAAATGGAAATATACAAACAATTGAAGATATTACCCACCAACCACCATATTTATACTATTATATAATAGCGGAAATATTGAAAATTTTAGTTTTTGGTTATTTATTCTAATTAAAAAATAATTTAATAATATAAAATAATAATTATCTAATTGTCTTTTATAATTAAAACATATTATTTTTTTTTCTAACAAAATTTACTCCTTTTACAAAAATATCATGGACAATTACATTTTTCAATTAAAACATGTTAGCTTTTCTATTTATTCTTACTAAAATCTCTACTTTTCCAAAAATAACCAAAACATTGAAATTTTTAGTTTTCGGTCATTTATTCTATTTAACAAATAATATAAAAATATAAAAAATATTAAATAATAAAATAATATAAAGTATAGTAACTAGTTGATTATCATTTATAATTAAAACACATTAACTTTTAATGAAAATATATTATCTTTTATAAATACACCTAAATATAAAAATTAGTATAATATATATTTCAATAATTAATATTACCTTTTTTAAATTATATATCTTCTTAATATTATATATCTTTCAATTATTAATACATTTTAAAAAATATATAAAACATTATTTTTTTTAATAAAAATGTCAATTATACAATACTAGCTTAAACCCTGTGCGATGCGCGGATTGTTAATTGTTATTTTATTATTATTTTATTAATTTTAATTGTGCTAAAAATAAGTAGGCATGTTAAAATAGTAAACACTTTTAATTAATTAAAACATTAAAACAGATTTTAAAATAAATAAATATGGGGTTTTTGAAAATGAGGGGTTTTAGTAAGAAAAAATAAAAAATGTAACATATATTTAGATTAAAAAGATAAATGTCCGTGATATTTTTGGAAAATGAGGTTTTAAAATTTAATAATTAAAAGTATTTAAATAGGTTTTAAAATAAATAAGTAAAGGGTTTCCTGTGATATTTTTGGAAAAAGAATGGATTTTAGTGAGAAAAATAGAAAAAGTAAATTGTAAAAGACAATTTCCCGTGATATATTTAGAAAAGGATGGACTTTGTTAGAAAAAATATATAATTTGTTTTAGCTGAAAAGATAATTGGTTATAAATATATATTTGATTATTTATATTTTAATATTTTTAGTAATTGCATTTGTTAAGAAAAATAAGTAGACATGTTAAAATAGGTAAACTTTTTAAAAAATTATTATATTATTAAAATAGGTTTAAAAATAAATAACTAAAGGTTTGTCCATGATATTTTTGGAAAATAAGGGGTTTTAGTAAAGAAAAATAGAAAAACAAACATGTTTTAGTTAAAAATGTAATTGCTCGTGATATATCTGAAAAAACAATATTCCTACTTTCACAATTCTTAATTAACCTTACTTATTTATAGAAATATATTATGAAATAATAATATTACCTATTTATAACCAATTACCTTTTTCATCTAAAATACATTATTTTTTCTAACAAATTCCCCTATTTTTTCAAATATATCACGGACAATTACCTTTTTTAACTAAAACATGTTAGTTTTTATATTTTTTCTTACTGAAACCCCTCCTTTTCCAAAAATATCACATACAAACATTTAGTTATTTATTTTTAAACCTATTTTAATATTATAATTATTTTTAAAAGTTTACCTATTTTAACATGTCTACTTATTTTTCTTAACAAATGCAATTACTAAAAATATTAAAATATAAATAATCAAATACCTATTTATAACCAATTACCTTTTCAGCTAAAACACATTATATATTTTTTCTAACAAAGTCCCTCCTTTTCTAAATATATCACGGGAAATTGTCTTTTACAATTTACTTTTTCTATTTTTCTCACTAAAATCCATTCTTTTTCCAAAATATCACAAGAAACCCTTTACTTATTTATTTTAAAACGTATTTAAATACTTTTAATTATTAAATTTTAAAACCTCATTTTCCAAAAATATCACGGGCATTTACCTTTTTAAACTAAATATATGTTACATTTTTTATTTTTTCTTACTAAAATACCTCATTTTCAAAAATATAACGGGCAAACCTATACTTATTTATTTTAAAATATGTATTAATGTTTTTAATTAATTAAAAGTGTTTAGCTATTTTAACATGTCTACTTATTTTTTGCACAATTACAATTAATAAAATAATAATAAAATAACAATTAACAATCCGTGCATCGCACGGGTTTTAAGCTAGTATATATATATATATATATATATATATATATATATATACTAGCTTAAAACCCGTGCGATGCACGGATTTTTATTAATAATTATTATTTTTATTATTTATATTTTAATATTCTATTAATTTGCATTTGCTAAAAAAATAAGTAGACGTGTTAAATTTTTTTAAATAATTGAAAGTATTAAAATAGATTTTAAAATAAATTAATAACTGTTTGCTCGTGATATTTTTGAAAAAGGAGGGGTCTTAGTAAGGAAAAATAGAAAAAGTATCATGTTTTAGCTGAAAAGGTAAGTGCCTGATATGGGCTGAAAAATAATCCTAGAAGTGTAATTAATTACGTATTAATTAGACCCGGATTGGTCTAAGAACACGGCCCAATAAGCAAGGCCCGAAACCCTAATTATTTATTAATTTCGTAATTAATAAATAGGGAAAATATACAGCTGAGGAAAGAAGTCCAAAATATGGTAAATTCATCAAAGAAGGATCCAGAATCCCAATTAAAGGAAATAATGAGTCATAGTCCTTATGAACAAGGAAAAGACTTGTCCACCGAGAAATACAATGTTTATCCATTATCAAAAAAGAGACTTATTCGCTAAGTCTCCTAAACTTACTCTAAATACGAGGCTTCAGACGCCTATATAAGGACCCTGCTCCTTCACAATAGAACTACGTTTTGGACACAGCTCCATAAGTCCTCTACTACATTTTGGACACAGCTTCATACGTCCTCTACTACGTTTTGGACACAACTCCATACGTCATCTACAAACGTTTTAGACTTCATCCTCGAATAAGGACATACAAGTCACTACGTCCTTGGTGTGCCCCTGCCGCCATAGCCCCAAGGGCAACACCAAGAACTACGTCTTTGGCTTGATTCTCAGCATTAATTGAGATACGTAGGCATCTTGTGAGGACCGATTTAGTCTCGAAACACAAGTGCAACCATTAAAGCTCGAAGCTCTCTTAAACCCTAGCAATTAATTTACAAACTTTTTAATCCATAACATTTGGCGCCGTCTGTGGGAAGACAACATCAACCATGGCAAACACACGAAGAACAACTCGAGATACTCCAGTTTCTGAGGAGCTTCCTATCACCTCTGTTGCCCAGTAATACTCTATTGTAGAAGGGGGTTTGAATACAATAGTATAAGATAATCGACTTCTTAATGTATATATCACAAATATGAAAGAAAGATAACAGCTTTATTAAATCTGATATAAAACTGTTACAAACTCTCTCAAGAAATTCTGATGTTCTTGAGAGCTGCTAGCTTACAAAAACTCTCTCAAGAAATTCTATGTTCTTAAGAGCTTCTATTCGATTATGTTCCCCTTATGTGTTGTACATAAATCGAAACCAAAACTGTGTTTATATACTACACAGCTTCTCTATCAATGATAAGTCCTAATCAATTACAAAGATTGAAACCTATCCATAATTGATAGCTACATACTACAAACCAGGAACCGACAGAATAAACTTCCATGTTTAACTAGACTCCAAATATAACTCGAAGTAGGAATCCTGATCAGCTTCCAGTCCTGATGATCAATCCTGATCCCAGTCCTGATATGTATCTCAATCCTGACGACCATGTAATCCTGATGACGTCAGCAATCCTGATCAGTTGAGTCTAGCTCCTGACGATCATTGAATTCTGAACTAACTATCTCCCCCAATCTCATACTTTGTGAAATAAAGTATAGATTCCTAAGATTCAATGATGTCAAAAACATATATACAAAATGTACAGAATCTGCAGCAACAACTTATCTGTTTAAATTCTTTGATAGAACAGATTCATCTTCAAGAAGTTGGATAACAAATTTTCTTCTTTTTCTTCAAGAATTTGAATCAGTCTTTCCTTAAGATTTCTGAGTTCTTCATCTTCCTCATTAATCTGGTAGATAGCTGCTCTGAGATTCAATATGGAGTTTCTCTGAAGACTATGCTCTTCAAGCAAAAGATAAGCAATTTCCTTCCCATCAGGATTGAGAGTAAGATGAGTCATGCCAAAATTTACTTCTTTAACAGCAGTACCCCTTTGCATTTCCACATTCTGACCTCTTTGATTTAGGTACATGGGAGTATAATTACCATTGAAATTACTGTTTCCATCCAGTCTTCTTCTTATTGTTGACAAAATCATGTCACTCCATTCTTTGCATATTTTATTCTTCGATCTCAAAAGATAATGAACATATTTCAGTTCCTGTGTAGTTTTCATCAGCAGATCTTGAATAGATAAAATCTTCATACTACCATCTTTCATGAAGTACAGAAGCTTTTCTTTCTTGTCAAAACCATCATGACAATCTATAACTATATCAACAGCTAGTAAATTGTTCAGGTTTTCAGAAGTTAAAGTACCTCCAATTTTAGTTAAGGAGTAAGGATCAACATATGACATATTTATATATTTAGCATCCCTGTGTCCAATACCTCCTCTTGAATTACTTGTCAATTGCTTCAGATTTGAAAACATCTTTAACCAGAGTGCTTTTGATCTAACCATCCCAGATAAATCAACAACACTTGAAGCGCTTGTAATAATTCCTCCAGACTGAAAATTGATAAGTGTATCACAACTTAATGTGCTAATATGTTTCCACTTCTTATCCTTTTCCTTTTCAAAGGCATAGCTTCTTTCCAGTGAAGATTCTTGTCTGCTTGGGTTCCTCCACACTCTTCTGTTTGAGAGTTTAAGCCTTTGTACATAGAGATTGAAATCTCTATTTGTTGATCTTGTAATTTCTCTTCTTCTGGCTTCTTCTTCTTCATCTACTTCCTTGTTGTGAGAATCAACCACAGTAGATAAAATTATCAAGTCAATCTCTTGCAGAATTTCAGAATCATCAGGATCTTGAATATCATCAGGAACAACATCAGGATTAGATTCTTCAATTTGATTTGTATTGCAGAGAGTTGATTTTCTTGATTTTCTTCTCAATTCAGGTTCTTCTTCAATATTTCCATCATCACCAAAAGTAGATCTGTCAGGAACTACTAGAGTTTGAATATGTTCAGGAATTTCTTCAATTCTTAACCCTCGAGACCTTGTCTGTCTAGGTATTGTTTGAGTTGAAGAACCTCTTCTACTTCTTCTAGCTCCTCTCCTACCTCTGCCTCCTCTACCTCTAGCAGGAGCAGGGCTATTAAAGCTTTCCATCATTTCTCTCTGTTGTCTTAAGAATTCTTCATGTGAGAGATCAGGATATTCTTCACTTGCTGTAGAGAGTGTTTTTCTTGCATATAATTGTTGAACTCTTTTATCAGTGTGATATAGAGTAACAATTCTGCCATCTTTTGTAGAAAACTTCTGGAATAAATTTGATGCATCTTCAGGATTATCAATAATCACATCTTCACCACCTTCAGGAATTGTAGCAAGAGTATGTCCATGACCAGGTGTCAGGATTTGTTCTTCCGTCAGGATCTGAGATTGCACGAACGTTCTTACTGTCTTAACTCCAGAATCAGAAACATGAGTTGACTGCGTTGTTTGACTTTGTGAAGTTTGAATTGTAGACTTCATAACAGCAGCATCAGAGGTTTCTCCTTGTATCACTTTGTCACAACCATCATCTCCAGTATCATCATCATTATTCCTTAATACTAGATCAGGTGTGCATTTTGTCCGACTAACCTTCTCCCCCTTTTTGACATCAGGATTTGACAATAAATTCAAAATTAAGGAAAGAGAGGCTTGAATGTCAGTTACCTTGGTATCCAGAGAATCAATCCTTCTGTTGATAGAGGTTTGTTCAGAAATAACAGATTTCACTTGGGATTCTACTACCCTTAGCTGAAAAGCAGTAGGCACCTTTGTAAAATTTTGAGAAATATCATTCCTCACAAACTCAGTTGAATTCTTGATAGAATCAATCTCACTTTTTAGACTTTTGGATAACAGAGTTGTAGCCTTCAGATGATTCTTCAAGTCTTGATTCTCTATAGATTTCACTGCATCATAGGCATGTTCCAAAGCAGAAGAATAACTTACAGATTCAGCAGATCTGTGCCATGAATTGTTCCATTCATTCTGTCTAAGTGCCTCAGCAGGATTAAAGGAAGGAATAGAAAAATCTTGTCTCTGATCTTTTCCAGTGGAAGCTTTGCCAGCCATATATGTACTTAATGAACCAAAATTAGTTCCAAGACTAATTTTGAGTGCTGTAGCAAGCTGTTCCTTCTCTTTTCGATTCTCATCATCATCACTATCATCAGAGTCATCATCATCAGTACTATGAGTATCATCAGGATCAGGAATAACTATACCTTTCATTTTATCCTGTGAATCTGTGATAGGATGATCCATTGGTCTTGAACGAAGTGGCTGAATCAGGATAGGTTCAACATCAGGAGCACCACTAGCGTTAGGATGAACACCGTCAGGATTTGATATGCTTGCATCAGTATTTGCTACCAATGGTTCTTGTGGAGCTTGAGGTTCAGAAGCTTCTTCAACACTTTGAGTCAAAGGTTCTTGTGTGCTTCCCTCATTGACAGTGTCCTCGACCAATCTTTGAACTTCATCTGCACCAGAAATCCCTTGAGCATTGTCAGGAAATTTCTCAGAAATTGTAGCTTGGCCTGCATCTTCACTTTGAGAAGATGGTTCTTGTGTAGCTGGAATGTAGATGTCTTCATTCTCCCTTTGAGAAAATGGTTCTTGTGGGACCATTCCACTAGCTAAGCCTTCACTCAAACTTTGATTGAGTGGTTCTTGTGTGGCTGGATCATCAGAAAGAGCTGCTGAACCACTTTGAGGTTCAGGTTCTTGTGGGCTTGATCCTTTCAGTTTCTTTTGTCTCTGATAGACTAACTCTTCCGCCTTCCTTAGCTTTTCCATTGGATGTTTTATCCCAAGATTGGAAGCAGCAGCACCATACTTCTCCCATGAAATATCAATATGTCTTTTTGTTGGAGAGTCCTGTGCTGGAGAGTCTGAAATATTAACCACTTCACTTGGTGCAGCATCAGGAATACTAACATCAGGATTTGCTTGAGCAATAGAAACTGATTACTCATTCAGAATAGAAGTGTCCTGTACATCAGTATCCTGCTTCTTTTCTAAAGGAATATGATACCTGCTTTTTGATAACTTCCTTTTCTTCTGTGGTGTAGACAATGGAACCACAGCTGCAGTAGCAGTATCAGCAACTTCCTTATTCACATTCATCACAGAGGATATAGGTAAATCATCCTCTGAGTCAGTCTCATCCCTGAGCACTAACTTTCTTTTAACAGAAACAGCCTCACCTCTCTTTGTAGCTTTCTTCACCAGGACCCCTTGTACACCCCCTTGTAACTTCTTTTTAGTGATAGGTGTAGAGGAAAAGTCCTTTGAACCTGATTGCCTTCTTGACACATCAGTTCTAGCTGACTTCTTTGCTTTTACAACTAAAGTCTTTTGAGAGACATTAGAGGTGGCAGTTGATTGTTTAGACTGTTTAGGATGAATGCTTGGGTTAGGAACAAGGTGTGATTGGCCTTGCCCCATAGCATTAGAAATTAAACCATAACAAGTAGGCATTTTCCTATGTAAGAAAAACCTAACCTCATCAGGAATAAAAGCATTTCCTATGAAACCATTTGCCTTATCACTGTTGACTAAGGACTTAATATTATTCTCAGTAATTCTACAGATAGGTAGAATTACATCATTCTCAAAAACAACATTAGGACACAAGTGATTAAATATCAACTTTAAAAATCTAAGAAAACAGACAGAACCTAACTTATCTGATTTCCTATCACTTAAAGCTTTCAAGATAAACGACCCATAATCAAACACTGTAGAGTGGATAAGAGAGTACCCAATTTTGAGAGATCCTGATGGAAGAGCATCAAAATTTGATGTCTTGTTCAGGAAACAGCGGCTGATCGTATCAAAGAAGAAATTCCATTCCTTCTTAAGCTTTGTCCTAAAGAGATTGCCATATCTCTTTACTTCACCATTGTAGCCCAACTTTGTAACAAACTCAAAAAGAGTAGAGTCCGAAACATTAGCAGGAATATCATCACCAAGAACAGGTAAATACAGGGCTTCCTCCACAATTGCAGGAGTCACATAGTGAGTAATTCCATTATGTTCAAAACTCATCAAGATAGTGTCAGAATACCCTTTGTCAAAAGTAACTGAGTTCCACACCTGCATTACAGACTTAAAAGAAACACTTGCAGGTTCTGTTAAAGCAAACTTCAATGGGCTTGAAGCTAGAAAATCTTGAATTATATGAAACTCATTGGGTAAATCTTGATGATTTAGAATAGCCACAAAATTGTTAGTGGCAAAAGTAACACCACTAATCACTGTTTGTTTGTTCATGAATGATGAAGACGCCATTTTAATTCTTAAAAATCTTGAGAATTAATGTTTTGAAAATAGTTAGGGTTCGTGAGCACAGAGAGATAGAAAATCGAAAACTGATGATGAGAGAGTAATTAATGATTTAGAATAAGTAAAAGTATTTTGTTAGAACAAAACTTTACTCTCAATAACAGGTGGCAAGATATGATTTGTGCACAAATAATTAGTGGACAGATTACGTGTGTAATTTAAATGAACCTGCACCGCTTTTTATGTGTATGTATATGTATATCTATAAAAGTGCAACACACGCGCGCATACAGTTGTCCTACTAAAACTCAACCGTCCATCAGCAGATACTGACGAAAAATTAGGCACAAATTAAGCAATGAAATACTGACCTGAACATCAGGATTGACCAGTTGACTTCCTGTCAGGATTGCATCCTATCAGGATTTGATCAAAGAAAACATACCTTTCTGAATAACCATCAGGATTTGACAGTTATCAGGATTTCCTCTCTGTAGCTTTCCTCAGAAATTCTCAAAGTTCATCATTCCAAGTTCATTCACCAATTTATTGAAAGTAGCTTCAGGTAGTGGCTTGGTGAATATATCAGCTAGTCGTTGATCAGTAGGAACAAAGTGAAGTTCAATTGTTCCTTCCAGAACTTGTTCTCTTATGAAGTGATATCGAATACTGATGTGTTTAGTAAGAGAATGTTGAACTGGATTTCCTGTCATTGCAATAGCACTTTGGTTATCACAATAAATAGGGATTTTTGAGTATGACAGGCCATAATCTAACAACTAATTTCTCATCCACATTATCTGAGCACAACAACTTCCTGCAGCAATGTACTCAGCTTCTGCAGTTGAAGTGGAAATGGATTTTTGCTTTTTACTGAACCATGAAACTAGTCTTCTACCCAAAAACTGACAGCTTCCTGAAGTACTTTTCCTGTCTATTTTGCATCCTGCAAAATCAGCATCTGAATAACCACACAACCCAAAATCTGATTCCCTAGCATACCAAATGCCAAGTGAAGAAGTGCCTTTGAGATATCTGAAAATTCTTTTGACTGCAATCAGATGGGGTTCTCTAGGTTTTTCTTGAAATCTTGCACACAGACAGGTTTCAAACATGATATCTGGTCTACTTGCAGTGAGATACAATAAAGAGCCAATCATTCCTCTGTAGTGAGTTACATCTACCTCAGCACCTTGATCAGGATCAAGTTTGGTAGCTGTAGCTATGGGAGTTGTAGCAGGAGAACTATCTTGCATGTTAAACCTTGTCAATAAATTCCTTGTATATTTAGACTGATTGATAAAAATCCCTTCATCAGTCTGTTTAACTTGAAGACCAAGAAAGTAACTCATTTCTCCCATCATGCTCATTTGATATCTTGACTGCATAAGCTTGGAAAACTTTTCACAAAGCTTATTGTTTGTTGACCCAAAAATGATATCATCAACATAAATCTGAACTAACAACAAGTCCTTACCATGATTCAAATAAAATAGAGTTTTATCAATAGCACCTCTTTTGAATCCACTTTCCAGTAAGAATAGAGCTAAAGTTTCATACCATGCTCTTGGAGCTTGCTTTAGTCCATAAAGTACCTTATCCAATCTGTAGACATGATCTGGATATTTAGGATCAATGAAACCAGGAGGTTGCTCAACATAGACTTCTTCCTCCAGTTCTCCATTTAAGAAAGCACTTTTAACATCCATCTGGAAAACCTTGAATTTCTTATGTGCTGCATAAGCAAGAAATATCCTGATGGCTTCTAGTCTTGCAACAGGAGCAAACGTTTCATCATAATCAATTCCCTCTTGTTGAGAATACCCCTTTGCAACTAGTCTTGCTTTGTTTCTGATTATTACTCCATTAGAATCAGTCTTGTTCTTGAAAATCCATTTTGTACCAACAATTGATCTATTCTTTGGTCTTGGTACCAGTTTCCAGACTTCATTTCTTTCAAATTCATTCAGTTCCTCTTGCATTTCAGTAACCCAATCAGCATCTTTAAGTGCATCTTCAACTTTCTTTGGCTCCTCCTTAGATAGAAAGTTATTGTATAGACATTCATTCTGAGTTGCACTTCTTGTTTGAACACCTGCATCAGGATCCCCAATGAACAAATCAGGAGTATGACTTGCAGTCCATTTCCTTGCTGGTGTTAAATTGTTTCTTGACGTAGATGCTCTCCCTGGATTGGTGTTATCTTGATTTGAAGAACTTGCTTGTCTTGAAGCTCCCCCTGAATTATTGCTATTTCCTCCTGATAAGTTATCAGGATCATCACTTGAATCAGTATCTGAAGAATTCTGTCCTGATGATTGTGTTGACTCTGAACTTGTAGTAGCATGCTGTTGCTCCCCCTCAACATTAGCACTACTAGAAGTATCACTATTGATTGCATCATCAGTATTTGCACCATCAGCATCTGGTGTGTCATCAGGATTTGGTGACCCATCAGGATCTGATTCACTTTCTTCAGGTTCCTTGGTAGCTTCATTTTCAAAAATCAATCTATCATGAGAGTCTTCATTGATTCCAGCTATCTTCTTGTCATCAAAAGATACATGTATTGACTCCATGACAGTCCTTGTCCTCAAATTAAAAACTCTGAAGGCTCTTGATGCAGGATAGCCTATGAAAATTCCTTCATCAGCCTTTGTTTCAAATTTCCCTAGCTGTTCAGGATGAGTTCTGAGAACAAAACATTTACATCCAAACACATGCAGATGCTTCAGACTTGGTTTCTTTTCCTTGAGTGACTGATAAGGAGTAACACCATGTATGTTTATTAATGTGAGATTTTGAGTGTAGCATGTTGTGTTGACTGCTTCTGCCTAGAAATATGTAGGTAATTTTGCTTCTTCCAACATAGTTCTGCCAGCTTCAATAAGAGTTCTATTTTTCCTTTCAACTACTCCATTTTGCTGAGGTGTGCCAGGAGCAGAGAATTGTTGAATGATTCCTTTGTATTTGCAGAACTCTTCCATCTTTGAATTCTTAAATTCAGTACCATTATCACTTCTCACTTTGTACTTTGTGGTTGTCTCAATCATTCTTACATGATCCAACAGAACTTCAGGAGTCTCATCTTTTCTGTGCAGAAAATGCACCCAGGTGAATCTAGAATATTCATCAACAATTACAAGAGTGTACCTTTTCTTACTGATGGTCATGATGTTGACTGGACCAAATAGATCAAGATGTAGCATTTGATATGGTTCTCCAATAGAGGATTCTGATTTACTCTGGAATGATGTCCTTTTTTGTTTTGCTTTCTGACATGCATCACAGAGTCCATCAGGAGTATATAACACTTTTGGTAATCCTCTCACTAAATCTTTCTTAACCAACTCATTGATATTGCTGAAGTTGAGATGAGAAAGCTTCTTGTGCCAATTCCAACTTTCATCTACTGAAGCTTTACTGATCAGACAGGTAGGGGAGTCATCAGTATTTGATTGAATGTTGGCTTCATATATGTTACCATGCCTGTAGCCAGTCAGTGTTATCTTGCTTGTTGCTTTACTGACTACTTCACAATGAGTGGAATAGAAGTTGACATGATAACCTCTGTCAGTGATTTGACTAATACTCAACAGGTTGTGTTTTAGTCCCTTCACTAGAGCTACTTTTTCAATGATGACATTTCAAATGATTATATTGCCATATCCCAAAGTTTGTCCAATGTTGCCATCTCCATAAGACACAGTTGGGCCAGCTTTTTCCTCATATTCTGATAACAAGGCTTTGTTTCCAGTCATGTGCACAGAACATCCACTATCCATGACTAACACATTTTTCTTTTTACCCTGCAATCAGAATAGAAACACACTAGTTAGAACATTTAGGAACCCATACTTGTTGGGTTCCTTTTCCATGCAATTTATTAACTTTCACAGCAGAAGACTTTCTGACCTTAGCAGTCCTGACATGATTTACTTCATCAGGATTTACTTTGTCACTATCAGTATTAACAAAAGCATGTTCCAACTTCACATTCTTAATGCTACCAGAGTTTGCACTATTTTTATCAACTTTAGGCAATGGATCATAAAAGTTATAGTACAACTCATGATAATTTTTACAAGTATAAATAGAATGCCATATACTACCACAATGAAAACAGGACTTCTGTGGTTTATAAAATACTGATCTATTCCTAACATCAGACTTAGGAATATCAGTAATCTTCTTCTTACTCTTCTTACAATCAATAGCAAGATGATTAGAGTTACCACAGTTAAAACAACACTTTCTAGGTGCATTTGGGATATATTTGTAACCATTCTCTTTGTTGATCCCAACTTTACCATTCCTGTTTCTCTTAACAGTAGTGTTAGCACAAAATCACGCAAGCGCACGTGGTCACAAGTAATATACGAATAAGTCAAGTTCGTTCCCACAGAGATCTAATGAGGTGTTCAATTCAATTAATGTACCTATGCAACAATGTATGATTTTTATCCACTGCTAAGACAATTAACAATTTGGGTTTGATTATCTAAAATTAACTAGAGAACAAATTATTAAACTAAGAATTAACTAACTAAGAGGATTAAAATCGATTTATGTATATGAGAATAAAACATGGGATCCTAACTTCATTAAATACTTCCTTTAGAGATCATGCCTTTAATCAATATATGTGATGGTTTTGAATTCTGATCAGACAACACGAAACAAGTATAGGTTACCTCTCAGTATATGAATACCAAACTACTCATACATCCACAAAAAAGATAGAAGATGGGTAGACACCAATTATGTTTAGACCCTATATCTCTATAAGATTTGAAAACATACGGTTTAAGCACAAGTTATCTATTAAGATCACATAGGGCAGCATAATATTTCTCAATTTACGCTACAAATCATGATGTCAAAACATACATAATCCTATGCTAGCATGGCAAGTTCTAAATCTTAAGATCCGCTCTCGCTTCACAGAAGATTAACAAAACAACTTAGATGTTCGCGACGCATCAAAGAAGAATAAGCACAACCATACAAGGATATCGATAATTCATCACACACATATCAATAAGGCAATCAACTACTAAATTCCATAAATAAATCCGCTAGGACCCCATGACAACGATTAGTTCATGATCGAACTTCTCATCGTCACGGGGTTTGATGAAAGCATGATGAAAAACAAGAAATCAATGATGTAAATATGAATAAGAGTTAAAGGTTTAGAGGACAAATCTGGAAGCATCCAAAAGTTACACCAAAATTGAAGAATACAAGAAAAAACTATGTCTAGATCTCCTCGTAGTCACGTTCTTCATTCTTGGCTCCTCGATCTTGTGCTCCAATATTGAATCTGATCTATGGTGTGTTGTGATGTATTGTGATGTGTTGATTATGTCCCCCCAAGGTGTGTATTTATAGCTCCAAGTTGTCCCTCTTCCAAGCAATTGCCGTTTTTGAGTTAGAATAGAATTACGGCAATTTCCATCTTTGAATGCAATAAGAATTGCATATTCCATGTTTACAACTGATTCTGGACGTTTCTGGCCGCCCCAAGCAATTACCATAATGATTAGAAGTCGAATTTGTGAAGTTTTCCTTATTAAAATCGAATTCTGGCAATTTCTGGCGATTCTGACTTCCTGGGCGGCCGCGCAGAATTCCAGTACAATTCCTGGGCGCCCGCGCAGAACCTTCTACCTAGAATTATAGAAAATGTTGTCCTCTTCGCGTGAGCTGTAAGATCGTCAGAATCGGACTTGTAGAACTCCAGATATGGCCAAAACAGTGAAGACTGCGCAACCTACCCGGAAAATCCGAATTTTAATCAAATTAACCTCCAACTCTTGGTTCTGCAAAACTTAATGAAAACACATTAAACACACCACATACTTGAGTTCAAGTCATCAATTTAAGCCGATATGAAGCGTTCCAAGTGGATTAAAAATCCACTTATCACACCCCCAAACTTAAACTGATGCTTGTCCTCAAGCATAAATAATATAACTATATACAACTAACTAGTACCACTTCCGTAGGTGATCACGGTTGCATTTGGCATATGCAACAAGCCCTTTAAACCCCTAGGCAGCCCTAGTGGACGAGTAAGGTCTCGTGAGGGCCTATAACGAATGTACCCACAAAATCCATCTAACAATGCAACTAACAATGCAAACTATATGAATGCAACTACATGAAAAAAATGCAAAGATCCCCTTTAAACTAACCATAACCATTCAATAAGCAAACATCTCAAATCATGCAATAACTTCCAAACAGAGCTCGACTAAATCCCCGTATACTAACAATACATGAACGGAAACGTGGTGTGTGCGATACTCATCAGATATACTCCTAACACTAGACCAAAAATCATACCCATTCTTCGTCAAGGCAATCACTAGTTTATAAAAAGAATGAACGCTAGACACTTCATAACTCAGAGACACCTCCATCATCATTTAAGTTAGATAGGAATTCATGCTTTATTACTAACAACTACAACACATAACAAAACAACATAACACACGTGTTTATTTGACCGTGCAATGGATGAGACCCCAAAAGGCTTATACAATAATACCCATGTAGCGAGTGTTAGGTCGGCAATCCCAAACCACAAAGGGCTTTAGGTTACCAGGTACAAGTACCCCTCAGACTTAATTACTCGAGTATTAAAGAGCTCACCCTAGTCAATTATACACACTCACACTCTCACAAACACTCTTTTTTTTTTCTTTTTCTTTTTCTTTTCTCTTTTTTTTTTCACACAAGAATGAGTGCGTTTCGCTCCATCTCATTCATCCTAGACTACTCATAAAATATGAGCTGGCTACTAGCCATTTGACGCCTAGCCTTTATTAACAACTAAACACAACTAAAAACACTTAGCATGAAATCCCTGTTTTCCCCCAAACTTATACTTTGGTGCTCCTACGCCATCAAGGGAATAAAGAACATTTTAACTATAAACAAATGATTAAGCCTCAAAACATCCAAACAGGCATGGCCCTAATCTAGCCCAAAAGCAAACGATGAATTGTGTAAAGATTTTGTTTTCATAACATGCATGTCAATTTCATAAGAACTTAAATCATCCCTCTATTTATGATTAACACAATCAAATCAACATCTACCTACTAAACAGAAATAGCTCGTCCTAAGGGATCATGAAATATGCATGCCATGCAACTAAAATGACACATATAATAAAAACATAAACAAAATGTCCTACATGAAACAAACATGCAAAATACGAACAAAACATGAATGAATTACCACAAACATGCAAAATATGATTTCCTACATGAACACATAACACCACAACACTACTTATCCCCAAATCACCCCCAAACTTAGAATATTCAATGCCCTCATTGAAGGTAATAAGAAAGATAGTAGAAACATACCTAACACATGGGTTGCCTCCCACGAAGCGCTGTCGTTAATGTCATTTAGCCGGACAAATGTGAATCAAATCATGGTGGCTCGAAGATCGCATTTGACTTGTCCTTAGCAGAAGGACCATTCACCCATTGTTTGATAACCTTCTTGCTTTCTTCCCACATCTTTTCCAAATCAAACTTCACCTTGACTTTTCCACCAATCTATTTTTTCTTTTTCTTCTTTACACCTCTAAGGTGTTTATGCTTCTCCGTCGATTGATAAGAACACTCTTTTACCTCATCATCCTTGTTCCACCTTCTCAACACATTATCTTCACACTCTTTAAAAATCACCAACTCATCATTCAGAAGGACATACTTCAAATGTGGTGGAAGTTTTCCAAGCTTGACATTCGAAAAATCTCGAATGGAAGAATTGTCAATGGAATCACTGATGTGATGCTCGAACTTGTGCATGTCCAAATTTTTGCTCAACAGCTGATCGAACTCCTTTCTCTGACCCGTATCAACCATCTTCAAGCTAAAACACTTTTCCTCCTCTGTCGGAAATTTCATAGCCTTGAACACATTAAAGATGACCTTTTGATTACTCACCCTCATTGTGAGCTCTCCTTTCTGAACATCGATCAACGCTCGGCCAGTAGCCAGAAAAGGTCTTCCCAAGATGATAGGAATCTTCTTATCCTCCTCAAAGTCAAGAATAACAAAATCAGCAGGAAAAATCAGCTTATCCACCTTTACCAAGACATCCTCCACTATACCCCTCGGATATGTGATCAACCGATCAGCCAACTGTAAGGTCATATTAACTGGTTTCGGCTCAGGCAACCCAAGTTGCTTAAAAATAGACATTGGCATTAGATTAATGCTAGCTCCCAAATCACATAAGCATTTGCTGAAAAGTTGATTGCCAATAGTGCAAGGTATGGTAAAACTTCCCGGATCTTTAAGCTTCGGTGGCAATTTCTGCTATAGAACTGCACTACACTCCTCTGTCAAAGCAACGGTGTCCAAATCCTCGAGTTTCAACTTTCGAGATAGAATACCCTTCATGAACTTAGCATAGCTCGGCATCTGTTCAAGAGCTTCTGCAAAAGGTATGTTGATGTGTAACTTCTTGAAAACCTCGAGAAATTTGGCGAATTTTGTGTCAAGATTCTGCTTCTGTAGCCTCTTTGGATATGGGGGAGGAGGATAGATCTGGTTACTCTCTGTAGTCTTCTTCTGGAGCCTCTTTGGGTATGGAGGAGGTGGGTAAATAGTCTGCTCCGAAGTAGACTTGTCAGCAGAATTTTTGCTCTTTTCAGCCTCACCGTCCAACTGCTTAGCTGCCAAATCAAAAATTGGCTTTTCCTTAGAAGGTTCCACCTGATGCTGCTGAATTTCTTCCTCTTCTTCAACTGCTGATTTTTGATTGCCCGTGACCTTTCCCGATCTCAAGGTAACTGCTTTCACATGTTCTTGGACAACTATCTTTCCTGGATTAGGCTCCGTATCGCTAGGAAGAGTTCCCTGAGCTCTGCTGAGTAAGGCACTTGCCAACTGCCCCATCTGATTCTCCAAAGTCTTGAGCGATGCCGCCTGGCTTTTAACTATCATTCTCAACTCATCCAATTCAGATTTTTCATTCGAAGACTGCCCCGCACTAGCATGAGGTTGTTGCGGAAATCCTGGTGGCTGAAATTGTTGCCTAGGAGCATACTGTGGCTGAAAATTCTGCCCTTGCTGTTGCTGAAAATTCTAAGGATTGTAAGGCTTTGCTCCAAATTGCTGACCTTGGAATGGCTGATAAGGCTGCTGAGATTGTTGATTGTCGCTCCAGCTGAAATTAGGATGATTCCGGCTATTGGGATGATAGGTGGCTGGAACTGGCTGTGATGGTCTCTGAAAGTTGCTCACAAACTGCGCCGACTCACTAGATATGGCACAATTATTCGTCTCATGTGCGCCCGCACAAAGCTCACAAACACTAGCCACCTGCTGAACTCCATAATTCGTCAAAGAATCCACCTTCATTGTCAAAGCCTTCAACTGGGCTGCTATAGCTGTAGCTGCATCAACTTCAAGAACTCCTGCTACTTTGCCTTGTGATAATCTCTGAGTAGGATTCTGATATTCATTCGCAACCATCATCTCAATTAACTCATAAGCTTCCTCGTAGCTCTTAGCCCATAGAGCTCCACCTGATGCTGCATCTAACATTGGTCTAGATTGTGCTCCCAGACCATTATAAAAACAATTAATCACCATCCAGTCGGGAAATCCATGATGTGGACATCTCCTAAGCATCTCCTTGTATCTCTCCCAAGCTTCACATAAAGTTTCTCCAGAATGCTGAGAAAACTGAGTAAGAGCATTCCTGATCGCAGCAGTTTTAGCCATGGGGAAGAATTTAGTAAGAAATTTCTGAGCAAGATCCTCCCATGTAGTAATAGAACCTGCTGGTAGAGAGTGCAACAAGCCCTTAGCCTTATCCCTCAGAGAAAATGGGAAAAGTCTCAGCTTCACGGCATCTTCCGACACTCCGTTGGTCTTGAAGGTGTCGCAAATCTCGATGAAATCCCTAATATGCAAATTAGGATCTTCCGTTGGAGCACCCCCAAACAGCACTGAATTCTGCACCATCTGAATCATGCCAGGCTTGATTTCAAATGTATTAGCTGCAATAGCCGGCCTGACAATACTCGACTGAATATCATTGATCTTTGGCTGAGAATAGTCCTTCAAAGCCTTAGCTGCAGGTGCTACTCCTTCTGGAACGTCTCCCATCTTTACTAACTTTAATCTTTCTTCTTCCAATTTACGAGTCTGAGAACGTGTTCGCATACACGTTCAAGTACCTGAAACACACAGAACAAACAACTACAATCCGAGTCAGTGAACTCTAACGACCACTGATGACAAGCACATAAACTAAAATAAAACACCGATGATCCCCGACAGCGGCGCCAAAAACTTGTTAGCACAAAATCACGCAAGCGCACGTGGTCACAAGTAATATACGAATAAGTCAAGTTCGTTCCCACAGAGATCTAATGAGGTGTTCAATTCAATTAATGTACCTATGCAACAATGTATGATTTTTATCCATTGCTAAGACAATTAACAATTTGGGTTTGATTATCTAAAATTAACTAGAGAACAAATTATTAAACTAAGAATTAACTAACTAAGAGGATTAAAATCGATTTATGTATATGAGAATAAAACATGGGATCCTAAATTCATTAAATACTTCCTTTAGAGATCATGCCTTTAATCAATATATGTGATGGTTTTGAATTCTGATCAGACAACACGAAACAAGTATAGGTTACCTCTCAGTATATGAATACCAAACTACTCATACATCCACAAAAAAGATAGAAGATGGGTAGACACCAATTATGTTTAGACCCTATATCTCTATAAGATTTGAAAACATACGGTTTAAGCACAAGTTATCTATTAAGATCACATAGGGCAGCATAATATTTCTCAATTTACGCTACAAATCATGATGTCAAAACATACATAATCCTATGCTAGCATGGCAAGTTCTAAATCTTAAGATCCGCTCTCGCTTCACAGAAGATTAACAAAACAACTTAGATGTTCGCGACGCATCAAAGAAGAATAAGCACAACCATACAAGGATATCGATAATTCATCACACACATATCAATAAGGCAATCAACTACTAAATTCCATAAATAAATCCGCTAGGACCCCATGACAACGATTAGTTCATGATCGAACTTCTCATCGTCACGGGGTTTGATGAAAGCATGATGAAAAACAAGAAATCAATGATGTAAATATGAATAAGAGTTAAAGGTTTAGAGGACAAATCTGGAAGCATCCAAAAGTTACACCAAAATTGAAGAATACAAGAAAAAACTATGTCTAGATCTCCTCGTAGTCACGTTCTTCATTCTTGGCTCCTCGATCTTGTGCTCCAATATTGAATCTGATCTCTGGTGTGTTGTGATGTATTGTGATGTGTTGATTATGTCCCCCCAAGGTGTGTATTTATAGCTCCAAGTTGTCCCTCTTCCAAGCAATTGCCATTTTTGAGTTAGAATAGAATTACGGCAATTTCCATCTTTGAATGCAATAAGAATTGCATAGTCCATGTTTACAACTGATTCTGGAAGTTTCTGGCCGCCCCAAGCAATTACCATAATGATTAGAAGTCGAATTTGTGAAGTTTTCCTTATTAAAATCGAATTCTGGCAATTTCTGGCGATTCTGACTTCCTGGGCGGCCGCGCAGAATTCCAGTACAATTCCTGGGCAGCCGCGCAGAACCTTCTGCCTAGAATTATAGAAAATGTTGTCCTCTTCGCGTGAGCTATAAGATCGTCAGAATCGGACTTGTAGAACTTCAGATATGGCCAAAATAGTGAAGACTGCGCAACCTACCCGGAAAATCCGAATTTTAATCAAATTAACCTCCAACTCTTGGTTCTGCAAAACTTAATGAAAACACATTAAACACACCACATACTTGAGTTCAAGTCATCAATTTAAGCCGATATGAAGCGTTCCAAGTGGATTAAAAATCCACTTATCAAGTATATTCCTTTTTCTTATCTGTCACCTCACAGATTTTATCCTTAAGCTGTTTCTGAGACAATAGACCTACATTCTTAATGACTTTATTGAAGACAGGTTTAGACTTTATGATTTTAATTCCTTGAGTAGAAGTAGATCCCTTTTCAAAAGTAGAATTGGAATCCTTACCAAAAACAAAATTAACAGGAGTAGTCTTAGATTTGGTTGCATCTATAACATGTCTATAGGTCTTTGGACTGACTGTCTCATCAATGACAATTTTCTCTTTCAATTTCTTATCCTCATCTGACTTATATCCTAGACACTCTTTCCAATTCTTAGAGGTATTAATCTCATGAAATTTCCTACCAGAGTCTGTCCAGGTTCTGATTTTCTTATTAGCATTTTCAAGTTCCTTTTCAAGAGCAGTACATTTGGATTTCATCTATAAATACATGTGATTCACATTATCACATTCTTTTTGTACTTCTTGCATACGAGAAAATTCAGCTTCTAGTATATCATTCCTTTTTCTAAGTTCAGACATCTCAGATAAGATCCTAGTATTTTCAGCAGTTTGACTTCTAAAGCTAATATGTAATGACTTTAGAAAACGTCTTAACTCAGAAGCATTATCAGTATCAAAATCAAAGATAGTATTTAGTACCTTATCATCAGGAGCAGCAGTTACATCAGCATTGGCCATTAGAGCATAGTTGACCACCTCAGTATCAGATTCTGAGGAAGAGTCCATCCAATCCTTGTTTGATGTGATAAGTGCCTTTGTCTTCTTGCACTCAGAAGCAAAGTGACCCATACCATTGCACTTGTAGCATCTAACTTTTGACTTGTCAAATTTGCTACCCTTGCTGTCCTTTTTGATATACTTATCTTTGTTTGGATTGAAAGCCTTTTTCTGAAAGTTGCCTTGTCTTCTATTCTTCCTGAACTTCATCCTTCTGAAGTTTCTGACAATCATAGCAACCATCTCTTCCATGTCTGAGTCAGAAGAATCATCATCAGTATTGGCATCAGCATTGCCATCAGTATCTGATGAAGAGTTATCAGGATCTGACTCAACTATTCTTTTTTTACTTCTAGAGACCTCCATAGCTTTTCCTTTTGATTTAGCCTCTGCTTTCAAAGCAATTGATTTTGCCTTGCTGCTTTTCTTATTCTTTCTCTGTTGAACTTCAAGATCATGAGTTCTTAGCATCCCATAGACTTCATCAAGAGACACAGTGTTAAGATCATACTGATGTCTAATGATCGAGGTCTGAGTGTCCCATTCTTCAGGTAAAGCTCTTAGAAACTTGGTGTTTGAATCTTCAGTTTCATATTCCTTGTCAACTAAAGATAAATTGTTCAATAGTGTCAGAAATCTATCATATAGATCAGTTAGGCTCTCATCGGGTCTTGCATCAAATTGTTCATATTCTTGAATCAAAAGAGCCCTTCTGTTTTTCTTGACAGATGCAGATCCCTGGCACTGAGTTTCCAAAGTATCCCAGATTTCTTTTGAAGACTTGCATGCAATCACTCTGTTTCACATGACAGCATCAAGACTACTGTGTAAGATATTCTTTATCTTTGGTTCCCTGAGTACATGAGCTTTTTCTTCTGGAGTCCATTCACTTTTAGCCTTGACCACATAATGTTCAGGTACTGTATCTGTTCGTTCTACAATCCTTGTAGGAATATATGGTCCATCACGAATCCTGTCCAAATAGTCAGGATCCATAGCCTCCAGGTACATCAGCATCTTTACCCTCCATGTTGGATATTCTGATTTCTTCAAGATGGGAATCTTCATGCTTTCATACTTGGTTGTCGACATCTTTAGATCGTATCTAATTCAGAATTAAATCAGTTTGCTCTGATACCAATTGTTGCCCAGTAATACTCTATTGTAGAAGGGGGGTTGAATACAATAGTATAAGATAATCGACTTCTTAATGTATATATCACAAATATGAAAGAAAGATAACAGCTTTATTAAATCTGATATAAAACTGTTACAAACTCTCTCAAGAAATTCTGATGTTCTTGAGAGCTGCTAGCTTACAAAAACTCTCTCAAGAAATTCTATGTTCTTAAGAGCTTCTATTCGATTATGTTCCCCTTATGTGTTGTACATAAATCGAAACCAAAACTGTGTTTATATACTACACAGCTTCTCTATCAATGATAAGTCCTAATCAATTACAAAGATTGAAACCTATCCATAATTGATAGCTACATACTACAAACTAGGAACCGACAGAATAAACTTCCATGTTTAACTAGACTCCAAATATAACTCGAAGTAGGAATCCTGATCAGCTTCCAGTCCTGATGATCAATCCTGATCCCAGTCCTGATATGTATCTCAATCCCGATGACCATGTAATCCTGATGACGTCAGCAATCCTGATCAGTTGAGTCTAGCTCCTGACGATCATTGAATTCTGAACTAACAACCTCTGAGGCTGATACTCACGGAAATCAACCACCGCCAACTACTGGCATTGAAGGGGCGAATATCCCCACCAATACTCAAGGACCGGAGATCCCAATTTCGGTTGAAGGGACGAATCCCCTGCAGATGGTCATTCATGGATCTAATCCACAAGAGACCGCTCACCAGCAACCAATCACGACCTCCCCGCTGCTCATGAATGCACCAAGTGGTCTTCAACTCCACACTACTGATCTCCCCCGATACACTACTCAAACTTTGGGGATGCCAAGTTATGGCATGCCCCCTCGACCCATGGCGGGCGGTAGCAGTCTCAACCCCATTTACCATGAAGCGTATGTCCCCCCTTATATACAAGGTCTGGGACCTCAAAATCAACAAACTCGACGGACCCCTTTGATTCAAGATTACTCGTGTTACAACCCCAAACTACTAAGGAGAAAATTGCAGCCCATGAGGCAAAAACTGCAAGACTCAAGAAACTCCTTGCTGAGGAGGAGGCCGCTCAATCTCAAGGCCGATCAACTGGAAGGGTCGTGATAATCAACCTGGACCCGACACCAAGAAGGACTAAGAGGGCTGAAGCCCCAAGGGGTGATCCTAGTGTTTTGTTGCCCCTAGGAGATCCTGATGATCCAACACCACCGTTTACTCAAGACATCATGAAAGCCACCATATCCAGAAAATTTAAGATGCCAACGATCAAGGCTTATGATGGAACGGGGGATCCCGCAAATCATGTAAGGACCTTCTCCAATGCACTGTTGTTGCAGCCAACCAACGATGCGGTCAAGTGTAGGGCGTTTCCACAAACCTTGGCAGGCATGGCCCAACGCTGGTATAGCCGTCTTCCTACCAACTCTATTGGGTCTTTCAAGGAACTAAGCAAAGCTTTTATCAATGAGTTCATTAGTGGAAGGGTGCATGAGAAAAGCTCTGCATCACTCATGGCAATCCAGCAAGGAAAGAATGAAGCCCTAAGGGATTATATCAATCGATTCACCCGGGAGGCTCTGAAAGTCCCGGACTTAGAGGACAGAGTGGCTATGATAGCCCTGCAACAAGGAACCACTGATGACCACTTCAAAAGGTCATTAGCAAAACATCCACCCGAGAGCATGCTGAAGCTCCAAGATAGAGCCGGAAAGTACATCAAGGCTGAAGAAAGCATGAGAAAGTATGAACCCACTGCTGGCGATAGTGGAAACTCAAAGAAAAGAAAAGAAACTCAGGAGTACGACGTCAAGGAAAAGTTTCCCAAAACGTCAAAGGACTCTGATTCTCCACCCAAAAGAAACAATTTTGGGCCAAAGTTTACGGAGTATGCAAGGCTGAACACTCCCAGGAGTCAAATTCTGATGGAAATAGCTAAGGAAGGAGATCTCAAATGGCCGAAGCCAATGAGGGCTGACATGTCCAAACGGAACCAAAACCAATTCTGTAGGTTCCACAAGGAAGTCGGTCATGACACCGACGATTGTAGGCAATTGAAAGATGAGATTGAATTTCTGATACGGAGAGGAAAACTCAGCAAATTCACCAAGGATGGAAATCAAGGGAGTCAAAGAGGAAACTATGAAAGGAAGGATTATGACAGAAGGGACAACGATCAAGATCGAAATCCCAAGCCCCGAGGGCCGGTAATCAACATGATATTCAGAGGGCCAACTGTTGTTGGGTCCTCCCGAAACTCAAGGAAATCATACGCCCGAGAGGTAATGACCGTGGTTGGAGAAGCACCGAAACGTGCCCGAACAGAAATATCAATATGTTTTGATGATTCTGACTTGGAAGGAGTCAAGTTTCCCCACGATTATCCATTAGTCATCGTATCTATGATAGGGAATTCTGAAACAAAGAGAGTTTTGGTCGACAATGGAGCTTCAGTGGACATCTTGTTCCATGATGCTTTTATCAAGATGGGCTATAATGACTCTCAGTTGACACCCTCGAATATGCCCATATATGGATTTAATGGAGTGGAGTCAAAGGTGGAAGGCACTATCCAACTCCCAATGACAATGGGGCAAGGGTCAAATACGTCTACTCAGATGTTGAACTTCATAGTTATAAAGGCAACTTCGACCTACAATGCAATTCTGGGAAGGACGGGTCTTCATGCATTCAAGGCCGTTGCCTCATCTTATCATCTGAAAATCAAGTTCCCAACGAGGAATGGAATTGGTGAAGACTGGGCAGACTAAAAGATGGCTAGAAGTTGTTACGTAGCTGCATTAAGGCCTGATGGAATCGGGGGCAGGTTATCCCTATTGAAGACATGGATACTAGTGATAATGAGGACCGAAGGGGGAAACCAGCTGAGGATTTAATCCCAATTCCCTTAGTCCCTGGTGAACCGGAGCAGGTGACTTATGTTGGAGCACTATTGCCTGAACCATTGAAAAGCAAGCTCATATCTTTTCTTCAAGAGAATAATGACGTTTTTGCTTGGACAGCGGCGGACATTCCAGGGATTGATCCCCAGTTGATAACCCACAAATTAAATGTGAATCCTGAAAGGAAGACAGTGAAACAGAAGAAGAGAAATTTTGCTCCAGAAAGGCAAGAGGCCATTAAACAAGAAGTAGAAAAGCTTCTAAAGGCCGGGTTCATTGAAGAGATACAATTCCCAGAATGGTTGGCTAACCCGGTGATGGTCAAAAAAGCAAATGGAAAATGGAGAATGTGTATAGACTTCACCGATTTGAACAATGCATGTCCTAAGGATTGTTTTCCCTTACCAAGGATTGATGCCCTAATAGATGCCACCGCTGGCCACGAGATGCTAAAGTTTTATGGATGGCTTAAGTGGATATAACCAAATCAAAATGCACAAAGATGACATCTCCAAGGTATCATTCATCACTGACTTTGGTATTTTCTGTTATCTAGTCATGGCATTTGGACTTAAGAATGCAGGTGCAACATACCAAAGGTTGGTGAACAAAATTTTTGAACACCGGATTGGAAAAACCATGGAGGTCTATGTGGATGACATGTTGGTTAAAAGCCTCGATAAGGCCGATCATATACACAATCTTCGAGAAGCGTTTGAAGTGCTGAGGCACCATAAGATGATGTTGAATCCAGCTAAATGTGCCTTTGTTGTAGGCTCAGGGAAGTTTTTAGGCCTGATGGTTTCCAAGAGAGGAATCGAGGCTAACCCCGACAAAATCAAAGCGATCCTGGACATGGAGCCACCACGAACCGTCAAGGATGTTCAGAAACTGACGGGAAGAGTGGCATCATTGGGAAGATTCATCTCCAAGTCAGGAGAGAAGTGATTACCTTTCTTCAAAGCACTTAAGAACGTGAAAAATTTTGAGTGGACAACTGAAAGCCAGGAGGCCTTTGAGGCCTTGAAAAAGTACATGGCTGAGGCACCACTGTTGGCAAAACCAAAGCCAGGAGAAACTCTCTATTTGTATTTGGCGGTTTCTAACACAGCCCTTGGAGCTGTTTTGGTAAAAGAAGAGTTGAAGGTTCAGAAACCCATTTACTACATAAGTAAGATTCTACATGGGGCATAAATAAACTACTCTACGATAGAGAAGTTTGCCTTAGCCTTGATAATGGCTTCAAGAAAGCTACGCCCATACTTCCAGGCACATAAGGTAGAGGTCTTGACCAATCAGGCTCTAAGAAACATCTTGCATAGCCCTCAAGTTAGTGCAAGGTTGATCAAATGGGCTATTGAATTGGGAGAATTTGACATCAAGTATAAGCCTCGAACGGCCATAAAAGCTCAAGCACTCGCTGACTTCATGGTTGAATGCACCATTGACAACCAAGAAGTCGGGGGGCAGGAAGTAATAGTGGAAGACAAGAAAGATGAAGACATGGTGTCCAAAAAATGTTGGGTGCTCTATTTTGATGGAGCATCAAAAACAAAATCAAGTGGAGCAGGTTTGGTGCTATAAAGTCCTGATGGATTTAGCAAAATCAAGTGGAGCAGGTTTGGTGCTATAAAGTCCTGATGGATTTCTCATAGAGTATGCACTAAAACTGGACTTTCCAACGACTAACAACGAAGCTGAGTACGAAGCCCTAATAGCTGGCTTACGAATGACTGGAGCTTTGAGAGTTAAGACTTTGAAAGTATGTGGAGACTCGAGGTTGGTAGTTTCCCAAGTAAATGGGGAGTTCGAAGCTAGAGATGAAGTCATGGCCAAGTATCTAAAATTTGTTAAGGCTATTATGACTCAGTTTGATGAATGTTATGTGGAACACGTTCCAAGAGAAGAAAACATGAAGGCTGACGCCTTGTCCAAATTTGCTTCTTCTGAAATAGAAAACTATGCAGGGACTGTATACTTCCAAGTTTTGAAGACCCCAAGCATCAATGGAAAGTTGGTAGCACCCATTGATGTTGCTAGCTGTTGGATGGATCCCATCAAATCTCATCTGAAAACTGGGTGGTTACCCAACGACACTTCAGAAGCACAGAAGCTATATGTGAGAGCACTAAGGTATTCCCTGATTGAGGGAATCCTATACAAAAAATCTTACATTGTTCCTTATCTGAAATGCTTGAGATCCCAAGAGGCAGAATTGGCCCTAAGGGAAGTGCATGAAGGAATTTATGGGCAGCATTTGGGGCAGAGCCCTTGCTCATAAAATCACTCGTCTAGGTTTCTATTGGCCAAGCATACTTGCAGATGCTAAAAGCTACGTGAAGAAATGTGAACGGTGCCAAAAGCATGCACCAGTGGTTAGACAACCACCAGAGATGATGACATCCATAAACTCACATATTCCATTCGCCATGTAGGGAATGGATACTTGGACCATTTCCAATGGCAAGTGCACAAAGAAATTTCTTGATAGTGGCAATCGACTACTTCACCAAGTGGATTGAGGCTTAACCTTTAGCCAAGATAACCGCCAAGCAAGTGATGCATTTCTTCTGGGAAAATGTAATATGCAGATACGGGATTCCACGAATCTTGGTCACGAATAATGGAACTCAGTTTAACAACGAAGAATTCAAGAAGTATTGTGACGAGAATGATATCAAGTTACGTTTCACTTCTGTTGCCCATCCTCAAGCAAATGGGCAAGCTGAGGTTGCCAACCGAATTATCCTAGATGGACTGAAGAAAAGAGTTGAACGCTCTAGAAACACTTGGGTAGACGAATTGCTCCCCATACTATGGGCATATCGTACTACTTGTAAAGTCACCACTGGAGCAACCCCCTTTCTGCTGGCATATGGGGCAGAGGCAGTGGTTCCAGTGGAGATTACTCACACATCTCCAAGAATCGAAGCTTATGAGCCAGAGACAAATGAAGAAGGCATGAGGCTGGCCTTAGATCTAATTGATGAGGTTAGAGATGAGGCAAATGCTAAGGTAGTTGAACATCAAAAAAGGGCATCTTTCTACTATAACCTAAGGGTTAAAGAGAGATTCTTCCGTCAAGGAGACTTAGTCCTCCGAAAGATTGAGGCATCCGGGGTTGGACAAAAAGGCAAGTTGGCCCCAAATTGGGAAGGACCATATTGCGTCAAGAACGTATTTGGTCGAGGCTCATACAAATTAGAAACCCTCGAAGGGCATGAGGTGCCAAGGACTTGGCATGCCTCAAACTTAAAAGTCTATTATGTTTAGTGCATCCTAAAAGGATCCGCTAGTATGATAAGTAGAAATAAGGTTCGATGAAATCATGAGCTTCCTAGAAAGCATATGAAGGGTTGAACCCGTTTTGATTGGTAGAAACATCCTCAAAGCTTTGCCAAGACAAACTACAAATGAATGCAAAGGAAAGCATACAAAAGATGCATGTCAACTACACAAATAGAGTTGAATACAACGAACCCCGAAGGGTGAATGTTGCTAATAAACATACAAAAGAAAGCCTAAGATGCCTATTGTTAATTAGCAAAAATTTCAAGCTCATGAGAAGTTTGATATGGTAGACTTGAGAATGAATCACTACGAGTGCAGCCATCAGTAAGAACTCGTAAGGGTGAAGGGTTTAAACCCCAGAAACCTAAGATATTCAGTCCAAACCCCATCATTCGATATGCTCAATGAAAGGCTTGAAGCCAAAACAAGACGGTATAAGACATAAAAGGCTTATGCAAATGTCAAGCTAGCCTCGAATAAGGCAAAATCGTCGTAAATGTGTAGGTCGCTCCACACTTTACACCAAGACGATACTCGTGGAACACTAGTGTATATTAAAATCCCCAAAAAAGGGTAGTAAGTCCCAGGTAAGGGATAAAAGGACCCCAAGTCTCGAAAAAGACCGGTATAACTTCTATGAAATCCTAGTGCATTATCATAGAAGTTGGGGGGCAGATGATATGGGCTGAAAAATACTCCTAGAAGTGTAATTAATTACGTATTAATTAGACCCGGATTGGTCTAAGAACACGGCCCAATAAACAAGACCCGAAACCCTAATTATTTATTAATTTCGTAATTAATAAATTGGGAAAATATACAGCTGAGGAAAGAAGTCCAAAATATGGTAAATTCATCAAAGAAGGATCCAAAATCCCAATTAAAGGAAATAATGAGTCATAGTCCTTATCAACAAGGAAAAGACTTGTCCACCAAGAAATACAATGTTTATCCATTATCAAAAAGGAGATTTATTCGCTAAGTCTCCTAAACTTACTCTAAATACGAGACTCTAGACACCTATATAAGGACCCTGCTCCTTCACAATAGAACAACGTTTTGGACACAGCTCCATACGTCCTCTACTAAGTTTTGGACACAGCTCCATACGTCCTCTACTACGTTTTGGACAAAGCTCCATACGTCATCTACAAACGTTTTAGACTTCATCCTCGAATAAGGACATACAAGTCACTACGTCCTTGGTGTGCCCCTGCCTCCATAGCCCCGAGGGCAACACCAAGAACTACGTCTTTGGCTTGATTCTCAGCATTAATTGAGATACGTAGGCATCTTGTGAGGACCGATTTAGTCTCGAAACACAAGTGCAGCCATTAAAGCTCGAAGCTCTCTTAAACCCTAGCAATTAATTTACAAGTACACTTTTTAATCCATAACAGTGCCCGTAATTAAAAGTATTTAAATAGGTTTCAAAATAAATAAGTAAGGATTTGTCCGAGATATTTTTGAAAAATGAGGGGTTTTAGTATGGAAAAATAGAAATAGTAACATGTTTTAATTGAAAAAGGTAATTGCCCGTGATTTTTTTAGAAAAAGAGAGGATTTTGTTAGAAAAAATAGAAAATGTAATGTATTTTAGCTGAAAAGGTAGTTGGTTTAAAAAAAGTTATTATTTAATAATAATTTCTTTAGAAAATGAAAAAAAAGAAAAAGTAACACGTTTCAGCTGAAAAAGTGTTCATAATTAAAAGTATTAAAATAGATTTTAAAATAAATAAGTAAGAGTTCGCCCGTGATATTTTTGGAAAATGAGGGGTTTTAGTAAGGAAAAATAGAAAGAGTAACATGTTTTGTTAAAAAAGATAATCACCCTTGTTTTTTTTAGAAAAATAGAGGACTTTGTTAGAAAAAAAATAAAAAAAAAAGTAATGTATTTTAGCTGAAAAGGTAATTGGTTATAAATAATGTTATTATTTAGTGATATTTTTTTAAAAAAAATATTAAGGGTAATTAAGTAAAATCACTAAGTGCCGACTGTCCTTCCGTCCGACTACCAAAATTTTAATGTTTCGTATTTAATAATATAGCTTAAAACCCGTGCGATGCACGAATTTTTTTTCATAAGTGTTAGTTTTATTTTTTATATTTTATTAATTGCATTTATTAAAAAAAATAAGTAGACGTGTTAAACATTTTTAAATAATTAAAAGTATTAAAATGGATTTTAAAATAAATAAGTGATGGTTTGCCCGTGATATTTTGGAAAAAGAGGGGGTTTAGTAAGAAAAATAGAAAGTAACATGTTTTCGTTGAATTTTAAAATATAAAAGTAACGATTTGTCCGTGATATTTTTGAAAAAAGATGGGTTTTAGTAAGAAAAATAGAAAATGTGACATGTTTTAGTTGAAAAAGGTAATTGTCAATTAAAAGTATTAAAATAGATTTTAAAGTAAATAAGTAAGGGTTTGCCCGTGATATATTTGGAAAATGATATATTTTAGTAATGAAAATAGAAAATATAACAAGTTTTAGTTGAAAAAGGTAATTGCTAGTGATTTTTCTAGAAAAAGAGGGGAAAGGTAATTGCCAATTAAAAGTATTAAAATAGGTTTTAAAATAAATAAGTAAGGTTTTGCTTGTGACATATTTGGAAAATGAGGGATTTTAGCAAGTGTTGTGGAATAAAAACTGTGCTTGCAAATGCAAATTTAATGCTAGGGTTTAAGAGCTTTCGAGCTTTAATGGCTGGTCTCGTGTTTCGTGGCTAAATCTGTCCTCACAAGATGCCTACGTATCTCAATCAATGCTAAGAATCAAGCCAAAGACGTAGTTCTTGGTGTTGCCCTCGGGGGTTATGGCGGCAGGGGCACACCAAGGACGTAGTGACTTGTATGTCCTTATTCGAGGATGAAGTCTAAAACGTAGTTCTGAGATGAGGGGTCAGACCCTTTATATAGGCGTTTAGAAGCCTAGTGGATAAGTATTGATTTCCTTGAAGGATAAATCTTATCCTTTATGGTGGATAAGGATTAATTCTAGATCCTTCCTTGTAGGAGTTGTTTCCATATCATAACGGACTTGTATTGAAACAAGCCCAATTGTATTAGAATAAGCCTGTATTGGACGTCTCCTAATACAAGTTGTACTTCTAGCCCAAATATTAATTACGAAATTAATATTTAATTAGAGTTTCGGGCCTTATTAATGGGCCTTATTTATGGTCCAGCTAGGTTTAATTAATGCAATATTAATTATGTCTTTAGGGTTATTTTTAACCCATATCATTTGCCCCCCAACTTCTATGATAATGCACTAGGATTTCATAGAAGTTACACGGGTCTTTTTTGAGACTTGGGGTCTTTTTATCCCATACTTGGGACTTACTACCCTTTTTTGGGGATTTTAATATACACTAGTGTTTCACGAGTATCGTCTTGGTGTAAAGTGTGGAGCGACCTACACATTTATGACGATTTTGCCTTATTCGAGGCTAACTTGACATTTGTATAAGCCTTTTATGTCTTATACCGTCTTGTTTTGGCTTCAAGCCTTTAATTGAGCATATCGAATGATGGGGTTTGCCCTACGAGTTCTTAATGATGGCTCCACTCGTAGTGATTCATTCTCAAGTCTATCATATCAAACTTCTCCTGATCTTGAACTTTTCGCTAATTAACAATAGGCATCTTAGGCTTTCTTTTGTATGTTTATTAGCAACATTCACCCTACGGGGTTCGTTGTATTCAACTCTATTTGTGCAGTTGACATGCATATTTTGTATGTTTTCCTTTGCATTCATTTGTAGTTTGTCTTGGCAAAGCTTTGAGGATGTTTCTACCAATCAAAACGGGCTCAACCCTTCATCTGCTTTCTAGGAAGCTCATGATTTCATCGAACTTTTTTCTATTTGCCCTACTAGCGGATCCTTTTAGGATGCACTAAACATTATAAACTTTTAGGTTTGAGGCATGCCAAGTCCTTTGCACCTCATGCCCTTCGAGGGTTTCTAGCTTATACAAGCCTCGTCCAAACACATTATTGACTTTGTAGGGCCCTTCCTCATTAGGGGCTAATTTTCCTTTCTGTCCAACCCCGGATGCTTCAATCTTTCTGAGAACCAAGTATCCTTGATGAAAGAACCTTTCTTTAACTCTCAGGTTGTAGTAGAAAGATGCTCGCTTCTGATGTTCCACGATCTTGGCATTTGCCTCATCTCTGACTTCATCAATTAGATCAAGAGCCAACCTCATACCTTCTTCGTTCGATTCAGGCTCAAAGGCCCCTACTTTTGGGGAGGTATGAGTAATCTCCACTAGAAACCACGGCTTCTGCCCCATAGGCTAACAGGAATGGAGTTGCTTCAGTAGTAACCTTGCAAGTGGTACGATATGCCCAAAGTATAGGGAGCAACTCGTCCACCCAAGTGTTACTTGAGCGTTCAACTCTCTTCTTGAGTCCATCTAGGATGATTCGGTTGGCCACCTCGGCTTGTCCGTTTCCTTGAGGATGAGCAACTGATGTGAATCACAACTCAATGTTGTTCTCCTCACGGTACTTTTTGAAATCTTCATTGTCAAACTGCTTCCCATTGTCCGTGACCGGGATTCGTGGGATTCCATATCAACACATTACACTTTCCCATAGAAATTGCAATACTTGTTTGGTGGTTATCTTGGCTAGAGGTTTAGCCTCAATCCACTTAGTGAAGTAGTCAATTGCCACTATCAAGAACTTCCTTTGTGCACTTGTCACTGGAAATGGCCCAAGTATGTCCCTGCCCCATATGGCAAACGGGATTGGTGAGTTCACTGATGTTAACATCTCAGATGGTTGCCTAACTACAGGTGCATGCTTTTGACTCCATTCATACTTCTTCACATAATCTTTCACATTAGCAAGCATATTTGGCCAGTAGAAGCCTAGACGGGTGATTTTATGAGCAAGGGCCCTGCCCCCCAAGTGCTACCCATTAAATTCCCTCATGAACTTCTTTCAAGACTAGCTCCGCCTCCTGGGGTCGTAGACACTTCAAGTAAGGAATGACAAAAGACTTCTTGTATAAGATCCCTTCGATCAAGGCGTACCTCAATGCTCTCACTGTCAACTTTCGTGCCTCCAAGCCTTTATTTGGTAACCAACCAGTTTCAAGATGAGCCTTAATGAGGTCTATCCAATAGCCACCTATGTCAATAGGTGATATTAGTTTTCCATTGATGCTCGGGGTATTCAAGACTTGGAAGTATACACTTCCGGCATAGTTCTCTATCTCAGAAGAAGCAAATTTTGACAAGGCATCGGCGTTCATGTTTTCTTCTCTAGGGATGTGTTCCATATAGCATTCATCAAACTGGGTCATGATGGCTTTCACAAGCTTCAGATATTTGGCCATGGTTTCATCCTTAGCCTCAAATTCTCCATTTACTTGTGAGACTAGCAATCTCGAGTCGTCGCAGACTTTGAGAGTATTAACTCTTAAGGCCCCAGCCAAACCTAAGCCGACTATCAGGGCTTCATACTCAGCTTCATTGTTTGTTGTCAGAAAGTCCAACTTTAGTGCATACTCAATGAGAAATCCATCGGGACTTTGTAGCACTAAACCTGCTCGCTTGATTTTGTTTTTGATGCCCCATCAAAATAGAGTACCCAGTATTCCTTAAATACCATCTCTTCATCTTGTTTTTCAACTTCTTTGCCCTCCAAGGGTACTACTTCCTGCCCCCCCCCCCCCCCCGACTTCTTGGTTGTCGATGGTACATTCAACCATGAAGTCAACAAGTGTATGTGCTTTAATGGCCGTTCGAGGCTTATACTTGATGTCAAACTCTCCTAACTCAATCACCCACTTGATCAACCTCCCACTGACCTTTGGGCTATGTAGGATGTTTCTTAATAGTTGATCAGTGAGGACTTCAATCTTGTGTGCCTAGAAGTACGGGCGTAGCTTTCTTGAAGCCATGACCGGAGCCAACGCAAACCTTTCTATAAGTGAGTAGTTTACTTATGCTCCATGCAATATCTTGCTCACGTAGTAGATGGGTTTCTGAACCTTTGACTCTTCCTTAATCAAAATAGCTCCCAAGGCGGTGTTCGAAACAGCCAAGTATAGATAGAGTGTTTCTCCGGGTTTTGGTTTTGCCAACAATGGTGCTTCAGTCATGTATTTTTTCAAGGCTTCAAAGACTTCTTGGCTTTCTGTTGTCCACTCAAAATTTTTCATGTTCTTCAATGCTTTGAAGAAGGGTAGACACTTTTCCCCTGACTTGGAGATGAATCTTCCCAATGCTGCCACTCTCCTAGTGCGGTTCTAAACATCTTTAATAGAGTGCGGTGGTTCCATATCCAAAATTGCTTTAATTTTGTTGGGGTTGGCTTCAATTCCTCGTTTAGAGACCATCAGACCCAAAAACTTGCCTGAACCTAAGACAAAGGTGCACTTGGCAGGATTCAACATCATTTTATGGTGTCTCAGCACTTCAAATGCCTCTCGGAGGTGCTCTATGTGATCGGCCTTATCGAGGCTTTTGACTAACATGTCATCCACGTAAACCTTCATGGTCTTGTCAATGAGATGTTTGAAAATTTTGTTCACTAACCTTTGGTATGTGGCACCTGCATTCTTGAGTCCAAAGGCCATAAATAGGTAGCAGTAAACACAAAAATCAGTAATGAATGATACCTTGTGAATGTCATCCTTATGCATATTAATTTGGTTGTATCCACTGAAGCCATCCATGAAGCTTAGCATTTTGTGCCCTGCAGTGGCATCTATTAAAGGGTCGATCCTTGGTAGGGGAAAACAGTCCTTAGGACTTGCATCGTTCAAGTCCGTAAAGTCTACGCACATTCTCCACTTTCCATTGGCTTTCTTGACCATTATCGGGTTAGCCAACCATTTAGGGAATTGAATCTCTTCAATGAATCCTACTTCCAAGAGCTTATCTACCTCTTGCTTTATGGCCTCTTGCCTTTCTGGAGCAAAGTTCCTCTTCTTTTGCTTCACCGTCTTCCTTTCGGGATCTACGTTCAACTTGTGAGTTATCAATTGGGGATCAATCCCTGGCATATCAGCTGCTATCAAAGCAAAAACATCTTCATTCTCTTGGAGGAAAGATATAATCTTGCCCTTCCAGGGTTTAGGCAATAATGCTCCAATATAAGTGACTTTATCTGGTTCTCCTGGAACTAAGGGATACTGATCAAATCCTCAGTTTTCTTTCCCCTTCTATCTTCATCATCCCTTGAATCCATGTCCTCAATTGGGAGAACCTGCCCCCCGACTCCATCAGGTCTTAGTGCGGCTATATAGCAACTTCTAGCCATTTTCTGATCTCCTCGCTCTTCACCAACCCCGTTCCTTGTAGGAAACTTTATTTTCAAGTGGTATGTTGAGGCAACGGCCTTAAAAGCATGAAGGCCAGTCCTTCCAAGGATTGCGTTATAAGTAGAGGTTGCCTTTATAACCAAGAAGTTCATCATTTGAGTCGTTGTCTTCGAGCCTTGCCCTATAGTCATGGGGAGCTAGATTGTGCCTTCTACCTTTAATTCGACTCCATTGAATCCGTAGATAGGCATGTTTGAGGATGTCAACTGTGAGTCAGTATATCCCATCTTGATGAAATCATCGTGGAATAAGATATCCACAGAAGCTCCATTGTCAACCAGAACTCTCTTGGTTTCAGAATTGCCTATCACAGGTGTGATGACCAATGGGTCATCATGAGGAAATTTTACCCCTTCTAGGTCAGAATCATCGAAGTTAATGGCAACTTATGTTTTGGCACGCTTTGGTGCTTCTCCAACAACAGTCATTTCCTCTCTAGCATAAGCTTTTCGTGAATTCCTGGAAGAGCCATCCGCAGTCGGTCCTCCAAATATCATGTTGATAACTGGAACTCGGGGTCTAGGATTACGATCTTGATCATTATCCTTTCTATCATAGTCTTTCTTCTCATAGTTTCCTCTTTGGTTTCCTTGATTCCCATCTTTGGTGAACTTATCAAGTTTTCCCCTTCGAATCAAGAATTCAATTTTGTCCTTCAGTTGTCTACAATCGTCGGTGTCATGACCAACTTCTTTGTGGAACTGACAGAATTGGTTCTTGTTTCTTTTCTCCATATCAGTCCTCAGTGGCTTCGGCCATCGGAGATCAGCATCTTTTTCAATGTCCATCAGGATTTGACTTCTAGGAGCATTCAATCTTGTATACTCCGTGAATCTTTGTCCGGGATTACCCTTCTTTGGTGTAGGATCAGAATCCTCTGTTGTTTTGGGGTACTTGTCCCTTGCATCATACTCTTGAGTCTCCTTCCTCTTCTTTCCGTTTCCATTACCCCTAGTATTTGGTTCATATTTCCTCATGCTCTCCTCAACTTTAATGTACTTTCTAGCCCTGTCTTGTAGCTTCAACATGCTTTCAGGGGGGTGATTTGCCAAAGACCATTTAAAGTGGTCGTTAGTGGTTCCTTGTTGCAGGGCTATCATGGCCTCTTTATCATCTAAGTATCGGACCTCCAAGGCTTACTTAGTGAATCGATCCAAGTAGTCCCTTACGTTCTCATTCTTTACTTGATTCATTCTCATTAAAGAGGTCGAGCTTTTTCATGAATTTTTCCACTAATGTAGTGGCTTATGAATGCACTACTCAGATCGCTGAAAGAACCGATCTTTAGGAGGCAGGTGACTATACTACCATTGTGTCATGCCCCCAGGGTTTAAGGACATGTCCTACTTGATAGCGCTCGTGACTGGTTGCAACAACAATATTTTGCAGGAAGTTCGTACGTGATTTACCGGATCACTGACACCATCATAGGTATTGATCGTGGGCATCTTGAATTTTCTAGAGATAAAAGCATCCATTTTTTCATTGATGAATTGAAGAGTTAGATCAACATGATATGTTGGAGGGCTCAAGTCATTGGGGTCAGCCCCTTAGGTATCAACCATTGTCCTCCTCGGGGTCTCATCCAAGTTAATAATAGAGGGGATCCTAGCCCTTGGGGGTTGCATAGCATGTTGTCCTTCTAGATCTTGCTTCAAATTCTGAATACGTGTTTTATGAGTCAATTTCTTCTATAGTTTGTGGGTTCATTCCCCTAGCCCCTTGGGTTTAGAAACACCCATCTCTGCCCATAGGCTATTTGTCTGGATGCCTCCTTCTAGGATCATTAGTCGAGGTTTCATCATTCCTGAAGAGGAGTCAAGCCTCTAATGTAATGAGAAACATACCCTCATAAGTTTGATGAGAGTGAACGCTTCCTTCAGAAGTTGGAAACAGAGATAACCCTTAAGCGATTTTTTGAATTGATCGTGGAGGCAATACGATAATAGAAACTTGCAGCCCTTGTGGTGCACTAGCAACTAGGGGTGAAATCACCATATAAAGTTGGGGATTTGTCCCTCAAATTTGGGGATCTTGAATCATCCTTTGAGTTCGAGGGTTAGGACCTTGAGTGCATCCCTTGCAGAATGTTCCCTTGAGAATTTGTACCATGAATGTTCGTTCCTTTTAACCCTCGAGGTTATGGATGACCATTCCTTGTAGTGGTATCCCTTTTAGAGTGTCTCCTTTTTCGTGAATGAGAATCCTTATCAGTGGATTCATTCGTATCAGTTGCATATCGACCAGAAAAATCATCGTTTCCTGTCTTTGGGGGCTCCAAGCTTTGAACATAACGGGATTCATAACTCTTATTGATTTGAGGAGGAGGAAGATCGATGTTACTTCCTCCTAGTATGGGCAACCCATATACTAGATCTCGGGTTTGAGCAATCCAAAGGGGGTGCATTAGTGATAAAACGTAGTTCTGAGATGAGGGGTCAGACCCTTTTTATATAGGCGTTTAGAAGCCTAGTGAATAAGTATTGATTTCCTTGAAGGATAAATCTTATCCTTAATGGTGGATAAGGATTAATTCTAGATCCTTCCTTGTAGGAGTTGTTTCCATATCATAACGAACTTGTATTGAAACAAGCCCAATTGTATTAGAATAAGCCTATATTGGACGTCTCCTAATACAAGTTGTACTTCTAGCCCAAATATTAATTACGAAATTAATATTTAATTAGAGTTTCTGGCCTTATTAATGGGCCTTATTTATGGATCAGCTAGGTTTAATTAATTCAATATTAATTATGTCTTTAGGGTTATTTTTAACCCATATCAGCAAGGGAAATAGAAAAACTAACATGTATTAGCTGAAAAGGAAGTTGCCTGTAATTTTTTTAGAAAAAATATTAATGTATTTTAACTGAAAGGGTAACTGATTATAATAATTTTTTTAATAATTAAATAAACAATTAAATAAGGCAAGTAACGTATCAAAAAATAGGTACCAAAAAACAGATACCAAAATTTTCAATGTTTCGTCTTTAATAATATAGTATAGATAGATAGATAGATTTATAATATTAGTATTTTATGCTACTAAATGGAATAGCCCGTGATATTTTTGAAGTTTTAGTTAGGAGAAATATTAGTTAGAAAATAAAAACAATATACGTTTTGGAAAAAAAAACTAATCGGTTAGTCATTAATAATTATAATATTATTATTTTATTTTATTAAATAGAACTATTCGTGATTTTTTTGAAAAATGAGATGTTTTATTTAGGAAAAATAGAAAATTAGAAATTTTAGTTAAAAAATATAAAAAAGAATACACACTTTGGCTAAAAATGGTAATGGGTTAGTTATTAGCAATTATAACCTTATTATGTTATTTTATTAAATGCAACTGTCTACGATATTTTTGGAAAATGATATGTTTTAGTTAGGAAAAATAGAAAATATATTATATATAATAATTTTAATATTTATCTAACGGTTCTCATCGATTTGATCAGAAATATCTAACGGATATGAATGGAGTGACCAGACTACAAAAACTTTCGGGACCAGACTACAAAACTTTCAATGTTTTGTCTTTAAGATATATATAAGCCTGCAACGCACGGACGACTTTAATATTAATTTTAAAATTTACTTTTAAATTTTTTGAGCTTTTAATACTTTTGAAAATGCTATCTTTTTAAAAAGAATTAAAAGTACTACTTTAATACTTTAAATCTAAATTTTTTTATAGATTTTATAATAGTTTATTAGCTTAGTAAGCATGTCAGTAAAGATAGCCTTCAAAATTATCAATATATTTTGTTGTAATATATACAAGAGTAAAGTGCATTTTGTGTACTCACACTTTAGTTAAGACACCACTTGCAATACTATAGTTCAAAATCGAGCACTTGCAATATCAATGTTTGTATTGCATTGCACTTTGATGTATTCCGTTAACTGAGGTTAACTCCGTTATTAATTTAGGGAGTAAAGTGCACTTTGTGTACTCACACTTTACTCTAAAGTGCATTTTGTGTACCCACACTTTTCTCAAAACATCACTTGCAATACTTGAGTTCAAAACTTAGAGTAATGTGCGAGTACACAAAATGCATTTTAGAGTAAAGTGCGAGTACACAAAGTGCACTTTACTTCCTAAATTAATAACGGAGTTAATCTCAGTTAACAGAAAGTAACAAAGTGCAGTGAAATACAAACATTGATATTACAAGTGCTCGATTTTGAACTATAGTATTGCAAGTGGTGTCTTGAATAAAGTGCGAGTGCACAAAGTGCACTTTACTCTATATATAAATATAAATATTTTCTAAAAAATGGTCGTGTTTTTGAATTTTAAGTAAAGTATAATTGTAGTTATGTTATATATGTGAGAAAATCGAAAATCAAAACTTTCAATGTTTCGGCTATTATATAATAGTACATATAGATAGATTAAATAGCATAAATTACCGAAAATTGAAATCAAAACTTTCAATGTTTCGGCTATTATATAATAGTACAATATAGATAGATATCGTCTACGATAATTTTAGAAAAAGGAGAAATTTTAGCTAAAAAATATAAAAAAGAATATACGCTTTGGCTAACAAAGGTAATTGGTTAATTATTAGTATTTATAATATTACTATTTTATATTACTAAATGAAATTGCATGTGATATTTTTTAAAAATGTGAGATTTTAGTTAGGAAAAGAAAATATAAAAAAGAATATACGCTTTGGGAAAAAAGCTAATCAGTTAGTTATTAGTAATTATAAAATATTATTATTTTATTTCATTAAAAAGAACTGTCTGTGATATTTTTGGAAAATGAGAGGTTTTAGTTAGAAAAAATAGAAAAGTAAAAAATTTAGTTATAAAATATAAAAAAGAATATACACTTTGGTTAAAATAGGTAATTGGTTAGTTATTAACAATTATTATTTTATTATTTTATTTTAAGAAATGAAACTGTCTGTGATATTTTTTGAAAAGGAGAGGTTTTAGTAAGCAAAAATAAAGAACTTATATGTTTTAGTTAAAAAAGCTAATTGCCCGTGATATTTTTGAAAAAGTAAGGGAATTTTTTAGAAAAAATAAAAAAAGTAATATATTTTAGGTCTAAAAAGTAATTAGTTAAAAATAGATAATATTATTATTTAATAATATTTTTATAAATAAGTAAGGATAATTAAGTAAAAACACGAAGGACAATTAATTATGGGTAATTAAGTAAATTCACAATATACCAAAAAGTATTTAGTATTATATCCAATGACTCTCATTAATTTAATTTAAAAGATCTAACGGTTAGAGATTGGATAACCAAACTATGGAGGACCAGACTACAAACCGAATACAAAAAAATTTAATATTTCATCTTTAATATAATAGTATATATATATATATATATATTATAACATTAAGAATTTTGATTGATACAATATTTATTTTTTATATAATATTTATATTTTTATTATTTGCACTTTAGTTTTTTTATTTCTACAAGTTTGATCTTAATACTTAAAAAATAACAAATTTAATCAAAATATGTCTTTAAAATATTTTTAAACAAAAAAAACTCTACAAACAGAATTAAACACAGACACAAACATATAGGTCAAATCAAAGAGTTCAACACCCTACAACAAATGGCCCGAATGTTATTTTTTATAATTAGTGAACTTATAATTTTACATAACAAATATTTATCAATTTAAAATAAAATTAAACTTATTTGAAAAAGTAAAAAAAATTGCAAATACCATAATAGAAATTTTTTATTGACAAATCGCAATATACTGTTTAGTAATACTAACTTATAGCACGTATAATGTACGAATTATTTTATATATTTTATTAATTAAATAATTGAAAGATATATTTGGGTGTATTAATAAGTTTTATATATTTTATTAATTATTGAAAGATATAGTGTCTGATATTTTGTGAGTGTATTAATGATTGAAAGATATTGTATAATAGGTAGTTTTAGCGATTATTATTTATAATATATAATTTATTAATTAAAATGACCAAAAATCAGAAAACAAAAAGTTTAGTGTTTCGACTATTATATAGATATAGAATTTTAAGGTTCAAGTCTCACCAACAACATTTTAAAAATCAATATTTGTTATAAATATATTAAAATTAAGATTTATTGTATTTATTTAAAAATATATATAAATAAAGTTAAAATTACTTATTGTAGTTTAGTATACATTTTATTTTATTAAAAAAATTAATAACTTAAAATTTGAATTTTTTAAAAATAACTGTGCACCGGTTATCCTTGAATGATTTTTGTTAACGAAAGCTATTATACATACCAGAAATTTCTAGCCAGCAAAAGATTCAGATTAGTATGCAACTATATTAAAACCAAAGTTATGAACATGGGAGCATCAAATTAGTAGCAGACAATATAGAAATAAAAGCAAGATTAAAGTTAAAGTAAGAAATACAACATAACAGCATTGCCGCGTAAAATGAGAACAAGGTCAAATTTATGGAAATCGTTAAACATGCGTAGCATTAGTAACAATGAGTTAATTAAACAACATGTTGTCCAAAGACCATTGTTTCTGATCTCTTAAGTTGTTCCCAAGTCAGACTGTCAGAGAAAATAATAGTAGTGACATTTTCGTGGTCTAATTTGGTGTCTTGCTGATGCATGCCAGATGTTTTTCTGAAGTATGTATACATTTAGCAAAAATAAGATATATAAATACATTTTTATTTATATTTTAAAATATAATAAATAAATATGGATATAATTATTGTTAATTTAGTTCAAAGGTTCAATCAACAGTTTCATCTAATCCATCAAGGAGTATTCTATTTCTAAGTTAATTTACTATATATTCAAATTTCGAATCCCCACAAAAAACATTCGAATTCCATTAACAACAAATTTAAGTTAACAATTTATATTATTAGTCATTAACAATACAGTTCATGAGTTTGAGACTAATATACAATTTATATTATTAGTCATTAACAATACAGTTCATGAGTTTGAGACTAATATATATATATATAGTCCTATTCAGCTAGAAACCAACACTAATTAGAAACTAGAAACAGTCTAGCCCATATCAAAGAGTCCGGCCCAATTGAACTAATTGAACTTTTGTACCGACAAAAAACTATTTATGTAGTTTAAATGTAGTTTAATATGTACAAAAAAACTATTTTATACAGTCCACCATTGATTCTGATGACACCTCAGACAATCCATGCTTCCAGCACACCTCCGACCAGCAATGATTTTGGTCACAATGTTCAACTGCCATTAATTCCGATAACTTTCCTTTTCCCCTTTTCGATCTATAAATCTCTCACCCTAATAAATTCAATTTTCAGCAATCAACATCCATAAACAACCATCATCTACTATAAAAATTATCAAATCTGAAACATGAAACTTGGCATAGGAACATAAATTATCGGACATGCGTTGAAATCATTAATTTAGATAACAAAAATCACTAATTTGTAATAGAAAAATCATTAATTTGTGTTGCATCAATCACCAAAATATACGTCCGTTCCTTCATTTTTCCTCTTCAAACTCTATCTCCATCAACTCTATAAATCTGGTCTTCATGTGCAAAAAACATCATCTCCGATCAAAATCAATATCTCCGATAATCACTTCACATCAACAAAATTCAAAAAAATAATCAAAACAGTAATAATTCAATCACCAATTCTAATTCACACAAGAACTATTGATTCATATCACTCTCATCCCTGTAAATCACCACCAACAACTTGAATAGTTTGAGCACTATCAAATGAATGGGCGGGAAAGTCGAAAATTGTAATATCATCGCAATGTACGATGATTGGTGACAGAATTAATGAAAATCTCGACAAAATCTATGATACTTGTGATGTACTGGAGGGGGTGACATATACACATATGTTTGTATGTATTATGTATAGGTAGTGTGTAGATGCAGTGAGGTCACGTGAAAATGTAGACGTATATGATAATATTTGTGTGGCTTAGATTTATTTGAATTTAAAAGACTAGTGGCCAGGATTTAGTTTCTAGTTTTTATTTAGGAAAATGTTTCTAGTTGAACAAAAGCCTATATATATATATATATATATATATATATATATATATATATATATATATATATATATATATATATATATATATATATATGTCATTGTTCAAGAACCATTTTATATAAAGACGGAGAGAACTATATATTCTATTATAGAATCTCATAAATAATTTTAATTTTTTTTACATAAAATATATAATCTGATTCTAACGTAGAATATTAGCATATAAAAACTTTATAAAAAATTTAACATTTAAAATTTGAATAAAAACATTGATTTTAAATTTGATTCTGCTGTAGAATCATTTTGGATATATTTGATTCTGATGTAAAATCACTTTGGACTATTTGACTAATTTTCAATTATTTTTTTTAAAAAAAAGAGTTTAATTTCATTTTTTGATTTAATAATCGAAATTTATAATCATATCAAAAAATGTGATAAAATTATATATTATGAATATTTATGTAATAGTTCTCTCCCGGACTCTATATAAAAAGTTCTCTTTGAACTATATATATATTAAAAATTTAAATAATTATTAATTTATAAAAATTACATAAAATTTAATTTTAAAATAATATAATAATAATATATTATATATAATATTAAAAAAAACTGTAAGATAGTATATATAGAGATGTGAATTTTAATAAAAAAATTGTTAAGTTGCAAACTTACTCGTTCTTTTTATTCAACATCTATACTATACAATAATATAATAGACGAAACATTAATGGTTTGATTGCTCGGCACGATAAGTGTTTTTACCTAATTACCCTCTACTTATTTATAAAAAAATATCATTAAATAATAACAATACCTATTTATAACAAATTATGTTTTTCAGCTAAAACACATTAGTTTTTTCTATTTTCCCAATAAAATCTCCTCCTCTTGCAAAAGTATCATGGGTAATTATTTTTTTTTTAACCAAAACATGTTATTTTTTCTATTATTTCATATTAAAACACCTCATTTTCCAAAAATATTGCTTTTAATTATTTAAAAATATTTGCATATTTTAACCTGCCTACTTATTTATTTAACACATATAATTAATAAAATATTAAAACGTAATTTCTATTTTTTTCTTATGAAATTCCCTCTTTTTGCAAAAATATCATGGACAATTACCTATTTCAACTAAAATATGTTATCTTTGCTATTATTTTTTACTAAAATCCCTTTTTTTTCCAAAAATATCACGGGCAAACCCTTACATATTTATTTTAAAACCTATTTTAATACTTTTAATTATATAAAAAAGTTTACATATTTTAACATGCCTATTTTTTTAACAAATGCAACTAATAAAATATTAAAACTTAAAAAATAAAATAATAATTATTGAAACAACAACAAAGAAAGAGATTTAGTCTTATCAGTTAGAACACAGCAAACAACGAAATCTAAACAGGACAGAGATTCACAAAATAAATTGTTTATTTATCTTGCGAAGGATTTTCCCACAACCTGGAAAATAATGTTTCCAGCTTCTATCTCGAGAGAGATTACAACTGAGTTGTGGGAGTAGCTTTCTAATCCTGATAGATTGTGTTCCTGGTTACATGTGAGATGTGAAGCTGTTATATATTCAAGTGACAATTCCTTACAATTTGCTCACATGTGACATTTCCTAAAATGTATACTAGATAGAATAACCATAAAGCAATCTAGATACATTCCATTTGTAGCATACTCAGTCTCAGTTGATGTAGATCTTGCATACCCTTGAAGCTTTGTCTTGTTCTCTCTCAAACTCTTGTCGTAGTCTTTCAGGATTATAGCAAAGTCATGTGAATTCTGTAACACATGCTACTGAAACGTCTGTCACACTTTTGACTTTGAAGATAAATCAAAAGATCCTCCCGTGATACATTATACCTTGCTCGCCAAGTTCTGCTGTCATGGGATGTTCTAAAGCTGACAGTTAGATTATCCTAGGACTGAGGTGTCACATGGAAATCTACTGTCGTGACCTTGCAGATTGTGCTGAAAGTAAGGTACAAAGTTGCTATCTCCAGGCTTCTGCCAAAGTTGCTATCAAGACTGAAAGTTGTTGTCATGAAGATTGTTGTCTTGACTGCATGTTTGATGTCCTTGTAATGTTGCTGTCGACTGTGATACTTGACATCATATTTATTCCTTGTACTTGTCATTTGTAGAATATTCTCTGGGGCTTGAACATAGTGAACTTCTTCTAGATTACATTCTTTATTACATGTATGCATGACAATACAATTTGAACATTACATAAAACATACCTTGGCTGTGACAGGAAGTTTCCCTTAGTCTAAACAAAGACTATTTACATAGTTAAGTTGTCTACATGCAATTACCCATAAATCCTAACAATCTCCCCCAATTTGTTTTTATGGACAATAAAAACAAATTTGAATTTAGAGCTGACAACTTAACTAACAAAGATCAGAACAATAAGGACAACTTTAGTTCTGAACAATATGATTTCTGTAAATGCTTTTGATAGGTATTGAGAATTACATGCACACGTATTTTCAACTTCAGTAACTAATAATTCTAATTCAATTTTCAAGATGAGTTTGATAGAATCACTTAGATTTTCTTTGTTTCCTTTTCTTCCTTGCTTCATCTACTCTTTCCAATGCACTTTGCAGAAAAGCTCTTAACTCTCCAACTACAACTTTCTCATTTTCATCCCTGGCAAAGTCTTAAATCTCCTCATTAGTCTTTTGAATCTTTCTAGAGGTCCAGAATTTTGTGTCTTCAGGAATTAACCAAAAAGTTCCAATCTTGGTGATTGATCTGAACTTATGTCTGTTGTAATATCCGTGAATTTTATTATTTGATTAAATGATATATTTAATATAAAAATATTTATTGTGGAGTATTGGAATATTATTAAATGATAATTATTGTGTGATTATGTGCTAAATGGTGAGTCGAAAGCCCCTTTCAAATATTTCGTCATTTGGAATTTTCTTCAAATCTGAGCCCTGTTTTGATAATTCAAGGGCCCCGTTGGAATTTCGTACATTAATTATTATCTCTTCGTCTTTCGTATTCGAATCATTATTGGGAGAGATATTCGTATCATTTCATTCCTACCTATTTGATTCTGCAAGAATAATTCGTTTTGTTCAAAAAAGAAAAAAATTGTTCCGAACCCTAATTGCTTAAGGGGACGGATATATCGTTTTATATCAATAATACATTTGTTATAGCCCCAGTATTCTTGAGCATTAGTTATATAATGATATATATATCAATTGGATGATCATCAACCTTTTTAACTGATTATTCCTCGTAAAACGTGTTTTAACCTAATTAGGGTTTTTAAACGATCCAGTGGATCTATATCGATCCAAAAATGTTGTTTGGGGTATTATTTTTCCAAAAATATAAAAAGACGAATCGTACCTTGAAACTCATAGAAATCTGCAGTTAATTATCAAAAAATTAAAAATTCCCGAACCGTGTTCTTCGTGTTCTTGAAGATTAATCCATTCGTTCAAGGTGATATTGAAATCCAAATCTGAAGTTCTTGTACTCAAATCAAAGCTCTTGATCTCTAGTTTCAGAATCTTCCAACCTCATCATCATCTGGTAAGTTTCCATTTTATATGAATTTTTCAACATTCGAATTAAAATTAGGGTTCTTGGTCGATTTGGGGATTTTCATTCTGTTGATTCTCCATTCAATTGGTTGCTTCTAACATGTTCCTAGGGTTCTAATTAGCAAGAATCCATGATATGATTTCATGTTTGAGTTCAATTTTGATGGGTTTGATTTTCGGGTTTTGACCCGAATTTTCTTTTACTTCGTTCGTTCTTGTTGTTGATCTGACATAAGTTTTGATATGGGGCTTTGATTGTGTAAGTTATAAGCTTCATTTTGTGATATTAATCGTAGAGTTTCATGTAGAAATGAGAGAGATCGGGTTTCCGGCCGGAGTCTTCCCCGACGGTTTCTTTGACCGGATTCTGGGCTCGATTCCGGCATGGGACAGATGTAATTGTGTGTTGGTTGTGTTTGTTTTGAGAAGGCGAGCAAAAGCCCTCTAAGTTTGTTTGTGTTTGGACGGGATTGTAGAATTCCGGTCGCCGGACAACTGCCGAATTCTAGAAAACCCAAAATCCGGTGGGTTGTTCTTGGTGACCCGTATTTGTTCTTCCCGACCCGTTTACCCGTTTTCTGACCCGGTTTTAATCTTCTAAAACCCTAATTTAATTTCTGAAAACTGTTTTTGGATTTTATTTTTAAATTTAATTCGAAAATAGTTTAAAAACTTTAAAAATTCATATTTTTATTTTAAAAATATATTTTAATATCAGAAAAATTCTGGAAAATTATATTTATTATTTTCAATCCGAAAATTGATTAAACTTAATTATTTTAATTATTTTTAATTAATTATTAATTTATTAATTAATTGGTTAATTCTTTTAATTAATTAATTCTTAAAAAATAATTATTAATTAGATTTAATTAATTAAAAATTCAGTTTAATTATTTTCAAGCCTATTTATTTATTTAAAAATAGTTTGAGTATTTAAAGAGTGTCAATTAATTTTATTAATTGATTTATTTGCATTTAAATGTTTATATTGGATTTAAAAATCCGAGTTTTGATTTAAAAATTTATCGTGACTTACTTAAAATTCAAATAAGTTTCGTATGATGTTTTAAAAATGTTTATAAGTGCTATATGGTTCATATTAATTGTGTGGTGTTTTTATAGTCTGTATATGCCCGTACTAGGACAAATATCTGAGTTTTAAATATCGTAAATCATACCGGACGTCCGATACGTAACCGGTTACTTGTTTAAATGTGATTATTGATTGAATAAGTGTCGAAAGTAGAACGAGAATAGTTAGACTTATTGTGATGAGTTGTTTAATTATAGAATCGAGTTCCCGGAGCAAGGGAAAGAGAAAGGTAGAGTGAGCAGAGTCGATCCGACAGCAGCTTAGACCAGGCAAGTATCTGTGCCTTTACTTGTGATAAAATTTATTATTGTCTTGATTACTTGAATATCGTTATCCCCAGAACAATTCAAATTATCAATCTTTTAACCGCATTTGGACAACTGATTCCATTTCCTTAAAGATTCTTGATTCTTTGATTTGATCTGCATCGAAAACCCTTATTTCCAATTCACTTGATTATTGTTTACCACCATTTGTTATTGTTTATCATCCTTTGATTATTATTGACAACCATTGATTATTTGACTTTCATCTTGACTGTTGATTACGGTCATTGATTATCGATTACCAATCTTGATTTCCTTATTGAATGAGTACACTGTACCATTGAAATTATTCCATGATTCTTTCTCGATCTTCATTTGATACTGAGCAGTTGAAGCTCTTTTGCAATTAATATACATTGAGTTTATCTTATTGAGCATGTTATTGTTTATACCCTATGATAGATTTGGCATGTTTTTAAAATGGACCAGTAATTGGTCAGGCCATATTTATGGTCGGGATAACTTAAGGCCCAGTTTGGCCTAGGATCCAGTAGAGGACTATGTTGTGAGCTAGTCCGGGGTTGATGCGTGGCTGGCCAGCAGCACAACCTTTGATTTGAATAAAATGTATAAGCCAAATTCTAATTCTTTTTCTTCAATTGTTATTGATACAAAGCATGTGTTAGCTAAATATTGTTGATTCTGATATCATAAATTCATATCCTTATAACTGTGATAGAAATGATTCATATGATGTTTGCTGAGCACTTTTGGCTCACTCTTGCTTGTTGTTTTCTAACCCTATTCCAGTGAAGCGAGAGTATGAGTCGGCATAGCGTGACCGATAGTTCACCAGCAACCAGGAGAGCCCCTCGAGTCATTGTCATTGGCAGGGTAGTTGTTGTTTGCTTTTCTAGATTAGATGTCTAGATTTGAACTTTAGTTGTGATGTAATAACTCTGATAAAACTGGTATTGTATTAATAAAAGATTGTAGTAGCTTGTGTTCATTTCCATAATCTGGATGCGGTCTTGGTTAAGGGGTATTTGTGTCTTTATATATTATGCATGTGTTAAATAGTGTTCCGTTGGTCGGATGACTCCTCAAATCTGTACCCCGGTTTTGGAGGGCGTCACATCTGTCCCTCTCAATTCTGAATCTATTTCCAGGAAAGACTCTGAAGGAGTTTCTTCTTTTCTTGTCAAGCTCTGGGTCTTCACCCTCTCTTTGTTTCAGAATTGTTTCCAATTCAATCTCACATAGAGCTTCTAAGTTGTGTCTAGATCCAACAACTTTGTAGAACAAATTCTTCAAAGCTCTAGTCTTGAGTTTGTGAAAACTGTCTAGATGAATTTCTTTAGATCCTTCTTTGATTCTATAGGGATTTTCCAAAATACATGGTTGATGATCAGGATTCTGACTTACAACACAATTTCGTTGTCTGTAAATTTTGATGATTTCAGCTTCAATTTCTTCTGCAGACATATTCCTGACATCAGTCCTATTCTCTTGAGTTTCAGAACTTGGAGGATCTTGATTTTGATTATCTATTTTAGCTTCTTCTGCTCCTTCATATTCACCCAGAAAAGTGTCTCTATATCTCATCCAATCATATCCATATTTGCCATTGAACTCAGTTTCTCTCTTAGCTAGATATTCATGTAGTTGACTCATCACAACATTAGGAACATTGTCATAACTTTTGAGAATGAAGAATTCCACCCTTAACATGTCATTCCTTCCAATGTCCATTGTGAGATCTTTAAAGATCGTCATCTTTGGCTGATTGTCATATGTAAGCTCATAAGATGTTACTTCTTGATTGTCATCAAGGTGTACAAGTACACTTGTGATGTGTTGAGCTTTGTTGCACATGAGTGAGAGGCTACCGAGTTCAGTTGAACATACTGGATCCCACAGAGATAGCTTTTCTATGGTTGGATTAATTTTTTTTCTTAGGCATCTAAGTTTGATCTGCTTCCAAGTCTTGAGGTAGATGGGTAATTCTATAAAGCTTTTTAAGGGCAAGACCAACATCTCTGTGTATTGTTCTTGGAGCTTTGGTCACAGCTTTAGGCTTAGGTTTAGCTTCTTCTGAATTAACTTTGTTTAGCCAAACCTTTGCACGATTTCTCCTCTTCAATTTCTAGTTTAGGACTCGAAGTTCTTTGATAGTATCCTTTGAGACAGTTGGTTCTATGACATTATCTTTTGTTGGGTCTGTCATGGCAACATCTTTGGTGATAGCATCTTTTGGTTCTGTCATGATGGTATCTTCTACTGAGGCTCCTTCCTTGACAACATCTTTTGTGACAGTATCTTTTTCAAGATTTGCACTATCCACAACAGTCCTTAGGATATTTGCCTCAAGTTTCTCAAGCATTTCAGCTTCCCAGTCTTCTCTTTGGTTTGGTGTTTCACTCTCCTTTCCATTGTTTGAAGATTCACTAGTTTCTTGAGTTTTACTGGTTTGACCAGATTCTTTAATTGTAGTCTTGTTAGAAGGTTGACTAGTTCCAGCAGATTTACTAGCTTCACCTATTCCACCAGTACCATCATCCTTGTCATCTTTTCTTTTTGTTGATGATGGGTTAACTGTTGGTTCAGGAACATTAGGAGTTTGATTTTCATCAAGTTTGTTGGATATTATTGATTTAATGAGTGCATCAGGATCGGTGGCATCAGTACTTGGTGCATCAGTAGTTGATGACAGGTGACGTCATCATCAGTAGTTATACTGATTGATACTGTTCCATGATTTCAAGAGAGGATTGATTTGCAAGATATATCTATTTGCATCAAGTCAGGGATAACAGTTGTTTATAGAAGATAGACGACAAGTATATCAATCTCATTTAATAGAGATTATCTTCTGTAACAGAATTCGTAGTTGTGTATCTATATAAACACATGATAGGTTTTACATATTGTAACAACTTACATGAGTATTTTGTAAACCTAGCAGCTCTTAAGAACTCATAGTTTCTTGAGAGAGTTTGTATCGGTTTTTATAAAGATTAATAAAAGCTAGTATTGATTGTTTATATCTGTTTCAATTTTGATTATTCTGTATGATTATATTCAACCCCCCTTCTATAATCGTTCTTTACTGGGCAACAATTGGTATCAGAGCAAACTAATTTAATCACAAATCAGAAACGATCAAAATGTCATGAAATAGATATGAAGCCATGAAGATTCTGATGCTAAAGAAAACTAAGTACTCTACCTGGAAGGTTAAAATGACGATGTATCTGGAGGCATCAGATCCTGATTATATTGACAGGATTACTGATTGTCCATTTATTCCAACCAAACCTTGGGCAGCCACCACCACTTCTCCTGAGACTGTTGCTCCCAAAGATAAAAAAGATTGGTCTCCAGAAGACAAAGCTACTATGATAAAAGATGCAAATGTGATATATACTTTGCACAATAGTTTGGATGCTGTGTTATCTAATAGAGTTATTGCATGTAAGACAACAAAGGAAATATGGGATGCATTGGAAGTTCAGTGTCAAGGGATAACTGAAATCAAGAAGAACAGAAGAGGTCTTCTTATTCAAGAATATGAGCAGTTTGAAGCAAAGGAAGATGAAGACATAATAGAAATCTATGACAGATTTCTCACTCTACTGAATGAACTATCTCTTGTGGGAAAGGAATACGAAGTTGAAGACTCAAATGTGAAATTTCTGAGATCTCTTCCAGTAGGATGGACAAATCAGCAAAATCTTCTAAGGTACACCTATAACATGAATCAGGTGACACTTGATGAAATCTATGGATTGTTGAAGACCTATGATCTAGAAATCAAGAAAAAGGAAGGAGTCAAGACAAAGCCAAAGACTGTGGCTTTGAAAGCTGATTCAAGGAGTGATGTTTTGAAATAAAGACACTCCATCCATAATAAGTTGAAAGCAAAGGCACTTACTGTTGAGAAGTCAGAATCTGACTCTGATGAAAGTATTGACGAAGAATCAGATGGAGCATCTGATGATGATCTAGTATAGATGATGGTAATGATGGTGAAAAGCTTCAGGAAAATAAAGTATGGAAAATTCAGGAAGAGTGGAAGCTCTTCAAAGAGGAAGTTCAATACTGACAACAAGGATAGCTTCAAGAAAAAGGAGAACAAGTCTAAGAAGAATGATCTGTCAAAGGTCAAGTGTTTTAACTGTGATAAGATGGGACACTATGCAACTGATTGCAGAAAACCCAAGGTTGGAAAATCTTCCGGAAAAGCACTTGTCACCACAACCAAGGACTGGATGGATTCTTCTGAATCTTATGAAGAGGAAGAAGAGGGCAACTATGCTCTGATGGCTGACCTTGAGGAAGAATTCACTGAAAAGGTACCAGAAATTGTCTATGCTTTTGATACTAATAATTTGAGTGAACTAAAGTCATTTCTTAAAACTATGCATATGAGTTATAAAAATTAGTCAACTGAGAATGCTAGAATTATAGGAGAAATGACTGAACTTAAGAAAATGAATGATCACTTAGAAGTAGAGTTAATAGTCTTGTCAGATACTCAGTATTTGCGTGAAAAACTCAAAGGAATAGAGATTGAACAGATGTGATAGAATCTCTAGAAAAAGAATTAAAGAAAGAAATAGAACAAATAAGAGTATGGACTCATTCAGGGGAAAAGACTCATTCACTAATACATGATAGGAACTGGAAAAGATGTCTAGGATATAATCCTAAAGAAAATAAGGAAAAAGAAAAGGAAAAGATAAATTTGTCTAAACATGTAAAGTTTGTTCCCTCTAGTGAAATGAAGCTGAATTCTATTTTTGAAATAGGATCAAGCTCCAATAGTGAATCAATTCCTGAGGAAGAGTAAATGGTTGAATCAATTCCTGAGAAAGAGTCAATAATTGAATCAATTCCTAAGAAAGAGTCGATAGTTGAATCAATTCCTGAGAAAGAGTCAATGATGAATCAATTCCTGTGAGCTGAGTCAGTATTAAAGAAAGAAAAGGCCAAAGACACAAAATCTGTTTCTAAACCTGATGTAAAGCATGTTCTTGAATCTAATGTTAGGAAAAACATTAAGGTGAATCAGAAAGATGGTAAAAAGGAAAAGAATATAGGATTACTTTCGTTTGGACAGTTAAATAAAAAGTTGAGTTAAATAACTGGCAAAAGCAAGAAGAAAAATCCTAAGAGAAACATGAATGGAAAACAGGGTATTGATAAGTCAAACAATTACAAATATATTCCTAATGCACCTAGGAAGACTTGTCATAATTGTGGTAATTCTAATCATCTTTCTACTGACTGCAGGAAGAATAAAAAGAAGAGAGCTGAAATCCCTATTTCTGATGTTAGGAATAGGAAGATTAGTTATAGGCCACAAAATACCTGTTTTCATTGTGGTTGTAAATGGCATTCAGTTTACACTTGTACTAGCTATCATAACTTGTGTCATGATAATTATGTTCCTTTGCCAAAAATCAATAAAATTGCAAGTTATGTTAATAAAACAAGTCCTTCAGTTAGGCATTTGCTTGTTATGAAGAACTCTATTAAATCAGTTTCAACTGAATCTAATTCTGTTGAAAGTGATTTAAGAAACAAATTTTCCGCTGCTACACTTAACAAGAAATTGAAGAATAGAACCCAACAAGTGTGGGTTCTTAAAATTCTAATTGATTGTCTAACTGATTGCAGGGTAACCGAAAAAATGTTCTAGTTCTGGACAGTAGATGTTTAGGACACATGACTGGAAATAAATCCCTGATGTCAGAGTTTAAAAATGAAGTTGGCCCTAAATTTTCCTATGGAAATGGAAACATAGGACATATTTTGGGATATGGCAATGTTCACAACGTAGCTCTGGTGGAAGGACTGAAGCACAATCTATTGAGCATCAGTCAAATCACAGACAGAGGTTATCGTGTCAATTTTCAAGAGTCACATTGTGAGATAACCAACAAAAAAAATGGAAAAGTGATACTCACTGGTTATAGGCGTGGTAATATCTATGAAGCCAACTTACAGTCTGCTACTGATGGGAGCATGACATGTCTTTTAACAAAGGCATCAGTAGATGAAAGTTGGAATTGGCACAAGAAGCTATCTCATCTTAACTTCAACAACATCAACGAGTTAGTGAGAAAAGATCTAGTAAGAGGATTACCAAAAGCAGTCTATGCTCCTGATGGTCTTTGTGATTCTTGTCAGAAGGCCAAGCGAAGAAGATCAAGCTTCAAAAGCAAAACTGAATCCTCAATTGATACCGCTTATCACTTACTTCATCTAGATTTATTTGGTCCTGTAAATGTTATGTCAATCAACAAGAAAAGATATACTCTTGTAATTTTTGATGAATATACTAGATATACATGGTGTATTTCCTGTTTAGGAAGGATGAAACTCCAGAGATTCTAATGGATCACATTGTTGTACTGGAGAATGGATCTAGCAACAAAGTGAAGATTCTAAGAAGTGATAATGGAACTGAGTTTAAAAACTCAAAGATGGAAGAGTTCTGCAAGGCAAAAGGAATTGTGCAACAATTCTCAGCACCTGGTACTCCTCAGCAGAATGGAGTAGTGGAAAGAAAGAACAGAACTTTGATAGAAGCTGGCATAACCATGTTGGAAGAAGCAAAACTGCCTACATATTTTTGGGCAGAAATAGTCAACACAACATGCTACACTCAAAATTGTACACTGATAACTCAACATGGAAAAACTCCCTATCACATGATCAAAAGGAAGAAGCCAAGTTTGAAGCATCTTCACATTTTTGGTTATAAATGTTTCATTCTGAGAACTCATCCCGAGAAGCTCAGAAAATTTGAGCCAAAAGCATATGAAGGAATTTTTGTTGGTTATCCTGATAACACACGAGCATACAAAGTGTATAATCTGCGAACTAGGATTATCAGTGTTTCAGTAAATGTATCATTTGATGATAGAAAGATTACTGGAATTAATGAAGATGTTCATGAAGAGTTAATCTTTGGTGATGAACTCGAAGATGATACTGATAATACTACTGATCTAATTCCTGATCAAGGTACTGATGCTCATGTTGAGGGGGAGCATGAAAATTCTCCACATGAAGTGAATACAAGTAGTACTAATACTGATACTAGTACTTCAACTAGTACTAATACTGGAGGAAATTCAAGCAACAGTACAACCTCTGATGATACATCAGGAAATGATCAAGAGTCAAGTTCAAATACTGATGATCAGTCAGAAGAAAATCAAGAAAGTTCTTATGAGGGGGCAACTGATGCAGGGGGGGCATCAAGTTCAAGAACTCAGTTACCAACAACGAGAAGATGGACTCAAGCTCATACTTCTGACCTGATAATAGGAGATCCTGATGCTGGTGTTCTAACTAGGAATGTAACTCAAAATGAATGCTTATTTCACAACTTTCTATCTCAAATGGAACCTAAGAAAGTTGAAGATACATTACAAAATGCTGACTAGGTAACTGCAATGCAAGAAGAACTGAATGAGTTTGAAAGATATGAAGTCTGGAAACTTGTTCCTAGACCCAAAAACAGGTCTATTGTTGGGAAAAAATGGGTCTTCAGAAATAAGACTGGTTCTGATGGAATTATTACCAGGAATAAAGCAAGGCTTGTAGCAAAGGGGTATTCTCAGCAAGAATGTATTGACTATGATGAAACCTTTGCTCCTGTGGCAAGACTTGAGGCTATCAAAATATTTCTGGCATATACTGCACATATGAAGTTTAAAGTTTTCCAGATGGATGTAAAAAGTGATTTTCTAAATGGGGAATTGGAGGAAGAAGTCTATGTTGAACAGCCTCCAGGTTTTGTTGATCCAAAATATCCAGATCATGTCTACAGACTGGATAAAGCACTTTATGGACTTAAGCAAGCACCAAGAGCATGGTATGAAACACTTACTCAGTTTCTTCTTGAAAGTGGTTTCACAAGAGGTACCATTGATAAAACTCTGTTTTATATTCAAAAGGGTAAAGACTTGCTTTTAGTTCAGATTTATGTTGATGATATCATTTTTGGGTCTACTAATGACAAGATGTGTCAGCAGTTTGCTAAGTTAATGAAGTCGAGATATCAAATGAGCATGATGGGAGAAATGAGCTATTTCTTGGGATTGCAAGTGAAACAGACTGAAGAAGGAATCTTTATCAATCAGTCTAAATATACAAGGAATCTTCTCAAGAAGTTTAACATGCAAGACAGTGTTACTGCAAATATTCTAATGGCTACTGCCAACAAGCTTTATTCTAAAGAAGGAATTGAAGTAGATGTGATAAGCTACAGAGGAATGATTGGCTCCCTCCTCTATCTCACTACAAGCATACCAGATATCATGTTTGTTACATGTCTCTATGCTAGGTTTCAGTCACAACCTAGAGAACCTCATCTTATAGTAGTAAAAAGGATTTTTCAGATATCTTAAAGGGACACCAAATTTGGGTTTACATCAGACTTTAATCTGATAGGCTATTCAGATGCTGATTTTGATGGATGCAAGATAGACAAGAAAAGCACATCAGGCAGTTGTCAGTTCTTGGGAGGAAGATTGGTTTCATGGTTTAGCAAGAAACAGAAGTCAATCTCAACATCAACTACTGAAGTTGAGTACATTGATGTTGAAAGCTATTGTGCTCAGATACTATGGATGAAAAATCAGCTGCTGGACTATGGTTTGCACTTTTCTAAAATCCTTTTTTATTGTGATAATCAAAGTGCTATTGCAATGACAGGAAATCCAGTCCAACATTCGTTGACCAAGCATATCAGTATCAGGTATCACTTCATACGTGAACATGTGATGGAAGGAACAATTGAACTTCATTTTGTTCATACTGATCAACAATTGGCTGATATTTTCACCAAGCCACTGGCAGAAGCAGTATTTACTAAACTTGTAAATGAACTTGGAATGATTACAAGTGAGTAACTACTGATGGTAAGTACTGATGGTTAGTACTGATGTTTTCATGACATATATTTTTATCATAAGTTAATTGCATTAAGTGATATCTCATCTTTCACTTTGTAGTTAATTCACTTGTATATAGGTGGTCAGGATTCGATAGTCAAGTACTGATAGTTTTCAGATACTGATGATATTTCAATTGCTATAGTTTATTAATTCAATTACTTTTGCTTAAGTAATTACTTTTATTCATACATATATTCATCAAGTACTGACATTTTGCTCATAAAGTTAAAGTCAAAAACAGAAATAAACAAAGAAATCTTTGAGTCCTTTCATTCATTGATTCAAAATATTTCTTACATTTGACTTTATACAAAAAGACTATCATACAACTTTGTCTAGCTAATCTTTCTCTTGGATCTTGTCTAACGTTGTTGCTATAGAGAGATGCCTTACTACCCTTTACAGGTCATAGTAATTTGCTCATCAGAAGGAGAACAGATAGAGGCAGCAGCTATTATGTAGCTACCCTTCTGATGGCATTGGTGTGCATATTTAGTCAGAAAGGATGACCGAAGGAATGTCAATTACTTGACATCCTCCTGATGTTGAGTCATCATCATCATATCGTTTTCTTTTTCCTGCTTGCATTTTGCAGGAATCAAGAATATCCTCCTCCTCTGTTCCTTCCAAGTAGCTTTTTCGAAGGAGCAATAGACAAGCCTCAGCAGCCAAATCCTCTGCAAGAACAGGCGCATCATAAGGACCAGGGCGAATGATGTGGATGTAAGGGTTTGAAATAGGACCCTCGGCTATCTCATCATCAACTATGAGTCCTTCTCTATCGAGAAAGACGAGTACCCATAACTCGTCAATCAGATAATTTGCCTGTGACTCCCATTCCATGTCAAGAAACTCTTCGATATGCATGAATTCGAATGTTCCTGACATATATGTGAAAAAGAAAAAGGTTTTGAGAAATTAAAAGAGAAACTGAAAAGGCTAAAGTGTGTGGTTTGATGAGGAAAACAGGAGTCATTTATAGACTGGAGTTGGGGCATGTGAAGAGTCATGCTAAGTGATGACATGGTTTTACTCTGGAGAGTGTGTAAACTGTGGAGTCCCGAGACAGCTTAAACGACTGAAATCTTTTCAGATTCTATTTTCGGGTTTCGAGGAAAAAGAATTTAAAATCAATATCTTATTTGATTTTAATCTTACAGTGTTGATATTATTACAGGGATTATTCCTTAACGAAATTTTGTGTTCCTGATTGACAGGTGTCAACACGCGTGTTTTTCACGTGCTGATATATATACACGATGTGTGTATTATGCTATAATCATGCGTGCATCAGAAGTCGTGTATAATCATTTTTACACGTAATCTTTTCCATTATCATCATTACTCATGTTTTTCGGAAGAAAATTTGCTGCTAATTTCAAACAAAAGATATTGTACATCTCACAAAATTATTTTCACTTATCTCTTTCTCAAGTGCAAATATTCTTTTCCCTCTAGAACCCTAATTTTCAAAAATGGCAGCAATTTACTTTTCATCTCCAACAAACAAGAACTTCACCCATGATGATATTGTGTTTGTCACAAACAATTATACGGCTATTCTTGATAAGACTAAAGCTCCTGCTGAGTTTTATCTTATGCAAGATTTTCTCGCTTCAAGCTCAATTGGATATGCTCTTACTGAACCCAAAGCAATTTCTGCAAAGGTCGTGATGCAGATTTGGAGTACTGCTTCTTATACTCCAGGTACTGACATTACTCAACCAAGGTTAACTTTTTCTTACATAAATGATGTATACACAGTCACTCCAAAAGTGGTTCAAGAAGCTCTGAATTTGGGAACTCCTACCTCCTTTACTCCATCATTTTCTGAGAATGTGCTAAGGGATTTCCTAACCAAACTTGGGTACAATGGCGACATGTCTCGCATGGGAAGATTAGTGCGGACAATGCTTCGACAAGAATGAAATTTTTTCTTTGATTCCATCGGAAAGTGCTTCATGAACAAGTGTTCAAATTTTGATGCTCTTACACAGGCCACACAATACACTGGGTACTCTCTCATCTATGGGTATGATTATAATATTGATAGCATGCTTATTGGGTCCATAGGGAGTCGAATAAATGAAAAATTGGGCAGTTGTCTATTTTGGTAGATTTCTTCATTTGATTTTTAAATATCTTTGTCCTAATGTTGTGTTTTTGGAAGATGAATTGTTACCTATGTTTTAGAATACTCCTAGATCCATTCAGGAGTATATGATTAAAAATAAACAGTTCTTTATTGGTGATGTTGTGTATCCTGAGCAGGTTAGTCATCTCTTAAGGCAGAGATTGCCTACTGTTTATGGAATTGTTCCTATTACTGTGATTCAGAGTTCTGATGTTTATACCCCCTCTGGATCTAACCCAAGTACACAACCTAAACAGTCTCCCACACAGTTACAACCAACCTCTGGTGGCTCTCAAAAGCAACCAATTGTATCACATACAAGGTTAGCTAAATCTGTGCGGCAATCCCAGCCTTCAGGATTGAGGATCTTGTCACCACCATCATCACAAATAATGGAGAAACAAGGTGGTCATCAAGCTGGTATGACAGAAAACATATTTCCTTCAAGGAGAAAACATACAGCTGTCATTAATTCTACTTCTGATTCTGATGATGACACGGTACCTTTATCAGTACTGTTCAAGAAACCAGCTCCTGATGCTGTCATTGAAGAAAGACAACCATATTCTCCACCAAAGAAAAGGAGATTGATAAAGGTCAATATTACTTCTCATTTTGCTGCAGTTGATGCATTGTACAAAATACTTCATGAGAAGGATGACTTTGATGGTTTGATTACTGAGAGCTCAATTGTCCAAGTCAGTACTATAACGACTCAGAAAAACGCTTGTATAGTATTAATATTTAATAATATTTGAGACCTATAATATGTGAATATTGTGTGAAAGGTGAATATTAGAAAATGTGATGAGTAGATGTTTACTTGGTGAATGGTATGGATTAAAATCTATGTGTATGCTTTTAATTGCATTTTATATGAATTTCTTATTAAAAATCAATTCTTTTTGACCTTCCGGGAATTGTATAAAATCATCAGAGATTCATTTTATTGTGAAATCTTTTTCACAACCTTTCTTTTATATTCTATAATTTTCTAAAATTAGTGGAGGAATTTATTTTTGGTCTTAAGGATTTAAAAATGATTATATGAGTTAAATGTCATTTATGTGATTTAAACTTTGAAAATTCATATTTAATTCAATTTTGATCATAAAAATATTTTAAAAATATGGGTGATCTTGTAAATTCGTATTCTCTGTTTTAAAAATAAAATTTTGATTTTAGATATTATTTTCATTTTATTTCAGATTTTAGAAATGCAATATATTGGTTTTCTTCTATTAAAAATCAGATTTTAGAATTGTGAAGTTACTATTTTTGCCCTTGGGGCTTATAAAACCCCCAAGCCCAGCATTCTCCCTTTTCTTATTTGGTCGACACCTGTGCTCTCTCTCTCTCTCTTTGCTGTTCTCTCTAGGCCATTCTTCTTTTCAGTAAAAATCTTCATCTCTTCTCTTTTCTCTCCACATAATTGATTGATATATATATATATGACCATGTATACATGTATGTGTGTGTGGGTGTGTGTATATGTATGTTTCGAGGTGTGTGTGTAAGGTGGAGGGTGACATGTAATGGTGAAAAGGTAGTGTTTGAGTAAATTGGTGGAGGAATAAGGACGGATATTGTGATTTGGGGTGGTGTGCGGTTGTGTGGACCCATTCCGACCATCACCGTGAACCACCGCCCCCGGCGGTGATCAGAAGTGAGCCGGTGGCCTGGGTTTGAAGTTAAATAGCTCTATCTTGATTTTAATCCATGTCTTTAACTCTGCATGTTAGTTTTTTTTTATGTTATGTGAACAATTTCAGTTTGCATGTGAATTCTTTGACCGGAATTGATGTGTAAATGGAAGATTGTGAATGATTTTTAGTTCTTATGAATTGCATGTTAATATTTCAGTGGTTATTAGTTTGGTCTTAGCAGAGAAATCAGTTTTTATAATAATGATAAGTATTAGGGGTCTTAGTGTTTGGACTTTAATTAAAAAGATGATGAGAATCATGTTGGTTTGTCAAGAAACTGCCCTGTTCTGCTCTGGTAATCCGTGACTGCTTGTTCCCTGTTTTGGACAGTGGGTATAGAATGTAAATGTTCTACTCGGAGTCTAGTTTGTCCACGCGAAAACCTTGTGTCATTTAATTTAACGAGTAAAGAGTTATGCATGTTTTACTAAAGGTTGCGCAGCAGGATTTTCTGTGCTTCAGTATACACTTTAACCTGTTCGTTTTTAGTCTAAATAAACTGTTCTGAAGTTGACATTTTTATGCTGAGTTGGAGTAGTAATCAGTAAGTAGCCCGTCAAATGTGGTATTTGTTTGATTACTTTTGGATTTATGAAAAATGTTTTGGTAAGGCATGCGCAGCAGATTTTTCAGCTTTTGAGATGAAAACATTGTTTGTAAAGGTGTTAAGGATATGGTTAGCATTGGTCAAGTTGATTTAAAGGGATAACCAAGTGTGGTATAAACGGAAAGTTAGGATATATACATATATGTTAAAGGAGTATGTTATGTGAACCTGAATGGCAATGTGCGCTTATGTGAGTTGTGTGCTTATTATATGGTTAAGAGTTATAAGTGATATAAATATTATGTGTTTACACGTTTAGGAAACGTTGGGTAGTTTAGAATAAGGATTAGAATTTTGAGAGGATCATTCTGAGATAGTATATACTCTTTTGTAGAGTCACGAGACGTGGAACATAGAGATAAAGGCAAGGCGAAGGCAGAAATTCAGTGAGTACGGTTTGTTATAAAAGCTACTTCAGAATCCAAAGAAGTAGAGCCTATAAATAAAGGCAAGACAAAGGTGGAGAACTAGTGAATCTGATTACTCTTTTTAGCTACTTAAGGCAAGTAATTCTGACTTGCTTTCGCTTCTAAATTCTATTCTTTCATTTTGACATATATGAATTGCTATCTTGTTTATATACCCTTTTAATCCTGAAAACATATCATGTTCATTTGGTAATCCTTATTTCTGTTCATATACCTTGTTGGTTCATACACCATACTATGTTTAGTTCTTTCTTTGAACCTTTACACCCAAAAGTGAATATACCAGAACTCACATTTTAGTACATATCCAAAACATACCTATGACATTTACTTCTTGATTTGCCATTGATAGAAATCCAGATTGATCAAATTGAACTTACCCGATTCACAAAAGATTCTTCTATACAAACATTTTAGACACAACACAATGTTATATGAACCATATCTTGCTTGAACTTTTCTTCAGGCCTTATCCTTATCCTTTGATTATACTTACATTTTAACCTGAAATTCTATTGCATTAGATTTGAACTTGTACCTATGAATCACATACTTACTTCAAATTGAGAATATATGAACCTTCACTTTGGTACTATACAAACACACATCCAATGATTTACAAAGGATTTCTTTCATAAGAACGATTTTAAAAGAAAGGAAGTTTCAAAGTTTGGATTCATTTAAATTCCGATTTATGGTTTCCACGAATTTTTAAGATTGGAGGCGTAAGAGGCCGAGTGACGCCGACCCAGCATTGTTTTTTAATTATAATAAATGGACTAGGGATGGACTAGTCTAAAGGCCAATGTGTGCCTATTGGGACCCAATACAAGGACCAGAGGGACTGTGTGTCCGGTATGGGTTTATAGAATTGTAGAAAAGTTCATTTGGGGACGTCCGTGCCTGAATCGGAGCAGATACCAGGGGACAATCGATTACGTATACCTCTAAATGGAGCTATACAAGGAAAATGGGGAAAAATTGAAGCGGGCCATTTTGTGAATATTTTCTCGTAGCTTGACCCTATGGGTTTATAGAATTGCAGAAAAGTTCATTTGGGGATGTCCGTGCCTGAATCGGAGCAGATACCAGGGGACGCCCGATTACGTATACCTCTACAGGGAGCTATAAAAGGAAAATAGGGAAAAATTGATGCGGGCCGTTTTGTGAATATTTTCTCGTAGCTTGACCCTATGGGTTTATAGAATTGCATAAAATTTCATTTGGGGATGTCCGTGCCTCAATCGGAGCAGATACAAGGGGACGCCCGATTACGTATACCACTAAAGGGAGCTATTCAAGGAAAATGGGGAAAAATTGAAGCGGGCCATTTTGTGGATATTTTCTCGTAGCTTGACCCTATGGGTTTATAGAATTGTAGAAAAGTTCATATGGGGATGTCCGTGCCAGAATCGGAGCAGATACAAGGGGACGCTCGATTACGTATACCTCTAAATGGAGCTATACAAGGAAAATGGGGAAAAATTGAAGCGGGCCGTTTTGTGAATATTTTCTCGTAGCTTGACCTTATGGGTTTATAGAATTGCAGAAAAGTTCATTTGGGGATGTCCGTGCCTGAATCGGAGCAGATACCAGGGGATGCCCGATTACGTATACCACTAAAGGGAGCTATTCAAGGAAAATGGGGAAAAATTGAAGCGGGCCATTTTGTGGATATTTTCTCGTAGCTTGACCCTATTGGTTTATAGAATTGTAGAAAAGTTCATTTGGGGACGTCCGTGCCTGAATCGGAGCAGATACCAGGGGACGCTCGATTACGTATACCTCTAAATGGAGCTATACAAGGAAAATGGGGAAAAATTGAAGCGGGCCATTTTGTGAATATTTTCTCGTAGCTTGACCCTATGGGTTTATAGAATTGCAGAAAAGTTCATTTGGGGATGTCCGTGCCTGAATCGGAGCAGATACCAGGGGACGCCCGATTACGTATACCTCTACAGGGAGCTATACAAGGAAAATAGGGAAAAATTGATGCGGGCCGTTTTGTGAATATTTTCTCGTAGCTTGACCCTATGGGTTTATAGAATTGCATAAAATTTCATTTGGGGATGTCCGTGCCTCAATCGGAGCAGATACAAGGGGACGCCCGATTACGTATACCACTAAAGGGAGCTATTCAAGGAAAATGGGGAAAAATTGAAGCGGGCCATTTTGTGGATATTTTCTCGTAGCTTGACCCTATGGGTTTATAGAATTGTAGAAAAGTTCATATGGGGATGTCCGTGCCTGAATCGGAGCAGATACAAGGGGACGCTCGATTACGTATACCACTATACAAGGAAAATGGGGGAAAATGGAAGCGGGCCGTTTTTTGGATATTTTTTCGTAGCTTGACCCTATGGGTTTATAGAATTGCAGAAAAGTTCATTTGGGGATGTCCGTGCCTGAATCGGAGCAGATACCAGGGGACGCCCGATTACGTATACCTCTACAGGGAGCTATAAAAGGAAAATAGGGAAAAATTGATGCGGGCCGTTTTGTGAATATTTTCTCGTAGCTTGACCCTATGGGTTTATAGAATTGCATAAAATTTCATTTGGGGATGTCCGTGCCTCAATCGGAGCAGATACAAGGGGACGCCCGATTACGTATACCACTAAAGGGAGCTATTCAAGGAAAATGGGGAAAAATTGAAGCGGGCCATTTTGTGGATATTTTCTCGTAGCTTGACCCTATGGGTTTATAGAATTGTAGAAAAGTTCATATGGGGATGTCCGTGCCTGAATCGGAGCAGATACAAGGGGACGCTCGATTACGTATACCTCTAAATGGAGCTATACAAGGAAAATGGGGAAAAATTGAAGCGGGCCGTTTTGTGAATATTTTCTCGTAGCTTGACCTTATGGGTTTATAGAATTGCAGAAAAGTTCATTTGGGGATGTCCGTGCCTGAATCGGAGCAGATACCAGGGGATGCCCGATTACGTATACCACTAAAGGGAGCTATTCAAGGAAAATGGGGAAAAATTGAAGCGGGCCATTTTGTGGATATTTTCTCGTAGCTTGACCCTATGGGTTTATAGAATTGTAGAAAAGTTCATTTGGGGACGTCCGTGCCTGAATCGGAGCAGATACCAGGGGACGCTCGATTACGTATACCTCTAAATGGAGCTATACAAGGAAAATGGGGAAAAATTGAAGCGGGCCATTTTGTGAATATTTTCTCGTAGCTTGACCCTATGGGTTTATAGAATTGCAGAAAAGTTCATTTGGGGATGTCCGTGCCTGAATCGGAGCAGATACCAGGGGACGCCCGATTACGTATACCTCTACTGGGAGCTATACAAGGAAAATAGGGAAAAATTGATGCGGGCCGTTTTGTGAATATTTTCTCGTAGCTTGACCCTATGGGTTTATAGAATTGCATAAAATTTCATTTGGGGATGTCCGTACCTCAATCGGAGCAGATACAAGGGGACGCCCGATTACGTATACCACTAAAGGGAGCTATTCAAGGAAAATGGGGAAAAATTGAAGCGGGCCATTTTGTGGATATTTTCTCGTAGCTTGACCCTATGGGTTTATAGAATTGTAGAAAAGTTCATATGGGGATGTCCGTGCCTGAATCGGAGCAGATACAAGGGGACGCTCGATTACGTATACCACTATACAAGGAAAATGGGGGAAAATGGAAGCGGGCCGTTTTTTGGATATTTTTTCGTAGCTTGACCCTATGGGTTTATAGAATTGCAGAAAAGTTCATTTGGGGATGTCCGTGCCTGAATTGAAGCAGATACCAGGGGACGCCCGATTACGTATACCTCTAAAGGGAGCTATTCAAGGAAAATGGGGAAAAATTGAAGCGGGCCATTTTGTGGATATTTTCTCATAGCTTGACCCTATGGGTTTATAGAATTGCAGAAAAGTTCATTGGGGCATGTCCGTGCCTGAAATCGGAGCAGATACCAGGGGACGCTCAATTACGTATACCTCTAAATGGAGCTATACAAAGAAAATGGGGAAAAATTGAAGCGGGCCGTTTTGTGAATATTTTCTCGTAGCTTGACCTTATGGGTTTATAGAATTGCAGAAAAGTTCATTTGGGGATGTCCGTGCCTGAATCGGAGCAGATACCAGGGGATGCCCGATTACGTATACCACTAAAGGGAGCTATTCAAGGAAAATGGGGAAAAATTGAAGCGGACCATTTTGTGGATATTTTCTCGTAGCTTGACCCTATGGGTTTATAGAATTGTAGAAAAGTTCATTTGGGGAAGTCCGTGCCTGAATCGGAGCAGATACCAGGGGACGCTCGATTACGTATACCTCTAAATGGAGCTATACAAGGAAAATGGGGAAAAATTGAAGCGGGCCATTTTGTGAATATTTTCTCGTAGCTTCACCCTATGGGTTTATAGAATTGCAGAAAAGTTCATTTGGAGATGTCCGTGCCTGAATCGGAGCAGATACCAGGGGACGCCCGATTACGTATACCTCTAAAGGGAGCTATACAAGGAAAATAGGGAAAAATTGATGCGGGCCGTTTTATGAATATTTTCTCGTAGCTTGACCCTATGGGTTTATAGAATTGCATAAAAGTTCATTTGGGGATGTCCGTGCCTCAATCGGAGCAGATACAAGGGGACGCCCGATTACGTATACCACTAAAGGGAGCTATTCAAGGAAAATGGGGAAAAATTGAAGCGGGCCATTTTGTGGATATTTTCTCATAGCTTGACCCTATGGGTTTATAGAATTGTAGAAAAGTTCATATGGGGATGTCCGTGCCTGAATCGGAGCAGATACAAGGGGACGCTCGATTACGTATACCACTATACAAGGAAAATGGGGAAAAATGGAAGCGGGCCATTTTTTGGATATTTTTTCGTAGCTTGACCCTATGGGTTTATAGAATTGCAGAAAAGTTCATTTGGGGATGTCCGTGCCTGAATTGAAGCAGATACCAGGGGACGCCCGATTACGTATACCTCTAAAGGGAGCTATTCAAGGAAAATGGGGAAAAATTGAAGCGGGCCATTTTGTGGATATTTTCTCATAGCTTGACCCTATGGGTTTATAGAATTGCAGAAAAGTTCATTGGGGCATGTCCGTGCCTGAAATCGGAGCAGATACCTGGGGACGCTCGATTACGTATACCTCTAAATGGAGCTATACAAGGAAAATGGGGAAAAATTGAAGCGGGCCGTTTTGTGAATATTTTCTCGTAGCTTGACCTTATGGGTTTATAGAATTGCAGAAAATTTCATTTGGGGATGTCCGTGCCTGAATCGGAGCAGATACCAGGGGATGCCCGATTACGTCTACCTCTAAAGGGAGCTATACAAGGAAAATAGGGAAAAATTGATGCGGGCCGTTTTGTGAATATTTTCTCGTAGCTTGACCTTATGGGCTTATAGAATTGCAGAAAAGTTCATTTGGGGATGTCCGTGCCTGAATCGGAGCAGATACCAGGGGATGCCCGATTACGTATACCACTAAAGGGAGCTATTCAAGGAAAATGGGGAAAAATTGAAGCGGACCATTTTGTGGATATTTTCTCGTAGCTTGACCCTATGGGTTTATATAATTGTATAAAAGTTCATTTGGGGAAGTCCGTGCCTGAATCGGAGCAGATACCAGGGGACGCTCGATTACGTATACCTCTAAATGGAGCTATACAAGGAAAATGGGGAAAAATTGAAGCGGGCCATTTTGTGAATATTTTCTCGTAGCTTGACCCTATGGGTTTATAGAATTGCAGAAAAGTTCATTTGGAGATGTCCGTGCCTGAATCGGAGCAGATACCAGGGGACGCCCGATTACGTATACCTCTAAAGGGAGCTATACAAGGAAAATAGGGAAAAATTGATGCGGGCCGTTTTGTGAATATTTTCTCGTAGCTTGACCCTATGGGTTTATAGAATTGCATAAAAGTTCATTTGGGGATGTCCGTGCCTCAATCGGAGCAGATACAAGGGGACGCCCGATTACGTATACCACTAAAGGGAGCTATTCAAGGAAAATGGGGAAAAATTGAAGCGGGCCATTTTGTGGATATTTTCTCATAGCTTGACCCTATGGGTTTATAGAATTGTAGAAAAGTTCATATGGGGATGTCCGTGCCTGAATCGGAGCAGATACAAGGGGACGCTCGATTACGTATACCACTATACAAGGAAAATGGGGAAAAATGGAAGCGGGCCGTTTTTTGGATATTTTTTCGTAGCTTGACCCTATGGGTTTATAGAATTGCAGAAAAGTTCATTTGGGGATGTCCGTGCCTGAATTGAAGCAGATACCAGGGGACGCCCGATTACGTATACCTCTAAAGGGAGCTATTCAAGGAAAATGGGGAAAAATTGAAGCGGGCCATTTTGTGGATATTTTCTCGTAGCTTGACCCTATGGGTTTATAGAATTGTAGAAAAGTTCATATGGGGATGTCCGTGCCTGAATCGGAGCAGATACAAGGGGACGCTCGATTACGTATACCACTATACAAGGAAAATGGGGAAAAATGGAAGCGGGCCGTTTTTTGGATATTTTTTCGTAGCTTGACCCTATGGGTTTATAGAATTGCAGAAAAGTTCATTTGGGGATGTCCGTGCCTGAATTGAAGCAGATACCAGGGGACGCCCGATTACGTATACCTCTAAAGGGAGCTATTCAAGGAAAATGGGGAAAAATTGAAGCGGGCCATTTTGTGGATATTTTCTCATAGCTTGACCCTATGGGTTTATAGAATTGCAGAAAAGTTCATTGGGGCATGTCCGTGCCTGAAATCGGAGCAGATACCTGGGGACGCTCGATTACGTATACCTCTAAATGGAGCTATACAAGGAAAATGGGGAAAAATTGAAGCGGGCCGTTTTGTGAATATTTTCTCGTAGCTTGACCTTATGGGTTTATAGAATTGCAGAAAAGTTCATTTGGGGATGTCCGTGCCTGAATCGGAGCAGATACCAGGGGATGCCCGATTACGTCTACCTCTAAAGGGAGCTATACAAGGAAAATAGGGAAAAATTGATGCGGGCCGTTTTGTGAATATTTTCTCGTAGCTTGACCTTATGGGTTTATAGAATTGCAGAAAAGTTCATTTGGGGATGTCCGTGCCTGAATCGGAGCAGATACCAGGGGATGCCCGATTACGTATACCACTAAAGGGAGCTATTCAAGGAAAATGGGGAAAAATTGAAGCGGACCATTTTGTGGATATTTTCTCGTAGCTTGACCCTATGGGTTTATAGAATTGTAGAAAAGTTCATTTGGGGAAGTCCGTGCCTGAATCGGAGCAGATACCAGGGGACGCTCGATTACGTATACCTCTAAATGGAGCTATACAAGGAAAATGGGGAAAAATTGAAGCGGGCCATTTTGTGAATATTTTCTCGTAGCTTGACCCTATGGGTTTATAGAATTGCAGAAAAGTTCATTTGGAGATGTCCGTGCCTGAATCGGAGCAGATACCAGGGGACGCCCGATTACGTATACCTCTAAAGGGAGCTATACAAGGAAAATAGGGAAAAATTGATGCGGGCCGTTTTGTGAATATTTTCTCGTAGCTTGACCCTATGGGTTTATAGAATTGCATAAAAGTTCATTTGGGGATGTCCGTGCCTCAATCGGAGCAGATACAAGGGGACGCCCGATTACGTATACCACTAAAGGGAGCTATTCAAGGAAAATGGGGAAAAATTGAAGCGGGCCATTTTGTGGATATTTTCTCATAGCTTGACCCTATGGGTTTATAGAATTGTAGAAAAGTTCATATGGGGATGTCCGTGCCTGAATCGGAGCAGATACAAGGGGACGCTCGATTACGTATACCACTATACAAGGAAAATGGGGAAAAATGGAAGCGGGCCGTTTTTTGGATATTTTTTCGTAGCTTGACCCTATGGGTTTATAGAATTGCAGAAAAGTTCATTTGGGGATGTCCGTGCCTGAATTGAAGCAGATACCAGGGGACGCCCGATTACGTATACCTCTAAAGGGAGCTATTCAAAGAAAATGGGGAAAAATTGAAGCGGGCCATTTTGTGGATATTTTCTCATAGCTTGACCCTATGGGTTTATAGAATTGCAGAAAAGTTCATTGGGGCATGTCCGTGCCTGAAATCGGAGCAGATACCTGGGGACGCTCGATTACGTATACCTCTAAATGGAGCTATACAAGGAAAATGGGGAAAAATTGAAGCGGGCCGTTTTGTGAATATTTTCTCGTAGCTTGACCTTATGGGTTTATAGAATTGCAGAAAAGTTCATTTGGGGATGTCCGTGCCTGAATCGGAGCAGATACCAGGGGATGCCCGATTACGTCTACCTCTAAAGGGAGCTATACAAGGAAAATAGGGAAAAATTGATGCGGGCCGTTTTGTGAATATTTTCTCGTAGCTTGACCTTATGGGTTTATAGAATTGCAGAAAAGTTCATTTGGGGATGTCCGTGCCTGAATCGGAGCAGATACCAGGGGATGCCCGATTACGTATACCACTAAAGGGAGCTATTCAAGGAAAATGGGGAAAAATTGAAGCGGACCATTTTGTGGATATTTTCTCGTAGCTTGACCCTATGGGTTTATAGAATTGTAGAAAAGTTCATTTGGGGAAGTCCGTGCCTGAATCGGAGCAGATACCAGGGGACGCTCGATTACGTATACCTCTAAATGGAGCTATACAAGGAAAATGGGGAAAAATTGAAGCGGGCCATTTTGTGAATATTTTCTCGTAGCTTGACCCTATGGGTTTATAGAATTGCAGAAAAGTTCATTTGGAGATGTCCGTGCCTGAATCGGAGCAGATACCAGGGGACGCCCGATTACGTATACCTCTAAAGGGAGCTATACAAGGAAAATAGGGAAAAATTGATGCGGGCCGTTTTGTGAATATTTTCTCGTAGCTTGACCCTATGGGTTTATAGAATTGCATAAAAGTTCATTTGGGGATGTCCGTGCCTCAATCGGAGCAGATACAAGGGGACGCCCGATTACGTATACCACTAAAGGGAGCTATTCAAGGAAAATGGGGAAAAATTGAAGCGGGCCATTTTGTGGATATTTTCTCATAGCTTGACCCTATGGGTTTATAGAATTGTAGAAAAGTTCATATGGGGATGTCCGTGCCTGAATCGGAGCAGATACAAGGGGACGCTCGATTACGTATACCACTATACAAGGAAAATGGGGAAAAATGGAAGCGGGCCGTTTTTTGGATATTTTTTCGTAGCTTGACCCTATGGGTTTATAGAATTGCAGAAAAGTTCATTTGGGGATGTCCGTGCCTGAATTGAAGCAGATACCAGGGGACGCCCGATTACGTATACCTCTAAAGGGAGCTATTCAAGGAAAATGGGGAAAAATTGAAGCGGGCCATTTTGTGGATATTTTCTCATAGCTTGACCCTATGGGTTTATAGAATTGCAGAAAAGTTCATTGGGGCATGTCCGTGCCTGAAATCGGAGCAGATACCTGGGGACGCTCGATTACGTATACCTTTAAATGGAGCTATACAAGGAAAATAGGGAAATATTGAAGCGGGCCGTTTTGTGAATATTTTCTCGTAGCTTGACCTTATGGGTTTATAGAATTGCAGAAAAGTTCATTTGGGGATGTCCGTGCCTGAATCGGAGCAGATACCAGGGGATGCCCGATTACGTCTACCTCTAAAGGGAGCTATACAAGGAAAATAGGGAAAAATTGATGCGGGCCGTTTTGTGAATATTTTCTCGTAGCTTGACCCTATGGGTTTATAGAATTGCAGAAAAGTTCATTTGGGGATGTCCGTGCCTGAATCGGGGCAGATACCAGGGGACGCCCGATTACGTATACCACTAAAGGGAACTATTCAAGGAAAATAGGGAAAAATTGAAGCGGGCCATTTTGTGGATATTTTCTCGTAGCTTGACCCTATGGGTTTATAGAATTGTAGAAAATTTCATTTGGGGATGTCCGTACCTGAATCGGAGCAGATACAAGGGGACGCTCGATTACGTATACCACTATACAAGGAAAATGGGGAAAAATTGAAGTGGGCCATTTTTTGGATATTTTTTTGTAGCTTGACCCTATGGGTTTTTAGAATTGCAGAAAAGTTCATTTGGGGATGTCCGTGCCTGAATCGGAGCAGATACCAGGGGACGCCCGATTACGTATACCTCTAAAGGGAGCTATTCAAGGAAAATGGGGAAAAATTGATGCGGGCCGTTTTGTGAATATTTTTTCGTAGCTTGACCCTATGGGTTTATAAAATTGCAAAAAAGTTCATTTGGGGATGTCCGTGCCTGAATCAGAGCAGATACCAGGGGACGCCCAATTACGTATACCTCTAAAGGGAGCTATACAAGGAAAATAGGGAAAAATTGAAGCTGGCCATTTTGTGAATATTTTCTCGTAGCTTGACCCTATGGGTTTATAGAATTGCAGAAAAGTTCATTTGGGGATGTCCGTGCCTGAATCAGAGCAGATACCAGGGGACGCCCGATTACGTATACCACTAAAGGGAGCTATTCAAGGAAAATGGGGAAAAATTGAAGCGGGTCATTTTGTGAATATTTTCTCGTAGCTTGACCCTATGGGTTTATAGAATTGTAGAAAAGTTCATTGGGGGATGTCTGTGCCTGAATCGGAGCAGATACAAGGGGACGCTCAATTACGTATACCACTATACAAGGAAAATGGGGAAAAATTGAAGCGTGCCGTTTTTTGGATATTTTTTTGTAGCTTGACCCTATGGGTTTATAGAATTGCAGAAAAGTTCATTTGGGGATGTCCGTGCCTGAATAGGAGCAGATACAAGGGGACGCTCGATTACGTACACCACTATACTAAGAAAATGGGGAAAAATTAAAGCGGGCCATTTTTTGGATATTTTTTCGTAGCTTGACTCTATGGGTTTATAGAATTGCAGAAAAGTTCATTTCGGGATGCCCGTGCCTGAATCGGAGCAGATACCAGGGGACGCCCGTTTACGTATACCACTAAAGGGAGCTATTCAAGGAAAATGGGGAAAAATTGAAGCGGGTCATTTTGTGAATATGTTCTCGTAGCTTGACCCTATGGGTTTATAGAATTGCAGAAAAGTTCATTTGGGGATGTCCGTGCCTGAATCGGAGCAGATACCAGGGGATGCCCGATTACGTATACCTCTAAAGGGAGCTATACAAGGAAAATGGGGAAAAATTGAAGCGGGTCATTTTGTGAATATTTTCTCGTAGCTTGACCCTATGGGTTTATAGAATTGCAGAAAAGTTCATTTGGGGATGTCCGTGCCTGAATCAGAGCAGATACTAGGGGACGCCCGGTTACGTATACCACTAAAGGGAGCTATTCAAGGAAAATGGGGAAAAATTGAAGAGGGTCATTTTATGAATATTTTCTCGTAGCTTGACCCTATGGGTTTATGGAATTGTAGAAAAGTTCATTGGGGGATGTCCGTGCCTGAATCGGAGCAGATACAAGGGGACGCTCAATTACGTATACCACTATACAATGAAAATGGGGAAAAATTGAAGCGGGCCGTTTTTTGGATATTTTTTCGTAGCTTGATCCTATGGGTTTATCGAATTGCAGAAAAGTTCATTTGGGGATGTCCATGCCTGAATCGGAGCTGATACAAGGGTACGCTCGATTACGTATACCACTATACAAGGAAAATGAGGAAAAATTGAAGCGGGCCATTTTTTGGATATTTTTTTGTAGCTTGACCCTATGGTTTTATAGAATTGCAGAAATGTTCATTTGGGGAGGTCCGTGCCTGAATCGAAGCAGATACCAGGGGACGCCCGATTACGTATACCTCTAAAGGGAGCTATTCAAGGAAAATGGGGAAAAATTGAAGCGGGCCATTTTATGGATATTTTCTCATAGCTTGACCCTATGGGTTTATAGAATTGCAGAAAAGTTCATTTGGGCATGTCCGTGCCTGAATCGGAGCAGATACCAGGGGACGCTCGATTACGTATACCTCTAAAGGGAGCTATACAAGGAAAATAGGGAAAAATTGAAGCTGGTCGTTTTGTGAATATTTTCTCGTAGCTTGACCCTATGGGTTTATAGAATTGCAGAAAAGTTCATTTGGGTATGTCCGTGCCTGAATCGGAGCAGATACCAGGGGACGCCCGATTACGTATAGCACTAAAGGGAGCTATTCAAGGAAAATGGGGAAAAATTGAAGCGGGTCATTTTGTGAATATTTTCTCGTAGCTTGACCCTATGGGTTTATAGAATTGTAGAAAAGTTCATTGGGGGATGTCCGTGCCTGAATCGGAGCAGATACAAGGAGACGCTTACCACTATACAAGGAAAATGGGGAAAAATTGAAGCGGGCCATTTTTTGGATATTTTTTCGTAGCTTGACCCTATGGGTTTATAGAATTGCAGAAAAGTTCATTTGGGGATGTCCGTGCCTGAATAGGAGCACATACAAGGGGACGCTCAATTACGTACACCACTATACTAGGAAAATGGGGAAAAATTGAAGCGGGCCATTTTTTGGATATTTTCTCATAGCTTGACCCTATGGGTTTATAGAATTGCAGAAAAGTTCATTTGGGGATGTCTGTGCCTGAATCGGAGCAGATACCAGGGGACGCCCGATTACTTATACCTCTAAAGGGAGCTATACAAGGAAAATAGGGAAAAATTGATGCGGGCCGTTTTGTGAATATTTTCTCGTAGCTTGACCCTATTGGTTTATAGAATTGCAGAAAAGTTCATTTGGGGATGTCCGTGCCTGAATCGGAGCAGATACAAGGGGACGCTCAATTACGTATACCACTATACAAGGAAAATGGGGAAAAATTGAAGCGTGCCGTTTTTTGGATATTTTTTTGTAGCTTGACCCTATGGGTTTATAGAATTGCAGAAAAGTTCATTTGGGGATGTCCGTGCCAGAATAGGAGCAGATACAAGGGGACGCTCGATTACGTACACCACTATACTAGGAAAATGGGGAAAAATTGAAGCGGGCCGTTTTTTGGATATTTTTTCGTAGCTTGACCCTATGGGTTTATAGAATTGCAGAAAAGTTCATTTGGGGATGCCCATGCCTGAATCGGAGCAGATACCAGGGGACGCCCGTTTACGTATACCACTAAAGGGAGCTATTCAAGGAAAATGGGGAAAAATTGAAGCGGGTCATTTTGTGAATATGTTCTCGTAGCTTGACCCTATGGGTTTATAGAATTGCAGAAAAGTTCATTTGGGGATGTCCGTGCCAGAATCGGAGCAGATACCAGGGGATGCCCGATTACGTATACCTCTAAAGGGAGCTATACAAGGAAAATAGGGAAAAATTGAAGCGGGTCGTTTTGCGAATATTTTCTCGTAGCTTGACCCTATGGGTTTATAGAATTGCAGAAAAGTTCATTTGGGGATGTCCGTGCCTGAATCGTAGCCGATTCCAGGGGACGCCCGGTTACGTATACCACTAAAGGGAGCTATTCAATGAAAATGGGGAAAAACTGAAGAGGGTCATTTTATGAATATTTTCTCGTAGCTTGACCCTATGGGTTTATGGAATTGTAGAAAAGTTCATTGGGGGATGTCCGTGCCTGAATCGTAGCAGATACAAGGGGACGCTCAATTACGTATACCACTATACAAGGAAAATGGGGAAAAATTGAAGCGGGCCGTTTTTTGGATATTTTTTCGTAGCTTGATCCTATGGGTTTATAGAATTACAGAAAAGTTCATTTGGGGATGTCCATGCCTGAATCGGAGCTGATACAAGGGTACGCTCGATTACGTATACCACTATACAAGGAAAATGGGGAAAAATTGAAGCGGGCCGTTTTTTGGATATTTTTTTGTAGCTTGACCCTATGGGTTTATAGAATTGCAGAAAAGTTCATTTGGGGATGTCCGTGCCTGAATCGAAGCAGATACCAGGGGACGCCCGATTACGTATACCTCTAAAGGGAGCTATTCAAGGAAAATGGGGAAAAATTGAAGCAGGCCATTTTATGGATATTTTCTCATAGCTTGACCCTATGGGTTTATAGAATTGCAGAAAAGTTCATTTGGGCATGTCCGTGCCTGAATCGGAGCAGATACCAGGGGACGCTCGATTACGTATACCTCTAAAGGGAGCTATACAAGGAAAATAGGGAAAAATTGAAGCTGGCCGTTTTGTGAATATTTTCTCGTAGCTTGACCCTATGGGTTTATAGAATTGCAGAAAAGTTCATTTGGGTATGTCCGTGCCTGAATCGGAGCAGATACCAGGGGACGCCCGATTACGTATAGCACTAAAGGGAGCTATTCAAGGAAAATGGGGAAAAATTGAAGCGGGTCATTTTGTGATTATTTTCTCGTAGCTTGACCCTATGGGTTTATAGAATTGTAGAAAAGTTCATTGGGGGATGTCCGTGCCTGAATCGGAGCAGATACAAGGAGACGCTTACCACTATACAAGGAAAATGGGGAAAAATTGAAGCGGGCCATTTTTTGGATATTTTTTCGTAGCTTGACCCTATGGGTTTATAGAATTGCAGAAAAGTTCATTTGGGGATGTCCGTGCTTGAATAGGAGCACATACAAGGGGACGCTCGATTACGTACACCACTATACTAGGAAAATGGGGAAAAATTGAAGCGGGCCATTTTTTGGATATTTTCTCGTAGCTTGACCCTATGGGTTTATAGAATTGCAGAAAAGTTCATTTGGGGATGTCTGTGCCTGAATCGGAGCAGATACCAGGGGACGCCCGATTACGTATACCTCTAAAGGGAGCTATACAAGGAAAATAGGGAAAAATTGATGTCGGCCGTTTTGTGAATATTTTCTCGTAGCTTGACCCTATTGGTTTATAGAATTGCAGAAAAGTTCATTTGGGGATGTCCGTGCCTGAATCGAAGCAGATACCAGGGGACGCCCGATTACGTATACCTCTAAAGGGAGCTATTCAAGGAAAATGGGGAAAAATTGAAGCGGGCCATTTTGTGGATATTTTCTCATAGCTTGACCCTATGGGTTTATAGAATTGCAGAAAAGTTCATTTGGGGATGTCCGTGCCTGAATCGAAGCAGATACCAGGGGACGCCCGATTACGTATACCTCTAAAGGGAGCTATTCAAGAAAAATGGGGAAAAATTGAAGCGGGCCATTTTGTGGATATTTTCGCATAGCTTGACCCTATGGGTTTATAGAATTGCAGAAAAGTTCATTTGGGCATGTCCGTGCCTGAATCGGAGCAGATACCAGGGGACGCTCGATTACGTATACCTCTAAAGGGAGCTATACAAGGAAAATAGGGAAAAATTGAAGCTGGCCGTTTTGTGAATATTTTCTCGTAGCTTGACCCTATGGGTTTATAGAATTGCAGAAAAGTTCATTTGGGTATGTCCGTGCCTGAATCGGAGCAGATACCAGGGGACGCCCGATTACGTATAGCACTAAAGGGAGCTATTCAAGGAAAATGGGGAAAAATTGAAGCGGGTCATTTTGTGATTATTTTCTCGTAGCTTGACCCTATGGGTTTATAGAATTGTAGAAAAGTTCATTGGGGGATGTCCGTGCCTGAATCGGAGCAGATACAAGGAGACGCTTACCACTATACAAGGAAAATGGGGAAAAATTGAAGCGGGCCATTTTTTGGATATTTTTTCGTAGCTTGACCCTATGGGTTTATAGAATTGCAGAAAAGTTCATTTGGGGATGTCCGTGCCTGAATAGGAGCACATACAAGGGGACGCTCGATTACGTACACCACTATACTAGGAAAATGGGGAAAAATTGAAGCGGGCCATTTTTTGGATATTTTCTCGTAGCTTGACCCTATGGGTTTATAGAATTGCAGAAAAGTTCATTTGGGGATGTCTGTGCCTGAATCGGAGCAGATACCAGGGGACGCCCGATTACGTATACCTCTAAAGGGAGCTATACAAGGAAAATAGGGAAAAATTGATGCCGGCCGTTTTGTGAATATTTTCTCGTAGATTGACCCTATTGGTTTATAGAATTGCAGAAAAGTTCATTTGGGGATGTCCGTGCCTGAATCGAAGCAGATACCAGGGGACGCCCGATTACGTATGCCTCTAAAGGGAGCTATTCAAGGAAAATGGGGAAAAATTGAAGCGGGCCATTTTGTGGATATTTTCTTATAGCTTGACCCTATGGGTTTATAGAATTGCAGAAAAGTTCATTTGGGCATGTTCGTGCCTGAATCGGAGGAGATACCAGGGGACGCACGATTACGTATACCTCTAAAGGGAGCTATACAAGGAAAATAGGGAAAAATTGAAGCTGGCTGTTTTGTGAATATTTTCACGTAGCTTGACCCTATGGGTTTATAGAATTGCAGAAAAGTTCATTTGGGTATGTCCGTGCCTGAATCGGAGCAGATACCAGGGGACGCCCGATTACGTATACCACTAAAGGGAGCTATTCAAGGAAAATGGGGAAAAATTGAAGCGGGTCATTTTGTGAATATTTTCTCGTAGCTTGACCCTATGGGTTTATAGAATTGTAGAAAAGTTCATTGGGGGATGTCCGTGCCTGAATCGGAGCAGATACAAGGAGACTCTCAATTACGTATACCACTATACAAGGAAATTGGGGAAAAATTGAAGCGGGCCATTTTTTGGATATTTTTTCGTAGCTTGACCCTATGGGTTTATAGAATTGCAGAAAAGTTCATTTGGGGATGTCCGTGCCTGAATAGGAGCACATACAAGGGGACGCTCGATTACGTACACCACTATACTAGGAAAATGGGGAAAAATTGAAGCGGGCCATTTTTTGGATATTTTCTCGTAGCTTGACCCTATGGGTTTATAGAATTACAGAAAAGTTCATTTGGGGATGTCCGTGCCTGAATTGGAGCAGATACCAGGGGACGCCCGATTACGTATACCTCTAAAGGGAGCTATACAAGGAAAATAGGGAAAAATTGATGCGGGCCGTTTTGTGAATATTTTCTCGTAGCTTGACCCTATTGGTTTATAGAATTGCAGAAAAGTTCATTTGGGGATGTCCGTGCCTCAATCGGAGCAGATACCAGGGGACGCCCGATTACGTATACCACTAAAGGGAGCTATTCAAGGAAAATGGGGAAAAATTGAAGCGGACCATTTTATGGATATTTTCTCATAGCTTGACCCTATGGGTTTATAGAATTGCAGAAAAGTTCATTTGGGGATGTCCGTCCCTGAATCGGAGCAGATAACAGGGGATGCCCGATTACGTATACCTCTAAAGGGAGCTATACAAGGAAAATAGGGAAAAATTGAAGCGGGTCGTTTTGCGAATATTTTCTCGTAGCTTGACCCTATGGGTTTATAGAATTGTAGAAAAGTTCATTGGGGGATGTCCGTGCCTGAATCGGAGCAGATACAAGGAGACACTCAATTACGTATACCACTATACAAGGAAAATGGGGAAAAATTGAAGCGGGCCATTTTTTGGATATTTTCTCGTAGCTTGACCCTATGGGTTTATAGAATTGCAGAAAAGTTCATTTGGGGATGTCCGTGCCTGAATCGGAGAAGATACCAGGGGACGCCCGATTACGTATACCTCTAAAGGGAGCTATACCAGGAAAATATGGAAAAATTGATGCGGGCCGTTTTGTGAATATTTTCTCGTAGCTTGACCCTATTGGTTTATAGAATTGCAGAAAAGTTCATTTGGGGATGTCCGTGCCTCAATCGGAGCAGATACCAGGGGACGCCCGATTACGTGTACCACTAAAGGGAGCTATTCAAAGAAAATGGGGAAAAATTGAAGCGGGCCATTTTGTGGATATTTTTTCGTAGCTTGACCCTATGGGTTTATAGAATTGCAGAAAAGTTCATTTGGGGATGTCCGTGCCTGAATCGGAGCAGATACCAGGGGATGCCCGATTACGTATACCTCTAAAGGGAGCTATACAAGGAAAATAGGGAAAAATTGAAGCGGGTCGTTTTGCGAATATTTTCTCGTAGCTTGACCCTATTGGTTTTTAGAATTGCAGAAAAGTTCATTTGGGTATGTCTGTGCCTGAATCGGAGCAGATACCAGGGGACGCCCGATTACGTATACCACTAAAGGGAGCTATTCAAGGAAAATGGGGAAAAATTGAAGCGGGTCATTTTGTGAATATTTTCTCGTAGCTTGACCCTATGGGTTTATAGAATTGTAGAAAAGTTCATTGGGGGATGTTCGTGCCTGAATCGGAGCAGATACAAGGAGACGCTTACCACTATACAAGGAAAATGGGGAAAAATTGAAGCGGGCCATTTTTTGGATATTTTTTCGTAGCTTGACCCTATGGGTTTATAGAATTGCAGAAAAGTTCATTTGGGGATGTCCGTGCCTGAATAGGAGCACATACAAGGGGACGCTCGATTACGTACACCACTATACTAGGAAAATGGGGAAAAATTGAAGCGGGCCATTTTTTGGATATTTTCTCGTAGCTTGACCCTATTGGTTTATAGAATTGCAGAAAAGTTCATTTGGGGATGTCCGTGCCTGAATCGGAGCAGATACCAGGGGACGCCCGATTACGTATACCTCTAAAGGGAGCTATACAAGGAAAATAGGGAAAAATTGATGCGGGCCGTTTTGTGAATATTTTCTCGTAGCTTGACCCTATGGTTTTATAGAATTGCAGAAAAGTTCATTTGGGCATGTCCGTGCCTGAATCGGAGCAGATACCAGGGGACGCTCGATTACGTATACCTCTAAAGGGAGCTATACAAGGAAAATAGGGAAAAATTGAAGCTGGCCGTTTTGTGAATATTTTCTCGTAGCTTGACCCTATGGGTTTATAGAATTGCAGAAAAGTTCATTTGGGTATGTCCGTGCCTGAATCGGAGGAGATACCAGGGGACGCCCGATTACGTATACCACTAAAGGGAGCTATTCAAGGAAAATGGGGAAAAATTGAAGCGGGTCATTTTGTGAATATTTTCTCGTAGCTTGACCCTATGGGTTTATAGAATTGTAGAAAAGTTCATTGGGGGATGTCCGTGCCTGAATCGGAGCAGATACAAGGAGACGCTTACCACTATACAAGGAAAATGGGGAAAAATTGAAGCGGGCCATTTTTTGGATATTTTTTCGTAGCTTGATCCTATGGGTTTATAGAATTGCAGAAAAGTTCATTTGGGGATGTCCGTGCCTGAATAGGAGCACATACAAGGGGACGCTCGATTACGTACACCACTATACTAGGAAAATGGGGAAAAATTGAAGCGGGCCATTTTTTGGATATTTTCTCGTAGCTTGACCCTATGGGTTTATAGAATTGCAGAAAAGTTTATTTGGGGATGTCTGTGCCTGAATCGGAGCAGATACCAGGGGACGCCCGATTACGTATACCTCTAAAGGGAGCTATACAAGGAAAATAGGGAAAAATTGATGCGGGCCGTTTTGTGAATATTTTCTCGTAGCTTGACCCTATTGGTTTATAGAATTGCAGAAAAGTTCATTTGGGGATGTCCGTGCCTGAATCGAAGCAGATACCAGGGGACGCCCGATTACGTATACCTCTAAAGGGAGCTATTCAAGGAAAATGGGGAAAAATTGAAGCGGGCCATTTTGTGGATATTTTCTCATAGCTTGACCCTATGGGTTTATAGAATTGCAGAAAAGTTCATTTGGGCATGTTCGTGCCTGAATCGGAGCAGATACCAGGGGACGCTCGATTACGTATACCTCTAAAGGGAGCTATACAAGGAAAATAGGGAAAAATTGAAGCTGGCTGTTTTGTGAATATTTTCTCGTAGCTTGACCCTATGGGTTTATAGAATTGCAGAAAAGTTCATTTGGGTATGTCCGTGCCTGAATCGGAGCAGATACCAAGGGACGCCCGATTACGTATACCACTAAAGGGAGCTATTCAAGGAAAATGGGGAAAAATTGAAGCGGGTCATTTTGTGAATATTTTCTCGTAGCTTGACCCTATGGGTTTATAGAATTGTATAAAAGTTCATTGGGGGATGTCCGTGCCTGAATCGGAGCAGATACAAGGAGACACTCAATTACGTATACCACTATACAAGGAAAATGGGGAAAAATTGAAGCGGGCCATTTTTTGGATATTTTCTCGTAGCTTGACCCTATGGGTTTATAGAATTGCAGAAAAGTTCATTTGGGGATGTCCGTGCCTGAATCGGAGAAGATACCAGGGGACGCCCGATTACGTATACCTCTAAAGGGAGCTATACCAGGAAAATATGGAAAAATTGATGCGGGCCGTTTTGTGAATATTTTCTCGTAGCTTGACCCTATTGGTTTATAGAATTGCAGAAAAGTTCATTTGGGGATGTCCGTGCCTCAATCGGAGCAGATACAAGGGGACGCCCGATTACGTGTACCACTAAAGGGAGCTATTCAAAGAAAATGGGGAAAAATTGAAGCGGGCCATTTTTTGGATATTTTTTCGTAGCTTGACCCTATGGGTTTATAGAATTGCAGAAAAGTTCATTTGGGGATGTCCGTGCCTGAATCGGAGCAGATACCAGGGGATGCCCGATTACGTATACCTCTAAAGGGAGCTATACAAGGAAAATAGGGAAAAATTGAAGCGGGTCGTTTTGCGAATATTTTCTCGTAGCTTGACCCTATTGGTTTTTAGAATTGCAGAAAAGTTCATTTGGGTATGTCCGTGCCTGAATCGGAGCAGATACCAGGGGACGCCCGATTACGTATACCACTAAAGGGAGCTATTCAAGGAAAATGGGGAAAAATTGAAGCGGGTCATTTTGTGAATATTTTCTCGTAGCTTGACCCAATGGGTTTATAGAATTGTAGAAAAGTTCATTGGGGGATGTCCGTGCCTGAATCGGAGCAGATACAAGGAGACGCTTACCACTATACAAGGAAAATGGGGAAAAATTGAAGCGGGCCATTTTTTGGATATTTTTTCGTAGCTTGACCCTATGGGTTTATAGAATTGCAGAAAAGTTCATTTGGGGATGTCCGTGCCTGAATAGGAGCACATACAAGGGGACGCTCGATTACGTACACCACTATACTAGGAAAATGGGAAAAAATTGAAGCGGGCCATTTTTTGGATATTTTCTCGTAGCTTGACCCTATTGGTTTATAGAATTGCAGAAAAGTTCATTTGGGGATGTCCGTGCCTGAATCGGAGCAGATACCAGGGGACGCCCGATTACGTATACCTCTAAACGGAGCTATACAAGGAAAATAGGGAAAAATTGATGCGGGCCGTTTTGTGAATATTTTCTCGTAGCTTGACCCTATGGGTTTATAGAATTGCAGAAAAGTTCATTTGGGCATGTCCGTGCCTGAATCGGAGCAGATACCAGGGGACGCTCGATTACGTATACCTCTAAAGGGAGCTATACAAGGAAAATAGGGAAAAATTGAAGCTGGCCGTTTTGTGAATATTTTCTCGTAGCTTGACCCTATGGGTTTATAGAATTGCAGAAAAGTTCATTTGGGTATGTCCGTGCCTGAATCGGAGCAGATACCAGGGGACGCCCGATTACGTATACCACTAAAGGGAGCTATTCAAGGAAAATGGGGAAAAATTGAAGCGGGTCATTTTGTGAATATTTTCTCGTAGCTTGACCCTATGGGTTTATAGAATTGTAGAAAAGTTCATTGGGGGATGTCCGTGCCTGAATCGGAGCAGATACAAGGAGACGCTTACCACTATACAAGGAAAATGGGGAAAAATTGAAGCGGGCCATTTTTTGGATATTTTTTCGTAGCTTGACCCTATGGGTTTATAGAATTGCAGAAAAGTTCATTTGGGGATGTCCGTGCCTGAATAGGAGCACATACAAGGGGACGCTCGATTACGTACACCACTATACTAGGAAAATGGGGAAAAATTGAAGCGGGCCATTTTTTGGATATTTTCTCGTAGCTTGACCCTATGGGTTTATAGAATTGCAGAAAAGTTTATTTGGGGATGTCTGTGCCTGAATCGGAGCAGATACCAGGGGACGCCCGATTACGTATACCTCTAAAGGGAGCTATACAAGGAAAATAGGGAAAAATTGATGCGGGCCGTTTTGTGAATATTTTCTCGTAGCTTGACCCTATTGGTTTATAGAATTGCAGAAAAGTTCATTTGGGGATGTCCGTGCCTGAATCGAAGCAGATACCAGGGGACGCCCGATTACGTATACCTCTAAAGGGAGCTATTCAAGGAAAATGGGGAAAAATTGAAGCGGGCCATTTTGTGGATATTTTCTCATAGCTTGACCCTATGGGTTTATAGAATTGCAGAAAAGTTCATTTGGGCATGTTCGTGCCTGAATCGGAGCAGATACCAGGGGACGCTCGATTACGTATACCTCTAAAGGGAGCTATATAAGGAAAATAGGGAAAAATTGAAGCTGGCTGTTTTGTGAATATTTTCTCGTAGCTTGACCCTATGGGTTTATAGAATTGCAGAAAAGTTCATTTGGGCATGTTCGTGCCTGAATCGGAGCAGATACCAGGGGACGCTCGATTACGTATACCTCTAAAGGGAGCTATACAAGGAAAATAGGGAAAAATTGAAGCTGGCTGTTTTGTGAATATTTTCTCGTAGCTTGACCCTATGGGTTTATAGAATTGCAGAAAAGTTCATTTGGGTATGTCCGTGCCTGAATCGGAGCAGATACCAAGGGACGCCCGATTACGTATACCACTAAAGGGAGCTATTCAAGGAAAATGGGGAAAAATTGAAGCGGGTCATTTTGTGAATATTTTCTCGTAGCTTGACCCTATGGGTTTATAGAATTGTAGAAAAGTTCATTGGGGGATGTCCGTGCCTGAATCGGAGCAGATACAAGGAGACGCTCAATTACGTATACCACTATACAAGGAAAATGGGGAAAAATTGAAGCGGGCCATTTTTTGGATATTTTTTCGTAGCTTGACCCTATGGGTTTATAGAATTGCAGAAAAGTTCAGTTGGGGATGTCCGTGCCTGAATAGGAGCACATACAAGGGGACGCTCGATTACGTACACCACTATACTAGGAAAATGGGAAAAATTGAAGCGGGCCATTTTTTGGATATTTTCTCGTAGCTTGACCCTATGGGTTTATAGAATTACAGAAAAGTTCATTTGGGGATGTCCATGCCTGAATCGGAGCAGATACCAGGGGACGCCCGATTACGTATACCTCTAAAGGGAGCTATACAAGGAAAATAGGGAAAAATTGATGCGGGCCGTTTTGTGAATATTTTCTCGTAGCTTGACCCTATTGGTTTATAGAATTGCAGAAAAGTACATTTGGGGATGTCCGTGCCTCAATCGGAGCAGATACCAGGGGACGCCCGATTACGTATACCACTAAAGGGAGCTATTCAAGGAAAATGGGGAAAAATTGAAGCGGGCCATTTTTTGGATATTTTCTCGTAACTTGACCCTATGGGTTTATAGAATTGCAGAAAAGTTCATTTGGGGATGTCCGTGCCTGAATCGGAGCAGATACCAGGGGATGCCCGATTACGTATACGTCTAAAGGGAGCTATACAAGGAAAATAGGGAAAAATTGAAGCGGGTCGTTTTACGAATATTTTCTCGTAGCTTGACCCTATGGGTTTATAGAATTGTAGAAAAGTTCATTGGGGGATGTCCGTGCCTGAATCGGAGCAGATACAAGGAGACACTCAATTACGTATACCACTATACAAGGAAAATGGGGAAAAATTGAAGCGGGCCATTTTTTGGATATTTTCTCGTAGCTTGACCCTATGGGTTTATAGAATTGCAGAAAAGTTCATTTGGGGATGTCCGTGCCTGAATCGGAGAAGATACCAGGGGACGCCCGATTACGTATACCTCTAAAGGGAGCTATACAAGGAAAATATGGAAAAATTGATGCGGGCCGTTTTGTGGATATTTTCTCGTAGCTTGACCCTATTGGTTTATAGAATTGCAGAAAAGTTCATTTGGGGATGTCCGTGCCTCAATCGGAGCAGATACCAGGGGACGCCCGATTACGTATACCACTAAAGGGAGCTATTCAAAGAAAATGGGGAAAAATTTAAGCGGGCCATTTTGTGGATATTTTTTCGTAGCTTGACCCTGTGGGTTTATATAATTGCAGAAAAGTTCATTTGGGGATGTCCGTGCCTGAATCGGAGCAGATACCAGGGGATGCCCGATTACGTATACCTCTAAAGGGAGCTATACAAGGAAAATAGGGAAAAATTGAAGCGGGTCGTTTTGCGAATATTTTCTCGTAGCTTGACCCTATTGGTTTATAGAATTGCAGAAAAGTTCATTTGGGTATGTCCGTGCCTGAATCGGAGCAGATACTAGGGGACGCCCGATTACTTATACCACTAAAGGGAACTATTCAAGGAAAATGGGGAAAAATTGAAGCGGGTCATTTTGTGAATATTTTCTCGTAGCTTGACCCTATGGGTTTATAGAATTGTAGAAAAGTTCATTGGGGGATGTCCGTGCCTGAATCGGAGCAGATACAAGGAGACGCTCAATTACGTATACCACTATACAAGGAAAATGGGGAAAAATTGAAGCGGGCCATTTTTTGGATATTTTTTCGTAGCTTGACCCTATGGGTTTATAGAATTACAGAAAAGTTCATTTGGGGATGTCCGTGCCTGAATAGGAGCATATACAAGGGGACGCTCGATTACGTACACCACTATACTAGGAAAATGGGAAAAATTGAAGCGGGCCATTTTTTGGATATTTTCTCGTAGCTTGACCCTATGGGTTTATAGAATTACAGAAAAGTTCATTTGGGGATGTCCGTTCCTGAATCGGAGCAGATACCAGGGGACGCCCGATTACGTATACCTCTAAAGGGAGCTATACAAGGAAAATAGGGAAAAATTGATGCGGGCCATTTTGTGAATATTTTCTCGTAGCTTGACCCTATTGGTTTATAGAATTGCAGAAAAGTTCATTTGGGGATGTCCGTGCCTCAATCGGAGCAGATACCAGGGGACGCCCGATTACGTATACCACTAAAGGGAGCTTTTCAAAGAAAATGGGGAAAAATTGAAGCGGGCCATTTTGTGGATATTTTTTCGTAGCTTGACCCTATGGATTTATAGAATTGCAGAAAAGTTCATTTGGGGATGTCCGTGCCTGAATTGGAGCAGATACCAGGGGATGCCCGATTACGTATACCTCTAAAGGGAGCTATACAAGGAAAATAGGGAAAAATTGAAGCGGGTCGTTTTGCGAATATTTTCTCGTAGCTTGACCCTATTGGTTTATAGAATTGCAGAAAAGTTCATTTGGGTATGTCCGTGCCTGAATCGGAGCAGATACCAGGGGACGCCCGATTACGTATACCACTAAAGGGAGCTATTCAAGGAAAATGGGGAAAAATTGAAGCGGGTCATTTTGTGAATATTTTCTCGTAGCTTGACCCTATGGGTTTATAGAATTGTAGAAAAGTTCATTGGGGGATGTCCGTGCCTGAATCGGAGCAGATACAAGGTGACACTCAATTACGTATACCACTATACAATGAAAATGGGGAAAAATTGAAGCGGGCCATTTTTTGGATATTTTTTCGTAGCTTGACCCTATGGGTTTATAGAATTGCAGAAAAGTTCATTTGGGGATGTCCGTGCCTGAATAGGAGCACATACAAGGGGACGCTCGATTACGTACACCACTATACTAGGAAAATGGGGAAAAATTGAAGCGGGCCATTTTTTGGATATTTTCTCGTAGCTTGACCCTATGGGTTTATAGAATTGCAGAAAAGTTCATTTGGGGATGTCCGTGCCTGAATCGGAGCAGATACCAGGGGACGCTCGATTACGTATACCTCTAAAGGGAGCTATTCAAGGAAAATGGGGAAAAATTGAAGCGGGCCATTTTGTGGATATTTTCTCATAGCTTGACCCTATGGGTTTATAGAATTGTAGAAAAGTTCATTTGGGCATGTTCGTGCCTGAATCGGAGCAGATACTAGGGGACGCTCGATTACGTATACCTCTAAAGGGAGCTATACAAGGAAAATAGGGAAAAATTGATGCGGGCCATTTTGTCAATATTTTCTCGTAGCTTGACCCTATTGGTTTATAGAATTGCAGAAAAGTTCATTTGGGGATGTCCGTGCCTGAATCGAAGCAGATACCAAGGGACGCCCGATTACGTATACCTCTAAAGGGAGCTATTCAAGGAAAATGGGGAAAAATTGAAACGGGCCATTTTGTGGATATTTTCTCATAGCTTGACCCTATGGGTTTATAGAATTGTAGAAAAGTTCATTTGGGCATGTTCGTGCCTGAATCGGAGCAGATACCAGGGGACGCTCGATTACGTATACCTCTAAAGGGAGCTATTCAAGGAAAATGGGGAAAAATTGAAGCGGGTTATTTTGTGAATATTTTCTCGTAGCTTGACCCTATGGGTTTATAGAATTGTAGAAAAGTTCATTGGGGGAAGTCCGTGCCCGAATCGGAGCAGATACAAGGAGACGCTCAATTACGTATACCACTATACAAGGAAATTGGGGAAAAATTGAAGCGGGCCATTTTTTGGATATTTTTTCATAGCTTGACCCTATGGGTTTATAGAATTGCAGAAAAGTTCATTTGGGGATGTCCGTGCCTGAATAGGAGCACATACAAGGGGACGCTCGATTACGTACACCACTATACTAGGAAAATGGGGAAAAATTGAAGCGGGCCATTTTTTGGATATTTTCTCGTAGCTTGACCCTATGGGTTTATAGAATTACAGAAAAGTTCATTTGGGGATGTCCGTGCCTGAATCGGAGCAGATACCAGGGGACGCCCGATTACGTATACCTCTAAAGGGAGCTATACAAGGAAAATAGGGAAAAATTGATGCGGGCCGTTTTGTGAATATTTTCTCATAGCTTGACCCTATGGGTTTATAGAATTGTAGAAAAGTTCATTTGGGTATGTCCGTGCCTGAATCGGAGCAGATACCAGGGGACGCCCGATTACGTATACCACTAAAGGGAGCTATTCATGGAAAATGGGGAAAAATTGAAGCGGGTCATTTTGTGAATATTTTCTCGTAGCTTGACCCTATGGGTTTATAGAATTGTAGAAAAGTTCATTGGGGCATGTCTGTGCCTGAATCGGAGCAGATACAAGGAGACGCTCAATTACGTATACCACTATACAAGGAAAATGGGGAAAAATTGAAGCGGGCCATTTTTTGGATATTTTTTCGTAGCTTGACCCTATGGGTTTATAGAATTGCAGAAAAGTTCATTTGGGGATGTCCGTGCCTGAATAGGAGCACATACAAGGGGACGCTCGGTTACGTACACCACTATACTAGGAAAATGGGGAAAAATTGAAGCGGGCCATTTTTTGGATATTTTCTCGTAGCTTGACCCTATGGGTTTATAGAATTACAGAAAAGTTCATTTGGGGATGTCCGTGCCTGAATCGGAGCAGATACCAGGGGACGCCCGATTACGTATACCTCTAAAGGGAGCTATACAAGGAAAATAGGGAACAATTGATGCGGGCCATTTTGTGAATATTTTCTCGTAGCTTGACCCTATTGGTTTATAGAATTGCAGAAAAGTTCATTTGGGGATGTCCGTGCCTCAATCGGAGCAGATACCAGGGGACGCCCGATTACGTAAACCACTAAAGGGAGCTATTCAACGAAAATGGGGAAAAATTGAAGCGGGCCATTTTGTGGATATTTTCTCGTAGTTTGACCCTATGGGTTTATAGAATTGCAGAAAAGTTCATTTGGGGATGTCCGTGCCTGAATCGGAGCAGATACCAGGGGATGCCCGATTACGTATACCTCTAAAGGGAGCTATACAAGGAAAATAGGGAAAAATTGAAGCGGGTCGTTTTGCGAATATTTTCTCGTAGCTTGACCCTATGGGTTTATAGTATTGTAGAAAAGTTCATTGGGGGATGTCCGTGCCTGAATCGGAGCAGATACAAGGAGACACTCAATTACGTATACCACTATACAAGGAAAATGGGGAAAAATTGAAGCGGGCCATTTTTTGGATATTTTCTCGTAGCTTGACCCTATGGGTTTATAGAATTGCAGAAAAGTTCATTTGGGGATGTTCGTGCCTGAATCGGAGAAGATACCAGGGGACGCCCGATTACGTACACCTCTAAAGGGAGCTATACAAGGAAAATATGGAAAAATTGATGCGGGCCGTTTTGTGAATATTTTCTCGTAGCTTGACCCTATTGGTTTATAGAATTGCAGAAAAGTTCATTTGGGGATGTCCGTGCCTCAATCGGAGCAGATACCAGGGGACGCCCGATTACGTATACCACTAAAGGGAGCTATTCAAAGAAAATGGGGAAAAATTGAAGCGGGCCATTTTGTGGATATTTTTTCGTAGCTTGACCCTATGGGTTTATAGAATTGCAGAAAAGTTCATTTGGGGATGTCCGTGCCTGAATCGGAGCAGATACCAGGGGATGCCCGATTACGTATACCTCTAAAGGAAGCTATACAAGGAAAATAGGGAAAAATTGAAGAGGGTCGTTTTGCGAATATTTTCTCGTAGCTTGACCCTATTGGTTTATAGAATTGCAGAAAAGTTCATTTGGGTATGTCCGTGCCTGAATCGGAGGCAGATACCAGGGGACGCCCGATTACGTATACCACTAAAGGGAGCTATTCAAGGAAAATGGGGAAAAATTGAAGCGGGTCATTTTGTGAATATTTTCTCGTAGCTTGACCCTATTGGTTTATAGAATTGCAGAAAAGTTCATTTGGGGATGTCCGTGCCTGAATCGAAGCAGATACCAGGGGACGCCCGATTACGTATACCTCTAAAGGGAGCTATTCAAGGAAAATGGGGAAAAATTGAAGCGGGCCATTTTGTGGATATTTTCTCATAGCTTGACCCTATGGGTTTATAGAATTGTAGAAAAGTTCATTTGGGCATGTTCGTGCCTGAATCGGAGCAGATACCAGGGGACGCTCGATTACGTATACCTCTAAAGGGAGCTATTCAAGGAAAATGGGGGAAAATTGAAGCGGGTTATTTTGTGAATATTTTCTCGTAGCTTGACCCTATGGGTTTATAGAATTGTAGAAAAGTTCATTGGGGGAAGTCCGTGCCTGAATCGGAGCAGATACAAGGAGACGATCAATTACGTATACCACTATACAAGGAAATTGGGGAAAAATTGAAGCGGGCCATTTTTTGGATATTTTTTCGTAGCTTGACCCTATGGGTTTATAGAATTGCAGAAAAGTTCATTTGGGGATGTCCGTGCCTGAATAGGAGCACATACAAGGGGACGCTCGATTACGTACACCACTATACTAGGAAAATGGGGAAAAATTGAAGCGGGCCATTTTTTGGATATTTTCTCGTAGCTTGACCCTATGGGTTTATAGAATTACAGAAAAGTTCATTTGGGGATGTCCGTGCCTGAATCGGAGCAGTTACCAGGGGACGCCCGATTACGTATACCTCTAAAGGGAGCTATACAAGGAAAATAGGGAAAAATTGATGCGGGCCATTTTGTGAATATTTTCTCATAGCTTGACCCTATGGGTTTATAGAATTGTAGAAAAGTTCATTTGGGTATGTCCGTGCCTGAATCGGAGCAGATACCAGGGGACGCCCGATTACGTATACCACTAAAGGGAGCTATTCAAGGAAAATGGGGAAAAATTGAAACGGGTCATTTTGTGAATATTTTCTCGTAGCTTGACCCTATGGGTTTATAGAATTGTAGAAAAGTTCATTGGGGCATGTCCGTGCCTGAATCGGAGCAGATACAAGGAGACGCTCAATTACGTATACCACTATACAAGGAAAATGGGGAAAAATTGAAGCGGGCCATTTTTTGGATATTTTTTCGTAGCTTGACCCTATGGGTTTATAGAATTGTAGAAAAGTTCATTTGGGGATGTCCGTTCCTGAATAGGGGCACATACAAGGGGACGCTCGATTACGTATACCTCTAAAGGGAGCTATACAAGGAAAATAGGGAAAAATTGATGCGGGCCGTTTTGTGAATATTTTCTCGTAGCTTGACCCTATTGGTTTATAGAATTGCAGAAAAGTTCATTTGGGGATGTCCGTGCCTGAATAGGAGCACATACAAGGGGACGCTCGATTACGTACACCACTATACTAGGAAAATGGGGAAAAATTGAAGCGGGCCATTTTTTGGATATTTTCTCGTAGCTTGACCCTATGGGTTTATAGAATTACAGAAAAGTTCATTTGGGGATGTCCGTGCCTGAATCGGAGCAGATACCAGGGGACGCCCGATTACGTATACCTCTAAAGGGAGCTATACAAGGAAAATAGGGAAAAATTGATGCGGGCCGTTTTGTGAATATTTTCTCATAGCTTGACCCTATGGGTTTATAGAATTGTAGAAAAGTTCATTTGGGTATGTCCGTGCCTGAATCGGAGCAGATACCAGGGGACGCCCGATTACGTATACCACTAAAGGGAGCTATTCATGGAAAATGGGGAAAAATTGAAGCGGGTCATTTTGTGAATATTTTCTCGTAGCTTGACCCTATGGGTTTATAGAATTGTAGAAAAGTTCATTGGGGCATGTCCGTGCCTGAATCGGAGCAGATACAAGGAGACGCTCAATTACGTATACCACTATACAAGGAAAATGGGGAAAAATTGAAGCGGGCCATTTTTTGGATATTTTTTCGTAGCTTGACCCTATGGGTTTATAGAATTGTAGAAAAGTTCATTTGGGGATGTCCGTGCCTGAATAGGGGCACATACAAGGGGACGCTCGATTACGTATACCTCTAAAGGGAGCTATACAAGGAAAATAGGGAAAAATTGATGCGGGCCGTTTTGTGAATATTTTCTCGTAGCTTGACCCTATTGGTTTATAGAATTGCAGAAAAGTTCATTTGGGGATGTCCGTGCCTGAATAGGAGCACATACAAGGGGACGCTCGATTACGTACACCACTATACTAGGAAAATGGGGAAAAATTGAAGCGGGCCATTTTTTGGATATTTTCTCGTAGCTTGACCCTATGGGTTTATAGAATTACAGAAAAGTTCATTTGGGGATGTCCGTGCCTGAATCGGAGCAGATACCAGGGGACGCCCGATTACGTATACCTCTAAAGGGAGCTATACAAGGAAAATAGGGAAAAATTGATGCGGGCCGTTTTGTGAATATTTTCTCATAGCTTGACCCTATGGGTTTATAGAATTGTAGAAAAGTTCATTTGGGTATGTCCGTGCCTGAATCGGAGCAGATACCAGGGGACGCCCGATTACGTATACCACTAAAGGGAGCTATTCATGGAAAATGGGGAAAAATTGAAGCGGGTCATTTTGTGAATATTTTCTCGTAGCTTGACCCTATGGGTTTATAGAATTGTAGAAAAGTTCATTGGGGCATGTCCGTGCCTGAATCGGAGCAGATACAAGGAGACGCTCAATTACGTATACCACTATACAAGGAAAATGGGGAAAAATTGAAGCGGGCCATTTTTTGGATATTTTTTCGTAGCTTGACCCTATGGGTTTATAGAATTGTAGAAAAGTTCATTTGGGGATGTCCGTGCCTGAATAGGGGCACATACAAGGGGACGCTCGATTACGTATACCTCTAAAGGGAGCTATACAAGGAAAATAGGGAAAAATTGATGCGGGCCGTTTTGTGAATATTTTCTCGTAGCTTGACCCTATTGGTTTATAGAATTGCAGAAAAGTTCATTTGGGGATGTCCGTGCCTGAATAGGAGCACATACAAGGGGACGCTCGATTACGTACACCACTATACTAGGAAAATGGGGAAAAATTGAAGCGGGCCATTTTTTGGATATTTTCTCGTAGCTTGACCCTATGGGTTTATAGAATTACAGAAAAGTTCATTTGGGGATGTCCGTGCCTGAATCGGAGCAGATACCAGGGGACGCCCGATTACGTATACCTCTAAAGGGAGCTATACAAGGAAAATAGGGAACAATTGATGCGGGCCGTTTTGTGAATATTTTCTCGTAGCTTGACCCTATTGGTTTATAGAATTGCAGAAAAGTTCATTTGGGGATGTCCGTGCCTCAATCGGAGCAGATACCAGGGGACGCCCGATTACGTATACCACTAAAGGGAGCTATTCAAGGAAAATTGGGAAAAATTGAAGCGGGCCATTTTGTGGATATTTTCTCGTAGCTTGACCCTATGGGTTTATAGAATTGCAGAAAAGTTCATTTGGGGATGTCCGTGCCTGAATCGGAGCAGATACCAGGGGATGCCCGATTACGTATACCTCTAAAGGGAGCTATACAAGGAAAATAGGGAAAAATTGAAGCGGGTCGTTTTGCGAATATTTTCTCGTAGCTTGACCCTATGGGTTTATAGAATTGTAGAAAAGTTCATTGGGGGATGTCCGTACCTGAATCGGAGCAGATACCAGGGGACGCCCGATTACGTATACCACTAAAGGGAGCTATTCAAAGAAAATGGGGAAAAATTGAAGCGGGCCATTTTGTGGATATTTTTTCGTAACTTGACCCTATGGGTTTATAGAATTGCAGAAAAGTTCATTTGGGGATGTCCGTGCCTGAATCGGAGCAGATACCAGGGGATGCCCGATTACGTATACCTTTAAAGGGAGCTATACAAGGAAAATAGGGAAAAATTGAAGCGGGTCGTTTTGCGAATATTTTCTCGTAGCTTGACCCTATTGGTTTAAAGAATTGCAGAAAAGTTCATTTGGGTATGTCCGTGCCTGAATCGGAGCAGATACCAGGGGACGCCCGATTACGTATACCACTAAAGGGAGCTATTCAAGGAAAATGGGGAAAAATTGAAGCGGGTCATTTTGTGAATATTTTCTCGTAGCTTGACCCTATGGGTTTATAGAATTGTAGAAAAGTTCATTGGGGGATGTTCGTGCCTGAATCGGAGCAGATACAAGGAGACGCTCAATTTCGTATACCACTATACAAGGAAAATGGGGAAAAATTGAAGCGGGCCATTTTTTGGATATTTTTTCGTAGCTTGACCCTATGGGTTTATAGAATTGCAGAAAAGTTCATTTGGGGATGTCCGTGCCTGAATAGGAGCACATACAAGGGGACGCTCGATTACGTACACCACTATACTAGGAAAATGGGGAAAAATTGAAGCGGGCCATTTTTTGGATATTTTCTCGTAGCTTGACCCTATGGGTTTATAGAATTGCAGAAAAGTTCATTTGGGGATGTCCGTGCCTGAATCGGAGCAGATACAAGGAGACGCTCAATTACGTATACCACTATACAAGGAAAATGGGGAAAATTGAAGCAGGCCATTTTTTGGATATTTTTTCGTAGCTTGACCCTATGGGTTTATAGAATTGCAGAAAAGTTCATTTGGGGATGTCCGTGCCTGAATAGGAGCACATACAAGGGGACCCTCGATTACGTACACCACAATACTAGGAAAATGGGGAAAAATTGAAGCGGGCCATTTTTTGGATATTTTCTCGTAGCTTGACCCTATGGGTTTATAGAATTGCAGAAAAGTTCATTTGGGGATGTCCGTGCCTGAATCGGAGCAGATACCAGGGGACGCCCGATTACGTATACCTCTAAAGGGAGCTATACAAGGAAAATAGGGAAAAATTGATGCGGGCCATTTTGTGAATATTTTCTCGTAGCTTGACCCTATTGGTTTATAGAATTGCAGAAAAGTTCATTTGGGGATGTCCGTGCCTGAATCGAAGCAGATACCAGGGGACGCCCGATTACGTATACCTCTAAAGGGAGCTATTCAAGGAAAATGGGGAAAAATTGAAGCGGGCCATTTTGTGGATATTTTCTCATAGCTTGACCCTATGGGTTTATAGAATTGTAGAAAAGTTCATTTGGGCATGTTCGTGCCTGAATCGGAGCAGATACCAGGGGACGCTCGATTACGTATACCTCTAAAGGGAGCTATTCAAGGAAAATGGGGAAAAATTGAAGCGGGTTATTTTGTGAATATTTTCTCGTAGCTTGACCCTATGGGTTTATAGAATTGTAGAAAAGTTCATTGGGGGATGTCCGTGCCTGAATCGGAGCAAATACAAGGAGACGCTCAATTACGTATACCACTATACAAGGAAATTGGGGAAAAATTGAAGCGGGCCATTTTTTGGATATTTTCTCGTAGCTTGATCCTATGGGTTTATAGAATTGCAGAAAAGTTCATTTGGGGATGTCCGTGCCTGAATCGGAGCAGATACCAGGGGACGCCCGATTACGTATACCATTAAAGGGAGCTATTCAAGGAAAATGGGGAAAAATTGAAGCGGGTTATTTTGTGAATATTTTCTCGTAGCTTGACCCTATGGGTTTATAGAATTGTAGAAAAGTTCATTGGGGGATGTCCGTGCCTGAATCGGAGCAGATACAAGGAGACGCTCAATTACGTATACCACTATACAAGGAAATTGGGGAAAAATTGAAGCGGGCCATTTTTTGGATATTTTCTCGTAGCTTGACCCTATGGGTTTGTAGAATTACAGAAAAGTTCATTTGGGGATGTCCGTGCCTGAATCGGAGCAGATACCAGGGGACGCCCGATTACGTATACATCTAAAGGGAGCTATACAAGGAAAATAGGGAAAAATTGAAGCGGGCCATTTTGTGGATATTTTCTCGTAGTTTGACCCTATGGGTTTATAGAATTGCAGAAAAGTTCATTTGGGGATGTTCGTGCCTGAATCGGAGCAGATACCAGGGGATGCCCGATTACGTATACCTCTAAAGGGAGCTATACAAGGAAAATAGGGAAAAATTGAAGCGGGTCATTTTGCGAATATTTTCTCGTATCTTGACCCTATGGGTTTATAGAATTGCAGAAAAGTTCATTTGGGGATGTCCGTGCCTGAATCAGAGCAGATTCCAGGGGACGCCCGGTTACGTATACCACTAAAGGGAGCTATTCAAGGAAAATGGGGAAAAATTGAAGCGGGTCATTTTGTGAATATTTTCTCGTAGCTTGACCCTATGGGTTTATGGAATTGTAGAAAAGTTCATTGGGGGATGTCCGTTCCTGAATCGGAGCAGATACAAGGGGACGCTCAATTACGTATACCACTATACAAGGAAAATGGGGAAAAATTGAAGCGGGCCGTTTTTTGGATATTTTTTCGTAGCTTGACCCTATGGGTTTATAGAATTGCAGAAAAGTTCATTTGGGGATGTCCATACCTGAATCGGAGCAGATACAAGGGGACGCTCGATTACGTATACCACTATACTAGGAAAATGGGGAAAAATTGAAGCGGGCCGTTTTTTGGATATTTTTTCGTAGCTTGACCCTATGGGTTTATAAAATTGCAGAAAAGTTCATTTGGGGATGTCCGTGCCTGAATCGGAGCAGATATCAGGGGACGCCCGATTACGTATACCACTAAAGGGAGCTATTCAAAGAAAAATGGGGAAAAATTGAAGCGGGCCATTTTGTGGATATTTTCTCGTAGCTTGACCCTATGGGTTTATAGAATTGCAGAAAAGTTCATTTGTGGATGTCCGTGCCTGAATCGGAGCAGATACCAGGGGACGCTCGATTACGTATACCTCTAAATGGAGCTATACAAGGAAAATGGGGAAAAATTGAAGCGGCCCGTTTTGTGAATATTTTCTAGTAGCTTGACCCTATGGGTTTATAGAATTGCAGAAAAGTTCATTTGGGGATGTCCGTGCCTGAATCGGAGCAGATACCAGGGGACGCCCGATTACGTATACCTCTAAAGGGAGCTATACAAGGAAAATAGGGAAAAATTGATGCGGGCCGTTTTGTGAATATTTTCTCGTAGCTTGACCCTATGGGTTTATAGAATTGCAGAAAAGTTCATTTGGGGATGTCCGTGCCTCAATCGGAGCAGATACCAGGGGACGCCCGATTACGTATACCACTAATGGGAGCTATTCAAGGAAAATGGGGAAAAATTGAAGCAGGCCATTTTGTGGATATTTTCTCGTAGCTTGACCCTATGGGTTTATAGAATTGTAGAAAAGTTCATCTGGGGATGTCCGTACCTGAATCGGAGCAGATACAAGGGGACGCTCGATTACGTATACCATTATACAAGGAAAATAGGGAAAAATTGAAGTGGGCCGTTTTTTGGATATTTTTTTGTAGCTTGACCCTATGGGTTTATAGAATTGCAGAAAAGTTCATTTGGGGATGTCCGTGCCTGAATCGAAGCAGATACCAGGGGACGCCCGATTACGTATACCTCTAAAGGGAGCTATTCAAGGAAAATGGGGAAAAATTGAAGCGGGCCATTTTGTGGATATTTTCTCATAGCTTGACCCTATGGGTTTATAGAATTGTAGAAAAGTTCATTTGGGCATGTTCGTGCCTGAATCGGAGCAGATACCAAGGGACGCTCGATTACGTATACCTCTAAAGGGAGCTATTCAAGGAAAATGGGGAAAAATTGAAGCGGGTTATTTTGTGAATATTTTCTCGTAGCTTGACCCTATGGGTTTATAGAATTGTAGAAAAGTTCATTGGGGGATGTCCGTGCCTGAATCGGAGCAAATACAAGGAGACGCTCAATTACGTATACCACTATACAAGGAAATTGGGGAAAAATTGAAGCGGGCCATTTTTTGGATATTTTCTCGTAGCTTGATCCTATGGGTTTATAGAATTGCAGAAAAGTTCATTTGGGGATGTCCGTGCCTGAATCGGAGCAGATACCAGGGGACGCCCGATTACGTATACCACTAAAGGGAGCTATTCAAGGAAAATGGGGAAAAATTGAAGCGGGTTATTTTGTGAATATTTTCTCGTAGCTTGACCCTATGGGTTTATAGAATTGTAGAAAAGTTCATTGGGGGATGTCCGTGCCTGAATCGGAGCAGATACAAGGAGACGCTCAATTACGTATACCACTATACAAGGAAATTGGGGAAAAATTGAAGCGGGCCATTTTTTGGATATTTTCTCGTAGCTTGACCCTATGGGTTTGTAGAATTACAGAAAAGTTCATTTGGGGATGTCCGTGCCTGAATCGGAGCAGATACCAGGGGACGCCCGATTACGTATACATCTAAAGGGAGCTATACAAGGAAAATAGGGAAAAATTGAAGCGGGCCATTTTGTGGATATTTTCTCGTAGTTTGACCCTATGGGTTTATAGAATTGCAGAAAAGTTCATTTGGGGATGTTCGTGCCTGAATCGGAGCAGATACCAGGGGATGCCCGATTACGTATACCTCTAAAGGGAGCTATACAAGGAAAATAGGGAAAAATTGAAGCGGGTCATTTTGCGAATATTTTCTCGTATCTTGACCCTATGGGTTTATAGAATTGCAGAAAAGTTCATTTGGGGATGTCCGTGCCTGAATCAGAGCAGATTCCAGGGGACGCCCGGTTACGTATACCACTAAAGGGAGCTATTCAAGGAAAATGGGGAAAAATTGAAGCGGGTCATTTTGTGAATATTTTCTCGTAGCTTGACCCTATGGGTTTATGGAATTGTAGAAAAGTTCATTGGGGGATGTCCGTTCCTGAATCGGAGCAGATACAAGGGGACGCTCAATTACGTATACCACTATACAAGGAAAATGGGGAAAAATTGAAGCGGGCCGTTTTTTGGATATTTTTTCGTAGCTTGACCCTATGGGTTTATAGAATTGCAGAAAAGTTCATTTGGGGATGTCCATACCTGAATCGGAGCAGATACAAGGGGACGCTCGATTACGTATACCACTATACTAGGAAAATGGGGAAAAATTGAAGCGGGCCGTTTTTTGGATATTTTTTCGTAGCTTGACCCTATGGGTTTATAAAATTGCAGAAAAGTTCATTTGGGGATGTCCGTGCCTGAATCGGAGCAGATACCAGGGGACGCCCGATTACGTATACCACTAAAGGGAGCTATTCAAAGAAAAATGGGGAAAAATTGAAGCGGGCCATTTTGTGGATATTTTCTCGTAGCTTGACCCTATGGGTTTATAGAATTGCAGAAAAGTTCATTTGTGGATGTCCGTGCCTGAATCGGAGCAGATACCAGGGGACGCTCGATTACGTATACCTCTAAATGGAGCTATACAAGGAAAATGGGGAAAAATTGAAGCGGCCCGTTTTGTGAATATTTTCTAGTAGCTTGACCCTATGGGTTTATAGAATTTCAGAAAAGTTCATTTGGGGATGTCCGTGCCTGAATCGGAGCAGATACCAGGGGACGCCCGATTACGTATACCTCTAAAGGGAGCTATACAAGGAAAATAGGGAAAAATTGATGCGGGCCGTTTTGTGAATATTTTCTCGTAGCTTGACCCTATGGGTTTATAGAATTGCAGAAAAGTTCATTTGGGGATGTCCGTGCCTCAATCGGAGCAGATACCAGGGGACGCCCGATTACGTATACCACTAATGGGAGCTATTCAAGGAAAATGGGGAAAAATTGAAGCAGGCCATTTTGTGGATATTTTCTCGTAGCTTGACCCTATGGGTTTATAGAATTGTAGAAAAGTTCATCTGGGGATGTCCGTACCTGAATCGGAGCAGATACAAGGGGACGCTCGATTACGTATACCATTATACAAGGAAAATAGGGAAAAATTGAAGTGGGCCGTTTTTTGGATATTTTTTTGTAGCTTGACCCTATGGGTTTATAGAATTGCAGAAAAGTTCATTTGGGGATGTCCGTGCCTGAATCGAAGCATATAGCAGGGGACGCCCGATTACGTATACCTCTAAAGGGAGCTATTCAAGGAAAATGGGGACAAATTGAAGCGGGCCATTTTGTGGATATTTTCTCATAGCTTGACCCTATGGGTTTATAGAATTGCAGAAAAGTTCATTTGGGGATGTCCGTACCTGAATCGGAGCAGATACCAGGGGACGCTCGATTACGTATACCTCTAAAGGGAGCTATACAAGGAAAATAGGGAAAAATTGAAGCTGGCCGTTTTGTGAATATTTTCTCGTAGCTTGACCCTATGGGTTTATAGAATTGCAGAAAAGGTCATTTGGGTATGTCCGTGCCTGAATCGGAGCAGATACCAGGGGACGCCCGATTACGTATACCACTAAACGGAGCTATTCAAGGAAAATGGGGAAAAATTGAAGCGGGTCATTTTGTGAATATTTTTTCGTAGCTTGACCCTATGGGTTTATAGAATTGCAGAAAAGTTCATTTGGGGATGTCCGTGCCTCAATCGGAGCAGATACCAGGGGACGCCCGATTACGTATACCACTAAAGGGAGCTATTCAAGGAAAATGGGGAAAAATTGAAGCAGACCATTTTGTGGATATTTTCTCGTAGCTTGACCCTATGGGTTTATAGAATTGCAGAAAAGTTCATTTGGGGATGTCCGTGCCTGAATCGAAGCATATAGCAGGGGACGCCCGATTACGTATACCTCTAAAGGGAGCTATTCAAGGAAAATGGGGACAAATTGAAGCGGGCCATTTTGTGGATATTTTCTCATAGCTTGACCCTATGGGTTTATAGAATTGCAGAAAAGTTCATTTGGGCATGTCCGTACCTGAATCGGAGCAGATACCAGGGGACGCTCGATTACGTATACCTCTAAAGGGAGCTATACAAGGAAAATAGGGAAAAATTGAAGCTGGCCGTTTTGTGAATATTTTCTCGTAGCTTGACCCTATGGGTTTATAGAATTGCAGAAAAGTTCATTTGGGTATGTCCGTGCCTGAATCGGAGCAGATACCAGGGGACGCCCGATTACGTATACCACTAAACGGAGCTATTCAAGGAAAATGGGGAAAAATTGAAGCGGGTCATTTTGTGAATATTTTTTCGTAGCTTGACCCTATGGGTTTATAGAATTGCAGAAAAGTTCATTTGGGGATGTCCGTGCCTCAATCGGAGCAGATACCAGGGGACGCCCGATTACGTATACCACTAAAGGGAGCTATTCAAGGAAAATGGGGAAAAATTGAAGCAGACCATTTTGTGGATATTTTCTCGTAGCTTGACCCTATGGGTTTATAGAATTGTAGAAAAGTTCATTTGGGGATGTCCGTGCCTGAATCGGAGTAGATACAAGGGGACGCTCGATTACGTATACCACTATACAAGGAAAATGGGGAAAAAGTGAAGCGGGCCGTTTTTTGGATATTTTTTTGTAGCTTGACCCTATGGGTTTATAGAATTGCAGAAAAGTTCATTTGGGGATGTCCGTGCCTGAATCGAAGCAGATACCAGGGGACGCCCGATTACGTATACCTCTAAAGGGAGCTATTCAAGAAAAATGGGGAAAAATTGAAGCGGGCCATTTTGTGGATATTTTCTCATAGCTTGACCCTATGGGTTTATAGAATTGCAGAAAAGTTCATTTGGGCATGTCCGTGCCTCAATCGGAGCAGATACCAGGGGACGCTCGATTACGTATACCTCTAAAGGGAGCTATACAAGGAAAATAGGGAAAAATTGAAGCTGGCCGTTTTGTGAATATTTTCTCGTAGCTTGACCCTATGGGTTTATAGAATTGCAGAAAATTTTATTTGGGTATGTCCGTGCCTGAATCGGAGCAGATACCAGGGGACGCCCGATTACGTATACCACTAAAGCGAGCAATTCAAGGAAAATGGGGAAAAATTGAAGCGGGTCATTTTGTGAATATTTTCTCGTAGCTTGACCCTATGGGTTTATAGAATTGTAGAAAAGTTCATTGGGGGATGTCCGTGCCTGAATCGGAGCAGATACAAGGAGACGCTCAATTACGTATACCACTATACAAGGAAAATGGGGAAAAATTGAAGCGGGCCATTTTTTGGATATTTTTTCGTAGCTTGACCCTATTGGTTTATAGAATTGCAGAAAAGTTCATTTGGGGATGTCCGTGCCGGAATAGGAGCACATACAAGGGGACGCTCGATTACGTACACCACTAAACTAGGAAAATGGGGAAAAATTGAAGTGGGCCGTTTTTTGGATATTTTTTCGTAGCTTGACCCTCTAGGTTTATAGAATTGCAGAAAAGTTCATTTGGGGATGTCCGTGCCTGAATCGGAGCAGATACCAGGGGACGCCCGTTTACGTATACCACTAAAGGGAGCTATTCAAGGAAAATGGGGAAAAATTGAAGCAGACCATTTTGTGGATATTTTCTCGTAGCTTGACCCTATGGGTTTATAGAATTGTAGAAAAGTTCATTTGGGGATGTCCGTGCCTGAATCGGAGCAGATACAAGGGGACGCTCGATTACGTATACCACTATACAAGGAAAATGGGGAAAAAGTGAAGCGGGCCGTTTTTTGGATATTTTTTTGTAGCTTGACCCTATGGGTTTATAGAATTGCAGAAAAGTTCATTTGGGGATGTCCGTGCCTGAATCGAAGCAGATACCAGGGGACGCCCGATTACGTATACCTCTAAAGGGAGCTATTCAAGAAAAATGGGGAAAAATTGAAGCGGGCCATTTTGTGGATATTTTCTCATAGCTTGACCCTATGGGTTTATAGAATTGCAGAAAAGTTCATTTGGGCATGTCCGTGCCTGAATCGGAGCAGATACCAGGGGACGCTCGATTACGTATACCTCTAAAGGGAGCTATACAAGGAAAATAGGGAAAAATTGAAGCTGGCCGTTTTGTGAATATTTTCTCGTAGCTTGACCCTATGGGTTTATAGAATTGCAGAAAATTTTATTTGGGTATGTCCGTGCCTGAATCGGAGCAGATACCAGGGGACGCCCGATTACGTATACCACTAAAGGGAGCTATTCAAGGAAAATGGGGAAAAATTGAAGCGGGTCATTTTGTGAATATTTTCTCGTAGCTTGACCCTATGGGTTTATAGAATTGTAGAAAAGTTCATTGGGGGATGTCCGTGCCTGAATCGGAGCAGATACAAGGAGACGCTCAATTACGTTTACCACTATACAAGGAAAATGGGGAAAAATTGAAGCGGGCCATTTTTTGGATATTTTTTCGTAGCTTGACCCTATTGGTTTATAGAATTGCAGAAAAGTTCATTTGGGGATGTCCGTGCCGGAATAGGAGCACATACAAGGGGACGCTCGATTACGTACACCACTAAACTAGGAAAATGGGGAAAAATTGAAGCGGGCCGTTTTTTGGATATTTTTTCGTAGCTTGACCCTCTGGGTTTATAGAATTGCAGAAAAGTTCATTTGGGGATGTCCGTGCCTGAATCGGAGCAGATACCAGGGGACGCCCGTTTACGTATACCACTAAAGGGAGCTATTCAAGGAAAATGGGGAAAAATTGAAGCGGGTCATTTTGTGAATATTTTCTCGTAGCTTGACCCTATGGGTTTATAGAATTGTAGAAAAGTTCATTGGGGGATGTCCGTGCCTGAATCGGAGCAGATACAAGGGGACGCTCAATTACGTATACCACTATACAAAGAAAATGGGGAAAAATTGAAGCGGGCCATTTTGTGGATATTTTCTCGTAGATTGACCCTATGGGTTTATAGAATTGCAGAAAAGTTCATTTGGGGATGTCCGTGCCTGAATCGGAGCAGATACCAGGGGACGCTTGATTACGAATACCTCTAAATGGAGCTATACAAGGAAAATGGGGAAAAATTGAAGCGGGCCATTTTGTGAATATTTTCTCGTAGCTTGACCCTATGGGTTTATAGAATTGCAGAAAAGTTCATTTGGGGATGTCCGTGCCTGAATCGGAGCAGATACAAGGGGACGCCCGATTACGTATACCTCTAAAGGGAGCTATACAAGGAAAATAGGGAAAAATTGATGCGGGCCGTTTTGTGAATATTTTCTCGTAGCTTGACCCTATTGGTTTATAGAATTGCAGAAAAGTTCATTTGGGGATGTCCGTGCCGGAATAGGAGCACATACAAGGGGACGCTCGATTACGTACACCACTAAACTAGGAAAATGGGGAAAAATTGAAGCGGGCCGTTTTTTGGATATTTTTTCGTAGCTTGACCCTCTGGGTTTATAGAATTGCAGAAAAGTTCATTTGGGGATGTCCGTGCCTGAATCGAAGCAGATACCAGGGGACGCCCGATTACGTATACCTCTAAAGGGAGCTATTCAAGAAAAATGGGGAAAAATTGAAGCGGGCCATTTTGTGGATATTTTCTCATAGCTTGACCCTATGGGTTTATAGAATTGCAGAAAAGTTCATTTGGGCATGTCCGTGCCTGAATCGGAGCAGATACCAGGGGACGCTCGATTACGTATACCTCTAAAGGGAGCTATACAAGGAAAATAGGGAAAAATTGAAGCTGGCCGTTTTGTGAATATTTTCTCGTAGCTTGACCCTATGGGTTTATAGAATTGCAGAAAATTTTATTTGGGTATGTCCGTGCCTGAATCGGAGCAGATACCAGGGGACGCCCGATTACGTATACCACTAAAGGGAGCTATTCAAGGAAAATGGGGAAAAATTGAAGCGGGTCATTTTGTGAATATTTTCTCGTAGCTTGACCCTATGGGTTTATAGAATTGTAGAAAAGTTCATTGGGGGATGTCCGTGCCTGAATCGGAGCAGATACAAGGAGACGCTCAATTACGTTTGCCACTATACAAGGAAAATGGGGAAAAATTGAAGCGGACCATTTTTTGGATATTTTTTCGTAGCTTGACCCTATTGGTTTATAGAATTGCAGAAAAGTTCATTTGGGGATGTCCGTGCCGGAATAGGAGCACATACAAGGGGACGCTCGATTACGTACACCACTAAACTAGGAAAATGGGGAAAAATTGAAGCGGGCCGTTTTTTGGATATTTTTTCGTAGCTTGACCCTCTGGGTTTATAGAATTGCAGAAAAGTTCATTTGGGGATGTCCGTGCCTGAATCGGAGCAGATACCAGGGGACGCCCATTTACGTATACCACTAAAGGGAGCTATTCAAGGAAAATGGGGAAAAATTGAAGCGGGTCATTTTGTGAATATTTTCTCGTAGCTTGACCCTATGGGTTTATAGAATTGTAGAAAAGTTCATTGGGGGATGTCCGTGCCTGAATCGGAGCAGATACAAGGGGACGCTCAATTACGTATACCACTATACAAAGAAAATGGGGAAAAATTGAAGCGGGCCATTTTGTGGATATTTTCTCGTAGATTGACCCTATGGGTTTATAGAATTGCAGAAAAGTTCATTTGGGGATGTCCGTGCCTGAATCGGAGCAGATACCAGGGGACGCTTGATTACGTATACCTCTAAATGGAGCTATACAAGGAAAATGGGGAAAAATTGAAGCGGGCCATTTTGTGAATATTTTCTCGTAGCTTGACCCTATGGGTTTATAGAATTGCAGAAAAGTTCATTTGGGGATGTCCGTGCCTGAATCGGAGCAGATACAAGGGGACGCCCGATTACGTATACCTCTAAAGGGAGCTATACAAGGAAAATAGGGAAAAATTGATGCGGGCCGTTTTGTGAATATTTTCTCGTAGCTTGACCCTATTGGTTTATAGAATTGCAGAAAAGTTCATTTGGGGATGTCCGTGCCGGAATAGGAGCACATACAAGGGGACGCTCGATTACGTACACCACTAAACTAGGAAAATGGGGAAAAATTGAAGCGGGCCGTTTTTTGGATATTTTTTCGTAGCTTGACCCTCTGGGTTTATAGAATTGCAGAAAAGTTCATTTGGGGATGTCCGTGCCTGAATCGGAACAGATACCAGGGGACGCCCGTTTACGTATACCACTAAAGGGAGCTATTCAAGGAAAATGGGGAAAAATTGAAGCGGGTCATTTTGTGAATATTTTCTCGTAGCTTGACCCTATGGGTTTATAGAATTGTAGAAAAGTTCATTGGGGGATGTCCGTGCCTGAATCGGAGCAGATACAAGGGGACGCTCAATTACGTATACCACTATACAAAGAAAATGGGGAAAAATTGAAGCGGGCCATTTTGTGGATATTTTCTCGTAGATTGACCCTATGGGTTTATAGAATTGCAGAAAAGTTCATTTGGGGATGTCCGTGCCTGAATCGGAGCAGATACCAGGGGACGCTTGATTACGTATACCTCTAAATGGAGCTATACAAGGAAAATGGGGAAAAATTGAAGCGGGCCATTTTGTGAATTTTTTCTCGTAGCTTGACCCTATGGGTTTATAGAATTGCAGAAAAGTTCATTTGGGGATGTCCGTGCCTGAATCGGAGCAGATACCAGGGGACGCCCGATTACGTATACCTCTAAAGGGAGCTATACAAGGAAAATAGGGAAAAATTGATGCGGGCCGTTTTGTGAATATTTTCTCGTAGCTTGACCCTATTGGTTTATAGAATTGCAGAAAAGTTCATTTGGGGATGTCCGTGCCTGAATCGAAGCAGATACCAGGGGACACCCGATTACGTATACCTCTAAAGGGAGCTATTCAAGGAAAATGTGGAAAAATGGAAGCGGGCCATTTTGTGGATATTTTCTCATAACTTGACCCTATGGGTTTATAGAATTGCTAAAAAGTTCATTTGGGCATGTCCGTGCCTGAATCAGAGCAGATACCAGGGGACGCTCGATTACGTATACCTCTAAATGGAGCTATACAAGGAAAATGTGGAAAAATTGAAGCGGTCCGTTTTGTGAATATTTTCTTGTAGCTTGACCCTATGGGTTTATAGAATTGCCGAAAAGTTCATTTGGGGATGTCCGTGCCTGAATCGGAGCAGATACCAGGGGACGCCCGATTACGTATACCTCTAAAGGGAGCTATACAAGGAAAATAGGGAAAAATTGATGCGGGCCGTTTTGTGAATATTTTCTCGTAGCTTGACCCTATGGGTTTATAGAATTGCAGAAAAGTTCATTTGGGGATGTCCGTGCCTCAATCGGAGCAGATACCAGGGGACGCCCGATTACGTATACCACTAAAGGGAGCTATTCAAGGAAAATGGGGAAAAATTGAAGCGGACCATTTTGTGGATATTTTCTCGTAGCTTGACCCTATGGGTTTAAAGAATTGTAGAAAAGTTCATTTGGGGATGTCCGTGCCTGAATCGGAGCAGATGCAAGGGGACGCTCGATTACGTATACCATTATACAAGGAAAATGGGGAAAAATTGAAGTGGGCCATTTTGTGGATATTTTCTCGTAGATTGACCCTATGGGTTTATAGAATTGCAGAAAAGTTCATTTGGGGATGTCCGTGCCTGAATCGGAGCAGATACCAGGGGACGCTTGATTACGTATACCTCTAAATGGAGCTATACAAGGAAAATGGGGAAAAATTGAAGCGGGCCATTTTGTGAATATTTTCTCGTAGCTTGACCCTATGGGTTTATAGAATTGCAGAAAAGTTCATTTGGGGATGTCCGTGCCTGAATCGGAGCAGATACAAGGGGACGCCCGATTACGTATACCTCTAAAGGGAGCTATACAAGGAAAATAGGGAAAAATTGATGCGGGCCGTTTTGTGAATATTTTCTCGTAGCTTGACCCTATTGGTTTATAGAATTGCAGAAAAGTTCATTTGGGGATGTCCGTGCCGGAATAGGAGCACATACAAGGGGACGCTCGATTACGTACACCACTAAACTAGGAAAATGGGGAAAAATTGAAGCGGGCCGTTTTTTGGATATTTTTTCGTAGCTTGACCCTCTGGGTTTATAGAATTGCAGAAAAGTTCATTTGGGGATGTCCGTGCCTGAATCGGAACAGATACCAGGGGACGCCCGTTTACGTATACCACTAAAGGGAGCTATTTAAGGAAAATGGGGAAAAATTGAAGCGGTTCATTTTGTGAATATTTTCTCGTAGCTTGACCCTATGGGTTTATAGAATTGTAGAAAAGTTCATTGGGGGATGTCCGTGCCTGAATCGGAGCAGATACAAGGGGACGCTCAATTACGTATACCACTATACAAAGAAAATGGGGAAAAATTGAAGCGGGCCATTTTGTGGATATTTTCTCGTAGATTGACCCTATGGGTTTATAGAATTGCAGAAAAGTTCATTTGGGGATGTCCGTGCCTGAATCGGAGCAGATACCAGGGGACGCTTGATTACGTATACCTCTAAATGGAGCTATACAAGGAAAATGGGGAAAAATTGAAGCGGGCCATTTTGTGAATATTTTCTCGTAGCTTGACCCTATGGGTTTATAGAATTGCAGAAAAGTTCATTTGGGGATGTCCGTGCCTGAATCGGAGCAGATACCAGGGGACGCCCGATTACGTATACCTCTAAAGGGAGCTATACAAGGAAAATAGGGAAAAATTGATGCGGGCCGTTTTGTGAATATTTTCTCGTAGCTTGACCCTATTGGTTTATAGAATTGCAAAAAAGTTCATTTGGGGATGTCCGTGCCTGAATCGAAGCAGATGCCAGGGGACACCCGATTACGTATACCTCTAAAGGGAGCTATTCAAGGAAAATGTGGAAAAATGGAAGCGGGCCATTTTGTGGATATTTTCTCATAACTTGACCCTATGGGTTTATAGAATTGCTAAAAAGTTCATTTGGGCATGTCCGTGCCTGAATCAGAGCAGATACCAGGGGACGCTCGATTACGTATACCTCTAAATGGAGCTATACAAGGAAAATGTGGAAAAATTGAAGCGGTCCGTTTTGTGAATATTTTCTTGTATCTTGACCCTATGGGTTTATAGAATTGCCGAAAAGTTCATTTGGGGATGTCCGTGCCTGAATCGGAGCAGATACCAGGGGACGCCCGATTACGTATACCTCTAAAGGGAGCTATACAAGGAAAATAGGGAAAAATTGATGCGGGCCGTTTTGTGAATATTTTCTCGTAGCTTGACCCTATGGGTTTATAGAATTGCAGAAAAGTTCATTTGGGGATGTCCGTGCCTCAATCGGAGCAGATACCAGGGGACGCCCGATTACGTATACCACTAAAGGGAGCTATTCAAGGAAAATGGGGAAAAATTGAAGCGGACCATTTTGTGGATATTTTCTCGTAGCTTGACCCTATGGGTTTAAAGAATTGTAGAAAAGTTCATTTGGGGATGTCCGTGCCTGAATCGGAGCAGATGCAAGGGGACGCTCGATTACGTATACCATTATACAAGGAAAATGGGGAAAAATTGAAGTGGGCCGTTTTTTGGATATTTTTTTGTAGCTTGACCCTAAGGGTTTATAGAATTGCAGAAAAGTTCATTTGGGGATGTCCGTGCCTGAATCGAAGCAGATAGCAGGGGACGCCCGATTACGTATACCTCTAAAGGGAGCTATTCAAGGAAAATGGGGAAAAATTGAAGCGGGCCATTTTGTGTATATTTTCTCATAGCTTGACCCTATGGGTTTATAGAATTGCAGAAAAGTTCATTTAGGCATGTCCGTGCCTGAATCGGAGCAGATACCAGGGGACGCTCGATTACGTATACCTCTAAAGGGAGCTATACAAGGAAAATAGGGAAAAATTGAAGTTGGCCGTTTTGTGAATATTTTCTCGTAGCTTGACCCTATGGGTTTATAGAATTGCAGAAAAGTTCATTTGGGTATGTCCGTGCCTGAATCGGAGCAGCTACCAGGGGACGCCCGATTACGTATACCACTAAAGGGAGCTATTCAAGGAAAATGGGGAAAAATTGAAGCGGGTCATTTTGTGAATATTTTCTCGTAGCTTGACCCTATGGGTTTATAGAATTGCAGAAAAGTTCATTTGGGGATGTCCGTGCCTGAATCGAAGCAGATACCAGGGGACGCCCGATTACGTATACCTCTAAAGGGAGCTATTCAAGAAAAATGGGGAAAAATTGAAGCGGGCCATTTTGTGGATATTTTCTCATAGCTTGATCCTATGGGTTTATAGAATTGCAGAAAAGTTCATTTGGGCATGTCCGTGCCTGAATCGGAGCAGATACCAGGGGACGCTCGATTACGTATACCTCTAAAGGGAGCTATACAAGGAAAATAGGGAAAATTGAAGCTAGCCGTTTTGTGAATATTTTCTCGTAGCTTGACCCTATGGGTTTATAGAATTGCAGAAAATTTTATTTGGGTATGTCCGTGCCTGAATCGGAGCAGATACCAGGGGACGCCCGATTACGTATACCACTAAAGGGAGCTATTCAAGGAAAATGGGGAAAAATTGAAGCGGGTCATTTTGTGAATATTTTCTCGTAGCTTGACCCTATGGGTTTATAGAATTGTAGAAAAGTTCATTGGGGGATGTCCGTGCCTGAATCGGAGCAGATACAAGGAGACGCTCAATTATGTATACCACTATACAAGGAAAATGGGGAAAAATTGAAGCGGGCCATTTTTTGGATATTTTTTCGTAGCTTGACCCTATGGGTTTATAGAATTGCAGAAAAGTTCATTTGGGGATGTCCGTGCCTGAATAGGAGCACATACAAGGGGACGCTCGATTACGTACACCACTATACTAGGAAAATGGGGAAAAATTGAAGCGGGCCATTTTTTGGATATTTTCTCGTAGCTTGACCCTATGGGTTTATAGAATTGCTGAAAAGTTCATTTGGGGATGTCCGTGCCTGAATCGGAGCAGATACCAGGGGACGCCCGATTACGTATACCTCTAAAGGGAGCTATACAAGAAAAATAGGGAAAAATTGATGCGGGCCGTTTTGTGAATATTTTCTCGTAGCTTGACCCTATCGGTTTATAGAATTGCAGAAAAGTTCATTTGGGGATGTCCGTGCCTGAATCGAAGCAGATACCAGGGGACGCCCGATTACGTATACCTCTAAAGGGAGCTATTCAAGGAAAATGGGGAAAAATTGAAGCGGACCATTTTGTGGATATTTTCTCATAGCTTGACCCTATGGGTTTATAGAATTGCAGAAAAGTTCATTTGGGGATGTCCGTGCCTGAATCGAAGCAGATACCAGGGGACGCCCGATTACGTATACCTCTAAAGGGAGCTATTCAAGAAAAATGGGGAAAAATTGAAGCGGGCCATTTTGTGGATATTTTCTCATAGCTTGATCCTATGGGTTTATAGAATTGCAGAAAAGTTCATTTGGGCATGTCCGTGCCTGAATCGGAGCAGATACCAGGGGACGCTCGATTACGTATACCTCTAAAGGGAGCTATACAAGGAAAATAGGGAAAATTGAAGCTGGCCGTTTTGTGAATATTTTCTCGTAGCTTGACCCTATGGGTTTATAGAATTGCAGAAAATTTTATTTGGGTATGTCCGTGCCTGAATCGGAGCAGATACCAGGGGACGCCCGATTACGTATACCACTAAAGGGAGCTATTCAAGGAAAATGGGGAAAAATTGAAGCGGGTCATTTTGTGAATATTTTCTCGTAGCTTGACCCTATGGGTTTATAGAATTGTAGAAAAGTTCATTGGGGGATGTCCGTGCCTGAATCGGAGCAGATACAAGGAGACGCTCAATTATGTATACCACTATACAAGGAAAATGGGGAAAAATTGAAGCGGGCCATTTTTTGGATATTTTTTCGTAGCTTGACCCTATGGGTTTATAGAATTGCAGAAAAGTTCATTTGGGGATGTCCGTGCCTGAATAGGAGCACATACAAGGGGACGCTCGATTACGTACACCACTATACTAGGAAAATGGGGAAAAATTGAAGCGGGCCATTTTTTGGATATTTTCTCGTAGCTTGACCCTATGGGTTTATAGAATTGCAGAAAAGTTCATTTGGGGATGTCCGTGCCTGAATCGGAGCAGATACCAGGGGACGCCCGATTACGTATACCTCTAAAGGGAGCTATACAAGAAAAATAGGGAAAAATTGATGCGGGCCGTTTTGTGAATATTTTCTCGTAGCTTGACCCTATCGGTTTATAGAATTGCAGAAAAGTTCATTTGGGGATGTCCGTGCCTGAATCGAAGCAGATACCAGGGGACGCCCGATTACGTATACCTCTAAAGGGAGCTATTCAAGGAAAATGGGGAAAAATTGAAGCGGACCATTTTGTGGATATTTTCTCATAGCTTGACCCTATGGGTTTATAGAATTGTAGAAAAGTTCATTTGGGCATGTTCGTGCCTGAATCGGAGCAGATACCAGGGGACGCTCGATTACGTATACCTCTAAAGGGAGCTATTCAAGGAAAATGGGGAAAAATTGAAGCGGGTTATTTTGTGAATATTTTCTCGTAGCTTGACCCTATGGGTTTATAGAATTGTAGAAAAGTTCATTGGGGGATGTCCGTGCCTGAATCGGAGCAGATACAAGGAGACGCTCAATTACGTATACCACTATACAAGGAATTTGGGGAAAAATTGAAGCGGGCCATTTTTTGGATATTTTTTCGTAGCTTGACCCTATGGGTTTATAGAATTGCAGAAAAGTTCATTTGGGGATGTCCGTGCCTGAATAGGAGCACATACAAGGGGACGCTCGATTACGTACACCAGTATACTAGGAAAATGGGGAAAAATTGAAGCGGGCCATTTTTTGGATATTTTCTCGTAGCTTGACCCTATGGGTTTATAGAATTGCAGAAAAGTTCATTTGGGGATGTCCGTGCCTGAATCGGAGCAGATACCAGGGGACGCCCGATTACGTATACCTCTAAAGGGAGCTATACAAGGAAAATAGGGAAAAATTGATGCGGGCCGTTTTGTGAATATTTTCTCGTAGCTTGACACTATTGGTTTATAGAATTGCAGAAAAGTTCATTTGGGGATGTCCATGCCTGAATCGAAGCAGATACCAGGGGACGCCCGATTACGTATACCTCTAAAGGGAGCTATTCAAGGAAAATGGGGAAAAATTGAAGCGGGCCATTTTGTGGATATTTTCTCATAGCTTGACCCTATGGGTTTATAGAATTGTAGAAAAGTTCATTTGGGCATGTTCGTGCCTGAATCGGAGCAGATACCAGGGGACGCTCGATTACGTATACCTCTAAAGGGAGCTATTCAAGGAAAATGGGGAAAAATTGAAGCGGGTTATTTTGTGAATATTTTCTCGTAGCTTGACCCTATGGGTTTATAGAATTGTAGAAAAGTTCATTGGGGGATGTCCGTGCCTGAATCGGAGCAGATACAAGGAGACGCTCAATTACGTATACCACTATACAAGGAATTTGGGGAAAAATTGAAGCGGGCCATTTTTTGGATATTTTCTCGTAGCTCGATCCTATTGGTTTATAGAATTGCAGAAAAGTTCATTTGGGGATGTCCGTGCCTGAATCGGAGCAGATACCAGGGGACGCCCGATTACGTATACCACTAAAGGGAGCTATTCAAGGAAAATGGGGAAAAATTGAAGCGGGTTATTTTGTGAATATTTTCTCGTAGCTTGACCCTATGGGTTTATAGAATTGTAGAAAAGTTCATTGGGGGATGTCCGTGCCTGAATCGGAGCAGATACAAGGAGACGCTCAATTACGTATACCACTATACAAGGAAATTGGGGAAAAATTGAAGCGGGCCATTTTTTGGATATTTTCTCGTAGCTTGACCCTATAGGTTTGTAGAATTGCAGAAAAGTTCATTTGGGGATGTCCGTGCCTGAATCGGAGCAGATACCAGGGGACGCCCGATTACGTATACATCTAAAGGGAGCTATACAAGGAAAATAGGGAAAAATTGAAGCGGGCCATTTTGTGGATATTTTCTCGTAGCTTGACCCTATGGGTTTATAGAATTGCAGAAAAGTTCATTTGGGGATGTCCGTGCCTGAATCGGAGCAGATACCAGGGGATGCCCGATTACGTATACCTCTAAAGGGAGCTATACAAGGAAAATAGGGAAAAATTGAAGCGGGTCATTTTGCGAATATTTTTTCGTATCTTGACCCTATGGGTTTATAGAATTGCAGAAAAGTTCATTTGGGGATGTCCGTGCCTGAATCAGAGCAGATTCCAGGGGACGCCCGGTTACGTATACCACTAAAGGGAGCTATTCAAGGAAAATGGGGAAAAATTGAAGCGGGTCATTTTGTGAATATTTTCTCGTAGCTTGACCCTATGGGTTTATAGAATTGCTGAAAAGTTCATTGGGGGATGTCCGTTCCTGAATCAGAGCAGATACAAGGGGACGCTCAATTACGTATACCACTATACAAGGAAAATGGGGAAAAATTGAAGCGGGCCGTTTTTTGGATATTTTTTCGTAGCTTGACCCTATGGGTTTATAGAATTGCAGAAAAGTTCATTTGGGGATGTCCATACCTGAATCGGAGCAGATACAAGGGGAAGCTCGATTACGTATACCACTATACTAGGAAAATGGGGAAAAATTGAAGCGGGCCGTTTTTTGGATATTTTTTCGTAGCTTGACCCTATGGGTTTATAAAATTGCAGAAAAGTTCATTTGGGGATGTCCGTGCCTGAATCGGAGCAGATACCAGGGGACGCCCGATTACGTATACCACTAAAGGGAGCTATTCAAAGAAAAATGGGGAAAAATTGAAGCGGGCCATTTTGTGGATATTTTCTCGTAGCTTGACCCTATGGGTTTATAGAATTGCAGAAAAGTTCATTTGGGGATGTCCGTGCCTGAATCGGAGCAGATACCATGGGACGCTCGATTACGTATACCTCTAAATGGAGCTATACAAGGAAAATGGGGAAAAATTGAAGCGGCCCGTTTTGTGAATATTTTCTAGTAGCTTGACCCTATGGGTTTATAGAATTGCAGAAAAGTTCATTTGGGGATGTCCGTGCCTGAATCGGAGCAGATACCAGGGGACGCCCGATTACGTATACCTCTAAAGGGAGCTATACAAGGAAAATAGGGAAAAATTGATGCGGGCCGTTTTGTGAATATTTTCTCGTAGCTTGACCCTATGGGTTTATAGAATTGCAAAAAAGTTCATTTGGGGATGTCCGTGCCTCAATCGGAGCAGATACCAGGGGACGCCCGATTACGTATACCTCTAAAGGGAGCTATTCAAGGAAAATGGGGAAAAATGGAAGCGGACCATTTTGTGGATATTTTCTCATAGCTTGACCCTATGGGTTTATAGAATTGTAGAAAAGTTCATTTGGGCATGTTCGTGCCTGAATCGGAGCAGATACCAGGGGACGCTCGATTACGTATACCTCTAAAGGGAGCTATTCAAGGAAAATGGGGAAAAATTGAAGCGGGTTATTTTGTGAATATTTTCTCGTAGCTTGACCCTATGGGTTTATAGAATTGTAGAAAAGTTCATTGGGGGATGTCCGTGCCTGAATCGGAGCAGATACAAGGAGACGCTCAATTACGTATACCACTATACAGGGAATTTGGGGAAAAATTGAAGCGGGCCATTTTTTGGATATTTTTTCGTAGCTTGACCCTATGGGTTTATAGAATTGCAGAAAAGTTCATTTGGGGATGTCCGTGCCTGAATAGGAGCACATACAAGGGGACGCTCGATTACGTACACCAGTATACTAGGAAAATGGGGAAAAATTGAAGCGGGCCATTTTTTGGATATTTTCTCGTAGCTTGACCCTATGGGTTTATAGAATTGCAGAAAAGTTCATTTGGGGATGTCCGTGCCTGAATCGGAGCAGATACCAGGGGACGCCCGATTACGTATACCTCTAAAGGGAGCTATACAAGGAAAATAGGGAAAAATTGATGCGGGCCGTTTTGTGAATATTTTCTCGTAGCTTGACACTATTGGTTTATAGAATTGCAGAAAAGTTCATTTGGGGATGTCCATGCCTGAATCGAAGCAGATACCAGGGGACGCCCGATTACGTATACCTCTAAAGGGAGCTATTCAAGGAAAATGGGGAAAAATTGAAGCGGGCCATTTTGTGGATATTTTCTCATAGCTTGACCCTATGGGTTTATAGAATTGTAGAAAAGTTCATTTGGGCATGTTCGTGCCTGAATCGGAGCAGATACCAGGGGACGCTCGATTACGTATACCTCTAAAGGGAGCTATTCAAGGAAAATGGGGAAAAATTGAAGCGGGTTATTTTGTGAATATTTTCTCGTAGCTTGACCCTATGGGTTTATAGAATTGTAGAAAAGTTCATTGGGGGATGTCCGTGCCTGAATCGGAGCAGATACAAGGAGACGCTCAATTACGTATACCACTATACAAGGAATTTGGGGAAAAATTGAAGCGGGCCATTTTTTGGATATTTTCTCGTAGCTCGATCCTATTGGTTTATAGAATTGCAGAAAAGTTCATTTGGGGATGTCCGTGCCTGAATCGGAGCAGATACCAGGGGACGCCCGATTACGTATACCACTAAAGGGAGCTATTCAAGGAAAATGGGGAAAAATTGAAGCGGGTTATTTTGTGAATATTTTCTCGTAGCTTGACCCTATGGGTTTATAGAATTGTAGAAAAGTTCATTGGGGGATGTCCGTGCCTGAATCGGAGCAGATACAAGGAGACGCTCAATTACGTATACCACTATACAAGGAAATTGGGGAAAAATTGAAGCGGACCATTTTTTGGATATTTTCTCGTAGCTTGACCCTATGGGTTTGTAGAATTGCAGAAAAGTTCATTTGGGGATGTTCGTGCCTGAATCGGAGCAGATACCAGGGGACGCCCGATTACGTATACATCTAAAGGGAGCTATACAAGGAAAATAGGGAAAAATTGAAGCGGGCCATTTTGTGGATATTTTCTCGTAGCTTGACCCTATGGGTTTATAGAATTGCAGAAAAGTTCATTTGGGGATGTCCGTGCCTGAATCGGAGCAGATACCAGGGGATGCCCGATTACGTATACCTCTAAAGGGAGCTATACAAGGAAAATAGGGAAAAATTGAAGCGGGTCATTTTGCGAATATTTTTTCGTATCTTGACCCTATGGGTTTATAGAATTGCAGAAAAGTTCATTTGGGGATGTCCGTGCCTGAATCAGAGCAGATTCCAGGGGACGCCCGGTTACGTATACCACTAAAGGGAGCTATTCAAGGAAAATGGGGAAAAATTGAAGCGGGTCATTTTGTGAATATTTTCTCGTAGCTTGACCCTATGGGTTTATAGAATTGCTGAAAAGTTCATTGGGGGATGTCCGTTCCTGAATCGGAGCAGATACAAGGGGACGCTCAATTACGTATACCACTATACAAGGAAAATGGGGAAAAATTGAAGCGGGCCGTTTTTTGGATATTTTTTCGTAGCTTGACCCTATGGGTTTATAGAATTGCAGAAAAGTTCATTTGGGGATGTCCATACCTGAATCGGAGCAGATACAAGGGGAAGCTCGATTACGTATACCACTATACTAGGAAAATGGGGAAAAATTGAAGCGGGCCGTTTTTTGGATATTTTTTCGTAGCTTGACCCTATGGGTTTATAAAATTGCAGAAAAGTTCATTTGGGGATGTCCGTGCCTGAATCGGAGCAGATACCAGGGGACGCCCGATTACGTATACCACTAAAGGGAGCTATTCAAAGAAAAATGGGGAAAAATTGAAGCGGGCCATTTTGTGGATATTTTCTCGTAGCTTGACCCTATGGGTTTATAGAATTGCAGAAAAGTTCATTTGGGGATGTCCGTGCCTGAATCGGAGCAGATACCATGGGACGCTCGATTACGTATACCTCTAAATGGAGCTATACAAGGAAAATGGGGAAAAATTGAAGCGGCCCGTTTTGTGAATATTTTCTAGTAGCTTGACCCTATGGGTTTATAGAATTGCAGAAAAGTTCATTTGGGGATGTCCGTGCCTGAATCGGAGCAGATACCAGGGGACGCCCGATTACGTATACCTCTAAAGGGAGCTATACAAGGAAAATAGGGAAAAATTGATGCGGGCCGTTTTGTGAATATTTTCTCGTAGCTTGACCCTATGGGTTTATAGAATTGCAAAAAAGTTCATTTGGGGATGTCCGTGCCTCAATCGGAGCAGATACCAGGGGACGCCCGATTACGTATACCACTAATGGGAGCTATTCAAGGAAAATGGGGAAAAATTGAAGCAGGCCATTTTGTGGAGATTTTCTCGTAGCTTGACCCTATGGGTTTATAGAATTGTAGAAAAGTTCATTTGGGGATGTCCGTACCTGAATCGGAGCAGATACAAGGGGACGCTCGATTACGTATACCATTATACAAGGAAAATGGGGAAAAATTGAAGTGGGCCGTTTTTTGGATATTTTTTTGTAGCTTGACCCTATGGGTTTATAGAATTGCAGAAAAGTTCATTTGGGGATGTCCGTGCCTGAATCGAAGCAGATAGCAGGGGACGCCCGATTACGTATACCTCTAAAGGGAGCTATTCAAGGAAAATGGGGAAAAATTGAAGCGGGCCATTTTGTGGATATTTTCTCATAGCTTGACCCTATGGGTTTATAGAATTGCAGAAAAGTTCATTTGGGCATGTCCGTGCCTGAATCGGAGCAGATACCAGGGGACGCTCGATTACGTATACCTCTAAAGGGAGCTATACAAGGAAAATAGGGAAAAATTGAAGCTGGCCGTTTTGTGAATATTTTCTCGTAGCTTGACCCTATGGGTTTATAGAATTGCAGAAAAATTTATTTGGGTATGTCCGTGCCTGAATCGGAGCAGATACCAGGGGACGCCCGATTACGTATACCACTAAAGGGAGCTATTCAAGGAAAATGGGGAAAAATTGAAGCGGGTCATTTTGTGAATATTTTCTCGTAGCTTGACCCTATGGGTTTATAGAATTGTAGAAAAGTTCATTGGGGGATGTCCGTGCCTGAATCGGAGCAGATACAAGGAGACGCTCAATTACGTATACCACTATACAAGGAAAATGGGGAAAAATTGAAGCGGGCCATTTTTTGGATATTTTTTCGTAGCTTGACCCTATTGGTTTATAGAATTGCAGAAAAGTTCATTTGGGGATGTCCGTGCCGGAATAGGAGCACATACAAGGGGACGCTCGATTACGTACACCACTAAACTAGGAAAATGGGGAAAAATTGAAGCGGGCCGTTTTTTGGATATTTTTTCGTAGCTTGACCCTCTGGGTTTATAGAATTGCAGAAAAGTTCATTTGGGGATGTCCGTGCCTGAATCGGAGCAGATACCAGGGGACGCCCGTTTACGTATACCACTAAAGGGAGCTATTCAAGGAAAATGGGGAAAAATTGAAGCGGGTCATTTTGTGAATATTTTCTCGTAGCTTGACCCTATGGGTTTATAGAATTGTAGAAAAGTTTATTGGGGGATGTCCGTGCCTGAATCGGAGCAGATACAAGGGGACGCTCAATTACGTATACCACTATACAAAGAAAATGGGGAAAAATTGAAGCGGGCCATTTTGTGGATATTTTCTCGTAGATTGACCCTATGGGTTTATAGAATTGCAGAAAAGTTCATTTGGGGATGTCCGTGCCTGAATCGGAGCAGATACCAGGGGACGCTCGATTACGTATACCTCTAAATGGAGCTATACAAGGAAAATGGGGAAAAATTGAAGCGGGCCATTTTGTGAATATTTTCTCGTAGCTTGACCCTATGGGTTTATAGAATTGCAGAAAAGTTCATTTGGGGATGTCCGTGCCTGAATCGGAGCAGATACAAGGAGACGCTCAATTACGTATACCACTATACAAGGAAAATGGGGAAAAATTGAAGCGGGCCATTTTTTGGATATTTTTTCGTAGCTTGACCCTATTGGTTTATAGAATTGCAGAAAAGTTCATTTGGGGATGTCCGTGCCGGAATAGGAGCACATACAAGGGGACGCTCGATTACGTACACCACTAAACTAGGAAAATGGGGAAAAATTGAAGCGGGCCGTTTTTTGGATATTTTTTCGTAGCTTGACCCTCTGGGTTTATAGAATTGCAGAAAAGTTCATTTGGGGATGTCCGTGCCTGAATCGGAGCAGATACCAGGGGACGCCCGTTTACGTATACCACTAAAGGGAGCTATTCAAGGAAAATGGGGAAAAATTGAAGCGGGTCATTTTGTGAATATTTTCTCGTAGCTTGACCCTATGGGTTTATAGAATTGTAGAAAAGTTCATTGGGGGATGTCCGTGCCTGAATCGGAGCAGATACAAGGGGACGCTCAATTACGTATACCACTATACAAAGAAAATGGGGAAAAATTGAAGCGGGCCATTTTGTGGATATTTTCTCGTAGATTGACCCTATGGGTTTATAGAATTGCAGAAAAGTTCATTTGGGGATGTCCGTGCCTGAATCGGAGCAGATACCAGGGGACGCTCGATTACGTATACCTCTAAATGGAGCTATACAAGGAAAATGGGGAAAAATTGAAGCGGGCCATTTTGTGAATATTTTCTCGTAGCTTGACCCTATGGGTTTATAGAATTGTAGAAAAGTTCATTTGGGGATGTCCGTGCCTGAATCGGAGCAGATACCAGGGGACGCCCGATTACGTATACCTCTAAAGGGAGCTATACAAGGAAAATAGGGAAAAATTGATGCGGGCCGTTTTGTGAATATTTTCTCGTAGCTTGACCCTATTGGTTTATAGAATTGCAGAAAAGTTCATTTGGGGATGTCCGTGCCTGAATCGAAGCAGATACCAGGGGACACCCGATTACGTATACCTCTAAAGGGAGCTATTCAAGGAAAATGGGGAAAAATGGAAGCGGGCCATTTTGTGGATATTTTCTCATAGCTTGACCCTATGGGTTTATAGAATTGCTAAAAAGTTCATTTGGGCATGTCCGTGCCTGAATCAGAGCAGATACCAGGGGACGCTCGATTACGTATACCTCTAAATGGAGCTATACAAGGAAAATGTGGAAAAATTGACGCGGTCCGTTTTGTGAATATTTTCTAGTAGCTTGACCCTATGGGTTTATAGAATTGCAGAAAAGTTCATTTGGGGATGTCCGTGCCTGAATCGGAGCAGATACCAGGGGACGCCCGATTACGTATACCTCCAAAGGGAGCTATACAAGGAAAATAGGGAAAAATTGATGCGGGCCGTTTTGTGAATATTTTCTCGTAGCTTGACCCTATGGGTTTATAGAATTGCAGAAAAGTTCATTTGGGGATGTCCGTGCCTCAATCGGAGCAGATACCAGGGGACGCCCGATTACGTATACCACTAAAGGGAGCTATTCAAGGAAAATGGGGAAAAATTGAAGCGGACCATTTTGTGGATATTTTCTCGTAGCTTGACCCTATGGGTTTAAAGAATTGTAGAAAAGTTCATTTGGGGATGTCCGTGCCTGAATCGGAGCAGATGCAAGGGGATGCTCGATTACGTATACCATTATACAAGGAAAATGGGGAAAAATTGAAGTGGGCCGTTTTTTGGATATTTTTTTGTAGCTTGACCCTAAGGGTTAATAGAATTGCAGAAAAGTTCTTTTGGGGATGTCCGTGCCTGAATCGAAGCAGATAGCAGGGGACGCCCGATTACGTATACCTCTAAAAGGAGCTATTCAAGGAAAATGGGGAAAAATTGAAGCGGGCCATTTTGTGTATATTTTCTCATAGCTTGACCCTATGGGTTTATAGAATTGCAGAAAAGTTCATTTGGGCATGTCCGTGCCTGAATCGGAGCAGATACCAGGGGACGCTCGATTACGTATACCTCTAAAGGGAGCTATACAAGGAAAATAGGGAAAAATTGAAGCTGGCCGTTTTGTGAATATTTTCTCGTAGCTTGACCCTATGGGTTTATAGAATTGCAGAAAAGTTCATTTGGGTATGTCCGTGCCTGAATCGGAGCAGATACCAGGGGACGCCCGATTACGTATACCACTAAAGGGAGCTATTCAAGGAAAATGGGGAAAAATTGAAGCGGGTCATTTTGTGAATATTTTCTCGTAGCTTGACCCTATGGGTTTATAGAATTGCAGAAAAGTTCATTTGGGGATGTCCGTGCCTGAATCGAAGCAGATACCAGGGGACGCCCGATTACGTATACCTCTAAAGGGAGCTATTCAAGAAAAATGGGGAAAAATTGAAGCGGGCCATTTTGTGGATATTTTCTCATAGCTTGACCCTATGGGTTTATAGAATTGCAGAAAAGTTCATTTGGGCATGTCCGTGCCTGAATCGGAGCAGATACCAGGGGACGCTCGATTACGTATACCTCTAAAGGGAGCTATACAAGGAAAATAGGGAAAAATTGAAGCTGGCCGTTTTGTGAATATTTTCTCGTAGCTTGACCCTATGGGTTTATAGAATTGCAGAAAATTTTATTTGGGTATGTCCGTGCCTGAATCGGAGCAGATACCAGGGGACGCCCGATTACGTATACCACTAAAGGGAGCTATTCAAGGAAAATGGGGAAAAATTGAAGCGGGTCATTTTGTGAATATTTTCTCGTAGCTTGACCCTATGGGTTTATAGAATTGTAGAAAAGTTCATTGGGGGATGTCCGTGCCTGAATCGGAGCAGATACAAGGAGACGCTCAATTACGTATACCACTATACAAGGAAAATGGGGAAAAATTGAAGCGGGCCATTTTTTGGATATTTTTTCGTAGCTTGACCCTATGGGTTTATAGAATTGCAGAAAAGTTCATTGGGGGATGTCCGTGCCTGAATAGGAGCACATACAAGGGGACGCTCGATTACGTACACCACTATACTAGGAAAATGGGGAAAAATTGAAGCGGGCCGTTTTTTGGATATTTTTTCGTAGCTTGACCCTCTGGGTTTATAGAATTGCAGAAAAGTTCATTTGGGGATGTCCGTGCCTGAATCGGAGCAGATACCAGGGGACGCCCGTTTACGTATACCACTAAAGGGAGCTATTCAAGGAAAATGGGGAAAAATTGAAGCGGGTCATTTTGTGAATATTTTCTCGTAGCTTGACCCTATGGGTTTATAGAATTGTAGAAAAGTTCATTGGGGGATGTCCGTGCCTGAATCGGAGCAGATACAAGGGGACGCTCAATTACGTATACCACTATACAAAGAAAATGGGGAAAAATTGAAGCGGGACATTTTGTGGATATTTTCTCGTAGCTTGACCCTATGGGTTTATAGAATTGCAGAAAAGTTCATTTGGGGATGTCCGTGCCTGAATCGGAGCAGATACCAGGGGACGCTCGATTACGTATACCTCTAAATGGAGCTATACAAGGAAAATGGGGAAAAATTGAAGCGGGCCATTTTGTGAATATTTTCTCGTAGCTTGACCCTATGGGTTTATAGAATTGCAGAAAAGTTCATTTGGGGATGTCCGTGCCTGAATCGGAGCAGATACCAGGGGACGCCCGATTACGTATACCTCTAAAGGGAGCTATACAAGGAAAATAGGGAAAAATTGATGCGGGCCGTTTTATGAATATTTTCTCGTAGCTTGACCCTATTGGTTTATAGAATTGCAGAAAAGTTCATTTGGGGATGTCCGTGCCTCAATCGGAGCAGATACCATGGGACGCCCGATTACGTATACCACTAAAGGGAGCTATTCAAGGAAAATGGGGAAAAATTGAAGCGGGCCATTTTGTGGATATTTTCTCATAGCTTGACCCTATGGGTTTATAGAATTGCAGAAAAGTTCATTTGGGCATGTCCGTGCCTGAATCGGAGCAGATACCAGGGGACGCTCGATTACGTATACCTCTAAAGGGAGCTATACAAGGAAAATAGGGAAAAATTGAAGCTGGCCGTTTTGTGAATATTTTCTCGTAGCTTGACCCTATGGGTTTATAGAATTGCAGAAAATTTTATTTGGGTATGTCCGTGCCTGAATCGGAGCAGATACCAGGGGACGCCCGATTACGTATACCACTAAAGGGAGCTATTCAAGGAAAATGGGGAAAAATTGAAGCGGGTCATTTTGTGAATATTTTCTCGTAGCTTGACCCTATGGGTTTATAGAATTGTAGAAAAGTTCATTGGGGGATGTCCGTGCCTGAATCGGAGCAGATACAAGGAGACGCTCAATTACGTATACCACTATACAAGGAAAATGGGGAAAAATTGAAGCGGGCCATTTTTTTGATATTTTTTCGTAGCTTGACCCTATGGGTTTATAGAATTGCAGAAAAGTTCATTGGGGGATGTCCGTGCCTGAATAGGAGCACATACAAGGGGACGCTCGATTACGTACACCACTATACTAGGAAAATGGGGAAAAATTGAAGCGGGCCGTTTTTTGGATATTTTTTCGTAGCTTGACCCTCTGGGTTTATAGAATTGCAGAAAAGTTCATTTGGGGATGTCCGTGCCTGAATCGGAGCAGATACCAGGGGACGCCCGTTTACGTATACCACTAAAGGGAGCTATTCAAGGAAAATGGGGAAAAATTGAAGCGGGTCATTTTGTGAATATTTTCTCGTAGCTTGACCCTATGGGTTTATAGAATTGTAGAAAAGTTCATTGGGGGATGTCCGTGCCTGAATCGGAGCAGATACAAGGGGACGCTCAATTACGTATACCACTATACAAAGAAAATGGGGAAAAATTGAAGCGGGACATTTTGTGGATATTTTCTCGTAGCTTGACCCTATGGGTTTATAGAATTGCAGAAAAGTTCATTTGGGGATGTCCGTGCCTGAATCGGAGCAGATACCAGGGGACGCTCGATTACGTATACCTCTAAATGGAGCTATACAAGGAAAATGGGGAAAAATTGAAGCGGGCCATTTTGTGAATATTTTCTCGTAGCTTGACCCTATGGGTTTATAGAATTGCAGAAAAGTTCATTTGGGGATGTCCGTGCCTGAATCGGAGCAGATACCAGGGGACGCCCGATTACGTATACCTCTAAAGGGAGCTATACAAGGAAAATAGGGAAAAATTGATGCGGGCCGTTTTATGAATATTTTCTCGTAGCTTGACCCTATTGGTTTATAGAATTGCAGAAAAGTTCATTTGGGGATGTCCGTGCCTCAATCGGAGCAGATACCATGGGACGCCCGATTACGTATACCACTAAAGGGAGCTATTCAAGGAAAATGGGGAAAAATTGAAGCGGGCCATTTTGTGGATATTTTCTCATAGCTTGACCCTATGGGTTTATAGAATTGCAGAAAAGTTCATTTGGGCATGTCCGTGCCTGAATCGGAGCAGATACCAGGGGACGCTCGATTACGTATACCTCTAAAGGGAGCTATACAAGGAAAATAGGGAAAAATTGAAGCTGGCCGTTTTGTGAATATTTTCTCGTAGCTTGACCCTATGGGTTTATAGAATTGCAGAAAATTTTATTTGGGTATGTCCGTGCCTGAATCGGAGCAGATACCAGGGGACGCCCGATTACGTATACCACTAAAGGGAGCTATTCAAGGAAAATGGGGAAAAATTGAAGCGGGTCATTTTGTGAATATTTTCTCGTAGCTTGACCCTATGGGTTTATAGAATTGTAGAAAAGTTCATTGGGGGATGTCCGTGCCTGAATCGGAGCAGATACAAGGAGACGCTCAATTACGTATACCACTATACAAGGAAAATGGGGAAAAATTGAAGCGGGCCATTTTTTGGATATTTTTTCGTAGCTTGACCCTATGGGTTTATAGAATTGCAGAAAAGTTCATTGGGGGATGTCCGTGCCTGAATAGGAGCACATACAAGGGGACGCTCGATTACGTACACCACTATACTAGGAAAATGGGGAAAAATTGAAGCGGGCCGTTTTTTGGATATTTTTTCGTAGCTTGACCCTCTGGGTTTATAGAATTGCAGAAAAGTTCATTTGGGGATGTCCGTGCCTGAATCGGAGCAGATACCAGGGGACGCCCGTTTACGTATACCACTAAAGGGAGCTATTCAAGGAAAATGGGGAAAAATTGAAGCGGGTCATTTTGTGAATATTTTCTCGTAGCTTGACCCTATGGGTTTATAGAATTGTAGAAAAGTTCATTGGGGGATGTCCGTGCCTGAATCGGAGCAGATACAAGGGGACGCTCAATTACGTATACCACTATACAAAGAAAATGGGGAAAAATTGAAGCGGGACATTTTGTGGATATTTTCTCGTAGCTTGACCCTATGGGTTTATAGAATTGCAGAAAAGTTCATTTGGGGATGTCCGTGCCTGAATCGGAGCAGATACCAGGGGTCGCTCGATTACGTATACCTCTAAATGGAGCTATACAAGGAAAATGGGGAAAAATTGAAGCGGGCCATTTTGTGAATATTTTCTCGTAGCTTGACCCTATGGGTTTATAGAATTGCAGAAAAGTTCATTTGGGGATGTCCGTGCCTGAATCGGAGCAGATACCAGGGGACGCCCGATTACGTATACCTCTAAAGGGAGCTATACAAGGAAAATAGGGAAAAATTGATGCGGGCCGTTTTGTGAATATTTTCTCGTAGCTTGACCCTATTGGTTTATAGAATTGCAGAAAAGTTCATTTGGGGATGTCCGTGCCTCAATCGGAGCAGATACCATGGGACGCCCGATTACGTATACCACTAAAGGGAGCTATTCAAGGAAAATGGGGAAAAATTGAAGCGGGCCATTTTGTGGATATTTTCTCGTAGCTTGACCCTATGGGTTTATAGAATTGCAGAAAAGTTCATTTGGGGATGTCCGTGCCTGAATCGGAGCAGATACAAAGGGACGCTCGATTACGTATACCACTATACAAGAAAAATGGGGAAAAATTGACGCGGGCCGTTTTTTGGATATTTTTTCGTAGCTTGACCCTATGGGTTTATAGAATTGCAGAAAAGTTCATTTGGGGATGTCCGTGCCTGAATCGAAGCAGATACCAGGGGACACCCGATTACGTATACCTCTAAAGGGAGCTATTCAAGGAAAATGGGGAAAATGGAAGCGGACCATTTTGTGGATATTTTCTCATAGCTTGACTCTATGGGTTTATAGAATTGCAGAAAAGTTCATTTGGGCATGTCCGTGCCTGAATCGGAGCAGATACTAGGGGACGCTCGATTACGTATACCTCTAAATGGAGCTATACATGGAAAATGGGAAAAAATTGAAGCGGGCCGTTTTGTGAATATTTTCTCGTAGCTTGACCTTATGGGTTTATAGAATTGCAGAAAAGTTCATTTGGGGATGTCCGTGCCTGAATCGGAGCAGATACCAGGGGACGCCCGATTACGTATACCACTAAAGGGAGCTATTCAAGGAAAATGGGGAAAAATTGAAGCGAGTCATTTTATGAATATTTTCTCGTAGCTTGACCCTATGGGTTTATAGAATTGTAGAAAAGTTCATTGGGGGATGTCCGTGCCTGAATCGGAGCAGATACAAGGGGACGCTCAATTACGTATACCACTATACAAGGAAAATGGGGAAAAATTGAAGCGGGCCGTTTTTTGGATATTTTTTCGTAGCTTGACCCTATGGGTTTATAGAATTACAGAAAAGTTCATTTGGGGATGTCCGTGCCTGAATAGGAGCAAATACAAGGGGACACTCGATTACGTACACCACTATACTAGGAAAATGGGGAAAAATTGAAGTGGACCGTTTTTCGGATTTTTTTCGTAGCTTGACCCTATGGGTTTATAGAATTGCAGAAAAGTTCATTTGGGGATGTCCGTGCCTGAATCGAAGCAGATAGCAGGGGACGCCCGATTACGTATACCTCTAAAGGGAGCTATTCAAGGAAAATGGGGAAAATTGAAGCGGGCCATTTTGTGGATATTTTCTCATAGCTTGACCCTATGGGTTTATAGAATTGCAGAAAAGTTCATTTGGGCATGTCCGTGCCTGAATCGGAGCAGATACCAGGGGACGCTCGATTACGTATACCTCTAAAGGGAGCTATACAAGGAAAATAGGGAAAAATTGAAGCTGGCCGTTTTGTGAATATTTTCTCATAGCTTGACCCTATGGGTTTATAGAATTGCAGAAAAGTTCATTTGGGTATGTCCGTGCCTGAATCGGAGCAGATACCAGGGGCCGCCCGATTACGTATACCACTAAAGGGAGCTATTCAAGGAAAATGGGGAAAAATTGAAGCGGGTCATTTTGTGAATATTTTCACGTAGCTTGACCCTATGGGTTTATAGAATTGCAGAAAAGTTCATTTGGGGATGTCCGTGCCTCAATCGGAGCAGATACCAGGGGACGCCCGATTACGTATACCACTAAAGGGAGCTATTCAAGGAAAATGGGGAAAAATTGAAGCGGGCCATTTTATGGATATTTTCTCGTAGCTTGACCCTATGGGTTTATAGAATTGTAGAAAAGTTCATTTGGGGATGTCCGTGCCTGAATCGGAGCAGATACAAGGGAACGCTCGATTACGTATACCACTATACAAGGAAAATGGGGAAAAAGTGAAGCGGGCCGTTTTTTGGATATTGTTTTGTAGCTTGACCCTATGGGTTTATAGAATTGCAGAAAAGTTCATTTGGGGATGTCCGTGCTTGAATCGAAGCAGATACCAGGGGACGCCCGATTACGTATACCTCTAAAGGGAGCTATTCAAGAAAAATGGGGAAAAATTGAAGCGGGCCATTTTGTGGATATTTTCTCATAGCTTGACCCTATGGGTTTATAAAATTGCAGAAAAGTTCATTTGGGCATGTCCGTGCCTGAATCGGAGCAGATACCAGGGGACGCTCGATTACGTATACCTCTAAAGGGAGCTATACAAGGAAAATAGGGAAAAATTGAAGCTGGCCGTTTTGTGAATATTTTCTCGTAGCTTGACCCTATGGGTTTATAGAATTGCAGAAAATTTTATTTGGGTATGTCCGTGCCTGAATCGGAGCAGATACCAGGGGACGCCCGATTACGTATACCACTAAAGGGAGCTATTCAAGGAAAATGGGGAAAAATTGAAGCGGGTCATTTTGTGAATATTTTCTCGTAGCTTGACCCTATGGGTTTATAGAATTGTAGAAAAGTTCATTGGGGGATGTCCGTGCCTGAATCGGAGCAGATACAAGGAGACGCTCAATTACGTATACCACTATACAAGGAAAATGGGGAAAAATTGAAGCGGGCCATTTTTTGGATATTTTTTCGTAGCTTGACCCTATGGGTTTATAGAATTGCAGAAAAGTTCATTTGGGGATGTCCGTGCCTGAATAGGAGCACATACAAGGGGACGCTCGATTACGTACACCACTATACTAGGAAAATGGGGAAAAAATTGAAGCGGGCCGTTTTTTGGATATTTTTTCGTAGCTTGACCCTCTGGGTTTATAGAATTGCAGAAAAGTTCATTTGGGGATGTCCGTGCCTGAATCGGAGCAGATACCAGGGGACACCCGTTTACGTATACCACTAAAGGGAGCTATTCAAGGAAAATGGGGAAAAATTGAAGCGGGTCATTTTGTGAATATTTTCTCATAGCTTGACCCTATGGGTTTATAGAATTGTAGAAAAGTTCATTGGGGGATGTCCGTGCCTGAATCGGAGCAGATACAAGGGGACGCTCAATTTCGTATACCACTATACAAAGAAAATGGGGAAAAATTGAAGCGGGCCATTTTGTGGATATTTTCTCGTAGCTTGACCCTATGGGTTTATATAATTGCAGAAAAGTTCATTTGGGGATGTACGTGCCTGAATCGGAGCAGATACCAGGGGACGCTCGATTACGTATACCTCTAAATGGAGCTATACAAGGAAAATGGGGAAAAATTGAAGCGGGCCATTTTGTGAATATTTTCTCGTAGCTTGACCCTATGGGTTTATAGAATTGCAGAAAAGTTCATTTGGGGATGTCCGTGCCTGAATCGGAGCAGATACCAGGGGACGCCCGATTACGTATACCTCTAAAGGGAGCTATACAAGGAAAATAGGGAAAAATTGATGCGGGCCGTTTTGTGAATATTTTCTCGTAGCTTGACCATATTGGTTTATAGAATTGTAGAAAAGTTCATTTGGGGATGTTCGTGCCTCAATCGGAGCAGATACAAGGGGACGCCCGATTACGTATACCTCTAAAGGGAGCTATTCAAGGAAAATGGGGAAAAATTGAAGCGGGCCATTTTGGGGATATTTTCTCGTAGCTTGACCCTATGGGTTTATAGAATTGCAGAAAAGTTCATTTGGGGATGTCCGTGCCTGAATCGGAGCAGATACAAGGGGACACTCGATTACGTATACCACTATACAAGAAAAATGGGGAAAAATTGAAGCGGGCCATTTTTTGGATATTTTTTCGTAGCTTGACCCTATGGGTTTATAGAATTGCAGAAAAGTTCATTTGGGGATGTCCGTGCCTGAATCGAAGCAGATACCAGGGGACACCCGATTACGTATACCTCTAAAGGGAGCTATTCAAGGAAAATGGGGAAAAATGGAAGCGGGCCATTTTGTGGATATTTTCTCATAGCTTGACCTTATGGGTTTATAGAATTGCAGAAAAGTTCATTGGGGGATGTCCGTGCCTGAATCGGAGCAGATACAAGGGGACGCTCAATTACGTATACCACTATACAAGGAAAATGGGGAAAAATTGAAGCGGGCCGTTTTTTGGATATTTTTTCGTAGCTTGACCCTATGGGTTTATAGAATTACAGAAAAGTTCATTTGGGGATGTCCGTGCCTGAATAGGAGCAAATACAAGGGGACACTCGATTACGTACACCACTATACTAGGAAAATGGGGAAAAATTGAAGTGGACCGTTTTTTGGATTTTTTTCGTAGCTTGATCCTATGGGTTTATAGAATTGCAGAAAAGTTCATTTGGGGATGTCCGTGCCTGAATCGAAGTAGATAGCAGGGGACGCCCGATTACGTATACCTCTAAAGGGAGCTATTCAATGAAAATGGGGAAAAATTGAAGCGGGCCATTTTGTGGATATTTTCTCATAGCTTGACCCTATGGGTTTATAGAATTGCAGAAAAGTTCATTTGGGCATGTCCGTGCCTGAATCGGAGCAGATACCAGGGGACGCTCGATTACGTATACCTCTAAAGGGAGCTATACAAGGAAAATAGGGAAAAATTGAAGCTGGCCGTTTTGTGAATATTTTCTCGTAGCTTGACCCTATGGGTTTATAGAATTGCTAAAAAGTTCATTTGGGCATGTCCGTGCCTGAATCGGAGCAGATACCAGGGGACGCTCGATTACGTATACCTCTAAATGGAGCTATACATGGAAAATGGGGAAAAATTGAAGCGGGCCGTTTTGTGAATATTTTCTCGTAGCTTGACCTTATGGGTTTATAGAATTGCAGAAAAGTTCATTTGGGGATGTCCGTGCCTGAATCGGAGCAGATACCAGGGGACGCCCGATTACGTATACCACTAAAGGGAGCTATTCAAGGAAAATGGGGAAAAATTGAAGCGGGTCATTTTGTGAATATTTTCTCGTAGCTTGACCCTATGGGTTTATAGAATTGTAGAAAAGTTCATTGGGGGATGTCCGTGCCTGAATCGGAGCAGATACAAGGGGACGCTCAATTACGTATACCACTATACAAGGAAAATGGGGAAAAATTGAAGCGGGCCGTTTTTTGGATATTTTTTCGTAGCTTGACCCTATGGGTTTATAGAATTACAGAAAAGTTCATTTGGGGATGTCCGTGCCTGAATAGGAGCAAATACAAGGGGACGCTCGATTACGTACACCACTATACTAGGAAAATGGGGAAAAATTGAAGTGGACCGTTTTTTGGATTTTTTTCGTAGCTTGACCCTATGGGTTTATAGAATTGCAGAAAAGTTCATTTGGGGATGTCCGTGCCTGAATCGGAGCAGATACCAGGGGACGCCCGTTTACGTATACCACTAAAGGGAGCTATTCAAGGAAAATGGGGAAAAATTGAAGCGGGTCATTTTGTGAATATTTTCTCGTAGCTTGACCCTATGGGTTTATAGAATTGTAGAAAAGTTCATTGGGGGATGTCCGTGCCTGAATCGGAGCAGATACAAGGAGACGCTCAATTACGTATACCACTATACAAGGAAAATGGGGAAAAATTGAAGCGGGCCATTTTTTGGATATTTTTTCGTAGCTTGACCTTATGGGTTTATAGAATTGCAGAAAAGTTCATTTGGGGATGTCCGTTCCTGAATAGGAGCACATACAAGGGGACGCTCGATTACGTACACCACTATACTAGGAAAATGGGGAAAAATTGAAGCGGGCCGTTTTTTGGATATTTTTTCGTAGCTTGACCCTCTGGGTTTATAGAATTGCAGAAAAGTTCATTTTGGGGATGTCCGTGCCTGAATCGGAGCAGATACCAGGGGACGCCCGTTTACGTATACCACTAAAGGGAGCTATTCAAGGAAAATGGGGAAAAATTGAAGAGGGTCATTTTGTGAATATTTTCTCGTAGCTTGACCCTATGGGTTTATAGAATTGTAGAAAAGTTCATTGGGGGATGTCCGTGCCTGAATCGGAGCAGATACAAGGAGACGCTCAATTACGTATACCACTATACAAGGAAAATGGGGAAAAATTGAAGCGGGCCATTTTTTGGATATTTTTTCGTAGCTTGACCCTATGGGTTTATAGAATTGCAGAAAAGTTCATTTGGGGATGTCTGTGCCTGAATAGGAGCACATACAAGGGGACGCTCGATTACGTACACCACTATACTAGGAAAATGGGGAAAAATTGAAGCGGGCCGTTTTTTGGATATTTTTTCGTAGCTTGACCCTCTGGGTTTATAGAATTGCAGAAAAGTTCATTTGGGGATGTCCGTGCCTGAATCGGAGCAGATACCAGGGGACACCCGTTTACGTATACCACTAAAGGGAGCTATTCAAGGAAAATGGGGAAAAATTGAAGCGGGTCATTTTGTGAATATTTTCTCGTAGCTTGACCCTATGGGTTTATAGAATTGTAGAAAAGTTCATTGGGGGATGTCCGTGCCTGAATCGGAGCAGATACAAGGGGACGCTCAATTACGTATACCACTATACAAAGAAAATGGGGAAAAATTGAAGCGGGCCATTTTGTGGATATTTTCTCGTAGCTTGACCCTATGGGTTTATATAATTGCAGAAAAGTTCATTTGGGGATGTACGTGCCTGAATCGGAGCAGATACCAGGGGACGCTCGATTACGTATACGTCTAAATGGAGCTATACAAGGAAAATGGGGAAAAATTGAAGCGGGCCATTTTGTGAATATTTTCTCGTAGCTTGACCCTATGGGTTTATAGAATTGCAGAAAAGTTCATTTGGGGATGTCCGTGCCTGAATCGGAGCAGATACCAGGGGACGCCCGATTACGTATACCTCTAAAGGGAGCTATACAAGGAAAATAGGGAAAAATTGATGCGGGCCGTTTTGTGAATATTTTCTCGTAGCTTGACCCTATTGGTTTATAGAATTACAGAAAAGTTCATTTGGGGATGTTCGTGCCTCAATCGGAGCAGATACCAGGGGACGCCCGATTACGTATACCTCTAAAGGGAGCTATTCAAGGAAAATGGGGAAAAATTGAAGCGGGCCATTTTGGGGATATTTTCTCGTAGCTTGACCCTATGGGTTTATAGAATTGCAGAAAAGTTCATTTGGGGATGTCCGTGCCTGAATCGGAGCAGATACAAGGGGACACTCGATTACGTATACCACTATACAAGAAAAATGGGGAAAAATTGAAGCGGGCCATTTTTTGGATATTTTTTCGTAGCTTGACCCTATGGGTTTATAGAATTGCAGAAAAGTTCATTTGGGGATGTCCGTGCCTGAATCGAAGCAGATACCAGGGGACACCCGATTACGTATACCTCTAAAGGGAGCTATTCAAGGAAAATGGGGAAAAATGGAAGCGGGCCATTTTGTGGATATTTTCTCATAGCTTGACCTTATGGGTTTATAGAATTGCAGAAAAGTTCATTGGGGGATGTCCGTGCCTGAATCGGAGCAGATACAAGGGGACGCTCAATTACGTATACCACTATACAAGGAAAATGGGGAAAAATTGAAGCGGGCCGTTTTTTGGATATTTTTTCGTAGCTTGACCCTATGGGTTTATAGAATTACAGAAAAGTTCATTTGGGGATTTCCGTGCCTGAATAGGAGCAAATACAAGGGGACACTCGATTACGTACACCACTATACTAGGAAAATGGGGAAAAATTGAAGTGGACCGTTTTTTGGATTTTTTTCGTAGCTTGACCCTATGGGTTTATAGAATTGCAGAAAAGTTCATTTGGGGATGTCCGTGCCTGAATCGAAGCAGATAGCAGGGGACGCCCGATTACGTATACCTCTAAATGGAGCTATTCAAGGAAAATGGGGAAAAATTGAAGCGGGCCATTTTGTGGATATTTTCTCATAGCTTGACCCTATGGGTTTATAGAATTGCAGAAAAGTTCATTTGGGCATGTCCGTGCCTGAATCGGAGCAGATACCAGGGGACGCTCGATTACGTATACCTCTAAAGGGAGCTATACAAGGAAAATAGGGAAAAATTGAAGCTGGCCGTTTTGTGAATATTTTCTCGTAGCTTGACCCTATGGGTTTATAGAATTGCTAAAAAGTTCATTTGGGCATGTCCGTGCCTGAATCGGAGCAGATACCAGGGGACGCTCGATTACGTATACCTCTAAATGGAGCTATACATGGAAAATGGGGAAAAATTGAAGCGGGCCGTTTTGTGAATATTTTCTCGTAGCTTGACCTTATGGGTTTATAGAATTGCAGAAAAGTTCATTTGGGGATGTCCGTGCCTGAATCGGAGCAGATACCAGGGGACGCCCGATTACGTATACCACTAAAGGGAGCTATTCAAGGAAAATGGGGAAAAATTGAAGCGGGTCATTTTGTGAATATTTTCTCGTAGCTTGACCCTATGGGTTTATAGAATTGTAGAAAAGTTCATTGGGGGATGTCCGTGCCTGAATCGGAGCAGATACAAGGGGACGCTCAATTACGTATACCACTATACAAGGAAAATGGGGAAAAATTGAAGCGGGCCGTTTTTTGGATATTTTTTCGTAGCATGACCCTATGGGTTTATAGAATTACAGAAAAGTTCATTTGGGGATGTCCGTGCCTGAATAGGAGCAAATACAAGGGGACGCTCGATTACGTACACCACTATACTAGGAAAATGGGGAAAAATTGAAGTGGACCGTTTTTTGGATTTTTTTCGTAGCTTGACCCTATGGGTTTATAGAATTGCAGAAAAGTTCATTTGGGGATGTCCGTGCCTGAATCGGAGTAGATACCAGGGGACGCCCGTTTACGTATACCACTAAAGGGAGCTATTCAAGGAAAATGGGGGAAAATTGAAGCGGGTCATTTTGTGAATATTTTCTCGTAGCTTGACCCTATGGGTTTATAGAATTGTAGAAAAGTTCATTGGGGGATGTCCGTGCCTGAATCGGAGCAGATACAAGGAGACGCTCAATTACTTATACCACTATACAAGGAAAATGGGGAAAAATTGAAGCGGGCCATTTTTTGGATATTTTTTCGTAGCTTGACCTTATGGGTTTATAGAATTGCAGAAAAGTTCATTTGGGGATGTCCGTGCCTGAATAGGAGCACATACAAGGGGACGCTCGATTACGTACACCACTATACTAGGAAAATGGGGAAAAATTGAAGCGGGCCGTTTTTTGGATATTTTTTCGTAGCTTGACCCTCTGGGTTTATAGAATTGCAGAAAAGTTCATTTTGGGGATGTCCGTGCCTGAATCGGAGCAGATACCAGGGGACGCCCGTTTACGTATACCACTAAAGGGAGCTATTCAAGGAAAATGGGGAAAAATTGAAGCGGGTCATTTTGTGAATATTTTCTCGTAGCTTGACCCTATGGGTTTATAGAATTGTAGAAAAGTTCATTGGGGGATGTCCGTGCTTGAATCGGAGCAGATACAAGGGGACGCTCAATTACGTATACCACTATACAAAGAAAATGGGGAAAAATTGAAGTGGGCCATTTTGTGGATATTTTCTCGTAGCTTGACCCTATGGGTTTATAGAATTGCAGAAAAGTTCATTTGGGGATGTCCGTGCCTGAATCGGAGCAGATACCAGGGGACGCTCGATTACGTATACCTCTAAATGGAGCTATACAAGGAAAATGGGGAAAAATTGAAGCGGGCCATTTTGTGAATATTTTCTCGTAGCTTGACCCTATGGGTTTATAGAATTGCAGAAAAGTTCATTTCGGGATGTCTGTGCCTGAATCGGAGCAGATACCAGGGGACGCCCGATTACGTATACCTCTAAAGGGAGCTATACAAGGAAAATAGGGAAAAATTGATGCGGGCCGTTTTGTGAATATTTTCTCGTAGCTTGACCCTATTGGTTTATAGAATTGCAGAAAAGTTCATTTGGGGATGTTCGTGCCTCAATCGGAGCAGATACAAGGGGACGCCCGATTACGTATACCACTAAAGGGAGCAATTCAAGGAAAATGGGGAAAAATTGAAGCGGGCCATTTTGTGGATATTTTCTCGTAGCTTGACCCTATGGGTTTATAGAATTGCAGAAAAGTTCATTTGGGGATGTCCGTGCCTGAATCAGAGCAGATATAAGGGGACGCTCGATTACGTATACCACTATACAAGAAAAATGGGGAAAAATTGACGCGGGCCGTTTTTTGGATATTTTTTCGTAGCTTGACCCTATGGGTTTATAGAATTGCAGAAAAGTTCATTTGGGGATGTCCCTGCCTGAATCGAAGCAGATACCAGGGGACGCCCGATTACGTATACCTCTAAAGGGAGCTATTCAAGGAAAATGTGGAAAAATTGAAGAGGGCCATTTTGTGGATATTTTCTCATAGATTGACCCTATGGGTTTATAGAATTGCAGAAAAGTTCATTTGGTCATGTCCGTGCCTGAATCGGAGCAGATACTAGGGGACGCTCGATTACGTATACCTCTAAATGGAGCTATACATGGGAAATGGGGAAAAATTGAAGCGGGCCGTTTTGTGAATATTTTCTCGTAGCTTGACCTTATGGGTTTATAGAATTGCAGAAAAGTTCATTTGGGGATGTCCGTGCCTGAATCGGAGCAGATACCAGGGGACGCCCGATTACGTAAACCACTAAAGGGAGCTATTCAAGGAAAATGGGGAAAAATTGAAGCGGGTCATTTTGTGAATAATTTCTCGTAGCTTGACCCTATGGGTTTATAGAATTGTAGAAAAGTTCATTGGGGGATGTCCGTGCCTGAATCGGAGCAGATACAAGGGGACGCTCAATTACGTATACCACTATACAAGGAAAATGGGGAAATATTGAAGCGGGCCGTTTTTTGGATATTTTTTCGTAGCTTGACCCTATAGGTTTATAGAATTGCAGAAAAGTTCATTTGGGGATGTCCGTGCCTGAATAGGAGCAAATACAAGGGGACGCTCGATTACGTACACCGCTATACTAGGAAAATGGGGAAAAATTGAAGTGGGCCGTTTTGTGGATATTTTTTCGTAGCTTGACCCTATGGGTTTATAGAATTGCAGAAAAGTTCATTTGGGGATGTCCGTGCCTGAATCGGAGCAGATACCAGGGAACGCCCGATTACGTATACCACTAAAGGGAGCTATTCAAGGAAAATGGGGAAAAATTGAAGCGGGCCATTTTGTGGATATTTTCTCGTAGCTTGACCCTATGGGTTTATAGAATTGCAGAAAATTTCATTTGGGGATATCCGTGCCTGAATCGGAGCAGATACCAGGGGACGCCCGGTTACGTATACCTCTAAAGGGGCCTATACAAGGAAAATAGGGAAAAATTGATGCGGGCCGTTTTGTGAATATTTTCTCGTAGCTTGACCCTATGGGTTTATAGAATTGCAGAAAAGTTCATTTGGGGATGTTCGTGCCTCAATCGGAGCAGATACCAGGGGACGCCCGATTACGTATACCACTAAAGGGAGCTATTCAAGGAAAATGGGGAAAAATTGAAGCGGGCCATCTTGTGGATATCTTCTCGTAGCTTGACCCTATGGGTTTATAGAATTGCAGAAAAGTTCATTTGGGGATGTCCGTGCCTGAATCGGAGCAGATACCAGGGGACGCCCGGTTACGTATACCTCTAAAGGGACCTGTACAAGGAAAATAGGGAAAAATTGATGCGGGCCGTTTTGTGAATATTTTCTCGTAGCTTGACCCTATGGGTTTATAGAATTGCAGAAAAGTTCATTTGGGGATGTCCGTGCCTGAATCGGAGCAGATACCAGGGGACGCCCGATTACGTATACCACTAAAGGGAGCTATTCAAGGAAAATGGGGAAAAATTGATGCGGGCCATTTTGTGGATATTTTCTCGTAGCTAGACCCTATAGGTTTATAGAATTGCAGAAAAGTTCATTTGGGGATGTCCGTGCCTGAATCGGAGCAGATACCAGGGGACGCCCGATTACGTATACCTCTAAAGGGACCTATACAAGGAAAATAGGGAAAAATTGATGCGGGCTGTTTTGTGAATATTTTCTCGTAGCTTGACCCTATGGGTTTATAGAATTGCAGAAAAGTTCATTTGGGGATGTCCGTGCCTCAATCGGAGCAGATACCAGGGGACGCCCGATTACGTATACCACTAAAGGGAGCTATTCAAGGAAAATGGGGAAAAATTGAAGCGGGCCATTTTGTGGATATTTTCTCGTAGCTTGACCCTATGGGTTTATGGAATTGTAGAAAAGTTCATTGAGGGATGTCCGTGCCTGAATCGGAGCAGATACAAGGGGACGCTCAATTACGTATACCACTATACAAGGAAAATGGGGAAAAATTGAAGCGGGCCGTTTTTTGGATATTTTTTCGTAGCTTGACCCTATAGGTTTATAGAATTGCAGAAAAGTTCATTTGGGGATGTCCGTGCCTGAATAGGAGCAAATACAAGGGGACGCTCGATTACGTACACCGCTATACTAGGAAAATGGGGAAAAATTGAAGCGGGCCGTTTTGTGGATATTTTTTCGTAGCTTGACCCTATGGGTTTATAGAATTGCAGAAAAGTTCATTTGGGGATGTCCGTGCCTGAATCGGAGCAGATACCAGGGAACGCCCGATTACGTATACCACTAAAGGGAGCTATTCAAGGAAAATGGGGAAAAATTGAAGCGGGCCATTTTGTGGATATTTTCTCGTAGCTTGACCCTATGGGTTTATAGAATTGCAGAAAAGTTCATTTGGGGATATCCGTGCCTGAATCGGAGCAGATACCAGGGGACGCCCGGTTACGTATACCTCTAAAGGGACCTATACAAGGAAAATAGGGAAAAATTGATGCGGGCCGTTTTGTGAATATTTTCTCGTAGCTTGACCCTATGGGTTTATAGAATTGCAGAAAAGTTCATTTGGGGATGTTCGTGCCTCAATCGGAGCAGATACCAGGGGACGCCCGATTACGTATACCACTAAAGGGAGCTATTCAAGGAAAATGGGGAAAAATTGAAGCGGGCCATTTTGTGGATATTTTCTCGTAGCTTGACCCTATGGGTTTATAGAATTGCAGAAAAGTTCATTTGAGGATGTCCGTGCCTGAATCGGAGCAGATACTAGGGGACGCCCGGTTACGTATACCTCTAAAGGGACCTATACAAGGAAAATAGGGAAAAATTGATGCGGGCCGTTTTGTGAATATTTTCTCGTAGCTTGACCCTATGGGTTTATAGAATTGCAGAAAAGTTCATTTGGGGATGTCCGTGCCTGAATCGGAGCAGATACCAGGGGACGCCCGATTACGTATACCACTAAAGGGAGCTATTCAAGGAAAATGGGGAAAAATTGATGCGGGCCATTTTGTGGATATTTTCTCGTAGCTAGACCCTATAGGTTTATAGAATTGCAGAAAAGTTCATTTGGGGATGTCCGTGCCTGAATCGGAGCAGATACCAGGGGACGCCCGATTACGTATACCTCTAAAGGGACCTATACAAGGAAAATAGGGAAAAATTGATGCGGGCCGTTTTGTGAATATTTTCTCGTAGCTTGACCCTATGGGTTTATAGAATTGCAGAAAAGTTCATTTGGGGATGTCCGTGCCTCAATCGGAGCAGATACCAGGGGACGCCCGATTACGTATACCACTAAAGGGAGCTATTCAAGGAAAATGGGGAAAAATTGAAGCGGGCCATTTTGTGGATATTTTCTCGTAGCTTGACCCTATGGGTTTATGGAATTGTAGAAAAGTTCATTGAGGGATGTCCGTGCCTGAATCGGAGCAGATACAAGGGGACGCTCAATTACGTATACCACTATACAAGGAAAATGGGGAAAAATTGAAGCGGGCCGTTTTTTGGATATTTTTTCGTAGCTTGACCCTATGGGTTTATAGAATTGCAGAAAAGTTCATTTGGGGATGTCCGTGCCTGAATAGGAGAAAATACAAGGGGACGCTCGATTGCGTACACCGCGATACTCGGAAAATGGGGAAAAATTGAAGCGGACCATTTTTGGATATTTTTTCGTAGCTTGACCCTATTGGTTTATAGAATTGCAGAAAAGTTCATTTGGGGATGTCCGTTCCTGAATCGGAGCAGATACCAGGGGACGCCCGTTTACGTATACCACTAAAGGGAGCTATTCAAGGAAAATGGGGAAAAATTGAAGCGGGTCATTTTGTGAATATTTTCTTGTAGCTTGACCCTATGGGTTTATAGAATTGTAGAAAAGTTCATTGGGGTATGTCCGTTCCTGAATCGGAGCAGATACAAGGGGACGCTCAATTACGTATACCACTATACAAGGAAAATGGGGAAAAATTGAAGCGGGCCGTTTTGTGAATATTTTCTCGTAGCTTGACCCTATGGGTTTATAGAATTGCAGAAAAGTTCATTTGGGGATGTCCGTGCCTGAATCGGAGCAGATACCAGGGGACGCCCGATTACGTATACATCTAAAGGGAGCTATACAAGGAAAATAGGGAAAAATTGATGCGGGCCGTTTTGTGAATATTTTCTCGTAGCTTGACCCTATGGGTTTATAGAATTGCAGAAAAGTTCATTTGGGGATGTCCGTGCCTCAATCGGAGCAGATACCAGGGGACACCCGATTACGTATACCACTAAAGGGAGCTATTCAAGGAAAATGGGAAAAAATTGAAGCGGGCCATTTTGTGGATATTTTCTCATAGCTTGACCCTATGGGTTTATGGAATTGTAGAAAAGTTCATTGGGGGATGTCCGTGCCTGAATCGGAGCAGATACAAGGGGACGCTCAATTACGTATGCCACTATACAAGGAAAATGGGGAAAAATTGAAGCGGGCCGTTTTTTGGATATATTTTTCGTAGCTTGACCCTATGGGTTTATAGAATTGCAGAAAAGTTCATTTGGGGATGTCCGTGCCTGAATCGGAGCAGATACCAGGGGACGCTCGATTACATATACCACTATACTAGGAAAATGGGGAAAAATTGAAGCGGGCCGTTTTTTGGATATTTTTTCGTAGCTTGACCCTATGAGTTTATAGAATTGCAGAAAAGTTCATTTGGGGATGTCCGTGCCTGAATCGGAGCAGATACCAGGGGACGCCCGATTACGTATACCACTAAAGGGAGCTATTCAAGGAAAATGGGGAAAAATTGATGCGGGCCATTTTGTGGATATTTTCTCGTAGCTAGACCCTATAGGTTTATAGAATTGCAGAAAAGTTCATTTGGGGATGTCCGTGCCTGAATCGGAGCAGATACCAGGGGACGCCCGATTACGTATACCTCTAAAGGGACCTATACAAGGAAAATAGGGAAAAATTGATGCGGGCTGTTTTGTGAATATTTTCTCGTAGCTTGACCCTATGGGTTTATAGAATTGCAGAAAAGTTCATTTGGGGATGTCCGTGCCTCAATCGGAGCAGATACCAGGGGACGCCCGATTACGTATACCACTAAAGGGAGCTATTCAAGGAAAATGGGGAAAAATTGAAGCGGGCCATTTTGTGGATATTTTCTCGTAGCTTGACCCTATGGGTTTATGGAATTGTAGAAAAGTTCATTGAGGGATGTCCGTGCCTGAATCGGAGCAGATACAAGGGGACGCTCAATTACGTATACCACTATACAAGGAAAATGGGGAAAAATTGAAGCGGGCCGTTTTTTGGATATTTTTTCGTAGCTTGACCCTATAGGTTTATAGAATTGCAGAAAAGTTCATTTGGGGATGTCTGTGCCTGAATAGGAGAAAATACAAGGGGACGCTCGATTACGTACACCGCTATACTAGGAAAATGGGGAAAAATTGAAGCGGGCCGTTTTGTGGATATTTTTTCGTAGCTTGACCCTATGGGTTTATAGAATTGCAGAAAAGTTCATTTGGGGATGTCCGTGCCTGAATCGGAGCAGATACCAGGGAACGCCCGATTACGTATAACACTAAAGGGAGCTATTCAAGGAAAATGGGGAAAAATTGAAGCGGGCCATTTTGTGGATATTTTCTCGTAGCTTGACCCTATGGGTTTATAGAATTGCAGAAAAGTTCATTTGGGGATATCCGTGCCTGAATCGGAGCAGATACCAGGGGACGCCCGGTTACGTATACCTCTAAAGGGACCTATACAAGGAAAATAGGGAAAAATTGATGCGGGCCGTTTTGTGAATATTTTCTCGTAGCTTGACCCTATGGGTTTATAGAATTGCAGAAAAGTTCATTTGGGGATGTTCGTGCCTCAATCGGAGCAGATACCAGGGGACGCCCGATTACGTATACCACTAAAGGGAGCTATTCAAGGAAAATGGGGAAAAATTGAAGCGGGCCATTTTGTGGATATTTTCTCGTAGCTTGACCCTATGGGTTTATAGAATTGCAGAAAAGTTCATTTGGGGATGTCCGTGCCTGAATCGGAGCAGATACTAGGCGACGCCCGGTTACGTATACCTCTAAAGGGACCTATACAAGGAAAATAGGGAAAAATTGATGCGGGCCGTTTTGTGAATATTTTCTCGTAGCTTGACCCTATGGGTTTATAGAATTGCAGAAAAGTTCATTTGGGGATGTCCGTGCCTGAATCGGAGCAGATACCAGGGGACGCCCGATTACGTATACCACTAAAGGGAGCTATTCAAGGAAAATGGGGAAAAATTGATGCGGGCCATTTTGTGGATATTTTCTCGTAGCTAGACCCTATAGGTTTATAGAATTGCAGAAAAGTTAATTTGGGGATGTCCGTGCCTGAATCGGAGCAGATACCAGGGGACGCCCGATTACGTATACCTCTAAAGGGACCTATACAAGGAAAATAGGGAAAAATTGATGCGGGCCGTTTTGTGAATATTTTCTCGTAGCTTGACCCTATGGGTTTATAGAATTGCAGAAAAGTTCATTTGGGGATGTCCGTGCCTCAATCGGAGCAGATACCAGGGGACGCCCGATTACGTATACCACTAAAGGGAGCTATTCAAGGAAAATGGGGAAAAATTGAAGCGGGCCATTTTGTGGATATTTTCTCGTAGCTTGACCCTATGGGTTTATGGAATTGTAGAAAAGTTCATTGAGGGATGTCCGTGCCTGAATCGGAGCAGATACAAGGGGACGCTCAATTACGTATACCACTATACAAGGAAAATGGGGAAAAATTGAAGCGGGCCATTTTTTGGATATTTTTTCGTAGCTTGACCCTATGGGTTTATAGAATTGCAGAAAAGTTCATTTGGGGATGTCCGTGCCTGAATAGGAGAAAATACAAGGGGACGCTCGATTGCGTACACCGCGATACTCGGAAAATGGGGAAAAATTGAAGCGGACCATTTTTGGATATTTTTTCGTAGCTTGACCCTATTGGTTTATAGAATTGCAGAAAAGTTCATTTGGGGATGTCCGTTCCTGAATCGGAGCAGATACCAGGGGACGCCCGTTTACGTATACCACTAAAGGGAGCTATTCAAGGAAAATGGGGAAAAATTGAAGCGGGTCATTTTGTGAATATTTTCTTGTAGCTTGACCCTATGGGTTTATAGAATTGCAGAAAAGTTCATTGGGGTATGTCCGTTCCTGAATCGGAGCAGATACAAGGGGACGCTCAATTACGTATACCACTATACAAGGAAAATGGGGAAAAATTGAAGCGGGCCGTTTTGTGAATATTTTCTCGTAGCTTGACCCTATGGGTTTATAGAATTGCAGAAAAGTTCATTTGGGGATGTCCGTGCCTGAATCGGAGCAGATACCAGGGGACGCCCGATTACGTATACATCTAAAGGGAGCTATACAAGGAAAATAGGGAAAAATTGATGCGGGCCGTTTTGTGAATATTTTCTCGTAGCTTGACCCTATGGGTTTATAGAATTGCAGAAAAGTTCATTTGGGGATGTCCGTGCCTCAATCGGAGCAGATACCAGGGGACACCCGATTACGTATACCACTAAAGGGAGCTATTCAAGGAAAATGGGAAAAAATTGAAGCGGGCCATTTTGTGGATATTTTCTCGTAGCTTGACCCTATGGGTTTATGGAATTGTAGAAAAGTTCATTGGGGGATGTCCGTGCCTGAATCGGAGCAGATACAAGGGGACGCTCAATTACGTATACCACTATACAAGGAAAATGGGGAAAAATTGAAGCGGGCCATTTTTTGGATATATTTTTCGTAGCTTGACCCTATGGGTTTATAGAATTGCAGAAAAGTTCATTTGGGGATGTCCGTGCCTGAATCGGAGCAGATACCAGGGGACGCTCGATTACATATACCACTATACTAGGAAAATGGGGAAAAATTGAAGCGGGCCGTTTTTTGGATATTTTTTCGTAGCTTGACCCTATGGGTTTATAAAATTGCAGAAAAGTTCATTTGGGGATGTCCGTGCCTGAATCGGAGCAGATACCAGGGGACGCCCGATTACGTATACCACTAAAGGGAGCTATTCAAAGAAAATGGGGAAAAATTGAAGCGGGCCATTTTGTGGATATTTTCTCGTAGCTTGACCCTATGGGTTTATAGAATTGCAGAAAAGTTCATTTGGGGATGTCCGTGCCTGAATCGGAGCAGATACCAGGGGACGCTCGATTACGTATACCTCTAAATGGAGCTATACAAGGAAAATGGGGAAAAATTGAAGCGGGCCGTTTTGTCAATATTTTCTCGTAGCTTGACCCTATGGGTTTTTAGAATTGCAGAAAAGTTCATTTGGGGATGTCCGTGCCTGAATTGGAGCAGATACAAGGGGACACTCAATTACGTATACCACTATACAAGGAAAATGGGGAAAAATTGAAGCGGGCCGTTTTGTGAGTATTTTCTCGTAGCTTGACCCTATGGGTTTATAGAATTGCAGAAAAGTTCATTTGGGGATGTCCGTGCCTGAATCGGAGCAGATACCAGGGGACGCCCGATTACGTATACCACTAAAGGGAGCTATTCAAGGAAAATGGGGAAAAATTGAAGCGGGCCATTTTGTGGATATTTTCTCGTAGCTTGACCCTATGGGTTTATAGAATTGCAGAAAAGTTCATTTGGGGATGTCCGTGCCTGAATCGGAGCAGATACCAGGGGACGCCCGATTACGTATACCTCTAAATGGACCTATACAAGGAAAATAGGGAAAAATTGATGCGGGCCGTTTTGTGAATATTTTCTCGTAGCTTGACCCTATGGGTTTATAGAATTGCAGAAAAGTTCATTTGGGGATGTTCGTGCCTCAATCGGAGCAGATACCAGGGGACGCCCGATTACGTATACCACTAAAGGGAGCTATTCAAGGAAAATGGGGAAAAATTGAAGCGGGCCATTTTGTGGATATTTTCTCGTAGCTTGACCCTATGGGTTTATAGAATTGCAGAAAAGTTCATTTGGGGATGTCCGTGCCTGAATCGGAGCAGATACTAGGGGACGCCTGGTTACGTATACCTCTAAAGGGACCTATACAAGGAAAATATGGAAAAATTGATGCGGGCCGTTTTGTGAATATTTTCTCGTAGCTTGACCCTATGGGTTTATAGAATTGCAGAAAAGTTCATTTGGGGATGTCCGTGCCTGAATCGGAGCAGATACCAGGGGACGCCCGATTACGTATACCACTAAAGGGAGCTATTCAAGGAAAATGGGGAAAAATTGAAGCGGGCCATTTTGTGGATATTTTCTCGTAGCTTGACCCTATGGGTTTATAGAATTGCAGAAAAGTTCATTTGGGCATGTCTGTGCCTGAATCGGAGCAGATACCAGGGGACGCGCGATTACGTATACCTCTAAAGGGAGCTATACAAGGAAAATAGGGAAAAATTGAAGCTGGCCGTTTTGTGAATATTTTCTCGTAGCTTGACCCTATGGGTTTATAGAATTGCAGAAAAGTTCATTTGGGGATGTCCGTGCCTCAATCGGAGCAGATACTAGGGGACGCCCGATTACGTATACCACTAAAGGGAGCTATTCAAGGAAAATGGGGAAAAATTGAAGCGGGCCATTTTGTGGATATTTTCTCGTAGCTTGACCCTATGGGTTTATAGAATTGCAGAAAAGTTCATTTGGGGATGTCCGTGCCTGAATCGGAGCAGATACCAGGGGACGCCCGATTACGTATACCTCTAAATGGACCTATACAAGGAAAATGGGGAAAAATTGATGCGGGCCGTTTTGTGAATATTTTCTCGTAGCTTGACCCTATGGGTTTATAGAATTGCAGAAAAGTTCATTTGGGGATGTTCGTGCCTCAATCGGAGCAGATACCAGGGGACGCCCGATTACGTATACCACTAAAGGGAGCTATTCAAGGAAAATGGGGAAAAATTGAAGCGGGCCATTTTGTGGATATTTTCTCGTAGCTTGACCCTATGGGTTTATAGAATTGCAGAAAAGTTCATTTGGGGATGTCCGTGCCTGAATCGGAGCAGATACTAGGGGACGCCTGGTTACGTATACCTCTAAAGGGACCTATACAAGGAAAATAGGGAAAAATTGATGCGGGCCGTTTTGTGAATATTTTCTCGTAGCTTGACCCTATGGGTTTATAGAATTGCAGAAAAGTTCATTTGGGGATGTCCGTGCCTGAATCGGAGCAGATACCAGGGGACGCCCGATTACGTATACCACTAAAGGGAGCTATTCAAGGAAAATGGGGAAAAATTGATGCGGGCCATTTTGTGGATATTTTCTCGTAGCTAGACCCTATAGGTTTATAGAATTGCAGAAAAGTTCATTTGGGGATGTCCGTGCCTGAATCGGAGCAGATACCAGGGGACGCCCGATTACGTATACCTCTAAAGGGACCTATACAAGGAAAATAGGGAAAAATTGATGCGGGCCGTTTTGTGAATATTTTCTCGTAGCTTGACCCTATGGGTTTATAGAATTGCAGAAAAGTTCATTTGGGGATGTCCGTGCCTCAATCGGAGCAGATACTAGGGGACGCCCGATTACGTATACCACTAAAGGGAGCTATTCAAGGAAAATGGGGAAAAATTGAAGCGGGCCATTTTGTGGATATTTTCTCGTAGCTTGACCCTATGGGTTTATGGAATTGTAGAAAAGTTCATTGAGGGATGTCCGTGCCTGAATCGGAGCAGATACAAGGGGACGCTCAATTACGTATACCACTATACAAGGAAAATGGGGAAAAATTGAAGCGGGCCGTTTTTTGGATATTTTTTCGTAGCTTGACCCTATGGGTTTATAGAATTGCAGAAAAGTTCATTTGGGGATGTCCGTGCCTGAATCGGATCAGATACAAGGGGACGCTCGATTATGTATACCACTATACTAGAAAAATGGGGAAAAATTGAAGCGGACCGTTTTTTGGATATTTTTTCGTAGCTTGACCCTATGGGTTTATAGAATTCCAGAAAAGTTCATTTGGGGATGTCCGTGCCTGAATTGGAGCAAATACAAGGGGACGCTCGATTGCGTACACCGCGATACTCGGAAAATGGGGAAAAATTGAAGCGGACCATTTTTGGATATTTTTTCGTAGCTTGACTCTATTGGTTTATAGAATTGCAGAAAAGTTCATTTGGGGATGTCCGTTCCTGAATCGGAGCAGATACCAGGGGACGCCCGTTTACGTATACCACTAAAGGGAGCTATTCAAGGAAAATGGGGAAAAATTGAAGCGGGTCATTTTGTGAATATTTTCTTGTAGCTTGACCCTATGGGTTTATAGAATTGTAGAAAAGTTCATTGGGGTATGCCCGTTCCTGAATCGGAGCAGATACAAGGGGACGCTCAATTACGTATACCACTATACAAGGAAAATGCGGAAAAATTGAAGCGGGCCATTTTGTGAATATTTTCTCGTAGCTTGACCCTATGGGTTTATAGAATTGCAGAAAAGTTCATTTGGGGATGTCCGTGCCTGAATCGGAGCAGATACCAGGGGACGCCCGATTACGTATACCTCTAAAGGGAGCTATACAAGGAAAATAGGGAAAAATTGATGCGGGCCGTTTTGTGAATATTTTCTCGTAGCTTGACCCTATGGGTTTATAGAATTGCAGAAAAGTTCATTTGGGGATGTCCGTGCCTCAATCGGAGCAGATACCAGGGGACACCCGATTACGTATACCACTAAAGGGAGCTATTCAAGGAAAATGGGGAAAAATTGAAGCGGGCCATTTTGTGGATATTTTCTCGTAGCTTGACCCTATGGGTTTATAGAATTGCAGAAAAGTTCATTTGGGGATGTCCGTGCCTGAATCGGAGCAGATACTAGGGGACGCCCGGTTACGTATACCTCTAAAGGGACCTATACAAGGAAAATAGGGAAAAATTGATGCGGGCCGTTTTGTGAATATTTTCTCGTAGCTTGACCCTATGGGTTTATAGAATTGCAGAAAAGTTCATTTGGGGATGTCCGTGCCTGAATCGGAGCAGATACCAGGGGACGCCCGATTACGTATACCACTAAAGGGAGCTATTCAAGGAAAATGGGGAAAATTTGATGCGGGCCATTTTGTGGATATTTTCTCGTAGCTAGACCCTATGGGTTTATAGAATTGCAGAAAAGTTCATTTGGGGATGTCCGTGCCTGAATCGGAGCAGATACCAGGGGACGCCCGATTACGTATACCTCTAAAGGGACCTATACAAGGAAAATAGGGAAAAATTGATGCGGGCCGTTTTGTGAATATTTTCTCGTAGCTTGACCCTATGGGTTTATAGAATTGCAGAAAAGTTCATTTGGGGATGTCCGTGCCTCAATCGGAGCAGATACCAGGGGACGCCCGATTACGTATACCACTAAAGGGAGCTATTCAAGGAAAATGGGGAAAAATTGAAGCGGGCCATTTTTTGGATATTTTCTCGTAGCTTGACCCTATGGGTTTATGGAATTGTAGAAAAGTTCATTGAGGGATGTCCGTGCCTGAATCGGAGCAGATACAAGGGGACGCTCAATTACGTATACCACTATACAAGGAAAATGGGGAAAAATTGAAGCGGGCCGTTTTTTGGATATTTTTTCGTAGCTTGACCCTATGGGTTTATAGAATTGCAGAAAAGTTCATTTGGGGATGTCCGTGCCTGAATCGGATCAGATACAAGGGGACGCTCGATTACGTATACCACTATACTAGGAAAATGGGGAAAAATTGAAGCGGACCGTTTTTTGGATATTTTTTCGTAGCTTGACCCTATGGGTTTATAGAATTCCAGAAAAGTTCATTTGGGGATGTCCGTGCCTGAATAGGAGCAAATACAAGGGGACGCTCGATTGCGTACACCGCGATACTCGGAAAATGGGGAAAAATTGAAGCGGACCATTTTTGGATATTTTTTCGTAGCTTGACCCTATTGGTTCATAGAATTGCAGAAAAGTTCATTTGGGGATGTCCGTTCCTGAATCGGAGCAGATACCAGGGGACGCCCGTTTACGTATACCACTAAAGGGAGCTATTCAAGGAAAATGGGGAAAAATTGAAGCGGGTCATTTTGTGAATATTTTCTTGTAGCTTGACCCTATGGGTTTATAGAATTGTAGAAAAGTTCATTGGGGTATGTCCGTTCCTGAATCGGAGCAGATACAAGGGGACGCTCAATTACGTATACCACTATACAAGGAAAATGGGGAAAAATTGAAGCGGGCCGTTTTGTGAATATTTTCTCGTAGCTTGACCCTATGGGTTTATAGAATTGCAGAAAAGTTCATTTGGGGATGTCCGTGCCTGAATCGGAGCAGATACCAGGGGACGCCCGATTACGTATACCTCTAAAGGGAGCTATACAAGGAAAATAGGGAAAAATTGATGCGGGCCGTTTTGTGAATATTTTCTCGTAGCTTGACCCTATGGGTTTATAGAATTGCAGAAAAGTTCATTTGGGGATGTCCGTGCCTCAATCGGAGCAGATACCAGGGGACACCCGATTACGTATACCACTAAAGGGAGCTATTCAAGGAAAATGGGAAAAAATTGAAGCGGGCCATTTTGTGGATATTTTCTCGTAGCTTGACCCTATGGGTTTATGGAATTGTAGAAAAGTTCATTGGGGGATGTCCGTGCCTGAATCGGAGCAGATACAAGGGGACGCTCAATTACGTATACCACTATACAAGGAAAATGGGGAAAAATTGAAGCGGGCCGTTTTTTGGATATATTTTTCGTAGCTTGACCCTATGGGTTTATAGAATTGCAGAAAAGTTCATTTGGGGATGTCCGTGCCTGAATCGGAGCAGATACCAGGGGACGCTCGATTACGTATACCACTATACTAGGAAAATGGGGAAAAATTGAAGCGGGCCGTTTTTTGGATATTTTTTCGTAGCTTGACCCTATGGGTTTATAAAATTGCAGAAAAGTTCATTTGGGGATGTCCGTGCCTGAATCGGAGCAGATACCAGGGGACGCCCGATTACGTATACCACTAAAGGGAGCTATTCAAAGAAAATGGGGAAAAATTGAAGCGGGCCATTTTGTGGATATTTTCTCGTAGCTTGACCCTATGGGTTTATAGAATTGCAGAAAAGTTCATTTGGGGATGTCCGTGCCTGAATCGGAGCAGATACCAGGGGACGCTCGATTACGTATACCTCTAAATGGAGCTATACAAGGAAAATGGGGAAAAATTGAAGCGGGCCGTTTTGTCAATATTTTCTCGTAGCTTGACCCTATGGGTTTATAGAATTGCAGAAAAGTTCATTTGGGGATGTCCGTGCCTGAATTGGAGCAGATACAAGGGGACACTCAATTACGTATACCACTATACAAGGAAAATGGGGAAAAATTGAAGCGGGCCGTTTTGTGAATATTTTCTCGTAGCTTGACCCTATGGGTTTATTGAATTGTAGAAAAGTTCATTTGGGGATGTCCGTGCCTGAATCGGAGCAGATACCAGGGGACGCCCGATTACGTATACCACTAAAGGGAGCTATTCAAGGAAAATGGGGAAAAATTGAAGCGGGCCATTTTGTGGATATTTTCTCGTAGCTTGACCCTATGGGTTTATAGAATTGCAGAAAAGTTCATTTGGGGATGTCCGTGCCTGAATCGGAGCAGATACCAGGGGACGCCCGATTACGTATACCTCTAAATGGACCTATACAAGGAAAATAGGGAAAAATTGATGCGGGCCGTTTTGTGAATATTTTCTCGTAGCTTGACCCTATGGGTTTATAGAATTGCAGAAAAGTTCATTTGGGGATGTCCGTGCCTCAATCGGAGCAGATACCAGGGGACGCCCGATTACGTATACCACTAAAGGGAGCTATTCAAGGAAAATGGGGAAAAATTGAAGCGGGCCATTTTGTGCATATTTTCTCGTAGCTTGACCCTATGGGTTTATAGAATTGCAGAAAAGTTCATTTGGGGATGTCCGTGCCTGAATCGGAGCAGATACCAGGGGACGCCCGGTTACGTATACCACTAAAGGGAGCTATTCAAGAAAAATGGGGAAAAATTGAAGCGGGCCATTTTGTGGATATTTTCTCGTAGCTTGACCCTATGGGTTTATAGAATTGCAGAAAAGTTCATTTGGGGATGTCCGTGCCTGAATCGGAGCAGATACCAGGGGACGCCCGATTACGTATACCTCTAAAGGGACCTATACAAGGAAAATAGGGAAAAATTGATGCGGGCCGTTTTGTGAATATTTTCTCGTAGCTTGACCCTATGGGTTTATAGAATTGCAGAAAAGTTCATTTGGGGATGTCTGTGCCTCAATCGGAGCAGATACCAGGGGACGCCCGATTACGTATACCACTAAAGGGAGCTATTCAAGGAAAATGGGGAAAAATTGAAGCGGGCCATTTTGTGGATATTTTCTCGTAGCTTGACCCTATGGGTTTATGGAATTGTAGAAAAGTTCATTGGGGGATGTCCGTGCCTGAATCGGAGCAGATACAAGGGGACGCTCAATTACGTATACCACTATACAAGGAAAATGGGGAAAAAAAAAACGGGCCGTTTTTTGGATATTTTTTCGTAGCTTGACCCTATGGGTTTATAGAATTGCAGAAAAGTTCATTTGGGGATGTCCGTGCCTGAATCGGAGCAGATACCAGGGTACGCTCGATTACGTATACCACTATACTATGAAAATGGGGAAAAATTGAAGCGGGCCGTTTTTTGGATATTTTTTCGTAGCTTGACCCTATGGGTTTATAAAATTGCAGAAAAGTTCATTTGGGGATGTCCGTGCCTGAATCGGAGCAGATACCAGGGGACGCTCGATTACGTATACCACTATACTAGGAAAATGGGGAAAAATTGAAGCGGGCCGTTTTTTGGATATTTTTTCGTAGCTTGACCCTATGGGTTTATAAAATTGCAGAAAAGTTCATTTGGGGATGTCCGTGCCTGAATCGGAGCAGATACCAGGGGACGCCCGATTACGTATACCACTAAAGGGAGCTATTCAAAGAAAATGGGGAAAAATTGAAGCGGGCCATTTTGTGGATATTTTCTCGTAGCTTGACCCTATGGGTTTATAGAATTGCAGAAAAGTTCATTTGGGGATGTCCGTGCCTGAATCGGAGCAGATACCAGGGGACGCTCGATTACGTATACCTCTAAATGGAGCTATACAAGGAAAATGGGGAAAAATTGAAGCGGGCCGTTTTGTCAATATTTTCTCGTAGCTTGACCCTATGGGTTTATAGAATTGCAGAAAAGTTCATTTGGGGATGTCCGTGCCTGAATTGGAGCAGATACAAGGGGACACTCAATTACGTATACCACTATACAAGGAAAATGGGGAAAAATTGAAGCGGGCCGTTTTGTGAATATTTTCTCGTAGCTTGACCCTATGGGTTTATAGAATTGTAGAAAAGTTCATTTGGGGATGTCCGTGCCTGAATCGGAGCAGATACCAGGGGACGCCCGATTACGTATACCACTAAAGGGAGCTATTCAAGGAAAATGGGGAAAAATTGAAGCGGGCCATTTTGTGGATATTTTCTCGTAGCTTGACCCTATGGGTTTATAGAATTGCAGAAAAGTTCATTTGGGGATGTCCGTGCCTGAATCGGAGCAGATACCAGGGGACGCCCGATTACGTATACCTCTAAATGGACCTATACAAGGAAAATAGGGAAAAATTGATGCGGGCCGTTTTGTGAATATTTTCTCGTAGCTTGACCCTATGGGTTTATAGAATTGCAGAAAAGTTCATTTGGGGATGTCCGTGCCTCAATCGGAGCAGATACCAGGGGACGCCCGATTACGTATACCACTAAAGGGAGCTATTCAAGGAAAATGGGGAAAAATTGAAGCGGGCCATTTTGTGCATATTTTCTCGTAGCTTGACCCTATGGGTTTATAGAATTGCAGAAAAGTTCATTTGGGGATGTCCGTGCCTGAATCGGAGCAGATACCAGGGGACGCCCGGTTACGTATACCACTAAAGGGAGCTATTCAAGAAAAATGGGGAAAAATTGAAGCGGGCCATTTTGTGGATATTTTCTCGTAGCTTGACCCTATGGGTTTATAGAATTGCAGAAAAGTTCATTTGGGGATGTCCGTGCCTGAATCGGAGCAGATACCAGGGGACGCCCGATTACGTATACCTCTAAAGGGACCTATACAAGGAAAATAGGGAAAAATTGATGCGGGCCGTTTTGTGAATATTTTCTCGTAGCTTGACCCTATGGGTTTATAGAATTGCAGAAAAGTTCATTTGGGGATGTCTGTGCCTCAATCGGAGCAGATACCAGGGGACGCCCGATTACGTATACCACTAAAGGGAGCTATTCAAGGAAAATGGGGAAAAATTGAAGCGGGCCATTTTGTGGATATTTTCTCGTAGCTTGACCCTATGGGTTTATGGAATTGTAGAAAAGTTCATTGGGGGATGTCCGTGCCTGAATCGGAGCAGATACAAGGGGACGCTCAATTACGTATACCACTATACAAGGAAAATGGGGAAAAAAAAAACGGGCCGTTTTTTGGATATTTTTTCGTAGCTTGACCCTATGGGTTTATAGAATTGCAGAAAAGTTCATTTGGGGATGTCCGTGCCTGAATCGGAGCAGATACCAGGGTACGCTCGATTACGTATACCACTATACTATGAAAATGGGGAAAAATTGAAGCGGGCCGTTTTTTGGATATTTTTTCGTAGCTTGACCCTATGGGTTTATAAAATTGCAGAAAAGTTCATTTGGGGATGTCCGTGCCTGAATCGGAGCAGATACCAGGGGACGCCCGATTACGTATACCACTAAAGGGAGCTATTCAAAGAAAATGGGGAAAAATTGAAGCGGGCCATTTTGTGGATATTTTCTCGTAGCTTGACCCTATGGGTTTATAGAATTGCAGAAAAGTTCATTTGGGGATGTCCGTGCCTGAATCGGAGCAGATACCAGGGGACGCTCGATTACGTATACCTCTAAATGGAGCTATACAAGGGAAATGGGGAAAAATTGAAGCGGGCCGTTTTGTGAATATTTTCTCGTAGCTTGACCCTATGGGTTTATAGAATTGCAGAAAGGTCATTTGGGGATGTCCGTGCCTGAATCGGAGCAGATACCAGGGGACGCCCGATTATGTATACCTCTAAAGGGAGCTATACAAGGAAAATAGGGAAAAATTGATGCGGGCCGTTTTGTGAATATTTTCTCGTAGCTTGACCCTATGGGTTTATAGAATTGCAGAAAAGTTAATTTGGGGATGTCCGTGCCTCAATCGGAGCAGATACCAGGGGACGCCCGATTACGTATACCACTAAAGGGAGCTATTCAAGGAAAATGGGGAAAAATTGAAGCGGGCCATTTTGTGGATATTTTCTCGTAGCTTGACCCTATGGGTTTATAGAATTGTAGAAAAGTTCATTTGGGGATGTCCGTGCCTGAATCGGAGCAGATACAAGGGGACGCTCGATTACGTATACCACTATACAAGGAAAATGGGGAAAAATTGAAGCGGGCCGTTTTTTGGATATTTTTTTGTAGCTTGACCCTATGGGTTTATAGAATTGCAGAAAAGTTCATTTGGGGATGTCCGTGCCTGAATCGGAGCAGATACAAGGGGACGCTCAATTACGTATACCACTATACAAGGAAAATGGGGAAAAATTGAAGCGGGCCATTTTGTGGATATTTTCTCGTAGCTTGACCCTATGGGTTTATGGAATTGTAGAAAAGTTCATTGGGGGATGTCCGTGCCTGAATCGGAGCAGATACAAGGGGACGCTCAATTACGTATACCACTATACAAGGAAAATGGGGAAAAATTGAAGCGGGCCGTTTTTTGGATATTTTTTCGTAGATTGACCCTATGGGTTTATAGAATTGCAGAAAAGTTCATTTGGGGATGTCTGTGCCTGAATCGGAGCAGATACAAGGGGACGCTCGATTACGTATACCACTAAAGGGAGCTATTCAAGGAAAATGGGGAAAAATTGAAGCGGGCCATTTTGTGGATATTTTCTCGTAGCTTGACCCTATGGGTATATAGAATTGCAGAAAAGTTCATTTGGGGATGTCCGTGCCTGAATCGGAGCAGATACCAGGGGACGCCCGATTACGTATACCTCTAAAGGGACCTATACAAGGAAAATAGGGAAAAATTGATGCGGGCCGTTTTGTGAATATTTTCTCGTAGCTTGACCCTATGGGTTTATAGAATTGCAGAAAAGTTCATTTGGGGATGTCCGTGCCTGAATCGGAGCAGATACCAGGGGACGCCCGATTACGTATACCACTAAAGGGAGCTATTCAAGGAAAATGGGGAAAAATTGATGCGGGCCATTTTGTGGATATTTTCTCGTAGCTAGACCCTATAGGTTTATAGAATTGCAGAAAAGTTCATTTGGGGATGTCCGTGCCTGAATCGGAGCAGATACCAGGGGACGCCCGATTACGTATACCTCTAAAGGGACCTATACAAGGAAAATAGGGAAAAATTGATGCGGGCCGTTTTGTGAATATTTTCTCGTAGCTTGACCCTATGGGTTTATAGAATTGCAGAAAAGTTCATTTGGGGATGTTCGTGCCTCAATCGGAGCAGATACCAGGGGACGCCCGATTACGTATACCACTAAAGGGAGCTATTCAAGGAAAATGGGGAAAAATTGAAGCGGGCCATTTTATGGATATTTTCTCGTAGCTTGACCCTATGGGTTTATGGAATTGTAGAAAAGTTCATTGAGGGATGTCCGTGCCTGAATCGGAGCAGATACAAGGGGACGCTCAATTACGTATACCACTATACAAGGAAAATGGGGAAAAATTGAAGCGGGCCGTTTTTTGGATATTTTTTCGTAGCTTGACCCTATGGGTTTATAGAATTGCAGAAAAGTTCATTTGGGGATGTCCGTGCCTGAATCGGAGCAGATACCAGGGGACGCCCGGTTACGTATACCACTAAAGGGAGCTATTCAAGAAAAATGGGGAAAAATTGAAGCGGGCCATTTTGTGGATATTTTCTCGTAGCTTGACCCTATGGGTTTATAGAATTGCAGAAAAGTTCATTTGGGGATGTCCGTGCCTGAATCGGAGCAGATACCAGGGGACGCCCGATTACGTATACCTCTAAAGGGACCTATACAAGGAAAATAGGGAAAAATTGATGCGGGCCGTTTTGTGAATATTTTCTCGTAGCTTGACCCTATGGGTTTATAGAATTGCAGAAAAGTTCATTTGGGGATGTCCGTGCCTCAATCGGAGCAGATACCAGGGGACGCCCGATTACGTATACCACTAAAGGGAGCTATTCAAGGAAAATGGGGAAAAATTGAAGCGGGCCATTTTGTGGATATTTTCTCGTAGCTTGACCCTATGGGTTTATGGAATTGTAGAAAAGTTCATTGGGGGATGTCCGTGCCTGAATCGGAGCAGATACAAGGGGACGCTCAATTACGTATACCACTATACAAGGAAAATGGGGAAAAAAAAAACGGGCCGTTTTTTGGATATTTTTTCGTAGCTTGACCCTATGGGTTTATAGAATTGCAGAAAAGTTCATTTGGGGATGTCCGTGCCTGAATCGGAGCAGATACCAGGGTACGCTCGATTACGTATACCACTATACTATGAAAATGGGGAAAAATTGAAGCGGGCCGTTTTTTGGATATTTTTTCGTAGCTTGACCCTATGGGTTTATAAAATTGCAGAAAAGTTCATTTGGGGATGTCCGTGCCTGAATCGGAGCAGATACCAGGGGACGCCCGATTACGTATACCACTAAAGGGAGCTATTCAAAGAAAATGGGGAAAAATTGAAGCGGGCCATTTTGTGGATATTTTCTCGTAGCTTGACCCTATGGGTTTATAGAATTGCAGAAAAGTTCATTTGGGGATGTCCGTGCCTGAATCGGAGCAGATACCAGGGGACGCTCGATTACGTATACCTCTAAATGGAGCTATACAAGGGAAATGGGGAAAAATTGAAGCGGGCCGTTTTGTGAATATTTTCTCGTAGCTTGACCCTATGGGTTTATAGAATTGCAGAAAGGTCATTTGGGGATGTCCGTGCCTGAATCGGAGCAGATACCAGGGGACGCCCGATTATGTATACCTCTAAAGGGAGCTATACAAGGAAAATAGGGAAAAATTGATGCGGGCCATTTTGTGAATATTTTCTCGTAGCTTGACCCTATGGGTTTATAGAATTGCAGAAAAGTTAATTTGGGGATGTCCGTGCCTCAATCGGAGCAGATACCAGGGGACGCCCGATTACGTATACCACTAAAGGGAGCTATTCAAGGAAAATGGGGAAAAATTGAAGCGGGCCATTTTGTGGATATTTTCTCGTAGCTTGACCCTATGGGTTTATAGAATTGTAGAAAAGTTCATTTGGGGATGTCCGTGCCTGAATCGGAGCAGATACAAGGGGACGCTCGATTACGTATACCACTATACAAGGAAAATGGGGAAAAATTGAAGCGGGCCGTTTTTTGGATATTTTTTTGTAGCTTGACCCTATGGGTTTATAGAATTGCAGAAAAGTTCATTTGGGGATGTCCGTGCCTGAATCGGAGCAGATACAAGGGGACGCTCAATTACGTATACCACTATACAAGGAAAATGGGGAAAAATTGAAGCGGGCCATTTTGTGGATATTTTCTCGTAGCTTGACCCTATGGGTTTATGGAATTGTAGAAAAGTTCATTGGGGGATGTCCGTGCCTGAATCGGAGCAGATACAAGGGGACGCTCAATTACGTATACCACTATACAAGGAAAATGGGGAAAAATTGAAGCGGGCCGTTTTTTGGATATTTTTTCGTAGATTGACCCTATGGGTTTATAGAATTGCAGAAAAGTTCATTTGGGGATGTCTGTGCCTGAATCGGAGCAGATACAAGGGGACGCTCGATTACGTATACCACTAAAGGGAGCTATTCAAGGAAAATGGGGAAAAATTGAAGCGGGCCATTTTGTGGATATTTTCTCGTAGCTTGACCCTATGGGTTTATAGAATTGCAGAAAAGTTCATTTGGGGATGTCCGTGCCTGAATCGGAGCAGATACCAGGGGACGCCCGATTACGTATACCTCTAAAGGGACCTATACAAGGAAAATAGGGAAAAATTGATGCGGGCCGTTTTGTGAATATTTTCTCGTAGCTTGACCCTATGGGTTTATAGAATTGCAGAAAAGTTCATTTGGGGATGTCCGTGCCTGAATCGGAGCAGATACCAGGGGACGCCCGATTACGTATACCACTAAAGGGAGCTATTCAAGGAAAATGGGGAAAAATTGATGCGGGCCATTTTGTGGATATTTTCTCGTAGCTAGACCCTATAGGTTTATAGAATTGCAGAAAAGTTCATTTGGGGATGTCCGTGCCTGAATCGGAGCAGATACCAGGGGACGCCCGATTACGTATACCTCTAAAGGGACCTATACAAGGAAAATAGGGAAAAATTGATGCGGGCCGTTTTGTGAATATTTTCTCGTAGCTTGACCCTATGGGTTTATAGAATTGCAGAAAAGTTCATTTGGGGATGTCCGTGCCTCAATCGGAGCAGATACCAGGGGACGCCCGATTACGTATACCACTAAAGGGAGCTATTCAAGGAAAATGGGGAAAAATTGAAGCGGGCCATTTTATGGATATTTTCTCGTAGCTTGACCCTATGGGTTTATGGAATTGTAGAAAAGTTCATTGAGGGATGTCCGTGCCTGAATCGGAGCAGATACAAGGGGACGCTCAATTACGTATACCACTATACAAGGAAAATGGGGAAAAATTGAAGCGGGCCGTTTTTTGGATATTTTTTCGTAGCTTGACCCTATGGGTTTATAGAATTGCAGAAAAGTTCATTTGGGGATGTCCGTGCCTGAATCGGATCAGATACAAGGGGACGCTCGATTACGTATACCACTATACTAGGAAAATGGGGAAAAATTGAAGCGGACCGTTTTTTGGATATTTTTTCGTAGCTTGACCCTATGGGTTTATAGAATTCCAGAAAAGTTCATTTGGGGATGTCCGTGCCTGAATAGGAGCAAATACAAGGGGAGGCTCGATTGCGTACACCGCGATACTCGGAAAATGGGGAAAAATTGAAGCGGACCATTTTTGGATATTTTTTCGTAGCTTGACCCTATTGGTTTATAGAATTGCAGAAAAGTTCATTTGGGGATGTCCGTTCCTGAATCGGAGCAGATACCAGGGGACGCCCGTTTACGTATACCACTAAAGGGAGCTATTCAAGGAAAATGGGGAAAAATTGAAGCGGGTCATTTTGTGAATATTTTCTTGTAGCTTGACCCTATGGGTTTATAGAATTGTAGAAAAGTTCATTGGGGTATGTCAGTTCCTGAATCGGAGCAGATACAAGGGGACGCTCAATTACGTATACCACTATACAAGGAAAATGGGGAAAAATTGAAGCGGGCCGTTTTGTGAATATTTTCTCGTAGCTTGACCCTATGGGTTTATAGAATTGCAGAAAAGTTCATTTGGGGATGTCCGTTCCTGAATCGGAGCAGATACCAGGGGACGCCCGATTACGTATACCTCTAAAGGGAGCTATACAAGGAAAATAGGGAAAAATTGATGCGGGCCGTTTTATGAATATTTTCTCGTAGCTTGACCCTATGGGTTTATAGAATTGCAGAAAAGTTCATTTGGGGATGTCCGTGCCTCAATCGGAGCAGATACCAGGGGACACCCGATTACGTATACCACTAAAGGGAGCTATTCAAGGAAAATGGGAAAAAATTGAAGCGGGCCATTTTGTGGATATTTTCTCGTAGCTTGACCCTATGGGTTTATGGAATTGTAGAAAAGTTCATTGGGGGATGTCCGTGCCTGAATCGGAGCAGATACAAGGGGACGCTCAATTACGTATACCACTATACAAGGAAAATGGGGAAAAATTGAAGCGGGCCGTTTTTTGGATATATTTTTCGTAGCTTGACCCTATGGGTTTATAGAATTGCAGAAAAGTTCATTTGGGGATGTCCGTGCCTGAATCGGAGCAGATACCAGGGGACGCTCGATTACGTATACCACTATACTAGGAAAATGGGGAAAAATTGAAGCGGGCCGTTTTTTGGATATTTTTTCGTAGCTTGACCCTATGGGTTTATAAAATTGCAGAAAAGTTCATTTGGGGATGTACGTGCCTGAATCGGAGCAGATACCAGGGGACGCCCGATTACGTATACCACTAAAGGGAGCTATTCAAAGAAAATGGGGAAAAATTGAAGCGGGCCATTTTGTGGATATTTTCTCGTAGCTTGACCCTATGGGTTTATAGAATTGCAGAAAAGTTCATTTGGGGATGTCCGTGCCTGAATCGGAGCAGATACCAGGGGACGCTCGATTACGTATACCTCTAAATGGAGCTATACAAGGAAAATGGGGAAAAATTGAAGCGGGCCGTTTTGTCAATATTTTCTCGTAGCTTGACCCTATGGGTTTATAGAATTGCAGAAAAGTTCATTTGGGGATGTCCGTGCCTGAATTGGAGCAGATACAAGGGGACACTCAATTACGTATACCACTATACAAGGAAAATGGGGAAAAATTGAAGCGGGCCATTTTGTGAATATTTTCTCGTAGCTTGACCCTATGGGTTTATAGAATTGCAGAAAAGTTCATTTGGGGATGTCCGTGCCTGAATCGGAGCAGATACCAGGGGACGCCCGATTACGTATACCACTAAAGGGAGCTATTCAAGGAAAATGGGGAAAAATTGAAGCGGGCCATTTTGTGGATATTTTCTCGTAGCTTGACCCTATGGGTTTATAGAATTGCAGAAAAGTTCATTTGGGGATGTCCGTGCCTGAATCGGAGCAGATACCAGGGGACGCCCGATTACGTATACCTCTAAATGGACCTATACAAGGAAAATAGGGAAAAATTGATGCGGGCCGTTTTGTGAATATTTTCTCGTAGCTTGACCCTATGGGTTTATAGAATTGCAGAAAAGTTCATTTGGGGATGTCCGTGCCTCAATCGGAGCAGATACCAGGGGACGCCCGATTACGTATACCACTAAAGGGAGCTATTCAAGGAAAATGGGGAAAAATTGAAGCGGGCCATTTTGTGCATATTTTCTCGTAGCTTGACCCTATGGGTTTATAGAATTGCAGAAAAGTTCATTTGGGGATGTCCGTGCCTGAATCGGAGCAGATACCAGGGGACGCCCGGTTATGTATACCACTAAAGGGAGCTATTCAAGAAAAATGGGGAAAAATTGAAGCGGGCCATTTTGTGGATATTTTCTCGTAGCTTGACCCTATGTGTTTATAGAATTGCAGAAAAGTTCATTTGGGGATGTCCGTGCCTGAATCGGAGCAGATACCAGGGGACGCCCGATTACGTATACCTCTAAAGGGACCTATACAAGGAAAATAGGGAAAAATTGATGCGGGCCGTTTTGTGAATATTTTCTCGTAGCTTGACCCTATGGGTTTATAGAATTGCAGAAAAGTTCATTTGGGGATGTCCGTGCCTCAATCGGAGCAGATACCAGGGGACGCCCGATTACGTATACCACTAAAGGGAGCTATTCAAGGAAAATGGGGAAAAATTGAAGCGGGCCATTTTGTGGATATTTTCTCGTAGCTTGACCCTATGGGTTTATGGAATTGTAGAAAAGTTCATTGGGGGATGTCCGTGCCTGAATCGGAGCAGATACAAGGGGACGCTCAATTACGTATACCACTATACAAGGAAAATGGGGAAAAAAAAACGGGCCGTTTTTTGGATATTTTTTCGTCGCTTGACCCTATGGGTTTATAGAATTGCAGAAAAGTTCATTTGGGGATGTCCGTGCCTGAATCGGAGCAGATACCAAGGTACGCTCGATTACGTATACCACAATACTAGGAAAATGGGGAAAAATTGAAGCGGGCCGTTGTTTGGATATTTTTTCGTAGCTTGACCCTATGGGTTTATAAAATTGCAGAAAAGTTCATTTGGGGATGTCCGTGCCTGAATCGGAGCAGATACCAGGGGACGCCCGATTACGTATACCACTAAAGGGAGCTATTCAAAGAAAATGGGGAAAAATTGAAGCGGGCCATTTTGTGGATATTTTCTCGTAGCTTGACCCTATGGGTTTATAGAATTGCAGAAAAGTTCATTTGGGGATGTCCGTGCCTGAATCGGAGCAGATACCAGGGGACGCTCGATTACGTATACCTCTAAATGGAGCTATACAAGGGAAATGGGGAAAAATTGAAGCGGGCCGTTTTGTGAATATTTTCTCGTAGCTTGACCCTATGGGTTTATAGAATTGCAGAAAGGTCATTTGGGGATGTCCGTGCCTGAATCGGAGCAGATACCAGGGGACGCCCGATTACGTATACCTCTAAAGGGAGCTATACAAGGAAAATAGGGAAAAATTGATGCGGGCCGTTTTGTGAATATTTTCTCGTAGCTTGACCCTATGGGTTTATAGAATTGCAGAAAAGTTAATTTGGGGATGTCCGTGCCTCAATCGGAGCAGATACTAGGGGACGCCCGATTACGTATACCACTAAAGGGAGCTATTCAAGGAAAATGGGGAAAAATTGAAGCGGGCCATTTTGTGGATATTTTCTCGTAGCTTGACCCTATGGGTTTATAGAATTGTAGAAAAGTTCATTTGGGGATGTCCGTGCCTGAATCGGAGCAGATACAAGGGGACGCTCGATTACGTATACCACTATACAAGGAAAATGGGGAAAAATTGAAGCGGGCCGTTTTTTGGATATTTTTTTGTAGATTGACCCTATGGGTTTATAGAATTGCAGAAAAGTTCATTTGGGGATGTCCGTGCCTGAATCGGAGCAGATACAAGGGGACGCTCAATTACGTATACCACTATACAAGGAAAATGGGGAAAAATTGAAGCGGGCCATTTTGTGGATATTTTCTCGTAGCTTGACCATATGGGTTTATGGAATTGTAGAAAAGTTCATTGGGGGATGTCCGTGCCTGAATCGGAGCAGATACAAGGGGACGCTCAATTACGTATACCACTATACAAGGAAAATGGGGAAAAATTGAAGCGGGCCGTTTTTTGGATATTTTTTCGTAGATTGACCCTATGGGTTTATAGAATTGCAGAAAAGTTCATTTGGGGATGTCTGTGCCTGAATCGGAGCAGATACAAGGAGACGCTCGATTACGTATACCACTAAAGGGAGCTATTCAAGGAAAATGGGGAAAAATTGAAGCGGGCCATTTTGTGGATATTTTCTCGTAGCTTGACCCTATGGGTTTATAGAATTGCAGAAAAGTTCATTTGGGGATGTCCGTGCCTGAATCGGAGCAGATACCAGGGGACGCCCGATTACGTATACCTCTAAAGGGACCTATACAAGGAAAATAGGGAAAAATTGATGCGGGCCGTTTTGTGAATATTTTCTCGTAGCTTGACCCTATGGGTTTATAGAATTGCAGAAAAGTTCATTAAGGGATGTTCGTGCCACAATCGGAGCAGATATCAGGGGACACCCGATTACGTATACCACTAAAGGGAGCTATTCAAGGAAAATGGGGAAAAATTGAAGCGGGCCATTTTGTGGATATTTTCTCGTAGCTTGACCCTATGGGTTTATAGAATTGCAGAAAAGTTTATTTGGGGATGTCCGTGCCTGAATCGGAGCAGATACCAGGGGACGCCCGGTTACGTATACCACTAAAGGGAGCTATTCAAGGCAAATGGGGAAAAATTGAAGCGGGCCATTTTGTGGATATTTTCTCGTAGCTTGACCCTATGGGTTTATAGAATTGCAGAAAAGTTCATTTGGGGATGTCCGTGCCTGAATCGGAGCAGATACCAGGGGACGCCCGATTACGTATACCTCTAAAGGGACCTATACAAGGAAAATAGGGAAAAATTGATGCGGGCCGTTTTGTGAATATTTTCTCGTAGCTTTACCCAATGGGTTTATAGAATTGCAGAAAAGTTCATTTGGGGATGTCCGTGCCTCAATCGGAGCAGATACCAGGGGACGCCCGATTACGTATACCACTAAAGGGAGCTATTCAAGGAAAATGGGGAAAAATTGAAGCGGGCCATTTTGTGGATATTTTCTCGTAGCTTGACCCTATGGGTTTATGGAATTGTAGAAAAGTTCATTGGGGGATGTCCGTGCCTGAATCGGAGCAGATACAAGGGGACGCTCAATTACGTATACCACTATACAAGGAAAATGGGGAAAAATTGAAGCGCGCCGTTTTTTGGATATTTTTTCGTAGCTAGACCCTATGGGTTTATAGAATTGCAGAAAAGTTCATTTGGGGATGTCCATGCCTGAATCGGAGCAGATACCAGGGGACGCTCGATTACGTATACCACTATACTAGGAAAATGGGGAAAAATTGAAGCGGGCCGTTTTTTGGATATTTTTTCGTAGCTTGACCCTATGGGTTTATAAAATTGTAGAAAAGTTCATTTGGGGATGTCCGTGCCTGAATCGGAGCAGATACAAGGGGACGCTCGATTACGTATACCACTATACAAGGAAAATGGGGAAAAATTGAAGCGGGCCGTTTTTTGGATATTTTTTTGTAGCTTGACCCTATGGGTTTATAGAATTGCAGAAAAGTTCATTTGGGGATGTCCGTGCCTGAATCGGAGCAGATACAAGGGGACGCTCAATTACGTATACCACTATACAAGGAAAATGGGGAAAATTGAAGCGGGCCATTTTGTGGATATTTTCTCGTAGCTTGACCATATGGGTTTATGGAATTGTAGAAAAGTTCATTGGGGGATGTCCGTGCCTGAATCGGAGCAGATACAAGGGGACGCTCAATTACGTATACCACTATACAAGGAAAATGGGGAAAAATTGAAGCGGGCCGTTTTTTGGATATTTTTTCGTAGATTGACCCTATGGGTTTATAGAATTGCAGAAAAGTTCATTTGGGGATGTCTGTGCCTGAATCGGAGCAGATACAAGGGGACGCTCGATTACGTATACCACTAAAGGGAGCTATTCAAGGAAAATGGGGAAAAATTGAAGCGGGCCATTTTGTGGATATTTTCTCGTAGCTTGACCCTATGGGTTTATAGAATTGCAGAAAAGTTCATTTGGGGATGTCCGTGCCTGAATCGGAGCAGATACCAGGGGACGCCCGATTACGTATACCTCTAAAGGGACCTATACAAGGAAAATAGGGAAAAATTGATGCGGGCCGTTTTGTGAATATTTTCTCGTAGCTTGACCCTATGGGTTTATAGAATTGCAGAAAAGTTCATTTGGGGATGTTCGTGCCACAATCGGAGCAGATACCAGGGGACGCCCGATTACGTATACCACTAAAGGGAGCTATTCAAGGAAAATGGGGAAAAATTGAAGCGGGCCATTTTGTGGATATTTTCTCGTAGCTTGACCCTATGGGTTTATAGAATTGCAGAAAAGTTTATTTGGGGATGTCCGTGCCTGAATCGGAGCAGATACCAGGGGACGCCCGGTTACGTATACCACTAAAGGGAGCTATTCAAGGAAAATGGGGAAAAATTGAAGCGGGCCATTTTGTGGATATTTTCTCGTAGCTTGACCCTATGGGTTTATAGAATTGCAGAAAAGTTCATTTGGGGATGTCTGTGCCTGAATCGGAGCAGATACAAGGGGACGCTCGATTACGTATACCACTAAAGGGAGCTATTCAAGGAAAATGGGGAAAAATTGAAGCGGGCCATTTTGTGGATATTTTCTCGTAGCTTGACCCTATGGGTTTATAGAATTGCAGAAAAGTTCATTTGGGGATGTCCGTGCCTGAATCGGAGCAGATACCAGGGGACGCCCGATTACGTATACCTCTAAAGGGACCTATACAAGGAAAATAGGGAAAAATTGATGCGGGCCGTTTTGTGAATATTTTCTCGTAGCTTGACCCTATGGGTTTATAGAATTGCAGAAAAGTTCATTTGGGGATGTTCGTGCCACAATCGGAGCAGATACCAGGGGACGCCCGATTACGTATACCACTAAAGGGAGCTATTCAAGGAAAATGGGGAAAAATTGAAGCGGGCCATTTTGTGGATATTTTCTCGTAGCTTGACCCTATGGGTTTATAGAATTGCAGAAAAGTTTATTTGGGGATGTCCGTGCCTGAATCGGAGCAGATACCAGGGGACGCCCGGTTACGTATACCACTAAAGGGAGCTATTCAAGGAAAATGGGGGAAAATTGAAGCGGGCCATTTTGTGGATATTTTCTCGTAGCTTGACCCTATGGGTTTATAGAATTGCAGAAAAGTTCATTTGGGGATGTCCGTGCCGGAATCGGAGCAGATACCAGGGGACGCCCGATTACGTATACCTCTAAAGGGACCTATACAAGGAAAATAGGGAAAAATTGATGCGGGCCGTTTTGTGAATATTTTCTCGTAGCTTGACCCTATGGGTTTATAGAATTGCAGAAAAGTTCATTTGGGGATGTCCGTGCCTCAATCGGGGCAGATACCAGGGGACGCCCGATTACGTATACCACTAAAGGGAGCTATTCAAGGAAAATGGGGAAAAATTGAAGCGGGCCATTTTGTGGATATTTTCTCGTAGCTTGACCCTATGGGTTTATGGAATTGTAGAAAAGTTCATTGGGGGATGTCCGTGCCTGAATCGGAGCAGATACAAGGGGACGCTCAATTACGTATACCACTATACAAGGAAAATGGGGAAAAATTGAAGCGCGCCGTTTTTTGGATATTTTTTCGTAGCTAGACCCTATGGGTTTATAGAATTGCAGAAAAGTTCATTTGGGGATGTCCGTGCCTGAATCGGAGCAGATACCAGGGGACGCTCGATTACGTATACCACTATACTAGGAAAATGGGGAAAAATTGAAGCGGGCCGTTTTTTGGATATTTTTTCGTAGCTTGACCCTATGGGTTTATAAAATTGCAGAAAAGTTCATTTGGGGATGTCCGTGCCTGAGTCGGAGCAGATACCAGGGGATGCCCGATTACGTATACCACTAAAGGGAGCTATTCAAAGAAAATGGGGAAAAATTGAAGCGGGCCATTTTGTGGATATTTTCTCGTAGCTTGACCCTATGGGTTTATAGAATTGCAGAAAAGTTCATTTGGGGATGTCCGTGCCTGAATCGGAGCAGATACCAGGGGACGCTCGATTACGTATACCTCAAAATGGAGCTATACAAGGAATATGGGGAAAAATTGAAGCGGGCCGTTTTGTGAATATTTTCTCATAGCTTGACCCTATGGGTTTATAGAATTGCAGAAAAGTTCATTTGGGGATGTCCGTGCCTGAATCGGAGCAGATACCAGGGGACGCCCGATTACGTATACCTCTAAAGGGAGCTATACAAGGAAAATAGGGAAAAATTGATGCGGGCCGTTTTGTGAATATTTTCTCGTAGCTTGACCCTATGGGTTTATAGAATTGCAGAAAAGTTCATTTGGGGATGTCCGTGCCTGAATCGGAGCAGATACCAGGGGACGCTCGATTACGTATACCTCTAAATGGAGCTATACAAGGGAAATGGGGAAAAATTGAAGCGGGCCGTTTTGTGAATATTTTCTCGTAGCTTGACCCTATGGGTTTATAGAATTGCAGAAAGGTCATTTGGGGATGTCCGTGCCTGAATCGGAGCAGATACCAGGGGACGCCCGATTACGTATACCTCTAAAGGGAGCTATACAAGGAAAATAGGGAAAAATTGATGCGGGCCGTTTTGTGAATATTTTCTCGTAGCTTGACCCTATGGGTTTATAGAATTGCAGAAAAGTTAATTTGGGGATGTCCGTGCCTCAATCGGAGCAGATACCAGGGGACGCCCTATTACGTATACCACTAAAGGGAGCTATTCAAGGAAAATGGGGAAAAATTGAAGCGGGCCATTTTGTGGATATTTTCTCGTAGCTTGACCCTATGGGTTTATAGAATTGTAGAAAAGTTCATTTGGGGATGTCCGTGCCAGAATCGGAGCAGATACAAGGGGACGCTCGATTACGTATACCACTATACAAGGAAAATGGGGAAAAATTGAAGCGGGCCATTTTTTGGATATTTTTTTGTAGCTTGACCCTATGGGTTTATAGAATTGCAGAAAAGTTCATTTGGGGATGTCCGTGCCTCAATCGGAGCAGATACAAGGGGACGCTCAATTACGTATACCACTATACAAGGAAAATGGGGAAAAATTGAAGCGGGCCATTTTGTGGATATTTTCTCGTAGCTTGACCCTATGGGTTTATGGAATTGTAGAAAAGTTCATTGGGGGATGTCCGTGCCTGAATCAGAGCAGATACAAGGGGACGCTCAATTACGTATACCACTATACAAGGAAAATGGGGAAAAATTGAAGCAGGCCGTTTTTTGGATATTTTTTCGTAGATTGACCCTATGGGTTTATAGAATTGCAGAAAAGTTCATTTGGGGATGTCCATGCCTGAATCGGAGCAGATACAAGGGGACGCTCGATTACGTATACCACTAAAGGGAGCTATTCAAGGAAAATGGGGAAAAATTGAAGCGGGCCATTTTGTGGATATTTTCTCGTAGCTTGACCCTATGGGTTTATAGAATTGCAGAAAAGTTCATTTGGGGATGTCCGTGCCTGAATCGGAGCAGATACCAGGGGACGCCCGATTACGTATACCTCTAAAGGGACCTATACAAGGAAAATAGGGAAAAATTGATGCGGGCCGTTTTGTGAATATTTTCTCGTAGCTTGACCCTATGGGTTTATAGAATTGCAGAAAAGTTCATTTGGGGATGTCCGTGCCACAATCGGAGCAGATACCAGGGGACGCCCGATTACGTATACCACTAAAGGGAGCTATTCAAGGAAAATGGGGAAAAATTGAAGCGGGCCATTTTGTGGATATTTTCTCGTAGCTTGACCCTATGGGTTTATAGAATTGCAGAAAAGTTCATTTGGGGATGTCCGTGCCTGAATCGGAGCAGATACCAGGGGACGCCCGGTTACGTATACCACTAAAGGGAGCTATTCAAGGAAAATGGGGAAAAATTGAAGCGGGCCATTTTGTGGATATTTTCTCGTAGCTTGACCCTATGGGTTTATAGAATTGCAGAAAAGTTCATTTGGGGATGTCCGTGCCTGAATCGGAGCAGATACCAGGGGACACCCGATTACGTATACCTCTAAAGGGACCTATACAAGGAAAATAGGGAAAAATTGATGCGGGCCGTTTTGTGAATATTTTCTCGTAGCTTGACCCTATGGGTTTATAGAATTGCAGAAAAGTTCATCTGGGGATGTCCGTGCCTCAATCGGAGCAGATACCAGGGGACGCCCGATTACGTATACCACTAAAGGGAGCTATTCAAGGAAAATGGGGAAAAATTGAAGCGGGCCATTTTGTGGATATTTTCTCGTAGCTTGACCCTATGGGTTTATGGAATTGTAGAAAAGTTCATTGGGGGATGTCCGTGCCTGAATCGGAGCAGATACAAGGGGACGCTCAATTACGTATACCACTATACAAGGAAAATGGGGAAAAATTGAAGCGCGCCGTTTTTTGGATATTTTTTCGTAGCTAGACCCTATGGGTTTATAGAATTGCAGAAAAGTTCATTTGGGGATGTCCGTGCCTGAATCGGAGCAGAGACCAGGGGACGCTCGATTACGTATACCACTATACTAGGAAAATGGGGAAAAATTGAAGCGGGCCGTTTTTTGGATATTTTTTCGTAGCTTGACCCTATGGGTTTATAAAATTGCAGAAAAGTTCATTTGGGGATGTCCGTGCCTGAGTCGGAGCAGATACCAGGGGATGCCCGATTACGTATACCACTAAAGGGAGCTATTCAAAGAAAATGGGGAAAAATTGAAGCGGGCCATTTTGTGGATATTTTCTCGTAGCTTGACCCTATGGGTTTATAGAATTGCAGAAAAGTTCATTTGGGGATGTCCGTGCCTGAATCGGAGCAGATACCAGGGGACGCTCGATTACGTATACCTCAAAATGGAGCTATACAAGGAATATGGGGAAAAATTGAAGCGGGCCGTTTTGTGAATATTTTCTCATAGCTTGACCCTATGGGTTTATAGAATTGCAGAAAAGTTCATTTGGGGATGTCCGTGCCTGAATCGGAGCAGATACCAGGGGACGCCCGATTACGTATACCTCTAAAGGGAGCTATACAAGGAAAATAGGGAAAAATTGATGCGGGCCGTTTTGTGAATATTTTCTCGTAGCTTGACCCTATGGGTTTATAGAATTGCAGAAAAGTTCATTTGGGGATGTCCGTGCCTGAATCGGAGCAGATACCAGGGGACGCTCGATTACGTATACCTCTAAATGGAGCTATACAAGGGAAATGGGGAAAAATTGAAGCGGGCCGTTTTGTGAATATTTTCTCGTAGCTTGACCCTATGGGTTTATAGAATTGCAGAAAGGTCATTTGGGGATGTCCGTGCCTGAATCGGAGCAGATACCAGGGGACGCCCGATTACGTATACCTCTAAAGGGAGCTATACAAGGAAAATAGGGAAAAATTGATGCGGGCCGTTTTGTGAATATTTTCTCGTAGCTTGACCCTATGGGTTTATAGAATTGCAGAAAAGTTAATTTGGGGATGTCCGTGCCTCAATCGGAGCAGATACCAGGGGACGCCCTATTACGTATACCACTAAAGGGAGCTATTCAAGGAAAATGGGGAAAAATTGAAGCGGGCCATTTTGTGGATATTTTCTCGTAGCTTGACCCTATGGGTTTATAGAATTGTAGAAAAGTTCATTTGGGGATGTCCGTGCCAGAATCGGAGCAGATACAAGGGGACGCTCGATTACGTATACCACTATACAAGGAAAATGGGGAAAAATTGAAGCGGGCCATTTTTTGGATATTTTTTTGTAGCTTGACCCTATGGGTTTATAGAATTGCAGAAAAGTTCATTTGGGGATGTCCGTGCCTCAATCGGAGCAGATACAAGGGGACGCTCAATTACGTATACCACTATACAAGGAAAATGGGGAAAAATTGAAGCGGGCCATTTTGTGGATATTTTCTCGTAGCTTGACCCTATGGGTTTATGGAATTGTAGAAAAGTTCATTGGGGGATGTCCGTGCCTGAATCAGAGCAGATACAAGGGGACGCTCAATTACGTATACCACTATACAAGGAAAATGGGGAAAAATTGAAGCGGGCCGTTTTTTGGATATTTTTTCGTAGATTGACCCTATGGGTTTATAGAATTGCAGAAAAGTTCATTTGGGGATGTCCATGCCTGAATCGGAGCAGATACAAGGGGACGCTCGATTACGTATACCACTAAAGGGAGCTATTCAAGGAAAATGGGGAAAAATTGAAGCGGGCCATTTTGTGGATATTTTCTCGTAGCTTGACCCTATGGGTTTATAGAATTGCAGAAAAGTTCATTTGGGGATGTCCGTGCCTGAATCGGAGCAGATACCAGGGGACGCCCGATTACGTATACCTCTAAAGGGACCTATACAAGGAAAATAGGGAAAAATTGATGCGGGCCGTTTTGTGAATATTTTCTCGTAGCTTGACCCTATGGGTTTATAGAATTGCAGAAAAGTTCATTTGGGGATGTCCGTGCCACAATCGGAGCAGATACCAGGGGACGCCCGATTACGTATACCACTAAAGGGAGCTATTCAAGGAAAATGGGGAAAAATTGAAGCGGGCCATTTTGTGGATATTTTCTCGTAGCTTGACCCTATGGGTTTATAGAATTGCAGAAAAGTTCATTTGGGGATGTCCGTGCCTGAATCGGAGCAGATACCAGGGGACGCCCGGTTACGTATACCACTAAAGGGAGCTATTCAAGGAAAATGGGGAAAAATTGAAGCGGGCCATTTTGTGGATATTTTCTCGTAGCTTGACCCTATGGGTTTATAGAATTGCAGAAAAGTTCATTTGGGGATGTCCGTGCCTGAATCGGAGCAGATACCAGGGGACACCCGATTACGTATACCTCTAAAGGGACCTATACAAGGAAAATAGGGAAAAATTGATGCGGGCCGTTTTGTGAATATTTTCTCGTAGCTTGACCCTATGGGTTTATAGAATTGCAGAAAAGTTCATCTGGGGATGTCCGTGCCTCAATCGGAGCAGATACCAGGGGACGCCCGATTACGTATACCACTAAAGGGAGCTATTCAAGGAAAATGGGGAAAAATTGAAGCGGGCCATTTTGTGGATATTTTCTCGTAGGTTGACCCTATGGGTTTATGGAATTGTAGAAAAGTTCATTGGGGAATGTCCGTGCCTGAATCGGAGCAGATACAAGGGGACGCTCAATTACGTATACCACTATACAAGGAAAATGGGGAAAAATTGAAGCGGGCCGTTTTTTGGATATTTTTTCGTAGCTAGACCCTATGGGTTTATAGAATTGCAGAAAAGTTCATTTGGGGATGTCCGTGCCTGAATCGGAGCAGATACCAGGGGACGCTCGATTACGTATACCACTATACTAGGAAAATGGGGAAAAATTGAAGCGGGCCGTTTTTTGGATATTTTTTCGTAGCTTGACCCTATGGGTTTATAAAATTGCAGAAAAGTTCTTTTGGGGATGTCCGTGCCTGAATCGGAGCAGATACCAGGGGATGCCCGATTACGTATACCACTAAAGGGAGCTATTCAAAGAAAATGGGGAAAAATTGAAGCGGGCCATTTTGTGGATATTTTCTCGTAGCTTGACCCTATGGGTTTATAGAATTGCAGAAAAGTTCATTTGGGGATGTCCGTGCCTGAATCGGAGCAGATACCAGGGGACGCTCGATTACGTATACCTCTAAATGGAGCTATACAAGGAATATGGGGAAAAATTGAAGCGGGCCGTTTTGTGAATATTTTCTCGTAGCTTGACCCTATGGGTTTATAGAATTGCAGAAAAGTTCATTTGGGGATGTCCGTGCCTGAATCGGAGCAGATACCAGGGGACGCCCGATTACGTATACCTCTAAAGGGAGCTATACAAGGAAAATAGGGAAAAATTGATGCGGGCCGTTTTGTGAATATTTTCTCGTAGCTTGACCCTATGGGTTTATAGAATTGCAGAAAAGTTAATTTGGGGATGTCCGTGCCTCAATCGGAGCAGATACCAGGGGACGCCCGATTACGTATACCACTAAAGGGAGCTATTCAAGGAAAATGGGGAAAAATTGAAGCGGGCCATTTTGTGGATATTTTCTCGTAGCTTGACCCTATGGGTTTATAGAATTGCAGAAAAGTTCATTTGGGGATGTCCGTGCCTCAATCGGAGCAGATACCAGGGGACGCCCGATTACGTATACCACTAAAGGGAGCTATTCAAGGAAAATGGGGAAAAATTGAAGCGGGCCATTTTGTGGATATTTTCACGTAGCTTGACCCTATGGGTTTATAGAATTGCAGAAAAGTTCATTTGGGGATGTCCGTGCCTGAATCGGAGCAGATACCAGGGGACGCCCGGTTACGTATACCACTAAAGGGAGCTATTCAAGGAAAATGGGGAAAAATTGAAGCGGGCCATTTTGTGGATATTTTCTCGTAGCTTGACCCTATAGGTTTATAGAATTGCAGAAAAGTTCATTTGGGGATGTCCGTGCCTCAATCGGAGCAGATACCAGGGGACGCCCGATTACGTATACCACTAAAGGGAGCTATTCAAGGAAAATGGGCAAAAATTGAAGCAGGCCATTTTGTGGATATTTTCTCGTAGCTTGACCCTATGGGTTTATGGAATTGTAGAAAAGTTCATTGGGGGATGTCCGTGCCTGAATCGGAGCAGATACAAGGGGACGCTCAATTACATATACCACTATACAAGGAAAATGGGGAAAAATTGAAGCGGGCCGTTTTTAGGATATTTTTTCGTAGCTTGACCCTATGGGTTTATAGAATTGCAGAAAAGTTCATTTGGGGATGTCCGTGCCTGAATCGGAGCAGATACCAGGGGACGCTCGATTACGTATACCTCTAAATGGAGCTATACAAGGAAAATGGGGAAAAATTGAAGCGGGTCGTTTTGTGAATATTTTCTCGTAGCTTGACCCTATGGGTTTATAGAATTGCAGAAAAGTTCATTTGGGGATGTCCGTGCCTGAATCGGAGCAGATACCAGGGGACGCCCGATTACGTATACCTCTAAAGGGAGCTATACAAGGAAAATAGGGAAAAATTGATGCGGGCCGTTTTGTGAATATTTTCTCGTAGCTTGACCCTATGGGTTTATAGAATTGCAGAAAAGTTCATTTGGGGATGTCCGTGCCTCAATCGGAGCAGATACCAGGGGACCCCCGATTACGTATACCACTAAAGGGAGCTATTCAAGGAAAATGGGGAAAAATTGAAGCGGGCCATTTTGTGGATATTTTCTCGTAGCTTGACCCTATGGGTTTATAGAATTGTAGAAAAGTTCATTTGGGGATGTCCGTGCCTGAATCGGAGCAGATACAAGGGGACGCTCGATTACGTATACCACTATACAAGGAAAATGGGGAAAAATTGAAGCGGGCCGTTTTTTGTATATTTTTTTGTAGATTGACCCTATGGGTTTATAGAATTGCAGAAAAGTTCATTTGGGGATGTCCGTGCCTGAATCGAAGCAGATACCAGGGGACGCCCGATTACATATACCTCTAAAGGGAGCTATTCAAGGAAAATGGGGAAAAATTGAAGCGGGCCATTTTGTGGATATTTTCTCATAGCTTGACCCTATGGGTTTATAGAATTGCAGAAAAGTTCATTTGGGGATGTCCGTTCCTGAATCGGAGCAGATACCAGGGGACGCCCGTTTACGTATACCACTAAAGGGAGCTATTCAAGGAAAATGGGGAAAAATTGAAGCGGGTCATTTTGTGAATATTTTCTCGTAGCTTGACCCTATGGGTTTATAGAATTGTAGAAAAGTTCATTGGGGGATGTCCGTTCCTGAATCGGAGCAGATACAAGGGGACGCTCAATTACGTATACCACTATACAAGGAAAATGGGGAAAAATTGAAGCGGGCCGTTTTGTGAATATTTTCTCGTAGCTTGACCCTATGGGTTTATAGAATTGCAGAAAAGTTTATTTGGGGATGTCCGTGCCTGAATCGGCGCAGATACCAGGGGACGCCCGATTACCTATACCTCTAAAGGGAGTTATACAAGGAAAATAGGGAAAAATTGATGCGGGCCGTTTTGTGAATATTTTCTCGTAGCTTGACCCTATGGGTTTATAGAATTGCAGAAAAGTTCATTTGGGGATGTCCGTGCCTTAATCGGAGCAGATACCAGGGGACGCCCGATTACGTATACCACTAAAGGGAGCTATTCAAGGAAAATGGGCAAAAATTGAAGCGGGCCATTTTGTGGATATTTTCTCGTAGCTTGACCCTATGGGTTTATGGAATTGTAGAAAAGTTCATTGGGGGATGTCCGTGCCTGAATCGGAGCAGATACAAGGGGACGCTCAATTACGTATACCACTATACAAGGAAAATGGGGAAAAATTGAAGCGGGCCGTTTTTTGGATATTTTTTCGTAGCTTGACCCTATGGGTTTATAGAATTGCAGAAAAGTTCATTTGGGGATGTCCGTGCCTGAATCGGAGCAGATACAAGGGGACACTCGATTACGTATACCACTATACTAGAAAAATGGGGAAAAATTGAAGCGGGCCGTTTTTTGGATATTTTTTCGTAGCTTGACCCTATGGGTTTATAAAATTGCAGAAAAGTTCATTTGGAGATGTCCGTGCCTGAATCGGAGCAGATACCAGGGGACGCCCGATTACGTATACCACTAAAGGGAGCTATTCAAGGAAAATGGGCAAAAATTGAAGCGGGCCATTTTGTGGATATTTTCTCGTAGCTTGACCCTATGGGTTTATAGAATTGCAGAAAAGTTCATTTGGGGATGTCCGTGCCTCAATCGGAGCAGATACCAGGGGACGCCCGATTACGTATACCACTAAAGGGAGCTATTCAAGGAAAATGGGCAAAAATTGAAGCGGGCCATTTTGTGGATATTTTCTCGTAGCTTGACCCTATGGGTTTATGGAATTGTAGAAAAGTTCATTGGGGGATGTCCGTGCCTGAATCGGAGCAGATACAAGGGGACGCTCAATTACGTATACCACTATACAAGGAAAATGGGGAAAAATTGAAGCGGGCCGTTTTTTGGATATTTTTTCGTAGCTTTACCCTATGGGTTTATAGAATTGCAGAAAAGTTCATTTGGGGATGTCCGTGCCTGAATCGGAGCAGATACAAGGGGACACTCGATTACGTATACCACTATACTAGGAAAATGGGGAAAAATTGAAGCGGGCCGTTTTTTGGATATTTTTTCGTAGCTTGACCCTATGGGTTTATAAAATTGCAAAAAAGTTCATTTGGGGATGTCCGTGCCTGAATCGGAGCAGATACCAGGGGACGCCCGATTACGTATACCACTAAAGGGAGCTATTCAAAGAAAATGGGGAAAAATTGAAGCGGGCCATTTTGTGGATATTTTCTCGTAGCTTGACCCTATGGGTTTATAGAATTGCAGAAAAGTTCATTTGGGGATGTCCGTGCCTGAATCGGAGCAGATACCAGGGGACGCCCGATTACGTATACCACTAAAGGGAGCTATTCAAGGAAAATGGGCAAAAATTGAAGCGGGCCATTTTGTGGATATTTTCTCGTAGCTTGACCCTATGGGTTTATAGAATTGCAGAAAAGTTTATTTGGGGATGTCCGTGCCTCAATCGGAGCAGATACCAGGGGACCCCCGATTACGTATACCACTAAAGGGAGCTATTCAAGGAAAATGGGGAAAAATTGAAGCGGGCCATTTTGTGGATATTTTCTCGTAGCTTGACCCTATGGGTTTATAGAATTGTAGAAAAGTTCATTTGGGGATGTCCGTGCCTGAATCGGAGCAGATACAAGGGGACGCTCGATTACGTAAACCACTATACAAGGAAAATGGGGAAAAATTGAAGCGGGCCGTTTTTTGTATATTTTTTTGTAGATTGACCCTATGGGTTTATAGAATTGCAGAAAAGTTCATTTGGGGATGTCCGTGCCTGAATCGAAGCAGATACCAGGGGACGCCCGATTACATATACCTCTAAAGGGAGCTATTCAAGGAAAATGGGGAAAAATTGAAGCGGGCCATTTTGTGGATATTTTCTCATAGCTTGACCCTATGGGTTTATAGAATTGCAGAAAAGTTCATTTGGGGATGTCCGTTCCTGAATCGGAGCAGATACCAGGGGACGCCCGTTTACGTATACCACTAAAGGGAGCTATTCAAGGAAAATGGGGAAAAATTGAAGCGGGTCATTTTGTGAATATTTTCTCGTAGCTTGACCCTATGGGTTTATGGAATTGTAGAAAAGTTCATTGGGGGATGTCCGTGCCTGAATCGGAGCAGATACAAGGGGACGCTCAATTACGTATACCACTATACAAGGAAAATGGGGAAAAATTGAAGCGCGCCGTTTTTTGGATATTTTTTCGTAGCTAGACCCTATGGGTTTATAGAATTGCAGAAAAGTTCATTTGGGGATGTCCGTGCCTGAATCGGAGCAGATACCAGGGGACGCTCGATTACGTATACCACTATACTAGGAAAATGGGGAAAAATTGAAGCGGGCCGTTTTTTGGATATTTTTTCGTAGCTTGACCCTATGGGTTTATAAAATTGCAGAAAAGTTCATTTGGGGATGTCCGTGCCTGAGTCGGAGCAGATACCAGGGGATGCCCGATTACGTATACCACTAAAGGGAGCTATTCAAAGAAAATGGGGAAAAATTGAAGCGGGCCATTTTGTGGATATTTTCTCGTAGCTTGACCCTATGGGTTTATAGAATTGCAGAAAAGTTCATTTGGGGATGTCCGTGCCTGAATCGGAGCAGATACCAGGGGACGCTCGATTACGTATACCTCAAAATGGAGCTATACAAGGAATATGGGGAAAAATTGAAGCGGGCCGTTTTGTGAATATTTTCTCATAGCTTGACCCTATGGGTTTATAGAATTGCAGAAAAGTTCATTTGGGGATGTCCGTGCCTGAATCGGAGCAGATACCAGGGGACGCCCGATTACGTATACCTCTAAAGGGAGCTATACAAGGAAAATAGGGAAAAATTGATGCGGGCCGTTTTGTGAATATTTTCTCGTAGCTTGACCCTATGGGTTTATAGAATTGCAGAAAAGTTCATTTGGGGATGTCCGTGCCTGAATCGGAGCAGATACCAGGGGACGCTCGATTACGTATACCTCTAAATGGAGCTATACAAGGGAAATGGGGAAAAATTGAAGCGGGCCGTTTTGTGAATATTTTCTCGTAGCTTGACCCTATGGGTTTATAGAATTGCAGAAAGGTCATTTGGGGATGTCCGTGCCTGAATCGGAGCAGATACCAGGGGACGCCCGATTACGTATACCTCTAAAGGGAGCTATACAAGGAAAATAGGGAAAAATTGATGCGGGCCGTTTTGTGAATATTTTCTCGTAGCTTGACCCTATGGGTTTATAGAATTGCAGAAAAGTTAATTTGGGGATGTCCGTGCCTCAATCGGAGCAGATACCAGGGGACGCCCTATTACGTATACCACTAAAGGGAGCTATTCAAGGAAAATGGGGAAAAATTGAAGCGGGCCATTTTGTGGATATTTTCTCGTAGCTTGACCCTATGGGTTTATAGAATTGTAGAAAAGTTCATTTGGGGATGTCCGTGCCAGAATCGGAGCAGATACAAGGGGACGCTCGATTACGTATACCACTATACAAGGAAAATGGGGAAAAATTGAAGCGGGCCATTTTTTGGATATTTTTTTGTAGCTTGACCCTATGGGTTTATAGAATTGCAGAAAAGTTCATTTGGGGATGTCCGTGCCTCAATCGGAGCAGATACAAGGGGACGCTCAATTACGTATACCACTATACAAGGAAAATGGGGAAAAATTGAAGCGGGCCATTTTGTGGATATTTTCTCGTAGCTTGACCCTATGGGTTTATGGAATTGTAGAAAAGTTCATTGGGGGATGTCCGTGCCTGAATCAGAGCAGATACAAGGGGACGCTCAATTACGTATACCACTATACAAGGAAAATGGGGAAAAATTGAAGCGGGCCGTTTTTTGGATATTTTTTCGTAGATTGACCCTATGGGTTTATAGAATTGCAGAAAAGTTCATTTGGGGATGTCCATGCCTGAATCGGAGCAGATACAAGGGGACGCTCGATTACGTATACCACTAAAGGGAGCTATTCAAGGAAAATGGGGAAAAATTGAAGCGGGCCATTTTGTGGATATTTTCTCGTAGCTTGACCCTATGGGTTTATAGAATTGCAGAAAAGTTCATTTGGGGATGTCCGTGCCTGAATCGGAGCAGATACCAGGGGACGCCCGATTACGTATACCTCTAAAGGGACCTATACAAGGAAAATAGGGAAAAATTGATGCGGGCCGTTTTGTGAATATTTTCTCGTAGCTTGACCCTATGGGTTTATAGAATTGCAGAAAAGTTCATTTGGGGATGTCCGTGCCACAATCGGAGCAGATACCAGGGGACGCCCGATTACGTATACCACTAAAGGGAGCTATTCAAGGAAAATGGGGAAAAATTGAAGCGGGCCATTTTGTGGATATTTTCTCGTAGCTTGACCCTATGGGTTTATAGAATTGCAGAAAAGTTCATTTGGGGATGTCCGTGCCTGAATCGGAGCAGATACCAGGGGACGCCCGGTTACGTATACCACTAAAGGGAGCTATTCAAGGAAAATGGGGAAAAATTGAAGCGGGCCATTTTGTGGATATTTTCTCGTAGCTTGACCCTATGGGTTTATAGAATTGCAGAAAAGTTCATTTGGGGATGTCCGTGCCTGAATCGGAGCAGATACCAGGGGACACCCGATTACGTATACCTCTAAAGGGACCTATACAAGGAAAATAGGGAAAAATTGATGCGGGCCGTTTTGTGAATATTTTCTCGTAGCTTGACCCTATGGGTTTATAGAATTGCAGAAAAGTTCATCTGGGGATGTCCGTGCCTCAATCGGAGCAGATACCAGGGGACGCCCGATTACGTATACCACTAAAGGGAGCTATTCAAGGAAAATGGGGAAAAATTGAAGCGGGCCATTTTGTGGATATTTTCTCGTAGGTTGACCCTATGGGTTTATGGAATTGTAGAAAAGTTCATTGGGGAATGTCCGTGCCTGAATCGGAGCAGATACAAGGGGACGCTCAATTACGTATACCACTATACAAGGAAAATGGGGAAAAATTGAAGCGGGCCGTTTTTTGGATATTTTTTCGTAGCTAGACCCTATGGGTTTATAGAATTGCAGAAAAGTTCATTTGGGGATGTCCGTGCCTGAATCGGAGCAGATACCAGGGGACGCTCGATTACGTATACCACTATACTAGGAAAATGGGGAAAAATTGAAGCGGGCCGTTTTTTGGATATTTTTTCGTAGCTTGACCCTATGGGTTTATAAAATTGCAGAAAAGTTCTTTTGGGGATGTCCGTGCCTGAATCGGAGCAGATACCAGGGGATGCCCGATTACGTATACCACTAAAGGGAGCTATTCAAAGAAAATGGGGAAAAATTGAAGCGGGCCATTTTGTGGATATTTTCTCGTAGCTTGACCCTATGGGTTTATAGAATTGCAGAAAAGTTCATTTGGGGATGTCCGTGCCTGAATCGGAGCAGATACCAGGGGACGCTCGATTACGTATACCTCTAAATGGAGCTATACAAGGAATATGGGGAAAAATTGAAGCGGGCCGTTTTGTGAATATTTTCTCGTAGCTTGACCCTATGGGTTTATAGAATTGCAGAAAAGTTCATTTGGGGATGTCCGTGCCTGAATCGGAGCAGATACCAGGGGACGCCCGATTACGTATACCTCTAAAGGGAGCTATACAAGGAAAATAGGGAAAAATTGATGCGGGCCGTTTTGTGAATATTTTCTCGTAGCTTGACCCTATGGGTTTATAGAATTGCAGAAAAGTTAATTTGGGGATGTCCGTGCCTCAATCGGAGCAGATACCAGGGGACGCCCGATTACGTATACCACTAAAGGGAGCTATTCAAGGAAAATGGGGAAAAATTGAAGCGGGCCATTTTGTGGATATTTTCTCGTAGCTTGACCCTATGGGTTTATAGAATTGCAGAAAAGTTCATTTGGGGATGTCCGTGCCTCAATCGGAGCAGATACCAGGGGACGCCCGATTACGTATACCACTAAAGGGAGCTATTCAAGGAAAATGGGGAAAAATTGAAGCGGGCCATTTTGTGGATATTTTCACGTAGCTTGACCCTATGGGTTTATAGAATTGCAGAAAAGTTCATTTGGGGATGTCCGTGCCTGAATCGGAGCAGATACCAGGGGACGCCCGGTTACGTATACCACTAAAGGGAGCTATTCAAGGAAAATGGGGAAAAATTGAAGCGGGCCATTTTGTGGATATTTTCTCGTAGCTTGACCCTATAGGTTTATAGAATTGCAGAAAAGTTCATTTGGGGATGTCCGTGCCTCAATCGGAGCAGATACCAGGGGACGCCCGATTACGTATACCACTAAAGGGAGCTATTCAAGGAAAATGGGCAAAAATTGAAGCAGGCCATTTTGTGGATATTTTCTCGTAGCTTGACCCTATGGGTTTATGGAATTGTAGAAAAGTTCATTGGGGGATGTCCGTGCCTGAATCGGAGCAGATACAAGGGGACGCTCAATTACGTATACCACTATACAAGGAAAATGGGGAAAAATTGAAGCGGGCCGTTTTTAGGATATTTTTTCGTAGCTTGACCCTATGGGTTTATAGAATTGCAGAAAAGTTCATTTGGGGATGTCCGTGCCTGAATCGGAGCAGATACCAGGGGACGCTCGATTACGTATACCTCTAAATGGAGCTATACAAGGAAAATGGGGAAAAATTGAAGCGGGTCGTTTTGTGAATATTTTCTCGTAGCTTGACCCTATGGGTTTATAGAATTGCAGAAAAGTTCATTTGGGGATGTCCGTGCCTGAATCGGAGCAGATACCAGGGGACGCCCGATTACGTATACCTCTAAAGGGAGCTATACAAGGAAAATAGGGAAAAATTGATGCGGGCCGTTTTGTGAATATTTTCTCGTAGCTTGACCCTATGGGTTTATAGAATTGCAGAAAAGTTCATTTGGGGATGTCCGTGCCTCAATCGGAGCAGATACCAGGGGACCCCCGATTACGTATACCACTAAAGGGAGCTATTCAAGGAAAATGGGGAAAAATTGAAGCGGGCCATTTTGTGGATATTTTCTCGTAGCTTGACCCTATGGGTTTATAGAATTGTAGAAAAGTTCATTTGGGGATGTCCGTGCCTGAATCGGAGCAGATACAAGGGGACGCTCGATTACGTATACCACTATACAAGGAAAATGGGGAAAAATTGAAGCGGGCCGTTTTTTGTATATTTTTTTGTAGATTGACCCTATGGGTTTATAGAATTGCAGAAAAGTTCATTTGGGGATGTCCGTGCCTGAATCGAAGCAGATACCAGGGGACGCCCGATTACATATACCTCTAAAGGGAGCTATTCAAGGAAAATGGGGAAAAATTGAAGCGGGCCATTTTGTGGATATTTTCTCATAGCTTGACCCTATGGGTTTATAGAATTGCAGAAAAGTTCATTTGGGGATGTCCGTTCCTGAATCGGAGCAGATACCAGGGGACGCCCGTTTACGTATACCACTAAAGGGAGCTATTCAAGGAAAATGGGGAAAAATTGAAGCGGGTCATTTTGTGAATATTTTCTCGTAGCTTGACCCTATGGGTTTATAGAATTGTAGAAAAGTTCATTGGGGGATGTCCGTTCCTGAATCGGAGCAGATACAAGGGGACGCTCAATTACGTATACCACTATACAAGGAAAATGGGGAAAAATTGAAGCGGGCCGTTTTGTGAATATTTTCTCGTAGCTTGACCCTATGGGTTTATAGAATTGCAGAAAAGTTTATTTGGGGATGTCCGTGCCTGAATCGGCGCAGATACCAGGGGACGCCCGATTACCTATACCTCTAAAGGGAGCTATACAAGGAAAATAGGGAAAAATTGATGCGGGCCGTTTTGTGAATATTTTCTCGTAGCTTGACCCTATGGGTTTATAGAATTGCAGAAAAGTTCATTTGGGGATGTCCGTGCCTTAATCGGAGCAGATACCAGGGGACGCCCGATTACGTATACCACTAAAGGGAGCTATTCAAGGAAAATGGGCAAAAATTGAAGCGGGCCATTTTGTGGATATTTTCTCGTAGCTTGACCCTATGGGTTTATGGAATTGTAGAAAAGTTCATTGGGGGATGTCCGTGCCTGAATCGGAGCAGATACAAGGGGACGCTCAATTACGTATACCACTATACAAGGAAAATGGGGAAAAATTGAAGCGGGCCGTTTTTTGGATATTTTTTCGTAGCTTGACCCTATGGGTTTATAGAATTGCAGAAAAGTTCATTTGGGGATGTCCGTGCCTGAATCGGAGCAGATACAAGGGGACACTCGATTACGTATACCACTATACTAGAAAAATGGGGAAAAATTGAAGCGGGCCGTTTTTTGGATATTTTTTCGTAGCTTGACCCTATGGGTTTATAAAATTGCAGAAAAGTTCATTTGGAGATGTCCGTGCCTGAATCGGAGCAGATACCAGGGGACGCCCGATTACGTATACCACTAAAGGGAGCTATTCAAGGAAAATGGGCAAAAATTGAAGCGGGCCATTTTGTGGATATTTTCTCGTAGCTTGACCCTATGGGTTTATAGAATTGCAGAAAAGTTCATTTGGGGATGTCCGTGCCTCAATCGGAGCAGATACCAGGGGACGCCCGATTACGTATACCACTAAAGGGAGCTATTCAAGGAAAATGGGCAAAAATTGAAGCGGGCCATTTTGTGGATATTTTCTCGTAGCTTGACCCTATGGGTTTATGGAATTGTAGAAAAGTTCATTGGGGGATGTCCGTGCCTGAATCGGAGCAGATACAAGGGGACGCTCAATTACGTATACCACTATACAAGGAAAATGGGGAAAAATTGAAGCGGGCCGTTTTTTGGATATTTTTTCGTAGCTTTACCCTATGGGTTTATAGAATTGCAGAAAAGTTCATTTGGGGATGTCCGTGCCTGAATCGGAGCAGATACAAGGGGACACTCGATTACGTATACCACTATACTAGGAAAATGGGGAAAAATTGAAGCGGGCCGTTTTTTGGATATTTTTTCGTAGCTTGACCCTATGGGTTTATAAAATTGCAAAAAAGTTCATTTGGGGATGTCCGTGCCTGAATCGGAGCAGATACCAGGGGACGCCCGATTACGTATACCACTAAAGGGAGCTATTCAAAGAAAATGGGGAAAAATTGAAGCGGGCCATTTTGTGGATATTTTCTCGTAGCTTGACCCTATGGGTTTATAGAATTGCAGAAAAGTTCATTTGGGGATGTCCGTGCCTGAATCGGAGCAGATACCAGGGGACGCCCGATTACGTATACCACTAAAGGGAGCTATTCAAGGAAAATGGGCAAAAATTGAAGCGGGCCATTTTGTGGATATTTTCTCGTAGCTTGACCCTATGGGTTTATAGAATTGCAGAAAAGTTTATTTGGGGATGTCCGTGCCTCAATCGGAGCAGATACCAGGGGACCCCCGATTACGTATACCACTAAAGGGAGCTATTCAAGGAAAATGGGGAAAAATTGAAGCGGGCCATTTTGTGGATATTTTCTCGTAGCTTGACCCTATGGGTTTATAGAATTGTAGAAAAGTTCATTTGGGGATGTCCGTGCCTGAATCGGAGCAGATACAAGGGGACGCTCGATTACGTAAACCACTATACAAGGAAAATGGGGAAAAATTGAAGCGGGCCGTTTTTTGTATATTTTTTTGTAGATTGACCCTATGGGTTTATAGAATTGCAGAAAAGTTCATTTGGGGATGTCCGTGCCTGAATCGAAGCAGATACCAGGGGACGCCCGATTACATATACCTCTAAAGGGAGCTATTCAAGGAAAATGGGGAAAAATTGAAGCGGGCCATTTTGTGGATATTTTCTCATAGCTTGACCCTATGGGTTTATAGAATTGCAGAAAAGTTCATTTGGGGATGTCCGTTCCTGAATCGGAGCAGATACCAGGGGACGCCCGTTTACGTATACCACTAAAGGGAGCTATTCAAGGAAAATGGGGAAAAATTGAAGCGGGTCATTTTGTGAATATTTTCTCGTAGCTTGACCCTATGGGTTTATAGAATTGTAGAAAAGTTCATTGGGGGATGTCCGTTCCTGAATCGGAGCAGCTACAAGGGGACGCTCAATTACGTATACCACTATACAAGGAAAATGGGGAAAAATTGAAGCGGGCCGTTTTGTGAATATTTTCTCGTAGCTTGACCCTATGGGTTTATAGAATTGCAGAAAAGTTTATTTGGGGATGTCCGTGCCTGAATCGGCGCAGATACCAGGGGACGCCCGATTACCTATACCTCTAAAGGGAGCTACACAAGGAAAATAGGGAAAAATTGATGCGGGCCGTTTTGTGAATATTTTCTCGTAGCTTGACCCTATGGGTTTATAGAATTGCAGAAAAGTTCATTTCGGGATGTCCGTGCCTCAATCGGAGCAGATACCAGGGGACGCCCGATTACGTATACCACTAAAGGGAGCTATTCAAGGAAAATGGGCAAAAATTGAAGCGGGCCATTTTGTGGATATTTTCTCGTAGCTTGACCCTATGGGTTTATGGAATTGTAGAAAAGTTCATTGAGGGATGTCCGTGCCTGAATCGGAGCAGATACAAGGGGACGCTCAATTACGTATACCACTATACAAGGAAAATGGGGAAAAATTGAAGCGGGCCGTTTTTTGGATATTTTTTCGTAGCTTGACCCTATGGGTTTATAGAATTGCAGAAAAGTTCATTTGGGGATGTCCGTGCCTGAATCGGAGCAGATACAAGGGGACACTCGATTACGTATACCACTATACTAGGAAAATGGGGAAAAATTGAAGCGGGCCGTTTTTTGGATATTTTTTCGTAGCTTGACCCTATGGGTTTATAAAATTGCAGAAAAGTTCATTTGGGGATGTCTGTGCCTGAATCGGAGCAGATACCAGGGGACGCCCGATTACGTATACCACTAAAGGGAGCTATTCAAAGAAAATGGGGAAAAATTGAAGCGGGCCATTTTGTGGATATTTTCTCGTAGCTTGACCCTATGGGTTTGTAGAATTGCAGAAAAGTTCATTTGGGGATGTCCGTGCCTGAATCGAAGCAGATACCAGGGGACCCCCGATTACGTATACCACTAAAGGGAGCTATTCAAGGAAAATGGGGAAAAATTGAAGCGGGCCATTTTGTGGATATTTTCTCGTAGCTTGACCCTATGGGTTTATAGAATTGTAGAAAAGTTCATTTGGGGATGTCCGTGCCTGAATCGGAGCAGATACAAGGGGACGCTCGATTACGTAAACCACTATACAAGGAAAATGGGGAAAAATTGAAGCGGGCCGTTTTTTGTATATTTTTTTGTAGATTGACCCTATGGGTTTATAGAATTGCAGAAAAGTTCATTTGGGGATGTCCGTGCCTGAATCGAAGCAGATACCAGGGGACGCCCGATTACATATACCTCTAAAGGGAGCTATTCAAGGAAAATGGGGAAAAATTGAAGCGGGCCATTTTGTGGATATTTTCTCATAGCTTGACCCTATGGGTTTATAGAATTGCAGAAAAGTTCATTTGGGGATGTCCGTTCCTGAATCGGAGCAGATACCAGGGGACGCCCGTTTACGTATACCACTAAAGGGAGCTATTCAAGGAAAATGGGGAAAAATTGAAGCGGGTCATTTTGTGAATATTTTCTCGTAGCTTGACCCTATGGGTTTATAGAATTGTAGAAAAGTTCATTGGGGGATGTCCGTTCCTGAATCGGAGCAGCTACAAGGGGACGCTCAATTACGTATACCACTATACAAGGAAAATGGGGAAAAATTGAAGCGGGCCGTTTTGTGAATATTTTCTCGTAGCTTGACCCTATGGGTTTATAGAATTGCAGAAAAGTTTATTTGGGGATGTCCGTGCCTGAATCGGCGCAGATACCAGGGGACGCCCGATTACCTATACCTCTAAAGGGAGCTATACAAGGAAAATAGGGAAAAATTGATGCGGGCCGTTTTGTGAATATTTTCTCGTAGCTTGACCCTATGGGTTTATAGAATTGCAGAAAAGTTCATTTCGGGATGTCCGTGCCTCAATCGGAGCAGATACCAGGGGACGCCCGATTACGTATACCACTAAAGGGAGCTATTCAAGGAAAATGGGCAAAAATTGAAGCGGGCCATTTTGTGGATATTTTCTCGTAGCTTGACCCTATGGGTTTATGGAATTGTAGAAAAGTTCATTGAGGGATGTCCGTGCCTGAATCGGAGCAGATACAAGGGGACGCTCAATTACGTATACCACTATACAAGGAAAATGGGGAAAAATTGAAGCGGGCCGTTTTTTGGATATTTTTTCGTAGCTTGACCCTATGGGTTTATAGAATTGCAGAAAAGTTCATTTGGGGATGTCCGTGCCTGAATCGGAGCAGATACAAGGGGACACTCGATTACGTATACCACTATACTAGGAAAATGGGGAAAAATTGAAGCGGGCCGTTTTTTGGATATTTTTTCGTAGCTTGACCCTATGGGTTTATAAAATTGCAGAAAAGTTCATTTGGGGATGTCTGTGCCTGAATCGGAGCAGATACCAGGGGACGCCCGATTACGTATACCACTAAAGGGAGCTATTCAAAGAAAATGGGGAAAAATTGAAGCGGGCCATTTTTTGGATATTTTCTCGTAGCTTGACCCTATGGGTTTGTAGAATTGCAGAAAAGTTCATTTGGGGATGTCCGTGCCTGAATCGAAGCAGATACCAGGGGACGCCCGATTACGTATACCACTAAAGGGAGCTATTCAAGGAAAATGGGCAAAAATTGAAGCGGGCCATTTTGTGGATATTTTCTCGTAGCTTGACCCTATGGGTTTATAGAATTGCAGAAAAGTTCATTTGGGGATGTCCGTGCCTCAATCGGAGCAGATACCAGGGGACGCCCGATTACGTATACCACTAAAGGGAGCTATTCAAGGAAAATGGGCAAAAATTGAAGCGGGCCATTTTGTGGATATTTTCTCATAGCTTGACCCTATGGGTTTATGGAATTGTAGAAAAGTTCATTGGGGGATGTCCGTGCCTGAATCGGAGCAGATACAAGGGGACGCTCAATTACGTATACCACTATACAAGGAAAATGGGGAAAAATTGAAGCGGGCCGTTTTTTGGATATTTTTTCGTAGCTTGACCCTATGGGTTTATAGAATTGCAGAAAAGTTCATTTGGGGATGTCCGTGCCTGAATCGGAGCAGATACAAGGGGACACTCGATTACGTATACCACTATACTAGGAAAATGGGGAAAAATTGAAGCGGGCCGTTTTTTGGATATTTTTTCGTAGCTTGACCCTATGGGTTTATAAAATTGCAGAAAAGTTCATTTGGGGATGTCCGTGCCTGAATCGGAGCAGATACCAGGGGACGCCCGATTACGTATACCTCTAAAGGGAGCTATTCAAGAAAAATGGGGAAAAATTGAAGCGGGCCATTTTGTGGATATTTTCTCATAGCTTGATCCTATGGGTTTATAGAATTGCAGAAAAGTTCATTTGGGCATGTCCGTGCCTGAATCGGAGCAGATACCAGGGGACGCTCGATTACGTATACCTCTAAAGGGAGCTATACAAGGAAAATGGGCAAAAATTGAAGCGGGCCATTTTGTGGATATTTTCTCGTAGCTTGACCCTATGGGTTCATAGAATTGCAGAAAAGTTCATTTGGGGATGTCCGTGCCTCAATCGGAGCAGATACTAGGGGACGCCCGATTACGTATACCACTAAAGGGAGCTATTCAAGGAAAATGGGCAAAAATTGAAGCGGGCCATTTTGTGGATATTTTCTCGTAGCTTGACCCTATGGGTTTATGGAATTGTAGAAAAGTTCATTGGGGGATGTCCGTGCCTGAATCGGAGCAGATACAAGGGGACGCTCAATTACGTATACCACTATACAAGGAAAATGGGGAAAAATTGAAGCGGGCCGTTTTTTGGATATTTTTTCGTAGCTTGACCCTATGGGTTTATAGAATTGCAGAAAAGTTCATTTGGGGATGTCCGTGCCTGAATCGGAGCAGATACAAGGGGACACTCGATTACGTATACCACTATACTAGGAAAATGGGGAAAAATTGAAGCGGGCCGTTTTTTGGATATTTTTTCGTAGCTTGACCCTATGGGTTTATAAAATTGCAGAAAAGTTCATTTGGGGATGTCCGTGCCTGAATCGGAGCAGATACCAGGGGACGCCCGATTACGTATACCTCTAAAGGGAGCTATTCAAGAAAAATGGGGAAAAATTGAAGCGGGCCATTTTGTGGATATTTTCTCATAGCTTGATCCTATGGGTTTATAGAATTGCAGAAAAGTTCATTTGGGCATGTCCGTGCCTGAATCGGAGCAGATACCAGGGGACGCTCGATTACGTATACCTCTAAAGGGAGCTATACAAGGAAAATGGGCAAAAATTGAAGCGGGCCATTTTGTGGATATTTTCTCGTAGCTTGACCCTATGGGTTCATAGAATTGCAGAAAAGTTCATTTGGGGATGTCCGTGCCTCAATCGGAGCAGATACCAGGGGACGCCCGATTACGTATACCACTAAAGGGAGCTATTCAAGGAAAATGGGCAAAAATTGAAGCGGGCCATTTTGTGGATATTTTCTCGTAGCTTGACCCTATGGGTTTATGAAATTGTAGAAAAGTTCATTGGGGGATGTCCGTGCCTGAATCGGAGCAGATACAAGGGGACGCTCAATTACGTATACCACTATACAAGGAAAATGGGGAAAAATTGAAGCGGGCCGTTTTTTGGATATTTTTTCGTAGCTTGACCCTATGGGTTTATAGAATTGCAGAAAAGTTCATTTGGGGATGTCCGTGCCTGAATCGGAGCAGATACAAGGGGACACTCGATTACGTATACCACTATACTAGGAAAATGGGGAAAAATTGAAGCGGGCCGTTTTTTGGATATTTTTTCGTAGCTTGACCCTATGGGTTAATAAAATTGCAGAAAAGTTCATTTGGGGATGTTCGTGCCTGAATCGGAGCAGATACCAGGGGACGCCCGATTACGTATACCACTAAAGGGAGCTATTCAAAGAAAATGGGGAAAAATTGAAGCGGGCCATTTTGTGGATATTTTCTCGTAGCTTGACCCTATGGGTTTATAGAATTGCAGAAAAGTTCATTTGGGGATGTCCGTGCCTGAATCGGAGCAGATACAAGGGGACCCTCGATTACGTATACCACTATACTAGGAAAATGGGGAAAAATTGAAGCGGGCCGTTTTTTGGATATTTTTTCGTAGCTTGACCCTATGGGTTTATAAAATTGCAGAAAAGTTCATTTGGGGATGTCCGTGCCTGAATCGGAGCAGATACCAGGGGACGCCCGATTACGTATACCACTAAAGGGAGCTATTCAAAGAAAATGGGGAAAAATTGAAGCGGGCCATTTTGTGGATATTTTCTCGTAGCTTGACCCTATGGGTTTATAGAATTGCAGAAAAGTTCATTTGGGGATGTCCGTGCCTGAATCGGAGCAGATACCAGGGGACGCTCGATTACGTATACCTCTAAATGGAGCTATACAAGGAAAATGGGGAAAAATTGAAGCGGGCCGTTTTGTGAATATTTTCTCGTAGCTTGACCCTATGGGTTTATAGAATTGCAGAAAAGTTCATTTGGGGATGTCCGTGCCTGAATCGGAGCAGATACCAGGGGACGCTCGATTACGTATACCTCTAAAGGGAGCTATACAAGGAAAATAGGGAAAAATTGATGCGGGACGTTTTGTGAATATTTTCTCGTAGCTTGACCCTATGGGTTTATAGAATTGCAGAAAAGTTCATTTGGGGATGTCCGTGCCTCAATCGGAGCAGATACCAGGGGACCCCCGATTACGTATACCACTAAAGGGAGCTATTCAAGGAAAATGGGGAAAAATTGAAGCGGGCCATTTTGTGGATATTTTCTCGTAGCTTGACCCTATGGGTTTATAGAATTGTAGAAAAGTTCATTTGGGGATGTCCGTGCCTGAATCGGAGCAGATACAAGGGGACGCTGGATTACGTATACCACTATACAAGGAAAATGGGGAAAAATTGAAGCGGGCCGTTTTTTGGATATTGTTTTGTAGATTGACCCTATGGGTTTATAGAATAGCAGAAAAGTTCATTTGGGGATGTCCGTGCCTGAATCGAAGCAGATACCAGGGGACGCCCGATTACGTATACCACTAAAGGGAGCTATTCAAAGAAAATGGGGAAAAATTGAAGCGGGCCATTTTGTGGATATTTTCTCGTAGCTTGACCCTATGGGTTTATAGAATTGCAGAAAAGTTCATTTGGGGATGTCCGTGCCTGAATCGGAGCAGATACAAGGGGACCCTCGATTACGTATACCACTATACTAGGAAAATGGGGAAAAATTGAAGCGGGCCGTTTTTTGGATATTTTTTCGTAGCATGACCCTATGGGTTTATAAAATTGCAGAAAAGTTCATTTGGGGATGTCCGTGCCTGAATCGGAGCAGATACCAGGGGACGCCCGATTACGTATACCACTAAAGGGAGCTATTCAAGGAAAATGGGCAAAAATTGAAGCGGGCCATTTTGTGGATATTTTCTCGTAGCTTGACCCTATGGGTTTATGGAATTGTAGAAAAGTTCATTGGGGGATGTCCGTGCCTGAATCGGAGCAGATACAAGGGGACGCTCAATTACGTATACCACTATACAAGGAAAATGGGGAAAAATTGAAGCGGGCCGTTTTTTGGATATTTTTTCGTAGCTTGACCCTATGGGTTTATAGAATTGCAGAAAAGTTCATTTGGGGATGTCCGTGCCTGAATCGGAGCAGATACCAGGGGACGCTCGATTACGTATACCTCTAAATGGAGCTATACAAGGAAAATGGGGAAAAATTGAAGCGGCCCGTTTTGTGAATATTTTCTCGTAGCTTGACCCTATGGGTTTATAGAATTGCAGAAAAGTTCATTTGGGGATGTCCGTGCCTGAATCGGAGCAGATACCAGGGGACGCCCGATTACGTATACCACTAAAGGGAGCTATTCAAGGAAAATGGGCAAAAATTGAAGCGGGCCATTTTGTGGATATTTTCTCGTAGCTTGACCCTATGGGTTTATGGAATTGTAGAAAAGTTCATTGGGGGATGTCCGTGCCTGAATCGGAGCAGATACAAGGGGACGCTCAATTACGTATACCACTATACAAGGAAAATGGGGAAAAATTGAAGCGGGCCGTTTTTTGGATATTTTTTCGTAGCTTGACCCTATGGGTTTATAGAATTGCAGAAAAGTTCATTTGGGGATGTCCGTGCCTGAATCGGAGCAGATACAAGGGGACACTCGATTACGTATACCACTATACTAGGAAAATGGGGAAAAATTGAAGCGGGCCGTTTTTTGGATATTTTTTCATAGCTTGACCCTATGGGTTTATAAAATTGCAAAAAAGTTCATTTGGGGATGTCCGTGCCTGAATCGGAGCAGATACCAGGGGACGCCCGATTATGTATACCACTAAAGGGAGCTATTCAAAGAAAATGGGAAAAAATTGAAGCGGGCCATTTTGTGGATATTTTCTCGTAGCTTGACCCTATGGGTTTATAGAATTGCAGAAAAGTTCATTTGGGGATGTCCGTGCCTGAATCGGAGCAGATACCAGGGGACGCTCGATTACGTATACCTCTAAATGGAGCTATACAAGGAAAATGGGGAAAAATTGAAGCGGGCCGTTTTGTGAATATTTTCTCGTAGCTTGACCCTATGGGTTTATAGAATTGCAGAAAAGTTCATTTGGGGATGTCCGTGCCTGAATCGGAGCAGATACCAGGGGACGCCCGATTACGTATACCTCTAAAGGGAGCTATACAAGGAAAATAGGGAAAAATTGATGCGGGACGTTTTGTGAATATTTTCTCGTAGCTTGACCCTATGGGTTTATAGAATTGCAGAAAAGTTCATTTGGGGATGTCCGTGCCTCAATCGGAGCAGATACCAGGGGACCCCCGATTACGTATACCACTAAAGGGAGCTATTCAAGGAAAATGGGGAAAAATTGAAGCGGGCCATTTTGTGGATATTTTCTCGTAGCTTGACCCTATGGGTTTATAGAATTGTAGAAAAGTTCATTTGGGGATGTCCGTTCCTGAATCGGAGCAGATACAAGGGGACGCTGGATTACGTATACCACTATACAAGGAAAATGGGGAAAAATTGAAGCGGGCCGTTTTTTGGATATTGTTTTGTAGATTGACCCTATGGGTTTATAGAATAGCAGAAAAGTTCATTTGGGGATGTCCGTGCCTGAATCGAAGCAGATACCAGGGGACGCCCGATTACGTATACCACTAAAGGGAGCTATTCAAAGAAAATGGGGAAAAATTGAAGCGGGCCATTTTGTGGATATTTTCTCGTAGCTTGACCCTATGGGTTTATAGAATTGCAGAAAAGTTCATTTGGGGATGTCCGTGCCTTAATCGGAGCAGATACAAGGGGACCCTCGATTACGTATACCACTATACTAGGAAAATGGGGAAAAATTGAAGCGGGCCGTTTTTTGGATATTTTTTCGTAGCTTGACCCTATGGGTTTATAAAATTGCAGAAAAGTTCATTTGGGGATGTCCGTGCCTGAATCGGAGCAGATACCAGGGGACGCCCGATTACGTATACCACTAAAGGGAGCTATTCAAAGAAAATGGGGAAAAATTGAAGCGGGCCATTTTGTGGATATTTTCTCGTAGCTTGACCCTATGGGTTTATAGAATTGCAGAAAAGTTCATTTTGGGGATGTCCGTGCCTGAATCGGAGCAGATACCAGGGGACGCTCGATTACGTATACCTCTAAATGGAGCTATACAAGGAAAATGGGGAAAAATTGAAGCGGGCCGTTTTGTGAATATTTTCTCGTAGCTTGACCCTATGGGTTTATAGAATTGCAGAAAAGTTCATTTGGGGATGTCCGTGCCTGAATCGGAGCAGATACCAGGGGACGCCCGATTACGTATACCTCTAAAGGGAGCTATACAAGGAAAATAGGGAAAAATTGATGCGGGCCGTTTTGTGAATATTTTCTCGTAGCTTGACCCTATGGGTTTATAGAATTGCAGAAAAGTTCATTTGGGGATGTCCATGCCTCAATCGGAGCAGATACCAGGGGACCCCCGATTACGTATACCACTAAAGGGAGCTATTCAAGGAAAATGGGGAAAAATTGAAGCGGGCCATTTTGTGGATATTTTCTCGTAGCTTGACCCTATGGGTTTATAGAATTGTAGAAAAGTTCATTTGGGGATGTCCGTGCCTGAATCGGAGCAGATACAAGGGGACGCTGGATTACGTATACCACTATACAAGGAAAATGGGGAAAAATTGAAGCGGGCCGTTTTTTGGATATTGTTTTGTAGATTGACCCTATGGGTTTATAGAATAGCAGAAAATTTCATTTGGGGATGTCCGTGCCTGAATCGAAGCAGATACCAGGGGACGCCCGATTACGTATACCTCTAAAGGGAGCTATTCAAGGAAAATGGGGAAAAATTGAAGCGGGCCATTTTGTGGATATTTTCTCATAGCTTGACCCTATGGGTTTATAGAATTGCAGAAAAGTTCATTTGGGCATGTCCGTGCCTGAATCGGAGCAGATACCAGGGGACGCTCGATTACGTATACCTCTAAAGGGAGCTATACAAGGAAAATAGGGAAAAATTGAAGCTGGCCGTTTTGTGAATATTTTCTCGTAGCTTGACCCTATGGGTTTATAGAATTGCAGAAAAGTTCATTTGGGGATGTCCGTGCCTGAATCGGAGCAGATACAAGGGGACGCTCAATTACGTATACCACTATACAAGAAAAATGGGGAAAAACTGAAGTGGGCCATTCTGTGGATATTTTCTCGTAGCTTGACCCTATGGGTTTATGGAATTGTAGAAAAGTTCATTGGGGGGATGTCCGTGCCTGAATCGGAGCAGATACAAGGGGACGCTCAATTACGTATACCACTATACAAGGAAAATGGGGAAAAATTGAATCGGGCCGTTTTTTGGATATTTTTTCGTAGCTTGACCCTATGGGTTTATAGAATTGCAGAAAAGTTCATTTGGGGATGTCCGTGCCTGAATCGGAGCAGATACAAGGGGACGCTCGATTACGTATACCACTATACTAGGAAAATGGGGAAAATTGAAGCGGGCCGTTTTTTGGATATTTTTTCGTAACTTGACCTTATGGGTTTATAAAATTGCAGAAAAGTTCATTTGGGGATGTCCGTGCCTGAATCGGAGCAGATACAAGGGGACGCTCAATTACGTATACCACTATACAAGGAAAATGGGGAAAAATTGAAGCGGACCGTTTTTTGGATATTTTTTCGTAGCTTGACCCTATGGGTTTATAGAATTGCAGAAAAGTTCATTTGGGGATGTCCGTGCCTGAATCGGAGCAGATACAAGGGGACACTCGATTACGTATACCACTATACTAGGAAAATGGGGAAAAATTGAAGCGGGCCGTTTTTTGGATATTTTTTCGTAGCTTGACCCTATGGGTTTATAAAATTGCAGAAAAGTTAATTTGGGGATGTCCGTGCCTGAATCGGAGCAGATACCAGGGGACGCCCGATTAAGTATACCACTAAAGGGAGCTATTCAAAGAAAATGGGGAAAAATTGAAGCGGGCCATTTTGTGGATATTTTCTCGTAGCTTGACCCTATGGGTTTATAGAATTGCAGAAAAGTTCATTTGGGGATGTCCGTGCATGAATCGGAGCAGATACCAGGGGACGCTCGATTACTTATACCTCTAAATGGAGCTATACAAGGAAAATGGGGAAAAATTGAAGCGGGCCGTTTTGTGAATATTTTCTCGTAGCTTGACCCTATGGGTTTATAGAATTGCAGAAAAGTTCATTTGGGGATGTCCGTGCCTGAATCGGAGCAGATACCAGGGGACGCCCGATTAAGTATACCTCTAAAGGGAGCTATACAAGGAAAATAGGGAAAAATTGATGCGGGCCGTTTTGTGAATATTTTCTCGTAGCTTGACCCTATGGGTTTATAGAATTGCAGAAAAGTTCATTTGGGGATGTCCGTGCCTCAATCGGAGCAGATACCAGGGGACCCCCGATTACGTATACCACTAAAGGGAGCTATTCAAGGAAAATGGGGAAAAATTGAAGCGGGCCATTTTGTGAATATTTTCTCGTAGCTTGACCCTATGGGTTTATAGAATTGTAGAAAAGTTCATTTGGGGATGTCCGTGCCTGAATCGGAGCAGATACAAGGGGACGCTCGATTACGTATACCACTATACAAGGAAAATGGGGAAAAATTGAAGCGGGCCGTTTTTTGGATATTTTTTTGTAGATTGACCCTATGGGTTTATAGAATTGCAGAAAAGTTCATTTGGGGATGTCCGTGCCTGAATCGAAGCAGATACCAGGGGACGCCCGATTATGTATACCTCTAAAGGGAGCTATTCAAGGAAAATGGGGAAAAATTGAAGCGGGCCATTTTGTGGATATTTTCTCATAGCTTGACCCTATGGGTTTATAGAATTGCAGAAAAGTTCATTTGGGCATGTCCGTGCCTGAATCGGAGCAGATACCAGGGGACGCTCGATTACGTATACCTCTAAAGGGAGCTATACAAGGAAAATAGGGAAAAATTGAAGCTGGCCGTTTTGTGAATATTTTCTCGTAGCTTGACCCTATGGGTTTATAGAATTGCAGAAAAGTTCATTTGGGGATGTCCGTGCCTGAATCGGAGCAGATACAAGGGGACGCTCAATTACGTATACCACTATACAAGGAAAATGGGGAAAAATTGAAGCGGGCCGTTTTTTGGATATTTTCTCGTAGCTTGACCCTATGGGTTTATAGAATTGCAGAAAAGTTCATTTGGGGATGTCCGTGCTTGAATCGGAGCAGATACAAGGGGACGCTCGATTACGTATACCACTATACTAGGAAAATGGGGAAAATTGAAGCGGGCCGTTTTTTGGATATTTTTTCGTAGCTTGACCTTATGGGTTTATAAAATTGCAGAAAAGTTCATTTGGGGATGTCCGTGCCTGAATCGGAGCAGATACCAGGGGACGCCCGATTACGTATACCACTAAAGGGAGCTATTCAAAGAAAATGGGGAAAAATTGAAGTGGGCCATTTTGTGGATATTTTCTCGTAGCTTGACCCTATGGGTTTATAGAATTGCAGAAAAGTTCATTTGGGGATGTTCGTGCCTGAATCGGAGCAGATACCGGGGACGCTCGATTACGTATACCTCTAAATGGAGCTATACAAGGAAAATGGGGAAAAATTGAAGCGGGCCATTTTGTGAATATTTTCTCGTAGCTTGACCCTATGGGTTTAGAGAATTGCAGAAAAGTTCATTTGGGGATGTCCGTGCCTGAATCGGAGCAGATACCAGGGGACGCTCGATTACGTATACCTCTAAAGGGAGCTATACAAGGAAAATAGGGAAAAATTGATGCGGGCCATTTTGTGAATATTTTCTCATAGCTTGACCCTATGGGTTTATAGAATTGCAGAAAAGTTCATTTGGGGATGTCCGTGCCTCAATCGGAGCAGATACCAGGGGACGCCCGATTACGTATACCACTAAAGGGAGCTATTCAAGGAAAATGGGGAAAAATTAAAGCGGGCCATTTTGTGGATATTTTCTCGTAGCTTGACCCTATGGGTTTATAGAATTGTAGAAAAGTTCATTTGGGGATGTCCGTACCTGAATCGGAGCATATACAAGGGGACACTCGATTACATATACCACTATACAAGGAAAATGGGGAAAAATTGAAGTGGGCCATTTTTTGGATATTTTCTCGTAGCTTGACCCTATGGGTTTATGGAATTGTAGAAAAGTTCATTGGGGGATGTCCGTGCCTGAATCGGAGCAGATACAAGGGGACGCTCAATTACGTATACCACTATACAAGGAAAATGGGGAAAAATTGAAGCGGGCCGTTTTTTGGATATTTTTTCGTAGCTTGACCCAATGGGTTTATAGAATTGCAGAAAAGTTCATTTGGGGATGTCCGTGCCTGAATCGGAGCAGATACAAGGGGACGCTCGATTACGTATACCACTATACTAGGAAAATGGGGAAAAATTGAAGCAGGCCGTTTTTTGGATATTTTTTGGTAGATTGACCCTATGGGTTTATAGAATTGCAGAAAAGTTCATTTGGGGATGTCCGTGCCTGAATCGGAGCAGATACCAGGGGACGCCCGATTACGTATACCACTATACTAGGAAAATGGGGAAAAATTGAAGCAGGCCGTTTTTTGGATATTTTTTGGTAGATTGACCCTATGGGTTTATAGAATTGCAGAAAATTTCATTTGGGGATGTCCGTGCCTGAATCGGAGCAGATACAAGGGGACGCTCAATTACGTATACCACTATACAAGGAAAATGGGGAAAAATTGAAGCGGGCCGTTTTTTGGATATTTTCTCGTAGCTTGACCCTATGGGTTTATAGAATTGCAGAAAAGTTCATTTGGGGATGTCCGTGCCTGAATCGGAGCAGATACAAGGGGACGCTCGATTACGTATACCACTATACTAGGAAAATGGGGAAAATTGAAGCGGGCCGTTTTTTGGATATTTTTTCGTAGCTTGACCTTATGGGTTTATAAAATTGCAGAAAAGTTCATTTGGGGATGTCCGTGCCTGAATCGGAGCAGATACCAGGGGACGCCCGATTACGTATACCACTAAAGGGAGCTATTCAAAGAAAATGGGGAAAAATTGAAGTGGGCCATTTTGTGGATATTTTCTCGTAGCTTGACCCTATGGGTTTATAGAATTGCAGAAAAGTTCATTTGGGGATGTCCGTGCCTGAATCGGAGCAGATACCGGGGACGCTCGATTACGTATACCTCTAAATGGAGCTATACAAGGAAAATGGGGAAAAATTGAAGCGGGCCGTTTTGTGAATATTTTCTCGTAGCTTGACCCTATGGGTTTAGAGAATTGCAGAAAAGTTCATTTGGGGATGTCCGTGCCTAAATCGGAGCAGATACCAGGGGACGCTCGATTACGTATACCTCTAAAGGGAGCTATACAAGGAAAATAGGGAAAAATTGATGCGGGCCATTTTGTGAATATTTTCTCGTAGCTTGACCCTATGGGTTTATAGAATTGCAGAAAAGTTCATTTGGGGATGTCCGTGCCTCAATCGGAGCAGATACCAGGGGACGCCCGATTACGTATACCACTAAAGGGAGCTATTCAAGGAAAATGGGGAAAAATTAAAGCGGGCCATTTTGTGGATATTTTCTCGTAGCTTGACCCTATGGGTTTATAGAATTGTAGAAAAGTTCATTTGGGGATGTCCGTACCTGAATCGGAGCATATACAAGGGGACGCTCGATTACGTATACCACTATACAAGGAAAATGGGGAAAAATTGAAGTGGGCCATTTTTTGGATATTTTCTCGTAGCTTGACCCTATGGGTTTATGGAATTGTAGAAAAGTTCATTGGGGGATGTCCGTGCCTGAATCGGAGCAGATACAAGGGGACGCTCAATTACGTATACCACTATACAAGGAAAATGGGGAAAAATTGAAGCGGGCCGTTTTTTGGATATTTTTTCGTAGCTTGACCCAATGGGTTTATAGAATTGCAGAAAAGTTCATTTGGGGATGTCCGTGCCTGAATCGGAGCAGATACAAGGGGACGCTCGATTACGTATACCACTATACAAGGAAAATGGGGAAAAATTGAAGCGGGCCGTTTTTTGGATATTTTTTTGTAGATTGACCCTATGGGTTTATAGAATTGCAGAAAAGTTCATTTGGGGATGTCCGTGCCTGAATCGAAGCAGATACCAGGGGACGCCCGATTATGTATACCTCTAAAGGGAGCTATTCAAGGAAAATGGGGAAAAATTGAAGCGGGCCATTTTGTGGATATTTTCTCATAGCTTGACCCTATGGGTTTATAGAATTGCAGAAAAGTTCATTTGGGCATGTCCGTGCCTGAATCGGAGCAGATACCAGGGGACGCTCGATTACGTATACCTCTAAAGGGAGCTATACAAGGAAAATAGGGAAAAATTGAAGCTGGCCGTTTTGTGAATATTTTCTCGTAGCTTGACCCTATGGGTTTATAGAATTGCAGAAAAGTTCATTTGGGGATGTCCGTGCCTGAATCGGAGCAGATACAAGGGGACGCTCAATTACGTATACCACTATACAAGGAAAATGGGGAAAAATTGAAGCGGGCCGTTTTTTGGATATTTTCTCGTAGCTTGACCCTATGGGTTTATAGAATTGCAGAAAAGTTCATTTGGGGATGTCCGTGCCTGAATCGGAGCAGATACAAGGGGACGCTCGATTACGTATACCACTATTCTAGGAAAATGGGGAAAATTGAAGCGGGCCGTTTTTTGGATATTTTTTCGTAGCTTGACCTTATGGGTTTATAAAATTGCAGAAAAGTTCATTTGGGGATGTCCGTGCCTGAATCGGAGCAGATACCAGGGGACGCCCGATTACGTATACCACTAAAGGGAGCTATTCAAAGAAAATGGGGAAAAATTGAAGTGGGCCATTTTGTGGATATTTTCTCGTAGCTTGACCCTATGGGTTTATAGAATTGCAGAAAAGTTCATTTGGGGATGTCCGTGCCTGAATCGGAGCAGATACCGGGGACGCTCGATTACGTATACCTCTAAATGGAGCTATACAAGGAAAATGGGGAAAAATTGAAGCGGGCCGTTTTGTGAATATTTTCTCGTAGCTTGACCCTATGGGTTTAGAGAATTGCAGAAAAGTTCATTTGGGGATGTCCGTGCCTGAATCGGAGCAGATACCAGGGGACGCTCGATTACGTATACCTCTAAAGGGAGCTATACAAGGAAAATAGGGAAAAATTGATGCGGGCCATTTTGTGAATATTTTCTCGTAGCTTGACCCTATGGGTTTATAGAATTGCAGAAAAGTTCATTTGGGGATGTCCGTGCCTCAATCGGAGCAGATACCAGGGGACGCCCGATTACGTATACCACTAAAGGGAGCTATTCAAGGAAAATGGGGAAAAATTAAAGCGGGCCATTTTGTGGATATTTTCTCGTAGCTTGACCCTATGGGTTTATAGAATTGTAGAAAAGTTCATTTGGGGATGTCCGTACCTGAATCGGAGCATATACAAGGGGACGCTCGATTACGTATACCACTATACAAGGAAAATGGGGAAAAATTGAAGTGGGCCATTTTTTGGATATTTTCTCGTAGCTTGACCCTATGGGTTTATGGAATTGTAGAAAAGTTCATTGGGGGATGTCCGTGCCTGAATCGGAGCAGATACAAGGGGACGCTCAATTACGTATACCACTATACAAGGAAAATGGGGAAAAATTGAAGCGGGCCGTTTTTTGGATATTTTTTCGTAGCTTGACCCAATGGGTTTATAGAATTGCAGAAAAGTTCATTTGGGGATGTCCGTGCCTGAATCGGAGCAGATACAAGGGGACGCTCAATTACGTATACCACTATACAAGGAAAATGGGGAAAAATTGAAGCGGGCCGTTTTTTGGATATTTTCTCGTAGCTTGACCCTATGGGTTTATAGAATTGCAGAAAAGTTCATTTGGGGATGTCCGTGCCTGAATCGGAGCAGATACAAGGGGACGCTCGATTACGTATACCACTATACTAGGAAAATGGGGAAAATTGAAGCGGGCCGTTTTTTGGATATTTTTTCGTAGCTTGACCTTATGGGTTTATAAAATTGCAGAAAAGTTCATTTGGGGATGTCCGTGCCTGAATCGGAGCAGATACCAGGGGACGCCCGATTACGTATACCACTAAAGGGAGCTATTCAAAGAAAATGGGGAAAAATTGAAGTGGGCCATTTTGTGGATATTTTCTCGTAGCTTGACCCTATGGGTTTATAGAATTGCAGAAAAGTTCATTTGGGGATGTCCGTGCCTGAATCGGAGCAGATACCGGGGACGCTCGATTACGTATACCTCTAAATGGAGCTATACAAGGAAAATGGGGAAAAATTGAAGCGGGCCGTTTTGTGAATATTTTCTCGTAGCTTGACCCTATGGGTTTAGAGAATTGCAGAAAAGTTCATTTGGGGATGTCCGTGCCTGAATCGGAGCAGATACCAGGGGACGCTCGATTACGTATACCTCTAAAGGGAGCTATACAAGGAAAATAGGGAAAAATTGATGCGGGCCATTTTGTGAATATTTTCTCGTAGCTTGACCCTATGGGTTTATAGAATTGCAGAAAAGTTCATTTGGGGATGTCCGTGCCTCAATCGGAGCAGATACCAGGGGACGCCCGATTACGTATACCACTAAAGGGAGCTATTCAAGGAAAATGGGGAAAAATTAAAGCGGGCCATTTTGTGGATATTTTCTCGTAGCTTGACCCTATGGGTTTATAGAATTGTAGAAAAGTTCATTTGGGGATGTCCGTACCTGAATCGGAGCATATACAAGGGGACGCTCGATTACGTATACCCCTATACAAGGAAAATGGGGAAAAATTGAAGTGGGCCATTTTTTGGATATTTTCTCGTAGCTTGACCCTATGGGTTTATGGAATTGTAGAAAAGTTCATTGGGGGATGTCCGTGCCTGAATCGGAGCAGATACAAGGGGACGCTCAATTACGTATACCACTATACAAGGAAAATGGGGAAAAATTGAAGCGGGCCGTTTTTTGGATATTTTTTCGTAGCTTGACCCAATGGGTTTATAGAATTGCAGAAAAGTTCATTTGGGGATGTCCGTGCCTGAATCGGAGCAGATACAAGGGGACGCTCGATTACGTATACCACTATACTAGGAAAATGGGGAAAAATTGAAGCAGGCCGTTTTTTGGATATTTTTTGGTAGCTTGACCCTATGGGTTTATAGAATTGCAGAAAAGTTCATTTGGGGATGTCCGTGCCTGAATCGGAGCAGATACAAGGGGACGCTCGATTACGTATACCACTATACTAGGAAAATGGGGAAAAATTGAAGCGGGCCGTTTTTTGGATATTTTTTGGTAGCTTGACCCTATGGGTTTATAGAATTGCAGAAAAGTTCATTTGGGGATGTCCGTGCCTGAATCGGAGCAGATACCAGGGGACGCCCGATTATGTATACCTCTAAAGGGAGCTATTCAAGGAAAATGGGGAAAAATTGAAGCGGGCCATTTTGTGGATATTTTCTCATAGCTTGACCCTATGGGTTTATAGAATTGCAGAAAAGTTCATTTGGGCATGTCCGTGCCTGAATCGGAGCAGATACCAGGGGACGCTCGATTACGTATACCTCTAAAGGGAGCTATACAAGGAAAATAGGGAAAAATTGAAGCTGGCCGTTTTGTGAATATTTTCTCGTAGCTTGACCCTATGGGTTTATAGAATTGCAGAAAAGTTCATTTGGGGATGTCCGTGCCTGAATCGGAGCAGATACAAGGGGACGCTCAATTACGTATACCACTATACAAGGAAAATGGGGAAAAATTGAAGCGGGCCGTTTTTTGGATATTTTCTCGTAGCTTGACCCTATGGGTTTATAGAATTGCAGAAAAGTTCATTTGGGGATGTCCGTGCCTGAATCGGAGCAGATACAAGGGGACGCTCGATTACGTATACCACTATTCTAGGAAAATGGGGAAAATTGAAGCGGGCCGTTTTTTGGATATTTTTTCGTAGCTTGACCTTATGGGTTTATAAAATTGCAGAAAAGTTCATTTGGGGATGTCCGTGCCTGAATCGGAGCAGATACAAGGGGACGCTCGATTACGTATACCACTATACTAGGAAAATGGGGAAAAATTGAAGCAGGCCGTTTTTTGGATATTTTTTGGTAGCTTGACCCTATGGGTTTATAGAATTGCAGAAAAGTTCATTTGGGGATGTCCGTGCCTGAATCGGAGCAGATACAAGGGGACGCTCGATTACGTATACCACTATACTAGGAAAATGGGGAAAAATTGAAGCGGGCCGTTTTTTGGATATTTTTTGGTAGCTTGACCCTATGGGTTTATAGAATTGCAGAAAAGTTCATTTGGGGATGTCCGTGCCTGAATCGGAGCAGATACCAGGGGACGCCCGATTATGTATACCTCTAAAGGGAGCTATTCAAGGAAAATGGGGAAAAATTGAAGCGGGCCATTTTGTGGATATTTTCTCATAGCTTGACCCTATGGGTTTATAGAATTGCAGAAAAGTTCATTTGGGCATGTCCGTGCCTGAATCGGAGCAGATACCAGGGGACGCTCGATTACGTATACCTCTAAAGGGAGCTATACAAGGAAAATAGGGAAAAATTGAAGCTGGCCGTTTTGTGAATATTTTCTCGTAGCTTGACCCTATGGGTTTATAGAATTGCAGAAAAGTTCATTTGGGGATGTCCGTGCCTGAATCGGAGCAGATACAAGGGGACGCTCAATTACGTATACCACTATACAAGGAAAATGGGGAAAAATTGAAGCGGGCCGTTTTTTGGATATTTTCTCGTAGCTTGACCCTATGGGTTTATAGAATTGCAGAAAAGTTCATTTGGGGATGTCCGTGCCTGAATCGGAGCAGATACAAGGGGACGCTCGATTACGTATACCACTATTCTAGGAAAATGGGGAAAATTGAAGCGGGCCGTTTTTTGGATATTTTTTCGTAGCTTGACCTTATGGGTTTATAAAATTGCAGAAAAGTTCATTTGGGGATGTCCGTGCCTGAATCGGAGCAGATACCAGGGGACGCCCGATTACGTATACCACTAAAGGGAGCTATTCAAAGAAAATGGGGAAAAATTGAAGTGGGCCATTTTGTGGATATTTTCTCGTAGCTTGACCCTATGGGTTTATAGAATTGCAGAAAAGTTCATTTGGGGATGTCCGTGCCTGAATCGGAGCAGATACCGGGGACGCTCGATTACGTATACCTCTAAATGGAGCTATACAAGGAAAATGGGGAAAAATTGAAGCGGGCCGTTTTGTGAATATTTTCTCGTAGCTTGACCCTATGGGTTTAGAGAATTGCAGAAAAGTTCATTTGGGGATGTCCGTGCCTGAATCGGAGCAGATACCAGGGGACGCTCGATTACGTATACCTCTAAAGGGAGCTATACAAGGAAAATAGGGAAAAATTGATGCGGGCCATTTTGTGAATATTTTCTCGTAGCTTGACCCTATGGGTTTATAGAATTGCAGAAAAGTTCATTTGGGGATGTCCGTGCCTCAATCGGAGCAGATACCAGGGGACGCCCGATTACGTATACCACTAAAGGGAGCTATTCAAGGAAAATGGGGAAAAATTAAAGCGGGCCATTTTGTGGATATTTTCTCGTAGCTTGACCCTATGGGTTTATAGAATTGTAGAAAAGTTTATTTGGGGATGTCCGTACCTGAATCGGAGCATATACAAGGGGACGCTCGATTACGTATACCACTATACAAGGAAAATGGGGAAAAATTGAAGTGGGCCATTTTTTGGATATTTTCTCGTAGCTTGACCCTATGGGTTTATGGAATTGTAGAAAAGTTCATTGGGGGATGTCCGTGCCTGAATCGGAGCAGATACGAGGGGACGCTCAATTACGTATACCACTATACAAGGAAAATGGGGAAAAATTGAAGCGGGCCGTTTTTTGGATATTTTTTCGTAGCTTGACCCAATGGGTTTATAGAATTGCAGAAAAGTTCATTTGGGGATGTCCGAGCCTGAATCGGAGCAGATACAAGGGGACGCTCAATTACGTATACCACTATACAAGGAAAATGGGGAAAAATTGAAGCGGGCCGTTTTTTGGATATTTTCTCGTAGCTTGACCCTATGGGTTTATAGAATTGCAGAAAAGTTCATTTGGGGATGTCCGTGCCTGAATCGGAGCAGATACAAGGGGACGCTCGATTACGTATACCACTATACTAGGAAAATGGGGAAAATTGAAGCGGGCCGTTTTTTGGATATTTTTTCGTAGCTTGACCTTATGGGTTTATAAAATTGCAGAAAAGTTCATTTGGGGATGTCCGTGCCTGAATCGGAGCAGATACCAGGGGACGCCCGATTACGTATACCACTAAAGGGAGCTATTCAAAGAAAATGGGGAAAAATTGAAGTGGGCCATTTTGTGGATATTTTCTCGTAGCTTGACCCTATGGGTTTATAGAATTGCAGAAAAGTTCATTTGGGGATGTCCGTGCCTGAATCGGAGCAGATACCGGGGACGCTCGATTACGTATACCTCTAAATGGAGCTATACAAGGAAAATGGGGAAAAATTGAAGCGGGCCGTTTTGTGAATATTTTCTCGTAGCTTGACCCTATGGGTTTAGAGAATTGCAGAAAAGTTCATTTGGGGATGTCCGTGCCTGAATCGGAGCAGATACCAGGGGACGCTCGATTACGTATACCTCTAAAGGGAGCTATACAAGGAAAATAGGGAAAAATTGATGCGGGCCATTTTGTGAATATTTTCTCGTAGCTTGACCCTATGGGTTTATAGAATTGCAGAAAAGTTCATTTGGGGATGTCCGTGCCTCAATCGGAGCAGATACCAGGGGACGCCCGATTACGTATACCACTAAAGGGAGCTATTCAAGGAAAATGGGGAAAAATTAAAGCGGGCCATTTTGTGGATATTTTCTCGTAGCTTGACCCTATGGGTTTATAGAATTGTAGAAAAGTTCATTTGGGGATGTCCGTACCTGAATCGGAGCATATACAAGGGGACGCTCGATTACGTATACCCCTATACAAGGAAAATGGGGAAAAATTGAAGTGGGCCATTTTTTGGATATTTTCTCGTAGCTTGACCCTATGGGTTTATGGAATTGTAGAAAAGTTCATTGGGGGATGTCCGTGCCTGAATCGGAGCAGATACAAGGGGACGCTCAATTACGTATACCACTATACAAGGAAAATGGGGAAAAATTGAAGCGGGCCGTTTTTTGGATATTTTTTCGTAGCTTGACCCAATGGGTTTATAGAATTGCAGAAAAGTTCATTTGGGGATGTCCGTGCCTGAATCGGAGCAGATACAAGGGGACGCTCGATTACGTATACCACTATACTAGGAAAATGGGGAAAAATTGAAGCAGGCCGTTTTTTGGATATTTTTTGGTAGCTTGACCCTATGGGTTTATAAAATTGCAGAAAAGTTCATTTGGGGATGTCCGTGCCTGAATCGGAGCAGATACCAGAGGACGCCCGATTATGTATACCACTAAAGGGAGCTATTCAAAGAAAATGGGGAAAAATTGAAGCGGGCCATTTTGTGGATATTTTCTCGTAGCTTGACCCTATGGGTTTATAGAATTGACGAAAAGTTCATTTGGGGATGTCCGTGCCTGAATCGGAGCAGATACCAGGGGACGCTCGATTACGTATACCTCTAAATGGAGCTATACAAGGAAAATGGGGAAAAATTGAAGCGGGCCGTTTTTTGAATATTTTCTCGTAGCTTGACCCTATAGGTTTATAGAATTGCAGAAAAGTTCATTTGGGGATGTCCGTGTCTGAATCGGAGCAGATACCAGGGGACGCCCGATTACGTATACCACTAAAGGGAGCTATTCAAGGAAAATGGGGAAAAATTGAAGCGGGCCATTTTGTGGATATTTTCTCGTAGCTTGACCCTATGGGTTTATAGAATTGACGAAAAGTTCATTTGGGGATGTCCGTGCCTGAATCGGAGCAGATACCAGGGGACGCTCGATTACGTATACCTCTAAATGGAGCTATACAAGGAAAATAGGGAAAAATTGATGCGGGCCGTTTTGTGAATATTTTCTCGTAGCTTGACCCTATGGGTTTATAGAATTGCAGAAAAGTTCATTTGGGGATGTCCGTGCCTCAATCGGAGCAGATACCAGGGGACGCCCGATTACGTATACCACTAAAGGGAGCTATTCAAGGAAAATGGGGAAAAATTGAAGCGGGCCATTTTGTGGATATTTTCTCGTAGCTTGACCCTATGGGTTTATAGAATTGTAGAAAAGTTCATTTGGGGATGTCCGTACCTGAATCGGAGCAGATACAAGGGGACGCTCGATTACGTATACCACTATACAAGGAAAATGGGGAAAAATTGAAGTGGGCCATTTTTTGGATATTTTCTCGTAGCTTGACCCTATGGGTTTATGGAATTGTAGAAAAAGTTCCTTGGGGGATGTCCGTGCCTGAATCGGAGCAGATACAAGGGGACGCTCAATTACGTATACCAATATACAAGGAAAATGGGGAAAAATTGAAGCGGGCCGTTTTTTGTATATTTTTTCGTAGCTTGACCCTATGGGTTTATAGAATTGCAGAAAAGTTCATTTGGGGATGTCCGTGCCTGAATCGGAGCAGATACAAGGGGACGCTCGATTACGTATACCACTATACTAGGAAAACGGGGAAAAATTGAAGCGGGCCATTTTTTGGATATTTTTTGGTAGCTTGACCCTATGGGTTTATAAAATTGCAGAAAAGTTCATTTGGGGATGTCCGTGCCTGAATCGGAGTAGATACCAGGGGACGCCCGATTACGTATACCACTATAGGGAGCTATTTAAAGAAAATGGGGAAAAATTGAAGCGGGCCATTTTGTGGATATTTTCTCGTAGCTTGACCCAATGGGTTTATAGAATTGCAGAAAAGTTCATTTGGGGATGTCCGTGCCTGAATCGGAGCAGATACCAGGGGACGCTCGATTACGTATACCTCTAAATGGAGCTATACAAGGAAAATAGGGAAAAATTGATGCGGGCCGTTTTGTGAATATTTTCTCGTAGCTTGACCCTATGGGTTTATAGAATTGCAGAAAAGTTCATTTGGGGATGTCCGTGCCTCAATCGGAGCAGATACCAGGGGACGCCCGATTACGTATACCACTAAAGGGAGCTATTCAAGGAAAATGGGGAAAAATTGAAGCGGGCCATTTTGTGGATATTTTCTCGTAGCTTGACCCTATGGGTTTATAGAATTGTAGAAAAGTTCATTTGGGGATGTCCGTACCTGAATCGGAGCAGATACAAGGGGACGCTCGATTACGTATACCACTATACAAGGAAAATGGGGAAAAATTGAAGTGGGCCATTTTTTGGATATTTTCTCGTAGCTTGACCCTATGGGTTTATGGAATTGTAGAAAAAGTTCCTTGGGGGATGTCCGTGCCTGAATCGGAGCAGATACAAGGGGACGCTCAATTACGTATACCAATATACAAGGAAAATGGGGAAAAATTGAAGCGGGCCGTTTTTTGTATATTTTTTCGTAGCTTGACCCTATGGGTTTATAGAATTGCAGAAAAGTTCATTTGGGGATGTCCGTGCCTGAATCGGAGCTGATACAAGGGGACGCTCGATTACGTATACCACTATACTAGGAAAACGGGGAAAAATTGAAGCGGGCCATTTTTTGGATATTTTTTGGTAGCTTGACCCTATGGGTTTATAAAATTGCAGAAAAGTTCATTTGGGGATGTCCGTGCCTGAATCGGAGTAGATACCAGGGGACGCCCGATTACGTATACCACTATAGGGAGCTATTTAAAGAAAATGGGGAAAAATTGAAGCGGGCCATTTTGTGGATATTTTCTCGTAGCTTGACCCTATGGGTTTATAGAATTGCAGAAAAGTTCATTTGGGGATGTCCGTGCCTGAATCGGAGCAGATACCAGGGGACGCTCGATTACGTATACCTCTAAATGGAGCTATACAAGGAAAATGGGGAAAAATTGAAGCGGGCCGTTTTGTGAATATTTTCTCGTAGCTTGACCCTATGGGTTTATAGAATTGCAGAAAAGTTCATTTGGGGATGTCCGTGCCTGAATCGGAGCAGATACCAGGGGACGCCCGATTACGTATACTTGTAAAGGGAGCTATACAAGGAAAATAGGGAAAAATTAATGCGGGCCGTTTTGTGAATATTTTCTCGTAGCTTGACCCTATGGGTTTATAGAATTGCAGAAAAGTTCATTTGGGGATGTCCGTGCCTGAATCGGAGCAGATACAAGGGGACGCTCGATTACGTATACCACTATACTAGGAAAATGGGGAAAAATTGAAGCGGGCCGTTTTTTGGATATTTTTTGGTAGCTTGACCCTATGGGTTTATAAAATTGCAGAAAAGTTCATTTGGGGATGTCCGTGCCTGAATCGGAGCAGATACCAGGGGACGCCCGATTACGTATACCACTAAAGGGAGCTATTCAAAGAAAATGGGGAAAAATTGAAGCGGACCATTTTGTGGATATTTTCTCGTAGCTTGACCCTATGGGTTTATAGAATTGCAGAAAAGTTCATTTGGGGATGTCCGTGCCTGAATCGGAGCAGATACCAGGGGACGCTCGATTACGTATACCTCTAAATGGAGCTATACAAGGAAAATGGGGAAAAATTGAAGCGGGCCGTTTTGTGAATATTTTCTCGTAGCTTGACCCTATGGGTTTATAGAATTGCAGAAAAGTTCATTTGGGGATGTCCGTGCCTGAATCGGAGCAGATATCAGGGGACGCCCGATTACGTATACCTCTAAAGGGAGCTATACAAGGAAAATAGGGAAAAATTGATGCGGGCCGTTTTGTGAATATTTTCTCGTAGCTTGACCCTATGGGTTTATAGAATTGCAGAAAAGTTCATTTGGGGATGTCCGTGCCTCAATCGGAGCAGATACCAGGGGACGCCCGATTACGTATACCACTAAAGGGAGCTATTCAAGGAAAATGGGGAAAAATTGAAGCGGGCCATTTTGTGGATATTTTCTCGTAGCTTGACCCTATGGGTTTATAGAATTGTAGAAAAGTTCATTTGGGGATGTCCGTACCTGAATCGGAGCAGATACAAGGGGACGCTCGATTACGTATACCACTATACAAGGAAAATGGGGAAAAATTGAAGTGGGCCATTTTTTGGATATTTTCTCGTAACTTGACCCTATGGGTTTATGGAATTGTAGAAAAGTTCCTTGGGGGATGTCTGTGCCTGAATCGGAGCAGATACAAGGGGACGCTCAATTACGTATACCACTATACAAGGAAAATGGGGAAAAATTGAAGCGGGCCGTTTTTTGGATATTTTTTCGTAGCTTGACCCTATGGGATTATAGAATTGCAGAAAAGTTCATTTGGGGATGTCTGTGCCTGAATCGGAGCAGATACAAGGGGACGCTCGATTACGTATACCACTATACTAGGAAAATGGGGAAAAATTGAAGCGGGCCGTTTTTTGGATATTTTTTCGTAGCTTGACCCTATGGGTTTATAAAATTGCAGAAAAGTTCATTTGGGGATGTCCGTGCCTGAATCGGAGCAGATACCAGGGGACGCTCGATTACGTATACCTCTAAATGGAGCTATACAAGGAAAATGGGGAAAAATTGAAGCGGGCCGTTTTGTGAATATTTTCTCGTAGCTTGACCCTATGGGTTTATAGAATTGCAGAAAAGTTCATTTGGGGATGTCCGTGCCTGAATCGGAGCAGATAACAGGGGACGCCCGATTACGTATACCTCTAAAGGGAGCTATACAAGGAAAATAGGGAAAAATTGATGCGGGCCGTTTTGTGAATATTTTCTCGTAGCTTGACCCTATGGGTTTATAGAATTGCAGAAAAGTTCATTTGGGGATGTTCGTGCCTCAATCGGAGCAGATACCAGGGGACGCCCGATTACGTATACCACTAAAGGGAGCTATTCAAGGAAAATGGGGAAAAATTGAAGCGGGCCATTTTGTGGATATTTTCTCGTAGCTTGACCCTATGGGTTTATAGAATTGTAGAAAAGTTCATTTGGGGATGTCCGTACCTGAATCGGAGCAGATACAAGGGGACGCTCGATTACGTATACCACTATACAAGGAAAATGGGGAAAAATTGAAGTGGGCCATTTTTTGGATATTTTCTCGTAGCTTGACCCTATGGGTTTATGGAATTGTAGAAAAGTTCCTTGGGGGATGTCCGTGCCTGAATCGGAGCAGATACAAGGGGACGCTCAATTACGTATACCACTATACAAGGAAAATGGGGAAAAATTGAAGCGGGCCGTTTTTTGGATATTTTTTCGTAGCTTGACCCTATGGGTTTATAGAATTGCAGAAAAGTTCATTTGGGGATGTACGTGCCTGAATCGGTGCAGATACAAGGGGACGCTCGATTACGTATACCACTATACTAGGAAAATGGGGAAAAATTGAAGCGGGCCGTTTTTTGGATATTTTTTCGTAGCTTGACCCTATGGGTTTATAAAATTGCAGAAAAGTTCATTTGGGGATGTCCGTGCCTGAATCGGAGCAGATACCAGGGGACGCCCGATTACGTATACCACTAAAGGGAGCTATTCAAAGAAAATGGAGAAAAATTGAAGCGGGCCATTTTGTGGATATTTTCTCGTAGCTTGACCCTATGGGTTTATAGAATTGCAGAAAAGTTCATTTGGGGATGTCCGTGCCTGAATCGGAGCAGATACCAGGGGACGCTCGATTACGTATACCTCTAAATGGAGCTATACAAGGAAAATGGGGAAAAATTGAAGCGGGCTGTTTTGTGAATATTTTCTCGTAGCTTGACCCTATGGGTTTATAGAATTGCAGAAAAGTTCATTTGGGGATGTCCGTGCCTGAATCGGAGCAGATACCAGGGGACGCCCGATTACGTATACCTCTAAAGGGAGCTATACAAGGAAAATAGGGAAAAATTGATGCGGGCCGTTTTGTGAATATTTTCTCGTAGCTTGACCCTATGGGTTTATAGAATTGCAGAAAAGTTCATTTGGGGATGTCCGTGCCTCAATCGGAGCAGATACCAGGGGACGCCCGATTACGTATACCACTAAAGGGAGCTACTCAAGGAAAATGGGGAAAAATTGAAGCGGGCCATTTTGTGAATATTTTCTCGTAGCTTGACCCTATGGGTTTATAGAATTGCAGAAAAGTTCATTTGGGGATGTCCGTGCCTGAATCGGAGCAGATACCAGGGGACGCCCGATTACGTATACCTCTAAAGGGACCTATACAAGGAAAATAGGGAAAAATTGATGCGGGCCGTTTTGTGAAAATTTTCTCGTAGCTTGACCCTATGGGTTTATAGAATTGCAGAAAAGTTCATTTGGGGATGTCCGTGCCTCAATCGGAGCAGATACCAGGGGACGCCCGATTACGTATACCACTAAAGGGAGCTATTCAAGGAAAATGGGGAAAAATTGAAGCGGGCCATTTTGTGGATATTTTCTCGTAGCTTGACCCTATGGGTTTATGGAATTGTAGAAAAGTTCATTGAGGGATGTCCGTGCCTGAATCGGAGCAGATACAAGGGGACGCTCAATTACGTATACCACTATACAAGGAAAATGGGGAAAAATTGAAGCGGGCCGTTTTTTCGATATTTTTTCGTAGCTTGACCCTATGGGTTTATAGAATTGCAAAAAAGTTCATTTGGGGATGTCCGTGCCTGAATCGGAGCAGATACAAGGGGACGCTCGATTACGTATACCACTATACTAGGAAAATGGGGAAAAATTGAAGCGGGCCGTTTTTTGGATATTTTTTCGTAGCTTGACCCTATGGGTTTATAGAATTCCAGAAAAGTTCATTTGGGGATGTCCGTGCCTGAATAGGAGCAAATACAAGGGGACGCTCGATTACGTACACCACTATACTCGGAAAATGGGGAAAAATTGAAGCGGACCATTTTTTGGATATTTTTTCGTAGCTTGACCCTATTGGTTTATAGAATTGCAGAAAAGTTCATTTGGGGATGTCCGTTCCTGAATCGGAGCAGATACCAGGGGACGCCGGTTTACGTATACCACTAAAGGGAGCTATTCAAGGAAAATGGGGAAAAATTGAAGCAGGCCATTTTGTGAATATTTTCTCGTAGCTTGACCCTATGGGTTTATAGAATTGCAGAAAAGTTCATTTGGGGATGTTCGTGCCTGAATCGGAGCAGATACCAGGGGACGCCCGATTACGTATACCTCTAAAGGGACCTATACAAGCAAAATAGGGAAAAATTGATGCGGGCCGTTTTGTGAATATTTTCTCGTAGCTTGACCCTATGGGTTTATAGAATTGCAGAAAAGTTCATTTGGGGATGTCCGTGCCTCAATCGGAGCAGATACCAGGGGACGCCCGATTACGTATACCACTAAAGGGAGCTATTCAAGGAAAATGGGGAAAAATTGAAGCGGGCCATTTTGTGGATATTTTCTCGTAGCTTGACCCTATGGGTTTATGGAATTGTGGAAAAGTTCATTGAGGGATGTCCGTGCCTGAATCGGAGCAGATACAAGGGGACGCTCAATTACGTATACCACTATACAAGGAAAATGGGGAAAAATTGAAGCGGGCCGTTTTTTGGATATTGTTTCGTAGCTTGACCCTATGGGTTTATAGAATTGCAGAAAAGTTCATTTGGGGATGTCCGTGCCTGAATCGGAGCAGATACAAGGGGACGCTCGATTACGTATTCCACTATACTAGGAAAATGGGGAAAAATTGAAGCGGGCCGTTTTTTGGATATTTTTTCGTAGCTTGACCCTATGGGTTTATAGAATTCCAGAAAAGTTCATTTGGGGATGTCCGTGCCTGAATAGGAGCAAATACAAGGGGACGCTCGATTACGTACACCACTATACTCGGAAAATGGGGAAAAATTGAAGCGGACCATTTTTTGGATATTTTTTCGTAGCTTGACCCTATTGGTTTATAGAATTGCAGAAAAGTTCATTTGGGGATGTCCGTTCCTGAATCGGAGCAGATACCAGGGGACGCCCGTTTACGTATACCACTAAAGGGAGCTATTCAAGGAAAATGGGGATAAATTGAAGCGGGTCATTTTGTGAATATTTTCTCGTAGCTTGACCCTATGGGTTTATAGAATTGTAGAAAAGTTAATTGGGGGATATCCGTTCCTGAATCGGAGCAGATACAAGGGGACGCTCAATTACGTATACCACTATACAAGGAAAATGGGGAAAAATTGAAGCGGGCCGTTTTGTGAATATTTTCTCGTAGCTTGACCCTATGGGTTTATAGAATTGCAGAAAAGTTCATTTGGGGATGTCTGTGCCTCAATCGGAGCAGATACCAGGGGACGTCCGATTACGTATACCACTAAAGGGAGCTATTCAAGGAAAATGGGCAAAAATTGAAGCGGGCCATTTTGTGGATATTTTCTCGTAGCTTGACCCTATGGGTTTATGGAATTGTAGAAAAGTTCATTGGGGGATGTCCGTGCCTGAATCGGAGCAGATACAAGGGGACGCTCAATTACGTATACCACTATACAAGGAAAATGGGGAAAAAATGAAGCGGGCCGTTTTTTGGATATTTTTTCGTAGCTTGACCCTATGGGTTTATAGAATTGTAGAAAAGTTCATTTGGGGATGTCCGTGCCTGAATCGGAGCAGATACAAGGGGAAGCTTGATTACGTATACCACTATACTAGGAAAATGGGGAAAAATTGAAGCGGGCCGTTTTTTGGATATTTTTTCGTAGCTTGACCCTATGGGTTTATAAAATTGCAGAAAAGTTCATTTGGGGATGTCCGTGCCTGAATCGGAGCAGATACCAGGGGTCGCCCGATTACGTATACCACTAAAGGGAGCTATTCAAAGAAAATGGGGAAAAATTGAAGCGGGCCATTTTGTGGATATTTTCTCGTAGCTTGACCCTATTTGTTTATAGAATTGCAGAAAAGTTCATTTGGGGATGTCTGTGCCTGAATCGGAGCAGATACCAGGGGACGCTCGATTACGTATACCTCTAAATGGAGCTATACAAGGAAAATGGGGAAAAATTGAAGCGGGCCGTTTTGTGAATATTTTCTCGTAGCTTGACCCTATGGGTTTATAGAATTGCAGAAAAGTTCATTTGGGGATGTCCGTGCCTGAATCGGAGCAGATACCAGGGGACGCCCGATTACGTATACCACTAAAGGGAGCTATTCAAGGAAAATGGGGAAAAATTGAAGCGGGCCATTTTGTGGATATTTTATCGTAGCTTGACCCTATGGGTTTATAGAATTGCAGAAAAGTTCATTTGGGGATGTCCGTGCCTGAATCGGAGCAGATACCAGGGGACCCCCGATTACGTATACCACTAAAGGGAGCTATTCAAGGAAAATGGGGAAAAATTGAAGCGGGCCATTTTGTGGATATTTTCTCGTAGCTTGACCCTATGGGTTTATAGAATTGTAGAAAAGTTCATTTGGGGATGTCCGTGCCTGAATCGGAGCAGATACAAGGGGACGCTCGATTACGTATACCACTACACAAGGAAAATGGGGAAAAATTGAAGCGGGCCGTTTTTTGGATATTTTTTTGTAGCTTGACCCTATGGGTTTATAGAATTGCAGAAAAGTTCATTTAGGGATGTCCGTGCCTGAATCGAAGCAGATACCAGGGGACGCCCGATTACGTATACCTCTAAAGGGAGCTATTCAAGGAAAATGGGGAAAAATTGAAGCGGGCCATTTTGTGGATATTTTCTCATAGCTTGACCCTATGGGTTTATAGAATTGCAGAAAAGTTCATTTGTGCATGTCCGTGCCTGAATCGGAGCAGATACCAGGGGACGCTCGATTACGTATACCTCTAAAGGGAGCTATACAAGGAAAATAGGGAAAAATTGAAGCTGGCCGTTTTGTGAATATTTTCTCGTAGCTTGACCCTATGGGTTTATAGAATTGCAGAAAAGTTCATTTGGGGATGTCCGTGCCTGAATCGGAGCAGATACAAGGGGACGCTCCATTACGTATACCACTATACAAGGAAAATGGGGAAAAATTGAAGCGGGCCGTTTTTTGGATATTTTTTCGTAGCTTGACCCTATGGGTTTATAGAATTGCAGAAAAGTTCATTTGGGGATGTTCGTGCCTGAATCGGAGCAGATACAAGGGGACGCTCGATTACGTATACCACTATACTAGGAAAATGGGGAAAATTGAAGCGGGCCGTTTTTTGGATATTTTTTCGTAGCTTGACCTTATGGGTTTATAAAATTGCATAAAAGTTCATTTGGGGATGTCCGTGCCTGAATCGGAGCAGATACCAGGGGACGCCCGATTACGTATACCACTAAAGGGAGCTATTCAAAGAAAATGGGGAAAAATTGAAGTGGGCCATTTTGTGGATATTTTCTCGTAGCTTGACCCTATGGGTTTATAGAATTGCAGAAAAGTTCATTTGGGGATGTCCGTGCCTGAATCGGAGCAGATACCAGGGGACGCTCGATTACGTATACCTCTAAATGGAGCTATACAAGGAAAATGGGGAAAAATTGAAGCGGGCCGTTTTGTGAATATTTTCTCGTAGCTTGACCCTATGGGTTTATACACTACGCCATAAGTGCTCATATGCAATGCTTTTTGTGAGGGTTGCAAGCAAAGCGTTGCAAAAGCTATACTTACTTTTGGTCTTCTGCAACACTACTCAAAAAGTATTGCATTTGATTTGAACGTAACGTTGCAGAGTGAATGCTAGTGTTGTGACGTGCAACACATTAAAAAGCGTTGCATTATAATACAATATTTTTAGAATTATGAAAAATATACATATTATCAAATTATATAATATGAAATATAAATTTCAAATATTGATATATAATAAATATAAGAAAAAGTGTATCTAAAGGTTACTCTAGAAAAGTTTTTTACTAATGCTATAACGCCGCTAAATTTAAATTATAACTATTTATTTTATGTGCCAAACTGTTAGAATAAAATAAAATATCTTATTCCAGTTTAATGTGTCATCTACTTGATATTTGTGTGTTCAGTCAATTATGTGAACCACGTAATTGCTTAGATGCTAATTTGTCTGTGTACTTAAATAATTTAATTTTTCATTAAGGATTTTCTGTTTAATTATCGTTTAAACTATATAAAAATATCTAAAAATATTTTAGGTAATTTCTTCGATATTAAAAAATTATTAATTTTATTATTCAGAGTTTAAAAGTTATAAGTGTATTTTTACTAATTTAAAATGATTATTAAATACTTTCTCAATCATTAAAACTTATTTAATTAATGGATTTTTATATTTCATAATTATATGTATTTTAAGTTCATTCACAAATGAGAGTGTTATTTGTGTTTAACGAAACAATTTTTCAGAAATTATAAATAACTTTCTTAATTCAGTTTATTTTCTATTCACATTTCTTTTCTTCTATCAGTACGTATCTCTCAACTCTGTCCACTCTCTCTTCTCTCTAGCGCCGCCTTCCGTTTCTTCTTGCTTCCTTTGATTCTGTAGATTAAATTCATAAGTTTAATTATGAAACCGAGCCTCTCTCAAGCCTCTACAAAACCATACAATTTTTGTAGGGTTTTGAGAAGATCGGAAATTGGGGATTTTCTTGCTGGGGTTCGATTCTTGCGGTTTTGATGATTTAATGGATACAATTAGCTTAATTTGATACTGGGTTATGTTTTAGTGGCCAAATCGTCACAGTACCACAAGTTGTGGGGGCTGAGCGCGGTTGGGCCGTCACCGACGATGAGCTCCGTTGAGCCGGTGACCCCCGAGTTATTTTTTTTACTGTTTCGATGATGTGCGGAGTTATTATGTGGTTAAATTGTTATTATGTGTTGTGATTATGGGAAGACTTTAGAGATGTTAGGATATTTAGTTTAAATTCAGTTTTTAGTTGATATTGATTAAGTCAAAAGTTCATATGTGTTATGTTTATGCTTGATAATTGATGGATATGAATATGTGCTTGATTCTAATGACAGACCGAGTTTAGTGGAGTTAGCATAATTTCTGCTCAAGTGTGAATTTTGAATAAGACTGAATAGGTGTTAGCATCTAGAGATTTTTGTACGGAATCAGTGTTGATTGATTTAAACTGATGATGGATTATATTGTGATTTAAATTAGAGTCTTAATTATGAAATACTTGCAAGTGTATGCCATGTTTGTTGGATTATGGGTTGGGACTTAAGGGAAATCAGAATTGTGGTCTAGCCGATTGAGGTTTTATTGTTTCCATTAGATTACTTGTGTGTTGTATTGGGTCAAGTGAGGTACTGATGGTTAATGTAAGTTTCTGGTAGATAACCAATGTTGTGTCCTATGTATGTGTACGTGCGTCGTGTACATGCGTCTGTTTGGTATTGAAAAGTTATAACTTCTCATTGTAGGTTAACTTGGAAATGCTGGTTTGTAATGTGATAGTTCACTAAATTTTATAAAATAGAATACTAATATTGAGGAATTGTTAAATGTCGGGTAGTATGCATTAAATAATTATAATTTTAAATGTGTAAGCTAAATGGGTTATCTGTGTGATGTGTGTTATGTGAATAGCACAATGACGTGAGTTATATGGACACATATAAACAATGTCATGCTAAAAACCAATTACATATATTTGATATGATGACATGTATATATATTTGTCAATGCATCTCGAAGGGTAGTTAGGGATTCTAAGTTGTCAATTATATTAATCCCAGAACTAATACGACAACTAACCTCGAGTCTTGTACGTGTTGTAGGACCGAGTACTAACCAGAGCTTGGATAGATGTTCAGCGTAGATACCACCTCTTGTTCAGTTAGACCCATTTTACCAGGCAAATGACAATCCTTATTACTTATACAAATGTTTTGACTTGCATAAATTTAGCCGGAGATTGTGTCTAATTTAAATTTAGATTTTTTTTATATGTATTGTTTTTAGCTGGATTTCAAGTATGCTTATGTTGATATTGGATTTCAAGTATGCTTATTGTTTTTTATATGTATTGACTTAATACTGCTATCTTCTTTAAAAGGATGACAATAACGATATAGTAAATTTACTTTTGCTTTTCTTGTATTGTGTATATTAATTCTTATTCTCTTTAATATAGGTAGGAGCTGATGATTTTTTCTATTGTTATTATTGCAGCTATTTTTACTTATATATCTTCTTTAAGGCCTCATTCTGATGTGTCTTACTGTATTTATGCTCTTGCCAGACGTTTATCAAGGACCTACAACTGGCGGTATAAATTTTCACCTAAGTTATTAACTTATCATTATGATATAATCTTGGTAGTTTGTCAGTGCAGAGGTTCACATTAAAGAGTAGACTCCTAAGGTAAGAATTGTTGGCTGTAGTTGATTGCAGTTGTGTTTGTTCTTTATCTGCATATAGTTACTATCTTCTATGTTGCATGCCTACTTGTCCGAGGAATAGTGCAGTTTTTACCCTGCTTTAAGTGTTTAGTACAAAGCTATAAAATGTTGTATGATCCTGTATTTACCTAGTCTTTATTCTTTGGTGGTCTCTATACTCGGAAACTCCAAAAACACATGACTGATTTATCTTTGGCTAATACGAACCCTGCTAGTTCATATTGCATATGTGATCTTGAACAGCTACCGTATGTCTTCTGTGAACAATAACCTAATCATCACATACCTTTTTCTGTGGTGGGGGCCTATGGGGATCAAAAGTAGTAAAATGTTATTAATACTATGCTGGTATGTTGTATAAGGAGTTGTTTGTATTTTTTCTTGCTCCATGCTTAAAATATATTTGTATATTAATTCTTACGTAGCTTTCTGACGGATCATTTCTAAATTGACCTTGGCAATTATGGAAATCACAACTTATTATTGCAGTAGGAATGTTTAGTCACCTTGCTTTATGTTTAGTTACCTTAATTTGTCGCGCGTCAAATTAAGCTTTGGACTAATGAATACGACGATTCTGATTCAGACACTGTTAGCTCCCATTTACCCCCTAATGATTTATCCACTCTTAATAATTTAATTTTGTGCGTTGTTTTTTGTTAGTTAGTTGATACTCGAAATCATCGATTTTGTCTAATTTAAATTAAACAGGATGGAATGGAGACACCTTGTGATAGGGGAGAGTCTACAGTTTGTGCGAATGAAGATTATCATTGTTTGACTAACATAGTTACTCAATTGGAATGCTTTCGATATTACGAAGTATTTTGCATTTTTAAAATAATTTGGGGCTTTTTTAAAAGATAGTCAGCTGAAAACTATTTGAGTTTGCACCAGTATAGTTATATGTCGCTACATTGACTTGGATTAGTTTAGTAAATTTGAGTTCTTTTCTATTGTAAATTAATTGAATGATAGTTCCCCGTCTAAGATGACTAATCTTACAAAATTTTTGAGATTGGGAAATTCGTGCATGCATTACTTATCTTGTGTTGATTACTGTGATTTAGTAGGTGTTAATAATTCAATTAGCCAGGATTTGTTGCAGGAATTTTACTTGATATTTAGTTCTTGATACTATTAACCTTTCTTTCCTTATATAATAACTAGTATAATTTTGTAGACATATAATGATAAGGAAAGAAGGTTGCATGAACTACAAAATTTGGATATTTACATAAAGTTGTTGGACATTTACATAATGCTCTTAATATAAAAAATTGGGACATTTTCTTTTGTGTTGCTCTTGTATTCCTACATCTGATTGCTCTTCTGTTTTTTTGTTGTAGAATTTAAAGGGAGTTTTAGATGCTATCATTAATGTTGTGCTCCAGCCTCCCAAAGCAAAGAAAAAGAAGGGAAAGGCAGCTTGCTCTATATTGCTCGGTTCTCTTTGCTCGTTAAGTTTAAAATTAGGTTTTTGCTTGTATTTCGTTGTATATAGTTATTACGGGCTGTAGTTGTTGAAAGAAGGGATTAAAGTGAAACATTTTGTATTTTGTTTCCTTGGTTATTTTAATTGGGAGTGATGTATGTACCAAACCAATATTTTGAAAATTTTATTTAAAGTGTTGCATTTATCTTTTTGATAGTGTTTCATTTCCAATAATTAGTATTGCATTCCAAAAAAATTGTACTGCATTTGTACTATTGATGATGTGGCATGCAAGTGGGCCCACTATTGATGTGGCATGCTAGTGGGCTCCAATGCTGACATGGCTTGATAGTGGGCCCCACTGTGGTGATCTGGAAGTCAGACTCTAGTTCATGTGTATGGCAACGCTAATTGATGTTGCATTTACATGCTAGTAGTGTTGCATTACGGTTGTAATGCAATGCTTTCTTGGTGTTGCAGTAGATGGCAAAAAGCGTTGCATTACATATCAAAGGCCACGCCCGCGGATGCAACACCCATTTCGTGTTGCATTTTGGAAAACGAAGCTGAATGCAACGCTTTTTTGGTCTACAGCCACATTAAAAAAGCATTGCATATGAGCACTTATGGCGTAGTGATAGAATTGCAGAAAAGTTCATTTGGGGATGTCCGTGCCTGAATCGGAGCAGATACCAGGGGACGCCCGATTACGTATACCTCTAAAGGGAGCTATACAAAGAAAATAGGGAAAAATTGATGCGGGCCGTTTTGTGAATATTTTCTCGTAGCTTGACCCTATGGGTTTATAGAATTGCAGAAAAGTTCATTTGGGGATGTCCGTGCCTCAATCGGAGCAGATACCAGGGGACGCCCGATTACGTATACCACTAAAGGGAGCTATTCAAGGAAAATGGGGAAAAATTGAAGCGGGCCATTTTGTGGATATTTTCTCGTAGCTTGACCCTATGGGTTTATAGAATTGTAGAAAAGTTCATTTGGGGATGTCCGTACCTGAATCGGAGCAGATACAAGGGGACGCTCGATTACGTATACCACTATACAAGGAAAATGGGGAAAAATTGAAGTGGGCCATTTTTTGGATATTTTCTCGTAGCTTGACCCTATGGGTTTATGGAATTGTAGAAAAGTTCATTGGGGGATGTCCGTGCCTGAATCGGAGCAGATACAAGGGGACGCTCAATTACGTATACCACTATACAAGGAAAATGGGGAAAAATTGAAGCGGGCCATTTTTTGGATATTTTTTCGTAGCTTGACCCTATGGGTTTATAGAATTGCAGAAAAGTTCATTTGGGGATGTCCGTGCCTGAATCGGAGCAGATACAAGGGGACGCTCGATTACGTATACCACTATACTAGGAAAATGGGGAAAAATTGAAGCGAGCCGTTTTTTGGATATTTTTTCGTAGCTTGACCCTATGGGTTTATAAAATTGCAGAAAAGTTCATTTGGGGATGTCCATGCCTGAATCAGAGCAGATACCAGGGGACGCCCGATTACGTATACCACTAAAGGGAGCTATTCAAAGAAAATGGGGAAAAATTGAAGCGGGCCATTTTGTGGATATTTTCTCGTAGCTTGACCCTATGGGTTTATAGAATTGCAGAAAAGTTCATTTGGGGATGTCCGTGCCTGAATCGGAGCAGATACCAGGGGACGCTCGATTACGTATACCTCTAAATGGAGCTATACAAGGAAAATGGGGAAAAATTGAAGCGGGCCGTTTTGTGAATATTTTCTCGTAGCTTGACCCTATGGGTTTATAGAATTGCAGAAAAGTTCATTTGGGGATGTCCGTGCCTGAATCGGAGCAGATACCAGGGGACGCCCGATTACGTATACCTCTAAAGGGAGCTATACAAGGAAAATAGGGAAAAATTGATGCGGGCCGTTTTGTGAATATTTTCTCGTAGCTTGACCCTATGGGTTTATAGAATTGCAGAAAAGTTCATTTGGGGATGTCCGTGCCTCAATCGGAGCAGATACCAGGGGACGCCCGATTACGTATACCACTAAAGGGAGCTATTCAAGGAAAATGGGGAAAAATTGAAGCGGGCCATTTTGTGAATATTTTCTCGTAGCTTGACCCTATGGGTTTATAGAATTGCAGAAAAGTTCATTTGGGCATGTCCGTGCCTGAATCGGAGCAGATACCAGGGGACGCTCGATTACGTATACCTCTAAAGGGAGCTATACAAGGAAAATAGGGAAAAATTGAAGCTGGCCGTTTTGTGAATATTTCTCGTAGCTTGACCCTATGGGTTTATAGAATTGCAGAAAAGTTCATTTGGGGATGTCCGTGCCTGAATCGGAGCAGATACCAGGGGACGCCCGATTACGTATACCACTAAAGGGAGCTATTCAAGGAAAATGGGGAAAAATTGAAGCGGGTCATTTTTTGAATATTTTCTCGTAGCTTGACCCTATGGGTTTATAGAATTGTAGAAAAGTTCATTGGGGGATGTCTGTGCCTGAATCGGAGCAGATACAAGGGGACGCTCAATTATGTATACCACTATACAAGGAAAATGGGGAAAAATTAAAGCGGGTCATTTTTTGGATATTTTTTCGTAGCTTGACCCTATAGGTTTATAGAATTGCAGAAAAGTTCATTTGGGGATGTCCGTGCCTGAATAGGAGCACATACAAGGGGATGCTCGATTACGTACACCACTATACTAGGAAAATGGGGAAAAATTCAAGCGGGCCGTTTTTTGGATATTTTTTCGTAGCTTGACCCTATGGGTTTATAGAATTGCAGAAAAGTTCATTTGGGGATGTCTGTGCCTGAATCGGAGCAGATACCAGGGGACGCCCGTTTACGTATACCACTAAAGGGAGCTATTCAAGGAAAATGGGGAAAAATTGAAGCGGGTCATTTTGTGAATATTTTCTCGTAGCTTGACCCTATGGGTTTATAGAATTGTAGAAAAGTTCATTGGGGGATGTCCGTGCCTGAATCGGAGCCGATACAAGGGGACGCTCAATTACGTATACCACTATACAAGGAAAATGGGGAAAAATTGAAGCGGGCCGTTTTTTGGATATTTTTTCGTAGCTTGACCCTATGGGTTTATAGAATTGCAGAAAAGTTCATTTGGGGATGTCCGTGCCTGAATCGGAGCAGATACAAGGGGACGCTCGATTACGTATACCACTATACTAGGAAAATGGGGAAAAATTGAAGCGAGCCGTTTTTTGGATATTTTTTCGTAGCTTGACCCTATGGGTTTATAAAATTGCAGAAAAGTTCATTTGGGGATGTCCGTGCCTGAATCAGAGCAGATACCAGGGGACGCCCGATTACGTATACCACTAAAGGGAGCTATTCAAAGAAAATGGGGAAAAATTGAAGCGGGCCATTTTGTGGATATTTTCTCGTAGCTTGACCCTATGGGTTTATAGAATTGCAGAAAAGTTCATTTGGGGATGTCCGTGCCTGAATCGGAGCAGATACCAGGGGACGCTCGATTACGTATACCTCTAAATGGAGCTATACAAGGAAAATGGGGAAAAATTGAAGCGGGCCGTTTTGTGAATATTTTCTCGTAGCTTGACCCTATGGGTTTATAGAATTGCAGAAAAGTTCATTTGGGGATGTCCGTGCCTGAATCGGAGCAGATACCAGGAGACGCCCGATTACGTATACCTCTAAAGGGAGCTATACAAGGAAAATAGGGAAAAATTGATGCGGGCCGTTTTGTGAATATTTTCTCGTAGCTTGACCCTATGGGTTTATAGAATTGCAGAAAAGTTCATTTGGGGATGTCCGTGCCTCAATCGGAGCAGATACCAGGGGACGCCCGATTACGTATACCACTAAAGGGAGCTATTCAAGGAAAATGGGGAAAAATTGAAGCGGGCCATTTTGTGAATATTTTCTCGTAGCTTGACCCTATGGGTTTATAGAATTGCAGAAAAGTTCATTTGGGCATGTCCGTGCCTGAATTGGAGCAGATACCAGGGGACGCTCGATTACGTATACCTCTAAAGGGAGCTATACAAGGAAAATAGGGAAAAATTGAAGCTGGCCGTTTTGTGAATATTTTCTCGTAGCTTGACCCTATGGGTTTATAGAATTGCAGAAAAGTTCATTTGGGGATGTCCGTGCCTGAATCGGAGCAGATACCAGGGGACGCCCGATTACGTATACCACTAAAGGGAGCTATTCAAGGAAAATGGGGAAAAATTGAAGCGGGTCATTTTTTGAATATTTTCTCGTAGCTTGACCCTATGGGTTTATAGAATTGTAGAAAAGTTCATTGGGGGATGTCTGTGCCTGAATCGGAGCAGATACAAGGGGACGCCCAATTATGTATACCACTATACAAGGAAAATGGGGAAAAATTAAAGCGGGTCATTTTTTGGATATTTTTTCGTAGCTTGACCCTATAGGTTTATAGAATTGCAGAAAAGTTCATTTGGGGATGTCCGTGCCTGAATAGGAGCACATACAAGGGGATGCTCGATTACGTACACCACTATACTAGGAAAATGGGGAAAAATTCAAGCGGGCCGTTTTTTGGATATTTTTTCGTAGCTTGACCCTATGGGTTTATAGAATTGCAGAAAAGTTCATTTGGGGATGTCCGTGCCTGAATCGGAGCAGATACCAGGGGACGCCCGTTTACGTATACCACTAAAGGGAGCTATTCAAGGAAAATGGGGAAAAATTGAAGCGGGTCATTTTGTGAATATTTTCTCGTAGCTTGACCCTATGGGTTTATAGAATTGTAGAAAAGTTCATTGGGGGATGTCCGTGCCTGAATCGGAGCCGATACAAGGGGACGCTCAATTACGTATACCACTATACAAGGAAAATGGGAAAAAATTGAAGCGGGCCGTTTTATGAATATTTTCTCGTAGCTTGACCCTATGGGTTTATAGAATTGTAGAAAAGTTTATTTGGGGATGTCCGTGCCTGAATCGGAGCAGATACCAGGGGACGCCCGATTACGTATACCTCTAAAGGGGGCTATACAAGGAAAATAGGGAAAAATTGATGCGGGCCATTTTGTGAATATTTTCTCGTAGCTTGACCTAATGGGTTTATAGAATTGCAGAAAAGTTCATTTGGGGATGTCCGTGTCTCAATCGGAGCAGATACCAGGGGACGCCCGATTACGTATACCACTAAAGGGAGCTATTCAAGGAAAATGGGGAAAAATTGAAGCCGGCCATTTTGTGGATATTTTTTCATAGCTTGACCCTATGGGTTTATAGAATTGCAGAAAAGTTTATTTGGGGATGTCCGTGCCTGAATCGGAGCAGAGACAAGGGGACACTCGATTACGTATACCACTATACAAGAAAAATGGGGAAACATTGACGCGGGCCGTTTTTTGTATATTTTTTCGTAGTTGACCCTATGGGTTTATGGAATTGTAGAAAAGTTCATTGGGGGATGTCCGTGCCTGAATCGGAGCAGATACAAGGGGACGCTCAATTACGTATACCACTATACAAGGAAAATGGGGAAAAATTGAAGCGGGCCGTTTTTTGAATATTTTCTCGTAGCTTGACCCTATGGGTTTATAGAATTGCAGAAAAGTTCATTTGGGGATGTCCGTGCCTGAATCGGAGCAGATACAAGGGGACGCTCGATTACGTATACCACTATACTAGGAAAATGGGGAAAAATTGAAGCGGACCGTTTTTTGGATATTTTTTCGTAGCTTGACCCTTTGGGTTTATAAAATTGCAGAAAAGTTCATTTGGGGATGTCCGTGCCTGAATCGGAGCAGATACCAGGGGACGCTCGATTACGTATACCTCTAAATGGAGCTATACAAAGAAAATGGGGAAAAATTGAAGCGGGCCGTTTTGTGAATATTTTCTCGTAGCTTGACCCTATGGGTTTATAGAATTGCAGAAAAGTTCATTTGGGGATGTCCGTGCCTCAATCGGAGCGGATACCAGGGGACGCCCGATTACGTATACCACTAAAGGGAGCTATTCAAGGAAAATGGGGAAAAATTGAAGCGGGCCATTTTGTGAATATTTTCTCGTAGCTTGACCCTATGGGTTTATAGAATTGCAGAAAAGTTCATTTGGGCATGTCCGTGCCTGAATCGGAGCAGATACCAGGGGACGCTCGATTACGTATACCTCTAAAGGGAGCTATACAAGGAAAATAGGGAAAAATTGAAGCTGGCCGTTTTGTGAATATTTTCTCGTAGCTTGACCCTATGGGTTTATAGAATTGCAGAAAAGTTCATTTGGGGATGTCCGTGCCTGAATCGGAGCAGATACCAGGGGACGCCCGATTACGTATACCACTAAAGGGAGCTATTCAAGGAAAATGGGGAAAAATTGAAGCGGGTCATTTTTTGAATATTTTCTCGTAGCTTGACCCTATGGGTTTATAGAATTGTAGAAAAGTTCATTGGGGGATGTCCATGCCTGAATCGGAGCAGATACAAGGGGACGCTCAATTATGTATACCACTATACAAGGAAAATGGGGAAAAATTAAAGCGGGTCATTTTTTGGATATTTTTTCATAGCTTGACCCTATAGGTTTATAGAATTGCAGAAAAGTTCATTTGGGGATGTCCGTGCCTGAATAGGAGCACATACAAGGGGATGCTCGATTACGTACACCACTATACTAGGAAAATGGGGAAAAATTCAAGCGGGCCGTTTTTTGGATATTTTTTCGTAGCTTGACCCTATTGGTTTATAGAATTGCAGAAAAGTTCATTTGGGGATGTCCGTGCCTGAATCGGAGCAGATACCAGGGGACGCCCGTTTACGTATACCACTAAAGGGAGCTATTCAAGGAAAATGGGGAAAAATTGAAGCGGGTCATTTTGTGAATATTTTCTCGTAGCTTGACCCTATGGGTTTATAGAATTGTAGAAAAGTTCATTGGGGGATGTCCGTGCCTGAATCGGAGCCGATACAAGGGGACGCTCAATTACGTATACCACTATACAAGGAAAATGGGGAAAAATTGAAGCAGGCCGTTTTTTGAATATTTTCTCGTAGCTTGACCCTATGGGTTTATAGAATTGCAGAAAAGTTCATTTGGGGATGTCCGTGCCTGAATCGGAGCAGATACAAGGGGACGCTCGATTACGTATACCACTATACTAGGAAAATGGGGAAAAATTGAAGCGGACCGTTTTTTGGATATTTTCTCGTAGCTTGACCCTATGGGTTTATAGAATTGCAGAAAAGTTCATTTGGGGATGTCCGTGCCTGAATCGGAGCAGATACCAGGGGACGCCCGATTACGTATACCACTAAAGGGAGCTATTCAAGGAAAATTGGGAAAAATTGAAGCGGGTCATTTTTTGAATATTTTCTCGTAGCTTGACCCTATGGGTTTATAGAATTGTAGAAAAGTTCATTGGGGGATGTCCGTGCCTGAATCGGAGCAGATACAAGGGGACGCTCAATTATGTATACCACTATACAAGGAAAATGGGAAAAAATTAAAGCGGGTCATTTTTTGGATATTTTTTCGTAGCTTGACCCTATAGGTTTATAGAATTGCAGAAAAGTTCATTTGGGGATGTCCGTGCCTGAATAGGAGCACATACAAGGGAATGCTCGATTACGTACACCACTATACTAGGAAAATGGGGAAAAATTCAAGCGGGCCGTTTTTTGGATATTTTTTCGTAGCTTGACCCTATGGGTTTATAGAATTGCATAAAAGTTCATTTGGGGATGTCCGTGCCTGAATCGGAGCAGATACCAGGGGACGCCCGTTTACGTATACCACTAAAGGGAGCTATTCAAGGAAAATGGGGAAAAATTGAAGCGGGTCATTTTTTGAATATTTTCTCGTAGCTTGACCCTATGGGTTTATAGAATTGTAGAAAAGTTCATTGGGGGATGTCCGTGCCTGAATCGGAGCAGATACAAGGGGACGCTCAATTATGTATACCACTATACAAGGAAAATGGGGAAAAATTAAAGCGGGTCATTTTTTGGATATTTTTTCGTAGCTTGACCCTATAGGTTTATAGAATTGCAGAAAAGTTCATTTGGGGATGTCCGTGCCTGAATAGGAGCACATACAAGGGGATGCTCGATTACGTACACCACTATACTAGGAAAATGGGGAAAAATTCAAGCGGGCCGTTTTTTGGATATTTTTTCGTAGCTTGACCCTATTGGTTTATAGAATTGCAGAAAAGTTCATTTGGGGATGTCCGTGCCTGAATCGGAGCAGATACCAGGGGACGCCCGTTTACGTATACCACTAAAGGGAGCTATTCAAGGAAAATGGGGAAAAATTGAAACGGGTCATTTTGTGAATATTTTCTCGTAGCTTGACCCTATGGGTTTATAGAATTGTAGAAAAGTTCATTGGGGGATGTCCGTGCCTGAATCGGAGCCGATACAAGGGGACGCTCAATTACGTATACCACTATACAAGGAAAATGGGGAAAAATTGAAGCCGGCCGTTTTGTGAATATTTTCTCGTACCTTGACCCTATGGGTTTATAGAATTGGAGAAAAGTTTATTTGGGGATGTCCGTGCCTGAATCGGAGCAGATACCAGGGGACGCCCGATTACGTATACCTCTAAAGGGGGCTATACAAGGAAAATAGGGAAAAATTGATGCGGGCCATTTTGTGAATATTTTCTCGTAGCTTGACCCAATGGGTTTATAGAATTGCAGAAAAGTTCATTTGGGGATGTCCGTGTCTCAATCGGAGCAGATACCAGGGGACACCCGATTACGTATACCACTAAAGGGAGCTATTCAAGGAAAATTGGGAAAAATTGAATCCGGCCATTTTGTGGATATTTTTTCGTAGCTTGACCCTATGGGTTTATAGAATTGCAGAAAAGTTTATTTGGGGATGTCCGTGCCTGAATCGGAGCAGAGACAAGGGGACGCTCGATTACGTATACCACTATACAAGAAAAATAGGGAAACATTGACGCGGGCCGTTTTTTGTATATTTTTTCGTAGTTGACCCTATGGGTTTATGGAATTGTAGAAAAGTTCATTGGGGGATGTCCGTGCCTGAATCGGAGCAGATACAAGGGGACGCTCAATTACGTATACCACTATACAAGGAAAATGGGGAAAAATTGAAGCGGGCCGTTTTTTGAATATTTTCTCGTAGCTTGACCCTATGGGTTTATAGAATTGCAGAAAAGTTCATTTGGGGATGTCCGTGTCTGAATCGGAGCAGATACAAGGGGACGCTCGATTACGTATACCACTATACTAGGAAAATGGGGAAAAATTGAAGCGGACCGTTTTTTGGATATTTTCTCGTAGCTTGACCCTATGAGTTTATAGAATTGCAGAAAAGTTCATTTGGGGATGTCCGTGCCTGAATCGGAGCAGATACCAGGGGACGCCCGATTACGTATACCACTAAAGGGAGCTATTCAAGGAAAATTGGGAAAAATTGAAGCGGGTCATTTTTTGAATATTTTCTCGTAGCTTGACCCTATGGGTTTATAGAATTGTAGAAAAGTTCATTGGGGGATGTCCGTGCCTGAATCGGAGCAGATACAAGGGGACGCTCAATTATGTATACCACTATACAAGGAAAATGGGAAAAAATTAAAGCGGGTCATTTTTTGGATATTTTTTCGTAGCTTGACCCTATAGGTTTATAGAATTGCAGAAAAGTTCATTTGGGGATGTCCGTGCCTGAATAGGAGCACATACAAGGGGATGCTCGATTACGTACACCACTATACTAGGAAAATGGGGAAAAATTCAAGCGGGCCGTTTTTTGGATATTTTTTCGTAGCTTGACCCTATGGGTTTATAGAATTGCATAAAAGTTCATTTGGGGATGTCCGTGCCTGAATCGGAGCAGATACCAGGGGACGCCCGTTTACGTATACCACTAAAGGGAGCTATTCAAGGAAAATGGGGAAAAATTGAAGCGGGTCATTTTGTGAATATTTTCTCGTAGCTTGACCCTATGGGTTTATAGAATTGTAGAAAAGTTCATTGGGGGATGTCCGTGCCTGAATCGGAGCCGATACAAGGGGACGCTCAATTACGTATACCAATATACAAGGAAAATGGGGAAAAATTGAAGCGGGCCGTTTTGTGAATATTTTCTCGTAGCTTGACCCTATGGGTTTATAGAATTGTAGAAAAGTTTATTTGGGGATGTCCGTGCCTGAATCGGAGCAGATACCAGGGGACGCCCGATTACGTATACCTCTAAAGGGGGCTATACAAGGAAAATAGGGAAAAATTGATGCGGGCCATTTTGTGAATATTTTCTCGTAGCTTGACCCAATGGGTTTATAGAATTGCAGAAAAGTTCATTTGGGGATGTCCGTGTCTCAATCGGAGCAGATACCAGGGGACACCCGATTACGTATACCACTAAAGGGAGCTATTCAAGGAAAATGGGGAAAAATTGAAGCCGTCCATTTTGTGGATATTTTTTCGTAGCTTGACCCTATGGGTTTATAGAATTGCAGAAAAGTTTATTTGGGGATGTCCGTGCCTGAATCGGAGCAGAGACAAGGGGACGCTCGATTACGTATACCACTATACAAGAAAAATGGGGAAACATTGACGCGGGCCGTTTTTTGTATATTTTTTCGTAGTTGACCCTATGGGTTTATGGAATTGTAGAAAAGTTCATTGGGGGATGTCCGTGCCTGAATCGGAGCAGATACAAGGGGACGCTCAATTACGTATACCACTATACAAGGAAAATGGGGAAAAATTGAAGCGGGCCGTTTTTTGAATATTTTCTCGTAGCTTGACCCTATGGGTTTATAGAATTGCAGAAAAGTTCATTTGGGGATGTCCGTGCCTGAATCGGAGCAGATACAAGGGGACGCTCGATTACGTATACCACTTTACTAGGAAAATGGGGAAAATTTGAAGCGGACCGTTTTTTGGATATTTTTTCGTAGCTTGACCCTTTGGGTTTATAAAATTGCAGAAAAGCTCATTTGGGGATGTCCGTGCCTGAATCGGAGCAGATACCAGGGGACGCTCGATTACGTATACCTCTAAATGGAGCTATACAAAGAAAATGGGGAAAAATTGAAGCGGGCCGTTTTGTGAATATTTTCTCGTAGCTTGACCCTATGGGTTTATAGAATTGCAGAAAAGTTCATTTGGGGATGTCCGTGCCTGAATCGGAGCAGATACCAGGGGTCGCCCGATTACGTATACCTCTAAAGGGAGCTATACAAGGAAAATAGGGAAAAATTGATGCGGGCCGTTTTGTGAATATTTTCTCGTAGCTTGACCCTATGGGTTTATAGAATTGCAGAAAAGTTCATTTGGGGATGTCCGTGCCTCAATCGGAGCAGATACCAGGGGACGCCCGATTACGTATACCACTAAAGGGAGATATTCAAGGAAAATGGGGAAAAATTGAAGCGGGCCATTTTGTGGATATTTTCTCGTAGCTTGACCCTATGGGTTTATAGAATTGCAGAAAAGTTCATTTGGGCATGTCCGTGCCTGAATCGGAGCAGATACCATGGGACGCTCGATTACGTATACCTCTAAAGGGAGCTATACAAGGAAAATAGGGAAAAATTGAAGCTGGCCGTTTTGTGGATATTTTCTCGTAGCTTGACCCTATGGGTTTATAGAATTGCAGAAAAGTTCATTTGGGGATGTCCGTGCCTGAATCGGAGCAGATACCAGGGGACGCCCGATTACGTATACCACTAAAGGGAGCTATTCAAGGAAAATGGGGAAAAATTGAAGCGGGTCATTTTTTGTATATTTTCTCGTAGCTTGACCCTATGGGTTTTTAGAATTGTAGAAAAGTTCATTGGGGGATGTCCGTGCCTGAATCGGAGCAGATACAAGGGGACGCTCAATTACGTATACCACTATACAAGGAAAATGGGGAAAAATTGAAGCGGGCCATTTTTTGGATATTTTTTCGTAGCTTGACCCTATGGGTTTATAGAATTGCAGAAAAGTTCATTTGGGGATGTCCGTGCCTGAATAGGAGCACATACAAGGGGATGCTCGATTACGTACACCACTATACTAGGAAAATGGGGAAAAATTGAAGCGGGCCGTTTTTTGGATATTTTTTCGTAGCTTGACCCTATGGGTTTATAGAATTGCAGAAAAGTTCATTTGGGGATGTCCGTGCCTGAATCGGAGCCGATACCAGGGGACGCCCGATTACGTATACCTCTAAAGGGAGCTATACAAGGAAAATAAGGAAAAATTGATGCGGGCCGTTTTGTGAATATTTTCTCGTAGCTTGACCCTATGGGTTTATAGAATTGCAGAAAAGTTCATTTGGGGATGTCCGTGCCTCAATCGGAGCAAATACCAGGGGACGCCCGATTACGTATACCACTAAAGGGAGCTATTCAAGGAAAATGGGGAAAAATTGAAGCGGGCCATTTTGTGGATATTTTCTCGTTGCTTGACCCTATGGGTTTATAGAATTGTAGAAAAGTTAATTTGGGGATGTCCGTACCTGAATCGGAGCAGATACAAGGGGACGCTCGATTACGTATACCACTATACAAGGAAAATGGGGAAAAATTAAAGTGGGCCATTTTTTGGATATTTTCTCGTAGCTTGACCCTATGGGTTTACGGAATTGTAGAAAAGTTCATTGGGGGATGTTCGTGCCTGAATCGGAGCAGATACAAGGGGACGCTCAATTACGTATACCACTATACAAGGAAAATGGGGGAAATTGAAGCGGGCCGTTTTTTGAATATTTTCTCGTAGCTTGACCCTATGGGTTTATAGAATTGCAAAAAAGTTCATTTGGGGATGTCCGTGCCTGAATCGGAGCAGATACTAGGGGACGCTCGATTACGTATACCACTATACTAGGAAAATGGGGAAAAATTGAAGCGGGCCGTTTTTTGGATATTTTTTCGTAGCTTGACCCTATGGGTTTATAAAATTGCAGAAAAGTTCATTTGGGGATGTCTGTGCCTGAATCGGAGCAGATACCAGGGGACGCTCGATTACATATACCTCTAAATGGAGCTATACAAGGAAAATGGGGAAAAATTGAAGCGGGCCGTTTTGTGAATATTTTCTCGTAGCTTGACCCTATGGGTTTATAGAATTACAGAAAAGTTCATTTGGGGATGTCCGTGCCTGAATCGGAGCAGATACCAGGGGACGCCCGATTACGTATACCTCTAAAGGGAGCTATACAAGGAAAATAGGGAAAAATTGATGCGGGCCGTTTTGTGAATATTTTCTCGTAGCTTGACCCTATGGGTTCATAGAATTGCAGAAAAGTTCATTTGGGGATGTCCGTGCCTCAATCGGAGCAGATACCAGGGGACGCCCGATTATGTATACCACTAAAGGGAGCTATTCAAGGAAAATGGGGAAAAATTGAAGCGGGCCATTTTGTGGATATTTTCTCGTAGCTTGACCCTATGGGTTTATAGAATTGTAGAAAAGTTCATTTGGGGATGTCCGTACCTGAATCGGAGCAGATACAAGGGGACGCTCGATTACGTATACCACTATACAAGGAAAATGGGGAAAAATTGAAGTGGGCCATTTTTTGGATATTTTCTCGTAGCTTGACCCTATGGGTTTATGGAATTGTAGAAAAGTTCATTGGGGGATGTCCGTGCCTGAATCGGAGCAGATACAAGGGGACGCTCAATTACGTATACCACTATACAAGGAAAATGGGGAAAAATTGAAGCGGGCCATTTTTTGGATATTTTTTCGTAGCTTGACCCTATGGGTTTATAGAATTGCAGAAAAGTTCATTTGGGGATGTCTGTGCCTGAATCGGAGCAGATACAAGGGGACGCTCGATTACGTATACCACTATACTAGGAAAATGGGGAAAAATTGAAGCGGGCCGTTTTTTGGATATTTTTTCGTAGCTTGACCCTATGGGTTTATAAAATTGCAGAAAAGTTCATTTGGGGATGTCCGTGCCTGAATCGGAGCAAATACCAGGGGACGCCCGATTACGTATACCACTAAAGGGAGCTATTCAAAGAAAATGGGGAAAAATTGAAGCGGGCCATTTTGTGGATATTTTCTCGTAGCTTGACCCTATGGGATTATAGAATTGCAGAAAAGTTCATTTGGGGATGTCCGTGCCTGAATCGGAGCAGATACCAGGGGACGCTCGATTACGTATACCTCTAAATGGAGCTATACAAGGAAAATGGGGAAAAATTGAAGCGGGCCGTTTTGTGAATATTTTCTCGTAGCTTGACCCTATGGGTTTATAGAATTGCAGAAAAGTTCATTTGGGGATGTCCGTGCCTGAATTGGAGCAGATACCAGGGGACGCCCGATTACGTATACCTCTAAAGGGAGCTATACAAGGAAAATAGGGAAAAATTGATGCGGGCCGTTTTGTGAATATTTTCTCGTAGCTTGACCCTATGGGTTTATAGAATTGCAGAAAAGTTCATTTGGGGATGTCCGTGCCTCAATCGGAGCAGATACCAGGGGACGCCCGGTTACGTATACCACTAAAGGGAGCTATTCAAGGAAAATGGGGAAAAATTGAAGCGGACCATTTTGTGGATATTTTCTCGTAGCTTGACCCTATGGGTTTATAGAATTGTAGAAAAGTTCATTTGGGGATGTCCGTACCTGAATCGGAGCAGATACAAGGGGACGCTCGATTATGTATACCACTATACAAGGAAAATGGGGAAAAATTGAAGTGGGCCATTTTTTGGATATTTTCTCGTAGCTTGACCCTATGGGTTTATGGAATTGTAGAAAAGTTCATTGGGGGATGTCCGTGCCTGAATCGGAGCAGATACAAGGGGACGCTCAATTACGTATACCACTATACAAGGAAAATGGGGAAAAATTGAAGCGGGCCATTTTTTGGATATTTTTTCGTAGCTTGACCCTATGGGTTTATAGAATTGCAGAAAAGTTCATTTGGGGATGTCCGTGCCTGAATCGGAGCAGATACAAGGGGACGCTCGATTACGTATACCACTATACTAGGAAAATGGGGAAAAATTGAAGCGGGCCGTTTTTTGGATATTTTTTCGTAGCTTGACCCTATGGGTTTATAAAATTGCAGAAAAGTTCATTTGGGGATGTCCGTGCCTGAATCGGAGCAGATACCAGGGGACGCCCGATTACGTATACCACTAAAGGGAGCTATTCAAAGAAAATGGGGAAAAATTGAAGCGGGCCATTTTGTGGATATTTTCTCGTAGCTTGACCCTATGGGATTATAGAATTGCAGAAAAGTTCATTTGGGGATGTCCGTGCCTGAATTGGAGCAGATACCAGGGGACGCCCGATTACGTATACCTCTAAATGGAGCTATACAAGGAAAATGGAGAAAAATTGAAGCGGGCCGTTTTGTGAATATTTTCTCGTAGCTTGACCCTATGGGTTTATAGAATTGCAGAAAAGTTCATTTGGGGATGTCCGTGCCTGAATTGGAGCAGATACCAGGGGACGCCCGATTACGTATACCTCTAAAGGGAGCTATACAAGGAAAATAGGGAAAAATTGATGCGGGCCGTTTTGTGAATATTTTCTCGTAGCTTGACCCTATGGGTTTATAGAATTGCAGAAAAGTTCATTTGGGGATGTCCGTGCCTCAATCGGAGCAGATACCAGGGGACGCCCGATTACGTATACCACTAAAGGGAGCTATTCAAGGAAAATGGGGAAAAATTGAAGCGGGCCATTTTGTGAATATTTTCTCGTAGCTTGACCCTATGGGTTTATAGAATTGCAGAAAAGTTCATTTGGGCATGTCTGTGCCTGAATCGGAGCAGATACCAGGGGACGCTCGATTACGTATACCTCTAAAGGGAGCTATACAAGGAAAATAGGGAAAAATTGAAGCTGGCCGTTTTGTGAATATTTTCTCGTAGCTTGACCCTATGGGTTTATAGAATTGCAGAAAAGTTCATTTGGGGATGTCCGTGCCTGAATCGGAGCAGATACCAGGGGACGCCCGATTACGTATACCACTAAAGGGAGCTATTCGAGGAAAATGGGGAAAAATTGAAGCGGGTCATTTTTTGAATATTTTCTCGTAGCTTGACCCTATGGGTTTATAGAATTGTAGAAAAGTTCATTGGGGGATGTCCGTGCCTAAATCGGAGCAGATACAAGGGGACGCTCAATTACGTATACCACTATTCAAGGAAAATGGGGAAAAATTGAAGCGGACCATTTTTTGGATATTTTTTCGTAGCTTGACCCTATGGGTTTATAGAATTGCAGAAAAGTTCATTTGGGGATGTCCGTGCCTGAATCGGAGCAGATACCAGGGGACGCCCGATTACGTATACCTCTAAAGGGAGCTATACAAGGAAAATAGGGAAAAATTGATGCGGGCCGTTTTGTGAATATTTTCTCGTAGCTTGACCCTATGGGTTCATAGAATTGCAGAAAAGTTCATTTGGGGATGTCCGTGCCTCAATCGGAGCAGATACCAGGGGACGCCCGATTATGTATACCACTAAAGGGAGCTATTCAAGGAAAATGGGGAAAAATTGAAGCGGGCCATTTTGTGGATATTTTCTCGTAGCTTGACCCTATGGGTTTATAGAATTGTAGAAAAGTTCATTTGGGGATGTCCGTACCTGAATCGGAGCAGATACAAGGGGACGCTCGATTACGTATACCACTATACAAGGAAAATGGGGAAAAATTGAAGTGGGCCATTTTTTGGATATTTTCTCGTAGCTTGACCCTATGGGTTTATGGAATTGTAGAAAAGTTCATTGGGGGATGTCCGTGCCTGAATCGGAGCAGATACAAGGGGACGCTCAATTACGTATACCACTATACAAGGAAAATGGGGAAAAATTGAAGCGGGCCATTTTTTGGATATTTTTTCGTAGCTTGACCCTATGGGTTTATAGAATTGCAGAAAAGTTCATTTGGGGATGTCTGTGCCTGAATCGGAGCAGATACAAGGGGACGCTCGATTACGTATACCACTATACTAGGAAAATGGGGAAAAATTGAAGCGGGCCGTTTTTTGGATATTTTTTCGTAGCTTGACCCTATGGGTTTATAAAATTGCAGAAAAGTTCATTTGGGGATGTCCGTGCCTGAATCGGAGCAAATACCAGGGGACGCCCGATTACGTATACCACTAAAGGGAGCTATTCAAAGAAAATGGGGAAAAATTGAAGCGGGCCATTTTGTGGATATTTTCTCGTAGCTTGACCCTATGGGATTATAGAATTGCAGAAAAGTTCATTTGGGGATGTCCGTGCCTGAATCGGAGCAGATACCAGGGGACGCTCGATTACGTATACCTCTAAATGGAGCTATACAAGGAAAATGGGGAAAAATTGAAGCGGGCCGTTTTGTGAATATTTTCTCGTAGCTTGACCCTATGGGTTTATAGAATTGCAGAAAAGTTCATTTGGGGATGTCCGTGCCTGAATTGGAGCAGATACCAGGGGACGCCCGATTACGTATACCTCTAAAGGGAGCTATACAAGGAAAATAGGGAAAAATTGATGCGGGCCGTTTTGTGAATATTTTCTCGTAGCTTGACCCTATGGGTTTATAGAATTGCAGAAAAGTTCATTTGGGGATGTCCGTGCCTCAATCGGAGCAGATACCAGGGGACGCCCGGTTACGTATACCACTAAAGGGAGCTATTCAAGGAAAATGGGGAAAAATTGAAGCGGACCATTTTGTGGATATTTTCTCGTAGCTTGACCCTATGGGTTTATAGAATTGTAGAAAAGTTCATTTGGGGATGTCCGTACCTGAATCGGAGCAGATACAAGGGGACGCTCGATTATGTATACCACTATACAAGGAAAATGGGGAAAAATTGAAGTGGGCCATTTTTTGGATATTTTCTCGTAGCTTGACCCTATGGGTTTATGGAATTGTAGAAAAGTTCATTGGGGGATGTCCGTGCCTGAATCGGAGCAGATACAAGGGGACGCTCAATTACGTATACCACTATACAAGGAAAATGGGGAAAAATTGAAGCGGGCCATTTTTTGGATATTTTTTCGTAGCTTGACCCTATGGGTTTATAGAATTGCAGAAAAGTTCATTTGGGGATGTCCGTGCCTGAATCGGAGCAGATACAAGGGGACGCTCGATTACGTATACCACTATACTAGGAAAATGGGGAAAAATTGAAGCGGGCCGTTTTTTGGATATTTTTTCGTAGCTTGACCCTATGGGTTTATAAAATTGCAGAAAAGTTCATTTGGGGATGTCCGTGCCTGAATCGGAGCAGATACCAGGGGACGCCCGATTACGTATACCACTAAAGGGAGCTATTCAAAGAAAATGGGGAAAAATTGAAGCGGGCCATTTTGTGGATATTTTCTCGTAGCTTGACCCTATGGGATTATAGAATTGCAGAAAAGTTCATTTGGGGATGTCCGTGCCTGAATTGGAGCAGATACCAGGGGACGCCCGATTACGTATACCTCTAAATGGAGCTATACAAGGAAAATGGAGAAAAATTGAAGCGGGCCGTTTTGTGAATATTTTCTCGTAGCTTGACCCTATGGGTTTATAGAATTGCAGAAAAGTTCATTTGGGGATGTCCGTGCCTGAATTGGAGCAGATACCAGGGGACGCCCGATTACGTATACCTCTAAAGGGAGCTATACAAGGAAAATAGGGAAAAATTGATGCGGGCCGTTTTGTGAATATTTTCTCGTAGCTTGACCCTATGGGTTTATAGAATTGCAGAAAAGTTCATTTGGGGATGTCCGTGCCTCAATCGGAGCAGATACCAGGGGACGCCCGATTACGTATACCACTAAAGGGAGCTATTCAAGGAAAATGGGGAAAAATTGAAGCGGGCCATTTTGTGAATATTTTCTCGTAGCTTGACCCTATGGGTTTATAGAATTGCAGAAAAGTTCATTTGGGCATGTCTGTGCCTGAATCGGAGCAGATACCAGGGGACGCTCGATTACGTATACCTCTAAAGGGAGCTATACAAGGAAAATAGGGAAAAATTGAAGCTGGCCGTTTTGTGAATATTTTCTCGTAGCTTGACCCTATGGGTTTATAGAATTGCAGAAAAGTTCATTTGGGGATGTCCGTGCCTGAATCGGAGCAGATACCAGGGGACGCCCGATTACGTATACCACTAAAGGGAGCTATTCGAGGAAAATGGGGAAAAATTGAAGCGGGTCATTTTTTGAATATTTTCTCGTAGCTTGACCCTATGGGTTTATAGAATTGTAGAAAAGTTCATTGGGGGATGTCCGTGCCTAAATCGGAGCAGATACAAGGGGACGCTCAATTACGTATACCACTATTCAAGGAAAATGGGGAAAAATTGAAGCGGACCATTTTTTGGATATTTTTTCGTAGCTTGACCCTATGGGTTTATAGAATTGCAGAAAAGTTCATTTGGGGATGTCCGTGCCTGAATAGGAGCACATACAAGGGGATACTCGATTACGTACACCACTATACTAGGAAAATGGGGAAAAATTGAAGCGGGCCGTTTTTTGGATATTTTTTCGTAGCTTGACCCTATGGGTTTATAGAATTGCAGAAAAGTTCATTTGGGGATGTCCGTGCCTGAATCGGAGCAGATACCAGGGGACGCCCGTTTACGTATACCACTAAAGGGAGCTATTCAAGGAAAATAGGGAAAAATTGAAGCGGGCCATTTTGTGGATATTTTCTCGTAGCTTGACCCTATGGGTTTATGGAATTGTAGAAAAGTTCATTGGGGAATGTCCGTGCCTGAATCGGAGCAGATACAAGGGGACGCTCAATTACGTATGCCACTATACTAGGAAAATGGGGAAAAATTGAAGCGGGCCGTTTTTTGGATATTTTTTCGTAGCTTGACCCTATGGGTTTATAAAATTGCAGAAAAGTTCATTTGGGGATGTCCGTGCCTGAATCGGAGCAGATACCAGGGGACGCCCGATTACGTATACCACTAAAGGGAGCTATTCAAAGAAAATGGGGAAAAATTGAAGCGGGCCATTTTGTGGATATTTTCTCGTAGCTTGACCCTATGGGATTATAGAATTGCAGAAAAGTTCATTTGGGGATGTCCGTGCCTGAATCGGAGCAGATACCAAGGGACGCTCGATTACGTATACCTCTAAATGGAGCAATACAAGGAAAATGGGGAAAAATTGAAGCGGGCCGTTTTGTGAATATTTTCTCGTAGCTTGACCCTATGGGTTTATAGAATTGCATAAAAGTTCATTTGGGGATGTCCGTGCCTGAATTGGAGCAGATACCAGGGGACGCCCGATTACGTATACCTCTAAAGGGAGCTATACAAGGAAAATAGGGAAAAATTGATGCGGGCCGTTTTGTGAATATTTTCTCGTAGCTTGACCCTATGGGTTTATAGAATTGCAGAAAAGTTCATTTGGGGATGTCCGTGCCTCAATCGGAGCAGATACCAGGGGACGCCCGATTACGTATACCACTAAAGGGAGCTATTCAAGGAAAATGGGGAAAAATTGAAGCGGGCCATTTTGTGAATATTTTCTCGTAGCTTGACCCTATGGGTTTATAGAATTGCAGAAAAGTTCATTTGGGCATGTCTGTGCCTGAATCGGAGCAGATACCAGGGGACGCTCGATTACGTATACCTCTAAAGGGAGCTATACAAGGAAAATAGGGAAAAATTGAAGCTGGCCGTTTTGTGAATATTTTCTCGTAGCTTGACCCTATAGGTTTATAGAATTGCAGAAAAGTTCATTTGGGGATGTCCGTGCCTGAATCGGAGCAGATACCAGGGGACGCCCGATTACGTATACCACTAAAGGGAGCTATTCGAGGAAAATGGGGAAAAATTGAAGCGGGTCATTTTTTGAATATTTTCTCGTAGCTTGACCCTATGGGTTTATAGAATTGTAGAAAAGTTCATTGGGGGATGTCCGTGCCTGAATCAGAGCAGATACAAGGGGACGCTCAATTACGTATACCACTATACAAGGAAAATGGGGAAAAATTGAAACGGGCCATTTTTTGGATATTTTTTCGTAGCTTGACCCTATGGGTTTATAGAATTGCAGAAAAGTTCAGTTGGGGATGTCCGTGCCTGAATAGGAGCACATACAAGGGGATACTCGATTACGTACACCACTATACTAGGAAAATGGGGAAAAATTGAAGCGGGCCGTTTTTTGGATATTTTTTCGTAGCTTGACCCTATGGGTTTATAGAATTGCAAAAAAGTTCATTTGGGGATGTCCGTGCCTGAATCGGAGAAGATACCAGGGGACGCCCGTTTACGTATACCACTAAAGGGAGCTATTCAAGGAAAATGGGGAAAAATTGAAGCGGGCCATTTTGTGGATATTTTCTCGTAGCTTGACCCTATGGGTTTATGGAATTGTAGAAAAGTTCATTGGGGAATGTCCGTGCCTGAATCGGAGCAGATACAATGGGACGCTCAATTACGTATACCACTATACAAGGAAAATGGGGAAAAATTGAAGCGGGCCGTTTTGTGAATATTTTTTCGTAGCTTGACCCTATGGGTTTATAGAATTGCAGAAAAGTTTATTTGGGGATGTCCGTGCCTGAATCGGAGCAGATACCAGGGGATGCCCGATTACGTATACCTCTAAAGGGGGCTATACAAGGAAAATAGGGAGAAATTGATTCGGGCCGTTTTGTGAATATTTTCTCGTAGCTTGACCCTATGGGTTTATAGAATTGCAGAAAAGTTCATTTGGGGATGTCCGTGCCTCAATCGGAGCAAATACCAGGGGACGCCCGATTACGTATACCACTAAAGGGAGCTATTCAAGGAAAATGGGGAAAAATTGAAGCGGGCCATTTTGTGGATATTTTCTCGTTGCTTGACCCTATGGGTTTATAGAATTGTAGAAAAGTTAATTTGGGGATGTCCGTACCTGAATCGGAGCAGATACAAGGGGACGCTCGATTACGTATACCACTATACAAGGAAAATGGGGAAAAATTAAAGTGGGCCATTTTTTGGATATTTTCTCGTAGCTTGACCCTATGGGTTTACGGAATTGTAGAAAAGTTCATTGGGGGATGTTCGTGCCTGAATCGGAGCAGATACAAGGGGACGCTCAATTACGTATACCACTATACAAGGAAAATGGGGAAAAATTGAAGCAGGCCGTTTTTTTAATATTTTCTCGTAGCTTGACCCTATGGGTTTATAGAATTGCAGAAAAGTTCATTTGGGGATGTCCGTGCCTGAATCGGAGCAGATACTAGGGGACACTCGATTACGTATACCACTATACTAGGAAAATGGGGAAAAATTGAAGCGGGCCGTTTTTTGGATATTTTTTCGTAGCTTGACCCTATGGGTTTATAAAATTGCAGAAAAGTTCATTTGGGGATGTCCGTGCCTGAATCGGAGCAGATACCAGGGGACGCCCGGTTACGTATACCACTAAAGGGAGATATTCAAGGAAAATGGGGAAAAATTGAAGCGGGCCATTTTGTGGATATTTTCTCGTAGCTTGACCCTATGGGTTTATAGAATTGTAGAAAAGTTCATTTGGGGATGTCCGTACCTGAATCGGAGCAGATACAAGGGGACGCTCGATTACGTATACCACTATACAAGGAAAATGGGGAAAAATTGAAGTGGGCCATTTTTTGGATATTTTCTCGTAGCTTGACCCTATGGGTTTATGGAATTGTAGAAAAGTTCATTGGGGGATGTCCGTGCCTGAATCGGAGCAGATACAAGGGGACGCTCAATTACGTATACCACTATACAAGGAAAATGGGGAAAAATTGAAGCGGACCATTTTTTGGATATTTTTTCGTAGCTTGACCCTATGGGTTTATAGAATTGCAGAAAAGTTCATTTGGGGATGTCCGTGCCTGAATCGGAGCAGATACAAGGGGACGCTCGATTACGTATACCACTATACTAGGAAAATGGGGAAAAATTGAAGCGGGCCGTTTTTTGGATATTTTTTCGTAGCTTGACCCTATGGGTTTATAAAATTGCAGAAAAGTTCATTTGGGGATGTCCGTGCCTGAATCAGAGCAGATACCAGGGGACGCCCGATTACGTATACCACTAAAGGGAGCTATTCAAAGAAAATGGGGAAAAATTGAAGCGGGCCATTTTGTGGATATTTTCTCGTAGCTTGACCCTATGGGATTATAGAATTGCAGAAAAGTTCATTTGGGGATGTCCGTGCCTGAATCGGAGCAGATACCAAGGGACGCTCGATTACGTATACCTCTAAATGGAGCTATACAAGGAAAATGGGGAAAAATTGAAGCGGGCCGTTTTGTGAATATTTTCTCGTAGCTTGACCCTATGGGTTTATAGAATTGCAGAAAAGTTCATTTGGGGATGTCCGTGCCTGAATTGGAGCAGATACCAGGGGACGCCCGATTACGTATACCTCTAAAGGGAGCTATACAAGGAAAATAGGGAAAAATTGATGCGGGCCGTTTTGTGAATATTTTCTCGTAGCTTGACCCTATGGGTTTATAGAATTATAGAAAAGTTCATTTGGGGATGTCCGTGCCTCAATCGGAGCAGATACCAGGGGACGCCCGATTACGTATACCACTAAAGGGAGCTATTCAAGGAAAATGGGGAAAAATTGAAGCGGGCCATTTTGTGAATATTTTCTCGTAGCTTGACCCTTTGGGTTTATAGAATTGCAGAAAAGTTCATTTGGGCATGTCTGTGCCTGAATCGGAGCAGATACCAGGGGACGCTCGATTACGTATACCTCTAAAGGGAGCTATACAAGGAAAATAGGGAAAAATTGAAGCTGGCCGTTTTGTGAATATTTTCTCGTAGCTTGACCCTATAGGTTTATAGAATTGCAGAAAAGTTCATTTGGGGATGTCCGTGCCTGAATCGGAGCAGATACCAGGGGACGCCCGATTACGTATACCACTAAAGGGAGCTATTCGAGGAAAATGGGGAAAAATTGAAGCGGGTCATTTTTTGAATATTTTCTCGTAGCTTGACCCTATGGGTTTATAGAATTGTAGAAAAGTTCATTGGGGGATGTCCGTGCCTGAATCAGAGCAGATACAAGGGGACGCTCAATTACGTATACCACTATACAAGGAAAATGGGGAAAAATTGAAGCGGGCCATTTTTTGGATATTTTTTCGTAGCTTGACCCTATGGGTTTATAGAATTGCAGAAAAGTTCAGTTGGGGATGTCCGTGCCTGAATAGGAGCACATACAAGGGGATACTCGATTACGTACACCACTATACTAGGAAAATGGGGAAAAATTGAAGCGGGCCGTTTTTTGGATATTTTTTCGTAGCTTGACCCTATGGGTTTATAGAATTGCAAAAAAGTTCATTTGGGGATGTCCGTGCCTGAATCGGAGAAGATACCAGGGGACGCCCGTTTACGTATACCACTAAAGGGAGCTATTCAAGGAAAATGGGGAAAAATTGAAGCGGGCCATTTTGTGGATATTTTCTCGTAGCTTGACCCTATGGGTTTATGGAATTGTAGAAAAGTTCATTGGGGAATGTCCGTGCCTGAATCGGAGCAGATACAATGGGACGCTCAATTACGTATACCACTATACAAGGAAAATGGGGAAAAATTGAAGCGGGCCGTTTTGTGAATATTTTTTCGTAGCTTGACCCTATGGGTTTATAGAATTGCAGAAAAGTTTATTTGGGGATGTCCGTGCCTGAATCGGAGCAGATACCAGGGGATGCCCGATTACGTATACCTCTAAAGGGGGCTATACAAGGAAAATAGGGAGAAATTGATTCGGGCCGTTTTGTGAATATTTTCTCGTAGCTTGACCCTATGGGTTTATAGAATTGCAGAAAAGTTCATTTGGGGATGTCCGTGCCTCAATCGGAGCAAATACCAGGGGACGCCCGATTACGTATACCACTAAAGGGAGCTATTCAAGGAAAATGGGGAAAAATTGAAGCGGGCCATTTTGTGGATATTTTCTCGTTGCTTGACCCTATGGGTTTATAGAATTGTAGAAAAGTTAATTTGGGGATGTCCGTACCTGAATCGGAGCAGATACAAGGGGACGCTCGATTACGTATACCACTATACAAGGAAAATGGGGAAAAATTAAAGTGGGCCATTTTTTGGATATTTTCTCGTAGCTTGACCCTATGGGTTTACGGAATTGTAGAAAAGTTCATTGGGGGATGTTCGTGCCTGAATCGGAGCAGATACAAGGGGACGCTCAATTACGTATACCACTATACAAGGAAAATGGGGAAAAATTGAAGCAGGCCGTTTTTTTAATATTTTCTCGTAGCTTGACCCTATGGGTTTATAGAATTGCAGAAAAGTTCATTTGGGGATGTCCGTGCCTGAATCGGAGCAGATACTAGGGGACACTCGATTACGTATACCACTATACTAGGAAAATGGGGAAAAATTGAAGCGGGCCGTTTTTTGGATATTTTTTCGTAGCTTGACCCTATGGGTTTATAAAATTGCAGAAAAGTTCATTTGGGGATGTCCGTGCCTGAATCGGAGCAGATACCAGGGGACGCCCGGTTACGTATACCACTAAAGGGAGATATTCAAGGAAAATGGGGAAAAATTGAAGCGGGCCATTTTGTGGATATTTTCTCGTAGCTTGACCCTATGGGTTTATAGAATTGTAGAAAAGTTCATTTGGGGATGTCCGTACCTGAATCGGAGCAGATACAAGGGGACGCTCGATTACGTATACCACTATACAAGGAAAATGGGGAAAAATTGAAGTGGGCCATTTTTTGGATATTTTCTCGTAGCTTGACCCTATGGGTTTATGGAATTGTAGAAAAGTTCATTGGGGGATGTCCGTGCCTGAATCGGAGCAGATACAAGGGGACGCTCAATTACGTATACCACTATACAAGGAAAATGGGGAAAAATTGAAGCGGACCATTTTTTGGATATTTTTTCGTAGCTTGACCCTATGGGTTTATAGAATTGCAGAAAAGTTCATTTGGGGATGTCCGTGCCTGAATCGGAGCAGATACAAGGGGACGCTCGATTACGTATACCACTATACTAGGAAAATGGGGAAAAATTGAAGCGGGCCGTTTTTTGGATATTTTTTCGTAGCTTGACCCTATGGGTTTATAAAATTGCAGAAAAGTTCATTTGGGGATGTCCGTGCCTGAATCAGAGCAGATACCAGGGGACGCCCGATTACGTATACCACTAAAGGGAGCTATTCAAAGAAAATGGGGAAAAATTGAAGCGGGCCATTTTGTGGATATTTTCTCGTAGCTTGACCCTATGGGATTATAGAATTGCAGAAAAGTTCATTTGGGGATGTCCGTGCCTGAATCGGAGCAGATACCAAGGGACGCTCGATTACGTATACCTCTAAATGGAGCTATACAAGGAAAATGGGGAAAAATTGAAGCGGGCCGTTTTGTGAATATTTTCTCGTAGCTTGACCCTATGGGTTTATAGAATTGCAGAAAAGTTCATTTGGGGATGTCCGTGCCTGAATTGGAGCAGATACCAGGGGACGCCCGATTACGTATACCTCTAAAGGGAGCTATACAAGGAAAATAGGGAAAAATTGATGCGGGCCGTTTTGTGAATATTTTCTCGTAGCTTGACCCTATGGGTTTATAGAATTGTAGAAAAGTTCATTTGGGGATGTCCGTGCCTCAATCGGAGCAGATACCAGGGGACGCCCGATTACGTATACCACTAAAGGGAGCTATTCAAGGAAAATGGGGAAAAATTGAAGCGGGCCATTTTGTGAATATTTTCTCGTAGCTTGACCCTTTGGGTTTATAGAATTGCAGAAAAGTTCATTTGGGCATGTCTGTGCCTGAATCGGAGCAGATACCAGGGGACGCTCGATTACGTATACCTCTAAAGGGAGCTATACAAGGAAAATAGGGAAAAATTGAAGCTGGCCGTTTTGTGAATATTTTCTCGTAGCTTGACCCTATGGGTTTATAGAATTGCAGAAAAGTTCATTTGGGGATGTCCGTGCCTGAATCGGAGCAGATACCAGGGGACGCCCGATTACGTATACCACTAAAGGGAGCTATTCGAGGAAAATGGGGAAAAATTGAAGCGGGTCATTTTTTGAATATTTTCTCGTAGCTTGACCCTATGGGTTTATGGAATTGTAGAAAAGTTCATTGGGGAATGTCCGTGCCTGAATCGGAGCAGATACAAGGGGACGCTCAATTACGTATACCACTATACTAGGAAAATGGGGAAAAATTGAAACGGGCCGTTTTTTGGATATTTTTTCGTAGCTTGACCCTATGGGTTTATAAAATTGCAGAAAAGTTCATTTGGGGATGTCCGTGCCTGAATCGGAGCAGATACCAGGGGACGCCCGATTACGTATACCCTTAAAGGGAGCTATTCAAAGAAAATGGGGAAAAATTGAAGCGGGCCATTTTGTGGATATTTTCTCGTAGCTTGACCCTATGGGATTATAGAATTGCAGAAAAGTTCATTTGGGGATGTCCGTGCCTGAATCGGAGCAGATACCAAGGGACGCTCGATTACGTCTACCTCTAAATGGAGCTATACAAGGAAAATGGGGAAAAATTGAAGCGGGCCGTTTTGTGAATATTTTCTCGTAGCTTGACCCTATGGGTTTATAGAATTGCAGAAAAGTTCATTTGGGGATGTCCGTGCCTGAATTGGAGCAGATACCAGGGGACGCCCGATTACGTATACCTCTAAAGGGAGCTATACAAGGAAAATAGGGAAAAATTGATGCGGGCCGTTTTGTGAATATTTTCTCGTAGCTTGACCCTATGGGTTTATAGAATTGCAGAAAAGTTCATTTGGGGATGTCCGTGCCTCAATCGGAGCAGATACCAGGGGACGCCCGATTACGTATACCACTAAAGGGAGCTATTCAAAGAAAATGGGGAAAAATTGATGCGGGCCGTTTTGTGAATATTTTCTCGTAGCTTGACCCTATGGGTTTATAGAATTGTAGAAAAGTTAATTTGGGGATGTCCGTACCTGAATCGGAGCAGATACAAGGGGACGCTCGATTACGTATACCACTATACAAGGAAAATGGGGAAAAATTAAAGTGGGCCATTTTTTGGATATTTTCTCGTAGCTTGACCCTATGGGTTTACGGAATTGTAGAAAAGTTCATTGGGGGATGTTCGTGCCTGAATCGGAGCAGATACAAGGGGACGCTCAATTACGTATACCACTATACAAGGAAAATGGGGAAAAATTGAAGCAGGCCGTTTTTTTAATATTTTCTCGTAGCTTGACCCTATGGGTTTATAGAATTGCAGAAAAGTTCATTTGGGGATGTCCGTGCCTGAATCGGAGCAGATACTAGGGGACACTCGATTACGTATACCACTATACTAGGAAAATGGGGAAAAATTGAAGCGGGCCGTTTTTTGGATATTTTTTCGTAGCTTGACCCTATGGGTTTATAAAATTGCAGAAAAGTTCATTTGGGGATGTCCGTGCCTGAATCGGAGCAGATACCAGGGGACGCCCGGTTACGTATACCACTAAAGGGAGCTATTCAAGGAAAATGGGGAAAAATTGAAGCGGGCCATTTTGTGGATATTTTCTCGTAGCTTGACCCTATGGGTTTATAGAATTGTAGAAAAGTTCATTTGGGGATGTCCGTACCTGAATCGGAGCAGATACAAGGGGACGCTCGATTACGTATACCACTATACAAGGAAAATGGGGAAAAATTGAAGTGGGCCATTTTTTGGATATTTTCTCGTAGCTTGACCCTATGGGTTTATGGAATTGTAGAAAAGTTCATTGGGGGATGTCCGTGCCTGAATCGGAGCAGATACAAGGGGACGCTCAATTACGTATACCACTATACAAGGAAAATGGGGAAAAATTGAAGCGGGCCATTTTTTGGATATTTTTTCGTAGCTTGACCCTATGGGTTTATAGAATTGCAGAAAAGTTCATTTGGGGATGTCCGTGCCTGAATCGGAGCAGATACAAGGGGACGCTCGATTACGTATACCACTATACTAGGAAAATGGGGAAAAATTGAAGCGGGCCGTTTTTTGGATATTTTTTCGTAGCTTGACCCTATGGGTTTATAAAATTGCAGAAAAGTTCATTTGGGGATGTCCGTGCCTGAATCAGAGCAGATACCAGGGGACGCCCGATTACGTATACCACTAAAGGGAGCTATTCAAAGAAAATGGGGAAAAATTGAAGCGGGCCATTTTGTGGATATTTTCTCGTAGCTTGACCCTATGGGATTATAGAATTGCAGAAAAGTTCATTTGGGGATGTCCGTGCCTGAATCGGAGCAGATACCAGGGGACGCCCGATTACGTATACCACTAAAGGGAGCTATTCAAGGAAAATGGGGAAAAATTGAAGCGGGCCATTTTGTGAATATTTTCTCGTAGCTTGACCCTTTGGGTTTATAGAATTGCAGAAAAGTTCATTTGGACATGTCTGTGCCTGAATCGGAGCAGATACCAGGGGACGCTCGATTACGTATACCTCTAAAGGGAGCTATACAAGGAAAATAGGGAAAAATTGAAGCTGGCCGTTTTGTGAATATTTTCTCGTAGCTTGACCCTATGGGTTTATAGAATTGCAGAAAAGTTCATTTGGGGATGTCCGTGCCTGAATCGGAGCAGATACCAGGGGACGCCCGATTACGTATACCACTAAAGGGAGCTATTCGAGAAAAATGGGGAAAAATTGAAGCGGGTCATTTTTTGAATATTTTCTCGTAGCTTGACCCTATGGGTTTATGGAATTGTAGAAAAGTTCATTGGGGAATGTCCGTGCCTGAATCGGAGCAGATACAAGGGGACGCTCAATTACGTATACCACTATACTAGGAAAATGGGGAAAAATTGAAACGGGCCGTTTTTTGGATATTTTTTCGTAGCTTGACCCTATGGGTTTATAAAATTGCAGAAAAGTTCATTTGGGGATGTCCGTGCCTGAATCGGAGCAGATACCAGGGGACGCCCGATTACGTATACCCTTAAAGGGAGCTATTCAAAGAAAATGGGGAAAAATTGAAGCGGGCCATTTTGTGGATATTTTCTCGTAGCTTGACCCTATGGGATTATAGAATTGCAGAAAAGTTCATTTGGGGATGTCCGTGCCTGAATCGGAGCAGATACCAAGGGACGCTCGATTACGTCTACCTCTAAATGGAGCTATACAAGGAAAATGGGGAAAAATTGAAGCGGGCCGTTTTGTGAATATTTTCTCGTAGCTTGACCCTATGGGTTTATAGAATTGCAGAAAAGTTCATTTGGGGATGTCCGTGCCTGAATTGGAGCAGATATCAGGGGACGCCCGATTACGTATACCTCTAAAGGGAGCTATACAAGGAAAATAGGGAAAAATTGATGCGGGCCGTTTTGTGAATATTTTCTCGTAGCTTGACCCTTTGGGTTTATAGAATTGCAGAAAAGTTCATTTGGGCATGTCTGTGCCTGAATCGGAGCAGATACCAGGGGACGCTCGATTACGTATACCTCTAAAGGGAGCTATACAAGGAAAATAGGGAAAAATTGAAGCTGGCCGTTTTGTGAATATTTTCTCGTAGCTTGACCCTATGGGTTTATAGAATTGCAGAAAAGTTCATTTGGGGATGTCCGTGCCTGAATCGGAGCAGATACCAGGGGACGCCCGATTACGTATACCACTAAAGGGAGCTATTCGAGGAAAATGGGGAAAAATTGAAGCGGGTCATTTTTTGAATATTTTCTCGTAGCTTGACCCTATGGGTTTATGGAATTGTAGAAAAGTTCATTGGGGAATGTCCGTGCCTGAATCGGAGCAGATACAAGGGGACGCTCAATTACGTATACCACTATACTAGGAAAATGGGGAAAAATTGAAACGGGCCGTTTTTTGGATATTTTTTCGTAGCTTGACCCTATGGGTTTATAAAATTGCAGAAAAGTTCATTTGGGGATGTCCGTGCCTGAATCGGAGCAGATACCAGGGGACGCCCGATTACGTATACCCTTAAAGGGAGCTATTCAAAGAAAATGGGGAAAAATTGAAGCGGGCCATTTTGTGGATATTTTCTCGTAGCTTGACCCTATGGGATTATAGAATTGCAGAAAAGTTCATTTGGGGATGTCCGTGCCTGAATCGGAGCAGATACCAAGGGACGCTCGATTACGTCTACCTCTAAATGGAGCTATACAAGGAAAATGGGGAAAAATTGAAGCGGGCCGTTTTGTGAATATTTTCTCGTAGCTTGACCCTATGGGTTTATAGAATTGCAGAAAAGTTCATTTGGGGATGTCCGTGCCTGAATTGGAGCAGATACCAGGGGACGCCCGATTACGTATACCTCTAAAGGGAGCTATACAAGGAAAATAGGGAAAAATTGATGCGGGCCGTTTTGTGAATATTTTCTCGTAGCTTGACCCTATGGGTTTATAGAATTGCAGAAAAGTTCATTTGGGGATGTCCGTGCCTCAATCGGAGCAGATACCAGGGGACGCCCGATTACGTATACCACTAAAGGGAGCTATTCAAGGAAAATGGGGAAAAATTGAAGCGGGCCATTTTGTGAATATTTTCTCGTAGCTTGACCCTATGGGTTTATAGAATTGCAGAAAAGTTCATTTGGGCATGTCTGTTCCTGAATCGGAGTAGATACCAGGGGACGCTCGATTACGTATACCTCTAAAGGGAGCTATACAAGGAAAATAGGGAAAAATTGAAGCTGGCCGTTTTGTGAATATTTTCTCGTAGCTTGACCCTATGGGTTTATAGAATTGCAGAAAAGTTCATTTGGGGATGTTCGTGCCTGAATCGGAGCAGATACCAGGGGACGCCCGATTACGTATACCACTAAAGGGAGCTATTCGAGGAAAATGGGGAAAAATTGAAGCGGGTCATTTTTTGAATATTTTCTCGTAGCTTGACCCTATGGGTTTATAGAATTGTAGAAAAGTTCATTGGGGGATGTCCGTGCCTGAATCGGAGCAGATACAAGGGGACGCTCAATTACGTATACCACTATACAAGGAAAATGGGGAAAAATTGAAGCGGGCCATTTTTTGGATATTTTTTCGTAGCTTGACCCTATGGGTTTATAGAATTGCAGAAAAGTTCATTTGGGGATGTCCGTGCCTGAATAGGAGCACATACAAGGGGATACTCGATTACGTACACCACTATACTAGGAAAATGGGGAAAAATTGAAGCGGGCCGTTTTTTGGATATTTTTTCGTAGCTTGACCCTATGGGTTTATAGAATTGCAGAAAAGTTCATTTGGGGATGTCCGTGCCTGAATCGGAGCAGATACCAGGGGACGCCCGTTTACGTATACCACTAAAGGGAGCTATTCAAGGAAAATGGGGAAAAATTGAAGCGGGCCATTTTGTGGATATTTTCTCGTAGCTTGACCCTATGGGTTTATGGAATTGTAGAAAAGTTCATTGGGGAATGTCCGTGCCTGAATCGGAGCAGATACAAGGGGACGCTCAATTACGTATACCACTATACAAGGAAAATGGGGAAAAATTGAAGCGGGCCGTTTTTTGGATATTTTTTCGTAGCTTGACCCTATGGGTTTATAGAATTGCAGAAAAGTTCATTTGGGGATGTCCGTGCCTGAATAGGAGCACATACAAGGGGATACTCGATTACGTACACCACTATACTAGGAAAATGGGGAAAAATTGAAGCGGGCCGTTTTTTGGATATTTTTTCGTAGCTTGACCCTATGGGTTTATAGAATTGCAGAAAAGTTCATTTGGGGATGTCCGTGCCTGAATCGGAGCAGATACCAGGGGACGCCCGTTTACGTATACCACTAAAGGGAGCTATTCAAGGAAAATGGGGAAAAATTGAAGCGGGCCATTTTGTGGATATTTTCTCGTAGCTTGACCCTATGGGTTTATGGAATTGTAGAAAAGTTCATTGGGGAATGTCCGTGCCTGAATCGGAGCAGATACAAGGGGACGCTCAATTACGTATACCACTATACAAGGAAAATGGGGAAAAATTGAAGCGGGCCGTTTTTTGGATATTTTTTCGTAGCTTGACCCTATGGGTTTATAGAATTGAAGAAAAGTTTATTTGGGGATGTCCGTGCCTGAATCGGAGCAGATACCAGGGGATGCCCGATTACGTATACCTCTAAAGGGGGCTATACAAGGAAAATAGGGAAAAATTGATGCGGGCCGTTTTGTGAATATTTTCTCGTAGCTTGACCCTATGGGTTTATAGAATTGCAGAAAAGTTCATTTGGGGATGTCCGTGCCTCAATCGGAGCAAATACCAGGGGACGCCCGATTACGTATACCACTAAAGGGAGCTATTCAAGGAAAATGGGGAAAAATTGAAGCGGGCCATTTTGTGGATATTTTCTCGTTGCTTGACCCTATGGGTTTATAGAATTGTAGAAAAGTTAATTTGGGGATGTCCGTACCTGAATCGGAGCAGATACAAGGGGACGCTCGATTACGTATACCACTATACAAGGAAAATGGGGAAAAATTAAAGTGGGCCATTTTTTGGATATTTTCTCGTAGCTTGACCCTATGGGTTTACGGAATTGTAGAAAAGTTCATTGGGGGATGTTCGTGCCTGAATCGGAGCAGATACAAGGGGACGCTCAATTACGTATACCACTATACAAGGAAAATGGGGAAAAATTGAAGCGGGCCGTTTTTTGAATATTTTCTCGTAGCTTGACCCTATGGGTTTATAGAATTGCAGAAAAGTTCATTTGGGGATGTCCGTGCCTGAATCGGAGCAGATACTAGGGGACACTCGATTACGTATACCACTATACTAGGAAAATGGGGAAAAATTGAAGCGGGCCGTTTTTTGGATATTTTTTCGTAGCTTGACCCTATGGGTTTATAAAATTGCAGAAAAGTTCATTTGGGGATGTCTGTGCCTGAATCGGAGCAGATACCAGGGGACGCTCGATTACATATACCTCTAAATGGAGCTATACAAGGAAAATGGGGAAAAATTGAAGCGGGCCATTTTGTGAATATTTTCTCGTAGCTTGACCCTATGGGTTTATAGAATTACAGAAAAGTTCATTTGGGGATGTCCGTGCCTGAATCGGAGCAGATACCAGGGGACGCCCGATTACGTATACCTCTAAAGGGAGCTATACAAGGAAAATAGGGAAAAATTGATGCGGGCCGTTTTGTGAATATTTTCTCGTAGCTTGACCCTATGGGTTTATAGAATTGCAGAAAAGTTCATTTGGGGATGTCCGTGCCTCAATCGGAGCAGATACCAGGGGACGCCCGATTACGTATACCACTAAAGGGAGCTATTTAAGGAAAATGGGGAAAAATTGAAGCGGGCCATTTTGTGGATATTTTCTCGTAGCTTGACCCTATGGGTTTATAGAATTGTAGAAAAGTTCATTTGGGGATGTCCGTACCTGAATCGGAGCAGATACAAGGGGACGCTCGATTACGTATACCACTATACAAGGAAAATGGGGAAAAATTGAAGTGGGCCATTTTTTGGATATTTTCTCGTAGCTTGACCCTATGGGTTTATGGAATTGTAGAAAAGTTCATTGGGGGATGTCCGTGCCTGAATCGGAGCAGATACAAGGGGACGCTCAATTACGTATACCACTATACAAGGAAAATGGGGAAAAATTGAAGCGGGCCATTTTTTGGATATTTTTTCGTAGCTTGACCCTATGGGTTTATAGAATTGCAGAAAAGTTCATTTGGGGATGTCCGTGCCTGAATCGGAGCAGATACAAGGGGACGCTCGATTACGTATACCACTATACTAGGAAAATGGGGAAAAATTGAAGCGGGCCGTTTTTTGGATATTTTTTCGTAGCTTGACCCTATGGGTTTATAAAATTGCAGAAAAGTTCATTTGGAGATGTTCGTGCCTGAATCGGAGCAGATACCAGGGGACGCCCGATTACGTATACCACTAAAGGGAGCTATTCAAAGAAAATGGGGAAAAATTGAAGCGGGCCATTTTGTGGATATTTTCTCGTAGCTTGACCCTATGGGATTATAGAATTGCAGAAAAGTTCATTTGGGGATGTCCGTGCCTGAATCGGAGCAGATACCAGGGGACGCTCGATTACGTATACCTCTAAATGGAGCTATACAAGGAAAATGGGGAAAAATTGAAGCGGGCCGTTTTGTGAATATTTTCTCGTAGGTTGACCCTATGGGTTTATGGAATTGCAGAAAAGTTCATTTGGGGATGTCCGTGCCAGAATTGGAGCAGATACCAGGGGACGCCCGATTACGTATACCTCTAAAGGGAGCTATACAAGGAAAATAGGGAAAAATTGATGCGGGCCGTTTTGTGAATATTTTCTCGTAGCTTGACCCTATGGGTTTATAGAATTGCAGAAAAGTTCATTTGGGGATGTCCGTGCCTCAATCGGAGCAAATACCAGGGGATGCCCGGTTACGTATACCACTAAAGGGAGCTATTCAAGGAAAATGGGGAAAAATTGAAGCGGGCCATTTTGTGGATATTTTCTCGTAACTTGACCCTATGGGTTTATAGAATTGTAGAAAAGTTCATTTGGGGATGTTCGTACCTGAATCGGAGCAGATACAAGGGGACGCTCGATTACGTATACCACTATACAAGGAAAATGGGGAAAAATTGAAGTGGGCCATTTTTTGGATATTTTCTCGTAGCTTGACCCTATGGGTTTATGGAATTGTAGAAAAGTTCATTGGGGGATGTCCGTGCCTGAATCGGAGCAGAAACAAGGGGACGCTCAATTACGTATACCACTATACAAGGAAAATGGGGAAAAATTGAAGCGGGCCATTTTTTGGATATTTTTTCGTAGCTTGACCCTATGGGTTTATAGAATTGCAGAAAAGTTCATTTGGGGATGTCCGTGCCTGAATCGGAGCAGATACAAGGGGACACTCGATTACGTATACCACTATACTAGGAAAATGGGGAAAAATTGAAGCGGGCCGTTTTTTGGATATTTTTTCGTAGCTTGACCCTATGGGTTTATAAAATTGCAGAAAAGTTCATTTGGGGATGTCCGTGCCTGAATCGGAGCAGATACCAGGGGACTCCCGATTACGTATACCACTAAAGGGAGCTATTCAAAGAAAATGGGGAAAAATTGAAGCGGGCCATTTTGTGGATATTTTCTCGTAGATACCTCTAAATGGAGCTATACAAGGAAAATGGGGAAAAATTGAAGCGGGCCGTTTTGTGAATATTTTCTCGTAGCTTGACCCTATGGGTTTATAGAATTGCAGAAAAGTTAATTTGGGGATGTCCGTGCCTGAATTGGAGCAGATACCAGGGGACGCCCGATTACGTATACCTCTAAAGGGAGCTATACAAGGAAAATAGGGAAAAATTGATGCGGGCCATTTTGTGAATATTTTCTCGTAGCTTGACCCTATGGGTTTATAGAATTGCAGAAAAGTTCATTTGGGGATGTTCGTGCCTCAATCGGAGCAGATACCAGGGGACGCCCGATTACGTATACCACTAAAGGGAGCTATTCAAGGAAAATGGGGAAAAATTGAAGCGGGCCATTTTGTGAATATTTTCTCGTAGCTTGACCCTATGGGTTTATAGAATTGCAGAAAAGTTCATTTGGGCATGTCTGTGCCTGAATCGGAGCAGATACCAGGGGACGCCCGATTACGTATACCACTAAAGGGAGCTATTCAAGGAAAATGGGGAAAAATTGAAGCGGGCCATTTTGTGGATATTTTCTCGTAGCTTGACCCTATGGGTTTATAGAATTGTAGAAAAGTTCATTTGGGGATGTCCGTACCTGAATCGGAGCAGATACAAGGGGACGCTCGATTACGTATACCACTATACAAGGAAAATGGGGAAAAATTGAAGTGGGCCATTTTTTGGATATTTTCTCGTAGCTTGACCCTATGGGTTTATGGAATTGTAGAAAAGTTCATTGGGGGATGTCCGTGCCTGAATCGGAGCAGATACAAGGGGACGCTCAATTACGTATACCACTATACAAGGAAAATGGGGAAAAATTGAAGCGGGCCATTTTTTGGATATTTTTTCGTAGCTTGACCCTATGGGTTTATAGAATTGCAGAAAAGTTCATTTGGGGATGTCCGTGCCTGAATCGGAGCAGATACAAGGGGACGCTCGATTACGTATACCACTATACTAGGAAAATGGGGAAAAATTGAAGCGGGCCGTTTTTTGGATATTTTTTCGTAGCTTGACCCTATGGGTTTATAAAATTGCAGAAAAGTTCATTTGGGGATGTCCGTGCCTGAATCGGAGCAGATACCAGGGGACGCCCGATTACGTATACCACTAAAGGGAGCTATTCAAAGAAAATGGGGAAAAATTGAAGCGGGCCATTTTGTGGATATTTTCTCGTAGCTTGACCCTATGGGATTATAGAATTGCAGAAAAGTTCATTTGGGGATGTCCGTGCCTGAATCGGAGCAGATACCAGGGGACGCTCGATTACGTATACCTCTAAATGGAGCTATACAAGGAAAATGGGGAAAAATTGAAGCGGGCCGTTTTGTGAATATTTTCTCGTAGGTTGACCCTATGGGTTTATGGAATTGCAGAAAAGTTCATTTGGGGATGTCCGTGCCTGAATTGGAGCAGATACCAGGGGACGCCCGATTACGTATACCTCTAAAGGGAGCTATACAAGGAAAATAGGGAAAAATTGATGCGGGCCGTTTTGTGAATATTTTCTCGTAGCTTGACCCTATGGGTTTATAGAATTGCAGAAAAGTTCATTTGGGGATGTCCGTGCCTCAATCGGAGCAGATACCAGGGGATGCCCGGTTACGTATACCACTAAAGGGAGCTATTCAAGGAAAATGGGGAAAAATTGAAGCGGGCCATTTTGTGGATATTTTCTCGTAGCTTGACCCTATGGGTTTATAGAATTGTAGAAAAGTTCATTTGGGGATGTTCGTACCTGAATCGGAGCAGATACAAGGGGACGCTCGATTACGTATACCACTATACAAGGAAAATGGGGAAAAATTGAAGTGGGCCATTTTTTGGATATTTTCTCGTAGCTTGACCCTATGGGTTTATGGAATTGTAGAAAAGTTCATTGGGGGATGTCCGTGCCTGAATCGGAGCAGATACAAGGGGACGCTCAATTACGTATACCACTATACAAGGAAAATGGGGAAAAATTGAAGCGGGCCATTTTTTGGATATTTTTTCGTAGCTTGACCCTATGGGTTTATAGAATTGCAGAAAAGTTCATTTGGGGATGTCCGTGCCTGAATCGGAGCAGATACAAGGGGACGCTCGATTACGTATACCACTATACTAGGAAAATGGGGAAAAATTGAAGCGGGCCGTTTTTTGGATATTTTTTCGTAGCTTGACCCTATGGGTTTATAAAATTGCAGAAAAGTTCATTTTGGGATGTCCGTGCCTGAATCGGAGCAGATACCAGGGGACGCCCGATTACGTATACCACTAAAGGGAGCTATTCAAAGAAAATGGGGAAAAATTGAAGCGGGCCATTTTGTGGATATTTTCTCATAGCTTGACCCTATGGGATTATAGAATTGCAGAAAAGTTCATTTGGGGATGTCCATGCCTGAATCGGAGCAGATACCAAGGGACGCTCGATTACGTATACCTCTAAATGGAGCTATACAAGGAAAATGGGGAAAAATTGAAGCGGGCCGTTTTGTGAATATTTTCTCGTAGCTTGACCCTATGGGTTTATAGAATTGCAGAAAAGTTAATTTGGGGATGTCCGTGCCTGAATTGGAGCAGATACCAGGGGACGCCCGATTACGTATACCTCTAAAGGGAGCTATACAAGGAAAATAGGGAAAAATTGATGCGGGCCGTTTTGTGAATATTTTCTCGTAGCTTGACCCTATGGGTTTATAGAATTGCAGAAAAGTTCATTTGGGGATGTCCGTGCCTCAATCGAGCAGATACCAGGGGACGCCCGATTACGTATACCACTAAAGGGAGCTATTCAAGGAAAATGGGGAAAAATTGAAGCCGGCCATTTTGTGAATATTTTCTCGTAGCTTGACCCTATGGGTTTATAGAATTGCAGAAAAGTTCATTTGGGCATGTCTGTGCCTGAATCGGAGCAGATACCAGGGGACGCTCGATTACGTATACCTCTAAAGGGAGCTATACAAGGAAAATAGGGAAAAATTGAAGCTGGCCGTTTTGTGAATATTTTCTCGTAGCTTGACCCTATGGGTTTATAGAATTGCAGAAAAGTTCATTTGGGGATGTCCGTGCCTGAATAGGAGCACATACAAGGGGATACTCGATTACGTACACCACTATACTAGGAAAATGGGGAAAAATTGAAGCGGGCCGTTTTTTGGATATTTTTTCGTAGCTTGACCCTATGGGTTTATAGAATTGCAGAAAAGTTCATTTGGGGATGTCCGTGCCTGAATCGGAGCAGATACCAGGGGACACCCGTTTACGTATACCACTAAAGGGAGCTATTCAAGGAAAATGGGGAAAAATTGAAGCGGGCCATTTTGTGGATATTTTCTCGTAGCTTGACCCTATGGGTTTATGGAATTGTAGAAAAGTTCATTGGGGAATGTCCGTGCCTGAATCGGAGCAGATACAAGGGGACGCTCAATTACGTATACCACTATACAAGGAAAATGGGGAAAAATTGAAGCGGGCCGTTTTTTGGATATTTTTTCGTAGCTTGACCCTATGGGTTTATAGAATTGCAGAAAAGTTTATTTGGGGATGTCCGTGCCTGAATCGGAGCAGATACCAGGGGATGCCCGATTACGTATACCTCTAAAGGGGGCTATACAAGGAAAATAGGGAAAAATTGATGCGGGCCGTTTTGTGAATATTTTCTCGTAGCTTGACCCTATGGGTTTATAGAATTGCAGAAAAGTTCATTTGGGGATGTCCGTGTCTCAATCGGAGCAGATACCAGGGGACGCCCGATTACGTATACCACTAAAGGGAGCTATTCAAGGAAAATGGGGAAAAATTGAAGCCGGCCATTTTGTGGATATTTTTTCGTAGCTTGACCCTATGGGTTTATAGAATTGCAGAAAAGTTTATTTGGGGATGTCCGTGCCTGAATCAGAGCAGATACAAGGGGACGCTCGATTACTTATACCACTATACAAGAAAAATGGGGAAACATTGACGCGGGCCGTTTTTTGGATATTTTTTCGTAGCTTGACCCTATGGGTTTATAGAATTGCAGAAAAGTTCATTTGGGGATGTCCGTGCCTGAATCGAAGCAGATACAAGGGGACGCCCGATTACGTATACCTCTAAAGGGAGCTATTCAAGGAAAATGGGGAAAAATGGAAGCGGGCCATTTTGTGGATATTTTCTCATAGCTTGACCCTATGGGTTTATAGAATTGTAGAAAAGTTCATTTGGGGATGTCCGTGCCTGAATCGGAGCAGATACAAGGGGACGCTCGATTACGTATACCACTATACAAGGAAAATGGGGAAAAATTGAAGCGGGCCGTTTTTTGGATATTTTTTCGTAGCTTGACCCTATGGGTTTATAAAATTGCAGAAAAGTTCATTTGCGGATGTCCGTGCCTGAATCGGAGCAGATACCAGGGGACGCCCGATTACGTATACCACTAAAGGGAGCTATTCAAAGAAAATGGGGAAAAATTGAAGCGGGCCATTTTGTGGATATTTTCTCGTAGCTTGACCCTATGGGTTTATAGAATTGCAGAAAAGTTCATTTTGGGATGTCCGTGCCTGAATCGGAGCAGATACTAGGGGACACTCGATTACGTATACCTCTAAATGGAGCTATACAAGGAAAATGGGGAAAAATTGAAGCGGGCCGTTTTGTGAATATTTTCTCGTAGCTTGACCCTATGGGTTTATAGAATTGCAGAAAAGTTCATTTGGGGATGTCCGTGCCTGAATCGGAGCAGATACCAGGGGACGCCCGATTACGTATACCTCTAAAGGGAGGTATACAAGGAAAATAGAGAAAAATTGATGCGGGCCGTTTTGTGAATATTTTCTCGTAGCTTGACCCTATGGGTTTATAGAATTGCAGAAAAGTTCATTTGGGGATGTCCGTGCCTCAATCGGAGCAGATACCAGGGGACGCCCGATTACGTATACCACTAAAGGGAGCTATTCAAGGAAAATGGGGAAAAATTGAAGCGGGCCATTTTGTGGATATTTTCTCGTAGCTTGACCCTATGGGTTTATAGAATTGCAGAAAAGTTCATTTGGGCATGTCCGTGCCTGAATCGGAGCAGATACTAGGGGACGCTCGATTACGTATACCTCTAAACGGAGCTATACAAGGAAAATAGGGAAAAATTGAAGCTGGCCGTTTTGTGAATATTTTCTCGTAGCTTGACCCTATGGGTTTATAGAATTGCAGAAAAGTTCATTTGGGGATGTCCGTGCCTGAATCGGAGCAGATACCAGGGGACGCCCGATTACGTATACCACTAAATGGAGCTATTCAAGGAAAATGGGGAAAAATTGAAGCGGGTCATTTTTTGAATATTTTCTCGTAGCTTCACCCTATGGGTTTATAGAATTGTAGAAAAGTTCATTGGGGGATGTCCGTGCCTGAATCGGAGCAGATACAAGGGGACGCTCAAATACGTATACCACTATACAAGGAAAATGGGGAAAATTGAAGCGGGCCATTTTTTGGATATTTTTTCGTAGCTTGACCCTATGGGTTTATAGAATTGCAGAAAAGTTCATTTGGGGATGTCCGTGCCTGAATAGGAGCACATACAAGGGGATGCTAGATTACGTACACCACTATACTAGGAAAATGGGGAAAAATTGAAGCGGGCCGTTTTTTGGATATTTTTTCGTAGCTTGACCCTATGGGTTTATAGAATTGCAGAAAAGTTCATTTGGGGATGTCCGTGCCTGAATCGGAGCAGATACCAGGGGACGCCCGATTACGTATACCTCTAAAGGGAGCTATACAAGGAAAATAGGGAAAAATTGATGCGGGCCGTTTTGTGAATATTTTCTCGTAGCTTGACCCTATGGGTTTATAGAATTGCAGAAAAGTTCATTTGGGGATGTCCGTGCCTCAATCGGAGCAGATACCAGGGGACGCCCGATTACGTATACCACTAAAGGGAGCTATTCAAGGAAAATGGGGAAAAATTGAAGCGGGCCATTTTGTGGATATTTTCTTGTAGCTTGACCCTATGGGTTTATAGAATTGCAGAAAAGTTCATTTGGGCATGTCCGTGCCTGAATCGGAGCAGATAACAGGGGACGCTCGATTACGTATACCTCTAAACGGAGCTATACAAGGAAAATAGGGAAAAATTGAAGCTGGCCGTTTTGTGAATATTTTCTCGTAGCTTGACCCTATGGGTTTATAGAATTGCAGAAAAGTTCATTTGGGGATGTCCGTGCCTGAATCGGAGCAGATACCAGGGGACGCCCGATTACGTATACCACTAAATGGAGCTATTCAAGGAAAATGGGGAAAAATTGAAGCGGGTCATTTTTTGAATATTTTCTCGTAGCTTGACCCTATGGGTTTATAGAATTGTAGAAAAGTTCATTGGGGGATGTCCGTGCCTGAATCGGAGCAGATACAAGGGGACGCTCAATTACGTATACCACTATACAAGGAAAATGGGGAAAAATTGAAGCGGGCCGTTTTGTGAATATTTTCTCGTAGCTTGACCCTATGGGTTTATAGAATTGCAGAAAAGTTTATTTGGGGATGTCCGTGCCTGAATCGGAGCAGATACCAGGGGACGCCCGATTACGTATACCTCTAAAGGGGGCTATACAAGGAAAATAGGGAAAAATTGATGCGGGCCGTTTTGTGAATATTTTCTCGTTGCTTGACCCTATGGGTTTATAGAATTGCAGAAAAGTTCATTTGGGGATGTCCGTGTCTCAATCGGAGCAGATACCAGGGGACGCCCGATTACGTATACCACTAAAGGGAGCTATTCAAGGAAAATGGGGAAAAATTGAAGCCGACCATTTTGTGGATATTTTTTCGTAGCTTGACCCTATGGGTTTATAGAATTGCAGAAAAGTTTATTTGGGGATGTCCGTGCCTGAATCGGAGCAGATATAAGGGGACGCTCGATTACGTATACCACTATACAAGAAAAATAGGGAAACATTGACGCATGCCATTTTTTGGATATTTTTTCGTAGCTTGACCCTATGGGTTTATAGAATTGCAGAAAAGTTCATTTGGGGATGTCCGTGCCTGAATCGAAGCAGATACCAGGGGACGCCCGATTACGTATAGCTCTAAAGGGAGCTATTCAAGGAAAATGGGGAAAAATGGAAGCGGGCCATTTTGTGGATATTTTCTCATAGCTTGACCCTATGGGTTTATAGAATTGTAGAAAAGTTCATTTAGGGATGTCCGTGCCTGAATCGGAGCTGATACAAGGGGACGCTCGATTACGTATACCACTATACAAGGAAAATGGGGAAAAATTGAAGCGGGCCGTTTTTTGGATATTTTTTCGTAGCTTGACCCTATGGGTTTATAAAATTGCAGAAACGTTCATTTGGGGATGTCCGTGCCTGAATCGGAGCAGATACTAGGGGACACTCGATTACGTATACCTCTAAATGGAGCTATACAAGGAAAATGGGGAAAAATTGAAGCGGGCCGTTTTGTGAATATTTTCTCGTAGCTTGACCTATGGGTTTATAGAATTGCAGAAAAGTTCATTTGGGGATGTCCGTGCCTGAATCGGAGCAGATACCAGGGGACGCCCGATTACGTATACCTCTAAAGGGAGCTATACAAGGAAAATAGAGAAAAATTGATGCGGGCCGTTTTGTGAATATTTTCTCGTAGCTTGACCCTATGGGTTTATAGAATTGCAGAAAAGTTCATTTGGGGATGTCCGTGCCTCAATCGGAGCAGATACCAGGGGACGCCCGATTACGTATACCACTAAAGGGAGCTATTCAAGGAAAATGGGGAAAAATTGAAGCGGGCCATTTTGTGGATATTTTCTCGTAGCTTGACCCTATGGGTTTATAGAATTGCAGAAAAGTTCATTTGGGCATGTCCGTGCCTGAATCGGAGCAGATACTAGGTGACGCTCGATTACGTATACCTCTAAACGGAGCTATACAAGGAAAATAGGGAAAAATTGAAGCTGGCCGTTTTGTGAATATTTTCTCGTAGCTTGACCCTATGGGTTTATAGAATTGCAGAAAAGTTCATTTGGGGATGTCCGTGCCTGAATCGGAGCAGATACCAGGGGACGCCCGATTACGTATACCACTAAATGGAGCTTTTCAAGGAAAATGGGGAAAAATTGAAGCGGGTCATTTTTTGAATATTTTCTCGTAGCTTGACCCTATGGGTTTATAGAATTGTAGAAAAGTTCATTGGGGGATGTCCGTGCCTGAATCGGAGCAGATACAAGGGGACGCTCAAATACGTATACCACTATACAAGGAAAATGGGGAAAATTGAAGCGGGCCATTTTTTGGATATTTTTTCGTAGCTTGACCCTATGGGTTTATAGAATTGCAGAAAAGTTCATTTGGGGATGTCCGTGCCTGAATCGGAGCAGATACCAGGGGACGCCCGATTACGTATACCTCTAAAGGGAGCTATACAAGGAAAATAGGGAAAAATTGATGCGGGCCGTTTTGTGAATATTTTCTCGTAGCTTGACCCTATGGGTTTATAGAATTGCAGAAAAGTTCATTTGGGGATGTCCGTGCCTCAATCGGAGCAGATACCAGGGGACGCCCGATTACGTATACCACTAAAGGGAGCTATTCAAGGAAAATGGGGAAAAATTGAAGCGGGCCATTTTGTGGATATTTTCTTGTAGCTTGACCCTATGGGTTTATAGAATTGTAGAAAAGTTCATTTGGGCATGTCCGTGCCTGAATCGGAGCAGATAACAGGGGACGCTCGATTACGTATACCTCTAAACGGAGCTATACAAGGAAAATAGGGAAAAATTGAAGCTGGCCGTTTTGTGAATATTTTCTCGTAGCTTGACCCTATGGGTTTATAGAATTGCAGAAAAGTTCATTTGGGGATGTCCGTGCCTGAATCGGAGCAGATACCAGGGGACGCCCGATTACGTATACCACTAAATGGAGCTATTCAAGGAAAATGGGGAAAAATTGAAGCGGGTCATTTTTTGAATATTTTCTCGTAGCTTGACCCTATGGGTTTATAGAATTGTAGAAAAGTTCATTGGGGGATGTCCGTGCCTGAATCGGAGCAGATACAAGGGGACGCTCAATTACGTATACCACTATACAAGGAAAATGGGGAAAAATTGAAGCGGACCGTTTTGTGAATATTTTCTCGTAGCTTGACCCTATGGGTTTATAGAATTGCAGAAAAGTTTATTTGGGGATGTCCGTGCCTGAATCGGAGCAGATACCAGGGGACGCCCGATTACGTATACCTCTAAAGGGGGCTATACAAGGAAAATAGGGAAAAATTGATGCGGGCCGTTTTGTGAATATTTTCTCGTTGCTTGACCCTATGGGTTTATAGAATTGCAGAAAAGTTCATTTGGGGATGTCCGTGTCTCAATCGGAGCAGATACCAGGGGACGCCCGATTACGTATACCACTAAAGGGAGCTATTCAAGGAAAATGGGGAAAAATTGAAGCCGACCATTTTGTGGATATTTTTTCGTAGCTTGACCCTATGGGTTTATAGAATTGCAGAAAAGTTTATTTGGGGATGTCCGTGCCTGAATCGGAGCAGATATAAGGGGACGCTCGATTACGTATACCACTATACAAGAAAAATAGGGAAACATTGACGCATGCCATTTTTTGGATATTTTTTCGTAGCTTGACCCTATGGGTTTATAGAATTGCAGAAAAGTTCATTTGGGGATGTCCGTGCCTGAATCGAAGCAGATACCAGGGGACGCCCGATTACGTATACCTCTAAAGGGAGCTATTCAAGGAAAATGGGGAAAAATGGAAGCGGGCCATTTTGTGGATATTTTCTCATAGCTTGACCCTATGGGTTTATAGAATTGTAGAAAAGTTCATTTAGGGATGTCCGTGCCTGAATCGGAGCTGATACAAGGGGACGCTCGATTACGTATACCACTATACAAGGAAAATGGGGAAAAATTGAAGCGGGCCGTTTTTTGGATATTTTTTCGTAGCTTGACCCTATGGGTTTATAAAATTGCAGAAAAGTTCATTTGGGGATGTCCGTGCCTGAATCGGAGCAGATACCAGGGGATGCCCGATTACATATACCACTAAAGGGAGCTATTCAAAGAAAATGGGGAAAAATTGAAGCGGGCCATTTTGTGGATATTTTCTCGTAGCTTGACCCTATGGGTTTATAAATTGCAGAAAAGTTCATTTGGGGATGTCCGTGCCTGAATCGGAGCAGATACTAGGGGACGCTCGATTACGTATACCTCTAAATGGAGCTATACAAGGAAAATGGGGAAAAATTGAAGCGGGCCGTTTTGTGAATATTTTCTCGTAGCTTGACCCTATGGGTTTATAGAATTGCAGAAAAGTTCATTTGGGGATGTCCGTGCCTGAATCGGAGCAGATACCAGGGGACGCCCGATTACGTATACCTCTAAAGGGAGCTATGCAAGGAAAATAGGGAAAAATTGATGCGGGCCGTTTTGTGAATATTTTCTCGTAGCTTGACCCTATGGGTTTATAGAATTGCAGAAAAGTTCATTTGGGGATGTCCGTGCCTCAATCGAAGCAGATACCAGGGGACGCCCGATTACGTATACCACTAAAGGGAGCTATTCAAGGAAAATGGGGAAAAATTGAAGCGGGCCATTTTGTGAATATTTTCTCGTAGCTTGACCCTATGGGTTTATAGAATTGCAGAAAAGTTCATTTGGGGATGTCCGTGCCTCAATCGGAGCAGATACTAGGGGAGGCTCGATTACGTATACCTCTAAATGGAGCTATACAAGGAAAATGGGGAAAAATTGAAGCGGGCCGTTTTGTGAATATTTTCTCGTAGCTTGACCCTATGGGTTTATAGAATTGTAGAAAAGTTCATTTGGGGATGTCCGTGCCTGAATCGGAGCAGATACCAGGGGACTCCCGATTACGTATACCTCTAAAGGGAGCTATACAAGGAAAATAGGGAAAAATTGATGCGGGCCGTTTTGGGAATATTTTCTCGTAGCTTGACCCTATGGGTTTATAGAATTGCAGAAAAGTTCATTTGGGGATGTCCGTGCCTCAATCGGAGCAGATACCAGGGGACGCCCGATTACGTATACCACTAAAGGGAGCTATTCAAGGAAAATGGGGAAAAATTGAAGCGGGCCATTTTGTGAATATTTTCTCGTAGCTCGACCCTATGGGTTTATAGAATTGCAGAAAAGTTCATTTGGGCATGTCTGTGCCTGAATCGGAGCAGATACCAGGGGACGCTCGATTACGTATACCTCTAAAGGGAGCTATACAAGGAAAATAGGGAAAAATTGAAGCTGGCCGTTTTGTGAATATTTTCTCGTAGCTTGACCCTATGGGTTTATAGAATTGCAGAAAAGTTCATTTGGGGATGTCCGTGCTTGAATCGGAGCAGATACCAGGGGACGCCCGATTACGTATACCACTAAAGGGAGTTATTCAAGAAAAATGGGGAAAAATTGAAGCGGGTCATTTTTTGAATATTTTCTCGTAGCTTGACCCTATGGGTTTATAGAATTGTAGAAAAGTTCATTGGGGGATGTCCGTGCCTGAATCGGAGCAGATACAAGGGGACGCTCAATTACGTATACCACTATACAAGGAAAATGGGGAAAAATTGAAGCGGGCCGTTTTTTGGATATTTTTTCGTAGCTTGACCCTATGGGTTTATAAAATTGCAGAAAAGTTCATTTGGGGATGTCCGTGCCTGAATCGGAGCAGATACCAGGGGACACCCGATTACATATACCACTAAAGGGAGCTATTCAAAGAAAATGGGGAAAAATTGAAGCGGGCCATTTTGTGGATATTTTCTCGTAGCTTGACCCTATGGGTTTATAGAATTGCAGAAAAGTTCATTTGGGGATGTCCGTGCCTGAATCGGAGCAGATACTAGGGGACGCTCGATTACGTATACCTCTAAATGGAGCTATACAAGGAAAATGGGGAAAAATTGAAGCGGGCCGTTTTGTGAATATTTTCTCGTAGCTTGACCCTATGGGTTTATAGAATTGCAGAAAAGTTCATTTGGGGATGTCCGTGCCTGAATCGGAGCAGATACCAGGGGACACCCGATTACGTATACCTCTAAAGGTAGCTATGCAAGGAAAATAGGGAAAAATTGATGCGGGCCGTTTTGTGAATATTTTCTCGTAGCTTGACCCTATGGGTTTATAGAATTGCAGAAAAGTTCATTTGGGGATGTCCGTGCCTCAATCGGAGCAGATACCAGGGGACGCCCGATTACGTATACCACTAAAGGGAGCTATTCAAGGAAAATGGGGAAAAATTGAAGCGGGCCATTTTGTGAATATTTTCTCGTAGCTTGACCCTATGGGTTTATAGAATTGCAGAAAAGTTCATTTGGGCATGTCTGTGCCTGAATCGGAGCAGATACCAGGGGACGCGCGATTACGTATACCTCTAAAGGGAGCTATACAAGGAAAATAGGGAAAAATTGAAGCTGGCCGTTTTGTGAATATTTTCTCGTAGCTTGACCCTATGGGTTTATAGAATTGCAGAAAAGTTCATTTGGGGATGTCCGTGCCTCAATCGGAGCAGATACTAGGGGACGCTCGATTACATATACCTCTAAATGGAGCTATACAAGGAAAATGGGGAAAAATTGAAGCGGGCCGTTTTGTGAATATTTTCTCGTAGCTTGACCCTATGGGTTTATAGAATTGCAGAAAAGTTCATTTGGGGATATCCGTGCCTGAATCGGAGCAGATACCAAGGGACGCCCGATTACGTATACCTCTAAAGGGAGCTATACAAGGAAAATAGGGAAAAATTGATGCGGGCCGTTTTGTGAATATTTTCTCGTAGCTTGACCCTATGGGTTTATAGAATTGCAGAAAAGTTCATTTGGGGATGTCCGTGCCTCAATCGGAGCAGATACCAGGGGACGCCCGATTACGTATACCACTAAAGGGAGCTATTCAAGGAAAATGGGGAAAAATTGAAGCGGGCCATTTTGTGAATATTTTCTCGTAGCTCGACCCTATGGGTTTATAGAATTGCAGAAAAGTTCATTTGGGCATGTCCGTGCCTGAATCGGAGCAGATACCAGGGGACGCTCGATTACGTATACCTCTAAAGGGAGCTATACAAGGAAAATAGGGAAAAATTGAAGCTGGCCGTTTTGTGAATATTTTCTCGTAGCTTGACCCTATGGGTTTATAGAATTGCAGAAAAGTTCATTTGGGGATGTCCGTGCCTGAATCGGAGCAGATACCAGGGGACCCACGATTACGTATACCACTAAAGGGAGCTATTCAAGAAAAATGGGGAAAAATTGAAGCGGGTCATTTTTTGAATATTTTCTCGTAGCTTGACCCTATGGGTTTATAGAATTGTAGAAAAGTTCATTGGGGGATGTCCGTGCCTGAATCGGAGCAGATACCAGGGGACGCACGATTACGTATACCACTAAAGGGAGCTATTCAAGAAAAATGGGGAAAAATTGAAGCGGGTCATTTTTTGAATATTTTCTCGTAGCTTGACCCTATGGGTTTATAGAATTGCAGAAAAGTTCATTTGGGGATGTCCGTGCCTCAATCAGAGCAGATACCAGGGGACGCCCGATTACGTATACCACTAAAGGGAGCTATTCAAGGAAAATGGGGAAAAATTGAAGCGGACCATTTTGTGGATATTTTCTCGTAGCTTGACCCTATGGGTTTATAGAATTGCAGAAAAGTTCATTTGGGCATGTCCGTGCCTGAATCGGAGCAGATACCAGGGGACGCTCGATTACGTATACCTCTAAACGGAGCTATACAAGGAAAATAGGGAAAAATTGAAGCTGGCCGTTTTGTGAATATTTTCTCGTAGCTTGACCCTATGGGTTTATAGAATTGCAGAAAAGTTCATTTGGGGATGTCCGTGCCTGAATCGGAGCAGATACCAGGGGACGCCCGATTACGTATACCACTAAATGGAGCTATTCAAGGAAAATGGGGAAAAATTGAAGCGGGTCATTTTTTGAATATTTTCTCGTAGCTTGACCCTATGGGTTTATAGAATTGTAGAAAAGTTCATTGGGGGATGTCCGTGCCTGAATCGGAGCAGATACAAGGGGACGCTCAATTACGTATACCACTATACAAGGAAAATGGGGAAAAATTGAAGCGGGCCGTTTTGTGAATATTTTCTCGTAGCTTGACCCTATGGGTTTATAGAATTGCAGAAAAGTTTATTTGGGGATGTCCGTGCCTGAATCGGAGCAGATACCAGGGGACGCCCGATTACGTATACCTCTAAAGGGGGCTATACAAGGAAAATAGGGAAAAATTGATGCGGGCCGTTTTGTGAATATTTTCTCGTTGCTTGACCCTATGGGTTTAAAGAATTGCAGAAAAGTTCATTTGGGGATGTCCGTGTCTCAATCGGAGCAGATACCAGGGGACGCCCGATTACGTATACCACTACAGGGAGCTATTCAAGGAAAATGGGGCAAAATTGAAGCCGACCATTTTGTGGATATTTTTTCGTAGCTTGACCCTATGGGTTTATAGAATTGCAGAAAAGTTTATTTGGGGATGTCCGTGCCTGAATCGGAGCAGATATAAGGGGACGCTCGATTACGTATACCACTATACAAGAAAAATGGGGAAACATTGACGCATGCCATTTTTTGGATATTTTTTCGTAGCTTGACCCTATGGGTTTATAGAATTGCAGAAAAGTTCATTTGGGGATGTCCGTGCCTGAATCGAAGCAGATACCAGGGGACGCCCGATTACGTAAACCTCTAAAGGGAGCTATTCAAGGAAAATGGGGAAAAATGGAAGCGGGCCATTTTGTGGATATTTTCTCATAGCTTGACCCTATGGGTTTATAGAATTGTAGAAAAGTTCATTTAGGGATGTCCGTGCCTGAATCGGAGCTGATACAAGGGGACGCTCGATTACGTATACCACTATACAAGGAAAATGGGGAAAAATTGAAGCGGGCCGTTTTTTGGATATTTTTTCGTAGCTTGACCCTATGGGTTTATAAAATTGCAGAAAAGTTCATTTGGGGATGTCCGTGCCTGAATCGGAGCAGATACCAGGGGACGCCCGATTACATATACCACTAAAGGGAGCTATTCAAAGAAAATGGGGAAAAATTGAAGCGGGCCGTTTTGTGAATATTTTCTCGTAGCTTGACCCTATGGGTTTATAAATTGCAGAAAAGTTCATTTGGGGATGTCCGTGCCTGAATCGGAGCAGATACTAGGGGACGCTCGATTACGTATACCTCTAAATGTAGCTATACAAGGAAAATGGGGAAAAATTGAAGCGGGCCGTTTTGTGAATATTTTCTCGTAGCTTGACCCTATGGGTTTATAGAATTGCAGAAAAGTTCATTTGGGGATGTCCGTGCCTGAATCGGAGCAGATACCAGGGGACGCCCGATTACGTATACCTCTAAAGGGAGCTATGCAAGGAAAATAGGGAAAAATTGATGCGGGCCGTTTTGTGAATATTTTCTCGTAGCTTGACCCTATGGGTTTATAGAATTGCAGAAAAGTTCATTTGGGGATGTCCGTGCCTCAATCGGAGCAGATACCAGGGGACGCCCGATTACGTATACCACTAAAGGGAGCTATTCAAGGAAAATGGGGAAAAATTGAAGCGGGCCATTTTGTGAATATTTTCTCGTAGCTTGACCCTATGGGTTTATAGAATTGCAGAAAAGTTCATTTGGGCATGTCTGTGCCTGAATCGGAGCAGATACCAGGGGACGCTCGATTACGTATACCTCTAAAGGGAGCTATACAAGGAAAATAGGGAAAAATTGAAGCTGGCCGTTTTGTGAATATTTTCTCGTAGCTTGACCCTATGGGTTTATAGAATTGCAGAAAAGTTCATTTGGGGATGTCCGTGCCTCAATCGGAGCAGATACTAGGGGACGCTCGATTACGTATACCTCTAAATGGAGCTATACAAGGAAAATGGGGAAAAATTGAAGCGGGCCGTTTTGTGAATATTTTCTCGTAGCTTGACCCTATGGGTTTATAGAATTGCAGAAAAGTTCATTTGGGGATGTCCGTGCCTGAATCGGAGCAGATACCAGGGGACGCCCGATTACGTATACCTCTAAAGGGAGCTATACAAGGAAAATAGGGAAAAATTGATGCGGGCCGTTTTGTGAATATTTTCTCGTAGCTTGACCCTATGGGTTTATAGAATTGCAGAAAAGTTCATTTGGGGATGTCCGTGCCTCAATCGGAGCAGATACCAGGGGACGCCCGATTACGTATACCACTAAAGGGAGCTATTCAAGGAAAATGGGGAAAAATTGAAGCGGGCCATTTTGTGAATATTTTCTCGTAGCTCGACCCTATGGGTTTATAGAATTGCAGAAAAGTTCATTTGGGCATGTCTGTGCCTGAATCGGAGCAGATACCAGGGGACGCTCGATTACGTATACCTCTAAAGGGAGCTATACAAGGAAAATAGGGAAAAATTGAAGCTGGCCGTTTTGTGAATATTTTCTCGTAGCTTGACCCTATCGGTTTATAGAATTGCAGAAAAGTTCATTTGGGGATGTCCGTGCCTGAATCGGAGCAGATACCAGGGGACGCCCGATTACGTATACCACTAAAGGGAGCTATTCAAGAAAAATGGGGAAAAATTGAAGCGGGTCATTTTTTGAATATTTTCTCGTAGCTTGACCCTATGGGTTTATAGAATTGTAGAAAAGTTCATTGGGGGATGTCCGTGCCTGAATCGGAGCAGATACAAGGGGACGCTCAATTACGTATACCACTATACAAGGAAAATGGGGAAAAATTGAAGCGGGCCGTTTTTTGGATAATTTTTCGTAGCTTGACCCTATGGGTTTATAAAATTGCAGAAAAGTTCATTTGGGGATGTCCGTGCCTGAATCGGAGCAGATACCAGGGGACGCCCGATTACATATACCACTAAAGGGAGCTATTCAAAGAAAATGGGGAAAAATTGAAGCGGGCCATTTTGTGGATATTTTCTCGTAGCTTGACCCTATGGGTTTATAGAATTGCAGAAAAGTTCATTTGGGGATGTCCGTGCCTGAATCGGAGCAGATACTAGGGGACGCTCGATTACGTATACCTCTAAATGGAGCTATACAAGGAAAATGGGGAAAAATTGAAGCGGGCCGTTTTGTGAATATTTTCTCGTAGCTTGACCCTATGGGTTTATAGAATTGCAGAAAAGTTCATTTGGGGATGTCCGTGCCTGAATCGGAGCAGATACCAGGGGACACCCGATTACGTATACCTCTAAAGGTAGCTATGCAAGGAAAATAGGGAAAAATTGATGCGGGCCGTTTTGTGAATATTTTCTCGTAGCTTGACCCTATGGGTTTATAGAATTGCAGAAAAGTTCATTTGGGGATGTCCGTGCCTCAATCGGAGCAGATACCAGGGGACGCCCGATTACGTATACCACTAAAGGGAGCTATTCAAGGAAAATGGGGAAAAATTGAAGCGGGCCATTTTGTGAATATTTTCTCGTAGCTTGACCCTATGGGTTTATAGAATTGCAGAAAAGTTCATTTGGGCATGTCTGTGCCTGAATCGGAGCAGATACCAGGGGACGCGCGATTACGTATACCTCTAAAGGGAGCTATACAAGGAAAATAGGGAAAAATTGAAACTGGCCGTTTTGTGAATATTTTCTCGTAGCTTGACCCTATGGGTTTATAGAATTGCAGAAAAGTTCATTTGGGGATGTCCGTGCCTCAATCGGAGCAGATACTAGGGGACGCTCGATTACGTATACCTCTAAATGGAGCTATACAAGGAAAATGGGGAAAAATTGAAGCGGGCCGTTTTGTGAATATTTTCTCGTAGCTTGACCCTATGGGTTTATAGAATTGCAGAAAAGTTCATTTGGGGATGTCCGTGCCTGAATCGGAGCAGATACCAGGGGACACCCGATTACGTATACCTCTAAAGGTAGCTATGCAAGGAAAATAGGGAAAAATTGATGCGGGCCGTTTTGTGAATATTTTCTCGTAGCTTGACCCTATGGGTTTATAGAATTGCAGAAAAGTTCATTTGGGGATGTCCGTGCCTCAATCGGAGCAGATACCAGGGGACGTCCGATTACGTATACCACTAAAGGGAGCTATTCAAGGAAAATGGGGAAAAATTGAAGCTGGCCGTTTTGTGAATATTTTCTCGTAGCTTGACCCTATGGGTTTATAGAATTGCAGAAAAGTTCATTTGGGGATGTCCGTGCCTGAATCGGAGCAGATACCAGGGGACGCACGATTACGTATACCATTAAAGGGAGCTATTCAAGAAAAATGGGGAAAAATTGAAGCGGGTCATTTTTTGAATATTTTCTCGTAGCTTGACCCTATGGGTTTATAGAATTGTAGAAAAGTTCATTGGGGGATGTCCGTGCCTGAATCGGAGCAGATACAAGGGGACGCTCAATTACGTATACCACTATACAAGGAAAATGGGGAAAAATTGAAGCGGGCCATTTTTTGGATATTTTTTCGTAGCTTGACCCTATGGGTTTATAGAATTGCAGAAAAGTTCATTTGGGCATGTCTGTGCCTGAATCGGAGCAGATACCAGGGGACGCGCGATTACGTATACCTCTAAAGGGAGCTATACAAGGAAAATAGGGAAAAATTGAAGCTGGCCGTTTTGTGAATATTTTCTCGTAGCTTGACCCTATGGGTTTATAGAATTGCAGAAAAGTTCATTTGGGGATGTCCGTGCCTCAATCGGAGCAGATACTAGGGGACGCTCGATTACGTATACCTCTAAATGGAGCTATACAAGGAAAATGGGGGAAAAATTGAAGCGGGCCGTTTTGTGAATATTTTCTCGTAGCTTGACCCTATGGGTTTATAGAATTGCAGAAAAGTTCATTTGGGGATGTCCGTGCCTGAATCGGAGCAGATACCAAGGGACGCCCGATTACGTATACCTCTAAAGGGAGCTATACAAGGAAAATAGGGAAAAATTGATGCGGGCCGTTTTGTGAATATTTTCTCGTAGCTTGACCCTATGGGTTTATAGAATTGCAGAAAAGTTCATTTGGGGATGTCCGTGCCTCAATCGGAGCAGATACCAGGGGACGCCCGATTACGTATACCACTAAAGGGAGCTATTCAAGGAAAATGGGGAAAAATTGAAGCGGGCCATTTTGTGAATATTTTCTCGTAGCTCGACCCTATGGGTTTATAGAATTGCAGAAAAGTTCATTTGGGCATGTCCGTGCCTGAATCGGAGCAGATACCAGGGGACGCTCGATTACGTATACCTCTAAAGGGAGCTATACAAGGAAAATAGGGAAAAATTGAAGCTGGCCGTTTTGTGAATATTTTCTCGTAGCTTGACCCTATGGGTTTATAGAATTGCAGAAAAGTTCATTTGGGGATGTCCGTGCCTGAATCGGAGCAGATACCAGGGGACGCACGATTACGTATACCACTAAAGGGAGCTATTCAAGAAAAATGGGGAAAAATTGAAGCGGGTCATTTTTTGAATATTTTCTCGTAGCTTGACCCTATGGGTTTATAGAATTGTAGAAAAGTTCATTGGGGGATGTCCGTGCCTGAATCGGAGCAGATACAAGGGGACGCTCAATTACGTATACCACTATACAAGGAAAATGGGGAAAAATTGAAGCGGGCCATTTTTTGGATATTTTTTCATAGCTTGACCCTATGGGTTTATAGAATTGCAGAAAAGTTCATTTGGGGATGTCCGTGCCTGAATAGGAGCACATACAAGGGGATGCTCGATTACGTACACCACTATACTAGGAAAATGGGGAAAAATTGAAGCGGACCGTTTTTTGGATATTTTTTCGTAGCTTGACCCTATGGGTTTATAGAATTGCAGAAAAGTTCATTTGGGGATGTCCGTGCCTAAATCGGAGCAGATACCAGGGGACGCCCGTTTACGTATACCACTAAAGGGAGCTATTCAAGGAAAATGGGGAAAAATTGAAGCGGGTCATTTTGTGAATATTTTCTCGTAGCTTGACCCTATGGGTTTATAGAATTGTAGAAAAGTTCATTGGGGGATGTCCGTGCCTGAATCGGAACAGATACAAGGGGACGCTCAATTACGTATACCACTATACAAGGAAAATGGGGAAAAATTGAAGCGGGCCATTTTGTGAATATTTTCTCGTAGCTTGACCCTATGGGTTTATAGAATTGCAGAAAAGTTTATTTAGGGATGTCCGTGCCTGAATCGGAGCAGATACCAGGGGACGCCCGATTACGTATACCTCTAAAGGGGGCTATACAAGGAAAATAGGGAAAAATTGATGCGGGCCGTTTTGTGAATATTTTCTCGTTGCTTGACCCTATGGGTTTATAGAATTGCAGAAAAGTTCATTTGGGGATGTCCGTGTCTCAATCGGAGCAGATACCAGGGGACGCCCGATTACGTATACCATTAAAGGGAGCTATTCAAGGAAAATGGGGAAAAATTGAAGCCGACCATTTTGTGGATATTTTTTCGTAGCTTGACCCTATGGGTTTATAGAATTGCAGAAAAGTTTATTTGGGGATGTCCGTGCCTGAATCGGAGCAGATACAAGGGGACGCTCGATTACGTATACCACTATACAAGAAAAATGGGGAAACATTGACGCGGGCCATTTTTTGGATATTTTTTCGTAGCTTGACCCTATGGGTTTATAGAATTGCAGAAAAGTTCATTTGGGGATGTCCATGCCTGAATCGAAGCAGATACCAGGGGACGCCCGATTACGTATACCTCTAAAGGGAGCTATTCAAGGAAAATGGGGAAAAATGGAAGCGGGCCATTTTGTGGATATTTTCTCATAGCTTGACCCTATGGGTTTATAGAATTGTAGAAAAGTTCATTTGGGGATGTCCGTGCCTGAATCGGAGCTGATACAAGGGGACGCTCGATTACGTATACCACTATACAAGGAAAATGGGGAAAAATTGAAGCGGGCCGTTTTTTGGATATTTTTTCGTAGCTTGACCCTATGGGTTTATAAAATTGCAGAAAAGTTCATTTGGGGATGTCCGTGCCTGAATCGGAGCAGATACCAGGGGACGCCCGATTACGTATACCACTAAAGGGAGCTATTCAAAGAAAATGGGGAAAAATTGAAGCGGGCCATTTTGTGGATATTTTCTCGTAGCTTGACCCTATGGGTTTATAGAATTGCAGAAAAGTTCATTTGGGGATGTCCGTGCCTGAATCGGAGATGATACTAGGGGACGCTCGATTACGTATACCTCTAAATGGAGCTATACAAGGAAAATGGGGAAAAATTGAAGCGGGCCGTTTTGTGAATATTTTCTCGTAGCTTGACCCTATGGGTTTATAGAATTGCAGAAAAGTTCATTTGGGGATGTCCGTGCCTGAATCGGAGCAGATACCAGGGGATGCCCGATTACGTTTACCTCTAAAGGGAGCTATACAAGGAAAATAGGGAAAAATTGATGCGGGCCATTTTGTGAATATTTTCTCATAGCTTGACCCTATGGGTTTATAGAATTGTAGAAAAGTTCATTTGGGGATGTCCGTGCCTGAATCGGAGCTGATACAAGGGGACGCTCGATTACGTATACCACTATACAAGGAAAATGGGGAAAAATTGAAGCGGGCCGTTTTTTGGATATTTTTTCGTAGCTTGACCCTATGGGTTTATAAAATTGCAGAAAAGTTCATTTGGGGATGTCCGTGCCTGAATCGGAGCAGATACCAGAGGACGCCCGATTACGTATACCACTAAAGGGAGCTATTCAAAGAAAATGGGGAAAAATTGAAGCGGGCCATTTTGTGGATATTTTCTCGTAGCTTGACCCTATGGGTTTATAGAATTGCAGAAAAGTTCATTTGGGGATGTCCGTGCCTGAATCGGAGATGATACTAGGGGACGCTCGATTACGTATACCTCTAAATGGAGCTATACAAGGAAAATGGGGAAAAATTGAAGCGGGCCGTTTTGTGAATATTTTCTCGTTGCTTGACCCTATGGGTTTATAGAATTGCAGAAAAGTTCATTTGGGGATGTCCGTGTCTCAATCGGAGCAGATACCAGGGGACGCCCGATTACGTATACCATTAAAGGGAGCTATTCAAGGAAAATGGGGAAAAATTGAAGCCGACCATTTTGTGGATATTTTTTCGTAGCTTGACCCTATGGGTTTATAGAATTGCAGAAAAGTTCATTTGGGGATGTCCGTGCCTGAATCGGAGATGATACTAGGGGACGCTCGATTACGTATACCTCTAAATGGAGCTATACAAGGAAAATGGGGAAAAATTGAAGCGGGCCGTTTTGTGAATATTTTCTCGTTGCTTGACCCTATGGGTTTATAGAATTGCAGAAAAGTTCATTTGGGGATGTCCGTGTCTCAATCGGAGCAGATACCAGGGGACGCCCGATTACGTATACCATTAAAGGGAGCTATTCAAGGAAAATGGGGAAAAATTGAAGCCGACCATTTTGTGGATATTTTTTCGTAGCTTGACCCTATGGGTTTATAGAATTGCAGAAAAGTTTATTTGGGGATGTCCGTGCCTGAATCGGAGCAGATACAAGGGGACGCTCGATTACGTATACCACTATACAAGAAAAATGGGGAAACATTGACGCGGGCCATTTTTTGGATATTTTTTCGTAGCTTGACCCTATGGGTTTATAGAATTGCAGAAAAGTTCATTTGGGGATGTCCATGCCTGAATCGAAGCAGATACCAGGGGACGCCCGATTACGTATACCTCTAAAGGGAGCTATTCAAGGAAAATGGGGAAAAATGGAAGCGGGCCATTTTGTGGATATTTTCTCATAGCTTGACCCTATGGGTTTATAGAATTGTAGAAAAGTTCATTTGGGGATGTCCGTGCCTGAATCGGAGCTGATACAAGGGGACGCTCGATTACGTATACCACTATACAAGAAAAATGGGGAAACATTGACGCGGGCCATTTTTTGGATATTTTTTCGTAGCTTGACCCTATGGGTTTATAGAATTGCAGAAAAGTTCATTTGGGGATGTCCATGCCTGAATCGAAGCAGATACCAGGGGACGCCCGATTACGTATACCTCTAAAGGGAGCTATTCAAGGAAAATGGGGAAAAATGGAAGCGGGCCATTTTGTGGATATTTTCTCATAGCTTGACCCTATGGGTTTATAGAATTGTAGAAAAGTTCATTTGGGGATGTCCGTGCCTGAATCGGAGCTGATACAAGGGGACGCTCGATTACGTATACCACTATACAAGGAAAATGGGGAAAAATTGAAGCGGGCCGTTTTTTGGATATTTTTTCGTAGCTTGACCCTATGGGTTTATAAAATTGCAGAAAAGTTCATTTGGGGATGTCCGTGCCTGAATCGGAGCAGATACCAGGGGACGCCCGATTACGTATACCACTAAAGGGAGCTATTCAAAGAAAATGGGGAAAAATTGAAGCGGGCCATTTTGTGGATATTTTCTCGTAGCTTGACCCTATGGGTTTATAGAATTGCAGAAAAGTTCATTTGGCGATGTCCGTGCCTGAATCGGAGATGATACTAGGGGACGCTCGATTACGTATACCTCTAAATGGAGCTATACAAGGAAAATGGGGAAAAATTGAAGCGGGCCGTTTTGTGAATATTTTCTCGTAGCTTGACCCTATGGGTTTATAGAATTGCAGAAAATTTCATTTGGGGATGTCCGTGCCTGAATCGGAGCAGATACCAGGGGATGCCCGATTACGTTTACCTCTAAAGGGAGCTATACAAGGAAAATAGGGAAAAATTGATGCGGGCCATTTTGTGAATATTTTCTCGTAGCTTGACCCTATGGGTTTATAGAATTGCAGAAAAGTTCATTTGGGGATGTCCGTGCCTCAATCGGAGCAGATACCAGGGGACGCCCGATTACGTATACCACTAAAGGGAGCTATTCAAGGAAAATGGAGAAAAATTGAAGCGGGCCATTTTGTGAATATTTTCTCGTAGCTCGACCCTATGGGTTTATAGAATTGCAGAAAAGTTCATTTGGGCATGTCTGTGCCTGAATCGGAGCAGATACCAGGGGACGCGCGATTACGTATACCTCTAAAGGGAGCTATACAAGGAAAATAGGGAAAAATTGAAGCTGGCCGTTTTGTGAATATTTTCTCGTAGCTTGACCCTATGGGTTTATAGAATTGCAGAAAAGTTCATTTGGGGATGTCCGTGCCTCAATCGGAGCAGATACTAGGGGACGCTCGATTACGTATACCTCTAAATGGAGCTATACAAGGAAAATGGGGAAAAATTGAAGCGGGCCGTTTTGTGAATATTTTCTCGTAGCTTGACCCTATGGGTTTATAGAATTGCAGAAAAGTTCATTTGGGGATGTCCGTGCCTGAATCGGAGCAGATACCAAGGGACGCCCGATTACGTATACCTCTAAAGGGAGCTATACAAGGAAAATAGGGAAAAATTGATGCGGGCCGTTTTGTGAATATTTTCTCGTAGCTTGACCCTATGGGTTTATAGAATTGCAGAAAAGTTCATTTGGGGATGTCCGTGCCTCAATCGGAGCAGATACTAGGGGACGCCCGATTACGTATACCACTAAAGGGAGCTATTCAAGGAAAATGGGGAAAAATTGAAGCGGGCCATTTTGTGAATATTTTCTCGTAGCTCGACCCTATAGGTTTATAGAATTGTAGAAAAGTTCATTTGGGCATGTCCGTGCCTGAATCGGAGCAGATACCAGGGGACGCTCGATTACGTATACCTCTAAAGGGAGCTATACAAGGAAAATAGGGAAAAATTGAAGCTGGCCGTTTTGTGAATATTTTCTCGTAGCTTGACCCTATGGGTTTATAGAATTGCAGAAAAGTTCATTTGGGGATGTCCGTGCCTGAATCGGAGCAGATACCAGGGGACGCCCGATTACGTATACCACTAAAGGGAGCTATTCTAGAAAAATGGGGAAAAATTGAAGCGGGTCATTTTTTGAATATTTTCTCGTAGCTTGACCCTATGGGTTTATAGAATTGTAGAAAAGTTCATTGGGGGATGTCCGTGCCTGAATCGGAGCAGATACAAGGGGACGCTCAATTACGTATACCACTATACAAGGAAAATGGGGAAAAATTGAAGCGGGCCATTTTTTGGATATTTTTTCGTAGCTTGACCCTATGGGTTTATAGAATTGCAGAAAAGTTCATTTAGGGATGTCCGTGCCTGAATAGGAGCACATACAAGGGGATGCTCGATTACGTACACCACTATACTAGGAAAATGGGGAAAAATTGAAGCGGGCCGTTTTTTGTATATTTTTTCATAGCTTGACCCTATGGGTTTATAGAATTGCAGAAAAGTTCATTTGGGGATGTCCGTGCCTAAATCGGAGCAGATACCAGGGGACGCCCGTTTACGTATACCACTAAAGGGAGCTATTCAAGGAAAATGGGGAAAAATTGAAGCGGGTCATTTTGTGAATATTTTCTCGTAGCTTGACCCTATGGGTTTATAGAATTGTAGAAAAGTTCATTGGGGGATGTCCGTGCCTGAATCGGAGCAGATACAAGGGGACGCTCAATTACGTATACCACTATACAAGGAAAATGGGGAAAAATTGAAGCGGGCCGTTTTGTGAATATTTTCTCGTAGCTTGACCCTATGGGTTTATAGAATTGCAGAAAAGTTTATTTAGGAATATCCGTGCCTGAATCGGAGCAGATACCAGGGGACGCCCGATTACGTATACCTCTAAAGGGGGCTATCCAAGGAAAATAGGGAAAAATTGATGCGGGCCGTTTTGTGAATATTTTCTCGTTGCTTGACCCTATGGGTTTATAGAATTGCAGAAAAGTTCATTTGGGGATGTCCGTGTCTCAATCGGAGCAGATACCAGGGGACGCCCAATTACGTATACCATTAAAGGGAGCTATTCAAGGAAAATGGGGAAAAATTGAAGCCGACCATTTTGTGGATATTTTTTCGTAGCTTGACCCTATGGGTTTATAGAATTGCAGAAAAGTTTATTTGGGGATGTCCGTGCCTGAATCGGAGCAGATACAAGGGGACGCTCGATTACGTATACCACTATACAAGAAAATTGGGGAAACATTGACGCGGGCCATTTTTTGGATATTTTTTCGTAGCTTGACCCCTATGGGTTTATAGAATTGCAGAAAAGTTCATTTGGGGATGTCCATGCCTGAATCGAAGCAGATACCAGGGGACGCCCGATTACGTATACCTCTAAAGGGAGCTATTCAAGGAAAATGGGGAAAAATGGAAGCGGGCCATTTTGTGGATATTTTCTCATAGCTTGACCCTATGGGTTTATAGAATTGTAGAAAAGTTCATTTGGGGATGTCCGTGCCTGAATCGGAGCTGATACAAGGGGACGCTCGATTACGTATACCACTATACAAGGAAAATGGGGAAAAATTGAAGCGGGCCGTTTTTTGGATATTTTTTCGTAGCTTGACCCTATGGGTTTATAAAATTGCAGAAAAGTTCATTTGGGGATGTCCGTGCCTGAATCGGAGCAGATACCAGGGGACACCCGATTACGTATACCACTAAAGGGAGCTATTCAAAGAAAATGGGGAAAAATTGAAGCGGGCCATTTTGTGGATATTTTCTCGTAGCTTGACCCTATGGGTTTATAGAATTGCAGAAAAGTTCATTTGGGGATGTCCGTGCCTGAATCGGAGATGATACTAGGGGACGCTCGATTACGTATACCTCTAAATGGAGCTATACAAGGAAAATGGGGAAAAATTGAAGCGGGCCGTTTTGTGAATATTTTCTCGTAGGTTGACCCTATGGGTTTATAGAATTGCAGAAAAGTTCATTTGGGGATGTCCGTGCCTGAATCGGAGCAGATACCAGGGGATGCCCGATTACGTATACCTCTAAAGGGAGCTATTCAAGGAAAATGGGGAAAAATTGAAGCGGACCATTTTGTGGATATTTTCTCGTAGCTTGACCCTATGGGTTTATAGAATTGCAGAAAAGTTCATTTGGGCATGTCCGTGCCTGAATCGAAGCAGATACCAGGGGACGCTCGATTACGTATACCTCTAAAGGGAGCTATACAAGGAAAATAGGGAAAAATTGAAGCTGGCCGTTTTGTGAATATTTTCTCGTAGCTTGACCCTATGGGTTTATAGAATTGCAGAAAAGTTCATTTGGGGATGTCCGTGCCTGAATCGGAGATGATACTAGGGGACACTCGATTACGTATACCTCTAAATGGAGCTATACAAGGAAAATGGGGAAAAATTGAAGCGGGCCGTTTTGTGAATATTTTCTCGTAGCTTGACCCTATGGGTTTATAGAATTGCAGAAAAGTTCATTTGGGGATGTCCATGCCTCAATCGGAGCAGATACCAGGGGACGCCCGATTACGTATACCACTAAAGGGAGCTATTCAAGGAAAATGGGGAAAAATTGAAGCGGACCATTTTGTGGATATTTTCTCATAGCTTGACCCTATGGGTTTATAGAATTGCAGAAAAGTTCATTTGGGCATGTCCGTGCCTGAATCGAAGCAGATACCAGGGGACGCTCGATTACGTATACCTCTAAAGGGAGCTATACAAGGAAAATAGGGAAAAATTGAAGCTGGCCGTTTTGTGAATATTTTCTCGTAGCTTGACCCTATGGGTTTATAGAATTACAGAAAAGTTCATTTGGGGATTTCCGTGCCTGAATCGGAGCAGATACCAGGGGACGCACGATTACGTATACCACTAAAGGGAGCTATTCAAGGAAAATGGGGAAAAATTGAAGCGGATCATTTTTTGAATATTTTCTCGTAGCTTGACCCTATGGGTTTATAGAATTGTAGAAAAGTTCATTTGGGGATGTCCGTGCCTGAATCGGAGCAGATACTAGGGGACGCTCGATTACGTATACCTCTAAATGGAGCTATACAAGGAAAATGGGGAAAAATTGAAGCGGGCCATTTTGTGAATATTTTCTCGTAGCTTGACCCTATGGGTTTATAGAATTGCAGAAAAGTTCATTTGGGGATGTCCGTGCCTGAATCGGAGCAGATACTAGGGGACGCCCGATTACGTATACCTCTAAAGGGAGCTATACAAGGAAAATAGGGAAAAATTGATGCGGCCCGTTTTGTGAATATTTTCTCGTAGCTTGACCCTATGGGTTTATAGAATTGCAGAAAAGTTCATTTGGGGATGTCCGTGCCTCAATCGGAGCAGATACCAGGGGACGCCCGATTACGTATACCACTAAAGGGAGATATTCAAGGAAAATGGGGAAAAATTGAAGCGGGCCATTTTGTGGATATTTTCTCGTAGATTGACCCTATGGGTTTATAGAATTGTAGAAAAGTTCATTTGGGGATGTTCGTGCCTGAATCGGAGCAGATACATGGGGACGCTCGATTACGTAGACCACTATACAAGGAAAATGGGGAAAAATTGAAGCGGGCCGTTTTTTGGATATTTTTTCGTAGCTTGACCCTATGGGTTTATAAAATTGCAGAAAAGTTCATTTGGGGATGTCCGTGCCTGAATCGGAGCAGATACCAGGGGACGCCCGATTACGTATACCACTAAAGCGAGCTATTCAAAGAAAATGGGGAAAAATTGAAGCGGGCCATTTTGTGGATATTTTCTCGTAGCTTGACCCTATGGGTTTATAGAATTGCAGAAAAGTTCATTTGGGCATGTCCGTGCCTGAATCGGAGCAGATACCAGGGGACGCTCGATTACGTATACCTCTAAAGGGAGCTATACAAGGAAAATAGGGAAAAATTGAAGCTGGCCGTTTTGTGAATATTTTCTCGTAGCTTGACCCTATGGGTTTATAGAATTGAAGAAAAGTTCATTTTGGGATGTCCGCGCCTGAATCGGAACAGATACAAGGGGACGCTCAATTACGTATACCACTATACAAGGAAAATGGGGGAAAATTGAAGCGGGCCATTTTGTCGATATTTTCTCGTAGCTTGACCCTATGGGTTTATGGAATTGTAGAAAAGTTCATTGGGGGATGCCCGTGCCTGAATCGGAGCAGATACAAGGGGACGCTCAATTACGTATACCATACAAGGAAAATGGGGAAAAATTGATGCGGGTCGTTTTGTGAATATTTTCTCGTAGCTTGACCCTATGGGTTTATAGAATTGCAGAAAAGTTCATTTGGGGATGTCCGTGCCTCAATCGGAGCAGATACTAGGGGACGCCCGATTACGTATACCACTAAAGGGAGCTATTCAAAGAAAATGGGGAAAAATTGAAGCGGGCCATTTTGTGGATATTTTCTCGTAGCTTGACCCTATGGGTCTATAGAATTGCAGAAAAGTTCATTTGGGGATGTCCGTTCCTGAATCGGAGCAGATACCAGGGGACGCTCGATTACGTATACCTCTAAATGGAGCTATACAAGGAAAATGGGGAAAAATTGAATCGGGCCGTTTTGTGAATATTCTCTCGTAGGTTGACCCTATGGGTTTATAGAATTGCAGAAAAGTTCATTTGGGGATGTCCGTGCCTGAATCGGAGCAGATACCAGGGGACGCCCGATTACGTATACCTCTAAAGGGAGCTATACAAGGAAAATAGGGAAAAATTGATGCGGGCCGTTTTGTGAATATTTTCTCGTAGCTTGACCCTATGGGTTTATAGAATTGTAGAAAAGTTCATTTGGGGATGTCCGTGCCTCAATCGGAGCAGATACCAGGGGACGCCCGATTACGTATACCACTAAAGGGAGCTATTCAAGGAAAATGGGGAAAAATTGAAGCGGACCATTTTGTGGATATTTTCTCGTAGCTTGACCCTATGGGTTTATAGAATTGCAGAAAAGTTCATTTGGGCATGTCCGTGCCTGAATCGGAGCAGATACCAGGGGACGCTCGATTACGTATACCTCTAAAGGGAGCTATACAAGGAAAATAGGGAAAAATTGAAGCGGGTAATTTTTTGAATATTTTCTCGTAGCTTGACCCTATGGGTTTATAGAATTGTAGAAAAGTTCATTGGGGGATGTCCGTGCCTGAATCGGAGCAGATACAAGGGGACGCTCAATTACGTATACCACTATACAAGGAAAATGGGGAAAAATTGAAGCGAGCCATTTTTTGGATATTTTTTCGTAGCTTGACCCTATGGGTTTATAGAATTGCAGAAAAGTTCATTTGGGGATGTCCGTGCCTGAATAGGAGCACATACAAGGGGACGCTCGATTACGTACACCACTACACTAGGAAAATGGGGAAAAATTGAAGCGGGCCGTTTTTTGGATATTTTTTCGTAGCTTGACCCCTATGGGTTTATAGAATTGTAGAAAAGTTCATTTGGGGATGTCCGTGCCTGAATCGGAGCAGATACAAGGGGACGCTCGATTACGTAGACCACTATACAAGGAAAATGGGGAAAAATTGAAGCGGGCCGTTTTTTGGATATTTTTTCGTAGCTTGACCCTATGGGTTTATAAAATTGCAGAAAAGTTCATTTGGGGATGTCCGTGCCTGAATCGGAGCAGATACCAGGGGACGCCCGATTACGTATACCACTAAAGCGAGCTATTCAAAGAAAATGGGGAAAAATTGAAGCGGGCCATTTTGTGGATATTTTCTCGTAGCTTGACCCTATGGGTTTATAGAATTGCAGAAAAGTTCATTTGGGGATGTCCGTGCCTGAATCGGAGCAGATACTAGGGGACGCTCGATTACGTATACCTCTAAATGGAGCTATACAAGGAAAATGGGGAAAAATTGAAGCGGGCCATTTTGTGAATATTTTCTCGTTGCTTGACCCTATGGGTTTATAGAATTGCAGAAAAGTTCATCTGGGGATGTCCGTGCCTGAATCGGAGCAGATACTAGGGGACGCCCGATTACGTATACCTCTAAAGGGAGCTATACAAGGAAAATAGGGAAAAATTGATGCGGGCCGTTTTGTGAATATTTTCTCGTAGCTTGACCCTATGGGTTTATAGAATTGCAGAAAAGTTCATTTGGGGATGTCCGTGCCTCAATCGGAGCAGATACCAGGGGACGCCCGATTACGTATACCACTAAAGGGAGATATTCAAGGAAAATGGGGAAAAATTGAAGCGGGCCATTTTGTGGATATTTTCTCGTAGATTGACCCTATGGGTTTATAGAATTGTAGAAAAGTTCATTTGGGGATGTTCGTGCCTGAATCGGAGCAGATACAAGGGGACGCTCGATTACGTATACCACTATACAAGGAAAATGGGGAAAAATTGAAGCGGGCCGTTTTTTGGATATTTTTTTGTAGCTTGACCCTATGGGTTTATAGAATTGCAGAAAAGTTCATTTGGGGATGTCCGTGCCTGAATCGGAGCAGATACTAGGGGACGCTCGATTACGTATACCTCTAAATGGAGCTATACAAGGAAAATGGGGAAAAATTGAAGCGGGCCATTTTGTGAATATTTTCTCGTTGCTTGACCCTATGGGTTTATAGAATTGCAGAAAAGTTCATTTGGGGATGTCCGTGCCTGAATCGGAGCAGATACTAGGGGACGCCCGATTACGTATAACTCTAAAGGGAGCTATACAAGGAAAATAGGGAAAAATTGATGCGGGCCGTTTTGTGAATATTTTCTCATAGCTTGACCCTATGGGTTTATAGAATTGCAGAAAAGTTCATTTGGGGATGTCCGTGCCTCAATCGGAGCAGATACCAGGGGACGCCCGATTACGTATACCACTAAAGGGAGATATTCAAAGAAAATGGGGAAAAATTGAAGCGGGCCATTTTCTGGATATTTTCTCGTAGATTGACCCTATGGGTTTATAGAATTGTAGAAAAGTTCATTTGGGGATGTTCGTGCCTGAATCGGAGCAGATACAAGGGGACGCTCGATTACGTAGACCAATATACAAGGAAAATGGGGAAAAATTGAAGCGGGCCGTTTTTTGGATATTTTTTCGTAGCTTGACCCTATGGGTTTATAAAATTGCAGAAAAGTTCATTTGGGGATGTCCGTGCCTGAATCGGAGCAGATACCAGGGGACGCCCGATTACGTATACCACTAAAGCGAGCTATTCAAAGAAAATGGGGAAAAATTGAAGCGGGCCATTTTGTGGATATTTTCTCGTAGCTTGACCCTATGGGTTTATAGAATTGCAGAAAAGTTCATTTGGGGATGTCCGTGCCTCAATCGGAGCAGATACTAGGGGACGCCCGATTACGTATACCACTAAAGGGAGCTATTCAAAGAAAATGGGGAAAAATTGAAGCGGGCCATTTTGTGGATATTTTCTCGTAGCTTGACCCTATGGGTCTATAGAATTGCAGAAAAGTTCATTTGGGGATGTCCGTTCCTGAATCGGAGCAGATACCAGGGGACGCTCGATTACGTATACCTCTAAATGGAGCTATACAAGGAAAATGGGGAAAAATTGAAGCGGGCCGTTTTGTGAATATTTTCTCGTAGGTTGACCCTATGGGTTTATAGAATTGCAGAAAAGTTCATTTGGGGATGTCCGTGCCTGAATCGGAGCAGATACCAGGGGACGCCCGATTACGTATACCTCTAAAGGGAGCTATACAAGGAAAATAGGGAAAAATTGATGCGGGCCGTTTTGTGAATATTTTCTCGTAGCTTGACCCTATGGGTTTATAGAATTGCAGAAAAGTTCATTTGGGGATGTCCGTGCCTCAATCGGAGCAGATACCAGGGGACGCCCGATTACGTATACCACTAAAGGGAGCTATTCAAGGAAAATGGGGAAAAATTGAAGCGGACCATTTTGTGGATATTTTCTCGTAGCTTGACCCTATGGGTTTATAGAATTGCAGAAAAGTTCATTTTGGCATGTCCGTGCCTGAATCGGAGCAGATACCAGGGGACGCTCGATTACGTATACCTCTAAAGGGAGCTATACAAGGAAAATAGGGAAAAATTGAAGCTGGCCGTTTTGTGAATATTTTCTCGTAGCTTGACCCTATGGGTTTATAGAATTGCAGAAAAGTTCATTTGGGGATTTCCGTGCCTGAATCGGAGCAGATACCAGGGGACGCCCGATTACGTATACCACTAAAGGGAGCTATTCAAGGAAAATGGGGAAAAATTGAAGCGGGTCATTTTTTGAATATTTTCTCGTAGCTTCACCCTATGGGTTTATAGAATTGTAGAAAAGTTCATTGGGGGATGTCCGTGCCTGAATCGGAGCAGATACAAGGGGACGCTCAATTACGTATACCACTATACAAGGAAAATGGGGAAAAATTGAAGCGGGCCATTTTTTGGATATTTTTTCGTAGCTTGACCCTATGGGTTTATAGAATTGCAGAAAAGTTCATTTGGGGATGTCCGTGCCTGAATAGGAGCACATACAAGAGGACGCTCGATTACGTACACCACTACACTAGGAAAATGGGGAAAAATTGAAGCGGGCCGTTTTTTGGATATTTTTTCGTAGCTTGACCCTATGGGTTTATAGAATTGTAGAAAAGTTCATTTGGGGATGTCCGTGCCTGAATCGGAGCAGATACAAGGGGACGCTCGATTACGTAGACCACTATACAAGGAAAATGGGGAAAAATTGAAGCGGGCCATTTTTTGGATATTTTTTCGTAGCTTGACCCTATGGGTTTATAAAATTGCAGAAAAGTTCATTTGGGGATGTCCGTGCCTGAATCGGAGCAGATACCAGGGGACGTCCGATTACGTATACCACTAAAGCGAGCTATTCAAAGAAAATGGGGAAAAATTGAAGCGGGCCATTTTGTGGATATTTTCTCGTAGCTTGACCCTATGGGTTTATAGAATTGCAGAAAAGTTCATTTGGGGATGTCCGTGCCTGAATCGGAGCAGATACTAGGGGACGCTCGATTACGTATACCTCTAAATGGAGCTATACAAGGAAAATGGGGAAAAATTGAAGCGGGCCATTTTGTGAATATTTTCTCGTAGCTTGACCCTATGGGTTTATAGAATTGCAGAAAAGTTCATTTGGGGATGTCCGTGCCTGAATCGGAGCAGATACTAGGGGACGCCCGATTACGTATACCTCTAAAGGGAGATATTCAAGGAAAATGGGGAAAAATTGAAGCGGGCCATTTTGTGGATATTTTCTCGTAGATTGACCCTATGGGTTTATAGAATTGTAGAAAAGTTCATTTGGGGATGTTCGTGCCTGAATCGGAGCAGATACAAGGGGACGCTCGATTACGTATACCACTATACAAGGAAAATGGGGAAAAATTGAAGCGGGCCGTTTTTTGGATATTTTTTTGTAGCTTGACCCTATGGGTTTATAGAATTGCAGAAAAGTTCAGTTGGGGATGTCCGTGCCAGAATCGAAGCAGATACCAAGGGACGCCCGATTACGTATACCTCTAAAGGGAGCTATTCAAGGAAAATGGGGAAAAATGGAAGCGGGCCACTTTGTGGATATTTTCTCATAGCTTGACCCTATGGGTTTATAGAATTGTAGAAAAGTTCATTTGGGGATGTCCGTGCCTGAATCGGAGCTGATACAAGGGGACGCTCGATTACGTATACCACTATACAAGGAAAATGGGGAAAAATTGAAGCGGGCCGTTTTTTGGATATTTTTTCGTAGCTTGACCCTATGGGTTTATAAAATTGCAGAAAAGTTCATTTGGGGATGTCCGTGCCTGAATCGGAGCAGATATCAGGGGACGCCCGATTACGTATACCACTAAAGGGAACTATTCAAAGAAAATGGGGAAAAATTGAAGCGGGCCATTTTGTGGATATTTTCTCGTAGCTTGACCCTATGGATTTATAGAATTGCAGAAAAGTTCATTTGGGCATGTCCGTGCCTGAATCGGAGATGATACTAGGGGACGCTCGATTACGTATACCTCTAAATGGAGCTATACAAGGAAAATGGGGAAAAATTGAAGCGGGCCGTTTTGTGAATATTTTCTCGTAGCTTGACCCTATGGGTTTATAGAATTGTAGAAAAGTTCATTTGGGGATGTCCGTGCCTGAATCGGAGCAGATACAAGGGGACGCTCGATTACGTATACCACTATACAAGGAAAATGGGGAGAAATTGAAGCGGGCCATTTTGTCGATATTTTCTCGTAGCTTGACCCTATGGGTTTATGGAATTGTAGAAAAGTTCATTGGGGGATGCCCGTGCCTGAATCGGAGCAGATACAAGGGGACGCTCAATTACGTATACCATACAAGGAAAATGGGGAAAAATTGAAGCGGGCCGTTTTTTGGATATTTTTTCGTAGCTTGACCCTATAGGTTTATAGAATTGCAGAATATTTCATTTGGGGATGTCCGTGCCAGAATCGGAGCAGATACAAGGGGACGCTCGATTACGTATACCACTATACTAGGAAAATGGGGAAAAATTGAAGCGGGCCGTTTTTTGGATATTTTTTCGTAGCTTGACCCTATGGGTTTATAGAATTGCAGAAAATTTCATTTGGGGATGTCCGTGCCTGAATCGAAGCAGATACCAAGGGACGCCCGATTACGTATACCTCTAAAGGGAGCTATTCAAGGAAAATGGGGAAAAATTGAAGCGGGCCATTTTGTGGATATTTTCTCATAGCTTGACCCTATGGGTTTATAGAATTGCAGAAAAGTTCATTTGGGCATGTCTGTGCCTGAATCGGAGCAGATACCAGGGGACGCTCGATTACGTATACCTCTAAAGGGAGCTATACAAGGAAAATAGGGAAAAATTGAAGCTGGCCGTTTTGTGAATATTTTCTCGTAGCTTGACACTATGGGTTTATAGAATTGCAGAAAAGTTCATTTTGGGATGTCCGTGCCTGAATCGGAACAGATACAAGGGGACGCTCAATTACGTATACCACTATACAAGGAAAATGGGGGAAATTTGAAGCGGGCCATTTTGTCGATATTTTCTCGTAGCTTGACCCTATGGGTTTATGGAATTGTAGAAAAGTTCATTGGGGGATGCCCGTGCCTGAATCGGAGCAGATACAAGGGGACGCTCAATTACGTATACCATACAAGGAAAATGGGGAAAAATTGAAGCGGGCCGTTTTTTGGATATTTTTTCGTAGCTTGACCCTATGGGTTTATAGAATTGCAGAAAAGTTCATTTGGGGATGTCCGTGCCTGAATCGGAGCAGATACAAGGGGACGCTCGATTACGTATACCACTATACTAGGAAAATGGGGAAAAATTGAAGCGGGCCGTTTTTTGGATATTTTTTCGTAGCTTGACCCTATGGGTTTATAAAATTGCAGAAAAGTTCATTTGGGGATGGGTGTGCCTGAATCGGAGCAGATACCAGGGGACGCCCGATTACGTATACCACTAAAGGGAGCTATTCAAAGAAAATGGGGAAAATTTGAATCGGGCCATTTTGTGGATATTTTCTCGTAGCTTGACCCTATGGGTTTATAGAATTGCAGAAAAGTTCATTTGGGGATGTCCGTACCTGAATCGGAGCAGATACCAGGGGACGCTCGATTACGTATACCTCTAAATGGAGCTATACAAGGAAAATGGGGAAAAATTGAAGCGGGCCGTTTTGTGAATATTTTCTCGTAGCTTGACCCTATGGGTTTATAGAATTGCAGAAAAGTTCATTTGGGGATGTCCGTGCCTGAATCGGAGCAGATACCAGGGGACGCCCGATTACGTATACCTCTAAAGGGAGCTATACAAGGAAAATAGGGAAAAATTGATGCGAGCCGTTTTGTGAATATTTTCTCGTAGCTTGACCCTATGGGTTTATAGAATTGCAGAAAAGTTCATTTGGGGATGTCTGTGCCTCAATCGGAGCAGATACTAGGGGACGCCCGATTACGTATACCACTAAAGGGAGCTATTCAAAGAAAATGGGGAAAAATTGAAGCGGGCCATTTTGTGGATATTTTCTCGTAGCTTGACCCTATGGGTCTATAGAATTGCAGAAAAGTTCATTTGGGGATGTCCGTTCCTGAATCGGAGCAGATACCAGGGGACGCTCGATTACGTATACCTCTAAATGGAGCTATACAAGGAAAATGGGGAAAAATTGAAGCGGGCCGTTTTGTGAATATTTTCTCGTAGCTTGACCCTATGGGTTTATAGAATTGCAGAAAAGTCCATTTGGGGATGTCCGTGCCTGAATCGGAGCAGATACCAGGGGACGCCCGATTACGTATACCTCTAAAGGGAGCTATACAAGGAAAATAGGGAAAAATTGATGCGGGCCGTTTTGTGAATATTTTCTCGTAGCTTGACCCTATGGGTTTATAGAATTGCAGAAAAGTTCATTTGGGGATGTCCGTGCCTCAATCGGAGCAGATACCAGGGGACCCCCGATTACGTATACCACTAAAGGGAGCTATTCAAGGAAAATGGGGAAAAATTGAAGCGGACCATTTTGTGGATATTTTCTCGTAGCTTGACCCTATGGGTTTATAGAATTGCAGAAAAGTTCATTTGGGCATGTCCGTGCCTGAATCGGAGCAGATACCAGGGGACGCTCGATTACGTATACCTCTAAAGGGAGCTATACAAGGAAAATAGGGCAAAATTGAAGCTGGCCGTTTTGTGAATATTTTCTCGTAGCTTGACCCTATGGGTTTATAGAATTGCAGAAAAGTTCATTTGGGGATTTCCGTGCCTGAATCGGAGCAGATACCAGGGGACGCCCGATTACGTATACCATTAAAGGGAGCTATTCAAGGAAAATGGGGAAAAATTGAAGCGGGTCATTTTTTGAATATTTTCTCGTAGCTTGACCCTATGGGTTTATAGAATTGTAGAAAAGTTCATTGGGGGATGTCCGTGCCTGAATCGGAGCAGATACAAGGGGACGCTCAATTACGTATACCACTATACAAGGAAAATGGGGAAAAATTGAAGCGGGCCATTTTTTGGATATTTTTTCGTAGCTTGACCCTATGGGTTTATAGAATTGTAGAAAAGTTCATTTGGGGATGTCCGTGCCTGAATCGGAGCAGATACAAGGGGACGCTCGATTACGTATACCACTATACAAGGAAAATGGGGAAAAATTGAAGCGGGCCGTTTTTTGGATATTTTTTCATAGCTTGACCCTATGGGTTTATAAAATTGCAGAAAAGTTCATTTGGGGATGTCCGTGCCTGAATCGGAGCAGATACCAGGGGACGCCCGATTACGTATACCACTAAAGCAAGCTATTCAAAGAAAATGGGGAAAAATTGAAGCGGGCCATTTTGTGGATATTTTCTCGTAGCTTGACCCTATGGGTTTATAGAATTGCAGAAAAGTTCATTTGGGGATGTCCGTGCCTGAATCGGAGCAGATACAAGGGGACGCTCAATTACGTATACCACTATACAAGGAAAATGGGGAAAAATTGAAGCGGGCCATTTTTTGGATATTTTTTCGTAGCTTGACCCTATGGGTTTATAGAATTGTAGAAAAGTTCATTTGGGGATGTCCATGCCTGAATCGGAGCAGATACAAGGGGACGCTCGATTACGTATACCACTATACAAGGAAAATGGGGAAAAATTGAAGCGGGTCATTTTTTGAATATTTTCTCGTAGCTTGACCCTATGGGTTTATAGAATTGTAGAAAAGTTCATTGGGGGATGTCCGTGCCTGAATCGGAGCAGATACAAGGGGACGCTCAATTACGTATACCACTATACAAGGAAAATGGGGAAAAATTGAAGCGGGCCATTTTTTGGATATTTTTTCGTAGCTTGACCCTATGGGTTTATAGAATTGCAGAAAAGTTCATTTGGGGATGTCCGTGCCTGAATAGGAGCACATACAAGAGGACGCTCGATTACGTACACCACTACACTAGGAAAATGGGGAAAAATTGAAGCGGGCCGTTTTTTGGATATTTTTTCGTAGCTTGACCCTATGGGTTTATAGAATTGTAGAAAAGTTCATTTGGGGATGTCCGTGCCTGAATCGGAGCAGATACAAGGGGACGCTCGATTACGTAGACCACTATACAAGGAAAATGGGGAAAAATTGAAGCGGGCCATTTTTTGGATATTTTTTCGTAGCTTGACCCTATGGGTTTATAAAATTGCAGAAAAGTTCATTTGGGGATGTCCGTGCCTGAATCGGAGCAGATACCAGGGGACGCCCGATTACGTATACCACTAAAGCGAGCTATTCAAAGAAAATGGGGAAAAATTGAAGCGGGCCATTTTGTGGATATTTTCTCGTAGCTTGACCCTATGGGTTTATAGAATTGCAGAAAAGTTCATTTGGGGATGTCCGTGCCTGAATCGGAGCAGATACTAGGGGACGCTCGATTACGTATACCTCTAAATGGAGCTATACAAGGAAAATGGGGAAAAATTGAAGCGGGCCATTTTGTGAATATTTTCTCGTAGCTTGACCCTATGGGTTTATAGAATTGCAGAAAAGTTCATTTGGGGATGTCCGTGCCTGAATCGGAGCAGATACTAGGGGACGCCCGATTACGTATACCTCTAAAGGGAGATATTCAAGGAAAATGGGGAAAAATTGAAGCGGGCCATTTTGTGGATATTTTCTCGTAGATTGACCCTATGGGTTTATAGAATTGTAGAAAAGTTCATTTGGGGATGTTCGTGCCTGAATCGGAGCAGATACAAGGGGACGCTCGATTACGTATACCACTATACAAGGAAAATGGGGAAAAATTGAAGCGGGCCGTTTTTTGGATATTTTTTTGTAGCTTGACCCTATGGGTTTATAGAATTGCAGAAAAGTTCAGTTGGGGATGTCCGTGCCTGAATCGAAGCAGATACCAAGGGACGCCCGATTACGTATACCTCTAAAGGGAGCTATTCAAGGAAAATGGGGAAAAATGGAAGCGGGCCACTTTGTGGATATTTTCTCATAGCTTGACCCTATGGGTTTATAGAATTGTAGAAAAGTTCATTTGGGGATGTCCGTGCCTGAATCGGAGCTGATACAAGGGGACGCTCGATTACGTATACCACTATACAAGGAAAATGGGGAAAAATTGAAGCGGGCCGTTTTTTGGATATTTTTTCGTAGCTTGACCCTATGGGTTTATAAAATTGCAGAAAAGTTCATTTGGGGATGTCCGTGCCTGAATCGGAGCAGATATCAGGGGACGCCCGATTACGTATACCACTAAAGGGAACTATTCAAAGAAAATGGGGAAAAATTGAAGCGGGCCATTTTGTGGATATTTTCTCGTAGCTTGACCCTATGGGTTTATAGAATTGCAGAAAAGTTCATTTGGGCATGTCCGTGCCTGAATCGGAGATGATACTAGGGGACGCTCGATTACGTATACCTCTAAATGGAGCTATACAAGGAAAATGGGGAAAAATTGAAGCGGGCCGTTTTGTGAATATTTTCTCGTAGCTTGACCCTATGGGTTTATAGAATTGTAGAAAAGTTCATTTGGGGATGTCCGTGCCTGAATCGGAGCAGATACAAGGGGACGCTCGATTACGTATACCACTATACAAGGAAAATGGGGAGAAATTGAAGCGGGCCATTTTGTCGATATTTTCTCGTAGCTTGACCCTATGGGTTTATGGAATTGTAGAAAAGTTCATTGGGGGATGCCCGTGCCTGAATCGGAGCAGATACAAGGGGACGCTCAATTACGTATACCGTACAAGGAAAATGGGGAAAAATTGAAGCGGGCAGTTTTTTGGATATTTTTTCGTAGCTTGACCCTATAGGTTTATAGAATTGCAGAATATTTCATTTGGGGATGTCCGTGCTTGAATCGGAGCAGATACAAGGGGACGCTCGATTACGTATACCACTATACTAGGAAAATGGGGAAAAATTGAAGCGGGCCGTTTTTTGGATATTTTTTCGTAGCTTGACCCTATGGGTTTATAGAATTGCAGAAAATTTCATTTGGGGATGTCCGTGCCTGAATCGAAGCAGATACCAAGGGACGCCCGATTACGTATACCTCTAAAGGGAGCTATTCAAGGAAAATGGGGAAAAATTGAAGCTGGCCGTTTTGTGAATATTTTCTCATAGCTTGACCCTATGGGTTTATAGAATTGCAGAAAAGTTCATTTGGGGATGTCTGTGCCTGAATCGGAGCAGATACCAGGGGACGCTCGATTACGTATACCTCTAAAGGGAGCTATACAAGGAAAATAGGGAAAAATTGAAGCTGGCCGTTTTGTGAATATTTTCTCGTAGCTTGACACTATGGGTTTATAGAATTGCAGAAAAGTTCATTTTGGGATGTCCGTGCCTGAATCGGAACAGATACAAGGGGACGCTCAATTACGTATACCACTATACAAGGAAAATGGGGGAAATTTGAAGCGGGCCATTTTGTCGATATTTTCTCGTAGCTTGACCCTATGGGTTTATGGAATTGTAGAAAAGTTCATTGGGGGATGCCCGTGCCTGAATCGGAGCAGATACAAGGGGACGCTCAATTACGTATACCATACAAGGAAAATGGGGAAAAATTGAAGCGGGCCGTTTTTTGGATATTTTTTCGTAGCTTGACCCTATGGGTTTATAGAATTGCAGAAAAGTTCATTTGGGGATGTCCGTGCCTGAATCGGAGCAGATACAAGGGGACGCTCGATTACGTATACCACTATACTAGGAAAATGGGGAAAAATTGAAGCGGGCCATTTTTTGGATATTTTTTCGTAGCTTGACCCTATGGGTTTATAAAATTGCAGAAAAGTTCATTTGGGGATGGGTGTGCCTGAATCGGAGCAGATACCAGGGGACGCCCGATTACGTATACCACTAAAGGGAGCTATTCAAAGAAAATGGGGAAAATTTGAATCGGGCCATTTTGTGGATATTTTCTCGTAGCTTGACCCTATGGGTTTATAGAATTGCAGAAAAGTTCATTTGGGGATGTCCGTGCCTGAATCGGAGCAGATACCAGGGGACGCTCGATTACGTATACCTCTAAATGGAGCTATACAAGGAAAATGGGGAAAAATTGAAGCGGGCCGTTTTGTGAATATTTTCTCGTAGCTTGACCCTATGGGTTTATAGAATTGCAGAAAAGTTCATTTGGGGATGTCCGTGCCTGAATCGGAGCAGATACCAGGGGACGCCCGATTACGTATACCTCTAAAGGGAGCTATACAAGGAAAATAGGGAAAAATTGATGCGGACCGTTTTGTGAATATTTTCTCGTAGCTTGACCCTATGGGTTTATAGAATTGCAGAAAAGTTCATTTGGGGATGTCCGTGCCTCAATCGGAGCAGATACCAGGGGACCCCCGATTACGTATACCACTAAAGGGAGCTATTCAAGGAAAATGGGGAAAAATTGAAGCGGACCATTTTGTGGATATTTTCTCGTAGCTTGACCCTATGGGTTTATAGAATTGCAGAAAAGTTCATTTGGGCATGTCCGTGCCTGAATCGGAGCAGATACCAGGGGACGCTCGATTACGTATACCTCTAAAGGGAGCTATACAAGGAAAATAGGGCAAAATTGAAGCTGGCCGTTTTGTGAATATTTTCTCGTAGCTTGACCCTATGGGTTTATAGAATTGCAGAAAAGTTCATTTGGGGATTTCCGTGCCTGAATCGGAGCAGATACCAGGGGACGCCCGATTACGTATACCACTAAAGGGAGCTATTCAAGGAAAATGGGGAAAAATTGAAGCGGGTCATTTTTTGAATATTTTCTCGTAGCTTGACCCTATGGGTTTATAGAATTGTAGAAAAGTTCATTGGGGGATGTCTGTGCCTGAATCGGAGCAGATACAAGGGGACGCTCAATTACGTATACCACTATACAAGGAAAATGGGGAAAAATTGAAGCGGGCCATTTTTTGGATATTTTTTCGTAGCTTGACCCTATGGGTTTATAGAATTGTAGAAAAGTTCATTTGGGGATGTCCGTGCCTGAATCGGAGCAGATACAAGGGGACGCTCGATTACGTATACCACTATACAAGGAAAATGGGGAAAAATTGAAGCGGGCCGTTTTTTGGATATTTTTTCATAGCTTGACCCTATGGGTTTATATAATTGCAGAAAAGTTCATTTGGGGATGTCCGTGCCTGAATCGGAGCAGATACCAGGGGACGCCCGATTACGTATACCACTAAAGCAAGCTATTCAAAGAAAATGGGGAAAAATTGAAGCGGGCCATTTTGTGGATATTTTCTCGTAGCTTGACCCTATGGGTTTATAGAATTGCAGAAAAGTTCATTTGGGGATGTCCGTGCCTGAATCGGAGCAGATACTAGGGGACGCTCGATTACGTATACCTCTAAATGGAGCTATACAAGGAAAATGGGGAAAAATTGAAGCGGGCCATTTTGTGAATATTTTCTCGTAGCTTGACCCTATGGGTTTATAGAATTGCAGAAATGTTCATTTGGGGATGTCCGTGCCTGAATCGGAGCAGATACCAGGGGACGCCCGATTACGTATACCTCTAAAGGGAGCTATACAAGGAAAATAGGGAAAAATTGATGCGGGCCGTTTTGTGAATATTTTCTCGTAGCTTGACCCTATGGGTTTATAGAATTGCAGAAAAGTTCATTTGGGGATGTCCGTGCCTCAATCGGAGCAGATACCAGCGGACGCCCGATTACGTAAACCACTAAAGGGAGATATTCAAGGAAAATGGGGAAAAATTGAAGCGGGCCATTTTGTGGATATTTTCTCGTAGCTTGACCCTATGGGTTTATAGAATTGTAGAAAAGTTCATTTGGGGATGTTCGTGCCTGAATCGGAGCAGATACAAGGGGACGCTCGATTACGTATACCACTATACAAGGAAAATGGGGAAAAATTGAAGCGGGCCATTTTTTGGATATTTTTTTGTAGCTTGACCCTATGGGTTTATAGAATTGCAGAAAAGTTCAGCTGGGGATGTCCGTGCCTGAATCGAAGCAGATACCAAGGGATGCCCGATTACGTATACCTCTAAAGGGAGCTATTCAAGGAAAATGGGGAAAAATTGAAGCGGGCCATTTTGTGGATATTTTCTCGTAGCTTGACCCTATGGGTTTATAGAATTGCAGAAAAGTTCATTTGGGGATGTCCGTGCCTGAATCGGAGCAGATACTAGGGGACGCTCGATTACGTATACCTCTAAATGGAGCTATACAAGGAAAATGGGGAAAAATTGAAGCGGGCCATTTTGTGAATATTTTCTCGTAGCTTGACCCTATGGGTTTATAGAATTGCAGAAATGTTCATTTGGGGATGTCCGTGCCTGAATCGGAGCAGATACCAGGGGACGCCCGATTACGTATACCTCTAAAGGGAGCTATACAAGGAAAATAGGGAAAAATTGATGCGGGCCGTTTTGTGAATATTTTCTCGTAGCTTGACCCTATGGGTTTATAGAATTGCAGAAAAGTTCATTTGGGGATGTCCGTGCCTCAATCGGAGCAGATACCAGGGGACGCCCGATTACGTAAACCACTAAAGGGAGATATTCAAGGAAAATGGGGAAAAATTGAAGCGGGCCATTTTGTGGATATTTTCTCGTAGCTTGACCCTATGGGTTTATAGAATTGTAGAAAAGTTCATTTGGGGATGTTCGTGCCTGAATCGGAGCAGATACAAGGGGACGCTCGATTACGTATACCACTATACAAGGAAAATGGGGAAAAATTGAAGCGGGCCGTTTTTTGGATATTTTTTTGTAGTTTGACCCTATGGGTTTATAGAATTGCAGAAAAGTTCAGCTGGGGATGTCCGTGCCTGAATCGAAGCAGATACCAAGGGACGCCCGATTACGTATACCTCTAAAGGGAGCTATTCAAGGAAAATGGGGAAAAATTGAAGCGGGCCATTTTGTGGATATTTTCTCATAGCTTGACCCTATGGGTTTATAGAATTGCAGAAAAGTTCATTTGGGCATGTCCGTGCCTGAATCGGAGCAGAGACCAGGGGACGCTCGAGTACGTATACCTCTAAAGGGAGCTATACAAGGAAAATAGGGAAAAATTGAAGCTGGCCGTTTTGTGAATATTTTCTCGTAGCTTGACCCTATGGGTTTATAGAATTGCAGAAAAGTTCATTTTGGGATGTCCGTGCCTGAATCGGAGCAGATACAAGGGGACGCTCAATTACGTATACCACTATACAAGGAAAATGGGGAAAAATTGAAGCGGACCATTTTGTGGATATTTTCTCGTAGCTTGACCCTATGGGTTTATGGAATTGTAGAAAAGTTCATTGGGGGATGTCCGTGCCTGAATCGGAGCAGATACAAGGGGACGCTCAATTACGTATACCACTATACAAGGAAAATGGGGAAAAATTGAAGCGGGCCATTTTTTGGATATTTTTTCGTAGCTTGACCCTATGGGTTTATAGAATTGCAGAAAAGTTCATTTGGGGATGTCCGTGCCTGAATAGGAGCACATACAAGGGGACGCTCGATTACGTACACCACTATACTAGGAAAATGGGGAAAAATTGAAGCGGGCCGTTTTTTGGATATTTTTTCGTAGCTTGACCCTATGGGTTTATAGAATTGTAGAAAAGTTCATTTGGGGATGTCCGTGCCTGAATCGGAGCAGATACAAGGGGACGCTCGATTACGTATACCACTATACAAGGAAAATGGGGAAAAATTGAAGCGGGCCGTTTTTTGGATATTTTTTCATAGCTTGACCCTATGGGTTTATAAAATTGCAGAAAAGTTCATTTGGGGATGTCCGTGCCTGAATCGGAGCAGATAACAGGGGACGCCCGATTACGTATACCACTAAAGCAAGCTATTCAAAGAAAATGGGGAAAAATTGAAGCGGGCCATTTTGTGGATATTTTCTCGTAGCTTGACCCTATGGGTTTATAGAATTGCAGAAAAGTTCATTTGGGGATGTCCGTGCCTGAATCGGAGCAGATACTAGGGGACGCTCGATTACGTATACCTCTAAATGGAGCTATACAAGGAAAATGGGGAAAAATTGAAGCGGGCCATTTTGTGAATATTTTCTCGTAGCTTGACCCTATGGGTTTATAGAATTGCAGAAATGTTCATTTGGGGATGTCCGTGCCTGAATCGGAGCAGATACCAGGGGACGCCCGATTACGTATACCTCTAAAGGGAGCTATACAAGGAAAATAGGGAAAAATTGATGCGGGCCGTTTTGTGAATATTTTCTCGTAGCTTGACCCTATGGGTTTATAGAATTGCAGAAAAGTTCATTTGGGGATGTCCGTGCCTCAATCGGAGCAGATACCAGGGGACGCCCGATTACGTAAACCACTAAAGGGAGATATTCAAGGAAAATGGGGAAAAATTGAAGCGGGCCATTTTGTGGATATTTTCTCGTAGCTTGACCCTATGGGTTTATAGAATTGTAGAAAAGTTCATTTGGGGATGTTCGTGCCTGAATCGGAGCAGATACAAGGGGACGCTCGATTACGTATACCACTATACAAGGAAAATGGGGAAAAATTGAAGCGGGCCGTTTTTTGGATATTTTTTTGTAGTTTGACCCTATGGGTTTATAGAATTGCAGAAAAGTTCAGCTGGGGATGTCCGTGCCTGAATCGAAGCAGATACCAAGGGACGCCCGATTACGTATACCTCTAAAGGGAGCTATTCAAGGAAAATGGGGAAAAATTGAAGCGGGCCATTTTGTGGATATTTTCTCATAGCTTGACCCTATGGGTTTATAGAATTGCAGAAAAGTTCATTTGGGCATGTCCGTGCCTGAATCGGAGCAGAGACCAGGGGACGCTCGAGTACGTATACCTCTAAAGGGAGCTATACAAGGAAAATAGGGAAAAATTGAAGCTGGCCGTTTTGTGAATATTTTCTCGTAGCTTGACCCTATGGGTTTATAGAATTGCAGAAAAGTTCATTTTGGGATGTCCGTGCCTGAATCGGAGCAGATACAAGGGGACGCTCAATTACGTATACCACTATACAAGGAAAATGGGGAAAAATTGAAGCGGACCATTTTGTGGATATTTTCTCGTAGCTTGACCCTATGGGTTTATGGAATTGTAGAAAAGTTCATTGGGGGATGTCCGTGCCTGAATCGGAGCAGATACAAGGGGACGCTCAATTACGTATACCATACAAGGAAAATGGGGAAAAATTGAAGCGGGCCGTTTTTTGGATATTTTTTCGTAGCTTGACCCTATGGGTTTATAGAATTGCAGAAAAGTTCATTTGGGGATGTCCGTGCCTGAATCGGAGCAGATACCAGGGGACGCTCGATTACGTATACCACTATACTAGGAAAATGGGGAAAAATTGAAGCGGGCCGTTTTTTGGATATTTTTTCGTAGCTTGACCCTATGGGTTTATAAAATTGCAGAAAAGTTAATTTGGGGATGTCTGTGCCTGAATCGGAGCAGATACCAGGGGACGCCCGATTACGTATACCACTAAAGGGAGCTATTCAAAGAAAATGGGGAAAAATTGAAGCGGGCCATTTTGTGGATATTTTCTCGTAGCTTGACCCTATGGGTTTATAGAATTGCAGAAAAGTTCATTTGGGGATGTCCGTGCCAGAATCGGAGCAGATACCAGGGGACGCTCGATTACGTATACCTCTAAATGGAGCTATACAAGGAAAATGGGGAAAAATTGAAGCGGGCCATTTTGTGAATATTTTCTCGTAGCTTGACCCTATGGGTTTATAGAATTGCAGAAAAGTTCATTTGGGGATGTCCGTGCCTCAATCGGAGCAGATACCAGGGGACGCACGATTACGTATACAACTAAAGGGAGCTATACAAGGAAAATAGGGAAAAATTGAAGCTGGCCGTTTTGTGAAAATTTTCTCGTAGCTTGACCCTATGGGTTTATAGAATTGCAGAAAAGTTCATTTTGGGATGTCCGTGCCTGAATCGGAGCAGATACAAGGGGACGCTCAATTACGTATACCACTATACAAGGAAAATGGGGAAAAATTGAAGCGGACCATTTTTTGGATATTTTCTCGTAGCTTGACCCTATGGGTTTATGGAATTGTAGAAAAGTTCATTGGGGGATGTCCGTGCCTGAATCGGAGCAGATACAAGGGGACGCTCAATTACGTATACCGTACAAGGAAAATGGGGAAAAATTGAAGCGGGCCGTTTTTTGGATATTTTTTCGTAGCTTGACCCTGTGGGTTTATAGAATTGCAGAAAAGTTCATTTGGGGATGTCCGTGCCTCAATCGGAGCAGATACCAGGGGACGCACGATTACGTATACAACTAAAGGGAGCTATACAAGGAAAATAGGGAAAAATTGAAGCTGGCCGTTTTGTGAATATTTTCTCGTAGCTTGACCCTATGGGTTTATAGAATTGCAGAAAAGTTCATTTTGGGATGTCCGTGCCTGAATCGGAGCAGATACAAGGGGACGCTCAATTACGTATACCACTATACAAGGAAAATGGGGAAAAATTGAAGCGGACCATTTTGTGGATATTTTCTTGTAGCTTGACCCTATGGGTTTATGGAATTGTAGAAAAGTTCATTGGGGGATGTCCGTGCCTGAATCGGAGCAGATACAAGGGGACGCTCAATTACGTATACCATACAAGGAAAAAGGGGAAAAATTGAAGCGGGCCGTTTTTTGGATATTTTTTCGTAGCTTGACCCTATGGGTTTATAGAATTGCAGAAAAGTTCATTTGGGGATGTCCGTGCCTGAATCGGAGCAGATACAAGGGGACGCTCGATTACGTATACCACTATACTAGGAAAATGGGGAAAAATTGAAGCGGGCCGTTTTTTGGATATTTTTTCGTAGCTTGACCCTATGGGTTTATAAAATTGCAGAAAAGTTCATTTGGGGATGTATGTGCCTGAATCGGAGCAGATACCAGGGGACGCCCGATTACGTATACCACTAAAGGGAGCTATACAAGGAAAATGGGGAAAAATTGAAGCGGGCCGTTTTGTGAATATTTTCTCGTAGCTTGACCCTATGGATATTAGGGAAAATGGGGACAAGGGGACGCTCGATTATGTATACCACTATACTAGGAAAATGGGGAAAAATTGAAGCGGGCCGTTTTTTTGGATATTTTTTCGTAGCTTGACCATATGGGTTTATAGAATTGCAGAAAAGTTCATTTGGGGATGTCCGTGCCTGAATCGGAGCAGATACCAGGGGACGCCCGTTTACGTATACCACTAAAGGGAGCTATTCAAGGAAAATGGGGAAAAATTGAAGCGGGTCATTTTGTGAATATTTTTTCGTAGCTTGACCCTATGGGTTTATAGAATTGTAGAAAAGTTCATTGGGGGATGTACATGCCTGAATCGGAGCAGATACAAGGGGACGCTCAATTACGTATACCACTATACAAGGAAAATGGGGAAAAATTGAAGCGGGCCATTTTTTGGATATTTTTTCGTAGCTTGACCCTATGGGTTTATAGAATTGCAGAAAAGTTCATTTGGGCATGTCCGTGCCTGAATCGGAGCAGATACCAGGGGACGCTCGATTACGTATACCTCTAAATGGTGCTATACATGGAAAATGAGGAAAAATTGAAGTGGGCCGTTTTGTGAATATTTTCTCGTAGCTTGACCTTATGGGTTTATAGAATTGCAGAAAATTTCATTTGGGAATGTCCGTGCCTGAATCGGAGCAGATACTAGGGGACGCCCGATTACGTATACCACTAAAGGGAGCTATTCAAGGAAAATGGGGAAAAATTGAAGCGGGTCATTTTGTGAATATTTTCTCGTAGCTTGACCCTATGGGTTTATAGAATTGTAGAAAAGTTCATTGGGGGATGTCCGTGCCTGAATTGGAGCAGATACAAGGGGACGCTCAATTACGTATACCACTATACAAGGAAAATGGGGAAAAATTGAAGCGGGCCGTTTTTTGGATATTTTTTCGTAGCTTGACCCTATGGGTTTATAGAATTGCAGAAAAGTTCATTTGGGGATGTCCGTGCCTGAAAAGGAGCAAATACAAGGGGACGCTCGATTACGTACACCACTATACTAGGAAAATGGGGACAAATTGAAGCGGGCAATTTTTTGGATATTTTTTCGTAGCTTGACCCTATGGGTTTATAGAATTGCAGAAAAGTTCATTTGGGGATGTCCGTGCCTGAATCGGAGCAGATACCAGGGGACGCCCAATTACGTATACCTCTAAAGGGAGCTATACAAGGAAAATAGGGAAAAATTGATGCGGGCCGTTTTGTGAATATTTTCTCGTAGCTTGACCCTATGGGTTTATAGAATTGCAGAAAAGTTCAATTGGCGATGTCCATGCCTCAATCGGAGCAGATACCAGGGGACGCCCGATTACGTATACAACTAAAGGGAGCTATTCAAGGAAAATGGGGAAAAATTGAAGCCGGCCATTTTGTGGATATTTTCTCGTAGCTTGACCCTATGGGTTTATAGAATTGCAGAAAAGTTCATTTGGGGATGTCCGTGCCTGAATCGGAGCAGATACCAGGGGACGCCCAATTACGTATACCTCTAAAGGGAGCTATACAAGGAAAATAGGGAAAAATTGATGCGGGCCGTTTTGTGAATATTTTCTCGTAGCTTGACCCTATGGGTTTATAGAATTGCAGAAAAGTTCAATTGGCGATGTCCATGCCTCAATCGGAGCAGATACCAGGGGACGCCCGATTACGTATACAACTAAAGGGAGCTATTCAAGGAAAATGGGGAAAAATTGAAGCCGGCCATTTTGTGGATATTTTCTCGTAGCTTGACCCTATGGGTTTATAGAATTGCAGAAAAGTTCATTTGGGCATGTCCGTGCCTGAATTGGAGCAGATACCAGGGGACGCTCGATTACGTATACCTCTAAAGGGAGCTATACAAGGAAAATAGGGAAAAATTGAAGCTGGCCGTTTTGTGAATATTTTCTCGTAGCTTGACTCTATGGGTTTATAGAATTGCAGAAAAGTTCATTTGGGGATGTCCGTGCCTGAATCGGAGCAGATACCAGGGGACGCCCGATTACGTATACCACTAAAGGGAGCTATTCAAGGAAAATGGGGAAAAATTGAAGCGGGTCATTTTTTGAATATTTTCTCGTAACTTGACCCTATGGGTTTATAGAATTGTAGAAAAGTTCATTGGGGGATGTACATGCCTGAATCGGAGCAGATACAAGGGGACGCTCAATTACGTATACCACTATACAAGGAAAATGGGGAAAAATTGAAGCGGGCCGTTTTTTGGATATTTTTTCGTAGCTTGACCCTATGGGTTTATAGAATTGCAGAAAAGTTCATTTGGGCATGTCCGTGCCTGAATCGGAGCAGATACCAGGGGACGCTCGATTACGTATACCTCTAAATGGTGCTATACATGGAAAATGGGGAAAAATTGAAGTGGGCCGTTTTGTGAATATTTTCTCGTAGCTTGACCTTATGGGTTTATAGAATTGCAGAAAATTTCATTTGGGAATGTCCGTGCCTGAATCGGAGCAGATACTAGGGGACGCCCGATTACGTATACCACTAAAGGGAGCTATTCAAGGAAAATGGGGAAAAATTGAAGCGGGTCATTTTGTGAATATTTTCTCGTAGCTTGACCCTATGGGTTTATAGAATTGTAGAAAAGTTCATTGGGGGATGTCCGTGCCTGAATTGGAGCAGATACAAGGGGACGCTCAATTACGTATACCACTATACAAGGAAAATGGGGAAAAATTGAAGCGGGCCGTTTTTTGGATATTTTTTCGTAGCTTGACCCTATGGGTTTATAGAATTGCAGAAAAGTTCATTTGGGGATGTCCGTGCCTGAAAAGGAGCAAATACAAGGGGACGCTCGATTACGTACACCACTATACTAGGAAAATGGGGAAAAATTGAAGCGGGCCGTTTTTTGGATATTTTTTCGTAGCTTGACCCTATGGGTTTATAGAATTGCAGAAAAGTTCATTTGGGGATGTCCGTGCCTGAATCGGAGCAGATACCAGGGGACGCCCAATTACGTATACCTCTAAAGGGAGCTATACAAGGAAAATAGGGAAAAATTGATGCGGGCCGTTTTGTGAATATTTTCTCGTAGCTTGACCCTATGGGTTTATAGAATTGCAGAAAAGTTCAATTGGCGATGTCCATGCCTCAATCGGAGCAGATACCAGGGGACGCCCGATTACGTATACAACTAAAGGGAGCTATTCAAGGAAAATGGGGAAAAATTGAAGCGGGCCATTTTGTGGATATTTTCTCGTAGCTTGACCCTACGGGTTTATAGAATTGCAGAAAAGTTCATTTGGGCATGTCCGTGACTGAATTGGAGCAGATACCAGGGGACGCTCGATTACGTATACCTCTAAAGGGAGCTATACAAGGAAAATAGGGAAAAATTGAAGCTGGCCGTTTTGTGAATATTTTCTCGTAGCTTGACTCTATGGGTTTATAGAATTGCAGAAAAGTTCATTTGGGGATGTCCGTGCCTGAATCGGAGCAGATACCAGGGGACGCCCGATTACGTATACCACTAAAGGGAGCTATTCAAGGAAAATGGGGAAAAATTGAAGCGGGTCATTTTTTGAATATTTTCTCGTAACTTGACCCTATGGGTTTATAGAATTGTAGAAAAGTTCATTGGGGGATGTCCGTGCCTGAATCGGAGCAGATACAAGGGGACGATCAATTACGTATACCACTATACAAGGAAAATGGGGAAAAATTGAAGCGAGCCATTTTTTGGATATTTTTTCGTAGCTTGACCCTATGGGTTTATAGAATTGCAGAAAAGTTCATTTGGCGATGTCTGTGCCTGAATAGGAGCACATACAAGGGGACGCTAGATTACGTACACCACTATACTAGGAAAATGGGGAAAAATTGAAGCGGGCCGTTTTTTGGATATTTTTTCGTAGGTTGACCCTATGGGTTTATAGAATTGCAGAAAAGTTCATTTGGGGATGTCCGTGCCCGAATCGGAGCAGATACCAGGGGACGCTCGTGTACGTATACCACTAAAGGGAGCTATTCAAGGAAAATGGGGAAAAATTGAAGCGGGTCATTTTGTGAATATTTTCTCGTAGCTTGACCCTATGGGTTTATAGAATTGTAGAAAAGTTCATTGGGGGATGTCCGTGCCTGAATCGGAGCAGATACAAGGGGACGCTCAATTACGTATACCACTATACAAGGAAAATGGGGAAAAATTGAAGCGGGCCGTTTTGTGAATATTTTCTCGTAGCTTGACCCTATGGGTTTATAGAATTGCAGAAAAGTTTATTTGGGGATGTCCGTGCCTGAATCGGAGCAGATACCAGGGGACGCCCGATTACGTATACCTCTAAAGGGAGCTATACAAGGAAAATAGGTAAAAATTGATGCGGGCCGTTTTGTGAATATTTTCTCGTAGCTTGACCCTATGGGTTTATAGAATTGCAGAAATGTTCATTTGGGGATGTCCGTGTCTCAATCGGAGCAGATACCAGGGGACGCCCGATTACGTATACCACTAAAGGGAGCTATTCAAGGAAAATGGGGAAAAATTGAAGCCGACCATTTTGTGGATATTTTTTCGTAGCTTGACCATATGGGTTTATAGAATTGCAGAAAAGTTTATTTGGGGATGTCCGTGCCTGAATCGGAGCAGATACAAGGGGACGCTCAATTACGTATACCATACAAGGAAAATGGGGAAAAATTGAAGCGGGCCGTTTTTTGGATATTTTTTCGTAGCTTGACCCTATGGGTTTATAGAATTGCAGAAAAGTTCATTTGGGGATGTCCGTGCCTCAATCGGAGCAGATACCAGGGGACGCACGATTACGTATACAACTAAAGGGAGCTATACAAGGAAAATAGGGAAAAATTGAAGCTGGCCGTTTTGTGAATATTTTCTCGTAGCTTGACCCTATGGGTTTATAGAATTGCAGAAAAGTTCATTTTGGGATGTCCGTGCCTGAATCGGAGCAGATACAAGGGGACGCTCAATTACGTATACCACTATACAAGGAAAATGGGGAAAAATTGAAGCGGACCATTTTGTGGATATTTTCTCGTAGCTTGACCCTATGAGTTTATGGAATTGTAGAAAAGTTCATTGGGGGATGTCCGTGCCTGAATCGGAGCAGATACAAGGGGACGCTCAATTACGTATACCATACAAGGAAAATGGGGAAAAATTGAAGCGGGTCGTTTTTTGGATATTTTTTCGTAGCTTGACCCTATTGGTTTATAGAATTGCAGAAAAGTTCATTTGGGGATGTCCGTGCCTGAATCGGAGCAGATACAAGGGGACGCTCGATTACGTATACCACTATACTAGGAAAATGGGGAAAAATTGAAGCGGGCCGTTTTTTGGATATTTTTTCGTAGCTTGACCCTATGGGTTTATAAAATTGCAGAAAAGTTCATTTGGGGATGTCTGTGCCTGAATCGGAGCAGATACCAGGGGACGCCCGATTACGTATACCACTAAAAGGAGCTATACAAGGAAAATGGGGAAAAATTGAAGCGGGCCGTTTTGTGAATATTTTCTCGTAGCTTGACCCTATGGGTTTATAGAATTGCAGAAAAGTTCATTTGGGGATGTCCGTGCCTGAATCGGAGCAGATACCAGGGGACGCCCAATTACGTATACCTCTAAAGGGAGCTATACAAGGAAAATAGGGAAAAATTGATGCGGGCCGTTTTGTGAATATTTTCTCGTAGCTTGACCCTATGGGTTTATAGAATTGCAGAAAAGTTCATCTGGGGATGTCCATGCCTCAATCGGAGCAGATACCAGGGGACGCCCGATTACGTATACAACTAAAGGGAGCTATTCAAGGAAAATGGGGAAAAATTGAAGCGGGCCATTTTGTGGATATTTTCTCGTAGCTTGACCCTATGGGTTTATAGAATTGCAGAAAAGTTCATTTGGGCATGTCCGTGCCTGAATTGGAGCAGATACCAGGGGACGCTCGATTACGTATACCTCTAAAGGGAGCTATACAAGGAAAATAGAGAAAAATTGAAGCTGGCCGTTTTGTGAATATTTTCTCGTAGGTTGACTCTATGGGTTTATAGAATTGCAGAAAAGTTCATTTGGGGATGTCCGTGCCTGAATCGGAGCAGATACCAGGGGACGCCCGATTACGTATACCACTAAAGGGAGCTATTCAAAGAAAATGGGGAAAAATTGAAGCGGGTCATTTTTTGAATATTTTCTCGTAACTTGACCCTATGGGTTTATAGAATTGTAGAAAAGTTCATTGGGGGATGTCCGTGCCTGAATCGGAGAAGATACAAGGGGACGATCAATTACGTATACCACTATACAAGGAAAATGGGGAAAAATTGAAGCGAGCCATTTTTTGGATATTTTTTCGTAGCTTGACCCTATGGGTTTATAGAATTGCAGAAAAGTTCATTTGGCGATGTCTGTGCCTGAATAGGAGCACATACAAGGGGACGCTAGATTACGTACACCACTATACTAGGAAAATGGGGAAAAATTGAAGCGGGCCGTTTTTTGGATATTTTTTCGTAGCTTGACCCTATGGGTTTATAGAATTGCAGAAAAGTTCATTTGGGGATGTCCGTGCCCGAATCGGAGCAGATACCAGGGGACGCTCGTTTACGTATACCACTAAAGGGAGCTATTCAAGGAAAATGGGGAAAAATTGAAGCGGGTCATTTTGTGAATATTTTCTCGTAGCTTGACCCTATGGGTTTATAGAATTGTAGAAAAGTTCATTGGGGGATGTCCGTGCCTGAATCGGAGCAGATACAAGGGGACGCTCAATTACGTATACCACTATACAAGGAAAATGGGGAAAAATTGAAGCGGGCCGTTTTGTGAATATTTTCTCGTAGCTTGACCCTATGGGTTTATAGAATTGCAGAAAAGTTTATTTGGGGATGTCCGTGCCTGAATCGGAGCAGATACCAGGGGACGCCCGATTACGTATACCTCTAAAGGGAGCTATACAAGGAAAATAGGGAAAAATTGATGCGGGCCGTTTTGTGAATATTTTCTCGTAGCTTGACCCTATGGGTTTATAGAATTGCAGAAATGTTCATTTGGGGATGTCCGTGTCTCAATCGGAGCAGATACCAGGGGACGCCCGATTACGTATACCACTAAAGGGAGCTATTCAAGGAAAATGGGGAAAAATTGAAGCCGGCAATTTTATGGATATTTTTTCGTAGCTTGACCCTATGGGTTTATAGAATTGCAGAAAAGTTTATTTGGGGATGTCCGTGCCTAAATCGGAGCAGATACTAGGGGACGCTCGATTACGTATCCCACTATACAAGAAAAATGGGGAAAAATTGACGCGGGCCATTTTTTGGATATTTTTTCGTAGCTTGACCCAATGGGTTTATAGAATTGCAGAAAAGTTCATTTGGGGATGTCCGTTCCCGAATCAAAGCAGATACCAGGGGACGCCCGATTACGTATACCTCTAAAGGGAGCTATTCAAGGAAAATGGGGAAAAATGGAAGCGGGCCATTTTGTGGATATTTTCTCATAGCTTGACCCTATGGGTTTATAGAATTGTAGAAAAGTTCATTTGGGGATGTCCGTACCTGAATCGGAGCTGATACAAGGGGACGCTCGATTACGTATACCACTATACAAGGAAAATGGGGAAAAATTGAAGCGGGCCGTTTTTTGGATATTTTTTCGTAGCTTGACCCTATGGGTTTATAAAATTGCAGAAAAGTTCATTTGGGGATGTCCGTGCCTGAATCGGAGCAGATACCAGGGACGCCCGATTACGTATACCACTAAAGGGAGCTATTCAAAGAAAATGGGGAAAAATTGAAGCGGGCCATTTTGTGGATATTTTCTCGTAGCTTGACCCTATGGGTTTATAGAATTGCAGAAAAGTTCATTTGGGGATGTCCGTGCCTGAATCGGAGCAGATACTAGGGGACGCTCGATTACGTATACCTCTAAATGGAGCTATACAAGGAAAATGGGGAAAAATTGAAGCGGGCCGTTTTGTAAATATTTTCTCGTAGCTTGACCCTATGGGTTTATAGAATTGCAGAAAATTTATTTGGGGATGTCCGTGCCTGAATCGGAGCAGGTACAAGGGGACGCTCGATTACGTATACCACTATACAAAAAAAATGGGGAAAAATTGACGCGGGCCATTTTTTGGATATTTTTTCGTAGCTTGACCCTATGGGTTTATAGAATTGCAGAAAAGTTCATTTGGGGATGTCCGTGCCCGAATCGAAGCAGATACCAGGGGACGCCCGATTACGTATACCTCTAAAGGGAGCTATTCAAGGAAAATGGGGAAAAATGGAAACGGGCCATTTTGTGGATATTTTCTCATAGCTTGACCCTATGGGTTTATAGAATTGTAGAAAAGTTCATTTGGGGATGTCCGTGCCTGAATCGGAGCTGATACAAGGGGACGCTCGATTACGTATACCACTATACAAGGAAAATGGGGAAAAATTGAAGCGGGCCATTTTTTGGATATTTTTTCGTAGCTTGACCCTATGGGTTTATAAAATTGCAGAAAAGTTCATTTGGGGATGTCCGTGCCTGAATCGGAGCAGATACCAGGGGACGCCCGATTACGTATACCACTAAAGGGAGCTATTCAAAGAAAATGGGGAAAAATTGAAGCGGGCCATTTTGTGGATATTTTCTCGTAGCTTGACCCTATGGGTTTATAGAATTGCAGAAAAGTTCATTTGGGGATGTCCGTGCCTGAATCGGAGCAGATACCAGGGGACGCCCGATTACGTATACCTCTAAAGGGAGCTATACAAGGAAAATAGGGAAAAATTAATGCGGGCCGTTTTGTGAATATTTTCTCGTAGCTTGACCCTATGGGTTTATAGAATTGCAGAAATGTTCATTTGGGGATGTCCGTGTCTCAATCGGAGCAGATACCAGGGGACGCCCGATTACGTATACCACTAAAGGGAGCTATTCAAGGAAAATGGGGAAAAATTGAAGCCGGCCATTTTGTGGATATTTTTTCGTAGCTTGACCCTATGGGTTTATAGAATTGCAGAAAAGTTTATTTGGGGATGTCCGTGCCTGAATCGGAGCAGATACAAGGGGACGCTCTATTACGTATACCACTATACAAGAAAAATGGGGAAAAATTGATGCGGGCCATTTTTTGGATATTTTTTCGTAGCTTGACCCTATGGGTTTATAGAATTGCAGAAAAGTTCATTTGGGGATGTCCGTGCCCGAATCGAAGCAGATACCAGGGGACGCCCGATTACGTATACCTCTAAAGGGAGCTATTCAAGGAAAATGGGGAAAAATGGAAACGGGCCATTTTGTGGATATTTTCTCATAGCTTGACCCTATGGGTTTATAGAATTGTAGAAAAGTTCATTTGGGGATGTCCGTGCCTGAATCGGAGCTGATACAAGGGGACGCTCGATTACGTATACCACTATACAAGGAAAATGGGGAAAAATTGAAGCGGGCCATTTTTTGGATATTTTTTCGTAGCTTGACCCTATGGGTTTATAAAATTGCAGAAAAGTTCATTTGGGGATGTCCGTGCCTGAATCGGAGCAGATACCAGGGGACGCCCGATTACGTATACCACTAAAGGGAGCTATTCAAAGAAAATGGGGAAAAATTGAAGCGGGCCATTTTGTGGATATTTTCTCGTAGCTTGACCCTATGGGTTTATAGAATTGCAGAAAAGTTTATTTGGGGATGTCCGTGCCTGAATCGGAGCAGATACAAGGGGACGCTCTATTACGTATACCACTATACAAGAAAAATGGGGAAAAATTGATGCGGGCCATTTTTTGGATATTTTTTCGTAGCTTGACCCTATGGGTTTATAGAATTGCAGAAAAGTTCATTTGGGGATGTCCGTGCCCGAATCGAAGCAGATACCAGGGGACGCCCGATTACGTATACCTCTAAAGGGAGCTATTCAAGGAAAATGGGGAAAAATGGAAGCGGGCCATTTTGTGGATATTTTCTCATAGCTTGACCCTATGGGTTTATAGAATTGCAGAAAAGTTCATTTGGCGATGTCTGTGCCTGAATAGGAGCACATACAAGGGGACGCTAGATTACGTACACCACTATACTAGGAAAATGGGGAAAAATTGAAGCAGGCCGTTTTTTGGATATTTTTTCGTAGCTTGACCCTATGGGTTTATAGAATTGCAGAAAAGTTCATTTGGGGATGTCCGTGCCCGAATCGGAGCAGATACCAGGGGACGCTCGTTTACGTATACCACTAAAGGGAGCTATTCAAGGAAAATGGGGAAAAATTGAAGCGGGTCATTTTGTGAATATTTTCTCGTAGCTTGACCCTATGGGTTTATAGAATTGTAGAAAAGTTCATTGGGGGATGTCCGTGCCTGAATCGGAGCAGATACAAGGGGACGCTCAATTACGTATACCACTATACAAGGAAAATGGGGAAAAATTGAAGCGGGCCGTTTTGTGAATATTTTCTCGTAGCTTGACCCTATGGGTTTATAGAATTGCAGAAAAGTTTATTTGGGGATGTCCGTGCCTGAATCGGAGCAGATACCAGGGGACGCCCGATTACGTATACCTCTAAAGGGAGCTATACAAGGAAAATAGGGAAAAATTAATGCGGGCCGTTTTGTGAATATTTTCTCGTAGCTTGACCCTATGGGTTTATAGAATTGCAGAAATGTTCATTTGGGGATGTCCGTGTCTCAATCGGAGCAGATACCAGGGGACGCCCGATTACGTATACCACTAAAGGGAGCTATTCAAGGAAAATGGGGAAAAATTGAAGCCGGCCATTTTGTGGATATTTTTTCGTAGCTTGACCCTATGGGTTTATAGAATTGCAGAAAAGTTTATTTGGGGATGTCCCTGCCTGAATCGGAGCAGATACAAGGGGACGCTCTATTACGTATACCACTATACAAGAAAAATGGGGAAAAATTGATGCGGGCCATTTTTTGGATATTTTTTCGTAGCTTGACCCTATGGGTTTATAGAATTGCAGAAAAGTTCATTTGGGGATGTCCGTGCCCGAATCGAAGCAGATACCAGGGGACGCCCGATTACGTATACCTCTAAAGGGAGCTATTCAAGGAAAATGGGGAAAAATGGAAACGGGCCATTTTGTGGATATTTTCTCATAGCTTGACCCTATGGGTTTATAGAATTGTAGAAAAGTTCATTTGGGGATGTCCGTGCCTGAATCGGAGCTGATACAAGGGGACGCTCGATTACGTATACCACTATACAAGGAAAATGGGGAAAAATTGAAGCGGGCCATTTTTTGGATATTTTTTCGTAGCTTGACCCTATGGGTTTATAAAATTGCAGAAAAGTTCATTTGGGGATGTCCGTGCCTGAATCGGAGCAGATACCAGGGGACGCCCGATTACGTATACCACTAAAGGGAGCTATTCAAAGAAAATGGGGAAAAATTGAAGCGGGCCATTTTGTGGATATTTTCTCGTAGCTTGACCCTATGGGTTTATAGAATTGCAGAAAAGTTCATTTGGGGATGTCCGTGCCTGAATCGGAGCAGATACTAGGGGACGCTCGATTACGTATTCCTCTAAATGGAGCTATACAAGGAAAATGGGGAAAAATTGAAGCGGGCCGTTTTGTGAATATTTTCTCGTAGCTTGACCCTATGGGTTTATAGAATTGCAGAAAAGTTCATTTGGGGATGTCCGTGCCTGAATCGGAGCAGATACAATGGGACGCTCGATTACGTATACCACTATACAAGGAAAATGGGGAAAAATTGAAGCGGGCCGTTTTTTGGATATTTTTTTGTAGCTTGACCCTATGGGTTTATAGAATTGCAGAAAAGTTCATTTGGGGATGTCCGTGCCTGAATCGAAGCAGATACCAGGGGACGCCCGATTACGTATACCTCTAAAGGGAGCTATTCAAGGAAAATGGGGAAAAATTGAAGCGGACCATTTTGTGGATATTTTCTCATAGCTTGACCCTATGGGTTTATAGAATTGCAGAAAAGTTCATTTGGGCATGTCCGTGCCTGAATCGGAGCAGATACCAGGGGACGCTCGATTACGTATACCTCTAAAGGGAGCTATACAAGGAAAATAGGGAAAAATTGAAGCTGGCCGTTTTGTGAATATTTTCTCGTAGCTTGACCCTATGGGTTTATAGAATTGCAGAAAAGTTCATTTGGGGATGTCCGTGCCTGAATCGGAGCAGATACCAGGGGACGCCCGATTACGTATACCTCTAAAGGGAGCTATACAAGGAAAATAGGGAAAAATTGATGCGGGCCGTTTTGTGAATATTTTCTCGTAGCTTGACCCTATGGGTTTATAGAATTGCAGAAAAGTTCATTTGGGGATTTCCGTGCCTCAATCGGAGCAGATACCAGGGGACGCCCGATTACGTATACCACTAAAGGGAGCTATTCAAGGAAAATGGGGAAAAATTGAAGCGGGCCATTTTGTGGATATTTTCTCGTAGCTTGACCCTATGGGTTTATAGAATTGTAGAAAAGTTCATTTGGGGATGTCCGTGCCTGAATCGGAGCAGATACAAGGGGACGCTCGATTACGTATACCACTATACAAGGAAAATGGGGAAAAATTGAAGCGGGCCGTTTTTTGGATATTTTTTTGTAGCTTGACCCTATGGGTTTATAGAATTGCAGAAAAGTTCATTTGGGGATGTCCGTGCCTGAATCGAAGCAGATACCAGGGGACGCCCGATTACGTATACCTCTAAAGGGAGCTATTCAAGGAAAATGGGGAAAAATTGAAGCGGGCCATTTTGTGGATATTTTCTCATAGCTTGACCCTATGGGTTTATAGAATTGCAGAAAAGTTCATTTGGGCATGTCCGTGCCTGAATCGGAGCAGATACCAGGGGACGCTCGATTACGTATACCTCTAAAGGGAGCTATACAAGGAAAATAGGGAAAAATTGAAGCTGGCCGTTTTGTGAATATTTTCTCGTAGCTTGACCCTATGGGTTTATAGAATTGCAGAAAAGTTCATTTGGGGATGTCCGTGCCTGAATCGGAGCAACAAGGGGACGCTCAATTACGTATACCACTATACAAGGAAAATGGGGAAAAATTGAAGCGGGCCATTTTGTGGATATTTTCTCGTAGCTTGACCCTATGGGTTTATGGAATTGTAGAAAAGTTCATTGGGGGACGTTCGTGCCTGAATCGGAGCAGATACAAGGGGACGCTCAATTACGTATACCATACAAGGAAAATGGGGAAAACTTGAAGCGGGTCGTTTTTTGGATATTTTTTCGTAGCTTGACCCTATGGGTTTATAGAATTGCAGAAAACTTCATTTGGGGATGTCCGTGCCTGAATCGGAGCAGATACCAGGGGACGCTCGATTACGTATACCTCTAAATGGAGCTATACAAGGAAAATGGGGAAAAATTGAAGCGGGCCGTTTTGTGAATATTTTCTCGTAGCTTGACCCTATGGGTTTATAGAATTGCAGAAAAGTTCATTTGGGGATGTCCGTGCCTGAATCGGAGCAGATACCAGGGGACGCCCGATTACGTATACCTCTAAAGGGAGCTATACAAGGAAAATAGGGAAAAATTGATGCGGGCCGTTTTGTGAATATTTTCTCGTAGCTTGACCCTATGGGTTTATAGAATTGCAGAAAAGTTCATTTGGGGATGTCCGTGCCTCAATCGGAGCAGATACCAGGGGACGCCCGATTACGTATACCACAAAAGGGAGCTATTCAAGGAAAATGGGGAAAAATTGAAGCGGGCCATTTTGTGGATATTTTCTCGTAGCTTGACCCTATGGGTTTATAGAATTGTAGAAAAGTTCATTTGGGGATGTCCGTGCCTGAATCGGAGCAGATACAAGGGGACGCTCGATTACATATACCACTATACAGGGAAAATGAGGAAAAATTGAAGCGGGCCGTTTTTTGGATATTTTTTTGTAGCTTGACCCTGTGGGTTTATAGAATTGCAGAAAAGTTCATTTGGGGATGTCCGTGCCTGAATCGAAGCAGATACCAGGGGACGCCCGATTACGTATACCTCTAAAGGGAGCTAGTCAAGGAAAATGGGGAAAAATTGAAGCGGGCCATTTTGTGGATATTTTCTCATAGCTTGACCCTATGGGTTTATAGAATTGCAGAAAAGTTCATTTGGGCATGTCCGTGCCTGAATCGGAGCAGATACCAGGGGACGCTCGATTACGTATACCTCTAAAGGGAGCTATACAAGGAACATAGGGAAAAATTGAAGCTGGCCGTTTTGTGAATATTTTCTCGTAGCTTGACCCTATGGGTTTATAGAATTGCAGAAAAGTTCATTTGGGGATGTCCGTGCCTGAATCGGAGCAGATACCAGGGGACGCCCGATTACGTATACCACTAAAGGGAACTATTCAAGGAAAATGGGGAAAAATTGAAGCGGGTTATTTTTTGAATATTTTCTCGTAGCTTGACCCTATAGGTTTATAGAATTGTAGAAAAGTTCATTGGGGGATGTCCGTGCCTGAATCGGAGCAGATACAAGGGGACGCTCAATTACGTATACCACTATACAAGGAAAATGGGGAAAAATTGAAGCGGACCATTTTTTGGATATTTTTTCGTAGCTTGATCCTATGGGTTTATAGAATTGCAGAAAAGTTCATTTGGGGATGTCCGTGCCTGAATAGGAGCACATACAAGGGGACGCTCGATTACGTACACCACTATACTAAGAAAATGGGGAAAAATTGAAGCGGGCCGTTTTTTGGATATTTTTTCGTAGCTTGACCCTATGGGTTTATAGAATTGCAGAAAAGTTCATTTGGGGATGTCCGTGCCTGAATCGGAGAAGATACCAGGGGACGCCCGTTTACGTATACCACTAAAGGGAGCTATTCAAGGAAAATGGGGAAAAATTGAAGCGGGTCATTTTGTGAATATTTTCTCGTAGCTTGACCCTATGGGTTTATAGAATTGTAGAAAAGTTCATTGGGGGATGTCCGTGCCTGAATCGGAGCAGATACAAGGGGACGCTCAATTACGTATACCACTATACAAGGAAAATGGGGAAAAATTGAAGCGGGCCGTTTTGTGAATATTTTCTCGTAGCTTGACCCTATGGGTTTATAGAATTGCAAAAAAGTTCATTTGGGGATGTCCGTTCCTGAATCGGAGCAGATACCAGGGGACGCCCGATTACGTATACCTCTAAAGAGCGCTATACAAGGAAAATAGGGAAAAATTGATGCGGTCTGTTTTGTGAATATTTTCTCGTAGCTTCACCCTATGGGTTTATAGAATTGCAGAAAAGTTCATTTGGGGATGTCCGTGCCTCAATCGGAGCAGATACCAGGGGACGCCCAATTACGTATACCACTAAAGGGAGCTATTCATGGAAAATGGGGAAAAATTGAAGCCGGCCATTTTGTGGATATTTTCTCGTAGCTTGACCCTATGTGTTTATAGAATTGCAGAAAATTTTATTTGGGGATGTCTGTGCCTGAATCGGAGCAGATACAAGGGGTCGCTCGATTACGTTTACCACTATACAAGAAAAATGGGGAAAAATTGACGCGGGTCGTTTTTTGGATATTTTTTCGTAGCTTGACCCTATGGGTTTATAGAATTGCAGAAAAGTTCATTTGGGGATGTCCGTGCCTGAATCAAAGCAGATACCAGGGGACGCCCGATTACGTATACCTCTAAAGGGAGCTATTCAAGGAAAATGGGGAAAAATGGAAGCGGGCCATTTTGTGGATATTTTCTCATAGCTTGATCCTATGGGTTTATAGAATTGCAGAAAAGTTCATTTGGGCATGTCCGTGCCTGAATCGGAGCAGATACCAGGGGACGCTCGATTACGTATACCTCAAAATGGAGGTATACATGGAAAATGGGGAAAAATTGAAGCGAGCCGTTTTGTGAATATTTTCTCGTAGCTTGACCTTATGGGTTTATAGAATTGCAGAAAAGTTCATTTGGGGATGTCCGGGCCTGAATCGGAGCAGATACCAGGGGACGCCCGATTACGTATACCACTAAAGGGAGCTATTCAAGGAAAATGGGGAAAAATTGAAGCGGGTCATTTTGTGAATATTTTCTCGTAGCTTGACCCTATGGGTTTATATAATTGTAGAAAAGTTCATTAGGGGATGTCCGTGCCTGAATCGGAGCAGATACAAGGGGACGCTCAATTACGTATACCACTATACAAGGAGAATGGGGAAAAATTGAAGCGGGCCGTTTTTTGAATATTTTTTCGTAGCTTGACCCTATGGGTTTATAGAATTACAGAAAAGTTCATTTGGGGATGTCCGTGCCTGAATAGGAGCAAATACAAGGGGACGCTCGATTACGTACACCACTATACTAGGAAAATGGGGAAAAATTGAAGCGGGCCGTTTTTTGGATATTTTTTCATAGCTTGACCCTATGGGTTTATAGTATTGCAGAAAAGTTCATTTAGGGATGTCCGTGCCTGAATCGGAGCAGATACCAGGGGACGCCCGTTTACGTATACCACTAAAGGGAGCTATTCAAGGAAAATGTGGAAAAATTGAAGCGGGTCATTTTGTGAATATTTTCTCGTAGCTTGACCCTATGGGTTTATAGAATTGTAGAAAAGTTCATTGGGGGATGTCCGTGCTTGAATCGGAACAGATACAAGGGGACGCTCAATTACGTATACCACTATACAAGGAAAATGGGGAAAAATTGAAGCGGGCCGTTTTGTGAATATTTTCTCGTAGCTTGACCCTACGGGTTTATAGAATTGCAGAAAAGTTCATTTGGGGATGTCCGTGCCTGAATCGGAGCAGATACCAGGGGACGCCCGATTACATATACCTCTAAAGGGAGCTATACAAGGAAAATAGGGAAAAATTGATGCGGGTTGTTTTGTGAATATTTTCTCGTAGCTTGACCCTATGGGTTTATAGAATTGCAGAAAAGTTCATTTGGGGATGTCCGTGCCTCAATCAGAGCAGATACCAGGGGACGCCCGATTACGTATACCACTAAAGGGAGCTATTCATGGAAAATGGGGAAAAATGGAAGCGGGCCATTTTGTGGATATTTTCTCGTAGCTAGACCCTATGGGTTTATAGAATAGCAGAAAATTTTATTTGGGGATGTCCGTGCCTGAATCAGAGCAGATACAAGGGGTCGCTCGATTACGTATACCACTATACAAGAAAAATGGGGAAAAATTGACGCGGGCCATTTTTTGGATATTTTTTCGTAGCTTGACCCTATGGGTTTATAGAATTGCAGAAAAGTTCATTTGGGGATGTCCGTGCCTGAATCGAAGCAGATACCAGGGGACGCCCGATTACGTATACCTCTAAAGGGAGCTATTCAAGGAAAATGGGGAAAAATGGAAGCGGGCCATTTTGTGGATATTTTCTCATAGCTTGATCCTATGGGTTTATAGAATTGCAGAAAAGTTCATTTAGGCATGTCCGTGCCTGAATCGGAGCAGATACCAGGGGACGCTCGATTACGTATACCTCTAAATGGAGCTATACATGGAAAATGGGGAAAAATTGAAGCGGGCCGTTTTGTGAATATTTTCTCGTAGCTTGACCTTATGGGTTTATAGAATTGCAGAAAAGTTCATTTGGGGATGTCCGTGCCTGAATCGGAGCAGATACCAGGGGACGCCCGATTACGTATACCACTAAAGGGAGCTATTCAAGGAAAATGGGGAAAAATTGAAGCGGGTCATTTTGTGAATATTTTCTCGTAGCTTGACCCTATGGGTTTATAGAATTGTAGAAAAGTTCATTGGGGGATGTCCGTGCCTGAATCGGAGCTGATACAAGGGGACGCTCAATTACGTATAGCACTATACAAGGAAAATGGGGAAAAATTGAAGCGGGCCGTTTTGTGAATATTTTCTCGTAGCTTGACCCTATGGGTTTATAGAATTGCAAAAAAGTTCATTTGGGGATGTCCGTTCCTGAATCGGAGCAGATACCAGGGGACGCCCGATTACGTATACCTCTAAAGGGAGCTATACAAGGAAAATAGGGAAAAATTGATGCGGTCTGTTTTGTGAATATTTTCTCGTAGCTTCACCCTATGGGTTTATAGAATTGCAGAAAAGTTCATTTGGGGATGTCCGTGCCTCAATCGGAGCAGATACCAGGGGACGCCCAATTACGTATACCACTAAAGGGAGCTATTCATGGAAAATGGGGAAAAATTGAAGCCGGCCATTTTGTGGATATTTTCTCGTAGCTTGACCCTATGTGTTTATAGAATTGCAGAAAATTTTATTTGGGGATGTCTGTGCCTGAATCGGAGCAGATACAAGGGGTCGCTCGATTACGTATACCACTATACAAGAAAAATGGGGAAAAATTGACGCGGGTCGTTTTTTGGATATTTTTTCGTAGCTTGACCCTATGGGTTTATAGAATTGCAGAAAAGTTCATTTGGGGATGTCCGTGCCTGAATCGAAGCAGATACCAGGGGACGCCCGATTACGTATACCTCTAAAGGGAGCTATTCAAGGAAAATGGGGAAAAATGGAAGCGGGCCATTTTGTGGATATTTTCTCATAGCTTGATCCTATGGGTTTATAGAATTGCAGAAAAGTTCATTTGGGCATGTCCGTGCCTGAATCGGAGCAGATACCAGGGGACGCTCGATTACATATACCTCTAAATGGAGATATACATGGAAAATGGGGAAAAATTGAAGCGAGCCGTTTTGTGAATATTTTCTCGTAGCTTGACCTTATGGGTTTATAGAATTGCAGAAAAGTTCATTTGGGGATGTCCGTGCCTGAATCGGAGCAGATACCAGGGGACGCCCGATTACGTATACCACTAAAGGGAGCTATTCAAGGAAAATGGGGAAAAATTGAAGCGGGTCATTTTGTGAATATTTTCTCGTAGCTTGACCCTATGGGTTTATAGAATTGTAGAAAAGTTCATTGGGGGATGTCCGTGCCTGAATCGGAGCAGATACAAGGGGACGCTCAATTACGTATACCACTATACAAGGAGAATGGGGAAAAATTGAAGCGGGCCGTTTTTTGAATATTTTTTCGTAGCTTGACCCTATGGGTTTATAGAATTACAGAAAAGTTCATTTGGGGATGTCCGTGCCTGAATAGGAGCAAATACAAGGGGACGCTCGATTACGTACACCACTATACTAGGAAAATGGGGAAAAATTGAAGCGGGCCGTTTTTTGGATATTTTTTCATAGCTTGACCCTATGGGTTTATAGTATTGCAGAAAAGTTCATTTAGGGATGTCCGTGCCTGAATCGGAGCAGATACCAGGGGACGCCCGTTTACGTATACCACTAAAGGGAGCTATTCAAGGAAAATGTGGAAAAATTGAAGTGGGTCATTTTGTGAATATTTTCTCGTAGCTTGACCCTATGGGTTTATAGAATTGTAGAAAAGTTCATTGGGGGATGTCCGTGCTTGAATCGGAACAGATACAAGGGGACGCTCAATTACGTATACCACTATACAAGGAAAATGGGGAAAAATTGAAGCGGGCCGTTTTGTGAATATTTTCTCGTAGCTTGACCCTACGGGTTTATAGAATTGCAGAAAAGTTCATTTGGGGATGTCCGTGCCTGAATCGGAGCAGATACCAGGGGACGCCCGATTACATATACCTCTAAAGGGAGCTATACAAGGAAAATAGGGAAAAATTGATGCGGGTTGTTTTGTGAATATTTTCTCGTAGCTTGACCCTATGGGTTTATAGAATTGCAGAAAAGTTCATTTGGGGATGTCCGTGCCTCAATCAGAGCAGATACCAGGGGACGCCCGATTACGTATACCACTAAAGGGAGCTATTCATGGAAAATGGGGAAAAATGGAAGCGGGCCATTTTGTGGATATTTTCTCGTAGCTAGACCCTATGGGTTTATAGAATAGCAGAAAATTTTATTTGGGGATGTCCGTGCCTGAATCGGAGCAGATACAAGGGGTCGCTCGATTACGTATACCACTATACAAGAAAAATGGGGAAAAATTGACGCGGGCCGTTTTTTGGATATTTTTTCGTAGCTTGACCCTATGGGTTTATAGAATTGCAGAAAAGTTCATTTGGGGATGTCCGTGCCTGAATCGAAGCAGATACCAGGGGACGCCCGATTACGTATACCTCTAAAGGGAGCTATTCAAGGAAAATGGGGAAAAATGGAAGCGGGCCATTTTGTGGATATTTTCTCATAGCTTGATCCTATGGGTTTATAGAATTTCAGAAAAGTTCATTTAGGCATGTCCGTGCCTGAATCGGAGCAGATACCAGGGGACGCTCGATTACGTATACCTCTAAATGGAGCTATACATGGAAAATGGGGAAAAATTGAAGCGAGCCGTTTTGTGAATATTTTCTCGTAGCTTGACCTTATGGGTTTATAGAATTGCAGAAAAGTTCATTTGGGGATGTCCGTGCCTGAATCGGAGCAGATACCAGGGGACGCCCGATTACGTATACCACTAAAGGGAGCTATTCAAGGAAAATGGGGAAAAATTGAAGCGGGTCATTTTGTGAATATTTTCTCGTAGCTTGACCCTATGGGTTTATAGAATTGTAGAAAAGTTCATTGGGGGATGTCCGTGCCTGAATCGGAGCAGATACAAGGGGACGCTCAATTACGTATACCACTATACAAGGAGAATGGGGAAAAATTGAAGCGGGCCGTTTTTTGAATATTTTTTCGTAGCTTGACCCTATGGGTTTATAGAATTACAGAAAAGTTCATTTGGGGATGTCCGTGCCTGAATAGGAGCAAATACAAGGGGACGCTCGATTACGTACACCACTATACTAGGAAAATGGGGAAAAATTGAAGCGGGCCGTTTTTTGGATATTTTTTCATAGCTTGACCCTATGGGTTTATAGTATTGCAGAAAAGTTCATTTAGGGATGTCCGTGCCTGAATCGGAGCAGATACCAGGGGACGCCCGTTTACGTATACCACTAAAGGGAGCTATTCAAGGAAAATGTGGAAAAATTGAAGTGGGTCATTTTGTGAATATTTTCTCGTAGCTTGACCCTATGGGTTTATAGAATTGTAGAAAAGTTCATTGGGGGATGTCCGTGCTTGAATCGGAACAGATACAAGGGGACGCTCAATTACGTATACCACTATACAAGGAAAATGGGGAAAAATTGAAGCGGGCCGTTTTGTGAATATTTTCTCGTAGCTTGACCCTACGGGTTTATAGAATTGCAGAAAAGTTCATTTGGGGATGTCCGTGCCTGAATCGGAGCAGATACCAGGGGACGCCCGATTACATATACCTCTAAAGGGAGCTATACAAGGAAAATAGGGAAAAATTGATGCGGGTTGTTTTGTGAATATTTTCTCGTAGCTTGACCCTATGGGTTTATAGAATTGCAGAAAAGTTCATTTGGGGATGTCCGTGCCTCAATCAGAGCAGATACCAGGGGACGCCCGATTACGTATACCACTAAAGGGAGCTATTCATGGAAAATGGGGAAAAATGGAAGCGGGCCATTTTGTGGATATTTTCTCGTAGCTAGACCCTATGGGTTTATAGAATAGCAGAAAATTTTATTTGGGGATGTCCGTGCCTGAATCGGAGCAGATACAAGGGGTCGCTCGATTACGTATACCACTATACAAGAAAAATGGGGAAAAATTGACGCGGGCCGTTTTTTGGATATTTTTTCGTAGCTTGACCCTATGGGTTTATAGAATTGCAGAAAAGTTCATTTGGGGATGTCCGTGCCTGAATCGAAGCAGATACCAGGGGACGCCCGATTACGTATACCTCTAAAGGGAGCTATTCAAGGAAAATGGGGAAAAATGGAAGCGGGCCATTTTGTGGATATTTTCTCATAGCTTGATCCTATGGGTTTATAGAATTTCAGAAAAGTTCATTTAGGCATGTCCGTGCCTGAATCGGAGCAGATACCAGGGGACGCTCGATTACGTATACCTCTAAATGGAGCTATACATGGAAAATGGGGAAAAATTGAAGCGGGCCGTTTTGTGAATATTTTCTCGTAGCTTGACCTTATGGGTTTATAGAATTGCAGAAAAGTTCATTTGGGGATGTCCGTGCCTGAATCGGAGCAGATACCAGGGGACGCCCGATTACGTATACCACTAAAGGGAGCTATTCAAGGAAAATGGGGAAAAATTGAAGCGGGTCATTTTGTGAATATTTTCTCGTAGCTTGACCCTATGGGTTTATAGAATTGTAGAAAAGTTCATTGGGGGATGTCCGTGCCTGAATCGGAGCAGATACAAGGGGACGCTCAATTACTTATAGCACTATACAAGGAAAATGGGGAAAAATTGAAGCGGGTCATTTTGTGAATATTTTCTCGTAGCTTGACCCTATGGGTTTATAGAATTGTAGAAAAGTTCATTGGGGGATGTCCGTGCCTGAATCGGAGCAGATACAAGGGGACGCTCAATTACGTATACCACTATACAAGGAAAATGGGGAAAAATTGAAGCGGGCCGTTTTGTGAATATTTTCTCGTAGCTTGACCCTATGGGTTTATAGAATTGCAAAAAAGTTCATTTGGGGATGTCCGTTCCTGAATCGGAGCAGATACCAGGGGACGCCCGATTACGTATATCTCTAAAGGGAGCTATACAAGGAAAATAGGGAAAAATTGATGCGGTCTGTTTTGTGAATATTTTCTCGTAGCTTCACCCTATGGGTTTATAGAATTGCAGAAAAGTTCATTTGGGGATGTCCGTGCCTCAATCGGAGCAGATACCAGGGGACGCCCAATTACGTATACCACTAAAGGGAGCTATTCATGGAAAATGGGGAAAAATTGAAGCCGGCCATTTTGTGGATATTTTCTCGTAGCTTGACCCTATGTGTTTATAGAATTGCAGAAAATTTTATTTGGGGATGTCTGTGCCTGAATCGGAGCAGATAAAAGGGGTCGCTCGATTACGTATACCACTATACAAGAAAAATGGGGAAAAATTGACGCGGGTCGTTTTTTGGATATTTTTTCGTAGCTTGACCCTATGGGTTTATAGAATTGCAGAAAAGTTCATTTGGGGATGTCCGTGCCTGAATCGAAGCAGATACCAAGGGACGCCCGATTACGTATACCTCTAAAGGGAGCTATTCAAGGAAAATGGGGAAAAATGGAAGCGGGCCATTTTGTGGATATTTTCTCATAGCTTGATCCTATGGGTTTATAGAATTGCAGAAAAGTTCATTTGGGCATGTCCGTGCCTGAATCGGAGCAGATACCAGGGGACGCCCGATTACGTATACCTCTAAAGGGAGCTATACAAGGAAAATAGGGAAAAATTGATGCGGGCCGTTTTGTGAATATTTTCTCGTAGCTTGACCCTATGGGTTTATAGAATTGCAGAAAAGTTCATTTGGGGATGTCCGTGCCTCAATCGGAGCAGATACCAGGGGACGCCCGATTACGTATACCACTAAAGGGAGCTATTCAAGGAAAATGGGGAAAAATTGAAGCCGGCCATTTTGTGGATATTTTCTCGTAGCTTGACCTTATGGGTTTATAGAATTGCAGAAAAGTTCATTTGGGGATGTCCGTGCCTGAATCGGAGCAGATACCAGGGGACGCCCGATTACATATACCACTAAAGGGAGCTATTCAAGGAAAATGGGGAAAAATTGAAGCGGGTCATTTTGTGAATATTTTCTCGTAGCTTGACCCTATGGGTTTATAGAATTGTAGAAAAGTTCATTGGGGGATGTCCGTGCCTGAATCGGAGCAGATACAAGGGGACGCTCAATTACGTATACCACTATACAAGGAGAATGGGGAAAAATTGAAGCGGGCCGTTTTTTGAATATTTTTTCGTAGCTTGACCCTATGGGTTTATAGAATTACAGAAAAGTTCATTTGGGGATGTCCGTGCCTGAATAGGAGCAAATACAAGGGGACGCTCGATTACGTACACCACTATACTAGGAAAATGGGGAAAAATTGAAGCGGGCCGTTTTTTGGATATTTTTTCATAGCTTGACCCTATGGGTTTATAGTATTGCAGAAAAGTTCATTTGGGGATGTCCGTGCCTGAATCGGAGCAGATACCAGGGGACGCCCGTTTACGTATACCACTAAAGGGAGCTATTCAAGGAAAATGTGGAAAAATTGAAGCGGGTCATTTTGTGAATATTTTCTCGTAGCTTGACCCTATGGGTTTATAGAATTGTAGAAAAGTTCATTGGGGGATGTCCGTGCTTGAATCGGAACAGATACAAGGGGACGCTCAATTACGTATACCACTATACAAGGAAAATGGGGAAAAATTGAAGCGGGCCGTTTTGTGAATATTTTCTCGTAGCTTGACCCTACGGGTTTATAGAATTGCAGAAAAGTTCATTTGGGGATGTCCGTGCCTGAATCGGAGCAGATACCAGGGGACGCCCGATTACATATACCTCTAAAGGGAGCTATACAAGGAAAATAGGGAAAAATTGATGCGGGTTGTTTTGTGAATATTTTCTCGTAGCTTGACCCTATGGGTTTATAGAATTGCAGAAAAGTTCATTTGGGGATGTCCGTGCCTCAATCAGAGCAGATACCAGGGGACGCCCGATTACGTATACCACTAAAGGGAGCTATTAGTGGAAAATGGGGAAAAATTGAAGCCGGCCATTTTGTGGATATTTTCTCGTAGCTTGACCCTATGGGTTTATGGAATTGCAGAAAATTTTATTTGGGGATGTCCGTGCCTGAATCGGAGCAGATACAAGGGGTCGCTCGATTACGTATACCACTATACAAGAAAAATGGGGAAAAATTGACGCGGGCCGTTTTTTGGATATTTTTTCGTAGCTTGACCCTATGGGTTTATAGAATTGCAGAAAAGTTCATTTGGGGATGTCCGTGCCTTAATCGAAGCAGATACCAGGGGACGCCCGATTACGTATACCTCTAAAGGGAGCTATTCAAGGAAAAATGGGAAAAATGGAAGCGGGCCATTTTGTGGATATTTTCTCATAGCTTGATCCTATGGGTTTATAGAATTGCAGAAAAGTTCATTTAGGCATGTCCGTGCCTGAATCGGAGCAGATACCAGGGGACGCTCGATTACGTATACCTCTAAATGGAGCTATACATGAAAAATGGGGAAAAATTGAAGCGGGCCGTTTTGTGAATATTTTCTCGTAGCTTGACCTTATGGGTTTATAGAATTGCAGAAAAGTTCATTTGGGGATGTCCGTGCCTGAATCGGAGCAGATACCAGGGGACGCCCGATTACGTATACCACTAAAGGGAGCTATTCAAGGAAAATGGGGAAAAATTGAAGCGGGTCATTTTGTGAATATTTTCTCGTAGCTTGACCCTATGTGTTTATAGAATTGTAGAAAAGTTCATTGGGGGATGTCCGTGCCTGAATCGGAGCAGATACAAGGGGACGCTCAATTACGTATAGCACTATACAAGGAAAATGGGGAAAAATTGAAGCGGGCCGTTTTTTGAATATTTTTTCGTAGCTTGACCCTATGGGTTTATAGAATTACAGAAAAGTTCATTTGGGGATGTCTGTGCCTGAATAGGAGCAAATACAAGGGGACGCTCGATTACGTACACCACTATACTTGGAAAATGGGGAAAAATTGAAGCGGGCCATTTTTTGGATATTTTTTCGTAGCTTGACCCTATGGGTTTATAGTATTGCAGAAAAGTTCATTTGGGGATGTCCGTGCCTGAATCGGAGCAGATACCAGGGGACGCCCGTTTACGTATACCACTAAAGGGAGCTATTCAAGGAAAATGGGGAAAAATTGAAGCGGGTCATTTTGTGAATATTTTCTCGTAGCTTGACCCTATGGGTTTATAGAATTGTAGAAAAGTTCATTGGGGGATGTCCGTGCTTGAATCGGAGCAGATACAAGGGGACGCTCAATTACGTATACCACTATACAAGGAAAATGGGGAAAAATTGAAGCGGGCCGTTTTGTGAATATTTTCTCGTAGCTTGACCCTACGGGTTTATAGAATTGCAGAAAAGTTCATTTGGGGATGTCCGTGCCTGAATCGGAGCTGATACCAGGGGACGCCCGATTACATATACCTCTAAAGGGAGCTATACAAGGAAAATAGGGAAAAATTGATGCGAGCCGTTTTGTGAATATTTTCTCGTAGCTTGACCCTATGGGTTTATAGAATTGCAGAAAAGTTCATTTGGGGATGTCCGTGCCTCAATCGGAGCAGATACCAGGGGACGCCCGATTACGTATACCACTAAAGGGAGCTATTCAAGGAAAATGGGGAAAAATTGAAGCGGGCCATTTTGTGGATATTTTCTCGTAGCTTGACCCTATGGGTTTATAGAATTGCAGAAAAGTTCATTTGGGGATATCCGTGCCTGAATCGGAGCAGATACAAGGGGACACTCGATTACGTATACCAATATACAAGAAAAATGGGGAAAAATTGACGCGGGCCGTTTTTTGGATATTTTTTCGTAGCTTGACCCTATGGGTTTATAGAATTGCAGAAAAGTTCATTTGGGGATGTCTGTGCCTGAATCGAAGCAGATACCAGGGGACGCCCGATTACGTATACCTCTAAAGGGAGCTATTCAAGGAAAATGTGGAAAAATTGAAGCGGGCCATTTTGTGGATATTTTCTCATAGCTTGACCCTATGGGTTTATAGAATTGCAGAAAAGTTCATTTAGGCATGTCCGTGCCTGAATCGGAGCAGATACCAGGGGATGCTCGATTACGTATACCACTAAAGGGAGCTATTCATGGAAAATGGGGAAAAATTGAAGCCGGCCATTTTGTGGATATTTTCTCGTAGCTTGACCCTATGTGTTTATAGAATTGCAGAAAATTTTATTTGGGGATGTCTGTGCCTGAATCGGAGCAGATAAAAGGGGTCGCTCGATTACGTATACCACTATACAAGAAAAATGGGGAAAAATTGACGCGGGTCGTTTTTTGGATATTTTTTCGTAGCTTGACCCTATGGGTTTATAGAATTGCAGAAAAGTTCATTTGGGGATGTCCGTGCCTGAATCGAAGCAGATACCAGGGGACGCCCGATTACGTATACCTCTAAAGGGAGCTATTCAAGGAAAATGGGGAAAAATGGAAGCGGGCCATTTTGTGGATATTTTCTCATAGCTTGATCCTATGGGTTTATAGAATTGCAGAAAAGTTCATTTGGGCATGTCCGTGCCTGAATCGGAGCAGATACCAGGGGACGCTCGATTACGTATACCTCTAAATGGAGGTATACATGGAAAATGGGGAAAAATTGAAGCGAGCCGTTTTGTGAATATTTTCTCGTAGCTTGACCTTATGGGTTTATAGAATTGTAGAAAAGTTCATTTGGGGATGTCCGTGCCTGAATCGGAGCAGATACCAGGGGACGCCTGATTACGTATACCACTAAAGGGAGCTATTCAAGGAAAATGGGGAAAAATTGAAGCGGGTCATTTTGTGAATATTTTCTCGTAGCTTGACCCTATGGGTTTATAGAATTGTAGAAAAGTTCATTGGGGGATGTCCGTGCCTGAATCGGAGCAGATACAAGGGGACGCTCAATTACGTATACCACTATACAAGGAGAATGGGGAAAAATTGATGCGGTCTGTTTTGTGAATATTTTCTCGTAGCTTCACCCTATGGGTTTATAGAATTGCAGAAAAGTTCATTTGGGGATGTCCGTGCCTCAATCGGAGCAGATACCAGGGGACGCCCAATTACGTATACCACTAAAGGGAGCTATTCATGGAAAATGGGGAAAAATTGAAGCGAGCCGTTTTGTGAATATTTTCTCGTAGCTTGACCTTATGGGTTTATAGAATTGCAGAAAAGTTCATTTGGGGATGTCCGTGCCTGAATCGGAGCAGATACCAGGGGACGCCCGATTACGTATACCACTAAAGGGAGCTATTCAAGGAAAATGGGGAAAAATTGAAGCGGGTCATTTTGTGAATATTTTCTCGTAGCTTGACCCTATGGGTTTATAGAATTGTAGAAAAGTTCATTGGGGGATGTCCGTGCCTGAATCGGAGCAGATACAAGGGGACGCTCAATTACGTATACCACTATACAAGGAAAATAGGGAAAAATTGATGCGGTCTGTTTTGTGAATATTTTCTCGTAGCTTCACCCTATGGGTTTATAGAATTGCAGAAAAGTTCATTTGGGGATGTCCGTGCCTCAATCGGAGCAGATACCAGGGGACGCCCAATTACGTATACCACTAAAGGGAGCTATTCATGGAAAATGGGGAAAAATTGAAGCCGGCCATTTTGTGGATATTTTCTCGTAGCTTGACCCTATGTGTTTATAGAATTGCAGAAAATTTTATTTGGGGATGTCTGTGCCTGAATCGGAGCAGATAAAAGGGGTCGCTCGATTACGTATACCACTATACAAGAAAAATAGGGAAAAATTGACGCGGGTCGTTTTTTGGATATTTTTTCGTAGATTGACCCTATGGGTTTATAGAATTGCAGAAAAGTTCATTTGGGGATGTCCGTGCCTGAATCGAAGCAGATACCAGGGGACGCCCGATTACGTATACCTCTAAAGGGAGCTATTCAAGGAAAATGGGGAAAAATGGAAGCGGGCCATTTTGTGGATATTTTCTCATAGCTTGATCCTATGGGTTTATAGAATTGCAGAAAAGTTCATTTGGGCATGTCCGTGCCTGAATCGGAGCAGATACCAGGGGACGCTCGATTACGTATACCTCTAAATGGAGGTATACATGGAAAATGGGGAAAAATTGAAGCGAGCCGTTTTGTGAATATTTTCTCGTAGCTTGACCTTATGGGTTTATAGAATTGCAGAAAAGTTCATTTGGGGATGTCCGTGCCTGAATCGGAGCAGATACCAGGGGACGCCCGATTACGTATACCACTAAAGGGAGCTATTCAAGGAAAATGGGGAAAAATTGAAGCGGGTCATTTTGTGAATATTTTCTCGTAGCTTGACCCTATGGGTTTATAGAATTGTAGAAAAGTTCATTGGGGGATGTCCGTGCCTGAATCGGAGCAGATACAAGGGGACGCTCAATTACGTATACCACTATACAAGGAGAATGGGGAAAAATTGATGCGGTCTGTTTTGTGAATATTTTCTCGTAGCTTCACCCTATGGGTTTATAGAATTGCAGAAAAGTTCATTTGGGGATGTCCGTGCCTCAATCGGAGCAGATACCAGGGGACGCCCAATTACGTATACCACTAAAGGGAGCTATTCATGGAAAATGGGGAAAAATTGAAGCGAGCCGTTTTGTGAATATTTTCTCGTAGCTTGACCTTATGGGTTTATAGAATTGCAGAAAAGTTCATTTGGGGATGTCCGTGCCTGAATCGGAGCAGATACCAGGGGACGCCCGATTACGTATACCACTAAAGGGAGCTATTCAAGGAAAATGGGGAAAAATTGAAGCGGGTCATTTTGTGAATATTTTCTCGTAGCTTGACCCTATGGGTTTATAGAATTGTAGAAAAGTTCATTGGGGGATGTCCGTGCCTGAATCGGAGCAGATACAAGGGGACGCTCAATTACGTATACCACTATACAAGGAAAATAGGGAAAAATTGATGCGGTCTGTTTTGTGAATATTTTCTCGTAGCTTCACCCTATGGGTTTATAGAATTGCAGAAAAGTTCATTTGGGGATGTCCGTGCCTCAATCGGAGCAGATACCAGGGGACGCCCAATTACGTATACCACTAAAGGGAGCTATTCATGGAAAATGGGGAAAAATTGAAGCCGGCCATTTTGTGGATATTTTCTCGTAGCTTGACCCTATGTGTTTATAGAATTGCAGAAAATTTTATTTGGGGATGTCAGTGCCTGAATCGGAGCAGATAAAAGGGGTCGCTCGATTACGTATACCACTATACAAGAAAAATAGGGAAAAATTGACGCGGGTCGTTTTTTGGATATTTTTTCGTAGATTGACCCTATGGGTTTATAGAATTGCAGAAAAGTTCATTTGGGGATGTCCGTGCCTGAATCGAAGCAGATACCAGGGGACGCCCGATTACGTATACCTCTAAAGGGAGCTATTCAAGGAAAATGGGGAAAAATGGAAGCGGGCCATTTTGTGGATATTTTCTCATAGCTTGATCCTATGGGTTTATAGAATTGCAGAAAAGTTCATTTGGGCATGTCCGTGCCTGAATCGGAGCAGATACCAGGGGACGCTCGATTACGTATACCTCTAAATGGAGGTATACATGGAAAATGGGGAAAAATTGAAGCGAGCCGTTTTGTGAATATTTTCTCGTAGCTTGACCTTATGGGTTTATAGAATTGCAGAAAAGTTCATTTGGGGATGTCCGTGCCTGAATCGGAGCAGATACCAGGGGACGCCCGATTACGTATACCACTAAAGGGAGCTATTCAAGGAAAATGGGGAAAAATTGAAGCGGGTCATTTTGTGAATATTTTCTCGTAGCTTGACCCTATGGGTTTATAGAATTGTAGAAAAGTTCATTGGGGGATGTCCGTGCCTGAATCGGAGCAGATACAAGGGGACGCTCAATTACGTATACCACTATACAAGGAGAATGGGGAAAAATTGATGCGGTCTGTTTTGTGAATATTTTCTCGTAGCTTCACCCTATGGGTTTATAGAATTGCAGAAAAGTTCATTTGGGGATGTCCGTGCCTCAATCAGAGCAGATACCAGGGGACGCCCAATTACGTATACCACTAAAGGGAGCTATTCATGGAAAATGGGGAAAAATTGAAGCGAGCCGTTTTGTGAATATTTTCTCGTAGCTTGACCTTATGGGTTTATAGAATTGCAGAAAAGTTCATTTGGGGATGTCCGTGCCTGAATCGGAGCAAATACCAGGGGACGCCCGATTACGTATACCACTAAAGGGAGCTATTCAAGGAAAATGGGGAAAAATTGAAGCGGGTCATTTTGTGAATATTTTCTCGTAGCTTGACCCTATGGGTTTATAGAATTGTAGAAAAGTTCATTGGGGGATGTCCGTGCCTGAATCGGAGCAGATACAAGGGGACGCTCAATTACGTATACCACTATACAAGGAAAATAGGGAAAAATTGATGCGGTCTGTTTTGTGAATATTTTCTCGTAGCTTGACCCTATGGGTTTATAGAATTGCAGAAAAGTTCATTTGGGGATGTCCGTGCCTCAATCAGAGCAGATACCAGGGGACGCCCGATTACGTATACCACTAAAGGGAGCTATTAGTGGAAAATGGGGAAAAATTGAAGCCGGCCATTTTGTGGATATTTTCTCGTAGCTTGACCCTATGGGTTTATAGAATTGCAGAAAATTTTATTTGGGGATGTCCGTGCCTGAATCGGAGCAGATACAAGGGGTCGCTCGATTACGTATACCACTATACAAGAAAAATGGGGAAAAATTGACGCGGGCCGTTTTTTGGATATTTTTTCGTAGCTTGACCCTATGGGTTTATAGAATTGCAGAAAAGTTCATTTGGGGATGTCCGTGCCTGAATCGAAGCAGATACCAGGGGACGCCCGATTACGTATACCTCTAAAGGGAGCTATTCAAGGAAAAATGGGAAAAATGGAAGCGGGCCATTTTGTGGATATTTTCTCATAGCTTGATCCTATGGGTTTATAGAATTGCAGAAAAGTTCATTTAGGCATGTCCGTGCCTGAATCGGAGCAGATACCAGGGGACGCTCGATTACGTATACCTCTAAATGGAGCTATACATGAAAAATGGGGAAAAATTGAAGCGGGCCGTTTTGTGAATATTTTCTCGTAGCTTGACCTTATGGGTTTATAGAATTGCAGAAAAGTTCATTTGGGGATGTCCGTGCCTGAATCGGAGCAGATACCAGGGGACGCCCGATTACGTATACCACTAAAGGGAGCTATTCAAGGAAAATGGGGAAAAATTGAAGCGGGTCATTTTGTGAATATTTTCTCGTAGCTTGACCCTATGGGTTTATAGAATTGTAGAAAAGTTCATTGGGGGATGTCCGTGCCTGAATCGGAGCAGATACAAGGGGACGCTCAATTACGTATAGCACTATACAAGGAAAATGGGGAAAAATTGAAGCGGGCCGTTTTTTGAATATTTTTTCGTAGCTTGACCCTATGGGTTTATAGAATTACAGAAAAGTTCATTTGGGGATGTCTGTGCCTGAATAGGAGCAAATACAAGGGGACGCTCGATTACATACACCACTATACTTGGAAAATGGGGAAAAATTGAAGCGGGCCATTTTTTGGATATTTTTTCGTAGCTTGACCCTATGGGTTTATAGTATTGCAGAAAAGTTCATTTGGGGATGTCCGTGCCTGAATCGGAGCAGATACCAGGGGACGCCCGTTTACGTATACCACTAAAGGGAGCTATTCAAGGAAAATGGGGAAAAATTGAAGCGGGTCATTTTGTGAATATTTTCTCGTAGCTTGACCCTATGGGTTTATAGAATTGTAGAAAAGTTCATTGGGGGATGTCCGTGCTTGAATCGGAGCAGATACAAGGGGACGCTCAATTACGTATACCACTATACAAGGAAAATGGGGAAAAATTGAAGCGGGCCGTTTTGTGAATATTTTCTCGTAGCTTGACCCTACGGGTTTATAGAATTGTAGAAAAGTTCATTTGGGGATGTCCGTGCCTGAATCGGAGCTGATACCAGGGGACGCCCGATTACATATACCTCTAAAGGGAGCTATACAAGGAAAATAGGGAAAAATTGATGCGAGCCGTTTTGTGAATATTTTCTCGTAGCTTGACCCTATGGGTTTATAGAATTGCAGAAAAGTTCATTTGGGGATGTCCGTGCCTGAATCGGAGCAGATACCAGGGGACGCCCGATTACGTATACCACTAAAGGGAGCTATTCAAGGAAAATGGGGAAAAATTGAAGCGGGCCATTTTGTGGATATTTTCTCGTAGCTTGACCCTATGGGTTTATAGAATTGCAGAAAAGTTCATTTGGGGATATCCGTGCCTGAATCGGAGCAGATACAAGGGGACACTCGATTACGTATACCAATATACAAGAAAAATGGGGAAAAATTGACGCGGGCCGTTTTTTGGATATTTTTTCGTAGCTTGACCCTATGGGTTTATAGAATTGCAGAAAAGTTCATTTGGGGATGTCTGTGCCTGAATCGAAGCAGATACCAGGGGACGCCCGATTACGTATACCTCTAAAGGGAGCTATTCAAGGAAAATGTGGAAAAATTGAAGCGGGCCATTTTGTGGATATTTTCTCATAGCTTGACCCTATGGGTTTATAGAATTGCAGAAAAGTTCATTTAGGCATGTCCGTGCCTGAATCGGAGCAGATACCAGGGGACGCTCGATTACGTATACCACTAAAGGGAGCTATTCATGGAAAATGGGGAAAAATTGAAGCCGGCCATTTTGTGGATATTTTCTCGTAGCTTGACCCTATGTGTTTATAGAATTGCAGAAAATTTTATTTGCGGATGTCTGTGCCTGAATCGGAGCAGATAAAAGGGGTCGCTCGATTACGTATACCACTATACAAGAAAAATGGGGGAAAATTGACGCGGGTCGTTTTTTGGATATTTTTTCGTAGCTTGACCCTATGGGTTTATAGAATTGCAGAAAAGTTCATTTGGGGATGTCCGTGCCTGAATCGAAGCAGATACCAGGGGACGCCCGATTACGTATACCTCTAAAGGGAGCTATTCAAGGAAAATGGGGAAAAATGGAAGCGGGCCATTTTGTGGATATTTTCTCATAGCTTGATCCTATGGGTTTATAGAATTGCAGAAAAGTTCATTTGGGCATGTCCGTGCCTGAATCGGAGCAGATACCAGGGGACGCTCGATTACGTATACCTCTAAATGGAGGTATACATGGAAAATGGGGAAAAATTGAAGCGAGCCGTTTTGTGAATATTTTCTCGTAGCTTGACCTTATGGGTTTATAGAATTGCAGAAAAGTTCATTTGGGGATGTCCGTGCCTGAATCGGAGCAGATACCAGGGGACGCCCGATTACGTATACCACTAAAGGGAGCTATTCAAGGAAAATGGGGAAAAATTGAAGCGGGTCATTTTGTGAATATTTTCTCGTAGCTTGACCCTATGGGTTTATAGAATTGTAGAAAAGTTCATTGGGGGATGTCCGTGCCTGAATCGGAGCAGATACAAGGGGACGCTCAATTACGTATACCACTATACAAGGAGAATGGGGAAAAATTGATGCGGTCTGTTTTGTGAATATTTTCTCGTAGCTTCACCCTATGGGTTTATAGAATTGCAGAAAAGTTCATTTGGGGATGTCCGTGCCTCAATCGGAGCAGATACCAGGGGACGCCCAATTACGTATACCACTAAAGGGAGCTATTCATGGAAAATGGGGAAAAATTGAAGCGAGCCGTTTTGTGAATATTTTCTCGTAGCTTGACCTTATGGGTTTATAGAATTGCAGAAAAGTTCATTTGGGGATGTCCGTGCCTGAATCGGAGCAGATACCAGGGGACGCCCGATTACGTATACCACTAAAGGGAGCTATTCAAGGAAAATGGGGAAAAATTGAAGCGGGTCATTTTGTGAATATTTTCTCGTAGCTTGACCCTATGGGTTTATAGAATTGTAGAAAAGTTCATTGGGGGATGTCCGTGCCTGAATCGGAGCAGATACAAGGGGACGCTCAATTACGTATACCACTATACAAGGAAAATAGGGAAAAATTGATGCGGTCTGTTTTGTGAATATTTTCTCGTAGCTTCACCCTATGGGTTTATAGAATTGCAGAAAAGTTCATTTGGGGATGTCCGTGCCTCAATCGGAGCAGATACCAGGGGACGCCCAATTACGTATACCACTAAAGGGAGCTATTCATGGAAAATGGGGAAAAATTGAAGCCGGCCATTTTGTGGATATTTTCTCGTAGCTTGACCCTATGTGTTTATAGAATTGCAGAAAATTTTATTTGGGGATGTCTGTGCCTGAATCGGAGCAGATAAAAGGGGTCGCTCGATTACGTATACCACTATACAAGAAAAATGGGGAAAAATTGACGCGGGTCGTTTTTTGGATATTTTTTCGTAGATTGACCCTATGGGTTTATAGAATTGCAGAAAAGTTCATTTGGGGATGTCCGTGCCTGAATCGAAGCAGATACCAGGGGACGCCCGATTACGTATACCTCTAAAGGGAGCTATTCAAGGAAAATGGGGAAAAATGGAAGCGGGCCATTTTGTGGATATTTTCTCATAGCTTGATCCTATGGGTTTATAGAATTGCAGAAAAGTTCATTTGGGCATGTCCGTGCCTGAATCGGAGCAGATACCAGGGGACGCTCGATTACGTATACCTCTAAATGGAGGTATACATGGAAAATGGGGAAAAATTGAAGCGAGCCGTTTTGTGAATATTTTCTCGTAGCTTGACCTTATGGGTTTATAGAATTGCAGAAAAGTTCATTTGGGGATGTCCGTTCCTGAATCGGAGCAGATACCAGGGGACGCCCGATTACGTATACCACTAAAGGGAGCTATTCAAGGAAAATGGGGAAAAATTGAAGCGGGTCATTTTGTGAATATTTTCTCGTAGCTTGACCCTATGGGTTTATAGAATTGTAGAAAAGTTCATTGGGGGATGTCCGTGCCTGAATCGGAGCAGATACAAGGGGACGCTCAATTACGTATACCACTATACAAGGAGAATGGGGAAAAATTGATGCGGTCTGTTTTGTGAATATTTTCTCGTAGCTTCACCCTATGGGTTTATAGAATTGCAGAAAAGTTCATTTGGGGATGTCCGTGCCTCAATCGGAGCAGATACCAGGGGACGCCCAATTACGTATACCACTAAAGGGAGCTATTCATGGAAAATGGGGAAAAATTGAAGCGAGCCGTTTTGTGAATATTTTCTCGTAGCTTGACCTTATGGGTTTATAGAATTGCAGAAAAGTTCATTTGGGGATGTCCGTGCCTGAATCGGAGCAAATACCAGGGGACGCCCGATTACGTATACCACTAAAGGGAGCTATTCAAGGAAAATGGGGAAAAATTGAAGCGGGTCATTTTGTGAATATTTTCTCGTAGCTTGACCCTATGGGTTTATAGAATTGTAGAAAAGTTCATTGGGGGATGTCCGTGCCTGAATCGGAGCAGATACAAGGGGACGCTCAATTACGTATACCACTATACAAGGAAAATAGGGAAAAATTGATGCGGTCTGTTTTGTGAATATTTTCTCGTAGCTTCACCCTATGGGTTTATAGAATTGCAGAAAAGTTCATTTGGGGATGTCCGTGCCTCAATCGGAGCAGATACCAGGGGACGCCCAATTACGTATACCACTAAAGGGAGCTATTCATGGAAAATGGGGAAAAATTGAAGCCGGCCATTTTGTGGATATTTTCTCGTAGCTTGACCCTATGTGTTTATAGAATTGCAGAAAATTTTATTTGGGGATGTCTGTGCCTGAATCGGAGCAGATAAAAGGGGTCGCTCGATTACGTATACCACTATACAAGAAAAATGGGGAAAAATTGACGCGGGTCGTTTTTTGGATATTTTTTCGTAGATTGACCCTATGGGTTTATAGAATTGCAGAAAAGTTCATTTGGGGATGTCCGTGCCTGAATCGAAGCAGATACCAGGGGACGCCCGATTACGTATACCTCTAAAGGGAGCTATTCAAGGAAAATGGGGAAAAATGGAAGCGGGCCATTTTGTGGATATTTTCTCATAGCTTGATCCTATGGGTTTATAGAATTGCAGAAAAGTTCATTTGGGCATGTCCGTGCCTGAATAGGAGCAAATACAAGGGGACGCTCGATTACGTACACCACTATACTAGGAAAATGGGGAAAAATTGAAGCGGGTCGTTTTTTGGATATTTTTTCATAGCTTGACCCTATGGGTTTATAGTATTGCAGAAAAGTTCATTTGGGGATGTCCGTGCCTGAATCGGAGCAGATACCAGGGGACGCCCGATTACGTATACCACTAAAGGGAGCTATTCAAGGAAAATGGGGAAAAATTGAAGCGGGTCATTTTGTGAATATTTTCTCGTAGCTTGACCCTATGGGTTTATAGAATTGTAGAAAAGTTCATTGGGGGATGTCCGTGCCTGAATCGGAGCAGATACAAGGGGACGCTCAATTACGTATACCACTATACAAGGAGAATGGGGAAAAATTGATGCGATCTGTTTTGTGAATATTTTCTCGTAGCTTCACCCTATGGGTTTATAGAATTGCAGAAAAGTTCATTTGGGGATGTCCGTGCCTCAATCGGAGCAGATACTAGGGGACGCCCAATTACGTATACCACTAAAGGCAGCTATTCATGGAAAATGGGGAAAAATTGAAGCGAGCCGTTTTGTGAATATTTTCTCGTAGCTTGACCTTATGGGTTTATAGAATTGCAGAAAAGTTCATTTGGGGATGTCCGTGCCTGAATCGGAGCAGATACCAGGGGACGCCCGATTACGTATACCACTAAAGGGAGCTATTCAAGGAAAATGGGGAAAAATTGAAGCGGGTCATTTTGTGAATATTTTCTCGTAGCTTGACCCTATGGGTTTATAGAATTGTAGAAAAGTTCATTTGGGGATGTCCGTGCCTGAATCGGAGCAGATACCAGGGGACGCCCGATTACGTATACCACTAAAGGGAGCTATTCAAGGAAAATGGGGAAAAATTGAAGCGGGTCATTTTGTGAATATTTTCTCGTAGCTTGACCCTATGGGTTTATAGAATTGTAGAAAAGTTCATTGGGGGATGTCCGTGCCTGAATCGGAGCAGATACAAGGGGACGCTCAATTACGTATACCACTATACAAGGAGAATGGGGAAAAATTGATGCGGTCTGTTTTGTGAATATTTTCTCGTAGCTTCACCCTATGGGTTTATAGAATTGCAGAAAAGTTCATTTGGGGATGTCCGTGCCTCAATCGGAGCAGATACCAGGGGACGCCCAATTACGTATACCACTAAAGGCAGCTATTCATGGAAAATGGGGAAAAATTGAAGCGAGCCGTTTTGTGAATATTTTCTCGTAGCTTGACCTTATGGGTTTATAGAATTGCAGAAAAGTTCATTTGGGGATGTCCGTGCCTGAATCGGAGCAGATACCAGGGGACGCCCGATTACGTATACCACTAAAGGGAGCTATTCAAGGAAAATGGGGAAAAATTGAAGCGGGTCATTTTGTGAATATTTTCTCGTAGCTTGACCCTATGGGTTTATAGAATTGTAGAAAAGTTCATTGGGGGATGTCCGTGCCTGAATCGGAGCAGATACAAGGGGACGCTCAATTACGTATACCACTATACAAGGAAAATAGGGAAAAATTGATGCGGTCTGTTTTGTGAATATTTTCTCGTAGCTTCACCCTATGGGTTTATAGAATTGCAGAAAAGTTCATTTGGGGATGTCCGTGCCTCAATCGGAGCAGATACCAGGGGACGCCCAATTACGTATACCACTAAAGGGAGCTATTCATGGAAAATGGGGAAAAATTGAAGCCGGCCATTTTGTGGATATTTTCTCGTAGCTTGACCCTATGTGTTTATAGAATTGCAGAAAATTTTATTTGGGGATGTCTGTGCTTGAATCGGAGCAGATAAAAGGGGTCGCTCGATTACGTATACCACTATACAAGAAAAATGGGGAAAAATTGACGCGGGTCGTTTTTTGGATATTTTTTCGTAGATTGACCCTATGGGTTTATAGAATTGCAGAAAAGTTCATTTGGGGATGTCCGTGCCTGAATCGAAGCAGATACCAGGGGACGCCCGATTACGTATACCTCTAAAGGGAGCTATTCAAGGAAAATGGGGAAAAATGGAAGCGGGCCATTTTGTGGATATTTTCTCATAGCTTGATCCTATGGGTTTATAGAATTGCAGAAAAGTTCATTTGGGCATGTCCGTGCCTGAATAGGAGCAAATACAAGGGGACGCTCGATTACGTACACCACTATACTAGGAAAATGGGGAAAAATTGAAGCGGGTCGTTTTTTGGATATTTTTTCATAGCTTGACCCTATGGGTTTATAGTATTGCAGAAAAGTTCATTTGGGGATGTCCGTGCCTGAATCGGAGCAGATACCAGGGGACGCCCGTTTACGTATACCACTAAAGGGAGCTATTCAAGGAAAATGTGGAAAAATTGAAGCGGGTCATTTTGTGAATATTTTCTCGTAGCTTGACCCTATGGGTTTATAGAATTGTAGAAAAGTTCATTGGGGGATGTCCGTGCCTGAATCGGAGCAGATACAAGGGGACGCTCAATTACGTATACCACTATACAAGGAAAATAGGGAAAAATTGATGCGGTCTGTTTTGTGAATATTTTCTCGTAGCTTCACCCTATGGGTTTATAGAATTGCAGAAAAGTTCATTTGGGGATGTCCGTGCCTCAATCGGAGCAGATACCAGGGGACGCCCAATTACGTATACCACTAAAGGGAGCTATTCATGGAAAATGGGGAAAAATTGAAGCCGGCCATTTTGTGGATATTTTCTCGTAGCTTGACCCTATGTGTTTATAGAATTGCAGAAAATTTTATTTGGGGATGTCTGTGCCTGAATCGGAGCAGATAAAAGGGGTCGCTCGATTACGTATACCACTATACAAGAAAAATGGGGAAAAATTGACGCGGGTCGTTTTTTGGATATTTTTTCGTAGATTGACCCTATGGGTTTATAGAATTGCAGAAAAGTTCATTTGGGGATGTCCGTGCCTGAATCGAAGCAGATACCAGGGGACGCCCGATTACGTATACCTCTAAAGGGAGCTATTCAAGGAAAATGGGGAAAAATGGAAGCGGGCCATTTTGTGGATATTTTCTCATAGCTTGATCCTATGGGTTTATAGAATTGCAGAAAAGTTCATTTGGGCATGTCCGTGCCTGAATAGGAGCAAATACAAGGGGACGCTCGATTACGTACACCACTATACTAGGAAAATGGGGAAAAATTGAAGCGGGTCGTTTTTTGGATATTTTTTCATAGCTTGACCCTATGGGTTTATAGTATTGCAGAAAAGTTCATTTGGGGATGTCCGTGCCTGAATCGGAGCAGATACCAGGGGACGCCCGATTACGTATACCACTAAAGGGAGCTATTCAAGGAAAATGGGGAAAAATTGAAGCGGGTCATTTTGTGAATATTTTCTCGTAGCTTGACCCTATGGGTTTATAGAATTGTAGAAAAGTTCATTGGGGGATGTCCGTGCCTGAATCGGAGCAGATACAAGGGGACGCTCAATTACGTATACCACTATACAAGGAGAATGGGGAAAAATTGATGCGATCTGTTTTGTGAATATTTTCTCGTAGCTTCACCCTATGGGTTTATAGAATTGCAGAAAAGTTCATTTGGGGATGTCCGTGCCTCAATCGGAGCAGATACTAGGGGACGCCCAATTACGTATACCACTAAAGGCAGCTATTCATGGAAAATGGGGAAAAATTGAAGCGAGCCGTTTTGTGAATATTTTCTCGTAGCTTGACCTTATGGGTTTATAGAATTGCAGAAAAGTTCATTTGGGGATGTCCGTGCCTGAATCGGAGCAGATACCAGGGGACGCCCGATTACGTATACCACTAAAGGGAGCTATTCAAGGAAAATGGGGAAAAATTGAAGCGGGTCATTTTGTGAATATTTTCTCGTAGCTTGACCCTATGGGTTTATAGAATTGTAGAAAAGTTCATTTGGGGATGTCCGTGCCTGAATCGGAGCAGATACCAGGGGACGCCCGATTACGTATACCACTAAAGGGAGCTATTCAAGGAAAATGGGGAAAAATTGAAGCGGGTCATTTTGTGAATATTTTCTCGTAGCTTGACCCTATGGGTTTATAGAATTGTAGAAAAGTTCATTGGGGGATGTCCGTGCCTGAATCGGAGCAGATACAAGGGGACGCTCAATTACGTATACCACTATACAAGGAGAATGGGGAAAAATTGATGCGGTCTGTTTTGTGAATATTTTCTCGTAGCTTCACCCTATGGGTTTATAGAATTGCAGAAAAGTTCATTTGGGGATGTCCGTGCCTCAATCGGAGCAGATACCAGGGGACGCCCAATTACGTATACCACTAAAGGCAGCTATTCATGGAAAATGGGGAAAAATTGAAGCGAGCCGTTTTGTGAATATTTTCTCGTAGCTTGACCTTATGGGTTTATAGAATTGCAGAAAAGTTCATTTGGGGATGTCCGTGCCTGAATCGGAGCAGATACCAGGGGACGCCCGATTACGTATACCACTAAAGGGAGCTATTCAAGGAAAATGGGGAAAAATTGAAGCGGGTCATTTTGTGAATATTTTCTCGTAGCTTGACCCTATGGGTTTATAGAATTGTAGAAAAGTTCATTGGGGGATGTCCGTGCCTGAATCGGAGCAGATACAAGGGGACGCTCAATTACGTATACCACTATACAAGGAAAATAGGGAAAAATTGATGCGGTCTGTTTTGTGAATATTTTCTCGTAGCTTCACCCTATGGGTTTATAGAATTGCAGAAAAGTTCATTTGGGGATGTCCGTGCCTCAATCGGAGCAGATACCAGGGGACGCCCAATTACGTATACCACTAAAGGGAGCTATTCATGGAAAATGGGGAAAAATTGAAGCCGGCCATTTTGTGGATATTTTCTCGTAGCTTGACCCTATGTGTTTATAGAATTGCAGAAAATTTTATTTGGGGATGTCTGTGCTTGAATCGGAGCAGATAAAAGGGGTCGCTCGATTACGTATACCACTATACAAGAAAAATGGGGAAAAATTGACGCGGGTCGTTTTTTGGATATTTTTTCGTAGATTGACCCTATGGGTTTATAGAATTGCAGAAAAGTTCATTTGGGGATGTCCGTGCCTGAATCGAAGCAGATACCAGGGGACGCCCGATTACGTATACCTCTAAAGGGAGCTATTCAAGGAAAATGGGGAAAAATGGAAGCGGGCCATTTTGTGGATATTTTCTCATAGCTTGATCCTATGGGTTTATAGAATTGCAGAAAAGTTCATTTGGGCATGTCCGTGCCTGAATAGGAGCAAATACAAGGGGACGCTCGATTACGTACACCACTATACTAGGAAAATGGGGAAAAATTGAAGCGGGTCGTTTTTTGGATATTTTTTCATAGCTTGACCCTATGGGTTTATAGTATTGCAGAAAAGTTCATTTGGGGATGTCCGTGCCTGAATCGGAGCAGATACCAGGGGACGCCCGTTTACGTATACCACTAAAGGGAGCTATTCAAGGAAAATGTGGAAAAATTGAAGCGGGTCATTTTGTGAATATTTTCTCGTAGCTTGACCCTATGGGTTTATAGAATTGTAGAAAAGTTCATTGGGGGATGTCCGTGCTTGAATCGGAACAGATACAAGGGGACGCTCAATTACGTATACCACTATACAAGGAAAATGGGGAAAAATTGAAGCGGGCCGTTTTGTGAATATTTTCTCGTAGCTTGACCCTACGGGTTTATAGAATTGCAGAAAAGTTCATTTGGGGATGTCTGTGCCTGAATCGGAGCAGATACCAGGGGACGCCCGATTACATATACCTCTAAAGGGAGCTATACAAGGAAAATAGGGAAAAATTGATGCGGGTTGTTTTGTGAATATTTTCTCGTAGCTTGACCCTATGGGTTTATAGAATTGCAGAAAAGTTCATTTGGGGATGTCCGTGCCTCAATCAGAGCAGATACCAGGGGACGCCCGATTACGTATACCACTAAAGGGAGCTATTCATGGAAAATGGGGAAAAATTGAAGGCGGCCATTTTGTGGATATTTTCTCGTAGCTTGACCCTATGGGTTTATAGAATTGCAGAAAATTTTATTTGGGGATGTCCGTGCCTGAATCGGAGCAGATACAAGGGGTCGCTCGATTACGTATACCACTATACAAGAAAAATGGGGAAAAATTGACGCGGGCCGTTTTTTGGATATTTTTTCGTAGCTTGACCCTATGGGTTTATAGAATTGCAGAAAAGTTCATTTGGGGATGTCCGTGCCTGAATCGAAGCAGATACCAGGGGAAGCCCGATTACGTATACCTCTAAAGGGAGCTATTCAAGGAAAATGGGGAAAAATGGAAGCGGGCCATTTTGTGGATATTTTCTCATAGCTTGATCCTATGGGTTTATAGAATTGCAGAAAAGTTCATTTAGGCATGTCCGTGCCTGAATCGGAGCAGATACCAGGGGACGCTCGATTACGTATACCTCTAAATGGAGCTATACATGGAAAATGGGGAAATATTGAAGCGGGCCATTTTGTGAATATTTTCTCGTAGCTTGACCTTATGGGTTTATAGAATTGCAGAAAAGTTCATTTGGGGATGTCCGTGCCTGAATCGGAGCAGATACCAGGGGACGCCCGATTACGTATACCACTAAAGGGAGCTATTCAAGGAAAATGGGGAAAAATTGAAGCGGGTCATTTTGTGAATATTTTCTCGTAGCTTGACCCTATGGGTTTATAGAATTGTAGAAAAGTTCATTGGGGGATGTCCGTGCCTGAATCGGAGCAGATACAAGGGGACGATCAATTACGTATAGCACTATACAAGGAAAATGGGGAAAAATTGAAGCGGGCCGTTTTTTGAATATTTTTTCGTAGCTCGACCCTATGGGTTTATAGAATTACAGAAAAGTTCATTTAGGGATGTCCGTGCCAGAATAGGAGCAAATACAAGGGGACGCTCGATTACGTACACCACTATACTAGGAAAATGGGGAAAAATTGAAGCGGGCCGTTTTTTGGATATTTTTTCGTAGCTTGACCCTATGGGTTTATAGTATTGCAGAAAAGTTCATTTGGGGATGTCCGTGCCTGAATCGGAGCAGATACCAGGGGACGCCCGTTTACGTATACCACTAAAGGGAGCTATTCAAGGAAAATGGGGAAAAATTGAAGCGGGTCATTTTGTGAATATTTTCTCGTAGCTTCACCCTTTGGGTTTATAGAATTGTAGAAAAGTTCATTGGGGGATGTCCGTGCTTGAATCGGAGCAGATACAAGGGGACGCTCAATTACGTATACCACTATACAAGGAAAATGGGGAAAAATTGAAGCGGGCCGTTTTGTTAATATTTTCTCGTAGCTTGACCCTACGGGTTTATAGAATTGCAGAAAAGTTCATTTGGGGATGTCCGTGCCTGAATCGGAGCAGATACCAGGGGACGCCCGATTACATATACCTCTAAAGGGAGCTATACAAGGAAAATAGGGAAAAATTGATGCGAGCCGTTTTGTGAATATTTTCTCGTAGCTTGACCCTATGGGTTTATAGAATTGCAGAAAAGTTCATTTGGGGATGTCCGTGCCTCAATCGGAGCAGATACCAGGGGACGCCCGATTACGTATACCACTAAAGGGAGCTATTCAAGGAAAATGGGGAAAAATTGAAGCGGGCCATTTTGTGGATATTTTCTCGTAGCCTGACCCTATGGGTTTATAGAATTGCAGAAAAGTTCATTTGGGGATATCCGTGCCTGAATCGGAGCAGATACAAGGGGACGCTCGATTACGTATACCAATATACAAGAAAAATGGGGAAAAATTGACGCGGGCCGTTTTTTGGATATTTTTTCGTAGCTTGACCCTATGGGTTTATAGAATTGCAGAAAAGTTCATTTGGGGATGTCTGTGCCTGAATCGAAGCAGATACCAGGGGACGCCCGATTACGTATACCTCTAAAGGGAGCTATTCAAGGAAAATGTGGAAAAATTGAAGCGGGCCATTTTGTGGATATTTTCTCATAGCTTGACCCTATGGGTTTATAGAATTGCAGAAAAGTTCATTTGGGCATGTCCGTGCCTGAATCGGAGCAGATACCAGGGGACGCCCGATTACGTATACCACTAAAGTGAGCTATTCAAGGAAAATGGGGAAAAATTGAAGCGGGTCATTTTGTGAATATTTTCTCGTAGCTTGACCCTATGGGTTTATAGAATTGTAGAAAAGTTCATTGGGGGATGTCCGTGCCTGAATCGGAGCAGATACAAGGGGACGCTCAATTACGTATACCACTATACCAGGAAAATGGGGAAAAATTGAAGCGGGCCATTTTTTGAATATTTTTTCGTAGCTTGACCCTATGGGTTTATAGAATTACAGAAAAGTTCATTTGGGGATGTCCGTGCCTGAATAGGAGCAAATACAAGGGGACGCTCGATTACGTACACCACTATACTAGGAAAATGGGGAAAAATTGAAGCGGGCCATTTTTTGGATATTTTTTCGTAGCTTGACCCTATGGGTTTATAGAATTGTAGAAAAGTTCATTGGGGGATGTCCGTGCTTGAATCGGAGCAGATACAAGGGGACGCTCAATTACGTATACCACTATACAAGGAAAATGGGGAAAAATTGAAGCGGGCCGTTTTGTGAATATTTTCTCGTAGCTTGACCCTACGGGTTTATAGAATTGCAGAAAAGTTCATTTGGGGATGTCCGTGCCTGAATCGGAGAAGATACTAGGGGACGCCCGATTACATATACCTCTAAAGGGAGCTATACAAGGAAAATAGAGAAAAATTGAAGCGAGCCGTTTTGTGAATATTTTCTCGTAGCTTGACCCTATGGGTTTATAGAATTGCAGAAAAGTTCATTTGGGGATGTCCGTGCCTCAATCGGAGCAGATACCAGGGGACGCCCGATTACGTATACCACTAAAGGGAGCTATTCAAGGAAAATGGGGAAAAATTGAAGCGGGCCATTTTGTGGATATTTTCTCGTAGCTTGACCCTATAGGTTTATAGAATTGCAGAAAAGTTCATTTGGGGATGTCTGTGCCTGAATCGAAGCAGATACCAGGGGACGCCCGATTACGTATACCTCTAAAGGGAGCTATTCAAGGAAAATGTGGAAAAATTGAAGCGGGCCATTTTGTGGATATTTTCTCATAGCTTGACCCTACGGGTTTATAGAATTGCAGAAAAGTTCATTTGGGCATGTCCGTGCCTGAATCGGAGCAGATACCAGGGGACGCTCGATTACGTATACCTCTAAATGGAGCTATATATGGGAAATGGGGAAAAATTGAAGCGGGCCGTTTTGTGAATATTTTCTCGTAGCTTGACCTTATGGGTTTATAGAATTGCAGAAAAGTTCATTTGGGGATGTCCGTGCTTGAATCGGAGCAAATACCAGGGGACGCCCGATTACGTATACCACTAAAGGGAGCTATTCAAGGAAAATGGGGAAAAATTGAAGCGGGTCATTTTGTGAATATTTTCTCGTAGCTTGACCCTATGGGTTTATAGAATTGTAGAAAAGTTCATTGGGGGATGTCCGTGCTTGAATCGGAGCAGATACAACGGGACGCTCAATTACGTATACCACTATACAAGGAAAATGGGGAAAAATTGAAGCGGGCCATTTTTTGAATATTTTTTCGTAGCTTGACCCTATGGGTTTATAGAATTACAGAAAAGTTCATTTGGGGATGTCCGTGCCTGAATAGGAGCAAATACAAGGGGACGCTCGATTACGTACACCACTATACTAGGAAAATGGGGAAAAATTGAAGCGGGCCATTTTTTGGATATTTTTTCGTAGCTTGACCCTATGGGTTTATAGAATTGTAGAAAAGTTCATTGGGGGATGTCCGTGCTTGAATCGGAGCAGATACAAGGGGACGCTCAATTACGTATACCACTATACAAGGAAAATGGGGAAAAATTGAAGCGGGCCGTTTTGTGAATATTTTCTCGTAGCTTGACCCTACGGGTTCATAGAATTGCAGAAAAGTTCATTTGGGGATGTCCGTGCCTGAATCGGAGAAGATACCAGGGGACGCCCGATTACATATACCTCTAAAGGGAGCTATACAAGGAAAATAGAGAAAAATTGAAGCAAGCCGTTTTGTGAATATTTTCTCGTAGCTTGACCCTATGGGTTTATAGAATTGCAGAAAAGTTCATTTGGGGATGTCCGTGCCTCAATCGGAGCAGATACCAGGGGACGCCCGATTACGTATACCACTAAAGGGAGCTATTCAAGGAAAATGGGGAAAAATTGAAGCGGGCCATTTTGTCGATATTTTCTCGTAGCTTGACCCTATAGGTTTATAGAATTGCAGAAAAGTTCATTTGGGGATGTCTGTGCCTGAATCGAAGCAGATACCAGGGGACGCCCGATTACGTATACCTCTAAAGGGAGCTATTCAAGGAAAATGTGGAAAAATTGAAGCGGGCTATTTTGTGGATATTTTCTCATAGCTTGACCCTACGGGTTTATAGAATTGCAGAAAAGTTCATTTGGGCATGTCCGTGCCTGAATCGGAGCAGATACCAGGGGACGCTCGATTACGTATACCTCTAAATGGAGCTATATATGGGAAATGGGGAAAAATTGAAGCGGGCCGTTTTGTGAATATTTTCTCGTAGCTTGACCTTATGGGTTTATAGAATTGCAGAAAAGTTCATTTGGGGATGTCCGTGCTTGAATCGGAGCAAATACCAGGGGACGCCCGATTACGTATACCACTAAAGGGAGCTATTCAAGGAAAATGGGGAAAAATTGAAGCGGGTCATTTTGTGAATATTTTCTCGTAGCTTGACCCTATGGGTTTATAGAATTGTAGAAAAGTTCATTGGGGGATGTCCGTGCCTGAATCGGAGCAGATACAAGGGGACGCTCAATTACGTATACCACTATACAAGAAAAATGGGGAAAATTTGAAGCGGGCCGTTTTTTGGATATTTTTTCGTAGCTTGACCCTATGGGTTTATAAAATTGCAGAAAAGTTCATTTGGGGATGTCCGTGCCTGAATCCAAGCAGATACCAGGGGACGCCCGAATACGTATACCTCTAAAGGGAGCTATTCAAGGAAAATGGGGAAAAATGGAAGCAGGCCATTTTGTGGATATTTTCTCATAGCTTGACCCTATGGGTTTATAGAATTGCAGAGAAGTTCATTTGGGCATGTCCGTGGCTGAATCGGAGCAGATACCAGGGGACGCTCGATTACGTATACCTCTAAATGGAGCTATACATGGGAAATGGGGAAAGATTGAAGCGGGCCGTTTTGTGAATATTTTCTCGTAGCTTGACCTTATGGGTTTATAGAATTACAGAAAAGTTCATTTGGGGATGTACGTGCCTGAATCGGAGTAGATACCAGGGGACGCCCGATTACGTATACCACTAAAGGGAGCTATTCAAGGAAAATGAGGAAAAATTGAAGCGGGTCATTTTGTGAATATTTTCTCGTAGCTTGACACTATGGGTTTATAGAATTGTAGAAAAGTTCATTGAGGGATGTCCGTGCCTGAATCGGAGCAGATACAAGGGGACGCTCAATTACGTATACCACTATACAAGGAAAATGGGGAAAAATTGAAGCGGGCCGTTTTTTTTATATTTTTTCGTAGCTTGACCCTATGGGTTTATAGAATTGTAGAAAAGTTCATTTGGGGATGTCCGTGCCTGAATCCAAGCAGATACCAGGGGACGCCCGATTACGTATACCTCTAAAGGGAGCTATTCAAGGAAAATGGGGAAAAATGGAAGCGGGCCATTTTGTGGATATTTTCTCATAGCTTGACCCTATGGGTTTATAGAATTGCAGAAAAGTTCATTTGGGCATGTCCGTGCCTGAATCGGAGCAGATGCCAGGGGATGCTCGATTACGTATACCTCTAAATGGAGCTATACATGGAAAATGGGGAAAAATTGAAGCGGGCCGTTTTGTGAATATTTTCTCGTAGCTTGACCTTATGGGTTTATAGAATTGCAGAAAAGTTCATTTGGGGATGTCCGTGCCTGAATCGGAGCAGCCAGGGCACGCCCGATTACGTATACCTCTAAAGAGAGCTATACAAGGAAAATAAGGAAAAATTGATGCGGGCCGTTTTGTGAATATTTTCTCGTAGCTTGACCCTATGGGTTTATAGAATTGCAGAAAAGTTCATTTGGGGATGTCCGTGCCTCAATCGGAGCAGATACCAGGGGACGCCCGATTACGTATACCACTAAAGGGAGCTATTCATGGAAAATGGGGAAAAATTGAAGCCGGCCATTTTGTGGATATTTTCTCGTAGCTTGACCCTATGGGTTTATAGAATTGCAGAAAATTTTATTTGGGGATGTCCGTGCCTGAATCGGAGCAGATACAAGGGGTCGCTCGATTACGTATACCACTATACAAGAAAAATGGGGAAAAATTGACGCGGGCCGTTTTTTGGATATTTTTTCGTAGCTTGACCCTATGGGTTTATAGAATTGCAGAAAAGTTCATTTGGGGATGTCTGTGCCTGAATCGAAGCAGATACCAGGGGACGCCCGATTACGTATACCTCTAAAGGGAGCTATTCAAGGAAAATGGGGAAAAATGGAAGCGGGCCATTTTGTGGATATTTTCTCATAGCTTGATCCTATGTGTTTATAGAATTGCAGAAAAGTTCATTTAGGCATGTCCGTGCCTGAATCGGAGCAGATACCAGGGGACGCTCGATTACGTATACCTCTAAATGGAGCTATACATGGAAAATGGGGAAAAATTGAAGCGGGCCGTTTTGTGAATATTTTCTCGTAGCTTGACCTTATGGGTTTATAGAATTGTAGAAAAGTTCATTTGGGGATGGCCGTGCTTGAATCGGAGCAGATACTAGGGGACGCCCGATTACGTATACCACTAAAGGGAGCTATTCAAGGAAAATGGGGAAAAATTGAAGCGGGTCATTTTTTGAATATTTTCTCGTAGCTTGACCCTATGGGTTTATAGAATTCTAGAAAAGTTCATTGGGGGATGTCCGTGCCTGAATCGGAGCAGATACAAGGGGACGCTCAATTACGTATACCACTATACAAGGAAAATGGGGAAAAATTGAAGCGGGCCGTTTTTTGAATATTTTTTCGTAGCTTGACCCTATGGGTTTATAGAATTACAGAAAAGTTCATTTGGGGATGTCCGTACCTGAATAGGAGCAAATACAAGGGGACGCTCGATTACGTACACCACTATACTAGGAAAATGGGGAAAAATTGAAGCGGGTCGTTTTTTGGATATTTTTTCGTAGCTTGACCCTATGGGTTTATAGTATTGCAGAAAAGTTCATTTGGGGATGTCCGTGCCTGAATCGGAGCAGATACCAGGGGACGCCCGTTTACGTATACCACTAAAGGGAGCTATTCAAGGAAAATGGGGAAAAATTGAAGCGGGTCATTTTGTGAATATTTTCTCGTAGCTTGACCCTATGGGTTTATAGAATTGTAGAAAAGTTCATTGGGGGATGTCCGTGCTTGAATCGGAGCAGATACAAGGGGATGCTCAATTACGTATACCACTATACAAGGAAAATGGGGAAAAATTGAAGCGGGCCGTTTTGTGAATATTTTCTCGTAGCTTGACCCTACGGGTTTATAGAATTACAGAAAAGTTCATTTGGGGATGTCCGTGCCTGAATCGGAGCAGATACCAGGGGACGCCCGATTACATATACCTCTAAAGGGAGCTATACAAGGAAAATAGGGAAAAATTGATGCGAGCCGTTTTGTGAATATTTTCTCGTAGCTTGACCCTATGGGTTTATAGAATTGCAGAAAAGTTCATTTGGGGATGTCCGTGCCTCAATCGGAGCAGATACCAGGGGACGCCCGATTACGTATACCACTAAAGGGAGCTATTCAAGGAAAATGGGGAAAAATTGAAGCGGGCCATTTTGTGGATATTTTCTCGTAGCTTGACCCTATGGGTTTATAGAATTGCAGAAAAGTTCATTTGGGGATATCTGTGCCTGAATCGGAGCAGATACAAGGGGACGCTCGATTACGTATACCAATATACAAGAAAAATGGGGAAAAATTGACGCGGGCCGTTTTTTGGATATTTTTTCGTAGCTTGACCCTATGGGTTTATAGAATTGCAGAAAAGTTCATTTGGGGATGTCTGTGCCTGAATCGAAGCAGATACCAGGGGACGCCCGATTACGTATACGTCTAAAGGGGGCTATTCAAGGAAAATGTGGAAAAATTGAAGCGGGCCATTTTGTGGATATTTTCTCGTAGCTTGACCCTATGGGTTTATAGAATTGCAGAAAAGTTCATTTGGGGATATCCGTGCCTGAATCGGAGCAGATACAAGGGGACGCTCGATTACGTATACCAATATACAAGAAAAATATGGAAAAATTGACGCGGGCCGTTTTTTGGATATTTTTTCGTAGCTTGACCCTATGGGTTTATAGAATTGCAGAAAAGTTCATTTGGGGATGTCCGTGCCTGAATCCAAGCAGATACCAGGGGACGCCCAAATACGTATACCTCTAAAGGGAGTTATTCAAGGAAAATGGGGAAAAATGGAAGCGGGCCATTTTGTGGATATTTTCTCATAGCTTGACCCTATGGGTTTATAGAATTGCAGAAAAGTTCATTTGGGCATGTCCGTGCCTGAATCGGAGCAGATACCAGGGGACGCTCGATTACGTATACCTCTAAATGGAGCTATACATGGGAAATGGGGAAAAATTGAAGCGGGCCGTTTTGTGAATATTTTCTCGTAGCTTGACCTTATGGGTTTATAGAATTGCAGAAAAGTTCATTTGGGGATGTACGTGCCTGAATCGGAGTAGATACCAGGGGACGCCCGATTATGTATACCACTAAAGGGAGCTATTCAAGGAAAATGGGGAAAAATTGAAGCGGGTCATTTTGTGAATATTTTCTCGTAGCTTGACCCTATGGGTTTATAGAATTGTAGAAAAGTTCATTGGGGATGTCCGTGCCTGAATCGGAGCAGATACAAGGGGACGCTCAATTACGTATACCACTATACAAGGAAAATGGGGAAAAATTGAAGCGGGCCGTTTTTTGGATATTTTTTTGTAGCTTGACCCTATGGGTTTATAGAATTGCAGAAAAGTTCATTTGGGGATGTCCGTGCCTGAATCCAAGCAGATACCAGGGGACGCCCGATTACGTATACCTCTAAAGGGAGCTATTCAAGGAAAATGGGGAAAAATGGAAGCGGGCCATTTTGTGGATATTTTCTCATAGCTTGACCCTATGGGTTTATAGAATTGCAGAAAAGTTCATTTGGGCATGTCCGTGCCTGAATCGGAGCAGATACCAGGGGACGCTCGATTACGTATACCTCTAAATGGAGCTCTACATGGAAAATGGGGAAAAATTGATGCGGGCCGTTTTGTGAATATTTTCTCGTAGCTTGACCCTATGGGTTTATAGAATTGCAGAAAAGTTCATTTGGGCATGTCCGTGCCTGAATCGGAGCAGATACCAGGGGACGCCCGATTACGTATACCTCTAAAGGGAGCTATACAAGGAAAATAGGGAAAAATTGATGCGGGCCGTTTTGTGAATATTTTCTTGTAGCTTGACCCTATGGGTTTATAGAATTGCAGAAAAGTTCATTTGGGCATGTCCGTGCCTGAATCGGAGCAGATACCAGGGGACGCCCGATTACGTATACCTCTAAAGGGAGCTATACAAGGAAAATAGGGAAAAATTGATGCGGGCCATTTTGTGAATATTTTCTCGTAGCTTGACCCTATGGGTTTATAGAATTGCAGAAAAGTTCATTTGGGCATGTCCGTGCCTGAATCGGAGCAGATACCAGGGGACGCTCGATTACGTATACATCTAAATGGAGCTATACATGGAAAATGGGGAACAATTGAAGCGGGCCGTTTTGTGAATATTTTCTCGTAGACCTTTTGGGTTTATAGAATTACAGAAAAGTTCATTTGGGGATGTCCGTGCCTGAATCGGAGCAGATACCAGGGGACGCCCGATTACGTATACCTCTAAAGGGAGCTATACAAAGAAAATAAGGAAAAATTGATGTGGGCCGTTTTGTGAATATTTTCTCGTAGCTTGACCCTATGGGTTTATAGAATTGCAGAAAAGTTCATTTGGGCATGTCCGTGCCTGAATCGGAGCAGATACCAGGGGACGCCCGATTACGTATACCTCTAAAGGGAGCTATACAAGGAAAATAGGGAAAAATTGATGCGGGCCGTTTTGTGAATATTTTCTCGTAGCTTGACCCTATGGGTTTATAGAATTGCAGAAAAGTTCATTTGGGCATGTCCGTGCCTGAATCGGAGCAGATACCAGGGGACGCCCGATTACGTATACCTCTAAAGGGAGCTATACAAGGAAAATAGGGAAAAATTGATGCGGGCCGTTTTGTGAATATTTTCTCGTAGCTTGACCCTATGGGTTTATAGAATTGCAGAAAAGTTCATTTGGGCATGTCCGTGCCTGAATCGGAGCAGATACCAGGGGACGCTCGATTACGTATACATCTAAATGGAGCTATACATGGAAAATGGGGAACAATTGAAGCGGGCCGTTTTGTGAATATTTTCTCGTAGACCTTTTGGGTTTATAGAATTACAGAAAAGTTCATTTGGGGATGTCCGTGCCTGAATCGGAGCAGATACCAGGGGACGCCCGATTACGTATACCTCTAAAGGGAGCTATACAAAGAAAATAAGGAAAAATTGATGTGGGCCGTTTTGTGAATATTTTCTCATAGCTTGACCCTATGGGTTTATAGAATTGCAGAAAAGTTCATTTGGGCATGTCCGTGCCTGAATCGGAGCAGATACCAGGGGACGCCCGATTACATATACCTCTAAAGGGAGCTATACAAGGAAAATAGGGAAAAATTGATGCGAGCCGTTTTGTGAATATTTTCTCGTAGCTTGACCCTATGGGTTTATAGAATTGCAGAAAAGTTCATTTGGGGATGTCCGTGCCTCAATCGGAGCAGATACCAGGGGACGCCCGATTACGTATACCACTAAAGGGAGCTATTCAAGGAAAATGGGGAAAAATTGAAGCGGGCCATTTTGTGGATATTTTCTCGTAGCTTGACCCTATGGGTTTATAGAATTGCAGAAAAGTTCATTTGGGGATATCTGTGCCTGAATCGGAGCAGATACAAGGGGACGCTCGATTACGTATACCAATATACAAGAAAAATGGGGAAAAATTGACGCGGGCCGTTTTTTGGATATTTTTTCGTAGCTTGACCCTATGGGTTTATAGAATTGCAGAAAAGTTCATTTGGGGATGTCTGTGCCTGAATCGAAGCAGATACCAGGGGACGCCCGATTACGTATTCGTCTAAAGGGAGCTATTCAAGGAAAATGTGGAAAAATTGAAGCGGGCCATTTTGTGGATATTTTCTCGTAGCTTGACCCTATGGGTTTATAGAATTGCAGAAAAGTTCATTTGGGGATATCCGTGCCTGAATCGGAGCAGATACAAGGGGACGCTCGATTACGTATACCAATATACAAGAAAAATATGGAAAAATTGACGCGGGCCGTTTTTTGGATATTTTTTCGTAGCTTGACCCTATGGGTTTATAGAATTGCAGAAAAGTTCATTTGGGGATGTCCGTGCCTGAATCCAAGCAGATACCAGGGGACGCCCGAATACGTATATCTCTAAAGGGAGCTATTCAAGGAAAATGGGGAAAAATGGAAGCGGGCCATTTTGTGGATATTTTCTCATAGCTTGACCCTATGGGTTTATAGAATTGCAGAAAAGTTCATTTGGGCATGTCCGTGCCTGAATCGGAGCAGATACCAGGGGACGCTCGATTACGTATACCTCTAAATGGAGCTATACATGGGAAATGGGGAAAAATTGAAGCGGGCCGTTTTGTGAATATTTTCTCGTAGCTTGACCTTATGGGTTTATAGAATTGCAGAAAAGTTCATTTGGGGATGTACGTGCCTGAATCGGAGTAGATACCAGGGGACGCCCGATTATGTATACGACTAAAGGGAGCTATTCAAGGAAAATGGGGAAAAATTGAAGCGGGTCATTTTGTGAATATTTTCTCGTAGCTTGACCCTATGGGTTTATAGAATTGTAGAAAAGTTCATTGGGGATGTCCGTGCCTGAATCGGAGCAGATACAAGGGGACGCTCAATTACGTATACCACTATACAAGGAAAATGGGGAAAAATTGAAGCGGGCCGTTTTTTGGATATTTTTTTGTAGCTTGACCCTATGGGTTTATAGAATTGCAGAAAAGTTCATTTGGGGATGTCCGTGCCTGAATCCAAGCAGATACCAGGGGACGCCCGATTACGTATACCTCTAAAGGGAGCTATTCAAGGAAAATGGGGAAAAATGGAAGCGGGCCATTTTGTGGATATTTTCTCATAGCTTGACCCTATGGGTTTATAGAATTGCAGAAAAGTTCATTTGGGGATGTCCGTGCCTGAATCGGAGCAGATACCAGGGGACGCCCGATTACGTATACCTCTAAAGGGAGCTATACAAAGAAAATAAGAAAAAATTGATGCGGGCCGTTTTGTGAATATTTTCTCGTAGCTTGACCCTATGGGTTTATAGAATTGCAGAAAAGTTCATTTGGGCATGTCCGTGCCTGAATCGGAGCAGATACCAGGGGACGCCCGATTACGTATACCTCTAAAGGGAGCTATACAAGGAAAATAGGGAAAAATTGATGCGGGCCGTTTTGTGAATATTTTCTCGTAGCTTGACCCTATGGGTTTATAGAATTGCAGAAAAGTTCATTTGGGCATGTCCGTGCCTGAATCGGAGCAGATACCAGGGGACGCTCGATTACGTATACATCTAAATGGAGCTATACATGGAAAATGGGGAACAATTGAAGCGGGCCGTTTTGTGAATATTTTCTCGTAGACCTTTTGGGTTTATAGAATTACAGAAAAGTTCATTTGGGGATGTCCGTGCCTGAATCGGAGCAGATACCAGGGGACGCCCGATTACGTATACCTCTAAAGGGAGCTATACAAAGAAAATAAGGAAAAATTGATGTGGGCCGTTTTGTGAATATTTTCTCGTAGCTTGACCCTATGGGTTTATAGAATTGCAGAAAAGTTCATTTGGGCATGTCCATGCCTGAATCGGAGCAGATACCAGGGGACGCTCGATTACGTATACCTCTAAATGGAGCTATACATGGGAAATGGGGAAAAATTGAAGCGGGCCATTTTGTGAATATTTTCTCGTAGCTTGACCTTATGGGTTTATAGAATTGCAGAAAAGTTCATTTGGGGATGTCCGTGCCTGAATCGGAGCAAATACCAGGGGACGCCCGATTACGTATACCACTAAAGGGAGCTATTCAAGGAAAATGGGGAAAATTTGAAGCGGGTCATTTTGTGAATATTTTCTCGTAGCTTGACCCTATGGGTTTATAGAATTGTAGAAAAGTTCATTGGGGGATGTCCGTGCCTGAATCGGAGCAGATACAAGGGGACGCTCAATTACGTATACCACTATACAAGGAAAATGGGGAAAAATTGAAGCGTGCCGTTTTTTGGATATTTTTTCGTAGCTTGACCCTATGGGTTTATAGAATTGCAGAAAAGTTCATTTGGGGATGTCCGTGCCTGAATCCAAGCAGATACCAGGGGACGCCCGATTACGTATACCTCTAAAGGGAGCTATTCAAGGAAAATGGGGAAAAATGGAAGCGGGCCATTTTGTGGATATTTTCTCATGGCTTGACCCTATGGGTTTATAGAATTGCAGAAAAGTTCATTTGGGCATGTCCGTGCCTGAATCGGAGCAGATACCAGGGGACGCTCGATTACGTATACCTCTAAATGGAGCTCTACATGGAAAATGGGGAAAAATTGAAGCGGGCCATTTTGTGAATATTTTCTCGTAGATCTTATGGGTTTATAGAATTGCAGAAAAGTTCATTTGGGGATGTCCGTGCCTGAATCGGAGCAGATACCAGGGGACGCCCGATTACGTATACCTCTAAAGGGAGCTATACAAAGAAAATAAGAAAAAATTGATGCGGGCCGTTTTGTGAATATTTTCTCGTAGCTTGACCCTATGGGTTTATAGAATTGCAGAAAAGTTCATTTGGGCATGTCCGTGCCTGAATCGGAGCAGATACCAGGGGACGCCCGATTACGTATACCTCTAAAGGGAGCTATATAAGGAAAATAGGGAAAAATTGATGCGGGCCGTTTTGTGAATATTTTCTCGTAGCTTGACCCTATGGGTTTATAGAATTGCAGAAAAGTTCATTTGGGCATGTCCGTGCCTGAATCGGAGCAGATACCAGGGGACGCTCGATTACGTATACCTCTAAATGGAGCTATACATGGGAAATGGGGAAAAATTGAAGCGAGCCGTTTTGTGAATATTTTCTCGTAGCTTGACCTTATGGGTTTATAGAATTGCAGAAAAGTTCATTTGGGGATGTCCGTGCCTGAATCGAAGCAGATACCAGGGGACGCCCGATTACGTATACCTCTAAAGGGAGCTATACAAGGAAAATAGGGAAAAATTGATGCGGGCCGTTTTGTGAATATTTTCTCGTAGCTTGACCCTATGGGTTTATAGAATTGCAGAAAAGTTCATTTGGGCATGTCCGTGCCTGAATCGGAGCAGATACCAGGGGACGCTCGATTACGTATACCTCTAAATGGAGCTATACATGGGAAATGGGGAAAAATTGAAGCGGGCCATTTTGTGAATATTTTCTCGTAGCTTGACCTTATGGGTTTATAGAATTGCAGAAAAGTTCATTTGGGGATGTCCGTGCCTGAATCGGAGCAAATACCAGGGGACGCCCGATTACGTATACCACTAAAGGGAGCTATTCAAGGAAAATGGGGAAAATTTGAAGCGGGTCATTTTGTGAATATTTTCTCGTAGCTTGACCCTATGGGTTTATAGAATTGTAGAAAAGTTCATTGGGGGATGTCCGTGCCTGAATCGGAGCAGATACAAGGGGACGCTCAATTACGTATACCACTATACAAGGAAAATGGGGAAAAATTGAAGCGTGCCGTTTTTTGGATATTTTTTCGTAGCTTGACCCTATGGGTTTATAGAATTGCAGAAAAGTTCATTTGGGGATGTCCGTGCCTGAATCCAAGCAGATACCAGGGGACGCCCGATTACGTATACCTCTAAAGGGAGCTATTCAAGGAAAATGGGGAAAAATGGAAGCGGGCCATTTTGTGGATATTTTCTCATGGCTTGACCCTATGGGTTTATAGAATTGCAGAAAAGTTCATTTGGGCATGTCCGTGCCTGAATCGGAGCAGATACCAGGGGACGCTCGATTACGTATACCTCTAAATGGAGCTCTACATGGAAAATGGGGAAAAATTGAAGCGGGCCGTTTTGTGAATATTTTCTCGTAGATCTTATGGGTTTATAGAATTGCAGAAAAGTTCATTTGGGGATGTCCGTGCCTGAATCGGAGCAGATACCAGGGGACGCCCGATTACGTATACCTCTAAAGGGAGCTATACAAAGAAAATAAGAAAAAATTGATGCGGGCCGTTTTGTGAATATTTTCTCGTAGCTTGACCCTATGGGTTTATAGAATTGCAGAAAAGTTCATTTGGGCATGTCCGTGCCTGAATCGGAGCAGATACCAGGGGACGCCCGATTACGTATACCTCTAAAGGGAGCTATACAAGGAAAATAGGGAAAAATTGATGCGGGCCGTTTTGTGAATATTTTCTCGTAGCTTGACCCTATGGGTTTATAGAATTGCAGAAAAGTTCATTTGGGCATGTTCGTGCCTGAATCGGAGCAGATACCAGGGGACGCTCGATTACGTATACCTCTAAATGGAGCTATACATGGGAAATGGGGAAAAATTGAAGCGGGCCGTTGATATGGTCAGAAAAGTAATTATAGAAATATAATTGACTGGTGAAACGAAAGGCCGATATTTAAAGCCCAATACCCTAATTATTCATTAATTTCGTAATTAATGAATAGGGAAAATATACAGCTCATAAAAAGAGTCCAAATTATGGCAAATTGGTCAAGGAAGGATCCAGAATCCCAATTAAAGGCAATTAATGAGTCATAACCTTTATCAACAAGGAAACGAATTCTTCAGCAAGAAATACAATACTTATCCAATATCAAAAAGAAGACTTATCCGCTAAGTCTCCCAAACATACCATAAATACTAGGCTCCAGACGCCTATATAAGGTCCCTGATCCTACAATCAGAACTACGTCATTGGCTTGATTCTCAATAACAATTTGAGATACGTAGGCATCTTGTGAGGACCAATTTAGTCCGGATACACGAGTGCAGCCATTAAAGCTCGAAAGCTCATTAATCCAAGCAATTAATATACAAGTACGTTTTTTAATCTATAACATTTGGCGTCGTCTGTGGGAAGACAACATCAACCATGGCAAATACACGAAGAACAGCTCGGGATACTCAAACTCCCGATGATCGCCCTAACACTTCTGAGGCTGATCAGCCACCGCCGACTACTGGCACTGAAGGGGCGAATATCCCCACCAACACTCAAGGACCGGAAATCCCGATTTCGGTTGAAGGGACGAATCACCTGCAGATGGTCATTCATGGATCTAATCCACAAGAGACCGTTCACCAGCAACCGATCACGACCTCCCCGCTGCTCATGAGTGCACCAAGGAGCCTTCAACTCCATACTACTGATCTCCCTCAGTACGCGAATCAGACTTTGGGGATGCCAAGCTATGGCATGCCCCCTCGACCCATGGCGGGCGGTAGTGGAACTAATCCAATCTACCATGAGGCATATGTGCCTCCTTATATTCAAGGTCTGGGACCCCAAAATCAACAAACTCGTCAGACCCCTCTCATTCAAGATTACTCTGGCCCATACACTGAGGATGAGGGTTATACAACTGGGGAGGATGTCGCCCCAAGGAGGAGACGTTCTTCACAGACAAATCGGGAGCCACCCCAAACTACTAGGGAGAAGCTTGCAGCCCATGAGGCAGAGACTGCAAGGCTCAAAAAACTCCTTGCTGAAGAAGAGGCCGCTCAAACTCGGGGCCGAACGACTGAAGGAATCCCGATAATCAACTTGGATCCACCAAGAAGGACCAAGAGGGCTGAAGCCCCAAGGGGTGATCCTAGTAATCTGTTGCCCCTAGGAGATCCTGATGATCCTACACCACCGTTTACTCAAGACATCATGAAAACGGCTATATCCAGAAAGTTTAAGATGCCTTCGATCAAAGCCTATGATGGAACGGGAGATCCCGCAAATCATGTAAGGACATTCTCCAATGCACTGCTGTTGCAACCGGCCAACGATGCGGTCAAGTGTAGGGCGTTTCCCCAAACTCTTGCTGGTATGGCTCAACGTTGGTACAGCCGTCTACCTCCCAACTCTATTGGGTCCTTTAAGGAGCTAAGCAAGGCTTTCATCAACCAGTTCATCAGTGGAAGGGTGCATGAGAAAAGTTCTGCATCACTCATGGCAATACGTCAAGGAAAGAATGAAGCCCTAAGGGACTACATTAATCGATTCACTCGAGAGGCTTTGAAAGTCCCGGATTTGGACGACAAAGTGGCTATGATAGCCCTGCAACAAGGAACCACTGATGACCACTTCAGGAGGTCGTTGGCTAAACATCCACCAGAGAGCATGTTGAAGCTCCAAGATAGAGCCGGAAAGTACATCAAGGCTGAGGAAAGCATGAGAAAGTATGAACCCACCGCTGGCGACAGTGGAAACTCAAAGAAAAGAAAAGAAACTCAGGAGTACGACGTCAAGGAAAAGTTTCCCCGAACATCAAAGAATTCTGACTCTCCACCCAAGAGAAATAACTTTGGGCCAAAGTTCACGGAGTATGCAAGATTGAATACTCCCAGGAGTCAAATTCTGATGGAGATAGCCAAGGAAGAAGATATCAAATGACCAAAGCCAATGAGGGCTGATTTGTCCAAGCGGAACCAAAATCAGTTTTGTCGGTTCCACAAAGAAGTCGGTCATGACACCGACGATTGTAGGCAATTGAAAGATGAGATTGAGTTTCTGATACGAAGAGGAAAACTCAGCAAGTTCACTAAGGATGGAAGCCAAGGTAGCCAAAGGGGGAACTATGAAAGAAAGGATTATGATAGAAGGGACAACGATCAAGATCGGAATCCCAAGCCCCGAGGGCCAGTGATCAACATGATATTCGGAGGGCCAACTGCTGCTGGGTCCTCCCAAAACTCAAGAAAAGCTTATGCCCGAGAGGTACTGACCGTCGTTGGAGAAGCACCGAAGCGTGCACGAACAGAAGTGTCAATAGGTTTTGATGATTCAGACTTGGAAGGGGTGAAGTTCCCCCACGATGATGCTCTTGTCATAGTACCTGTGATAGGCAACTCCGAAACAAAGAGAGTCCTAGTCGACAATGGAGCCTCAGTAGATATCTTGTTCCACGATGCCTTTATCAAGATGGGTTACACTGATTCTCAGTTGACACCCTCTAATATGCCCATATATGGGTTCAATGGAGTGGAATCAAAGGTGGAAGGCACTATCCAACTCCCAATGACCATGGGACAAGGAACGAATACATCCACTCAGATGCTGAACTTCATAGTTATAAAGGCAACCTCAACCTACAATGCGATCCTTGGTAGGACGGGTCTTCATGCGTTTAAGGCTGTTGCCTCATCTTACCACCTGAAACTCAAATTCCCCAATCGGAATGGGATTGGTGAAGAACGGGGAGACCAAAAGATGGCTAGAAGCTGTTATGTAGCCGCGTTGAGGCCTGATGGAGTTGGGGGGCAGGTTCTCCCCATTGAAGATATGGACACTAGTGACAATGAGGACCGAAGAGGGAAACCAGCTGAGGATTTAATCCCAATTCCCTTAGTCCCGGATGAACCAGAGAAGGTGACTTATTTTGGGGCACTACTGCCCGAACCATTGAAAGGCAAACTCGCATCTTTTCTTCAAGAGAACAATGACGTTTTTGCTTGGACAGCGGCTGACATGCCAGGGATTGATCCCCAACTAATATCTCACAAATTGAATGTGGATCCAGAAAGGAAGGCAGTGAAACAAAAAAAAAGAAGTTTTGCTCCAGAGAGGCTTGAAGCCATTAAGCAAGAAGTAAATAAGCTTTTAGAAGCTGGTTTTATTGAAGAAATCCAATTCCCAGAATGGTTAGCTAACCCTGTGATGGTCAAAAAAGCTAACGGGAAGTGGAGAATGTGCGTCGACTTCACCGATTTGAATGATGCATGTCCTAAGGATTGTTTTCCCTTACCTAGGATTGATGCCTTGATAGATGCCACTGATGGGCATGAGATGCTAAGTTTCATGGATGGCTTCAGCGGATATAATCAAATCAAGATGCATAGAGATGACATCGCCAAAGTGTCGTTCATCACTGACTTTGGTGTCTTCTGTTTCTTAGTCATGGCTTTTGGGCTTAAAAATGCTGGAGCAACCTATCAAAGGTTGGTGAACAAAATCTTTGAGCACCTGATTGGAAAAACCATGGAGGTCTACGTAGATGACATGTTAGTCAAGAGCCTTGATAAGGCCAATCACATTGAGCACCTCCGAGAGGCTTTTGAAGTGCTAAGACACCACAAGATGATGTTGAATCCAGCTAAGTGTGCCTTTGGTGTAGGCTCGGGAAAGTTTTTAGGTCTGATGGTTTCCAAGAGAGGAATCGAGGCTAATCCCGACAAAATCAAAGCGATTCTAGACATGGAACCACCAAAGACTGTCAAGGATGTCCAGAAACTGACGGGAAGAGTGGCTGCTTTGGGAAGATTCATCTCCAAGTCTGGAGAGAAGTGTTTACCCTTCTTCAAAGCACTCAAAAAAGTGAAGAATTTTGAATGGACAACTGAAAGTCAAGAGGCCTTTGAGGCCCTGAAGAAATATATGGCTGAAGCACCACTGTTGGCAAAACCCAAGCCAGGAGAAATTCTCTATTTATACTTGGCGGTTTCCAACACAGCCCTTGGAGCTGTTTTGGTAAAGGAAGAAGTAAAGGTTCAGAAACCCATCTACTATGTGAGCAAGATTCTATATGGAGCAGAAATAAACTACTCAATGGTTGAGAAGTTTGCCTTAGCCTTGATAATGGCCTCAAGAAAGCTACGCCCCTACTTCCAGGCTCACAAGATAGAGGTCTTGACTGATCAACCTCTAAGAAACATCTTGCATAGCCCTCAAGTTAGTGGAAGATTGATCAAATGGGCCATTGAATTGGGCGAATTCGACATCAAGTATAAGCCTCGAACGGCCATAAAAGCTCAGGCACTTGCTGACTTCATGGTTGAATGCACCATTGACAACCAAGAAGTCGGGGGGCAGGAAGTAACTATGGAAGATAAGAAAGATGAGGAAATGACCTTCAAAGAATGTTGGGTGCTCTATTTTGATGGAGCATCAAAAACAAAATCAAGCGGAGCTGGTTTAGTGCTACAGAGTCCTGATGGATTCCTAATAGAGTATGCATTAAAACTTGACTTCCCGACGACAAACAATGAGGCTGAGTATGAAGCTCTGATAGCTGGCTTAGGGCTGGCTGGAGCCTTGAGAGTCAAAACTCTGAAAGTATGTGGAGACTCGAGGCTAGTGGTTTCCCAAGTAAATGGGGAGTTTGAGGCCAGAGATGAAGTCATGGCCAAGTACTTAAAACTTGTCAAGGCCATTATGACTCAATTCGATGAATGCTATGTGGAGCACATTCCAAGGGAAGAAAATATGAAGGCTGATGCCTTGTCTAAGTTTGCCTCTTCTGAAATTGAAAACTATGCCGGGAGTGTATACTTCCAAGTCTTGAAGACCCCAAGCATCAATGGAAAGTTGGTAGCCCCCATTGGTATCACCAGTTGTTGGATTGATCCCATCAAAGCTCATCTGGAAACTGGGTGGCTGCCCAACGACACTTCAGAAGCACGAAAGCTATACGTCAGAGCACTAAGGTATGCCCTAATTGAGGGAATCCTATACAAGAAATCTTTTGTTATTCCGTACTTAAAGTGCTTGAGACCTCAAGAGGCAGAATTGGCCCTAAAGGAAGTGCATGAAGGGATTTGTGGGCAACACTTGGGGGGTAGAGCCCTGGCTCATAAAGTCACTCGTCTAGGTTTCTATTGGCCAAGCATACTTGCTGATGCTAAAAGCTACATCAAGAAATGTGAACGGTGCCAGAAACATGCACCAGTGGTTAGGCAACCACCAGAGATGATGACATCCATTAACTCACCTATCCCCTTTGCTATGTGGGGAATGGATATACTCGGGCCATTTCCTATGGCAAGTGCTCAAAGAAAGTTCTTGATAGTAGCAATTGATTATTTCACCAAGTGGATTGAGGCTAAGCCATTAGCCAAGATAACCACCAAGCAAGTGATGCAATTCTTCTGGGAAAATGTGATATGCAGATATGGAATTCCACGAGTCCTGGTCACGGACAATGGAACCCAGTTTAACAACGATGAGTTCAAGAAGTATTGTGATGAAAACGATATCCAATTGCGCTTCACTTCTGTCGCCCATCCTCAAGCAAATGGGCAAGCTGAGGTTGCAAATCGAATCATCCTTGATGGACTAAAGAAAAGAGTTGAACGCTCCAGAAACACTTGGGTAGACGAATTACTCCCTATACTTTGGGCATATCGTACTACTTGCAAAGTCACCACCGGGGCAACTCCATTCCTATTGGCTTATGGAGCAGAGGCAGTGGTCCCAGTGGAAATTACTCACACCTCCCCAAGAGTTGAGGCTTATGAACCAGAAACAAATGAAGAAGGCTTGAGGCTATCCTTAGATCTAATTGACGAAGTTAGAGATGAGGCAAACGCCAAGATAGTTGAACATCAAAAGAAGGCATCTTTCTACTACAACCTAAGGGTTAAAGAAAGGTTCTTTCGACAAGGAGACTTGGTTCTCAGAAAAATTGAGGCATCCGGAGTTGGACAAAAAGGGAAGTTGGCCCCAAATTGGGAAGGACCATATCGCGTCAAGAACGTATTTGGTCGAGGCTCTTACAAGCTAGAAACCCTTGAAGGGCATGAGGTGCCGAGAACTTGGCATGCCTCCAACTTGAAAGTTTATTATGTTTAATGTGTTTCCTAAGTGGATTCACTACTAGAAATAAGGTTTGATAAAACCAACCCAAGTTTCTAAAACTTGAGTATTATGTAAGGGTTGAGCCCATTCTTCAAAGTTATGAATTATATACTCGTATTCATCATGTTTTGAATGCATTACATACTGATAGATATGTACAAAATGCTAACTAAACATGCAAAAGGCAAGAAAACAACACAAGCCATGAATGGCCACAAAATATAAATAAAACTAAACTTACAAAAGTTTAAGTTAAGCCCAAAGGCTGGAAATACATAGAAAGAAAATACAAAGCCATGAACGGCCATAAAGAAACTACAAACTACGGCTGCGCGTCACCATCCTTGACTCCCGCATCTGTCTCCTCCCCTGAACTAGAGCTGGAAGAATGCTCACCAGCATCCTCAGCACCATCAGCAGAAGCGTCACTGAGGGGTGATGAATGCTCTGGAACTAAAATCCTAGCATCTTCCTCCATATCGTCAACTCCAGCCAAAATACGCTCCAAGGGAGTAGGAGGGTGAGGAGCAGGAAAGTCAGCAGCATCAAAGACTCCAGGATGCTTGGCCAAGATAGCCTGAACAGCATCCTCCCATCCTGAAGTATGCTGGACTGGGAAAAGGATCTCGTCATGCTTTTCGATCAAGTCCTTGTACTCCTGAGAGTCAAGGTACTCATCGATGCAATCATCCTTGCCTTTCCTCAACTCAACAATATCAGCCTGAGCGTCAGCAAGCTCCTTCTCCCTCCTGGAAAGAGTCTCCTTAAGAGACTTCACCTCCTCCTCAGACCTCTCCAGCTTGACCCTGTTGGCCTCAGAGGAGGTACGCCAAGCCTTAGCTTGGAACAATACCCCCTGAAAGTTGGCATTGGTCTGCCAAAAGATAAAAGTTAGGAAAATATAAGCAGAAACTTCAAAGAAAATTGCCCAGAATCTTCAAAGAAACCCAGAATCTTCAAAGAAAATCTTCAAATCTTCAAGTGAAAACCCAGAAAACGGTGAGAAAATCTCGCCGGGAATCGCCTTGCGACAGAACCCTAGCAGAGCAATCTAAAGAAAATTTCGGAGAAAATTTAGCAGAGTAACTTTGAGAAAGTGAAAAGTGAAGAATGAATGGAAACAAATGAGAACTCACCCTTATATAGGGATCACAGCCGGTCAATGGGCCGGTTGAAGGAAGGGCAACCGGCATTAGCCGGTACGGCCCATAAAAGGCTAAAAGCCCAATTGATAAAGTTGAACAGTGAAGATCCTTGGGCCCAACTAAGCCCATTACAAAAAACAAACTACATTTTCGATCAAAGTTCTGATCAAATAAGTTCGAATAAAGCCCAAAATGGCTCTTGTATTCGACCAAAAATCTCGTCGAAAGGATAAAAGCCCAATTATTAAAAAAGGCTAAAGGCCCAATAAAAAGATGAAGGCCCAGTTGCTAAAATCCTCTGGCCCAAATGAAGCCCAATATATGTGGGCCCTAAAAGTCTGTAACGAACCAAGTATTCGACCAGAATCCTAGTCGAATGAGTTCGAATAGGCACCAAAATTGAAGTCATGTTCGACCACATCCCTGGTCGAAATCATTCGACCAGGTATCAAAATTGAAGTCATGTTCGACCACATCCCTGGTCGAAATCATTCGACCAGGTATCAAAATTGAAGTCATGTTCGACCACAATCCTGGTCGAAACCATTCGACCAGGAGGCAAAATGGAAGTAAGCTTCGACCAGAATCCTGGTCGAAACCATTCGACCAGGGGACAAAATGGAAGTAAGCTTCGACCAGAATCCTGGTCGAAACCATTCGACCAGGAGGCAAAATGCAAGCAAATTTCGACCAGAATCCTGGTCGAAGGAGTTCGACCAGGAGCTAAAATCAAGGTCAAATTCGACCAGGATCCTGGTCGAAAATGACATGAAAAATTCAAAAATCAATTTATGTTCCAAGGAATTGATGAAAAATCCCGATTCCTGTTTTGGAGAATTATAAAATTGATTTAGAACTATACGTTCGTCAAACAAAGCCACGATATGGAAGAAAATTTCGTAACTCCTGAATGAAATAACTTCTACGATAATCCAAGAGAGATTTTCCTAGAAGTTGGGGGGCAAATGATATGGTCAGAAAAGTAATTATAGAAATATAATTGACTGGTCAAACGAAAGGCCGATATTTAAAGCCCAATACCCTAATTATTCATTAATTTCGTAATTAATGAATAGGGAAAATATACAGCTCATAAAAAGAGTCCAAATTATGGCAAATTGGTCAAGGAAGGATCCAGAATCCCAATTAAAGGCAATTAATGAGACATAACCTTTATCAACAAGGAAACGAATTCTTCAGCAAGAAATACAATACTTATCCAATATCAAAAAGAAGACTTATCCGCTAAGTCTCCCAAACATACCATAAATACTAGGCTCCAGACGCCTATATAAGGTCCCTGATCCTACAATCAGAACTACGTCATTGGCTTGATTCTCAATAACAATTTGAGATACGTAGGCATCTTGTGAGGACCAATTTAGTCCGGATACACGAGTGCAGCCATTAAAGCTCGAAAGCTCATTAATCAAAGCAATTAATATACAAGTACGTTTTTTAATCTATAACAGCCGTTTTGTGAATATTTTCTCGTAGCTTGACCTTATGGGTTTATAGAATTGCAGAAAAGTTCATTTGGGGATGTCCGTGCCTGAATCGGAGCAAATACCAGGGGACGCCCGATTACGTATACCACTAAAGGGAGCTATTCAAGGAAAATGGGGAAAATTTTAAGCGGGTCATTTTGTGAATATTTTCTCGTAGCTTGACCCTATGGGTTTATAGAATTGTAGAAAAGTTCATTGGGGGATGTCCGTGCCTGAATCGGAGCAGATACAAGGGGACGCTCAATTACGTATACCACTATACAAGGAAAATGGGGAAAAATTGAAGCGGGCCGTTTTTTGGATATTTTTTCGTAGCTTGACCCTATGGGTTTATAGAATTGCAGAAAAGTTCATTTGGGGATGTCCGTGCCTGAATCCAAGCAGATACCAGGGGACGCCCGATTACGTATACCTCTAAAGGGAGCTATTCAAGGAAATTGGGGAAAAATGGAAGCGGGCCATTTTGTGGATATTTTCTCATAGCTTGACCCTATGGGTTTATAGAATTCCAGAAAAGTTCATTTGGGCATGTCCGTGCCTGAATCGGAGCAGATACCAGGGGACGCTCGATTACGTATACCTCTAAATGGAGCTATACATGGGAAATGAGGAAAAATTGAAGCGGGCCGTTTTGTGAATATTTTCTCGTAGCTTGACCTTATGGGTTTATAGAATTGCAGAAAAGTTCATTTGGGGATGTACGTGCCTGAATCGGAGTAGATACTAGGGGACGCCCGATTACGTATACCACTAAAGGGAGCTATTCAAGGAAAATGGGGAAAAATTGAAGCGGGTCATTTTGTGAATATTTTCTCGTAGCTTGACCCTATGTGTTTATAGAATTGTAGAAAAGTTCATTGGGGGATTTCCGTGCCTGAATCGGAGCAGATACAAGGGGACGCTCAATTACGTATACCACTATACAAGGAAAATGGGGAAAAATTGAAGCGGGCCGTTTTTTGGATATTTTTTCGTAGCTTGACCCTATGGGTTTATAGAATTGCAGAAAAGTTCATTTGGGGATGTCCGTGCCTGAATCCAAGCAGATACTAGGGGACGCCCGATTACGTATACCTCTAAAGGGAGCTATTCAAGGAAAATGGGGAAAAATGGAAGCGGGCCATTTTGTGGATATTTTCTCATAGCTTGACCCTATGGGTTTATAGAATTGCAGAAAAGTTCATTTGGGCATGTCCGTGCCTGAATCGGAGCAGATACCAGGGGACGCTCGATTACGTATACCTCTAAATGGAGCTCTACATGGAAAATGGGGAAAAATTGAAGCGGGCCGTTTTGTGAATATTTTCTCGTAGATCTTATGGGTTTATAGAATTGCAGAAAAGTTCATTTGGGGATGTCCGTGCCTGAATCGGAGCAGATACCAGGGGACGCCCGATTACGTATACCTCTAAAGGGAGCTATACAAAGAAAATAAGGAAAAATTGATGCGGGCCGTTTTGTGAATATTTTCTCGTAGCTTGACCCTATGGGTTTATAGAATTGCAGAAAAGTTCATTTGGGCATGTCCGTGCCTGAATCGGAGCAGATACCAGGGGACACCCGATTACGTATACCTCTAAAGGGAGCTATACAAGGAAAATAGGGAAAAATTGATGCGGGCCGTTTTGTGAATATTTTCTCGTAGCTTGACCCTATGGGTTTATAGAATTGCAGAAAAGTTCATTTGGGCATGTCCGTGCCTGAATCGGAGCAGATACCAGGGGACGCTCGATTACGTATACCTCTAAATGGAGCTATACATGGGAAATGGGGAAAAATTGAAGCGGGCCGTTTTGTGAATATTTTCTCGTAGCTTGACCTTATGGGTTTATAGAATTGCAGAAAAGTTCATTTGGGGATGTCCGTGCCTGAATCGGAGCAAATACCAGGGGACGCCCGATTACGTATACCACTAAAGGGAGCTATTCAAGGAAAATGAGGAAAATTTTAAGCGGGTCATTTTGTGAATATTTTCTCGTAGCTTGACCCTATGGGTTTATAGAATTGTAGAAAAGTTCATTGGGGGATGTCCGTGCCTGAATCGGAGCAGATACAAGGGGACGCTCAATTACGTATACCACTATACAAGGAAAATGGGGAAAAATTGAAGCGGGCCGTTTTTTGGATATTTTTTCGTAGCTTGACCCTATGGGTTTATAGAATTGCAGAAAAGTTCATTTGGGGATGTCCGTGCCTGAATCCAAGCAGATACCAGGGGACGCCCGATTACGTATACCTCTAAAGGGAGCTATTCAAGGAAAATGGGGGAAAATGGAAGCGGGCCATTTTGTGGATATTTTCTCATAGCTTGACCCTATGGGTTTATAGAATTCCAGAAAAGTTCATTTGGGCATGTCCGTGCCTGAATCGGAGCAGATACCAGGGGACGCTCGATTACGTATACCTCTAAATGGAGCTATACATGGGAAATGGGGAAAAATTGAAGAGGGCCGTTTTGTGAATATTTTCTCGTAGCTTGACCTTATGGGTTTATAGAATTGCAGAAAAGTTCATTTGGGGATGTACGTGCCTGAATCGGAGTAGATACCAGGGGACGCCGGATTACGTATACCACTAAAGGGAGCTATTCAAGGAAAATGGGGAAAATTGAAGCGGGTCATTTTGTGAATATTTTCTCGTAGCTTGACCCTATGGGTTTATAGAATTGTAGAAAAGTTCATTGGGGGATGTCCGTGCCTGAATCGGAGCAGATACAAGGGGACGCTCAATTACGTATACCACTATACAAGGAAAATGGGGAAAAATTGAAGCGGGCCGTTTTTTGGATATTTTTTCGTAGCTTGACCCTATGGGTTTATAGAATTGCAGAAAAGTTCATTTGGGGATGTCCGTGCCTGAATCCAAGCAGATACCAGGGGACGCCCGATTACGTATACCTCTAAAGGGAGCTATTCAAGGAAAATGGGGAAAAATGGAAGCGGGCCATTTTGTGGATATTTTCTCATAGCTTGACCCTATGGGTTTATAGAATTGCAGAAAAGTTCATTTGGGCATGTCCGTGCCTGAATCGGAGCAGATACCAGGGGACGATCGATTACGTATACCTCTAAATGGAGCTATACATGGAAAATGGGGAAAAATTGAAGCGGGCCGTTTTGTGAATATTTTCTCGTAGCTTGACCTTATGGGTTTATAGAATTGCAGAAAAGTTCATTTGGGGATGTCCGTGCCTGAATCGGAGCAGATACCAGGGGACGCCCGATTACGTATACCACTAAAGGGAGCTATTCTAGGAAAATGGGGAAAAATTGAAGCGGGTCATTTTATGAATATTTTCTCGTAGCTTGACCCTATGGGTTTATAGAATTGTAGAAAAGTTCATTGGGGGATGTCCGTGCCTGAATTGGAGCAGATACAAGGGGACGCTCAATTACGTATACCACTATACAAGGAAAATGGGTAAAAATTGAAGCGGTCCGTTTTTTGGATATTTTTCCGTAGCTTGACCCTATGGGTTTATAGAATTGCAGAAAAGTTCATTTGGGGATGTCCGTGCCTGAATAGAAGCAAATACAAGGGGACGCTCGATTACGTACACCACTATACTAGGAAAATGGGGAAAAATTGAAGCGGGACGTTTTTTGGATATTGTTTCGTAGCTTGACCCTATGGGTTTATAGAATTGCAGAAAAGTTCATTTGGGAATGTCCATGCCTGAATCGGAGCAGATACCAGGGGACGCCCGTTTACGTATACCACTAAAGGGAGCTATTCAAGGAAAATGGGGAAAAATTGAAGCGGGTCATTTTGTGAATATTTTCTCGTAGCTTGACCCTATGGGTTTATAGAATTGTAGAAAAGTTCATTGGGGGATGTCCGTGCTTGAATCGGAGCAGATACAAGGGGACGCTCAATTACGTATACCACTATACAAGGAAAATGGGGAAAAATTGAAGCGGGCCGTTTTGTGAATATTTTCTCGTAGATTGACCCTATGGGTTTATAGAATTGCAGAAAAGTTCATTTGGGGATGTTCGTGCCTGAATCGGAGCAGATACCAGGGGACGCCCGATTACATATACCTCTAAAGGGAGCTATACAAGGAAAATAGGGAAAAATTGATGCGAGTCGTTTTGTGAATATTTTCTCGTAGCTTGACCCTATGGGTTTATAGAATTGCAGAAAAGTTCATTTGGGGATGTCCGTGCCTCAATCGGAGCAGATACCAGGGGACGCCCGATTACGTATACCACTAAAGGGAGCTATTCAAGGAAAATGGGGAAAAATTGAAGCGGGCCATTTTGTGGATGTTTTCTCGTAGCTTGACCCTATGGGTTTATAAAATTGCAGAAAAGTTCATTTGGGGATGTCCGTGCCTGAATCGGAGCAGATACAAGGGGACGCTCGATTACGTATACCACTATACAAGAAAAATGGGGAAAAATTGACGCGGGCCGTTTTTTGGATATTTTTTCGTAGCTTGACCCTATGGGTTTATAGAATTGCAGAAAAGTTCATTTGGGGATGTCCGTCCCTGAATCGAAGCAGATACCATGGGACGCCCGATTACGTATACCTCTAAAGGGAGCTATTCAAGGAAAATGTGGAAAAATTGAAGCGGGCCATTTTGTGGATATTTTCTCATAGCTTGACCCTATGGGTTTATAGAATTGCAGAAAAGTTCATTTGGGCATGTCTGTGCCTGAATCGGAGCAGATACCAGGGGACGATCGATTACGTATACCTCTAAATGGAGCTATACATGGAAAATGGGGAAAAATTGAAGCGGGCCGTTTTGTGAATATTTTCTCGTAGCTTGACCTTATGGGTTTATAGAATTGCAGAAAAGTTCATTTGGGGATGTCCGTGCCTGAATCGGAGCAGATACCAGGGGACGCCCGATTACGTATACCACTAAAGGGAGCTATTCTAGGAAAATGGGGAAAAATTGAAGCGGGTCATTTTATGAATATTTTCTCGTAGCTTGACCCTATGGGTTTATAGAATTGTAGAAAAGTTCATTGGGGGATGTCCGTGCCTGAATTGGAGCAGATACAAGGGGACGCTCAATTACGTATACCACTATACAAGGAAAATGGGTAAAAATTGAAGCGGTCCGTTTTTTGGATATTTTTCCGTAGCTTGACCCTATGGGTTTATAGAATTGCAGAAAAGTTCATTTGGGGATGTCCGTGCCTGAATAGAAGCAAATACAAGGGGACGCTCGATTACGTACACCACTATACTAGGAAAATGGGGAAAAATTGAAGCGGGACGTTTTTTGGATATTGTTTCGTAGCTTGACCCTATGGGTTTATAGAATTGCAGAAAAGTTCATTTGGGAATGTCCGTGCCTGAATCGGAGCAGATACCAGGGGACGCCCGTTTACGTATACCACTAAAGGGAGCTATTCAAGGAAAATGGGGAAAAATTGAAGCGGGTCATTTTGTGAATATTTTCTCGTAGCTTGACCCTATGGGTTTATAGAATTGTAGAAAAGTTCATTGGGGGATGTCCGTGCTTGAATCGGAGCAGATACAAGGGGACGCTCAATTACGTATACCACTATACAAGGAAAATGGGGAAAAATTGAAGCGGGCCGTTTTGTGAATATTTTCTCGTAGATTGACCCTATGGGTTTATAGAATTGCAGAAAAGTTCATTTGGGGATGTTCGTGCCTGAATCGGAGCAGATACCAGGGGACGCCCGATTACATATACCTCTAAAGGGAGCTATACAAGGAAAATAGGGAAAAATTGATGCGAGTCGTTTTGTGAATATTTTCTCGTAGCTTGACCCTATGGGTTTATAGAATTGCAGAAAAGTTCATTTGGGGATGTCCGTGCCTCAATCGGAGCAGATACCAGGGGACGCCCGATTACGTATACCACTAAAGGGAGCTATTCAAGGAAAATGGGGAAAAATTGAAGCGGGCCATTTTGTGGATATTTTCTCGTAGCTTGACCCTATGGGTTTATAAAATTGCAGAAAAGTTCATTTGGGGATGTCCGTGCCTGAATCGGAGCAGATACAAGGGGACACTCGATTACGTATACCACTATACAAGAAAAATGGGGAAAAATTGACGCGGGCCGTTTTTTGGATATTTTTTCGTAGCTTGACCCTATGGGTTTATAGAATTGCAGAAAAGTTCATTTGGGGATGTCCGTCCCTGAATCGATGCAGATACCAGGGGACGCCCGATTACGTATACCTCTAAAGGGAGCTATTCAAGGAAAATGGGGAAAAATGGAAGCGGGCCATTTTGTGGATATTTTCTCATAGCTTGACCCTATGGGTTTATAGAATTGCAGAAAAGTTCATTTGGGGATGTACGTGCCTGAATCGAAGTAGATACCAGGGGACGCCCGATTACGTATACCACTAAAGGGAGCTATTCAAGGAAAATGGGGAAAAATTGAAGCGGGTCATTTTGTGAATATTTTCTCGTAGCTTGACCCTATGGGTTTATAGAATTGTAGAAAAGTTCATTGGGGGATGTTCGTGCCTGAATCGGAGCAGATACAAGGGGACGCTCAATTACGTATACCACTATACAAGGAAAATGGGGAAAAATTGAAGCGGGCCATTTTTTGGATATTTTTTCGTAGCTTGACCCTATGGGTTTATAGAATTGCAGAAAAGTTCAGTTGGGGATGTCCGTGCCTAAATCCAAGCAGATACCAGGGGACGCCCGATTACGTATACCTCTAAAGGGAGCTATTCAAGGAAAATGGGGAAAAATGGAAGCGGGCCATTTTGTGGATATTTTCTCATAGCTTGACCCTATGGGTTTATAGAATTGCAGAAAAGTTCATTTGGGCATGTCCGTGCCTGAATCGGAGCAGATACCAGGGGACGCTCGATTACGTATACCTCTAAATGGAGCTATACATGGGAAATGGGGAAAAATTGAAGCGGGCCGTTTTGTGAATATTTTCTCGTAGCTTGACCTTATGGGTTTATAGAATTGTAGAAAAGTTCATTTGGGGATGTACGTGCCTGAATCGAAGTAGATACCAGGGGACGCCCGATTACGTATACCACTAAAGGGAGCTATTCAAGGAAAATGGGGAAAAATTGAAGCGGGTCATTTTGTGAATATTTTCTCGTAGCTTGACCCTATGGGTTTATAGAATTGTAGAAAAGTTCATTGGGGGATGTTCGTGCCTGAATCGGAGCAGATACAAGGGGACGCTCAATTACGTATACCACTATACAAGGAAAATGGGGAAAAATTGAAGCGGGCCATTTTTTGGATATTTTTTCGTAGCTTGACCCTATGGGTTTATAGAATTGCAGAAAAGTTCAGTTGGGGATGTCCGTGCCTGAATCCAAGCAGATACCAGGGGACGCCCGATTACGTATACCTCTAAAGGGAGCTATTCAAGGAAAAATGGGGAAAAATGGAAGCGGGCCATTTTGTGGATATTTTCTCATAGCTTGACCCTATGGGTTTATAGAATTGCAGAAAAGTTCATTTGGGGATGTCCGTGCCTGAATCGGAGCAAATACCAGGGGACGCCCGATTACGTATACCACTAAAGGTTGCTATTCAAGGAAAATGGGGAAAAATTGAAGCGGGTCACTTTGTGAATATTTTCTCGTAGCTTGACCCTATGGGTTTATAGAATTGTAGAAAAGTTCATTGGGGGATGTCCGTGCCTGAATCGGAGCAGATACAAGGGGACGCTCAATTACGTATACCACTATACAAGGAAAATGGGGAAAAATTGAAGCGGGCCGTTTTTTGGATATTTTTTCGTAGCTTGACCCTATGGGTTTATAGAATTGCAGAAAAGTTCATTTGGGGATGTCCGTGCCTGAATCCAAGCAGATACCAGGGGACGCCCGATTACGTATACCTCTAAAGGGAGCTATTCAAGGAAAATGGGGAAAAATGGAAGCGGGCCATTTTGTGGATATTTTCTCATAGCTTGACCCTATGGGTTTATAGAATTGCAGAAAAGTTCATTTGGGCATGTCCGTGCCTTAATCGGAGCAGAAACCAGGGGACGCTCGATTACGTATACCTCTAAATGGAGCTATACATGGGAAATGGGGAAAAATTGAAGCGGGCCGTTTTGTGAATATTTTCTCGTAGCTTGACCTTATGGGTTTATAGAATTGCAGAAAAGTTCATTTGGGGATGTACGTGCCTGAATCGAAGTAGATACCAGGGGACGCCCGATTACGTATACCATTAAAGGGAGCTATTCAAGGAAAATGGGGAAAAATTGAAGCGGGTCATTTTGTGAATATTTTCTCGTAGCTTGACCCTATGGGTTTATAGAATTGTAGAAAAGTTCATTGGGGGATGTCCGTGCCTGAATCGGAGCAGATACAAGGGGACGCTCAATTACGTATACCACTATACAAGGAAAATGGGGAAAATTGAAGCGGGCCATTTTTTGGATATTTTTTCGTAGCTTGACCCTATGGGTTTATAGAATTGCAGAAAAGTTCATTTGGGGATGTCCGTGCCTGAATCCAAGCAGATACCAGGGGACGCCCGATTACGTATACCTCTATACTAGGAAAATGGGGAAAAATTGAAGCAGGCCGTTTTTTGGATATTTTTTCGTAGCTTAACCCTATGGGTTTATAGAATTGTAGAAAAGTTCATTTGGGGATGTCCGTGCCTGAATCGGAGCAGATACCAGGGGACGCCCGTTTACGTATACCACTAAAGGGAGCTATTCAAGGAAAATGGGGAAAAATTGAAGCGGGTCATTTTGTGAATATTTTCTCGTAGCCTGACCCTATGGGTTTATAGAATTGTAGAAAAGTTCATTGGGGGATGTCCGTGCCTGAATTGGAGCAGATACAAGGGGACGCTCAATTAGGTATACCACTATACAAGGAAACTGGGGAAAAATTGAAGCGGGCCGTTTTGTGGATATTTTTTCGTAGCTTGACCCTATGGGTTTATAGAATTGCAGAAAAGTTCATTTGGGGATGTTCATGCCTGAATAGAAGCAAATACAAGGGGACGCTCGATTACGTACACCACTATACTAGGAAAATGGGGAAAAATTGAAGCGGGCCGTTTTTTGGATATTTTTTCGTAGCTTGACCCTATGGGTTTATAGAATTGCAGAAAAGTTCATTTGGGGATGTCCGTGCCTGAATCGGAGCAGATACCAGGGGACGCCCGTTTACGTATACCACTAAAGGGAGCTATTCAAGGAAAATGGGGAAAAATTGAAGCGGGTCATTTTGTGAATATTTTTTCGTAGCTTGACCCTATGGGTTTATAGAATTGTAGAAAAGTTCATTGGGGGATGTCCGTGCCTGAATCGGAGTAGATACAAGGGGACGCTCAATTACGTATACCACTATACAAGGAAAATGGGGAAAAATTGAAGCGGGCCGTTTTTTGGATATTTTTTCGTAGCTTGACCCTATGGGTTTATAGAATTGCAGAAAAGTTCATTTGGGCATGTCCGTGCCTGAATCGGAGCAGATACCAGGGGACGCTCGATTACGTATACCTCTAAATGTAGCTATACATGGAAAATGGGGAAAAATTGAAGCGGGCCGTTTTGTGAATATTTTCTCGTAGCTTGACCTTATGGGTTTATAGAATTGCAGAAAATTTCATTTGGGGATGTCCGTGCCTGAATCGGAGCAGATACCAGGGGACGCCCGATTACGTATACCACTAAAGGGAGCTATTCAAGGAAAATGGGGAAAAATTGAAGCGGGTCATTTTGTGAATATTTTCTCGTAGCTTGACCCTATGGGTTTATAGAATTGTAGAAAAGTTCATTGGGGGATGTCCGTGCCTGAATCGGAGCAGATACAAGGGGACACTCAATTACGTATACCAATATACAAGGAAAATGGGGAAAAATTGAAGCGGGCCGTTTTTTGGATATTTTTTCGTAGCTTGACCCTATGGGTTTATAAAATTGCAGAAAAGTTCATTTGGGGATGTCCGTGCCTGAATAGGAGCAAATACAAGGGGACGCTCGATTACGTACACCACTATACTAGGAAAATGGGGAAAAATTGAAGCGGGCCGTTTTTTGGATTTTTTTCGTAGCTTGACCCTATGGGTTTATAGAATTGCAGAAAAGTTCATTTGGGGATGTCCGTGCCTGAATCGGAGCAGATACCAGGGGACGCCCGTTTACGTATACCACTAAAGGGAGCTATTCAAGGAAAATGGGGAAAAATTGAAGCGGGTCATTTTGTGAATATTTTCTCGTAGCTTGACCCTATGGGTTTATAGAATTGTAGAAAAGTTCATTGGGGGATGTCCGTGCTTGAATCGGAGCAGATACAAGGGGACGCTCAATTACGTATACCACTATACAAGGAAAATGGGGAAAAATTGAAGCGGGCCGTTTTGTGAATATTTTCTCGTAGATTGACCCTATGGGTTTATAGAATTGCAGAAAAGTTCATTTGGGGATGTCCGTGCCTGAATCGGAGCAGATACCAGGGGACGCCCGATTACATATACCTCTAAAGGGAGCTATACAAGGAAAATAGGGAAAAATTGATGCGAGCCGTTTTGTGAATATTTTCTCGTAGCTTGACCCTATGGGTTTATAGAATTGCAGAAAATTTTATTTGGGGATGTCCGTGCCTGAATCGGAGCAGATACCAGGGGACGCCCGATTACGTATACCACTAAAGGGAGCTATTCAAGGAAAATGGGGAAAAATTGAAGCGGGTCATTTTGTGAATATTTTCTCGTAGCTTGACACTATGGGTTTATAGAATTGTAGAAAAGTTCATTGGGGGATGTCCGTGCCTGAATTGGAGCAGATACAAGGGGACGCTCAATTACGTATACCACTATACAAGGAAAATGGGGAAAAATTGAAGCGGGCCGTTTTTTGGATATTTTTTCGTAGCTTGACCCTATGGGTTTATAGAATTGCAGAAAAGTTCATTTGGGGATGTCCGTGCCTGAATAGGAGCAAATACAAGGGGACGCTCGATTACGTACACCACTATACTAGGAAAATGGGGAAAAATTGAAGCATGCCGTTTTTTGGATATTTTTTCGTAGCTTGACCCTATGGGTTTATAGAATTGTAGAAAAGTTCATTTGGGAATGTCCGTGCCTGAATCGGAGCAGATACCAGGGGACGCCCGTTTACGTATACCACTAAAGGGAGCTATTCAAGGAAAATGGGGAAAAATTGAAGCGGGTCATTTTGTGAATATTTTCTCGTAGCCTGACCCTATGGGTTTATAGAATTGTAGAAAAGTTCATTGGGGGATGTCCGTGCCTGAATTGGAGCAGATACAAGGGGACACTCAATTACGTATACCACTATACAAGGAAACTGGGGAAAAATTGAAGCGGGCCATTTTTTGGATATTTTTTCGTAGCTTGACCCTATGGGTTTATAGAATTGCAGAAAAGTTCATTTGGGGATGTCCGTGCCTGAATAGAAGCAAATACAAGGGGACGCTCGATTACGTACACCACTATACTAGGAAAATGGGGAAAAATTGAAGCGGGCCGTTTTTTGGATATTTTTTCGTAGCTTGACCCTATGGGTTTATAGAATTGCAGAAAAGTTCATTTGGGGATGTCCGTGCCTGAATCGGAGCAGATACCAGGGGACGCCCGTTTACGTATACCACTAAAGGGAGCTATTCAAGGAAAATGGGGAAAAATTGAAGCGGGTCATTTTGTGAATATTTTCTCGTAGCCTGACCCTATGGGTTTATAGAATTGTAGAAAAGTTCATTGGGGGATGTCCGTGCCTGAATTGGAGCAGATACAAGGGGACACTCAATTACGTATACCACTATACAAGGAAAATGGGGAAAAATTGAAGCGGGCCGTTTTTTGGATATTTTTTCGTAGCTTGACCCTATGGGTTTATAGAATTGCAGAAAAGTTCATTTGGGCATGTCCGTGCCTGAATCGGAGCAGATACCAGGGGACGCTCGATTACGTATACCTCTAAATGTAGCTATACATGGAAAATGGGGAAAAATTGAAGCGGGCCGTTTTGTGAATATTTTCTCGTAGCTTGACCTTATGGGTTTATAGAATTGCAGAAAATTTCATTTGGGGATGTCCGTGCCTGAATCGGAGCAGATACCAGGGGACGCCCGATTACGTATACCACTAAAGGGAGCTATTCAAGGAAAATGGGGAAAAATTGAAGCGGGTCATTTTGTGAATATTTTATGGTAGCTTGACCCTATGGGTTTATAGAATTGTAGAAAAGTTCATTGGGGGATGTCCGTGCCTGAATCGGAGTAGATACAAGGGGACGCTCAATTACGTATACCACTTTACAAGGAAAATGGGGAAAAATTGAAGCGGGCCGTTTTTTGGATATTTTTTCGTAGCTTGACCCTATGGGTTTATAGAATTGCAGAAAAGTTCATTTGGGCATGTCCGTGCCTGAATCGGAGCAGATACCAGGGGACGCTCAATTACGTATACCTCTAAATGGAGCTATACATGGAAAATGGGGAAAAATTGAAGCGGGCCGTTTTGTGAATATTTTCTCGTAGCTTGACCTTATGGGTTTATAGAATTGCAGAAAATTTCATTTGGGGATGTCCGTGCCTGAATCGGAGCAGATACCAGGGGACGCCCGATTACGTATACCACTAAAGGGAGCTATTCAAGGAAAATGGGGAAAAATTGAAGCGGGTCATTTTGTGAATATTTTCTCGTAGCTTGACCCTATGGGTTTATAGAATTGTAGAAAAGTTCATTGGGGGATGTCCGTGCCTGAATCGGAGCAGATACAAGGGGACACTCAATTACGTATACCACTATAAAAGGAAAATGGGGAAAAATTGAAGCGGGCCGTTTTTTGGATATTTTTTCGTAGCTTGACCCTATGGGTTTATAGAATTGCAGAAAAGTTCATTTGGGCATGTCCGTGCCTGAATCGGAGCAGATACCAGGGGACGCTCAATTACGTATACCTCTAAATGGAGCTATACATGGAAAATGGGGAAAAATTGAAGCGGGCCGTTTTGTGAATATTTTCTCGTAGCTTGACCTTATGGGTTTATAGAATTGCAGAAAATTTCATTTGGGGATGTCCGTGCCTGAATCGGAGCAGATACCAGGGGACGCCCGATTACGTATACCACTAAAGGGAGCTATTCAAGGAAAATGGGGAAAAATTGAAGCGGGTCATTTTGTGAATATTTTCTCGTAGCTTGACCCTATGGGTTTATAGAATTGTAGAAAAGTTCATTGGGGGATGTCCGTGCCTGAATCGGAGCAGATACAAGGGGACACTCAATTACGTATACCACTATAAAAGGAAAATGGGGAAAAATTGAAGCGGGCCGTTTTTTGGATATTTTTTCGTAGCTTGACCCTATGGGTTTATAGAATTGCAGAAAAGTTCATTTGGGGATGTCCGTGCCTGAATAGGAGCAAATACAAGGGGACGCTCGATTACGTACACCACTATACTAGGAAAATGGGGAAAAATTGAAGCGGGCCGTTTTTTGGATTTTTTTCGTAGCTTGACCCTATGGGTTTATAGAATTGCAGAAAAGTTCATTTGGGGATGTCCGTGCCTGAATCGGAGCAGATACCAGGGGACGCCCGTTTACGTATACCACTAAAGGGAGCTATTCAAGGAAAATGGGGAAAAATTGAAGCGGGTCATTTTGTGAATATTTTCTCGTAGCTTGACCCTATGGGTTTATAGAATTGTAGAAAAGTTCATTGGGGGATGTCCGTGCTTGAATCGGAGCAGATACAAGGGGACGCTCAATTACGTATACCACTATACAAGGAAAATGGGGAAAAATTGAAGCGGGCCGTTTTGTGAATATTTTCTCGTAGATTGACCCTATGGGTTTATAGAATTGCAGAAAAGTTCATTTGGGGATGTCCGTGCCTGAATCGGAGCAGATACCAGGGGACGCCCGATTACATATACCTCTAAAGGGAGCTATACAAGGAAAATAGGGAAAAATTGATGCGAGCCATTTTGTGAATATTTTCTCGTAGCTTGACCCTATGGGTTTATAGAATTGCAGAAAAGTTCATTTGGGGATGTCCGTGCCTGAATCGGAGCAGATACAAGGGGACGCTCGATTACGTATACCACTATACAAGAAAAATGGGGAAAAATTGACGCGGGCCGTTTTTTGGATATTTTTTCGTAGTTTGACCCTATGGGTTTATAGAATTGCAGAAAAGTTCATTTGGGGATGTCCGTCCCTGAATCGAAGCAGATACCATGGGACGCCCGATTACGTATACCTCTAAAGGGAGCTATTCAAGGAAAATGTGGAAAAATTGAAGCAGGCCATTTTGTGGATATTTTCTCATAGCTTGACCCTATGGGTTTATAGAATTGCAGAAAAGTTCATTTGGGCATGTCCGTGCCTGAATCGGAGCAGATACCAGGGGACGCTCGATTACATATACCTCTAAATGGAGCTATTCAAGGAAAATGGGGAAAAATTAAAGCGGGTCATTTTGTGAATATTTTCTCGTAGCTTGACCCTATGGGTTTATAGAATTGTAGAAAAGTTCATTGGGGGATGTCCGTGCCTGAATCGGAGCAGATACAAGGGGACGCTCAATTACGTATACCACTATACAAGGAAAATGGGAAAAAATTGAAGCGGGCCGTTTTTTGGATATTTTTTCGTAGCTTGACCCTATGGGTTTATAGAATTGCAGAAATGTTCATTTGGGGATGTCCATGCCTGAATCCAAGCAGATACCAGGGGACGCCCGATTACGTATACCTCTAAAGGGAGTTATTCAAGGAAAATGGGGAAAAATGGAAGCGGGCCATTTTGTGGATATTTTCTCATAGCTTGACCCTATGGGTTTATAGAATTGCAGAAAAGTTCATTTGGGCATGTCCTTGCCTGAATCGGAGTAGATACCAGGGGACGCTCGATTACGTATACCTCTAAATGGAGCTATACATGGGAAATGGGGAAAAATTGAAGCGGGCCGTTTTGTGAATATTTTCTCGTAGCTTGACCTTATGGGTTTATAGAATTGCAGAAAAGTTCATTTGGGGATGTACGTGCCTGAATCGAAGTAGATACCAGGGGACGCCCGATTACGTATACCACTAAAGGGAGCTATTCAAGGAAAATGGGGAAAAATTGAAGCGGGTCATTTTGTGAATATTTTCTCGTAGCTTGACCCTATGGGTTTATAGAATTGTAGAAAAGTTCATTGGGGGATGTCCGTTCCTGAATCGGAGCAGATACAAGGGGACGCTCAATTACGTATACCACTATACAAGGAAAATGGGGAAAAATTGAAGCGGGCCATTTTTTGGATATTTTTTCGTAGCTTGACCCTATGGGTTTATAGAATTGCAGAAAAGTTCATTTGGGGATGTCCGTGCCTGAATCCAAGCAGATACCAGGGGACGCCCGATTACGTATACCTCTAAAGGGAGCTATTCAATGAAAATGGGGAAAAATGGAAGCGGGCCATTTTGTGGATATTTTCTCATAGCTTGACCCTATGGGTTTATAGAATTGCAGAAAAGTTCATTTGGGCATGTCCTTGCCTGAATCGGAGTAGATACCAGGGGACGCTCGATTACGTATACCTCTAAATGGAGCTATACATGGGAAATGGGGAAAAATTGAAGCGGGCCGTTTTGTGAATATTTTCTCGTAGCTTGACCTTATGGGTTTATAGAATTGCAGAAAAGTTCATTTGGGGATGTACGTGCCTGAATCGAAGTAGATACCAGGGGACGCCCGATTACGTATACCACTAAAGGGAGCTATTCAAGGAAAATGGGGAAAAATTGAAGCGGGTCATTTTGTGAATATTTTCTCGTAGCTTGACCCTATGGGTTTATAGAATTGTAGAAAAGTTCATTGGGGGATGTCCGTGCCTGAATCGGAGCAGATACAAGGGGACACTCAATTACGTATACCAATATACAAGGAAAATGGGGAAAAATTGAAGCGGGCCGTTTTTTGGATATTTTTTCGTAGCTTGACCCTATGGGTTTATAGAATTGCAGAAAAGTTCATTTGGGGATGTCCGTGCCTGAATAGGAGCAAATACAAGGGGACGCTCGATTACGTACACCACTATACTAGGAAAATGGGGAAAAATTGAAGCGGGCCGTTTTTTGGATTTTTTTCGTAGCTTGACCCTATGGGTTTATAGAATTGCAGAAAAGTTCATTTGGGGATGTCCGTGCCTGAATCGGAGCAGATACCAGGGGACGCCCGTTTACGTATACCACTAAAGGGAGCTATTCAAGGAAAATGGGGAAAAATTGAAGCGGGTCATTTTGTGAATATTTTCTCGTAGCTTGACCCTATGGGTTTATAGAATTGTAGAAAAGTTCATTGGGGGATGTCCGTGCTTGAATCGGAGCAGATACAAGGGGACGCTCAATTACGTATACCACTATACAAGGAAAATGGGGAAAAATTGAAGCGGGCCGTTTTGTGAATATTTTCTCGTAGATTGACCCTATGGGTTTATAGAATTGCAGAAAAGTTCATTTGGGGATGTCCGTGCCTGAATCGGAGCAGATACCAGGGGACGCCCGATTACATATACCTCTAAAGGGAGCTATACAAGGAAAATAGGGAAAAATTGATGCGAGCCGTTTTGTGAATATTTTCTCGTAGCTTGACCCTATGGGTTTATAGAATTGCAGAAAATTTCATTTGGGGATGTCCGTGCCTGAATCGGAGCAGATACCAGGGGACGCCCGATTACGTATACCACTAAAGGGAGCTATTCAAGGAAAATGGGGAAAAATTGAAGCGGGTCATTTTGTGAATATTTTCTCATAGCTTGACACTATGGGTTTATAGAATTGTAGAAAAGTTCATTGGGGGATGTCCGTGCCTGAATTGGAGCAGATACAAGGGGACGCTCAATTACGTATACCACTATACAAGGAAAATGGGGAAAAATTGAAGCGGGCCGTTTTTGGATATTTTTTCGTAGCTTGACCCTATGGGTTTATAGAATTGCAGAAAAGTTCATTTGGGGATGTCCGTGCCTGAATAGGAGCAAATACAAGGGGACGCTCGATTACGTACACCACTATACTAGGAAAATGGGGAAAAATTGAAGCATGCCGTTTTTTGGATATTTTTTCGTAGCTTGACCCTATGGGTTTATAGAATTGTAGAAAAGTTCATTTGGGGATGTCCGTGCCTGAATCGGAGCAGATACCAGGGGACGCCCGTTTACGTATACCACTAAAGGGAGCTATTCAAGGAAAATGGGGAAAAATTGAAGCGGGTCATTTTGTGAATATTTTCTCGTAGCCTGACCCTATGGGTTTATAGAATTGTAGAAAAGTTCATTGGGGGATGTCCGTGCCTGAATTGGAGCAGATACAAGGGGACACTCAATTACGTATACCACTATACAAGGAAACTGGGGAAAAATTGAAGCGGGCCGTTTTTTGGATATTTTTTCGTAGCTTGACCCTATGGGTTTATAGAATTGCAGAAAAGTTCATTTGGGGATGTCCGTGCCTGAATAGAAGCAAATACAAGGGGACGCTCGATTACGTACACCACTATACTAGGAAAATGGGGAAAAATTGAAGCGGGCCGTTTTTTGGATATTTTTTCGTAGCTTGACCCTATGGGTTTATAGAATTGCAGAAAAGTTCATTTGGGGATGTCCGTGCCTGAATCGGAGCAGATACCAGGGGACGCCCGTTTACGTATACCACTAAAGGGAGCTATTCAAGGAAAATGGGGAAAAATTGAAGCGGGTCATTTTGTGAATATTTTATCGTAGCTTGACCCTATGGGTTTATAGAATTGTAGAAAAGTTCATTGGGGGATGTCCGTGCCTGAATCGGAGTAGATACAAGGGGACGCTCAATTACGTATACCACTTTACAAGGAAAATGGGGAAAAATTGAAGCGGGCCGTTTTTTGGATATTTTTTCGTAGCTTGACCCTATGGGTTTATAGAATTGCAGAAAAGTTCATTTGGGCATGTCCGTGCCTGAATCGGAGCAGATACCAGGGGACGCTCGATTACGTATACCTCTAAATGGAGCTATACATGGAAAATGGGGAAAAATTGAAGCGGGCCGTTTTGTGAATATTTTCTCGTAGCTTGACCTTATGGGTTTATAGAATTGCAGAAAATTTCATTTGGGGATGTCCGTGCCTGAATCGGAGCAGATACCAGGGGACGCCCGATTACGTATACCACTAAAGGGAGCTATTCAAGGAAAATGGGGAAAAATTGAAGCGGGTCATTTTGTGAATATTTTCTCGTAGCTCTGAATCGGAGCAGATACATGGGGACACTCAATTACGTATACCACTATACAAGGAAAATGGGGAAAAATTGAAGCGGGCCGTTTTTTGGATATTTTTTCGTAGCTTGACCCTATGGGTTTATAGAATTGCAGAAAAGTTCATTTGGGGATGTCCATGCCTGAATAGGAGCAAATACAAGGGGACGCTCGATTACGTACACCACTATACTAGGAAAATGGGGAAAAATTGAAGCGGGCCGTTTTTTGGATTTTTTTCGTAGCTTGACCCTATGGGTTTATAGAATTGCAGAAAAGTTCATTTGGGGATGTCCGTGCCTGAATCGGAGCAGATACCAGGGGACGCCCGTTTACGTATACCACTAAAGGGAGCTATTCAAGGAAAATGGGGAAAAATTGAAGCGGGTCATTTTGTGAATATTTTCTCGTAGCTTGACCCTATGGGTTTATAGAATTGTAGAAAAGTTCATTGGGGGATGTCCGTGCTTGAATCGGAGCAGATACAAGGGGACGCTCAATTACGTATACCACTATACAAGGAAAATGGGGAAAAATTGAAGCGGGCCGTTTTGTGAATATTTTCTCGTAGATTGACCCTATGGGTTTATAGAATTGCAGAAAAGTTCATTTGGGGATGTCCGTGCCTGAATCGGAGCAGATACCAGGGGACGCCCGATTACATATACCTCTAAAGGGAGCTATACAAGGAAAATAGGGAAAAATTGATGCGAGCCGTTTTATGAATATTTTCTCGTAGCTTGACCCTATGGGTTTATAGAATTGCAGAAAAGTTCATTTGGGGATGTCCGTGCCTGAATCGGAGCAGATACAAGGGGACGCTCGATTACGTATACCACTATACAAGAAAAATGGGGAAAAATTGACGCGGGCCGTTTTTTGGATATTTTTTCGTAGTTTGACCCTATGGGTTTATAGAATTGCAGAAAAGTTCATTTGGGGATGTCCGTCCCTGAATCGAAGCAGATACCATGGGACGCCCGATTACGTATACCTCTAAAGGGAGCTATTCAAGGAAAATGTGGAAAAATTGAAGCGGGCCATTTTGTGGATATTTTCTCATAGCTTGACCCTATGGGTTTATAGAATTGCAGAAAAGTTCATTTGGGGATGTCCGTGCCTGAATCGGAGCAGATACCAGGGGACGCCCGTTTACGTATACCACTAAAGGGAGCTATTCAAGGAAAATGGGGAAAAATTGAAGCGGGTCATTTTGTGAATATTTTATCGTAGCTTGACCCTATGGGTTTATAGAATTGTAGAAAAGTTCATTGGGGGATGTCCGTGCCTGAATCGGAGTAGATACAAGGGGACGCTCAATTACGTATACCACTTTACAAGGAAAATGGGGAAAAATTGAAGCGGGCCGTTTTTTGGATATTTTTTCGTAGCTTGACCCTATGGGTTTATAGAATTGCAGAAAAGTTCATTTGGGCATGTCCGTGCCTGAATCGGAGCAGATACCAGGGGACGCTCGATTACGTATACCTCTAAATGGAGCTATACATGGAAAATGGGGAAAAATTGAAGCGGGCCGTTTTGTGAATATTTTCTCGTAGCTTGACCTTATGGGTTTATAGAATTGCAGAAAATTTCATTTGGGGATGTCCGTGCCTGAATCGGAGCAGATACCAGGGGACGCCCGATTACGTATACCACTAAAGGGAGCTATTCAAGGAAAATGGGGAAAAATTGAAGCGGGTCATTTTGTGAATATTTTCTCGTAGCTTGACCCTATGGGTTTATAGAATTGTAGAAAAGTTCATTGGGGGATGTCCGTGCCTGAATCGGAGCAGATACAAGGGGACACTCAATTACGTATACCACTATACAAGGAAAATGGGGAAAAATTGAAGCGGGCCGTTTTTTGGATATTTTTTCGTAGCTTGACCCTATGGGTTTATAGAATTGCAGAAAAGTTCATTTGGGGATGTCCGTGCCTGAATAGGAGCAAATACAAGGGGACGCTCGATTACGTACACCACTATACTAGGAAAATGGGGAAAAATTGAAGCGGGCCGTTTTTTGGATTTTTTTCGTAGCTTGACCCTATGGGTTTATAGAATTGCAGAAAAGTTCATTTGGGGATGTCCTTGCCTGAATCGGAGCAGATACCAGGGGACGCCCGTTTACGTATACCACTAAAGGGAGCTATTCAAGGAAAATGGGGAAAAATTGAAGCGGGTCATTTTGTGAATATTTTCTCGTAGCTTGACCCTATGGGTTTATAGAATTGTAGAAAAGTTCATTGGGGGATGTCCGTGCTTGAATCGGAGCAGATACAAGGGGACGCTCAATTACGTATACCACTATACAAGGAAAATGGGGAAAAATTGAAGCGGGCCGTTTTGTGAATATTTTCTCGTAGATTGACCCTATGGGTTTATAGAATTGCAGAAAAATTCATTTGGGGATGTCCGTGCCTGAATCGGAGCAGATACCAGGGGACGCCCGATTACATATACCTCTAAAGGGAGCTATACAAGGAAAATAGGGAAAAATTGATGCGAGCCGTTTTGTGAATATTTTCTCGTAGCTTGACCCTATGGGTTTATAGAATTGCAGAAAAGTTCATTTGGGGATGTCCGTGCCTGAATCGGAGCAGATACAAGGGGACGCTCGATTACGTATACCACTATACAAGAAAAATGGGGAAAAATTGACGCGGGCCGTTTTTTGGATATTTTTTCGTAGTTTGACCCTATGGGTTTATAGAATTGCAGAAAAGTTCATTTGGGGATGTCCGTCCCTGAATCGAAGCAGATACCATGGGACGCCCGATTACGTATACCTCTAAAGGGAGCTATTCAAGGAAAATGTGGAAAAATTGAAGCGGGCCATTTTGTGGATATTTTCTCATAGCTTGACCCTATGGGTTTATAGAATTGCAGAAAAGTTCATTTGGGCATGTCCGTGCCTGAATCGGAGCAGATACCAGGGGACGCTCGATTACATATACCTCTAAATGGAGCTATTCAAGGAAAATGGGGAAAAATTAAAGCGGGTCATTTTGTGAATATTTTCTCGTAGCTTGACCCTATGGGTTTATAGAATTGTAGAAAAGTTCATTGGGGGATGTCCGTGCCTGAATCGGAGCAGATACAAGGGGACGCTCAATTACGTATACCACTATACAAGGAAAATGGGAAAAAATTGAAGCGGGCCGTTTTTTGGATATTTTTTCGTAGCTTGACCCTATGGGTTTATAGAATTGCAGAAATGTTCATTTGGGGATGTCCATGCCTGAATCCAAGCAGATACCAGGGGACGCCCGATTACGTATACCTCTAAAGGGAGTTATTCAAGGAAAATGGGGAAAAATGGAAGCGGGCCATTTTGTGGATATTTTCTCATAGCTTGACCCTATGGGTTTATAGAATTGCAGAAAAGTTCATTTGGGCATGTCCTTGCCTGAATCGGAGTAGATACCAGGGGACGCTCGATTACGTATACCTCTAAATGGAGCTATACATGGGAAATGGGGAAAAATTGAAGCGGGCCGTTTTGTGAATATTTTCTCGTAGCTTGACCTTATGGGTTTATAGAATTGCAGAAAAGTTCATTTGGGGATGTACGTGCCTGAATCGAAGTAGATACCAGGGGACGCCCGATTACGTATACCACTAAAGGGAGCTATTCAAGGAAAATGGGGAAAAATTGAAGCGGGTCATTTTGTGAATATTTTCTCGTAGCTTGACCCTATGGGTTTATAGAATTGTAGAAAAGTTCATTGGGGGATGTCCGTTCCTGAATCGGAGCAGATACAAGGGGACGCTCAATTACGTATACCACTATACAAGGAAAATGGGGAAAAATTGAAGCGGGCCATTTTTTGGATATTTTTTCGTAGCTTGACCCTATGGGTTTATAGAATTGCAGAAAAGTTCATTTGGGGATGTCCGTGCCTGAATCCAAGCAGATACCAGGGGACGCCCGATTACGTATACCTCTAAAGGGAGCTATTCAATGAAAATGGGGAAAAATGGAAGCGGGCCATTTTGTGGATATTTTCTCATAGCTTGACCCTATGGGTTTATAGAATTGCAGAAAAGTTCATTTGGGCATGTCCGTGCCTGAATCGGAGCAGATACCAGGGGAAGCTCGATTACGTATACCTCTAAATGGAGCTATACATGGAAAATGGGGAAAAATTGAAGCGGGCCGTTTTGTGAATATTTTATCGTAGCTTGACCTTATGGGTTTATAGAATTGCAGAAAAGTTCATTTGGGGATGTCCGTGCCTGAATCGGAGCAGATACCAGGGGACGCCCGATTACGTATACCACTAAAGGGAGCTATTCAAGGAAAATGGGGAAAAATTGAAGCGGGTCATTTTGTGAATATTTTCTCGTAGCTTGACCCTATGGGTTTATAGAATTGTAGAAAAGTTCATTGGGGGATGTCCGTCCCTGAATCGAAGCAGATACCATGGGACGCCCGATTACGTATACCTCTAAAGGGAGCTATTCAAGGAAAATGTGGAAAAATTGAAGCGGGCCATTTTGTGGATATTTTCTCATAGCTTGACCCTATGGGTTTATAGAATTGCAGAAAAGTTCATTTGGGCATGTCCGTGCCTGAATCGGAGCAGATACCAGGGGACGCTCGATTACATATACCTCTAAATGGAGCTATTCAAGGAAAATGGGGAAAAATTAAAGCGGGTCATTTTGTGAATATTTTCTCGTAGCTTGACCCTATGGGTTTATAGAATTGTAGAAAAGTTCATTGGGGGATGTCCGTGCCTGAATCGGAGCAGATACAAGGGGACGCTCAATTACGTATACCACTATACAAGGAAAATGGGAAAAAATTGAAGCGGGCCATTTTTTGGATATTTTTTCGTAGCTTGACCCTATGGGTTTATAGAATTGCAGAAATGTTCATTTGGGGATGTCCGTGCCTGAATCCAAGCAGATACCAGGGGACGCCCGATTACGTATACCTCTAAAGGGAGCTATTCAATGAAAATGGGGAAAAATGGAAGCGGGCCATTTTGTGGATATTTTCTCATAGCTTGACCCTATGGGTTTATAGAATTGCAGAAAAGTTCATTTGGGCATGTCCGTGCCTGAATCGGAGCAGATACCAGGGGAAGCTCGATTACGTATACCTCTAAATGGAGCTATACATGGAAAATGGGGAAAAATTGAAGCGGGCCGTTTTGTGAATATTTTATCGTAGCTTGACCTTATGGGTTTATAGAATTGCAGAAAAGTTCATTTGGGGATGTCCGTGCCTGAATCGGAGCAGATACCAGGGGACGCCCGATTACGTATACCACTAAAGGGAGCTATTCAAGGAAAATGGGGAAAAATTGAAGCGGGTCATTTTGTGAATATTTTCTCGTAGCTTGACCCTATGGGTTTATAGAATTGTAGAAAAGTTCATTGGGGGATGTCCGTCCCTGAATCGAAGCAGATACCATGGGACGCCCGATTACGTATACCTCTAAAGGGAGCTATTCAAGGAAAATGTGGAAAAATTGAAGCGGGCCATTTTGTGGATATTTTCTCATAGCTTGACCCTATGGGTTTATAGAATTGCAGAAAAGTTCATTTGGGCATGTCCGTGCCTGAATCGGAGCAGATACCAGGGGACGCTCGATTACATATACCTCTAAATGGAGCTATTCAAGGAAAATGGGGAAATATTAAAGCGGGTCATTTTGTGAATATTTTCTCGTAGCTTGACCCTATGGGTTTATAGAATTGTAGAAAAGTTCATTGGGGGATGTCCGTGCCTGAATCGGAGCAGATACAAGGGGACGCTCAATTACGTATACCACTATACAAGGAAAATGGGAAAAAATTGAAGCGGGCCATTTTTTGGATATTTTTTCGTAGCTTGACCCTATGGGTTTATAGAATTGCAGAAATGTTCATTTGGGGATGTCCATGCCTGAATCCAAGCAGATACCAGGGGACGCCCGATTACGTATACCTCTAAAGGGAGTTATTCAAGGAAAATGGGGAAAAATGGAAGCGGGCCATTTTGTGGATATTTTCTCATAGCTTGACCCTATGGGTTTATAGAATTGCAGAAAAGTTCATTTGGGCATGTCCTTGCCTGAATCGGAGTAGATACCAGGGGACGCTCGATTACGTATACCTCTAAATGGAGCTATACATGGGAAATGGGGAAAAATTGAAGCGGGCCGTTTTGTGAATATTTTCTCGTAGCTTGACCTTATGGGTTTATAGAATTGCAGAAAAGTTCATTTGGGGATGTACGTGCCTGAATCGAAGTAGATACCAGGGGACGCCCGATTACGTATACCACTAAAGGGAGCTATTCAAGGAAAATGGGGAAAAATTGAAGCGGGTCATTTTGTGAATATTTTCTCGTAGCTTGACCCTATGGGTTTATAGAATTGTAGAAAAGTTCATTGGGGGATGTCCGTGCCTGAATCGGAGCAGATACAAGGGGACGCTCAATTACGTATACCACTATACAAGGAAAATGGGGAAAAATTGAAGCGGGCCATTTTTTGGATATTTTTTCGTAGCTTGACCCTATGGGTTTATAGAATTGCAGAAAAGTTCATTTGGGGATGTCCGTGCCTGAATCCAAGCAGATACCAGGGGACGCCCGATTACGTATACCTCTAAAGGGAGCTATTCAATGAAAATGGGGAAAAATGGAAGGGGCCATTTTGTGGATATTTTCTCATAGCTTGACCCTATGGGTTTATAGAATTGCAGAAAAGTTCATTTGGGCATGTCCGTGCCTGAATCGGAGCAGATACCAGGGGAAGCTCGATTACGTATACCTCTAAATGGAGCTATACATGGAAAATGGGGAAAAATTGAAGCGGGCCGTTTTGTGAATATTTTATCGTAGCTTGACCTTATGGGTTTATAGAATTGCAGAAAAGTTCATTTGGGGATGTCCGTGCCTGAATCGGAGCAGATACCAGGGGACGCCCGATTACGTATACCACTAAAGGGAGCTATTCAAGGAAAATGGGGATAAATTGAAGCGGGTCATTTTGTGAATATTTTCTCGTAGCTTGACCCTATGGGTTTATAGAATTGTAGAAAAGTTCATTGGGGGATGTCCGTCCCTGAATCGAAGCAGATACCATGGGACGTCCGATTACGTATACCTCTAAAGGGAGCTATTCAAGGAAAATGTGGAAAAATTGAAGCGGGCCATTTTGTGGATATTTTCTCATAGCTTGACCCTATGGGTTTATAGAATTGCAGAAAAGTTCATTTGGGCATGTTCGTGCCTGAATCGGAGCAGATACCAGGGGACGCTCGATTACATATACCTCTAAATGGAGCTATTCAAGGAAAATGGGGAAAAATTAAAGCGGGTCATTTTGTGAATATTTTCTCGTAGCTTGACCCTATGGGTTTATAGAATTGTAGAAAAGTTCATTGGGGGATGTCCGTGCCTGAATCGGAGCAGATACAAGGGGACGCTCAATTACGTATACCACTATACAAGGAAAATGGGAAAAAATTGAAGCGGGCCGTTTTTTGGATATTTTTTCGTAGCTTGACCCTATGGGTTTATAGAATTGCAGAAATGTTCATTTGGGGATGTCCATGCCTGAATCCAAGCAGATACCAGGGGACGCCCGATTACGTATACCTCTAAAGGGAGTTATTCAAGGAAAATGGGGAAAAATGGAAGCGGGCCATTTTGTGGATATTTTCTCATAGCTTGACCCTATGGGTTTATAGAATTGCAGAAAAGATCATTTGGGCATGTCCTTGCCTGAATCGGAGTAGATACCAGGGGACGCTCGATTACGTATACCTCTAAATGGAGCTATACATGGGAAATGGGGAAAAATTGAAGCGGGCCGTTTTGTGAATATTTTCTCGTAGCTTGACCTTATGGGTTTATAGAATTGCAGAAAAGTTCATTTGGGGATGTACGTGCCTGAATCGAAGTAGATACCAGGGGACGCCCGATTACGTATACCACTAAAGGGAGCTATTCAAGGAAAATGGGGAAAAATTGAAGCGGGTCATTTTGTGAATATTTTCTCGTAGCTTGACCCTATGGGTTTATAGAATTGTAGAAAAGTTCATTGGGGGATGTCCGTTCCTGAATCGGAGCAGATACAAGGGGACGCTCAATTACGTATACCACTATACAAGGAAAATGGGGAAAAATTGAAGCGGGCCATTTTTTGGATATTTTTTCGTAGCTTGACCCTATGGGTTTATAGAATTGCAGAAAAGTTCATTTGGGGATGTCCGTGCCTGAATCCAAGCAGATACCAGGGGACGCCCGATTACGTATACCTCTAAAGGGAGCTATTCAATGAAAATGGGGAAAAATGGAAGCGGGCCATTTTGTGGATATTTTCTCATAGCTTGACCCTATGGGTTTATAGAATTGCAGAAAAGTTCATTTGGGCATGTCCGTGCCTGAATCGGAGCAGATACCAGGGGAAGCTCGATTACGTATACCTCTAAATGGAGCTATACATGGAAAATGGGGAAAAATTGAAGCGGGCCGTTTTGTGAATATTTTATCGTAGCTTGACCTTATGGGTTTATAGAATTGCAGAAAAGTTCATTTGGGGATGTCCGTGCCTGAATCGGAGCAGATACCAGGGGACGCCCGATTACGTATACCACTAAAGGGAGCTATTCAAGGAAAATGGGGAAAAATTGAAGCGGGTCATTTTGTGAATATTTTCTCGTAGCTTGACCCTATGGGTTTATAGAATTGTAGAAAAGTTCATTGGGGGATGTCCGTCCCTGAATGGAAGCAGATACCATGGGACGCCCGATTACGTATACCTCTAAAGGGAGCTATTCAAGGAAAATGTGGAAAAATTGAAGCGGGCCATTTTGTGGATATTTTCTCATAGCTTGACCCTATGGGTTTATAGAATTGCAGAAAAGTTCATTTGGGCATGTCCGTGCCTGAATCGGAGCAGATACCAGGGGACGCTCGATTACATATACCTCTAAATGGAGCTATTCAAGGAAAATGGGGAAAAATTAAAGCGGGTCATTTTGTGAATATTTTCTCGTAGCTTGACCCTATGGGTTTATAGAATTGTAGAAAAGTTCATTGGGGGATGTCCGTGCCTGAATCGGAGCAGATACAAGGGGACGCTCAATTACGTATACCACTATACAAGGAAAATGGGAAAAAATTGAAGCGGGCCATTTTTTGGATATTTTTTCGTAGCTTGACCCTATGGGTTTATAGAATTGCAGAAATATTCATTTGGGGATGTCCATGCCTGAATCCAAGCAGATACCAGGGGACGCCCGATTACGTATACCTCTAAAGGGAGTTATTCAAGGAAAATGGGGAAAAATGGAAGCGGGCCATTTTGTGGATATTTTCTCATAGCTTGACCCTATGGGTTTATAGAATTGCAGAAAAGTTCATTTGGGCATGTCCTTGCCTGAATCGGAGTAGATACCAGGGGACGCTCGATTACGTATACCTCTAAATGGAGCTATACATGGGAAATGGGGAAAAATTGAAGCGGGCCGTTTTGTGAATATTTTCTCGTAGCTTGACCTTATGGGTTTATAGAATTGCAGAAAAGTTCATTTGGGGATGTACGTGCCTGAATCGAAGTAGATACCAGGGGACGCCCGATTACGTATACCACTAAAGGGAGCTATTCAAGGAAAATGGGGAAAAATTGAAGCGGGTCATTTTGTGAATATTTTCTCGTAGCTTGACCCTATGGGTTTATAGAATTGTAGAAAAGTTCATTGGGGGATGTCCGTGCCTGAATCGGAGCAGATACAAGGGGACGCTCAATTACGTATACCACTATACAAGGAAAATGGGAAAAAATTGAAGCGGGCCATTTTTTGGATATTTTTTCGTAGCTTGACCCTATGGGTTTATAGAATTGCAGAAAAGTTCATTTGGGGATGTCCGTGCCTGAATCCAAGCAGATACCAGGGGACGCCCGATTACGTATACCTCTAAAGGGAGCTATTCAATGAAAATGGGGAAAAATGGAAGCGGGCCATTTTGTGGATATTTTCTCATAGCTTGACCCTATGGGTTTATAGAATTGCAGAAAAGTTCATTTGGACATGTCCGTGCCTGAATCGGAGCAGATACCAGGGGAAGCTCGATTACGTATACCTCTAAATGGAGCTATACATGGAAAATGGGGAAAAATTGAAGCGGGCCGTTTTGTGAATATTTTATCGTAGCTTGACCTAATGGGTTTATAGAATTGCAGAAAAGTTCATTTGGGGATGTCCGTGCCTGAATCGGAGCAGATACCAGGGGACGCCCGATTACGTATACCACTAAAGGGAGCTATTCAAGGAAAATGGGGATAAATTGAAGCGGGTCATTTTGTGAATATTTTCTCGTAGCTTGACCCTATGGGTTTATAGAATTGTAGAAAAGTTCATTGGGGGATGTCCGTCCCTGAATCGAAGCAGATACCATGGGACGTCCGATTACGTATACCTCTAAAGGGAGCTATTCAAGGAAAATGTGGAAAAATTGAAGCGGGCCATTTTGTGGATATTTTCTCATAGCTTGACCCTATGGGTTTATAGAATTGCAGAAAAGTTCATTTGGGCATGTCCGTGCCTGAATCGGAGCAGATACCAGGGGAAGCTCGATTACGTATACCTCTAAATGGAGCTATACATGGAAAATGGGGAAAAATTGAAGCGGGCCGTTTTGTGAATATTTTATCGTAGCTTGACCTTATGGGTTTATAGAATTGCAGAAAAGTTCATTTGGGGATGTCCGTGCCTGAATCGGAGCAGATACCAGGGGACGCCCGATTACGTATACCACTAAAGGGAGCTATTCAAGGAAAATGGGGAAAAATTGAAGCGGGTCATTTTGTGAATATTTTCTCGTAGCTTGACCCTATGGGTTTATAGAATTGTAGAAAAGTTCATTGGGGGATGTCCGTCCCTGAATCGAAGCAGATACCATGGGACGCCCGATTACGTATACCTCTAAAGGGAGCTATTCAAGGAAAATGTGGAAAAATTGAAGCGGGCCATTTTGTGGATATTTTCTCATAGCTTGACCCTATGGGTTTATAGAATTGCAGAAAAGTTCATTTGGGCATGTCCGTGCCTGAATCGGAGCAGATACCAGGGGACGCTCGATTACATATACCTCTAAATGGAGCTATTCAAGGAAAATGGGGAAAAATTAAAGCGGGTCATTTTGTGAATATTTTCTCGTAGCTTGACCCTATGGGTTTATAGAATTGTAGAAAAGTTCATTGGGGGATGTCCGTGCCTGAATCGGAGCAGATACAAGGGGACGCTCAATTACGTATACCACTATACAAGGAAAATGGGAAAAAATTGAAGCGGGCCATTTTTTGGATATTTTTTCGTAGCTTGACCCTATGGGTTTATAGAATTGCAGAAATGTTCATTTGGGGATGTCCATGCCTGAATCCAAGCAGATACCAGGGGACGCCCGATTACGTATACCTCTAAAGGGAGTTATTCAAGGAAAATGGGGAAAAATGGAAGCGGGCCATTTTGTGGATATTTTCTCATAGCTTGACCCTATGGGTTTATAGAATTGCAGAAAAGTTCATTTGGGCATGTCCTTGCCTGAATCGGAGTAGATACCAGGGGACGCTCGATTACGTATACCTCTAAATGGAGCTATACATGGGAAATGGGGAAAAATTGAAGCGGGCCGTTTTGTGAATATTTTCTCGTAGCTTGACCTTATGGGTTTATAGAATTGCAGAAAAGTTCATTTGGGGATGTACGTGCCTGAATCGAAGTAGATACCAGGGGACGCCCGATTACGTATACCACTAAAGGGAGCTATTCAAGGAAAATGGGGAAAAATTGAAGCGGGTCATTTTGTGAATATTTTCTCGTAGCTTGACCCTATGGGTTTATAGAATTGTAGAAAAGTTCATTGGGGGATGTCCGTGCCTGAATCGGAGCAGATACAAGGGGACGCTCAATTACGTATACCACTATACAAGGAAAATGGGAAAAAATTGAAGCGGGCCATTTTTTGGATATTTTTTCGTAGCTTGACCCTATGGGTTTATAGAATTGCAGAAAAGTTCATTTGGGGATGTCCGTGCCTGAATCCAAGCAGATACCAGGGGACGCCCGATTACGTATACCTCTAAAGGGAGCTATTCAATGAAAATGGGGAAAAATGGAAGCGGGCCATTTTGTGGATATTTTCTCATAGCTTGACCCTATGGGTTTATAGAATTGCAGAAAAGTTCATTTGGACATGTCCGTGCCTGAATCGGAGCAGATACCAGGGGAAGCTCGATTACGTATACCTCTAAATGGAGCTATACATGGAAAATGGGGAAAAATTGAAGCGGGCCGTTTTGTGAATATTTTATCGTAGCTTGACCTAATGGGTTTATAGAATTGCAGAAAAGTTCATTTGGGGATGTCCGTGCCTGAATCGGAGCAGATACCAGGGGACGCCCGATTACGTATACCACTAAAGGGAGCTATTCAAGGAAAATGGGGATAAATTGAAGCGGGTCATTTTGTGAATATTTTCTCGTAGCTTGACCCTATGGGTTTATAGAATTGTAGAAAAGTTCATTGGGGGATGTCCGTCCCTGAATCGAAGCAGATACCATGGGACGTCCGATTACGTATACCTCTAAAGGGAGCTATTCAAGGAAAATGTGGAAAAATTGAAGCGGGCCATTTTGTGGATATTTTCTCATAGCTTGACCCTATGGGTTTATAGAATTGCAGAAAAGTTCATTTGGGCATGTCCGTGCCTGAATCGGTGCAGATACCAGGGGACGCTCGATTACATATACCTCTAAATGGAGCTATTCAAGGAAAATGGGGAAAAATTAAAGCGGGTCATTTTGTGAATATTTTCTCGTAGCTTGACCCTATGGGTTTATAGAATTGTAGAAAAGTTCATTGGGGGATGTCCGTGCCTGAATCGGAGCAGATACAAGGGGACGCTCAATTACGTATACCACTATACAAGGAAAATGGGAAAAAATTGAAGCGGGCCGTTTTTTGGATATTTTTTCGTAGCTTGACCCTATGGGTTTATAGAATTGCAGAAATGTTCATTTGGGGATGTCCATGCCTGAATCCAAGCAGATACCAGGGGACGCCCGATTACGTATACCTCTAAAGGGAGTTATTCAAGGAAAATGGGGAAAAATGGAAGCGGGCCATTTTGTGGATATTTTCTCATAGCTTGACCCTATGGGTTTATAGAATTGCAGAAAAGTTCATTTGGGCATGTCCTTGCCTGAATCGGAGTAGATACCAGGGGACGCTCGATTACGTATACCTCTAAATGGAGCTATACATGGGAAATGGGGAAAAATTGAAGCGGGCCGTTTTGTGAATATTTTCTCGTAGCTTGACCTTATGGGTTTATAGAATTGCAGAAAAGTTCATTTGGGGATGTACGTGCCTGAATCGAAGTAGATACCAGGGGACGCCCGATTACGTATACCACTAAAGGGAGCTATTCAAGGAAAATGGGGAAAAATTGAAGCGGGTCATTTTGTGAATATTTTCTCGTAGCTTGACCCTATGGGTTTATAGAATTGTAGAAAAGTTCATTGGGGGATGTCCGTGCCTGAATCGGAGCAGATACAAGGGGACGCTCAATTACGTATACCACTATACAAGGAAAATGGGGAAAAATTGAAGCGGGCCATTTTTTGGATATTTTTTCGTAGCTTGACCCTATGGGTTTATAGAATTGCAGAAAAGTTCATTTGGGGATGTCCGTGCCTGAATCCAAGCAGATACTAGGGGACGCCCGATTATGTATACCTCTAAAGGGAGCTATTCAATGAAAATGGGGAAAAATGGAAGCGGGCCATTTTGTGGATATTTTCTCATAGCTTGACCCTATGGGTTTATAGAATTGCAGAAAAGTTCATTTGGGCATGTCCGTGCCTGAATCGGAGCAGATACCAGGGGAAGCTCGATTACGTATACCTCTAAATGGAGCTATACATGGAAAATGGGGAAAAATTGAAGCGGGCCGTTTTGTGAATATTTTATCGTAGCTTGACCTTATGGGTTTATAGAATTGCAGAAAAGTTCATTTGGGGATGTCCGTGCCTGAATCGGAGCAGATACCAGGGGACGCCCGATTACGTATACCACTAAAGGGAGCTATTCAAGGAAAATGGGGAAAAATTGAAGCGGGTCATTTTGTGAATATTTTCTCGTAGCTTGACCCTATGGGTTTATAGAATTGTAGAAAAGTTCATTGGGGGATGTCCGTGCCTGAATTGGAGCAGATACAAGTGGACGCTCAATTACGTATACCACTATACAAGGAAAATGGGGAAAAATTGAAGCGGACCGTTTTTTGGATATTTTTTCGTAGCTTGACCCTATGGGTTTATAGAATTGCATAAAAGTTCATTTGGGGATGTCCGTGCCTGAATAGGAGCAAATACAAGGGGACGCTCGATTACGTACACCACTATACTAGGAAAATGGGGAAAAATTGAAGCGGGCCGTTTTTTGGATATTTTTTCGTAGCTTGACCCTATGGGTTTATAGAATTGCAGAAAAGTTCATTTGGGGATGTCCGTGCCTGAATCGGAGCAGATACCAGGGGACGCCCGTTTACGTATACCACTAAAGGGAGCTATTCAAGGAAAATGGGGAAAAATTGAAGCCGGTCATTTTGTGAATATTTTTTCGTAGCTTGACCCTATGGGTTTATAGAATTGTAGAAAAGTTCATTGGGGGATGTCCGTGTCTGAATCGGAGCAGATACAAGGGGACGCTCAATTACGTATACCACTATACAAGGAAAATGGGGAAAAATTGAAGCGGGCCGTTTTTTGGATATTTTTTCGTAGCTTGACCCTATGGGTTTATAGAATTGCAGAAAAGTTCATTTGGGCATGTCCGTGCCTGAATCGGAGCAGATACCAGGGGACGCTCGATTACGTATACCTCTAAATGGAGCTATACATGGAAAATGGGGAAAAATTGAAGCAGGCCATTTTGTGAATATTTTCTCGTAGCTTGACCTTATGGGTTTATAGAATTGCAGAAAAGTTCATTTAGGGATGTCCGTGCCTGAATCGGAGCAAATACCAGGGGACGCCCGATTACGTATACCACTAAAGGGAGCTATTCAAGGAAAATGGGGAAAAATTGAAGCGGGTCATTTTGTGAATATTTTCTCGTAGCTTGACCCTTTGGGTTTATAGAATTGTAGAAAAGTTCATTGGGGGATGTTCGTGCCTGAATCGGAGCAGATACAAGGGGACGCTCAATTACGTATACCACTATACAAGGAAAATGGGGAAAAATTGAAGCGGGCCGTTTTTTGGATATTTTTTCGTAGCTTGACCCTATGGGTTTATAGAATTGCAGAAAAGTTCATTTGGGCATGTCCGTGCCTGAATCGGAGCAGATACCAGGGGACGCTCGATTACATATACCTCTAAATGGAGCTATTCAAGGAAAATGGGGAAAAATTAAAGCGGGTCATTTTGTGAATATTTTCTCGTAGCTTGACCCTATGGGTTTATAGAATTGTAGAAAAGTTCATTGGGGGATGTCCGTGCCTGAATCGGAGCAGATACAAGGGGACGCTCAATTACGTATACCACTATACAAGGAAAATGGGAAAAAATTGAAGCGGGCCGTTTTTTGGATATTTTTTCGTAGCTTGACCCTATGGGTTTATAGAATTGCAGAAATGTTCATTTGGGGATGTCCATGCCTGAATCCAAGCAGATACCAGGGGACGCCCGATTACGTATACCTCTAAAGGGAGTTATTCAAGGAAAATGGGGAAAAATGGAAGCGGGCCATTTTGTGGATATTTTCTCATAGCTTGACCCTATGGGTTTATAGAATTGCAGAAAAGTTCATTTGGGCATGTCCTTGCCTGAATCGGAGTAGATACCAGGGGACGCTCGATTACGTATACCTCTAAATGGAGCTATACATGGGAAATGGGGAAAAAGTGAAGCGGGCCGTTTTGTGAATATTTTCTCGTAGCTTGACCTTATGGGTTTATAGAATTGCAGAAAAGTTCATTTGGGGATGTACGTGCCTGAATCGAAGTAGATACCAGGGGACGCCCGATTACGTATACCACTAAAGGGAGCTATTCAAGGAAAATGGGGAAAAATTGAAGCGGGTCATTTTGTGAATATTTTCTCGTAGCTTGACCCTATGGGTTTATAGAATTGTAGAAAAGTTCATTGGGGGATGTCCGTGCCTGAATCGGAGCAGATACAAGGGGACGCTCAATTACGTATACCACTATACAAGGAAAATGGGGAAAAATTGAAGCGGGCCATTTTTTGGATATTTTTTCGTAGCTTGACCCTATGGGTTTATAGAATTGCAGAAAAGTTCATTTGGGGATGTCCGTGCCTGAATCCAAGCAGATACTAGGGGACGCCCGATTACGTATACCTCTAAAGGGAGCTATTCAATGAAAATGGGGAAAAATGGAAGCGGGCCATTTTGTGGATATTTTCTCATAGCTTGACCCTATGGGTTTATAGAATTGCAGAAAAGTTCATTTGGGCATGTCCGTGCCTGAATCGGAGCAGATACCAGGGGAAGCTCGATTACGTATACCTCTAAATGGAGCTATACATGGAAAATGGGGAAAAATTAAAGCGGGCCGTTTTGTGAATATTTTATCGTAGCTTGACCTTATGGGTTTATAGAATTGCAGAAAAGTTCATTTGGGGATGTCCGTGCCTGAATCGGAGCAGATACCAGGGGACGCCCGATTACGTATACCACTAAAGGGAGCTATTCAAGGAAAATGGGGAAAAATTGAAGCGGGTCATTTTGTGAATATTTTCTCGTAGCTTGACCCTATGGGTTTATAGAATTGTAGAAAAGTTCATTGGGGGATGTCTGTGCCTGAATCGGAGCAGATACAAGGGGACGCTCAATTACGTATACCACTATACAAGGAAAATGGGGAAAAATTGAAGCGGGCCATTTTTTGGATATTTTTTCGTAGCTTGACCCTATGGGTTTATAGAATTGCAGAAAAGTTCATTTGGGGATGTCCGTACCTGAATCCAAGCAGATACTAGGGGACGCCCGATTACGTATACCTCTAAAGGGAGCTATTCAATGAAAATGGGGAAAAATGGAAGCGGGCCATTTTGTGGATATTTTCTCATAGCTTGACCCTATGGGTTTATAGAATTGCAGAAAAGTTCATTTGGGCATGTCCGTGCCTGAATCGGAGCAGATACCAGGGGAAGCTCGATTACGTATACCTCTAAATGGAGCTATACATGGAAAATGGGGAAAAATTGAAGCGGGCCGTTTTGTGAATATTTCATCGTAGCTTGACCTTATGGGTTTATAGAATTGCAGAAAAGTTCATTTGGGGATGTCCGTGCCCGAATCGGAGCAGATACCAGGGGACGCCCGATTACGTATACCACTAAAGGGAGCTATTCAAGGAAAATGGGGAAAAATTGAAGCGGGTCATTTTGTGAATATTTTCTCGTAGCTTGACCCTATGGGTTTATAGAATTGTAGAAAAGTTCATTGGGGGATGTCCGTGCCTGAATTGGAGCAGATACAAGTGGACGCTCAATTACGTATACCACTATACAAGGAAAATGGGGAAAAATTGAAGCGGGCCGTTTTTTGGATATTTTTTCGTAGCTTGACCCTATGGGTTTATAGAATTGCAGAAAAGTTCATTTGGGGATGTCCGTGCCTGAATAGGAGCAAATACAAGGGGACGCTCGATTACGTACACCACTATACTAGGAAAATGGGGAAAAATTGAAGCGGGCCGTTTTTTGGATATTTTTTCATAGCTTGACCCTATGGGTTTATAGAATTGCAGAAAAGTTCATTTGGGGATGTCCGTGCCTGAATCGGAGCAGATACCAGGGGACGCCCGTTTACGTATACCACTAAAGGGAGCTATTCAAGGAAAATGGGGAAAAATTGAAGCCGGTCATTTTGTGAATATTTTTTCGTAGCTTGACCCTATGGGTTTATAGAATTGTAGAAAAGTTCATTGGGGGATGTCCGTGTCTGAATCGGAGCAGATACAAGGGGACGCTCAATTACGTATACCACTATACAAGGAAAATGGGGAAAAATTGAAGCGGGCCGTTTTTTGGATATTTTTTCGTAGCTTGACCCTATGGGTTTATAGAATTGCAGAAAAGTTCATTTGGGCATGTCCGTGCCTGAATCGGAGCAGATACCAGGGGACGCTCGATTACGTATACCTCTAAATGGAGCTATACATGGAAAATGGGGAAAAATTGAAGCAGGCCGTTTTGTGAATATTTTCTCGTAGCTTGACCTTATGGGTTTATAGAATTGCAGAAAAGTTCATTTAGGGATGTCCGTGCCTGAATCGGAGCAAATACCAGGGGACGCCCGATTACGTATACCACTAAAGGGAGCTATTCAAGGAAAATGGGGAAAAATTGAAGCGGGTCATTTTGTGAATATTTTCTCGTAGCTTGACCCTTTGGGTTTATAGAATTGTAGAAAAGTTCATTGGGGGATGTTCGTGCCTGAATCGGAGCAGATACAAGGGGACGCTCAATTACGTATAGCACTATACAAGGAAAATGGGGAAAAATTGAAGCGGGCCGTTTTTTGGATATTTTTTCGTAGCTTGACCCTATGGGTTTATAGAATTGCAGAAAAGTTCATTTGGGGATGTCCGTGCCTGAATCCAAGCAGATACCAGGGGACGCCCGATTACGTATACCTCTAAAGGGAGCTATTCAAGGAAAATGGGGAAAAATGGAAGCGGGCCATTTTGTGGATATTTTCTCATAGCTTGACCCTATGGGTTTATAGAATTGCAGAAAAGTTCATTGGGGCATGTCCGTGCCTGAATCGGAGCAGATACCAGGGGACGCTCGATTACGTATACCTCTAAATGGAGCTATACATGGGAAATGGGGAAAAATTGAAGCGGGCCATTTTGTGAATATTTTCTCGTAGCTTGACCTTATGGGTTTATAGAATTGCAGAAAAGTTCATTTGGGGATGTACGTGCCTGAATCGGAGTAGATACCAGGGGACGCCCGATTACGTATACCACTAAAGGGAGCTATTCAAGGAAAATGGGGAAAAATTGAAGCGGGTCATTTTGTGAATATTTTCTCGTAGCTTGACCCTATGGGTTTATAGAATTGTAGAAAAGTTCATTGGGGGATGTCCGTGCCTGAATCGGAGCAGATACAAGGGGACGCTCAATTACGTATACCACTATACAAGGAAAATGGGGAAAAATTGAAGCGGGCCGTTTTTTGGATATTTTTTCGTAGCTTGACCCTATGGGTTTATAGAATTGCAGAAAAGTTCATTTGGAGATGTCCGTGCCTGAATCCAAGCAGATACCAGGGGACGCCCGATTACGTATACCTCTAAAGGGAGCTATTCAAGGAAAATGGGGAAAAATTGAAGCCGGTCATTTTGTGAATATTTTTTCGTAGCTTGACCCTATGGGTTTATAGAATTGTAGAAAAGTTCATTGGGGGATGTCCGTGTCTGAATCGGAGCAGATACAAGGGGACGCTCAATTACGTATACCACTATACAAGGAAAATGGGGAAAAATTGAAGCGGGCCGTTTTTTGGATATTTTTTCGTAGCTTGACCCTATGGGTTTATAGAATTGCAGAAAAGTTCATTTGGGCATGTCCGTGCCTGAATCGGAGCAGATACCAGGGGAAGCTCGATTACGTATACCTCTAAATGGAGCTATACATGGGAAATGGGGAAAAATTGAAGCGGGCCGTTTTGTGAATATTTTCTCGTAGCTTGACCTTATGGGTTTATAGAATTGCAGAAAAGTTCATTTGGGGATGTACGTGCCTGAATCGAAGTAGATACCAGGGGACGCCCGATTACGTATACCACTAAAGGGAGCTATTCAAGGAAAATGGGGAAAAATTGAAGCGGGTCATTTTGTGAATATTTTCTCGTAGCTTGACCCTATGGGTTTATAGAATTGTAGAAAAGTTCATTGGGGGATGTCCGTGCCTGAATCGGAGCAGATACAAGGGGACGCTCAATTACGTATACCACTATACAAGGAAAATGGGGAAAAATTGAAGCGGGCCATTTTTTGGATATTTTTTCGTAGCTTGACCCTATGGGTTTATAGAATTGCAGAAAAGTTCATTTGGGGATGTCCGTGCCTGAATCCAAGCAGATACCAGGGGACGCCCGATTACGTATACCTCTAAAGGGAGCTATTCAATGAAAATGGGGAAAAATGGAAGCGGGCCATTTTGTGGATATTTTCTCATAGCTTGACCCTATGGGTTTATAGAATTGCAGAAAAGTTCATTTGGGCATGTCCGTGCCTGAATCGGAGCAGATACCAGGGGAAGCTCGATTACGTATACCTCTAAATGGAGCTATACATGGAAAATGGGGAAAAATTGAAGCGGGCCGTTTTGTGAATATTTTATCGTAGCTTGACCTTATGGGTTTATAGAATTGCAGAAAAGTTCATTTGGGGATGTCCGTGCCTGAATCGGAGCAGATACCAGGGGACGCCCGATTACGTATACCACTAAAGGGAGCTATTCAAGGAAAATGGGGATAAATTGAAGCGGGTCATTTTGTGAATATTTTCTCGTAGCTTGACCCTATGGGTTTATAGAATTGTAGAAAAGTTCATTGGGGGATGTCCGTCCCTGAATCGAAGCAGATACCATGGGACGCCCGATTACGTATACCTCTAAAGGGAGCTATTCAAGGAAAATGTGGAAAAATTGAAGCGGGCCATTTTGTGGATATTTTCTCATAGCTTGACCCTATGGGTTTATAGAATTGCAGAAAAGTTCATTTGGGCATGTCCGTGCCTGAATCGGAGCAGATACCAGGGGACGCTCGATTACATATACCTCTAAATGGAGCTATTCAAGGAAAATGGGGAAAAATTAAAGCGGGTCATTTTGTGAATATTTTCTCGTAGCTTGACCCTATGGGTTTATAGAATTGTAGAAAAGTTCATTGGGGGATGTCCGTGCCTGAATCGGAGCAGATACAAGGGGACGCTCAATTACGTATACCACTATACAAGGAAAATGGGAAAAAATTGAAGCGGGCCGTTTTTTGGATATTTTTTCGTAGCTTGACCCTATGGGTTTATAGAATTGCAGAAATGTTCATTTGGGGATGTCTATGCCTGAATCCAAGCAGATACCAGGGGACGCCCGATTACGTATACCTCTAAAGGGAGTTATTCAAGGAAAATGGGGAAAAATGGAAGCGGGCCATTTTGTGGATATTTTCTCATAGCTTGACCCTATGGGTTTATAGAATTGCAGAAAAGTTCATTTGGGCATGTCCTTGCCTGAATCGGAGTAGATACCAGGGGACGCTCGATTACGTATACCTCTAAATGGAGCTATACATGGGAAATGGGGAAAAATTGAAGCGGGCCGTTTTGTGAATATTTTCTCGTAGCTTGACCTTATGGGTTTATAGAATTGCAGAAAAGTTCATTTGGGGATGTACGTGCCTGAATCGAAGTAGATACCAGGGGACGCCCGATTACGTATACCACTAAAGGGAGCTATTCAAGGAAAATGGGGAAAAATTGAAGCGGGTCATTTTGTGAATATTTTCTCGTAGCTTGACCCTATGGGTTTATAGAATTGTAGAAAAGTTCATTGGGGGATGTCCGTGCCTGAATCGGAGCAGATACAAGGGGACGCTCAATTACGTATACCACTATACAAGGAAAATGGGGAAAAATTGAAGCGGGCCATTTTTTGGATATTTTTTCGTAGCTTGACCCTATGGGTTTATAGAATTGCAGAAAAGTTCATTTGGGGATGTCCGTGCCTGAATCCAAGCAGATACCAGGGGACGCCCGATTACGTATACCTCTAAAGGGAGCTATTCAATGAAAATGGGGAAAAATGGAAGCGGGCCATTTTGTGGATATTTTCTCATAGCTTGACCCTATGGGTTTATAGAATTGCAGAAAAGTTCATTTGGGCATGTCCGTGCCTGAATCGGAGCAGATACCAGGGGAAGCTCGATTACGTATACCTCTAAATGGTGCTATACATGGAAAATGGGGAAAAATTGAAGCGGGCCGTTTTGTGAATATTTTATCGTAGCTTGACCTTATGGGTTTATAGAATTGCAGAAAAGTTCATTTGGGGATGTCCGTGCCTGAATCGGAGCAGATACCAGGGGACGCCCGATTACGTATACCACTAAAGGGAGCTATTCAAGGAAAATGGGGATAAATTGAAGCGGGTCATTTTGTGAATATTTTCTCGTAGCTTGACCCTATGGGTTTATAGAATTGTAGAAAAGTTCATTGGGGGATGTCCGTCCCTGAATCGAAGCAGATACCATGGGACGTCCGATTACGTATACCTCTAAAGGGAGCTATTCAAGGAAAATGTGGAAAAATTGAAGCGGGCCATTTTGTGGATATTTTCTCATAGCTTGACCCTATGGGTTTATAGAATTGCAGAAAAGTTCATTTGGGCATGTCCGTGCCTGAATCGGAGCAGATACCAGGGGACGCTCGATTACATATACCTCTAAATGGAGCTATTCAAGGAAAATGGGGAAAAATTAAAGCGGGTCATTTTGTGAATATTTTCTCGTAGCTTGACCCTATGGGTTTATAGAATTGTAGAAAAGTTCATTGGGGGATGTCCGTGCCTGAATCGGAGCAGATACAAGGGGACGCTCAATTACGTATACCACTATACAAGGAAAATGGGAAAAAATTGAAGCGGGCCGTTTTTTGGATATTTTTTCGTAGCTTGACCCTATGGGTTTATAGAATTGCAGAAATGTTCATTTGGGGATGTCCATGCCTGAATCCAAGCAGATACCAGGGGACGCCCGATTACGTATACCTCTAAAGGGAGTTATTCAAGGAAAATGGGGAAAAATGGAAGCGGGCCATTTTGTGGATATTTTCTCATAGCTTGACCCTATGGGTTTATAGAATTGCAGAAAAGTTCATTTGGGCATGTCCTTGCCTGAATCGGAGTAGATACCAGGGGACGCTCGATTACGTATACCTCTAAATGGAGCTATACATGGGAAATGGGGAAAAATTGAAGCGGGCCGTTTTGTGAATATTTTCTCGTAGCTTGACCTTATGGGTTTATAGAATTGCAGAAAAGTTCATTTGGGGATGTACGTGCCTGAATCGAAGTAGATACCAGGGGACGCCCGATTACGTATACCACTAAAGGGAGCTATTCAAGGAAAATGGGGAAAAATTGAAGCGGGTCATTTTGTGAATATTTTCTCGTAGCTTGACCCTATGGGTTTATAGAATTGTAGAAAAGTTCATTGGGGGATGTCCGTGCCTGAATCGGAGCAGATACAAGGGGACGCTCAATTACGTATACCACTATACAAGGAAAATGGGGAAAAATTGAAGCGGGCCATTTTTTGGATATTTTTTCGTAGCTTGACCCTATGGGTTTATAGAATTGCAGAAAAGTTCATTTGGGGATGTCCGTGCCTGAATCCAAGCAGATACCAGGGGACGCCCGATTACGTATACCTCTAAAGGGAGCTATTCAATGAAAATGGGGAAAAATGGAAGCGGGCCATTTTGTGGATATTTTCTCATAGCTTGACCCTATGGGTTTATAGAATTGCAGAAAAGTTCATTTGGGCATGTCCGTGCCTGAATCGGAGCAGATACCAGGGGAAGCTCGATTACGTATACCTCTAAATGGAGCTATACATGGAAAATGGGGAAAAATTGAAGCAGGCCGTTTTGTGAATATTTTATCGTAGCTTGACCTTATGGGTTTATAGAATTGCAGAAAAGTTCATTTGGGGATGTCCGTGCCTGAATCGGAGCAGATACCAGGGGACGCCCGATTACGTATACCACTAAAGGGAGCTATTCAAGGAAAATGGGGAAAAATTGAAGCGGGTCATTTTGTGAATATTTTCTCGTAGCTTGACCCTATGGGTTTATAGAATTGTAGAAAAGTTCATTGGGGGATGTCCGTGCCTGAATTGGAGCAGATACAACTGGACGCTCAATTACGTATACCACTATACAAGGAAAATGGGGAAAAATTGAAGCGGGCCGTTTTTTGGATATTTTTTCGTAGCTTGACCCTATGGGTTTATAGAATTGCAGAAAAGTTCATTTGGGGATGTCCGTGCCTGAATAGGAGCAAATACAAGGGGACGCTCGATTACGTACACCACTATACTAGGAAAATGGGGAAAAATTGAAGCGGGCCGTTTTTTGGATATTTTTTCGTAGCTTGACCCTATGGGTTTATAGAATTGCAGAAAAGTTCATTTGGGGATGTCCGTGCCTGAATCGGAGCAGATACCAGGGGACGCCCGTTTACGTATACCACTAAAGGGAGCTATTCAAGGAAAATGGGGAAAAATTGAAGCGGGTCATTTTGTGAATATTTTTTCGTAGCTTGACCCTATGGGTTTATAGAATTGTAGAAAAGTTCATTGGGGGATGTCCGTGTCTGAATCCGAGCAGATACAAGGGGACGCTCAATTACGTATACCACTATACAAGGAAAATGGGGAAAAATTGAAGCGGGCCGTTTTTTGGATATTTTTTCGTAGCTTGACCCTATGGGTTTATAGAATTGCAGAAAAGTTCATTTGGCATGTCCGTGCCTGAATCGGAGCAGATACCAGGGGACGCTCGATTACGTATACCTCTAAATGGAGCTATACATGGAAAATGGGGAAAAATTGAAGCAGGCCGTTTTGTGAATATTTTCTCGTAGCTTGACCTTATGGGTTTATAGAATTGCAGAAAAGTTCATTTAGGGATGTCCGTGCCTGAATCGGAGCAAGTACCAGGGGACGCCCGATTACGTATACCACTAAAGGGAGCTATTCAAGGAAAATGGGGAAAAATTGAAGCGGGTCATTTTGTGAATATTTTCTCGTAGCTTGACCCTTTGGGTTTATAGAATTGTAGAAAAGTTCATTGGGGGATGTTCGTGCCTGAATCGGAGCAGATACAAGGGGACGCTCAATTACGTATACCACTATACAAGGAAAATGGGGACAAATTGAAGCGGGCCGTTTTTTGGATATTTTTTCGTAGCTTGACCCTATGGGTTTATAGAATTGCAGAAAAGTTCATTTGGGGATGTCCGTGCCTGAATCCAAGCAGATACCAGGGGACGCCCGATTACGTATACCTCTAAAGGGAGCTATTCAAGGAAAATGGGGAAAAATGGAAGCGGGCCATTTTGTGGATATTTTCTCATAGCTTGACCCTATGGGTTTATAGAATTGCAGAAAAGTTCATTTGGGCATGTCCGTGCCTGAATCGGAGCAGATACCAGGGGACGCTCGATTACGTATACCTTTAAATGGAGCTATACATGGGAAATGGGGAAAAATTGAAGCGGGCCATTTTGTGAATATTTTCTCGTAGCTTGACCTTATGGGTTTATAGAATTGCAGAAAAGTTCATTTGGGGATGTACGTGCCTGAATCGGAGTAGATACCAGGGGACGCCCGATTACGTATACCACTAAAGGGAGCTATTCAAGGAAAATGGGGAAAAATTGAAGCGGGTCATTTTGTGAATATTTTCTCATAGCTTGACCCTATGGGTTTATAGAATTGTAGAAAAGTTCATTGGGGGATGTCCGTGCCTGAATCGGAGCAGATACAAGGGGACGCTCAATTACGTATACCACTATACAAGGAAAATGGGGAAAAATTGAAGCGGGCCGTTTTTTGGATATTTTTTCGTAGCTTGACCCTATGGGTTTATAGAATTGCAGAAAAGTTCATTTGGAGATGTCCGTGCCCGAATCCAAGCAGATACCAGGGGACGCCCGATTACGTATACCTCTAAAGGGAGCTATTCAAGGAAAATGGGGAAAAATGGAAGCGGGCCATTTTGTGGATATTTTCTCATAGCTTGACCCTATGGGTTTATAGAATTGCAGAAAAGTTCATTTGGGCATGTCCGTGCCTGAATCGGAGCAGATACCAGGGGAAGCTCGATTACGTATACCTCTAAATGGAGCTATACATGGAAAATGGGGAAAAATTGAAGCGGGCCGTTTTGTGAATATTTTCTCGTAGCTTGACCTTATGGGTTTATAGAATTGCAGAAAAGTTCATTTGGGGATGTCCGTGCCTGAATCGGAGCAGATACCAGGGGACGCCTGATTACGTATACCACTAAAGGGAGCTATTCAAGGAAAATGGGGAAAAATTGAAGCGGGTCATTTTGTGAATATTTTCTCGTAGCTTGACCCTATGGGTTTATAGAATTGTAGAAAAGTTCATTGGGGGATGTCCGTGCCTGAATTGGAGCAGATACAAGGGGACGCTCAATTACGTATACCACTATACAAGGAAAATTGGGAAAAATTGAAGCGGGCCGTTTTTTGGATATTTTTTCGTAGCTTCACCCTATGGGTTTATAGAATTGCAGAAAAGTTCATTTGGGGATGTCCGTGCCTGAATAGGAGCAAATACAAGGGGACGCTCGATTACGTACACCACTATACTAGGAAAATGGGGAAAAATTGAAGCGGGCCGTTTTTTGGATATTTTTTCGTAGCTTGACCCTATGGGTTTATAGAATTGCAGAAAAGTTCATTTGGGGATGTCCGTGCCTGAATCGGAGCAGATACCAGGGGACGCCCGTTTACGTATACCACTAAAGGGAGCTATTCAAGGAAAATGGGGAAAAATTGAAGCGGGCCATTTTGTGAATATTTTTTCGTAGCTTGACCCTATGGGTTTATAGAATTGTAGAAAAGTTCATTGGGGGATGTCCATGCCTGAATCGGAGCAGATACAAGGGGACGCTCAATTACGTATACCACTATACAAGGAAAATGGGGAAAAATTGAAGCGGGCCGTTTTTTGGATATTTTTTCGTAGCTTGACCCTATGGGTTTATAGAATTGAAGAAAAGTTCATTTGGGCATGTCCGTGCCTGAATTGGAGCAGATACCAGGGGATGCTCGATTACGTATACCTCTAAATGGAGCTATACATGGAAAATGGGGAAAAATTGAAGTGGGCCGTTTTGTGAATATTTTCTCGTAGCTTGACCTTATGGGTTTATAGAATTGCAGAAAATTTCATTTGGGAATGTCCGTGCCTGAATCGGAGCAGATACCAGGGGACGCCCGATTACGTATACCACTAAAGGGAGCTATTCAAGGAAAATGGGGAAAAATTGAAGCGGGTCATTTTGTGAATATTTTCTCGTAGCTTGACCCTATGGGTTTATAGAATTGTAGAAAAGTTCATTGGGGGATGTCCGTGCCTGAATTGGAGCAGATACAAGGGGACGCTCAATTACGTATACCACTATACAAGGAAAATGGGGAAAAATTGAAGCGGGCCGTTTTTTGGATATTTTTTCGTAGCTTGACCCTATGGGTTTATAGAATTGCAGAAAAGTTCATTTGGGGATGTCCGTGCCTGAAAAGGAGCAAATACAAGGGGACGCTCGATTACGTACACCACTATACTAGGAAAATGGGGAAAAATTGAAGCGGGCCGTTTTTTGGATATTTTTTCGTAGCTTGACCCTATGGGTTTATAGAATTGCAGAAAAGTTCATTTGGGGATGTCCGTGCCTGAATCGGAGCAGATACCAGGGGACGCCCGTTTACGTATACCACTAAAGGGAGCTATTCAAGGAAAATGGGGAAAAATTGAAGCGGGTCATTTTGTGAATATTTTCTCGTAGCTTGACCCTATGGGTTTATAGAATTGTAGAAAAGTTCACTGGGGGATGTCCGTGCTTGAATCGGAGCAGATACAAGGGGACGCTCAATTACGTATACCAGTATACAAGGAAAATGGGGAAAAATTGAAGCGGGCCGTTTTGTGAATATTTTCTCGTAGATTGAACCTATGGGTTTATAGAATTGCAGAAAAGTTCATTTGGGGATGTCCGTGCCTGAATCGAAGCAGATACCATGGGACGCCCGATTACGTACACCTCTAAAGGGAGCTATTCAAGGAAAATGTGGAAAAATTGAAGCGGGCCATTTTGTGGATATTTTCTCATAGCTTGACCCTATGGGTTTATAGAATTGCAGAAAAGTTCATTTGGGCATGTCCGTGCCTGAATCGGAGCAGATACCAGGGGACGCTCGATTACATATACCTCTAAATGGAGCTATACATGGGAAATGGGGAAAAATTGAAGAGGGCCATTTTGTGAATATTTTCTCGTAGCTTGACCTTATGGGTTTATAGAATTGCAGAAAAGTTCATTTGGGGATGTCCGTGCCTGAATCGGAGTAGATACCAGGGGACGCCCGATTACGTATACCACTAAAGGGAGCTATTCAAGGAAAATGGGGAAAAATTGAAGCGGGTCATTTTGTGAATATTTTCTCGTAGCTTGACCCTATGGGTTTATAGAATTGTAGAAAAGTTCATTGGGGGATGTCCGTGCCTGAATCGGAGCAGATACAAGGGGACGCTCAATTACGTATACCACTATACAAGGAAAATGGGGAAAAATTGAAGCGGGCCGTTTTTTGGATATTTTTTCGTAGCTTTGACCCTATGGGTTTATAGAATTGCAGAAAAGTTCATTTGGGGATGTCCGTGCCTGAATAGGAGCAAATACATGGGGACGCTCAATTACGTACACCACTATACTAGGAAAATGGGGAAAAATTGAAGCGGACCGTTTTTTGGATATTTTTTCGTAGCTTGACCCTATGGGTTTAAAGAATTGCAGAAAAGTTCATTTGGGGATGTCCGTGCCTGAATCGGAGCAGATACCAGGGGACGCACGTTTACGTATACCACTAAAGGGAGCTATTCAAAGAAAATGGGGAAAAATTGAAGCGGGTCATTTTGTGAATATTTTCTCGTAGCTTGACCCTATGGGTTTATAGAATTGTAGAAAAGTTCATTGGGGGATGTCCGTGCCTGAATCGGAGCAGATACAAGGGGACGCTCAATTACGTATACCACTATACAAGGAAAATGGGGAAAAATTGAAGCGGGCCGTTTTGTGAATATTTTCTCGTAGCTTGACCCTATGGGTTTATAGAATTGCATAAAAGTTCATTTGGGGATGTCCGTGCCTGAATCGGAGCAGATACCAGGGGACGCCCGATTACGTATACCTCTAAAGGGAGCTATACAAGGAAAATAGGGAAAAATTGATGCGGGCCGTTTTGTGAATATTTTCTCGTAGCTTGACCCTATGGGTTTATAGAATTGCAGAAAAGTTCATTTGGGGATGTCCGTGCCTCAATCGGAGCAGATACCAGGGGACGCCCGATTACGTATACCACTAAAGGGAGCTATTCAAGGAAAATGGGGAAAAATTGAAGCCGGCCATTTTGTGGATATTTTCTCGTAGCTTGACCCTATGGGTTTATAGAATTGCAGAAAAGTTCATTTGGGGATGTCCGTCCCTGAATCGAAGCAGATACCAGGGGACGCCCGATTACGTATACCTCTAAAGGGAGCTATTCAAGGAAAATGGGGAAAAATTGATGCGGGCCATTTTGTGGATATTTTCTCATAGCTTGACCCTATGGGTTTATAGAATTGCAGAAAAGTTCATTTGGGCATGTCCGTGCCTGAATCGGAGCAGATACCAGGGGACGCTCGATTACGTATACCTGTAAATGGAGCTATACATGGAAAATGGGGAAAAATTGAAGCGGGCCGTTTTGTGAATATTTTCTCGTAGCTTGACCTAATGGGTTTATAGAATTGCAGAAAAGTTCATTTGGGGATGTCCGTGCCTGAATCGGAGCAGATACCAGGGGACGCCCGATTACGTATACCACTAAAGGGAGCTATTCAAGGAAAATGGGGAAAAATTGAAGCGGGTCATTTTGTGAATATTTTCTCGTAGCTTGACCCTATGGGTTTATAGAATTGCAGAAAAGTTCATTTGGGGATGTCCGTGCCTGAATCGGAGCAGATACCAGGGGACGCCCGATTACGTATACCATTAAAGGGAGCTATTCAAGGAAAATGGGGAAAAATTGAAGCGGGCCATTTTGTGGATATTTTCTCGTAGCTTGACCCTATGGGTTTCTAGAATTGTAGAAAAGTTCATTTGGGGATGTCCGTACCTAAATCAGAGCAGATACAAGGGGACGCTCGATTACGTATACCACTATATAAGGAAAATGGGGAAAAATTGAAGTGGGCCATTTTTTGGATATTTTTTCGTAGCTTGACCCTATGGGTTTTGAGAATTGCAGAAAAGTTCATTTGGGGATGTCCGTGCCTGAATCGGAGCAGATACCAGGGGACGCCCGATTACGTATACCTCTAAAGGGAGCTATTCAAGGAAAATGGGGAAAAATTGATGCGGGCCATTTTGTGAATATTTTTTCGTAGCTTGACCCTATGGGTTTACATTTGGGGATGTCCGTGCCTGAATCGGAGCAGATACCAGGGGACGCCCAATTACGTATACCTCTAAAGGGAGCTATACAAGGAAAATAGGGAAAAATTGAAGCTGGCTGTTTTGTGAATATTTTCTCGTAGATTGACCCTATGGGTTTATAGAATTGCAGAAAAGTTCATTTGGGGATGTCCGTGCCTGAATCGGAGCAGATACCAGGGGACGCCCGATTACGTATACCACTAAAGGGAGCTATTCAAGGAAAATGGGGAAAAATTGAAGCGGGTCATTTTGTGAATATTTTCTCATAGCTTGACCCTATGGGTTTATAGAATTGTAGAAAAGTTCATTGGGGGATGTCCGTGCCTGAATCGGAGCAGATACAAGGGGACGCTCAATTACGTATACCACTATACAAGGAAAATGGGGAAAATTTGAAGCGGGCCGTTTTTTGGATATTTTTTCGTAGCTTGACCCTATGGGTTTATAGAATTGCAGAAAAGTTCATTTGGGGATGTCCGTGCCTGAATAGGAGCAGATACAAGGGGACGCTCGATTACGTACACCACTATACTAGGAAAATGGGGAAAAATTGAAGCGGGCCGTTTTTTGGATATTTTTTCGTAGCTTGATCCTATGGGTTTATAGAATTGCAGAAAAGTTCATTTGGGGATGTCTGTGCCTGAATCGGAGCAGATACCAGGGGACGCCCGTTTAAGTATACCACTAAAGGGAGCTATTCAAGGAAAATGGGGAAAAATTGAAGCGGGTCATTTTGTGAATATTTTCTCGTAGCTTGACCCTATGGGTTTATAGAATTGTAGAAAAGTTCATTGGGGGATGTCCGTGCCTGAATTGGAGCAGATACAAGGGGACGCTCAATTACGTATACCACTATACAAGGAAAATTGGGAAAAATTGAAGCGGGCCGTTTTTTGGATATTTTTTCGTAGCTTGACCCTATGGGTTTATAGAATTGCAGAAAAGTTCATTTGGGGATGTCCGTGCCTGAATAGGAGCAAATACAAGGGGACGCTCGATTACGTACACCACTATACTAGGAAAATGGGGAAAAATTGAAGCGGGCCGTTTTTTGGATATTTTTTCGTAGCTTGACCCTATGGGTTTATAGAATTGCAGAAAAGTTCATTTGGGGATGTCCGTGCCTGAATCGGAGCAGATACCAGGGGACGCCCGTTTACGTATACCACTAAAGGGAGTTATTCAAGGAAAATGGGGAAAAATTGAAGCGGGTCATTTTGTGAATATTTTTTCGTAGCTTGACCCTATGGGTTTATAGAATTGTAGAAAAGTTCATTGGGGGATGTCCATGCCTGAATCGGAGCAGATACAAGGGGACGCTCAATTACGTATACCACTATACAAGGAAAATGGGGAAAAATTGAAGCGGGCCGTTTTTTGGATATTTTTTCGTAGCTTGACCCTATGGGTTTATAGAATTGCAGAAAAGTTCATTTGGGCATGTCCGTGCCTGAATCGGAGCAGATACCAGGGGACGCTCGATTACGTATACCTCTAAATGGAGCTATACATGGAAAATGGGGAAAAATTGAAGTGGGCCGTTTTGTGAATATTTTCTCGTAGCTTGACCTTATGGGTTTATAGAATTGCAGAAAATTTCATTTGGGAATGTCCGTGCCTGAATCGGAGCAGATACCAGGGGACGCCCGATTACGTATACCACTAAAGGGAGCTATTCAAGGAAAATGGGGAAAAATTGAAGCGGGTCATTTTTTGAATATTTTCTCGTAGCTTGACCCTATGGGTTTATAGAATTGTAGAAAAGTTCATTGGGGGATGTCCGTGCCTGAATTGGAGCAGATACAAGGGGACGCTCAATTACGTATACCACTATACAAGGAAAATGGGGAAAAATTGAAGCGGGCCGTTTTTGGATATTTTTTCGTAGCTTGACCCTATGGGTTTATAGAATTGCAGAAAAGTTCATTTGGGGATGTCCGTGCCTGAAAAGGAGCAAATACAAGGGGACGCTCGATTACGTACACCACTATACTAGGAAAATGGGGAAAAATTGAAGCGGGCCGTTTTTTGGATATTTTTTCGTAGCTTGACCCTATGGGTTTATAGAATTGCAGAAAAGTTCATTTGGGCATGTCCGTGCCTGAATCGGAGCAGATACCAGGGGACGCTCGATTACGTATACCTCTAAATGGAGCTATACATGGAAAATGGGGAAAAATTGAAGTGGGCCGTTTTGTGAATATTTTCTCGTAGCTTGACCTTATGGGTTTATAGAATTGCAGAAAATTTCATTTGGGAATGTCCGTGCCTGAATCGGAGCAGATACCAGGGGACGCCCGATTACGTATACCACTAAAGAGAGCTATTCAAGGAAAATGGGGAAAAATTGAAGCGGATCATTTTTTGAATATTTTCTCGTAGCTTGACCCTATGGGTTTATAGAATTGTAGAAAAGTTCATTGGGGGATGTCCGTGCCTGAATTGGAGCAGATACAAGGGGACGCTCAATTACGTATACCACTATACAAGGAAAATGGGGAAAAATTGAAGCGGGCCGTTTTTTGGATATTTTTTCGTAGCTTGACCCTATGGGTTTATAGAATTGCAGAAAAGTTCATTTGGGGATGTCCGTGCCTGAAAAGGAGCAAATACAAGGGGACGCTCGATTACGTACACCACTATACTAGGAAAATGGGGAAAAATTGAAGCGGGCCGTTTTTTGGATATTTTTTCGTAGCTTGACCCTATGGGTTTATAGAATTGCAGAAAAGTTCATGTGGGGATGTCCGTGCCTGAATCGGAGCAGATACCAGGGGACGCCCGTTTACGTATACCACTAAAGGGAGCTATTCAAGGAAAATGGGGAAAAATTGAAGCGGGTCATTTTGTGAATATTTTCTCGTAGCTTGACCCTATGGGTTTATAGAATTGTAGAAAAGTTCATTGGGGGATGTCCGTGCTTGAATCGGAGCAGATACAAGGGGACGCTCAATTACGTATACCACTATACAAGGAAAATGCGGAAAAATTGAAGCGGGCCATTTTGTGAATATTTTCTCGTAGATTGAACCTATGGGTTTATAGAATTGCAGAAAAGTTCATTTGGGGATGTCCGTGCCTGAATCGAAGCAGATACCATGGGACGCCCGATTACGTATACCTCTAAAGGGAGCTATTCAAGGAAAATGTGGAAAAATTGAAGCGGGCCATTTTGTGGATATTTTCTCATAGCTTGACCCTATGGGTTTATAGAATTGCAGAAAAGTTCATTTGGGCATGTCCGTGCCTGAATCGGAGCAGATACCAGGGGACGCTCGATTACATATACCTCTAAATGGAGCTATACATGGGAAATGGGGAAAAATTGAAGAGGGCCGTTTTGTGAATATTTTCTCGTAGCTTGACCTTATGGGTTTATAGAATTGCAGAAAAGTTCATTTGGGGATGTCCGTGCCTGAATCGGAGTAGATACCAGGGGACGCCCGATTACGTATACCACTAAAGGGAGCTATTCAAGGAAAATGGGGAAAAATTGAAGCGGGTCATTTTGTGAATATTTTCTCGTAGCTTGACCCTATGGGTTTATAGAATTGTAGAAAAGTTCATTGGGGGATGTCCGTGCCTGAATTGGAGCAGATACAAGGGGACGCTCAATTACGTATACCACTATACAAGGAAAATTGGGAAAAATTGAAGCGGGCCGTTTTTTGGATATTTTTTCGTAGCTTGACCCTATGGGTTTATAGAATTGCAGAAAAGTTCATTTGGGGATGTCCGTGCCTGAATAGGAGCAAATACAAGGGGACGCTCGATTACGTACACCACTATACTAGGAAAATGGGGAAAAATTGAAGCGGGCCGTTTTTTGGATATTTTTTCGTAGCTTGACCCTATGGGTTTATAGAATTGCAGAAAAGTTCATTTGGGGATGTCCGTGCCTGAATCGGAGCAGATACCAGGGGACGCCCGTTTACGTATACCACTAAAGGGAGTTATTCAAGGAAAATGGGGAAAAATTGAAGCGGGTCATTTTGTGAATATTTTTTCGTAGCTTGACCCTATGGGTTTATAGAATTGTAGAAAAGTTCATTGGGGGATGTCCATGCCTGAATCGGAGCAGATACAAGGGGACGCTCAATTACGTATACCACTATACAAGGAAAATGGGGAAAAATTGAAGCGGGCCGTTTTTTGGATATTTTTTCGTAGCTTGACCCTATGGGTTTATAGAATTGCAGAAAAGTTCATTTGGGCATGTCCGTGCCTGAATCGGAGCAGATACCAGGGGACGCTCGATTACGTATACCTCTAAATGGAGCTATACATGGAAAATGGGGAAAAATTGAAGTGGGCCGTTTTGTGAATATTTTCTCGTAGCTTGACCTTATGGGTTTATAGAATTGCAGAAAATTTCATTTGGGAATGTCCGTGCCTGAATCGGAGCAGATACCAGGGGACGCCCGATTACGTATACCACTAAAGGGAGCTATTCAAGGAAAATGGGGAAAAATTGAAGCGGGTCATTTTTTGAATATTTTCTCGTAGCTTGACCCTATGGGTTTATAGAATTGTAGAAAAGTTCATTGGGGGATGTCCGTGCCTGAATTGGAGCAGATACAAGGGGACGCTCAATTACGTATACCACTATACAAGGAAAATGGGGAAAAATTGAAGCGGGCCGTTTTTGGATATTTTTTCGTAGCTTGACCCTATGGGTTTATAGAATTGCAGAAAAGTTCATTTGGGGATGTCCGTGCCTGAAAAGGAGCAAATACAAGGGGACGCTCGATTACGTACACCACTATACTAGGAAAATGGGGAAAAATTGAAGCGGGCCGTTTTTTGGATATTTTTTCGTAGCTTGACCCTATGGGTTTATAGAATTGCAGAAAAGTTCATTTGGGCATGTCCGTGCCTGAATCGGAGCAGATACCAGGGGACGCTCGATTACGTATACCTCTAAATGGAGCTATACATGGAAAATGGGGAAAAATTGAAGTGGGCCGTTTTGTGAATATTTTCTCGTAGCTTGACCTTATGGGTTTATAGAATTGCAGAAAATTTCATTTGGGAATGTCCGTGCCTGAATCGGAGCAGATACCAGGGGACGCCCGATTACGTATACCACTAAAGAGAGCTATTCAAGGAAAATGGGGAAAAATTGAAGCGGATCATTTTTTGAATATTTTCTCGTAGCTTGACCCTATGGGTTTATAGAATTGTAGAAAAGTTCATTGGGGGATGTCCGTGCCTGAATTGGAGCAGATACAAGGGGACGCTCAATTACGTATACCACTATACAAGGAAAATGGGGAAAAATTGAAGCGGGCCGTTTTTTGGATATTTTTTCGTAGCTTGACCCTATGGGTTTATAGAATTGCAGAAAAGTTCATTTGGGGATGTCCGTGCCTGAAAAGGAGCAAATACAAGGGGACGCTCGATTACGTACACCACTATACTAGGAAAATGGGGAAAAATTGAAGCGGGCCGTTTTTTGGATATTTTTTCGTAGCTTGACCCTATGGGTTTATAGAATTGCAGAAAAGTTCATGTGGGGATGTCCGTGCCTGAATCGGAGCAGATACCAGGGGACGCCCGTTTACGTATACCACTAAAGGGAGCTATTCAAGGAAAATGGGGAAAAATTGAAGCGGGTCATTTTGTGAATATTTTCTCGTAGCTTGACCCTATGGGTTTATAGAATTGTAGAAAAGTTCATTGGGGGATGTCCGTGCTTGAATCGGAGCAGATACAAGGGGACGCTCAATTACGTATACCACTATACAAGGAAAATGGGGAAAAATTGAAGCGGGCCATTTTGTGAATATTTTCTCGTAGATTGAACCTATGGGTTTATAGAATTGCAGAAAAGTTCATTTGGGGATGTCCGTGCCTGAATCGAAGCAGATACCATGGGACGCCCGATTACGTATACCTCTAAAGGGAGCTATTCAAGGAAAATGTGGAAAAATTGAAGCGGGCCATTTTGTGGATATTTTCTCATAGCTTGACCCTATGGGTTTATAGAATTGCAGAAAAGTTCATTTGGGCATGTCCGTGCCTGAATCGGAGCAGATACCAGGGGACGCTCGATTACATATACCTCTAAATGGAGCTATACATGGGAAATGGGGAAAAATTGAAGAGGGCCGTTTTGTGAATATTTTCTCGTAGCTTGACCTTATGGGTTTATAGAATTGCAGAAAAGTTCATTTGGGGATGTCCGTGCCTGAATCGGAGTAGATACCAGGGGACGCCCGATTACGTATACCACTAAAGGGAGCTATTCAAGGAAAATGGGGAAAAATTGAAGCGGGTCATTTTGTGAATATTTTCTCGTAGCTTGACCCTATGGGTTTATAGAATTGTAGAAAAGTTCATTGGGGGATGTCCGTGCCTGAATCGGAGCAGATACAAGGGGACGCTCAATTACGTATACCACTATACAAGGAAAATGGGGAAAAATTGAAGCGGGCCGTTTTTTGGATATTTTTTCGTAGCTTTGACCCTATGGGTTTATAGAATTGCAGAAAAGTTCATTTGGGGATGTCCGTGCCTGAATAGGAGCAAATACATGGGGACGCTCAATTACGTACACCACTATACTAGGAAAATGGGGAAAAATTGAAGCGGACCGTTTTTTGGATATTTTTTCGTAGCTTGACCCTATGGGTTTATAGAATTGCAGAAAAGTTCATTTGGGGATGTCCGTGCCTGAATCGGAGCAGATACCAGGGGACGCACGTTTACGTATACCACTAAAGGGAGCTATTCAAGGAAAATGGGGAAAAATTGAAGCGGGTCATTTTGTGAATATTTTCTCGTAGCTTGACCCTATGGGTTTATAGAATTGTAGAAAAGTTCATTGGGGGATGTCCGTGCCTGAATTGGAGCAGATACAAGGGGACGCTCAATTACGTATACCACTATACAAGGAAAATGGGGAAAAATTGAAGCGGGCCGTTTTTTGGATATTTTTTCGTAGCTTGACCCTATGGGTTTATAGAATTGCAGAAAAGTTCATTTGGGGATGTCCGTGCCTGAAAAGGAGCAAATACAAGGGGACGCTCGATTACGTACACCACTATACTAGGAAAATGGGGAAAAATTGAAGCGGGCCGTTTTTTGGATATTTTTTCGTAGCTTGACCCTATGGGTTTATAGAATAGCAGAAAAGTTCATTTGGGGATGTCCGTGCCTGAATCGGAGCAGATACCAGGGGACGCCCGTTTACGTATACCACTAAAGGGAGCTATTCAAGGAAAATGGGGAAAAATTGAAGCGGGTCATTTTGTGAATATTTTCTCGTAGCTTGACCCTATGGGTTTATAGAATTGTAGAAAAGTTCATTGGGGGATGTCCGTGCTTGAATCGGAGCAGATACAAGGGGACGCTCAATTACGTATACCACTATACAAGGAAAATGGGGAAAAATTGAAGCGGGCCGTTTTGTGAATATTTTCTCGTAGATTGAACCTATGGGTTTATAGAATTGCAGAAAAGTTCATTTGGGGATGTCCGTGCCTGAATCGAAGCAGATACCATGGGACGCCCGATTACGTATACCTCTAAAGGGAGCTATTCAAGGAAAATGTGGAAAAATTGAAGCGGGCCATTTTGTGGATATTTTCTCATAGCTTGACCCTATGGGTTTATAGAATTGCAGAAAAGTTCATTTGGGCATGTCCGTGCCTGAATCGGAGCAGATACCAGGGGACGCTCGATTACATATACCTCTAAATGGAGCTATACATGGGAAATGGGGAAAAATTGAAGAGGGCCGTTTTGTGAATATTTTCTCGTAGCTTGACCTTATGGGTTTATAGAATTGCAGAAAAGTTCATTTGGGGATGTCCGTGCCTGAATCGGAGTAGATACCAGGGGACGCCCGATTACGTATACCACTAAAGGGAGCTATTCAAGGAAAATGGGGAAAAATTGAAGCGGGTCATTTTGTGAATATTTTCTCGTAGCTTGACCCTATGGGTTTATAGAATTGTAGAAAACTTCATTGGGGGATGTCCGTGCCTGAATCGGAGCAGATACAAGGGGACGCTCAATTACGTATACCACTATACAAGGAAAATGGGGAAAAATTGAAGCGGGCCGTTTTTTGGATATTTTTTCGTAGCTTTGACCCTATGGGTTTATAGAATTGCAGAAAAGTTCATTTGGGGATGTCCGTGCCTGAATAGGAGCAAATACATGGGGACGCTCAATTACGTACACCACTATACTAGGAAAATGGGGAAAAATTGGAGCGGACCGTTTTTTGGATATTTTTTCGTAGCTTGACCCTATGGGTTTATAGAATTGCAGAAAAGTTCATTTGGGGATGTCCGTGCCTGAATCGGAGCAGATACCAGGGGACGCCCGATTACGTATACCTCTAAAGGGAGCTATACAAGGAAAATAGGGAAAAATTGATGCGGGCCGTTTTGTGAATATTTTCTCGTAGCTTGACCCTATGGGTTTATAGAATTGCAGAAAAGTTCATTTGGGGATGTCCGTGCCTCAATCGGAGCAGATACCAGGGGACGCCCGATTACGTATACCACTAAAGGGAGCTATTCAAGGAAAATGGGGAAAAATTGAAGCCGGCCATTTTGTGGATATTTTCTCATAGCTTGACCCTGTGGGTTTATAGAATTGCAGAAAAGTTCATTTGGGGATGTCCGTCCCTGAATCGAAGCAGATACCAGGGGACGCCCGATTACGTATACCTCTAAAGGGAGCTATTCAAGGAAAATGGGGAAAAATTGATGCGGGCCATTTTGTGGATATTTTCTCATAGCTTGACCCTATGGGTTTATAGAATTGCAGAAAAGTTCATTTGGGCATGTCCGTGCCTGAATCGGAGCAGATACCAGGGGACGCTCGATTACGTATACCTCTAAAGGGAGCTATTCAAGGAAAATGTGGAAAAATTGATGCGGGCCATTTTGTGGATATTTTCTCATAGCTTGACCCTATGGGTTTATAGAATTGCAGAAAAGTTCATTTGGGCATGTCCGTGCCTGAATCGGAGCAGATACCAGGGGACGCTCGATTACATATACCTCTAAATGGAGCTATACATGGGAAATGGGGAAAAATTGAAGAGGGCCGTTTTGTGAATATTTTCTCGTAGCTTGACCTTATGGGTTTATAGAATTGCAGAAAAGTTCATTTGGGGATGTCCGTCCCTGAATCGAAGCAGATACCAGGGGACGCCCGATTACGTATACCTCTAAAGGGAGCTATTCAAGGAAAATGGGGAAAAATTGATGCAGGCCATTTTGTGGATATTTTCTCATAGCTTGACCCTATGGGTTTATAGAATTGCAGAAAAGTTCATTTGGGGATGTCCGTGCCTCAATCGGAGCAGATACCAGGGGACGCCCGATTACGTATACCACTAAAGGGAGCTATTCAAGGAAAATGGGGAAAAATTGAAGCCGGCCATTTTGTGGATATTTTCTCATAGCTTGACCCTGTGGGTTTATAGAATTGCAGAAAAGTTCATTTGGGGATGTCCGTGCCTGAATCGGAGCAGATACCAGGGGATGCCCGATTACGTATACCTCTAAAGGGAGCTATACAAGGAAAATAGGGAAAAATTGATGCGGGCCGTTTTGTGAATATTTTCTCGTAGCTTGACCCTATGGGTTTATAGAATTGCAGAAAAGTTCATTTGGGGATGTCCGTGCCTCAATCGGAGCAGATACCAGGGGACGCCCGATTACGTATACCACTAAAGGGAGCTATTCAAGGAAAATGGGGAAAAATTGAAGCCGGCCATTTTGTGGATATTTTCTCATAGCTTGACCCTGTGGGTTTATAGAATTGCAGAAAAGTTCATTTGGGGATGTCCGTCCCTGAATCGAAGCAGATACCAGGGGACGCCCGATTACGTATACCTCTAAAGGGAGCTATTCAAGGAAAATGGGGAAAAATTGATGCGGGCCATTTTGTGGATATTTTCTCATAGCTTGACCCTATGGGTTTATAGAATTGCAGAAAAGTTCATTTGGGCATGTCCGTGCCTGAATCGGAGCAGATACCAGGGGACGCTCGATTACGTATACTTGTAAATGGAGCTATACATGGAAAATGGGGAAAAATTGAAGCGGGCCATTTTGTGAATATTTTCTCGTAGCTTGACCTAATGGGTTTATAGAATTGCAGAAAAGTTCATTTGGGGATGTCCGTGCCTGAATCGGAGCAGATACCAGGGGACGCCCGATTACGTATACCACTAAAGGGAGCTATTCAAGGAAAATGGGGAAAAATTGAAGCGGGTCATTTTGTGAATATTTTCTCGTAGCTTGACCCTATGGGTTTATAGAATTGCAGAAAAGTTCATTTGGGGATGTCCGTGCCTGAATCGGAGCAGATACCAGGGGACGCCCGATTACGTATACCATTAAAGGGAGCTATTCAAGGAAAATGGGGAAAAATTGAAGCGGGCCATTTTGTGGATATTTTCTCGTAGCTTGACCCTATGGGTTTATAGAATTGTAGAAAAGTTCATTGGGGGATGTCCGTGCTTGAATCGGAGCAGATACAAGGTGACGCTCAATTACGTATACCACTATACAAGGAAAATGGGGAAAAATTGAAGCGGGCCGTTTTGTGAATATTTTCTCGTAGATTGAACCTATGGGTTTATAGAATTGCAGAAAAGTTCATTTGGGGATGTCCGTGCCTGAATCGAAGCAGATACCATGGGACGCCCGATTACGTATACCTCTAAAGGGAGCTATTCAAGGAAAATGTGGAAAAATTGAAGCGGGCCATTTTGTGGATATTTTCTCATAGCTTGACCCTATGGGTTTATAGAATTGCAGAAAAGTTCATTTGGGCATGTCCGTGCCTGAATCGGAGCAGATACCAGGGGACGCTCGATTATATATACCTCTAAATGGAGCTATACATGGGAAATGGGGAAAAATTGAAGAGGGCCGTTTTGTGAATATTTTCTCGTAGCTTGACCTTATGGGTTTATAGAATTGCAGAAAAGTTCATTTGGGGATGTCCGTCCCTGAATCGAAGCAGATACCAGGGGACGCCCGATTACGTATACCTCTAAAGGGAGCTATTCAAGGAAAATGGGGAAAAATTGATGCGGGCCATTTTGTGGATATTTTCTCATAGCTTGACCCTATGGGTTTATAGAATTGCAGAAAAGTTCATTTGGGCATGTCCGTGCCTGAATCGGAGCAGATACCAGGGGACGCTCGATTACGTATACCTGTAAATGGAGCTATACATGGAAAATGGGGAAAAATTGAAGCGGGCCATTTTGTGAATATTTTCTCGTAGCTTGACCTAATGGGTTTATAGAATTGCAGAAAAGTTCATTTGGGGATGTCCGTGCCTGAATCGGAGCAGATACCAGGGGACGCCCGATTACGTATACCACTAAAGGGAGCTATTCAAGGAAAATGGGGAAAAATTGAAGCGGGTCATTTTGTGAATATTTTCTCGTAGCTTGACCCTATGGGTTTATAGAATTGCAGAAAAGTTCATTTGGGGATGTCCGTGCCTGAATCGGAGCAGATACCAGGGGACGCCCGATTACGTATACCATTAAAGGGAGCTATTCAAGGAAAATGGGGAAAAATTGAAGCGGGCCATTTTGTGGATATTTTCTCGTAGTTTGACCCTATGGGTTTATAGAATTGTAGAAAAGTTCATTGGGGGATGTCCGTGCCTGAATTGGAGCAGATACAAGGGGACGCTCAATTACGTATACCACTATACAAGGAAAATGGGGAAAAATTGAAGCGGGCCGTTTTTTGGATATTTTTTCGTAGCTTGACCCTATGGGTTTATAGAATTGCAGAAAAGTTCATTTGGGGATGTCCGTGCCTGAAAAGGAGCAAATACAAGGGGACGCTCGATTACGTACACCACTATACTAGGAAAATGGGGAAAAATTGAAGCGGGCCGTTTTTTGGATATTTTTTCGTAGCTTGACCCTATGGGTTTATAGAATTGCAGAAAAGTTCATTTGGGGATGTCCGTGCCTGAATCGGAGTAGATACCAGGGGACGCCCGTTTACGTATACCACTAAAGGGAGCTATTCAAGGAAAATGGGAAAAAATTGAAGCGGGTCATTTTGTGAATATTTTCTCGTAGCTTGACCCTATGGGTTTATAGAATTGTAGAAAAGTTCATTGGGGGATGTCCGTGCTTGAATCGGAGCAGATACAAGGTGACGCTCAATTACGTATACCACTATACAAGGAAAATGGGGAAAAATTGAAGCGGGCCGTTTTGTGAATATTTTCTTGTAGATTGAACCTATGGGTTTATAGAATTGCAGAAAAGTTCATTTGGGGATGTCCGTGCCTGAATCGAAGCAGATACCATGGGACGCCCGATTACGTATACCTATAAAGAGAGCTATTCAAGGAAAATGTGGAAAAATTGAAGCGGGCCATTTTGTGGATATTTTCTCATAGCTTGACCCTATGGGTTTATAGAATTGCAGAAAAGTTCATTTGGGCATGTCCGTGCCTGAATCGGAGCAGATACCAGGGGACGCTCGATTACATATACCTCTAAATGGAGCTATACATGGGAAATGGGGAAAAATTGAAGAGGGCCGTTTTGTGAATATTTTCTCGTAGCTTGACCTTATGGGTTTATAGAATTACAGAAAAGTTCATTTGGGGATGTCCGTGCCTGAATCGGAGTAGATACTAGGGGACGCCCGATTACGTATACCACTAAAGGGAGCTATTCAAGGAAAATGGGGAAAAATTGAAGCGGGTCATTTTGTGAATATTTTCTCGTAGCTTGACCCTATGGGTTTATAGAATTGTAGAAAAGTTCATTGGGGGATGTCCGTGCCTGAATCGGAGCAGATACAAGGGGACGCTCAATTACGTATACCACTATACAAGGAAAATGGGGAAAAATTGAAGCGGGCCGTTTTTTGGATATTTTTTCGTAGCTTTGACCCTATGGGTTTATAGAATTGCAGAAAAGTTCATTTGGGGATGTCCGTGCCTGAATAGGAGCAAATACATGGGGACGCTCAATTACGTACACCACTATACTAGGAAAATGGGGAAAAATTGAAGCGGACCGTTTTTTGGATATTTTTTCGTAGCTTGACCCTATGGGTTTATAGAATTGCAGAAAAGTTCATTTGGGGATGTCCGTGCCTGAATCGGAGCAGATACCAGGGGACGCCCGATTACGTATACCATTAAAGGGAGCTATTCAAGGAAAATGGGGAAAAATTGAAGCGGGCCATTTTGTGGATATTTTCTCGTAGCTTGACCCTATGGGTTTATAGAATTGTAGAAAAGTTCATTGGGGGATGTCCGTGCCTGAATCGGAGCAGATACAAGGGGACGCTCAATTACGTATACCACTATACAAGGAAAATGGGGAAAAATTGAAGCGGGCCGTTTTGTGAATATTTTCTCGTAGCTTGACCCTATGGGTTTATAGAATTGCAGAAAAGTTCATTTGGGGATGTCCGTGCCTGAATCGGAGCAGATACCAGGGGACGCCCGATTACGTATACCTCTAAAGGGAGCTATACAAGGAAAATAGGGAAAAATTGATGCGGGCCGTTTTGTGAATATTTTCTCGTAGCTTGACCCTATGGGTTTATAGAATTGCAGAAAAGTTCATTTGGGGATGTCCGTGCCTCAATCGGAGCAGATACCAGGGGACGCCCGATTACGTATACCACTAAAGGGAGCTATTCAAGGAAAATGGGGAAAAATTGAAGCCGGCCATTTTGTGGATATTTTCTCGTAGCTTGACCCTATGGGTTTATAGAATTGTAGAAAAGTTCATTTGGGGATGTCCGTCCCTGAATCGAAGCAGATACCAGGGGACGCCCGATTACGTATACCTCTAAAGGGAGCTATTCAAGGAAAATGGGGAAAAATTGATGCGGGCCATTTTGTGGATATTTTCTCATAGCTTGACCCTATGGGTTTATAGAATTGCAGAAAAGTTCATTTGGGCATGTCCGTGCCTGAATCGGAGCAGATACCAGGGGACGCTCGATTACGTATACCTGTAAATGGAGCTATACATGGAAAATGGGGAAAAATTGAAGCGGGCCGTTTTGTGAATATTTTCTCGTAGCTTGACCTAATGGGTTTATAGAATTGCAGAAAAGTTCATTTGGGGATGTCCGTGCCTGAATCGGAGCAGATACCAGGGGACGCCCGATTACGTATACCACTAAAGGGAGCTATTCAAGGAAAATGGGGAAAAATTGAAGCGGGTCATTTTGTGAATATTTTCTCGTAGCTTGACCCTATGGGTTTATAGAATTGCAGAAAAGTTCATTTGGGGATGTCCGTGCCTGAATCGGAGCAGATACCAGGGGACGCCCGATTACGTATACCATTAAAGGGAGCTATTCAAGGAAAATGGGGAAAAATTGAAGCGGGCCATTTTGTGGATATTTTCTCGTAGCTTGACCCTATGGGTTTATAGAATTGTAGAAAAGTTCATTTGGGGATGTCCGTACCTAAATCAGAGCAGATACAAGGGGACGCTCGATTACGTATACCACTATACAAGGAAAATGGGGAAAAATTGAAGTGGGCCATTTTTTGGATATTTTTTCGTAGCTTGACCCTATGGGTTTTTAGAATTGCAGAAAAGTTCATTTGGGGATGTCCGTGCCTGAATCGGAGCAGATACCAGGGGACGCCCGATTACGTATACCTCTAAAGGGAGCTATTCAAGGAAAATGGGGAAAAATTGATGCGGGCCATTTTGTGAATATTTTTTCGTAGCTTGACCCTATGGGTTTATAAAATTGCAAAAAAGTTCATTTGGGGATGTCGGTGCCTGAATCGGAGCAGATACCAGGGGACGCCCAATTACGTATACCTCTAAAGGGAGCTATACAAGGAAAATAGGGAAAAATTGAAGCTGGCTGTTTTGTGAATATTTTCTCGTAGATTGACCCTATGGGTTTATAGAATTGCAGAAAAGTTCATTTGGGGATGTCCGTGCCTGAATCGGAGCAGATACTAGGGGACGCCCGATTACGTATACCACTAAAGGGAGCTATTCAAGGAAAATGGGGAAAAATTGAAGCGGGTCATTTTGTGAATATTTTCTCATAGCTTGACCCTATGGGTTTATAGAATTGTAGAAAAGTTCATTGGGGGATGTCCGTGCCTGAATCGGAGCAGATACAAGGGGACGCTCAATTACGTATACCACTATACAAGGAAAATGGGGAAAAATTGAAGCGGGCCGTTTTTTGGATATTTTTTCGTAGCTTGACCCTATGGGTTTATAGAATTGCAGAAAAGTTCATTTGGGGATGTCCGTGCCTGAATAGGAGCAGATACAAGGGGACGCTCGATTACGTACACCACTATACTAGGAAAATGGGGAAAAATTGAAGCGGGCCGTTTTTTGGATATTTTTTCGTAGCTTGATCCTATGGGTTTATAGAATTGCAGAAAAGTTCATTTGGGGATGTCTGTGCCTGAATCGGAGCAGATACCAAGGGACGCCCGTTTAAGTATACCACTAAAGGGAGCTATTCAAGGAAAATGGGGAAAAATTGAAGCGGGTCATTTTGTGAATATTTTCTCGTAGCTTGACCCTATGGGTTTATAGAATTGTAGAAAAGTTCATTGGGGGATGTCCGTGCCTGAATTGGAGCAGATACAAGGGGACGCTCAATTACGTATACCACTATACAAGGAAAATTGGGAAAAATTGAAGCGGGCCGTTTTTTGGATATTTTTTCGTAGCTTGACCCTATGGGTTTATAGAATTGCAGAAAAGTTCATTTGGGGATGTCCGTGCCTGAATAGGAGCAAATACAAGGGGACGCTCGATTACGTACACCACTATACTAGGAAAATGGGGAAAAATTGAAGCGGGCCGTTTTTTGGATATTTTTTCGTAGCTTGACCCTATGGGTTTATAGAATTGCAGAAAAGTTCATTTGGGGATGTCCGTGCCTGAATCGGAGCAGATACCAGGGGACGCCCGTTTACGTATACCACTAAAGGGAGCTATTCAAGGAAAATGGGGAAAAATTGAAGCGGGTCATTTTGTGAATATTTTTTCGTAGCTTGACCCTATGGGTTTATAGAATTGTAGAAAAGTTCATTGGGGGATGTCCATGCCTGAATCGGAGCAGATACAAGGGGACGCTCAATTACGTATAACACTATACAAGGAAAATGGGGAAAAATTGAAGCGGGCCGTTTTTTGGATATTTTTTCGTAGCTTGACCCTATGGGTTTATAGAATTGCAGAAAAGTTCATTTGGGCATGTCCGTGCCTGAATCGGAGCAGATACCAGGGGACGCTCGATTACGTATACCTCTAAATGGAGCTATACATGGAAAATGGGGAAAAATTGAAGTGGGCCGTTTTGTGAATATTTTCTCGTAGCTTGACCTTATGGGTTTATAGAATTGCAGAAAATTTCATTTGGGAATGTCCGTGCCTGAATCGGAGCAGATACCAGGGGACGCCCGATTACGTATACCACTAAAGGGAGCTATTCAAGGAAAATGGGGAAAAATTGAAGCGGGTCATTTTGTGAATATTTTCTCGTAGCTTGACCCTATGGGTTTATAGAATTGTAGAAAAGTTCATTGGGGGATGTCCGTGCCTGAATTGGAGCAGATACAAGGGGACGCTCAATTACGTATACCACTATACAAGGAAAATGGGGAAAAATTGAAGCGGGCCGTTTTTTGGATATTTTTTCGTAGCTTGACCCTATGGGTTTATAGAATTGCAGAAAAGTTCATTTGGGGATGTCCGTGCCTGAAAAGGAGCAAATACAAGGGGACGCTCGATTACGTACACCACTATACTAGGAAAATGGGGAAAAATTGAAGCGGACCGTTTTCTGGATATTTTTTCGTAGCTTGACCCTATGGGTTTATAGAATTGCAGAAAAGTTCATTTGGGGATGTCCGTGCCTGAATCGGAGCAGATACCAGGGGACGCCCATTTACGTATACCACTAAAGGGAGCTATTCAAGGAAAATGGGGAAAAATTGAAGCGGGTCATTTTGTGAATATTTTCTCGTAGCTTGACCCTATGGGTTTATAGAATTGTAGAAAAGTTCATTGGGGGATGTCCGTGCTTGAATCGGAGCAGATACAAGGGGACGCTCAATTACGTATACCACTATACAAGGAAAATGGGGAAAAATTGAAGCGGGCCGTTTTGTGAATATTTTCTCGTAGATTGAACCTATGGGTTTATAGAATTGCAGAAAAGTTCATTTGGGGATGTCCGTGCCTGAATCGAAGCAGATACCATGGGACGCCCGATTACGTATACCTCTAAAGGGAGCTATTCAAGGAAAATGTAGAAAAATTGAAGCGGGCCATTTTGTGGATATTTTCTCATAGCTTGACCCTATGGGTTTATAGAATTGCAGAAAAGTTCATTTGGGCATGTCCGTGCCTGAATCGGAGCAGATACCAGGGGACGCTCGATTACATATACCTCTAAATGGAGCTATACATGGGAAATGGGGAAAAATTGAAGCGGGTCATTTTGTGAATATTTTCTCGTAGCTTGACCCTATGGGTTTATAGAATTGTAGAAAAGTTCATTGGGGGATGTCCGTGCCTGAATTGGAGCAGATACAAGGGGACGCTCAATTACGTATACCACTATACAAGGAAAATTGGGAAAAATTGAAGCGGGCCGTTTTTTGGATATTTTTTCGTAGCTTGACCCTATGGGTTTATAGAATTGCAGAAAGTTCATTTGGGGATGTCCGTGCCTGAATAGGAGCAAATACAAGGGGACGCTCGATTACGTACACCACTATACTAGGAAAATGGGGAAAAATTGAAGCGGGCCGTTTTTTGGATATTTTTTCGTAGCTTGACCCTATGGGTTTATAGAATTGCAGAAAAGTTCATTTGGGGATGTCCGTGCCTGAATCGGAGCAGATACCAGGGGACGCCCGTTTACGTATACCACTAAAGGGAGCTATTCAAGGAAAATGGGGAAAAATTGAAGCGGGTCATTTTGTGAATATTTTTTCGTAGCTTGACCCTATGGGTTTATAGAATTGTAGAAAAGTTCATTGGGGGATGTCCATGCCTGAATCGGAGCAGATACAAGGGGACGCTCAATTACGTATACCACTATACAAGGAAAATGGGGAAAAATTGAAGCGGGCCGTTTTTTGGATATTTTTTCGTAGCTTGACCCTATGGGTTTATAGAATTGCAGAAAAGTTCATTTGGGCATGTCCGTGCCTGAATCGGAGCAGATACCAGGGGACGCTCGATTACGTATACCTCTAAATGGAGCTATACATGGAAAATGGGGAAAAATTGAAGTGGGCCGTTTTGTGAATATTTTCTCGTAGCTTGACCTTATGGGTTTATAGAATTGCAGAAAATTTCATTTGGGAATGTCCGTGCCTGAATCGGAGCAGATACCAGGGGACGCCCGATTACGTATACCACTAAAGGGAGCTATTCAAGGAAAATGGGGAAAAATTGAAGCGGCTCATTTTGTGAATATTTTCTCGTAGCTTGACCCTATGGGTTTATAGAATTGTAGAAAAGTTCATTGGGGGATGTCCGTGCCTGAATTGGAGCAGATACAAGGGGACGCTCAATTACGTATACCACTATACAAGGAAAATGGGGAAAAATTGTAGCGGGCCGTTTTTTGGATATTTTTTCGTAGCTTGACCCTATGGGTTTATAGAATTGCAGAAAAGTTCATTTGGGGATGTCCGTGCCTGAAAAGGAGCAAATACAAGGGGACGCTCGATTACGTACACCACTATACTAGGAAAATGGGGAAAAATTGAAGCGGGCCGTTTTCTGGATATTTTTTCGTAGCTTGACCCTATGGGTTTATAGAATTGCAGAAAAGTTCATTTGGGGATGTCCGTGCCTGAATCGGAGCAGATACTAGGGGACGCCCGTTTACGTATACCACTAAAGGGAGCTATTCAAGGAAAATGGGGAAAAATTGAAACGGGTCATTTTGTGAATATTTTCTCGTAGCTTGACCCTATGGGTTTATAGAATTGTAGAAAAGTTCATTGGGGGATGTCCGTGCTTGAATCGGAGCAGATACAAGGGGACGCTCAATTACGTATACCACTATACAAGGAAAATGGGGAAAAATTGAAGGGGGCCGTTTTGTGAATATTTTCTCGTAGATTGAACCTATGGGTTTATAGAATTGCAGAAAAGTTCATTTGGGGATATCCGTGCCTGAATCGAAGCAGATACCATGGGACGCCCGATTACGTATACCTCTAAAGGGAGCTATTCAAGGAAAATGTGGAAAAATTGAAGCGGGCCATTTTGTGGATATTTTCTCATAGCTTGACCCTATGGCTTTATAGAATTGCAGAAAAGTTCATTTGGGCATGTCCGTGCCTGAATCGGAGCAGATACCAGGGGACGCTCGATTACATATACCTCTAAATGGAGCTATACATGGGAAATGGGGAAAAATTGAAGCGGGTCATTTTGTGAATATTTTCTCGTAGCTTGACCCTATGGGTTTATAGAATTGTAGAAAAGTTCATTGGGGGATGTCCGTGCCTGAATCGGAGCAGGTACAAGGGGACGCTCAATTACGTATACCACTATACAAGGAAAATGGGGAAAAATTGAAGCGGGCCGTTTTGTGAATATTTTCTCGTAGCTTGACCCAATGGGTTTATAGAATTGCAGAAAAGTTCATTTGGGGATGTCCGTGCCTGAATCGGAGCAGATACCAGGGGACGCCCGATTACGTATACCTCTAAAGGGAGCTATACAAGGAAAATAGGGAAAAATTGATGCGGGCCGTTTTGTGAATATTTTCTCGTAGCTTGACCCTATGGGTTTATAGAATTGCAGAAAAGTTCATTTGGGGATGTCCGTGCCTCAATCGGAGCAGATACCAGGGGACGCCCGATTACGTATACCACTAAAGGGAGCTATTCAAGGAAAATGGGGAAAAATTGAAGCCGGCCATTTTGTGGATATTTTCTCGTAGCTTGACCCTATGGGTTTATAGAATTGCAGAAAAGTTCATTTGGGGATGTCCGTACCTGAATCGAAGCAGATACCAGGGGACGCCCGATTACGTATACCTCTAAAGGGAGCTATTCAAGGAAAATGGGGAAAAATTGATGCGGGCCATTTTGTGGATATTTTCTCATAGCTTGACCCTATGGGTTTATAGAATTGCAGAAAAGTTCATTTGGGCATGTCCGTGCCTGAATCGGAGCAGATACCAGGGGACGCTCGATTACGTATACCTGTAAATGGAGCTATACATGGAAAATGGGGAAAAATTGAAGCGGGCCGTTTTGTGAATATTTTCTCGTAGCTTGACCTAATGGGTTTATAGAATTGCAGAAAAGTTCATTTGGGGATGTCCGTGCCTGAATCGGAGCAGATACCAGGGGACACCCGATTACGTATACCACTAAAGGGAGCTATTCAAGGAAAATGGGGAAAAATTGAAGCGGGTCATTTTGTGAATATTTTCTCGTAGCTTGACCCTATGGGTTTATAGAATTGCAGAAAAGTTCATTTGGGGATGTCCGTGCCTGAATCGGAGCAGATACCAGGGGACGCCCGATTACGTATACCATTAAAGGGAGCTATTCAAGGAAAATGGGGAAAAATTGAAGCGGGCCATTTTGTGGATATTTTCTCGTAGCTTGACCCTATGGGTTTATAGAATTGTAGAAAAGTTCATTTGGGGATGTCCGTACCTAAATCAGAGCAGATACAAGGGGACGCTCGATTACGTATACCACTATACAAGGAAAATGGGGAAAAATTGAAGTGGGCCATTTTTTGGATATTTTTTCGTAGCTTGACCCTATGGGTTTTTAGAATTGCAGAAAAGTTCATTTGGGGATGTCCGTGCCTGAATCGGAGCAGATACCAGGGGACGCCCGATTACGTATACCTCTAAAGGGAGCTATTCAAGGAAAATGGGGAAAAATTGATGCGGGCCATTTTGTGAATATTTTTTCGTAGCTTGACCCTATGGGTTTATAAAATTGCAAAAAAGTTCATTTGGGGATGTCCGTGCCTGAATCGGAGCAGATACCAGGGGACGCCCAATTACGTATACCTCTAAAGGGAGCTATACAAGGAAAATAGGGAAAAATTGAAGCTGGCTGTTTTTTGAATATTTTCTCGTAGATTGACCCTATGGGTTTATAGAATTGCAGAAAAGTTCATTTGGGGATGTCCGTGCCTGAATCGGAGCAGATACCAGGAGACGTCCGATTACGTATACCACTAAAGGGAGCTATTCAAGGAAAATGGGGAAAAATTGAAGCGGGTCCTTTTGTGAATATTTTCTCATAGCTTGACCCTATGGGTTTATAGAATTGTAGAAAAGTTCATTGGGGGATGTCCGTGCCTGAATCGGAGCAGATACAAGGGGACGCTCAATTACGTATACCACTATACAAGGAAAATGGGGAAAAATTGAAGCGGGCCGTTTTTTGGATATTTTTTCGTAGCTTGACCCTATGGGTTTATAGAATTGCAGAAAAGTTCATTTGGGGATGTCCGTACCTGAATAGGAGCAGATACAAGGGGACGCTTGATTACGTACACCACTATACTAGGAAAATGGGGAAAAATTGAAGCGGGCCATTTTTTGGATATTTTTTCGTAGCTTGATCCTATGGGTTTATAGAATTGCAGAAAAGTTCATTTGGGGATGTCTGTGCCTGAATCGGAGCAGATACCAGGGGACGCCCGTTTAAGTATACCACTAAAGGGAGCTATTCAAGGAAAATAGGGAAAAATTGAATCGGGTCATTTTGTGAATATTTTCTCGTAGCTTGACCCTATGGGTTTATAGAATTGTAGAAAAGTTCATTGGGGGATGTCCGTGCCTGAATTGGAGCAGATACAAGGGGACGCTCAATTACGTATACCACTATACAAGGAAAATTGGGAAAAATTGAAGCGGGCCGTTTTTTGGATATTTTTTCGTAGCTTGACCCTATGGGTTTATAGAATTGCAGAAAAGTTCATTTGGGGATGTCCGTGCCTGAATAGGAGCAAATACAAGGGGACGCTCGATTACGTACACCACTATACTAGGAAAATGGGGAAAAATTGAAGCGGGCCGTTTTTTGGATATTTTTTCGTAGCTTGACCCTATGGGTTTATAGAATTGCAGAAAAGTTCATTTGGGGATGTCCGTGCCTAAATCGGAGCAGATACCAGGGGACGCCCGTTTACGTATACCACTAAAGGGAGCTATTCAAGGAAAATGGGGAAAAATTGAAGCGGGCCATTTTGTGGATATTTTCTCGTAGCTTGACCCTATGGGTTTATAGAATTGTAGAAAAGTTCATTTGGGGATGTCCGTACCTAAATCAGAGCAGATACAAGGGGACGCTCGATTACGTATACCACTATACAAGGAAAATGGGGAAAAATTGAAGTGGGCCATTTTTTGGATATTTTTTCGTAGCTTGACCCTATGGGTTTTTAGAATTGCAGAAAAGTTCATTTGGGGATGTCCGTGCCTGAATCGGAGCAGATACCAGGGGACGCCCGATTACGTATACCTCTAAAGGGAGCTATTCAAGGAAAATGGGGAAAAATTGATGCGGGCCATTTTGTGAATATTTTTTCGTAGCTTGACCCTATGGGTTTATAAAATTGCAAAAAAGTTCATTTGGGGATGTCCGTGCCTGAATCGGAGCAGATACCAGGGGACGCCCAATTACGTATACCTCTAAAGGGAGCTATACAAGGAAAATAGGGAAAAATTGAAGCTGGCTGTTTTTTGAATATTTTCTCGTAGATTGACCCTATGGGTTTATAGAATTGCAGAAAAGTTCATTTGGGGATGTCCGTGCCTGAATCGGAGCAGATACCAGGAGACGTCCGATTACGTATACCACTAAAGGGAGCTATTCAAGGAAAATGGGGAAAAATTGAAGCGGGTCATTTTGTGAATATTTTCTCATAGCTTGACCCTATGGGTTTATAGAATTGTAGAAAAGTTCATTGGGGGATGTCCGTGCCTGAATCGGAGCAGATACAAGGGGACGCTCAATTACGTATACCACTATACAAGGAAAATGGGGAAAAATTGAAGCGGGCCGTTTTTTGGATATTTTTTCGTAGCTTGACCCTATGGGTTTATAGAATTGCAGAAAAGTTCATTTGGGGATGTCCGTACCTGAATAGGAGCAGATACAAGGGGACGCTTGATTACGTACACCACTATACTAGGAAAATGGGGAAAAATTGAAGCGGGCCATTTTTTGGATATTTTTTCGTAGCTTGATCCTATGGGTTTATAGAATTGCAGAAAAGTTCATTTGGGGATGTCTGTGCCTGAATCGGAGCAGATACCAGGGGACGCCCGTTTAAGTATACCACTAAAGGGAGCTATTCAAGGAAAATAGGGAAAAATTGAATCGGGTCATTTTGTGAATATTTTCTCGTAGCTTGACCCTATGGGTTTATAGAATTGTAGAAAAGTTCATTGGGGGATGTCCGTGCCTGAATTGGAGCAGATACAAGGGGACGCTCAATTACGTATACCACTATACAAGGAAAATTGGGAAAAATTGAAGCGGGCCGTTTTTTGGATATTTTTTCGTAGCTTGACCCTATGGGTTTATAGAATTGCAGAAAAGTTCATTTGGGGATGTCCGTGCCTGAATAGGAGCAAATACAAGGGGACGCTCGATTACGTACACCACTATACTAGGAAAATGGGGAAAAATTGAAGCGGGCCGTTTTTTGGATATTTTTTCGTAGCTTGACCCTATGGGTTTATAGAATTGCAGAAAAGTTCATTTGGGGATGTCCGTGCCTAAATCGGAGCAGATACCAGGGGACGCCCGTTTACGTATACCACTAAAGGGAGCTATTCAAGGAAAATGGGGAAAAATTGAAGCGGGTCATTTTGTGAATATTTTTTCGTAGCTTGACCCTATGGGTTTATAGAATTGTAGAAAAGTTCATTGGGGGATGTCCATGCCTGAATCGGAGCAGATACAAGGGGACGCTCAATTACGTATACCACTATACAAGGAAAATGGGGAAAAATTGAAGCGGGCCGTTTTTTGGATATTTTTTCGTAGCTTGACCCTATGGGTTTATAGAATTGCAGAAAAGTTCATTTGGGCATGTCCGTGCCTGAATCGGAGCAGATACCAGGGGACGCTCGATTACGTATACCTCTAAATGGAGCTATACATGGAAAATGGGGAAAAATTGAAGTGGGCCGTTTTGTGAATATTTTCTCGTAGCTTGACCTTATGGGTTTATAGAATTGCAGAAAATTTCATTTGGGAATGTCCGTGCCTGAATCGGAGCAGATACCAGGGGACGCCCGATTACGTATACCACTAAAGGGAGCTATTCAAGGAAAATGGGGAAAAATTGAAGCGGGTCATTTTGTGAATATTTTGTCGTAGCTTGACCCTATGGGTTTATAGAATTGTAGAAAAGTTCATTGGGGGATGTCCGTGCCTGAATTGGAGCAGATACAAGGGGACGCTCAATTACGTATACCACTATACAAGGAAAATGGGGAAAAATTGAAGCGGGCCGTTTTTTGGATATTTTTTCGTAGCTTGACCCTATGGGTTTATAGAATTGCAGAAAAGTTCATTTGGGGATGTCCGTGCCTGAAAAGGAGCAAATACAAGGGGACGCTCGATTACGTACACCACTATACTAGGAAAATGGGGAAAAATTGAAGCGGGCCGTTTTCTGGATATTTTTTCGTAGCTTGACCCTATGGGTTTATAGAATTGCAGAAAAGTTCATTTGGGGATGTCCGTGCCTGAATCGGAGCAGATACTAGGGGACGCCCGTTTACGTATACCACTAAAGGGAGCTATTCAAGGAAAATGGGGAAAAATTGAAACGGGTCATTTTGTGAATATTTTCTCGTAGCTTGACCCTATGGGTTTATAGAATTGTAGAAAAGTTCATTGGGGGATGTCCGTGCTTGAATCGGAGCAGATACAAGGGGACGCTCAATTACGTATACCACTATACAAGGAAAATGGGGAAAAATTGAAGCGGGCCGTTTTGTGAATATTTTCTCGTAGATTGAACCTATGGGTTTATAGAATTGCAGAAAAGTTCATTTGGGGATGTCCGTGCCTGAATCGAAGCAGATACCATGGGACGCCCGATTACGTATACCTCTAAAGGGAGCTATTCAAGGAAAATGTGGAAAAATTGAAGCGGGCCATTTTGTGGATATTTTCTCATAGCTTGACCCTATGGGTTTATAGAATTGCAGAAAAGTTCATTTGGGCATGTCCGTGCCTGAATCGGAGCAGATACCAGGGGACGCTCGATTACATATACCTCTAAATGGAGCTATACATGGGAAATGGGGAAAAATTGAAGCGGGTCATTTTGTGAATATTTTCTCGTAGCTTGACCCTATGGGTTTGTAGAATTGTAGAAAAGTTCATTGGGGGATGTCCGTGCCTGAATCGGAGCAGATACAAGGGGACGCTCAATTACGTATACCACTATACAAGGAAAATGGGGAAAAATTGAAGCGGGCCGTTTTGTGAATATTTTCTCGTAGCTTGACCCAATGGGTTTATAGAATTGCAGAAAAGTTCATTTGGGGATGTCCGTGCCTGAATCGGAGCAGATACCAGGGGACGCCCGATTACGTATACCTCTAAAGGGAGCTATACAAGGAAAATAGGGAAAAATTGATGCGGGCCATTTTGTGAATATTTTCTCGTAGCTTGACCCTATGGGTTTATAGAATTGCAGAAAAGTTCATTTGGGGATGTCCGTGCCTCAATCGGAGCAGATACCAGGGGACGCCCGATTACGTATACCACTAAAGGGAGCTATTCAAGGAAAATGGGGAAAAATTGAAGCCGGCCATTTTGTGGATATTTTCTCGTAGCTTGACCCTATGGGTTTATAGAATTGCAGAAAAGTTCATTTGGGGATGTCCGTCCCTGAATCGAAGCAGATACCAGGGGACGCCCGATTACGTATACCTCTAAAGGGAGCTATTCAAGGAAAATGGGGAAAAATTGATGCGGGCCATTTTGTGGATATTTTCTCATAGCTTGACCCTATGGGTTTATAGAATTGCAGAAAAGTTCATTTGGGCATGTCCGTGCCTGAATCGGAGCAGATACCAGGGGACGCTCGATTACGTATACCTGTAAATGGAGCTATACATGGAAAATGGGGAAAAATTGAAGCGGGCCGTTTTGTGAATATTTTCTCGTAGCTTGACCTAATGGGTTTATAGAATTGCAGAAAAGTTCATTTGGGGATGTCCGTGCCTGAATCGGAGCAGATACCTGGGGACGCCCGATTACGTATACCACTAAAGGGAGCTATTCAAGGAAAATGGGGAAAAATTGAAGCGGGTCATTTTGTGAATATTTTCTCGTAGCTTGACCCTATGGGTTTATAGAATTGCAGAAAAGTTCATTTGGGGATGTCCGTGCCTGAATCGGAGCAGATACCAGGGGACGCCCGATTACGTATACCATTAAAGGGAGCTATTCAAGGAAAATGGGGAAAAATTGAAGCGGGCCATTTTGTGGATATTTTCTCGTAGCTTGACCCTATGGGTTTATAGATTTGTAGAAAAGTTCATTTGGGGATGTCCGTACCTAAATCAGAGCAGATACAAGGGGACGCTCGATTACGTATACCACTATACAAGGAAAATGGGGAAAAATTGAAGTGGGCCATTTTTTGGATATTTTTTCGTAGCTTGACCCTATGGGTTTTTAGAATTGCAGAAAAGTTCATTTGGGGATGTCCGTGCCTGAATCGGAGCAGATACCAGGGGACGCCCGATTACGTATACCTCTAAAGGGAGCTATTCAAGGAAAATGGGGAAAAATTGATGCGGGCCATTTTGTGAATATTTTTTCGTAGCTTGACCCTATGGGTTTATAAAATAGGGAAAAATTGAAGCTGGCTGTTTTGTGAATATTTTCTCGTAGATTGACCCTATGGGTTTATAGAATTGCATAAAAGTTCATTTGGGGATGTTCGTGCCTGAATCGGAGCAGATACCAGGGGACGCCCGATTACGTATACCACTAAAGGGAGCTATTCAAGGAAAATGGGGAAAAATTGAAGCGGGTCATTTTGTGAATATTTTCTCATAGCTTGACCCTATGGGTTTATAGAATTGTAGAAAAGTTCATTGGGGGATGTCCGTGCCTGAATCGGAGCAGATACAAGGGGACGCTCGATTACGTACACCACTATACTAGGAAAATGGGGAAAAATTGAAGCGGGCCGTTTTTTGGATATTTTTTCGTAGCTTGATCCTATGGGTTTATAGAATTGCAGAAAAGTTCATTTGGGGATGTCTGTGCCTGAATCGGAGCAGATACCAGGGGACGCCCGTTTAAGTATACCACTAAAGGGAGCTATTCATGGAAAATAGGGAAAAATTGAAGCGGGTCATTTTGTGAATATTTTCTCGTAGCTTGACCCTATGGGTTTATAGAATTGTAGAAAAGTTCATTGGGGGATGTCCGTGCCTGAATTAGAGCAGATACAAGGGGACGCTCAATTACGTATACCACTATACAAGGAAAATTGGGAAAAATTGAAGCGGGCCGTTTTTTGGATATTTTTTCGTAGCTTGACCCTATGGGTTTATAGAATTGCAGAAAAGTTCATTTGGGGATGTCCGTGCCTGAATAGGAGCAAATACAAGGGGACGCTCGATTACGTACACCACTATACTAGGAAAATGGGGAAAAATTGAAGCGGGCCGTTTTTTGGATATTTTTTCGTAGCTTGACCCTATGGGTTTATAGAATTGCAGAAAAGTTCATTTGGGGATGTCCGTGCCGAAATCGGAGCAGATACCAGGGGACGCCCGTTTACGTATACCACTAAAGGGAGCTATTCAAGGAAAATGGGGAAAAATTGAAGCGGGTCATTTTGTGAATATTTTTTCGTAGCTTGACCCTATGGGTTTATAGAATTGTAGAAAAGTTCATTGGGGGATGTCCATGCCTGAATCGGAGCAGATACAAGGGGACACTCAATTACGTATACCACTATACAAGGAAAATGGGGAAAAATTGAAGCGGGCCGTTTTTTGGATATTTTTTCGTAGCTTGACCCTATGGGTTTATAGAATTGCAGAAAAGTTCATTTGGGCATGTCCGTGCCTGAATCGGAGCAGATACCAGGGGACGCTCGATTACGTATACCTCTAAATGGAGCTATACATGGAAAATGGGGAAAAATTGAAGTGGGCCGTTTTGTGAATATTTTCTCGTAGCTTGACCTTATGGGTTTATAGAATTGCAGAAAATTTCATTTGGGAATGTCCGTGCCTGAATCGGAGCAGATACCAGGGGACGCCCGATTACGTATACCACTAAAGGGAGCTATTCAAGGAAAATGGGGAAAAATTGAAGCGGGTCATTTTGTGAATATTTTCTCGTAGCTTGACCCTATGGGTTTATAGAATTGTAGAAAAGTTCATTGGGGGATGTCCGTGCCTGAATTGGAGCAGATACAAGGGGACACTCAATTACGTATACCACTATACAAGGAAAATGGGGAAAAATTGAAGCGGGCCGTTTTTTGGATATTTTTTCGTAGCTTGACCCTATGGGTTTATAGAATTGCAGAAAAGTTCATTTGGGGATGTCCGTGCCTGAAAAGGAGCAAATACAAGGGGACGCTCGATTACGTACACCACTATACTAGGAAAATGGGGAAAAATTGAAGTGGGCCGTTTTTTGGATATTTTTTCGTAGCTTGACCCTATGGGTTTATAGAATTGCATAAAAGTTCATTTGGGGATGTCCGTGCCTGAATCGGAGCAGATACCAGGGGACGCCCGTTTACGTATACCACTAAAGGGAGCTATTCAAGGAAAATGGGGAAAAATTGAAGCGGGTCATTTTGTGAATATTTTCTCGTAGCTTGACCCTATGGGTTTATAGAATTGTAGAAAAGTTCATTGGGGGATGTCCGTGCTTGAATCGGAGCAGATACAAGGGGACGCTCAATTACGTATACCACTATACAAGGAAAATGGGGAAAAATTGAAGCGGGCCGTTTTGTGAATATTTTCTCGTAGATTGAACCTATGGGTTTATAGAATTGCAGAAAAGTTCATTTGGGGATGTCCGTGCCTGAATCGAAGCAGATACCATGGGACGCCCGATTACGTATACCTCTAAAGGGAGCTATTCAAGGAAAATGTGGAAAAATTGAAGCGGGTCATTTTGTGAATATTTTCTCGTAGCTTGACCCTATGGGTTTATAGAATTGTAGAAAAGTTCATTGGGGGATGTCCGTGCCTGAATTGGAGCAGATACAAGGGGACACTCAATTACGTATACCACTATACAAGGAAAATGGGGAAAAATTGAAGCGGGCCGTTTTTTGGATATTTTTTCGTAGCTTGATCCTATGGGTTTATAGAATTGCAGAAAAGTTCATTTGGGGATGTCTGTGCCTGAATCGGAGCAGATACCAGGGGACGCCCGTTTAAGTATACCACTAAAGGGAGCTATTCAAGGAAAATAGGGAAAAATTGAAGCGGGTCATTTTGTGAATATTTTCTCGTAGCTTGACCCTATGGGTTTATAGAATTGTAGAAAAGTTCATTGGGGGATGTCCGTGCCTGAATTAGAGCAGATACAAGGGGACGCTCAATTACGTATACCACTATACAAGGAAAATTGGGAAAAATTGAAGCGGGCCGTTTTTTGGATATTTTTTCGTAGCTTGACCCTATGGGTTTATAGAATTGCAGAAAAGTTCATTTGGGGATGTCCGTGCCTGAATAGGAGCAAATACAAGGGGACGCTCGATTACGTACACCACTATACTAGGAAAATGGGGAAAAATTGAAGCGGGCCGTTTTTTGGATATTTTTTCGTAGCTTGACCCTATGGGTTTATAGAATTGCAGAAAAGTTCATTTGGGGATGTCCGTGCCGAAATCGGAGCAGATACCAGGGGACGCCCGTTTACGTATACCACTAAAGGGAGCTATTCAAGGAAAATGGGGAAAAATTGAAGCGGGTCATTTTGTGAATATTTTTTCGTAGCTTGACCCTATGGGTTTATAGAATTGTAGAAAAGTTCATTGGGGGATGTCCATGCCTGAATCGGAGCAGATACAAGGGGACACTCAATTACGTATACCACTATACAAGGAAAATGGGGAAAAATTGAAGCGGGCCGTTTTTTGGATATTTTTTCGTAGCTTGACCCTATGGGTTTATAGAATTGCAGAAAAGTTCATTTGGGCATGTCCGTGCCTGAATCGGAGCAGATACCAGGGGACGCTCGATTACGTATACCTCTAAATGGAGCTATACATGGAAAATGGGGAAAAATTGAAGTGGGCCGTTTTGTGAATATTTTCTCGTAGCTTGACCTTATGGGTTTATAGAATTGCAGAAAATTTCATTTGGGAATGTCCGTGCCTGAATCGGAGCAGATACCAGGGGACGCCCGATTACGTATACCACTAAAGGGAGCTATTCAAGGAAAATGGGGAAAAATTGAAGCGGGTCATTTTGTGAATATTTTCTCGTAGCTTGACCCTATGGGTTTATAGAATTGTAGAAAAGTTCATTGGGGGATGTCCGTGCCTGAATTGGAGCAGATACAAGGGGACACTCAATTACGTATACCACTATACAAGGAAAATGGGGAAAAATTGAAGCGGGCCGTTTTTTGGATATTTTTTCGTAGCTTGACCCTATGGGTTTATAGAATTGCAGAAAAGTTCATTTGGGGATGTCCGTGCCTGAAAAGGAGCAAATACAAGGGGACGCTCGATTACGTACACCACTATACTAGGAAAATGGGGAAAAATTGAAGTGGGCCATTTTTTGGATATTTTTTCGTAGCTTGACCCTATGGGTTTATAGAATTGCATAAAAGTTCATTTGGGGATGTCCGTGCCTGAATCGGAGCAGATACCAGGGGACGCCCGTTTACGTATACCACTAAAGGGAGCTATTCAAGGAAAATGGGGAAAAATTGAAGCGGGTCATTTTGTGAATATTTTCTCGTAGCTTGACCCTATGGGTTTATAGAATTGTAGAAAAGTTCATTGGGGGATGTCCGTGCTTGAATCGGAGCAGATACAAGGGGACGCTCAATTACGTATACCACTATACAAGGAAAATGGGGAAAAATTGAAGCGGGCCGTTTTGTGAATATTTTCTCGTAGATTGAACCTATGGGTTTATAGAATTGCAGAAAAGTTCATTTGGGGATGTCCGTGCCTGAATCGAAGCAGATACCATGGGACGCCCGATTACGTATACCTCTAAAGGGAGCTATTCAAGGAAAATGTGGAAAAATTGAAGCGGGCCATTTTGTGGATATTTTCTCATAGCTTGACCCTATGGGTTTATAGAATTGCAGAAAAGTTCATTTGGGGATGTCCGTGCCTGAATAGGAGCAAATACAAGGGGACGCTCGATTACGTACACCACTATACTAGGAAAATGGGGAAAAATTGAAGCGGGCCGTTTTTTGGATATTTTTTCGTAGCTTGACCCTATGGGTTTATAGAATTGCAGAAAAGTTCATTTGGGGATGTCCGTGCCTGAATAGGAGCAAATACAAGGGGACGCTCGATTACGTATACCACTAAAGGGAGCTATTCAAGGAAAATGGGGAAAAATTGAAGCGGGTCATTTTGTGAATATTTTTTCGTAGCTTGACCCTATGGGTTTATAGAATTGTAGAAAAGTTCATTGGGGGATGTCCATGCCTGAATCGGAGCAGATACAAGGGGACGCTCAATTACGTATACCACTATACAAGGAAAATGGGGAAAAATTGAAGCGGGCCGTTTTTTGGATATTTTTTCGTAGCTTGACCCTATGGGTTTATAGAATTGCAGAAAAGTTCATTTGGGCATGTCCGTGCCTGAATCAGAGCAGATACCAGGGGACGCTCGATTACGTATACCTCTAAATGGAGCTATACATGGAAAATGGGGAAAAATTGAAGTGGGCCATTTTGTGAATATTTTCTCGTAGCTTGACCTTATGGGTTTATAGAATTGCAGAAAATTTCATTTGGGAATGTCCGTGCCTGAATCGGAGCAGATACCAGGGGACGCCCGATTACGTATACCACTAAAGGGAGCTATTCAAGGAAAATGGGGAAAAATTGAAGCGGGTCATTTTGTGAATATTTTCTCGTAGCTTGACCCTATGGGTTTATAGAATTGTAGAAAAGTTCATTGGGGGATGTCCGTGCCTGAATTGGAGCAGATACAAGGGGACGCTCAATTACGTATACCACTATACAAGGAAAATGGGGAAAAATTGAAGCGGGCCGTTTTTTGGATATTTTTTCGTAGCTTGACCCTATGGGTTTATAGAATTGCAGAAAAGTTCATTTGGGGATGTCCGTGCCTGAAAAGGAGCAAATACAAGGGGACGCTCGATTACGTACACCACTATACTAGGAAAATGGGGAAAAATTGAAGCGGGCCGTTTTTTGGATATTTTTTCGTAGCTTGACCCTATGGGTTTATAGAATTGCAGAAAAGTTCATTTGGGGATGTCCGTGCCTGAATCGGAGCAGATACCAAGGGACGCCCGTTTACGTATACCACTAAAGGGAGCTATTCAAGGAAAATGGGGAAAAATTGAAGCGGTTCATTTTGTGAATATTTTCTCGTAGCTTGACCCTATGGGTTTATAGAATTGTAGAAAAGTTCATTGGGGGATGTCCGTGCTTGAATCGGAGCAGATACAAGGGGACGCTCAATTACGTATACCACTATACAAGGAAAATGGGGAAAAATTGAAGCGGGCCGTTTTGTGAATATTTTCTCGTAGATTGAACCTATGGGTTTATAGAATTGCAGAAAAGTTCATTTGGGGATGTCCGTGCCTGAATCGAAGCAGATACCATGGGACGCCCGATTACGTATACCTCTAAAGGGAGCTATTCAAGGAAAATGTGGAAAAATTGAAGCGGGCCATTTTGTGGATATTTTCTCATAGCTTGACCCTATGGGTTTATAGAATTGCAGAAAAGTTCATTTGGGCATGTCCGTGCCTGAATCGGAGCAGATACCAGGGGACGCTCGATTACATATACCTCTAAATGGAGCTATACATGGGAAATGGGGAAAAATTGAAGAGGGCCGTTTTGTGAATATTTTCTCGTAGCTTGACCTTATGGGTTTATAGAATTGCAGAAAAGTTCATTTGGGGATGTCCGTGCCTGAATCGGAGTAGATACCAGGGGACGCCCGATTACGTATACCACTAAAGGGAGCTATTCAAGGAAAATGGGGAAAAATTGAAGCGGGTCATTTTGTGAATATTTTCTCGTAGCTTGACCCTATGGGTTTATAGAATTGTAGAAAAGTTCATTGGGGGATGTCCGTGCCTGAATCGGAGCAGATACAAGGGGACGCTCAATTACGTATACCACTATACAAGGAAAATGGGGAAAAATTGAAGCGGGCCGTTTTTTGGATATTTTTTCGTAGCTTTGACCCTATGGGTTTATAGAATTGCAGAAAAGTTCATTTGGGGATTTCCGTGCCTGAATAGGAGCAAATACATGGGGACGCTCAATTACGTACACCACTATACTAGGAAAATGGGGAAAAATTGAAGCGGACCGTTTTTTGGATATTTTTTCGTAGCTTGACCCTATGGGTTTATAGAATTGCAGAAAAGTTCATTTGGGGATGTCCGTGCCTGAATCGGAGCAGATACCGGGGGACGCACATTTACGTATACCACTAAAGGGAGCTATTCAAGGAAAATGGGGAAAAATTGAAGCGGGTCATTTTGTGAATATTTTCTCGTAGCTTGACCCTATGGGTTTATAGAATTGTAGAAAAGTTCATTGGGGGATGTCCGTGCCTGAATCGGAGCAGATACAAGGGGACGCTCAATTACGTATACCACTATACAAGGAAAATGGGGAAAAATTGAAGCGGGCCATTTTGTGAATATTTTCTCGTAGCTTGACCCTATGGGTTTATAGAATTGCAGAAAAGTTCATTTGGGGATGTCCGTGCCTGAATCGGAGCAGATACCAGGGGACGCCCGATTACGTATACCTCTAAAGGGAGCTATACAAGGAAAATAGGGAAAAATTGATGCGAGCCGTTTTGTGAATATTTTCTCGTAGCTTGACCCTATGGGTTTATAGAATTGCAGAAAAGTTCATTTGGGGATGTTCGTGCCTCAATCGGAGCAGATACCAGGGGACGCCCGATTACGTATACCACTAAAGGGAGCTATTCAAGGAAAATGGGGAAAAATTGAAGCCGGCCATTTTGTGGATATTTTCTCGTAGCTTGACCCTATGGGTTTATAGAATTGCAGAAAAGTTCATTTGGGGATGTCCGTCCCTGAATCGAAGCAGATACCAGGGGACGCCCGATTACGTATACCTCTAAAGGGAGCTATTCAAGGAAAATGGGGAAAAATTGATGCGGGCCATTTTGTGGACATTTTCTCATAGCTTGACCCTATGGGTTTATAGAATTGAAGAAAAGTTCATTTGGGCATGTCCGTGCCTGAATCGGAGCAGATACCAATGGACGCTCGATTACGTATACTTGTAAATAGAGCTATACATGGAAAATGGGGAAAAATTGAAGCGGGCCGTTTTGTGAATATTTTCTCGTAGCTTGACCTAATGGGTTTATAGAATTGCAGAAAAGTTCATTTGGGGATGTCCGTGCCTGAATCGGAGCAGATACCAGGGGACGCCCGATTACGTATACCACTAAAGGGAGCTATTCAAGGAAAATGGGGAAAAATTGAAGCGGGTCATTTTGTGAATATTTTCTCGTAGCTTGACCCTATGGGTTTATAGAATTGCAGAAAAGTTCATTTGGGGATGTCCGTGCCTGAATCGGAGCAGATACCAGGGGACGCCCGATTACGTATACCATTAAAGGGAGCTATTCAAGGAAAATGGGGAAAAATTGAAGCGGGCCATTTTGTGGATATTTTCTCGTAGCTTGACCCTATGGGTTTATAGAATTGTAGAAAAGTTCATTGGGGGATGTCTGTGCCTGAATTGGAGCAGATACAAGGGGACGCTCAATTACGTATACCACTATACAAGGAAAATGGGGAAAAATTGAAGCGGGCCGTTTTTTGGATATTTTTTCGTAGCTTGACCCTATGGGTTTATAGAATTGCAGAAAAGTTCATTTGGGGATGTCCGTGCCTGAAAAGGAGCAAATACAAGGGGACGCTCGATTACGTACACCACTATACTAGGAAAATGGGGAAAAATTGAAGCGGGCCGTTTTTTGGATATTTTTTCGTAGCTTGACCCTATGGGTTTATAGAATTGCAGAAAAGTTCATTTGGGGATGTCCGTGCCTGAATCGGAGTAGATACCAGGGGACGCCCGTTTACGTATACCACTAAAGGGAGCTATTCAAGGAAAATGGGAAAAAATTGAAGCGGGTCATTTTGTGAATATTTTCTCGTAGCTTGACCCTATGGGTTTATAGAATTGTAGAAAAGTTCATTGGGGGATGTCCGTGCTTGAATCGGAGCAGATACAAGGTGACGCTCAATTACGTATACCACTATACAAGGAAAATGGGGAAAAATTGAAGCGGGCCGTTTTGTGAATATTTTCTCGTAGATTGAACCTATGGGTTTATAGAATTGCAGAAAAGTTCATTTGGGGATGTCCGTGCCTGAATCGAAGCAGATACCATGGGACGCCCGATTACGTATACCTCTAAAGGGAGCTATTCAAGGAAAATGTGGAAAAATTGAAGCGGGCCATTTTGTGGATATTTTCTCATAGCTTGACCCTATGGGTTTATAGAATTGCAGAAAAGTTCATTTGGGCATGTCCGTGCCTGAATCGGAGCAGATACCAGGGGACGCTCGATTACATATACCTCTAAATGGAGCTATACATGGGAAATGGGGAAAAATTGAAGAGGGCCGTTTTGTGAATATTTTCTCGTAGCTTGACCTTATGGGTTTATAGAATTGCAGAAAAGTTCATTTGGGGATGTCCGTGCCTGAATCGGAGTAGATACCAGGGGACGCCCGATTACGTATACCATTAAAGGGAGCTATTCAAGGAAAATGAGGAAAAATTGAAGCGGGTCATTTTGTGAATATTTTCTCGTAGCTTGACCCTATGGGTTTATAGAATTGTAGAAAAGTTCATTGGGGGATGTCCGTGCCTGAATCGGAGCAGATACAAGGGGACGCTCAATTACGTATACCACTATACAAGGAAAATGGGGAAAAATTGAAGCGGGCCGTTTTTTGGATATTTTTTCGTAGCTTTGACCCTATGGGTTTATAGAATTGCAGAAAAGTTCATTTGGGGATGTCCGTGCATGAATAGGAGCAAATACATGGGGACGCTCAATTACGTACACCACTATACTAGGAAAATGGGGAAAAATTGAAGCGGACCGTTTTTTGGATATTTTTTCGTAGCTTGACCCTATGGGTTTATAGAATTGCAGAAAAGTTCATTTGGGGATGTCCGTGCCTGAATCGGAGCAGATACCAGGGGACGCCCGATTACGTATACCATTAAAGGGAGCTATTCAAGGAAAATGGGGAAAAATTGAAGCGGGCCATTTTGTGGATATTTTCTCGTAGCTTGACCCTATGGGTTTATAGAATTGTAGAAAAGTTCATTGGGGGATGTCCGTGCCTGAATCGGAGCAGATACAAGGGGACGCTCAATTACGTATACCACTATACAAGGAAAATGGGGAAAAATTGAAGCGGGCCGTTTTGTGAATATTTTCTCGTAGCTTGACCCTATGGGTTTATAGAATTGCAGAAAAGTTCATTTGGGGATGTCCGTGCCTGAATCGGAGCAGATACCAGGGGACGCCCGATTACGTATACCTCTAAAGGGAGCTATACAAGGAAAATAGGGAAAAATTGATGCGGGCCGTTTTGTGAATATTTTCTCGTAGCTTGACCCTATGGGTTTATAGAATTGCAGAAAAGTTCATTTGGGGATGTCCGTGCCTCAATCGGAGCAGATACCAGGGGACGCCCGATTACGTATACCACTAAAGGGAGCTATTCAAGGAAAATGGGGAAAAATTGAAGCCGGCCATTTTGTGGATATTTTCTCGTAGCTTGACCCTATGGGTTTATAGAATTGTAGAAAAGTTCATTTGGGGATGTTCGTCCCTGAATCGAAGCAGATACCAGGGGACGCCCGATTACGTATACCTCTAAAGGGAGCTATTCAAGGAAAATGGGGAAAAATTGATGCCGGCCATTTTGTGGATATTTTCTCATAGCTTGACCCTATGGGTTTATAGAATTGCAGAAAAGTTCATTTGGGCATGTCCGTGCCTGAATCGGAGCAGATACCAGGGGACGCTCGATTACGTATACCTGTAAATGGAGCTATACATGGAAAATGGGGAAAAATTGAAGCGGGCCGTTTTGTGAATATTTTCTCGTAGCTTGACCTAATGGGTTTATAGAATTGCAGAAAAGTTCATTTGGGGATGTCCGTGCCTGAATCGGAGCAGATACCAGGGGACGCCCGATTACGTATACCACTAAAGGGAGCTATTCAAGGAAAATGGGGAAAAATTGAAGCGGGTCATTTTGTGAATATTTTCTCGTAGCTTGACCCTATGGGTTTATAGAATTGCAGAAAAGTTCATTTGGGGATGTCCGTGCCTGAATCGGAGCAGATACCAGGGGACGCCCGATTACGTATACCATTAAAGGGAGCTATTCAAGGAAAATGGGGAAAAATTGAAGCGGGCCATTTTGTGGATATTTTCTCGTAGCTTGACCCTATGGGTTTATAGAATTGTAGAAAAGTTCATTTGGGGATGTCCGTACCTAAATCAGAGCAGATACAAGGGGACGCTCGATTACGTATACCACTATACAAGGAAAATGGGGAAAATTGAAGTGGGCCATTTTTTGGATATTTTTTCGTAGCTTGACCCTATGGGTTTTTAGATTTGCAGAAAAGTTCATTTGGGGATGTCCGTGCCTGAATCGGAGCAGATACCAGGGGACGCCCGATTACGTATACCTCTAAAGGGAGCTATTCAAGGAAAATGGGGAAAAATTGATGCGGGCCATTTTGTGAATATTTTTTCGTAGCTTGACCCTATGGGTTTATAAAATTGCAAAAAAGTTCATTTGGGGATGTCGGTGCCTGAATCGGAGCAGATACCAGGGGACGCCCAATTACGTATACCTCTAAAGGGAGCTATACAAGGAAAATAGGGAAAAATTGAAGCTGGCTGTTTTGTGAATATTTTCTCGTAGATTGACCCTATGGGTTTATAGAATTGCAGAAAAGTTCATTTGGGGATGTCCGTGCCTGAATCGGAGCAGATACCAGGGGACGCCCGATTACGTATACCACTAAAGGGAGCTATTCAAGGAAAATGGGGAAAAATTGAAGCGGGTCATTTTGTGAATATTTTCTCATAGCTTGACCCTATGGGTTTATAGAATTGTAGAAAAGTTCATTGGGGGATGTCCGTGCCTAAATCGGAGCAGATACAAGGGGACGCTCAATTACGTATACCACTATACAAGGAAAATGGGGAAAAATTGAAGCGGGCCGTTTTTTGGATATTTTTTCGTAGCTTGACCCTATGGGTTTATAGAATTGCAGAAAAGTTCATTTGGGGATGTCCGTGCCTGAATAGGAGCAGATACAAGGGGACGCTCGATTACGTACACCACTATACTAGGAAAATGGGGAAAAATTGAAGCGGGCCGTTTTTTGGATATTTTTTCGTAGCTTGATCCTATGGGTTTATAGAATTGCAGAAAAGTTCATTTGGGGATGTCTGTGCCTGAATCGGAGCAGATACCAAGGGACGCCCGTTTAAGTATACCACTAAAGGGAGCTATTCAAGGAAAATGGGGAAAAATTGAAGCGGGTCATTTTGTGAATATTTTCTCGTAGCTTGACCCTATGGGTTTATAGAATTGTAGAAAAGTTCATTGGGGGATGTCCGTGCCTGAATTGGAGCAGATACAAGGGGACGCTCAATTACGTATACCACTATACAAGGAAAATTGGGAAAAATTGAAGCGGGCCGTTTTTTGGATATTTTTTCGTAGCTTGACCCTATGGGTTTATAGAATTGCAGAAAAGTTCATTTGGGGATGTCCGTGCCTGAATAGGAGCAAATACAAGGGGACGCTCGATTACGTACACCACTATACTAGGAAAATGGGGAAAAATTGAAGCGGGCCGTTTTTTGGATATTTTTTCGTAGCTTGACCCTATGGGTTTATAGAATTGCAGAAAAGTTCATTTGGGGATGTCCGTGCCTGAATCGGAGCAGATACCAGGGGACGCCCGTTTACGTATACCACTAAAGGGAGCTATTCAAGGAAAATGGGGAAAAATTGAAGCGGGTCATTTTGTGAATATTTTTTCTTAGCTTGACCTTATGGGTTTATAGAATTTTAGAAAAGTTCATTGGGGGATGTCCATGCCTGAATCGGAGCAGATACAAGGGGACGCTCAATTACGTATACCACTATACAAGGAAAATGGGGAAAAATTGAAGCGGGCCGTTTTTTGGATATTTTTTCGTAGCTTGACCCTATGGGTTTATAGAATTGCAGAAAAGTTCATTTGGGCATGTCCGTGCCTGAATCGGAGCAGATACCAGGGGACGCTCGATTACGTATACCTTTAAATGGAGCTATACATGGAAAATGGGGAAAAATTGAAGTGGGCCGTTTTGTGAATATTTTCTCGTAGCTTGACCTTATGGGTTTATAGAATTGCAGAAAATTTCATTTGGGAATGTCCGTGCCTGAATCGGAGCAGATACCAGGGGACGCCCGATTACGTATACCACTAAAGGGAGCTATTCAAGGAAAATGGGGAAAAATTGAAGCGGGTCATTTTGTGAATATTTTCTCGTAGCTTGACCCTATGGGTTTATAGAATTGTAGAAAAGTTCATTGGGGGATGTCCGTGCCTGAATTGGAGCAGATACAAGGGGACTCTCAATTACGTATACCACTATACAAGGAAAAGGGGGAAAAATTGAAGCGGGCCGTTTTTTGGATATTTTTTCGTAGCTTGACCCTATGGGTTTATAGAATTGCAGAAAAGTTCATTTGGGGATGTCCGTGCCTGAAAAGGAGCAAATACAAGGGGACGCTCGATTACGTACACCACTATACTAGGAAAATGGGGAAAAATTGAAGCGGGCCGTTTTCTGGATATTTTTTCGTAGCTTGACCCTATGGGTTTATAGAATTGCAGAAAAGTTCATTTGGGGATGTCCGTGCCTGAATCGGAGCAGATACCAGGGGACGCCCGTTTACGTATACCACTAAAGGGAGCTATTCAAGGAAAATGGGGAAAAATTGAAGCGGGTCATTTTGTGAATATTTTCTCGTAGCTTGACCCTATGGGTTTATAGAATTGTAGAAAAGTTCATTGGGGGATGTCCGTGCTTGAATCGGAGCAGATACAAGGGGACGCTCAATTACGTATACCACTATACAAGGAAAATGGGGAAAAATTGAAGCGGGCCGTTTTGTGAATATTTTCTCGTAGATTGAACCTATGGGTTTATAGAATTGCAGAAAAGTTCATTTGGGGATGTCCGTGCCTGAATCGAAGCAGATACCATGGGACGCCCGATTACGTATACCTCTAAAGGGAGCTATTCAAGGAAAATGTGGAAAAATTGAAGCGGGCCATTTTGTGGATATTTTCTCATAGCTTGACCCTATGGGTTTATAGAATTGCAGAAAAGTTCATTTGGGCATGTCCGTGCCTGAATCAGAGTAGATACCAGGGGACGCTCGATTACATATACCTCTAAATGGAGCTATACATGGGAAATGGGGAAAAATTGAAGCGGGTCATTTTGTGAATATTTTCTCGTAGCTTGACCCTATGGGTTTATAGAATTGTAGAAAAGTTCATTGGGGGATGTCCGTGCCTGAATTGGAGCAGATACAAGGGGACGCTCAATTACGTATACCACTATACAAGGAAAATTTGGAAAAATTGAAGCGGGCCGTTTTTTGGATATTTTTTCGTAGCTTGACCCTATGGGTTTATAGAATTGCAGAAAGTTCATTTGGGGATGTCCGTGCCTGAATAGGAGCAAATACAAGGGGACGCTCGATTACGTACACCACTATACTAGGAAAATGGGGAAAAATTGAAGCGGGCCGTTTTTTGGATATTTTTTCGTAGCTTGACCCTAAGGGTTTATAGAATTGCAGAAAAGTTCATTTGGGGATGTCCGTGCCTGAATCGGAGCAGATACCAGGGGACGCCCGTTTACGTATACCACTAAAGGTAGCTATTCAAGGAAAATGGGGAAAAATTGAAGCGGGTCATTTTGTGAATATTTTTTCGTAGCTTGACCCTATGGGTTTATAGAATTGTAGAAAAGTTCATTGGGGGATGTCCATGCCTGAATCGGAGCAGATACAAGGGGACGCTCAATTACGTATACCACTATACAAGGAAAATGGGGAAAAATTGAAGCGGGCCGTTTTTTGGATATTTTTTCGTAGCTTGACCCTATGGGTTTATAGAATTGCAGAAAAGTTCATTTGGGCATGTCCGTGCCTGAATCGGAGCAAATACCAGGGGACGCTCGATTACGTATACCTCTAAATGGAGCTATACATGGAAAATGGGGAAAAATTGAAGTGGGCCGTTTTGTGAATATTTTCTCGTAGCTTGACCTTATGGGTTTATAGAATTGCAGAAAATTACATTTGGGAATGTCCGTGCCTGAATCGGAGCAGATACCAGGGGACGCCCGATTACGTATACCACTAAAGGGAGCTATTCAAGGAAAATGGGGAAAAATTGAAGCGGGTCATTTTGTGAATATTTTCTCGTAGCTTGACCCTATGGGTTTATAGAATTGTAGAAAAGTTCATTGGGGGATGTCCGTGCCTGAATTGGAGCAGATACAAGGGGACGCTCAATTACGTATACCACTATACAAGGAAAATGGGGAAAAATTGAAGCGGGCCGTTTTTTGGATATTTTTTCGTAGCTTGACCCTATGGGTTTATAGAATTGTAGAAAAGTTCATTTGGGGATGTCCGTGCCTGAAAAGGAGCAAATACAAGGGGACGCTCGATTACGTACACCACTATACTAGGAAAATGGGGAAAAATTGAAGCGGGCCGTTTTCTGGATATTTTTTCGTAGCTTGACCCTATGGGTTTATAGAATTGCAGAAAAGTTCATTTGGGGATGTCCGTGCCTGAATCGGAGCAGATACTAGGGGACGCCCGTTTACGTATACCACTAAAGGGAGCTATTCAAGGAAAATGGGGAAAAATTGAAGCGGGTCATTTTGTGAATATTTTCTCGTAGCTTGACCCTATGGGTTTATAGAATTGTAGAAAAGTTCATTGGGGGATGTCCGTGCTTGAATCGGAGCAGATACAAGGGGACGCTCAATTACGTATACCACTATACAAGGAAAATGGGGAAAAATTGAAGCGGGCCGTTTTGTGAATATTTTCTCGTAGATTGAACCTATGGGTTTATAGAATTGCAGAAAAGTTCATTTGGGGATGTCCGTGCCTGAATCGAAGCAGATACCATGGGACGCCCGATTACGTATACCTCTAAAGGGAGCTATTCAAGGAAAATGTGGAAAAATTGAAGCGGGCCATTTTGTGGATATTTTCTAATAGCTTGACCCTATTGGTTTATAGAATTGCAGAAAAGTTCATTTGGGCATGTCCGTGCCTGAATCGGAGCAGATACCAGGGGACGCTCGATTACATATACCTCTAAATGGAGCTATACATGGGAAATGGGGAAAAATTGAAGCCGGTCATTTTGTGAATATTTTCTCGTAGCTTGACCCTATGGGTTTATAGAATTGTAGAAAAGTTCATTGGGGGATGTCCGTGCCTGAATCGGAGCAGATACAAGGGGACGCTCAATTACGTATACCACTATACAAGGAAAATGGGGAAAAATTGAAGCGGGCCGTTTTGTGAATATTTTCTCGTAGCTTGACCCTATGGGTTTATAGAATTGCAGAAAAGTTCATTTGGGGATGTCCGTGCCTGAATCGGAGCAGATACCAGGGGACGCCCGATTACGTATACCTCTAAAGGGAGCTATACAAGGAAAATAGGGAAAAATTGATGCGGGCCGTTTTGTGAATATTTTCTCGTAGCTTGACCCTATGGGTTTATAGAATTGCAGAAAAGTTCATTTGGGGATGTCCGTGCCTCAATCGGAGCAGATACCAGGGGACGCCCGATTACGTATACCACTAAAGCGAGCTATTCAAGGAAAATGGGGAAAAATTGAAGCCGGCCATTTTGTGGATATTTTCTCGTAGCTTGACCCTATGGGTTTATAGAATTGCAGAAAAGTTCATTTGGGGATGTCCGTCCCTGAATCGAAGCGGATACCAGGGGACGCCCGATTACGTATACCTCTAAAGGGAGCTATTCAAGGAAAATGGGGAAAAATTGATGCGGGCCATTTTGTGGATATTTTCTCATAGCTTGACCCTATGGGTTTATAGAATTGCAGAAAAGTTCATTTGGGCATGTCCGTGCCTGAATCGGAGCAGATACCAGGGGACGCTCGATTACGTATACCTGTAAATGGAGCTATACATGGAAAATGGGGAAAAATTGAAGCGGGCCGTTTTGTGAATATTTTCTCGTAGCTTGACCTAATGGGTTTATAGAATTGCAGAAAAGTTCATTTGGGGATGTCCGTGCCTGAATCGGAGCAGATACCAGGGGACGCCCGATTACGTATACCACTAAAGGGAGCTATTCAAGGAAAATGGGGAAAAATTGAAGCGGGTCATTTTGTGAATATTTTCTCGTAGCTTGACCCTATGGGTTTATAGAATTGCAGAAAAGTTCATTTGGGGATGTCCGTGCCTCAATCGGAGCAGATACCAGGGGACGCCCGATTACGTATACCACTAAAGCGAGCTATTCAAGGAAAATGGGGAAAAATTGAAGCCGGCCATTTTGTGGATATTTTCTCGTAGCTTGACCCTATGGGTTTATAGAATTGCAGAAAAGTTCATTTGGGGATGTCCGTCCCTGAATCGAAGCGGATACCAGGGGACGCCCGATTACGTATACCTCTAAAGGGAGCTATTCAAGGAAAATGGGGAAAAATTGATGCGGGCCATTTTGTGGATATTTTCTCATAGCTTGACCCTATGGGTTTATAGAATTGCAGAAAAGTTCATTTGGGCATGTCCGTGCCTGAATCGGAGCAGATACCAGGGGACGCTCGATTACGTATACCTGTAAATGGAGCTATACATGGAAAATGGGGAAAAATTGAAGCGGGCCGTTTTGTGAATATTTTCTCGTAGCTTGACCTAATGGGTTTATAGAATTGCAGAAAAGTTCATTTGGGGATGTCCGTGCCTGAATCGGAGCAGATACCAGGGGACGCCCGATTACGTATACCACTAAAGGGAGCTATTCAAGGAAAATGGGGAAAAATTGAAGCGGGTCATTTTGTGAATATTTTCTCGTAGCTTGACCCTATGGGTTTATAGAATTGCAGAAAAGTTCATTTGGGGATGTCCGTGCCTGAATCGGAGCAGATACCAGGGGACGCCCGATTACGTATACCATTAAAGGGAGCTATTCAAGGAAAATGGGGAAAAATTGAAGCGGGCCATTTTGTGGATATTTTCTCGTAGCTTGACCCTATGGGTTTATAGAAATGTAGAAAAGTTCATTTGGGGATGTCCGTACCTAAATCAGAGCAGATACAAGCGGACGCTCGATTACGTATACCACTATACAAGGAAAATGGGGAAAAATTGAAGTGGGCCATTTTTTGGATATTTTTTCGTAGCTTGACCCTATGGGTTTATAAAATTGCAAAAAAGTTCATTTGGGGATGTCCGTGCCTGAATCGGAGCAGATACCAGGGGACGCCCAATTACGTACACCTCTAAAGGGAGCTATACAAGGAAAATAGGGAAAAATTGAAGCTCGCTGTTTTGTGAATATTTTCTCGTAGATTGACCCTATGGGTTTATAGAATTGCAGAAAAGTTCATTTGGGGATGTCCGTGCCTGAATCGGAGCAGATACCAGGGGACGCCCGATTACGTATACCACTAAAGGGAGCTATTCAAGGAAAATGGGAAAAATTGAAGCGGGTCATTTTGTGAATATTTTCTCGTAGCTTGACCCTATGGGTTTATAGAATTGCAGAAAAGTTCATTTGGGGATGTCCGTGCCTGAATCGGAGCAGATACCAGGGGACGCCCGATTACGTATACCATTAAAGGGAGCTATTCAAGGAAAATGGGGAAAAATTGAAGCGGGCCATTTTGTGGATATTTTCTCGTAGCTTGACCCTATGGGTTTATAGAATTGTAGAAAAGTTCATTTGGGGATGTCCGTACCTAAATCAGAGCAGATACAAGCGGACGCTCGATTACGTATACCACTATACAAGGAAAATGGGGAAAAATTGAAGTGGGCCATTTTTTGGATATTTTTTCGTAGCTTGACCCTATGGGTTTTTAGAATTGCAGAAAAGTTCATTTGGGGATGTCCGTGCCTGAATCGGAGCAGATACCAGGGGACGCCCGATTACGTATACCTCTAAAGGGAGCTATTCAAGGAAAATGGGGAAAAATTGATGCGGGCCATTTTGTGAATATTTTTTCGTAGCTTGACCCTATGGGTTTATAAAATTGCAAAAAAGTTCATTTGGGGATGTCCGTGCCTGAATCGGAGCAGATACCAGGGGACGCCCAATTACGTACACCTCTAAAGGGAGCCATACAAGGAAAATAGGGAAAAATTGAAGCTCGCTGTTTTGTGAATATTTTCTCGTAGATTGACCCTATGGGTTTATAGAATTGCAGAAAAGTTCATTTGGGGATGTCCGTGCCTGAATCGGAGCAGATACCAGGGGACGCCCGATTACGTATACCACTAAAGGGAGCTATTCAAGGAAAATGGGAAAAATTGAAGCGGGTCATTTTGTGAATATTTTCTCATAGCTTGACCCTATGGGTTTATAGAATTGTAGAAAAGTTCATTGGGGGATGTCCGTGCCTGAATCGGAGCAGATACAAGGGGACGCTCAATTACGTATACCACTATACAAGGAAAATGGGGAAAAATTGAAGCGGGCCGTTTTTTGGATATTTTTTCGTAGCTTGACCCTATGGGTTTATAGAATTGCAGAAAAGTTCATTTGGGGATGTCCGTGCCTGAATAGGAGCAGATACAAGGGGACGCTCGATTACGTACACCACTATACTAGGAAAATGGGGAAAAATTGAAGCGGGCCGTTTTTTGGATATTTTTTCGTAGCTTGATCCTATGGGTTTATAGAATTGCAGAAAAGTTCATTTGGGGATGTCTGTGCCTGAATCGGAGCAGATACCAGGGGACGCCCGTTTAAGTATACCACTAAAGGGAGCTATTCAAGGAAAATAGGGAAAAATTGAAGCGGGTCATTTTGTGAATATTTTCTCGTAGCTTGACCCTATGGGTTTATAGAATTGTAGAAAAGTTCATTGGGGGATGTCCGTGCCTGAATTGGAGCAGATACAAGGGGACGCTCAATTACGTATACCACTATACAAGGAAAATTGGGAAAAATTGAAGCGGGCCGTTTTTTGGATATTTTTTCGTAGCTTGACCCTATGGGTTTATAGAATTGCAGAAAAGTTCATTTGGGGATGTCCGTGCCTGAATAGGAGCAAATACAAGGGGACGCTCGATTACGTACACCACTATACTAGGAAAATGGGGAAAAATTGAAGCGGGCCGTTTTTTGGATATTTTTTCGTAGCTTGACCCTATGGGTTTATAGAATTGCAGAAAAGTTCATTTGGGGATGTCCGTGCCTAAATCGGAGCAGATACCAGGGGACGCCCGTTTACGTATACCACTAAAGGGAGCTATTCAAGGAAAATGGGGAAAAATTGAAGCTGGTCATTTTGTGAATATTTTTTCGTAGCTTGACCCTTTGGGTTTATAGAATTGTAGAAAAGTTCATTGGGGGATGTCCATGCCTGAATCGGAGCAGATACAAGGGGACGCTCAATTACGTATACCACTATACAAGGAAAATGGGGAAAAATTGAAGCGGGCCGTTTTTTGGATATTTTTTCGTAGCTTGACCCTATGGGTTTATAGAATTGCAGAAAAGTTCATTTGGGCATGTCCGTGCCTGAATCGGAGCAGATACCAGGGGACGCTCGATTACGTATACCTCTAAATGGAGCTATACATGGAAAATGGGGAAAAATTGAAGTGGGCCGTTTTGTGAATATTTTCTCGTAGCTTGACCTTATGGGTTTATAGAATTGCAGAAAATTTCATTTGGGAATGTCCGTGCCTGAATCGGAGCAGATACCAGGGGACGCCCGATTACGTATACCACTAAAGGGAGCTATTCAAGGAAAATGGGGAAAAATTGAAGCGGGTCATTTTGTGAATATTTTCTCGTAGCTTGACCCTATGGGTTTATAGAATTGTAGAAAAGTTCATTGGGGGATGTCCGTGCCTGAATTGGAGCAGATACAAGGGGACGCTCAATTACGTATACCACTATACAAGGAAAATGGGGAAAAATTGAAGCGGGCCGTTTTTTGGATATTTTTTCGTAGCTTGACCCTATGGGTTTATAGAATTGCAGAAAAGTTCATTTGGGGATGTCCGTGCCTGAAAAGGAGCAAATACAAGGGGACGCTCGATTACGTACACCACTATACTAGGAAAATGGGGAAAAATTGAAGCGGGCCGTTTTTTGGATATTTTTTCGTAGCTTGACCCTATGGGTTTATAGAATTGCAGAAAAGTTCATTTGGGGATGTCCGTGCCTGAATCGGAGCAGATACCAGGGGACGCCCGTTTACGTATACCACTAAAGAGAGCTATTCAAGGAAAATGGGGAAAAATTGAAGCGGGTCATTTTGTGAATATTTTCTCGTAGCTTGACCCTATGGGTTTATAGAATTGTAGAAAAGTTCATTGGGGGATGTCCGTGCTTGAATCGGAGCAGATACAAGGGGACGCTCAATTACGTATACCACTATACAAGGAAAATGGGGAAAAATTGAAGCGGGCCGTTTTGTGAATATTTTCTCGTAGATTGAACCTGTGGGTTTATAGAATTGCAGAAAAGTTCATTTGGGGATGTCCGTGCCTGAATCGAAGCAGATACCATGGGACGCCCGATTACGTATACCTCTAAAGGGAGCTATTCAAGGAAAATGTGGAAAAATTGAAGCGGGCCATTTTGTGGATATTTTCTCATAGCTTGACCCTATGGGTTTATAGAATTGCAGAAAAGTTCATTTGGGCATGTCCGTGCCTGAATCGGAGCAGATACCAGGGGACGCTCGATTACATATACCTCTAAATGGAGCTATACATGGGAAATGGGGAAAAATTGAAGAGGGCCGTTTTGTGAATATTTTCTCGTAGCTTGACCTTATGGGTTTATAGAATTGCAGAAAAGTTCATTTGGGGATGTCCGTGCCTGAATCGGAGTAGATACCAGGGGACGCCCGATTACGTATACCACTAAAGGGAGCTATTCAAGGAAAATGGGGAAAAATTGAAGCGGGTCATTTTGTGAATATTTTCTCGTAGCTTGACCCTATGGGTTTATAGAATTGTAGAAAAGTTCATTGGGGGATGTCCGTGCCTGAATCGGAGCAGATACAAAGGGACGCTCAATTACGTATACCACTATACAAGGAAAATGGGGAAAAATTGAAGCGGGCCGTTTTTTGGATATTTTTTCGTAGCTTTGACCCTATGGGTTTATAGAATTGCAGAAAAGTTCATTTGGGGATGTCCGTGCCTGAATAGGAGCAAATACATGGGGACGCTCAATTACGTACACCACTATACTAGGAAAATGGGGAAAAATTGAAGCGGACCTTTTTTTGGATATTTTTTCGTAGCTTGACCCTATGGGTTTATAGAATTGCAGAAAAGTTCATTTGGGGATGTCCGTGCCTGAATCGGAGCAGATACCAGGGGACGCACATTTACGTATACCACTAAAGGGAGCTATTCAAGGAAAATGGGGAAAAATTGAAGCGGGTCATTTTGTGAATATTTTCTCGTAGCTTGACCCTATGGGTTTATAGAATTGTAGAAAAGTTCATTGGGGGATGTCCGTGCCTGAATCGGAGCAGATACAAGGGGACGCTCAATTACGTATACCACTATACAAGGAAAATGGGGAAAAATTGAAGCGGGCCGTTTTGTGAATATTTTCTCGTAGCTTGACCCTATGGGTTTATAGAATTGCAGAAAAGTTCATTTGGGGATGTCCGTGCCTGAATCGGAGCAGATACCAGGGGACGCCCGATTACGTATACCTCTAAAGGGAGCTATACAAGGAAAATAGGGAAAAATTGATGCGGGCCGTTTTGTGAATATTTTCTCGTAGCTTGACCCTATGGGTTTATAGAATTGCAGAAAAGTTCATTTGGGGATATCCGTGCCTCAATCGGAGCAGATACCAGGGGACGCCCGATTACGTATACCACTAAAGGGAGCTATTCAAGGAAAATGGGGAAAAATTGAAGCCGGCCATTTTGTGGATATTATCTCGTAGCTTGACCCTATGGGTTTATAGAATTGCAGAAAAGTTCATTTGGGAATGTCCGTCCCTGAATCGAAGCAGATACCAGGGGACGCCCGATTACGTATACCTCTAAAGGGAGCTATTCAAGGAAAATGGGGAAAAATTGATGCGGGCCATTTTGTGGATATTTTCTCATAGCTTGACCCTATGGGTTTATAGAATTGCAGAAAAGTTCATTTGGGCATGTCCGTGCCTGAATCGGAGCAGATACCAATGGACGCTCGATTACGTATACCTGTAAATAGAGCTATACATGGAAAATGGGGAAAAATTGAAGCGGGTCATTTTGTGAATATTTTCTCGTAGCTTGACCCTATGGGTTTATAGAATTGCAGAAAAGTTCATTTGGGGATGTCCGTGCCTGAATCGGAGCAGATACCAGGGGACGCCCGATTACGTATACCATTAAAGGGAGCTATTCAAGGAAAATGGGGAAAAATTGAAGCGGGCCATTTTGTGGATATTTTCTCGTAGCTTGACCCTATGGGTTTATAGAATTGTAGAAAAGTTCATTTGGGGATGTCCGTACCTAAATCAGAGCAGATACAAGGGGACGCTCGATTACGTATACCACTATACAAGGAAAATGGGGAAAAATTGAAGTGGGCCATTTTTTGGATATTTTTTCGTAGCTTGACCCTATGGGTTTTTAGAATTGCAGAAAAGTTCATTTGGGGATGTCTGTGCCTGAATCGGAGCAGATACCAGGGGACGCCCGATTACGTATACCTCTAAAGGGAGCTATTCAAGGAAAATGGGGAAAAATTGATGCGGGCCATTTTGTGAATATTTTTTCGTAGCTTGACCCTATGGGTTTATAAAATTGCAAAAAAGTTCATTTGGGGATGTCCGTGCCTGAATCGGAGCAGATACTAGGGGACGCCCAATTACGTATACCTCTAAAGGGAGCTATACAAGGAAAATAGGGAAAAATTGAAGCTGGCTGTTTTGTGAATATTTTCTCGTAGATTGACCCTATGGGTTTATAGAATTGCAGAAAAGTTCATTTGGGGATGTCCGTGCCTGAATCGGAGCAGATACCAGGGGACGCCCGATTACGTATACCACTAAAGGGAGCTATTCAAGGAAAATGGGGAAAAATTGAAGCGGGTCATTTTGTGAATATTTTCTCATAGCTTGACCCTATGGGTTTATAGAATTGTAGAAAAGTTCATTGGGGGATGTCCGTGCCTGAATCGGAGCAGATACAAGGGGACGCTCAATTACGTATACCACTATACAAGGAAAATGGGGAAAAATTGAAGCGGGCCGTTTTTTGGATATTTTTCGTAGCTTGACCCTATGGGTTTATAGAATTGCAGAAAAGTTCATTTGGGGATGTCCGTGCCTGAATAGGAGCAGATACAAGGGGACGCTCGATTACGTACACCACTATACTAGGAAAATGGGGAAAAATTGAAGCGGGCCGTTTTTTGGATATTTTTTCGTAGCTTGATCCTATGGGTTTATAGAATTGCAGAAAAGTTCATTTGGGGATGTCTGTGCCTGAATCGGAGCAGATACCAGGGGACGCCCGTTTAAGTATACCACTAAAGGGAGCTATTCAAGGAAAATGGGGAAAAATTGAAGCGGGTCATTTTGTGAATATTTTCTCGTAGCTTGACCCTATGGGTTTATATAATTGTAGAAAAGTTCATTGGGGGATGTTCGTGCCTGAATCGGAGCATATACAAGGGGACGCTCAATTACGTATACCAATATACAAGGAAAATGGGGAAAAATTGAAGCGAGCCGTTTTTTGGATATTTTTTCGTAGCTTGACCCTATGGGTTTTTAGAATTGCAGAAAAGTTCATTTGGGGATGTCCGTGCCTGAATCGGAGCAGATACAAGGGGGCGCTCGATTACGTATACCACTATACAAGGAAAATGGGGAAAAATGGAAGTGGACCGTTTTTTGGATATTTTTTCGTAGCTTGACCCTATGGGTTTTTAGAATTGCAGAAAAGTTCATTTGGGGATGTCCGTGCCTGAATCGGAGCAGATACCAGGGGACGCCCGATTACGTATACCTCTAAAGGGAGCTATTCAAGGAAAATGGGGAAAAATTGATGCGGGCCATTTTGTGAATATTTTTTCGTAGCTTGACACTATGGGTTTATAAAATTGCAAAAAAGTTCATTTGGGGATGTCCGTGCCTGAATCGGAGCAGATACCAGGGGACGCCCAATTACGTATACCTCTAAAGGGAGCTATACAAGGAAAATAGGGAAAAATTGAAGCTGGCCGTTTTGTGAATATTTTCTCGTAGCTTGACCCTATTAGTTTATAGAATGGCAAAAAAGTTCATTTGGGGATGTTCGTGCCTGAATCGGAGCAGATACCAGGGGACGCCCGATTACGTATACCACTAAAGGGAGCTATTCAAGGAAAATGAGGAAAAATTGAAGCGGGTCATTTTGTGAATATTTTCTCATAGCTTGACCCTATGGGTTTATAGAATTGTAGAAAAGATCATTGCGGGATGTCCGTGCCTGAATCGGAGCAGATACAAGGGGACGCTCAATTACGTATACCACTATACAAGGAAAATGGGGAAAAATTTAAGCGGGCCGTTTTTTGGATATTTTTTTGTAGCTTGACCCTATGGGTTTATAGAATTGCAGAAAAGTTCATTTGGGGATGTCCGTGCCTGAATAGGAGCAGATACAAGGGGACGCTCAATTACGTATACCACTATACAAGGAAAATAGGGAAAAATTGAAGCGAGCCGTTTTATGAATATTTTCTCGTAGCTTGACCCTATGGGTCTAAAGAATTGCCAAAAAGTTCATTTGAGGATGTCCGTGCCTGAATCGGAGCAGATACCAGGGGACGCCCGATTACGTATACCTCTAAAGGGAGCTATACAAGGAAAATAGGGAAAAATTGAAGCGGGCCGTTTTGTGAATATTTTCTCGTAGCTTGACCCTATGGGTTTATAGAATTGCAGAAAAGTTCATTTGGGGATGTCCGTGCCTGAATAGGAGCAGATACAAGGGGACGCTCAATTACGTATACCACTATACAAGGAAAATAGGGAAAAATTGAAGCGAGCCGTTTTATGAATATTTTCTCGTAGCTTGACCCTATGGGTCTAAAGAATTGCAAAAAGTTCATTTGGGGATGTCCGTGCCTGAATCGGAGCAGATACCAGGGGACGCCCGATTACGTATACCTCTAAAGGGAGCTATACAAGGAAAATAGGGAAAAATTGAAGCGGACCGTTTTGTGAATATTTTCTCGTAGCTTGACCCTATGGGTTTATAGAATTGCAGAAAAGTTCATTTGGGGATGTCCGTGCCTGAACCGGAGCAGATACCAGGGGACGCCCGATTACGTATACCACTAAAGGGAGCTATTCAAGGAAAATGGGGAAAAATTGAAGCGGGTCATTTTGTGAATATTTTCTCGTATCTTGACCCTATGGGTTTATAGAATTGTAGAAAATTTCATTGGGGGATGTCTGTTCCTGAATCGGAGCAGATACAAGGGGATGCTCAATTACGTATACCACTATACAAGGAAAATAGGGAAAAATTGAAGCGGGCCGTTTTTTGGATATTTTTTCGTAGCTTGACCCTATGGGTTTATAGAATTGTAGAAAAGTTCATTTGGGGATGTCCGTGCCTGAATCGGAGCAGATACAAGGGGACGCTCGATTACGTATACCACTATACTAGGAAAATGGGGAAAAATTGAAGCGGGCCGTTTTTTGGATGTTTTTTCGTAGCTTGACCCTATGGGTTTACAGAATTGCAGAAAAGGTGATTTGGGGATGTCCGTGCGCGAATCGGAGCAGATACCAGGGGGCGCCCGATTACGTATACCACTAAAGGGAGCTATTCAAGGAAAATGGGGAAAAATTGAAGCGGGCCATTTTGTGGATATTTTCTCGTAGCTTGACCCTATGGGTTTATAGAATTGTAGAAAAGTTCATTTGGGGATGTCCGTACCTAAATCGGAGCAGATACAAGGGGACGCTCGATTACGTATACCACTATAAAAGGAAAATGGGGAAAAATTGAAGCGGGCCGTTTTTTGGATATTTTTTCGTAGGTTGACCCTATGGGTTTATAGAATTGCAGGAAAGTTCATTTGGGGATGTCTGTGCCTGAATCGAAGCAGATACCAGGGGACTCCCGATTACGTATACCTCTAAAGGGAGCTATTCAAGGAAAATGGGGAAAAATTGAAGCGGGCCATTTTGTGGATATTTTTTCATAGCTTGACCCTATGGGTTTATAGAATTTCAGAAAAGTTCATTTGGGGATGTCTGAGCCTGAATCGGAGCAGATACCAGGGGACGCTCGATTACTTATACCTCTAAATGGAGCTATACAAGGAAAATGGGGAAAAATTGAAGCGGGCCATTTTGTGAATATTTTCTCGTAGCTTGACCCTATGGGTTTATAGAATTGCAGAAAAGTTCATTTGGGAATGTCTGTGCCTGAATCGGAGCAGATACCAAGGGACGCCCGATTACGTATACCTCTAAAGGGAGCCATACAAGGAAAATATGGAAAAATTGATGCCGGCCGTTTTGTGAATATTTTCTCGTAGCTTGACCCTATGGGTTTATAGAATTGCAGAAAAGTTCATTTGGGGATGTCCGTGCCTGAATCGGAGTAGATACCAGGGGACGCTCGATTACATATACCTCTAAATGGAGCTATACATGGGAAATGGGGAAAAATTGAAGCGGGCCGTTTTGTGAATATTTTCTCGTAGCTTGACCTTATGGGTTTATAGAATTACCGAAAAGTTCATTTGGGGATGTCCGTGCCTGAATCGGAGTAGATACCAGGGGAAGCCCGATTACGTATACCACTAAAGGGAGCTATTCAAGGAAAATGGGGAAAAATTGAAGCGGGTCATTTTGTGAATATTTTCTCGTAGCTTGACCCTATGGGTTTATAGAATTGTAGAAAAGTTCATTGGGGGATGTCCGTGCCTGAATCGGAGCAGATACAAGGGGACGCTCAATTACGTATACCACTATACAAGGAAAATGGGGAAAAATTGAAGCGGACCGTTTTTTGGATATTTTTTCGTAGCTTTGACCCTATGGGTTTATAGAATTGCAGAAAAGTTCATTTGGGGATGTCCGTGCCTGAATCGGAGCAAATACCAGGGGACGCACGTTTACGTATACCACTAAAGGGAGCTATTCAAGGAAAATGGGGAAAAATTGAAGCGGGTCATTTTGTGAATATTTTCTCGTAGCTTGACCCTATGGGTTTATAGAATTGTAGAAAAGTTCATTGGGGGATGTCCGTGCCTGAATCGGAGCAGAAACAAGGGGACGCTCAATTACGTATACCACTATACAAGGAAAATGGGGAAAAATTGAAGCGGGCCGTTTTGTGAATATTTTCTCGTAGCTTGACCCTATGGGTTTATAGAATTGCAGAAAAGTTCATTTGGGGATGTCCGTGCCTGAATCGGAGCAGATACCAGGGGACGCCCGATTACGTATACCTCTAAAGGGAGCTATACAAGGAAAATAGGGAAAAATTAATGCGGGCCGTTTTGTGAATATTTTCTCGTAGCTTGACCCTATGGGTTTATAGAATTGCAGAAAAGTTAATTTGGGGATGTCCGTGCCTCAATCGGAGCAGATACCAGGGGACGCCCGATTACGTATACCACTAAAGGGAGCTATTCAAGGAAAATGGGGAAAAATTGAAGCGGGCCATTTTGTGGATATTTTCTCGTAGCTTGACCCTATGGGTTTATAGAATTGCAGAAAAGTTCATTTGGGGATGTCCGTCCCTGAATCGAAGCAGATACAAGGGGACGCTCAATTACGTATACCACTATACAAGGAAAATGGGGAAAAATTGAAGCGGGCCGTTTTGTGAATATTTTCTCGTAGCTTGACCCTATGGGTTTATAGAATTGCAGAAAAGTTCATTTGGGGATGTCTGTGCCTGAATCGGAGCAGATACCAGGGGACGCCCGATTACGTATACCTCTAAAGGGAGCTATACAAGGAAAATAGGGAAAAATTGATGCGGGCCGTTTTGTGAATATTTTCTCGTAGCTTGACCGTATGGGTTTATAGAATTGCAGAAAAGTTAATTTGGGGATGTCCGTGCCTCAATCGGAGCAGATACCAGGGGACGCCCGATTACGTATACCACTAAAGGGAGCTATTCAAGGAAAATGGGGAAAAATTGAAGCGGGCCATTTTGTGGATATTTTCTCGTAGCTTGACCCTATGGGTTTATAGAATTGCAGAAAAGTTCATTTGGGGATGTCCGTCCCTGAGTCGAAGCAGATACCAGGGGACGCCCGATTACGTATACCTCTAAAGGGAGCTATTCAAGGAAAATGAGGAAAAATTGAAGCGGGCCATTTTGTGGATATTTTCTCATAGCTTGACCCTATGGGTTTATAGAATTGCAGAAAAGTTCATTTGGGCATGTCCGTGCCTGAATCGGAGCAGATACCAGGGGACGCTCGATTACGTATACCTGTAAATGGAGCTATACATGGAAAATGGGGAAAAATTGAAGCGGGCCGTTTTGTGAATATTTTCTCGTAGCTTGACCTAATGGGTTTATAGAATTGCAGAAAAGTTCATTTGGGGATGTCCGTGCCTGAATCGGAGCAGATACCAGGGGACGCCCGATTACGTATACCACTAAAGGGAGCTATTCAAGGAAAATGGGGAAAAATTGAAGCGGGTCATTTTGTGAATATTTTCTCGTAGCTTGACCCTATGGGTTTATAGAATTGTAGACAAGTTCATTGGGGGATGTCCGTGCCTGAATCGGAGCAGAAACAAGGGGACGCTCAATTACGTATACCACTATACAAGGAAAATGGGGAAAAATTGAAGCGGGCCGTTTTTTGGATATTTTTTCGTAGCTTTGACCCTATGGGTTTATAGAATTGCAGAAAAGTTCATTTGGGGATGTCCGTGCCTGAATCGGAGCAAATACCAGGGGACGCACGTTTACGTATACCACTAAAGGGAGCTATTCAAGGAAAATGGGGAAAAATTGAAGCGGGTCATTTTGTGAATATTTTCTCGTAGCTTGACCCTATGGGTTTATAGAATTGTAGAAAAGTTCATTGGGGGATGTCCGTGCCTGAATCGGAGCAGAAACAAGGGGACGCTCAATTACGTATACCACTATACAAGGAAAATGGGGAAAAACTGAAGCGGGCCGTTTTGTGAATATTTTCTCGTAGCTTGACCCTATGGGTTTATAGAATTGCAGAAAAGTTCATCTGGGGATGTCCGTGCCTGAATCGGAGCAGATACCAGGGGACGCCCGATTACGTATACCTCTAAAGGGAGCTATACAAGGAAAATAGGGAAAAATTAATGCGGGCCGTTTTGTGAATATTTTCTCGTAGCTTGACCCTATGGGTTTATAGAATTGCAGAAAAGTTAATTTGGGGATGTCCGTGCCTCAATCGGAGCAGATACCAGGGGACGCCCGATTACGTATACCACTAAAGGGAGCTATTCAAGGAAAATGGGGAAAAATTGAAGCGGGCCATTTTGTGGATATTTTCTCATAGCTTGACCCTATGGGTTTATAGAATTGCAGAAAAGTTCATTTGGGGATGTCCGTCCCTGAATCGAAGCAGATACAAGGGGACGCTCAATTACGTATACCACTATACAAGGAAAATGGGGAAAAATTGAAGCGGGCCGTTTTGTGAATATTTTCTCGTAGCTTGACCCTATGGGTTTATAGAATTGCAGAAAAGTTCATTTGGGGATGTCCGTGCCTGAATCGGATCAGATACCAGGGGACGCCCGATTACGTATACCTCTAAAGGGAGCTATACAAGGAAAATAGGGAAAAATTGATGCGGGCCGTTTTGTGAATATTTTCTCGTAGCTTGACCGTATGGGTTTATAGAATTGCAGAAAAGTTAATTTGGGGATGTCCGTGCCTCAATCGGAGCAGATACCAGGGGACGCCCGATTACGTATACCACTAAAGGGAGCTATTCAAGGAAAATGGGGAAAAATTGAAGCGGGCCATTTTGTGGATATTTTCTCGTAGCTTGACCCTATGGGTTTATAGAATTGCAGAAAAGTTCATTTGGGGATGTCCGTCCCTGAATCGAAGCAGATACCAGGGGACGCCCGATTACGTATACCTCTAAAGGGAGCTATTCAAGGAAAATGAGGAAAAATTGGAGCGGGCCATTTTGTGGATATTTTCTCATAACTTGACCCTATGGGTTTATAGAATTGCAGAAAAGTTCATTTGGGCATGTCCGTGCCTGAATCGGAGCAGATACCAGGGGACGCTCGATTACGTATACCTGTAAATGGAGCTATACATGGAAAATGGGGAAAATTTGAAGCGGGCCGTTTTGTGAATATTTTCTCGTAGCTTGACCTAATGGGTTTATAGAATTGCAGAAAAGTTCATTTGGGGATGTCCGTGCCTGAATCGGAGCAGATACCAGGGGACGCCCGATTACGTATACCACTAAAGGGAGCTATTCAAGGAAAATTGGGAAAAATTGAAGCGGGTCATTTTGTGAATATTTTCTCGTAGCTTGACCCTATGGGTTTATAGAATTGCAGAAAAGTTCATTTGGGGATGTCCGTGCCTGAATCGGAGCGGATACCAGGGGACGCCCGATTACGTATACCATTAAAGGGAGCTATTCAAGGAAAATGGGGAAAAATTGAAGCGGGCCATTTTGTGGATATTTTCTCGTAGCTTGACCCTATGGGTTTATAGAATTGTAGAAAAGTTCATTTGGGGATTTCCGTACCTAAATCGGAGCAGATACAAGGGGACGCTCGATTACGTATACCACTATACAAGGAAAATGGGGAAAAATTGAAGTGGGCCGTTTTTTGGATATTTTTTCGTAGCTTGACCCTATGGGTTTTTAGAATTGCAGAAAAGTTCATTTGGGGATGTCCGTGCCTGAATCGGAGCAGATACCAGGGGACGCCCGATTACGTATACCTCTAAAGGGAGCTATTCAAGGAAAATGGGGAAAAATTGATGCGGGCCATTTTGTGAATATTTTTTCGTAGCTTGACCCTATGGGTTTATAAAATTGCAAAAAAGTTCATTTGGGGATGTCCGTGCCTGAATCGGAGCAGATACCAGGGGACGCCCAATTACGTATACCTCTAAAGGGAGCTATACAAGGAAAATAGGGAAAAATTGAAGCTGACTGTTTTGTGAATATTTTCTCGTAGATTGACCCTATGGGTTTATAGAATTGCAGAAAAGTTCATTTGGGGATGTCCGTGCCTGAATCGGAGCAGATACCAGGGGACGCCCGATTACGTATACCACTAAAGGGAGCTATTCAAGGAAAATGGGGAAAAATTGAAGCGGGTCATTTTGTGAATATTTTCTCATAGCTTGACCCTATGGGTTTATAGAATTGTAGAAAAGTTCATTGGGGGATGTCCGTGCCTGAATCGGAGCAGATACAAGGGGACGCTCAATTACGTATACCACTATACAAGGAAAATGGGGAAAAATTGAAGCGGGCCGTTTTTTGGATATTTTTTCGTAGCTTGACCCTATGGGTTTATAGAATTGCAGAAAAGTTCATTTGGGTATGTCCGTGACTGAATAGGAGCAGATACAAGGGGACGCTCGATTACGTACACCACTATACTAGGAAAATGGGAAAAAGTTGAAGCGGGCCGTTTTTTGGATATTTTTTCGTAGCTTGATCCTATGGGTTTATAGAATTGCAGAAAAGTTCATTTGGGGATGTCCGTGCTTGAATCGGAGCAGATACCAGGGGACGCCCGTTTAAGTATACCACTAAAGGGAGCTATTCAAGGAAAATGGGGAAAAATTGAAGCGAGTCATTTTGTGAATATTTTCTCGTAGCTTGACCCTATGGGTTTATATAATTGTAGAAAAGTTCATTGGGGGATGTTCGTGCCTGAATCGGAGCAGATACAAGGGGACGCTCAATTACGTATACCAATATACAAGGAAAATGGGGAAAAATTGAAGCGAGCCGTTTTTTGGATATTTTTTCGTAGCTTGACCTTATGGGTTTTTAGAATTGCAGAAAAGTTCATTTGGGGATGTCCGTGCCTGAATCGGAGCAGATACAAGGGGACGCTCAATTACGTATACCACTATACAAGGAAAATGGGGAAAAATGGAAGTGGACCGTTTTTTGGATATTTTTTCGTAGCTTGACCCTATGGGTTTTTAGAATTGCAGAAAAGTTCATTTGGGGATGTCCGTGCCTGAATCGGAGGAGATACCAGGGGACGCCCGATTACGTATACCGCTAAAGGGAGCTATTCAAGGAAAATGGGGAAAAATTGATGCAGGCCATTTTGTGAATATTTTTTCGTAGCTTGACACTATGGGTTTATTAAATTGCAAAAAAGTTCATTTGGGGATGTCCGTGCCTAAATCGGAGCAGATACCAGGGGACGCCCAATTACGTATACCTTTAAAGGGAGCTATACAAGGAAAATAGGGAAAAATTGAAGCTGGCCGTTTTGTGAATATTTTCTCGTAGCTTGACCCTATGGGTCTACAGAATTGCAAAAAAGTTCATTTGGGGATGTCCGTGCCTGAATCGGAGCAGATACCAGGGGACGCCCGATTACGTATACCACTAAATGGAGCTATTCAAGGAAAATGGGGAAAAATTGAAGCCGGTCATTTTGTGAATATTTTCTCATAGCTTGACCCTATGGGTTTATAGAATTGTAGAAAAGATCATTGGGGGATGTCTGTGCCTGAATCGGAGCAGATACAAGGGGACACTCAATTACGTATACCACTATACAAGGAAAATGGGGAAAAATTTAAGCGGGCCGTTTTTTGGATATTTTTTTGTAGCTTGACCCTATGGGTTTATAGAATTGCAGAAAAGTTCATTTGGGGATGTCCGTGCCTGAATAGGAGCAGATACAAGGGGACGCTCAATTACGTATACCACTATACAAGGAAAATAGGGAAAAATTGAAGCGAGCCGTTTTATGAATATTTTCTCGTAGCTTGACCCTATGGGTCTAAAGAATTGCAAAAAAGTTCATTTGGGGATGTCCGTGCCTGAATCGGAGCAGATACCAGGGGACGCCCGATTACGTATACCTCTAAAGGGAGCTATACAAGGAAAATAGGGAAAAATTGAAGCGGGCCGTTTTGTGAATATTTTCTCGTAGCTTGACCCTATGGGTTTATAGCATTGCAGAAAAGTTCATTTGGGGATGTCCGTGCTTGAACCGGAGCAGATACCAGGGGACGCTCGATTACGTATACCACTAAAGGGAGCTATTCAAGGAAAATGGGGAAAAATTGAAGCGGGTCATTTTGTGAATATTTTCTCGTATCTTGACCCTATGGGTTTATAGAATTGTAGAAAATTTCATTGGGGGATGTCTGTTCCTGAATCGGAGCAGATACAAGGGGATGCTCAATTACGTATACCACTATACAAGGAAAATAGGGAAAAATTGAAGCGGGCCGTTTTTTGGATATTTTTTCGTAGCTTGACCCTATGGGTTTATAGAATTGTAGAAAAGTTCATTTGGGGATGTCCGTGCCTGAATCGGAGCAGATACAAGGGGACGCTCGATTACGTATACCACTATACTAGGAAAATGGGGAAAAATTGAAGCGGGCCGTTTTTTGGATGTTTTTTCGTAGCTTGACCCTATGGGTTTACAGAATTGCAGAAAAGGTGATTTGGGGATGTCCGTGCGCGAATCGGAGCAGATACCAGGGGGCGCCCGATTACGTATACCACTAAAGGGAGCTATTCAAGGAAAATGGGGAAAAATTGAAGCGGGCCATTTTGTGGATATTTTCTCGTAGCTTGACCCTATGGGTTTATAGAATTGTAGAAAAGTTCATTTGGGGATGTCCGTACCTAAATCGGAGCAGATACAAGGGGACGCTCGATTACGTATACCACTATAAAAGGAAAATGGGGAAAAATTGAAGCGGGCCGTTTTTTGGATATTTTTTCGTAGGTTGACCCTATGGGTTTATAGAATTGCAGGAAAGTTCATTTGGGGATGTCTGTGCCTGAATCGAAGCAGATACCAGGGGACTCCCGATTACGTATACCTCTAAAGGGAGCTATTCAAGGAAAATGGGGAAAAATTGAAGCGGGCCATTTTGTGGATATTTTTTCATAGCTTGACCCTATGGGTTTATAGAATTTCAGAAAAGTTCATTTGGGGATGTCTGAGCCTGAATCGGAGCAGATACCAGGGGACGCTCGATTACGTATACCTCTAAATGGAGCTATACAAGGAAAATGGGGAAAAATTGAAGCGGGCCATTTTGTGAATATTTTCTCGTAGCTTGACCCTATGGGTTTATAGAATTGCAGAAAAGTTCATTTGGGAATGTCTGTGCCTGAATCGGAGCAGATACCAAGGGACGCCCGATTACGTATACCTCTAAAGGGAGCCATACAAGGAAAATATGGAAAAATTGATGCCGGCCGTTTTGTGAATATTTTCTCGTAGCTTGACCCTATGGGTTTATAGAATTGCAGAAAAGTTCATTTGGGGATGTCCGTGCCTGAATCGGAGTAGATACCAGGGGACGCTCGATTACATATACCTCTAAATGGAGCTATACATGGGAAATGGGGAAAAATTGAAGCGGGCCGTTTTGTGAATATTTTCTCGTAGCTTGACCTTATGGGTTTATAGAATTACCGAAAAGTTCATTTGGGGATGTCCGTGCCTGAATCGGAGTAGATACCAGGGGAAGCCCGATTACGTATACCACTAAAGGGAGCTATTCAAGGAAAATGGGGAAAAATTGAAGCGGGTCATTTTGTGAATATTTTCTCGTAGCTTGACCCTATGGGTTTATAGAATTGTAGAAAAGTTCATTGGGGGATGTCCGTGCCTGAATCGGAGCAGATACAAGGGGACGCTCAATTACGTATACCACTATACAAGGAAAATGGGGAAAAATTGAAGCGGACCGTTTTTTGGATATTTTTTCGTAGCTTTGACCCTATGGGTTTATAGAATTGCAGAAAAGTTCATTTGGGGATGTCCGTGCCTGAATCGGAGCAAATACCAGGGGACGCACGTTTACGTATACCACTAAAGGGAGCTATTCAAGGAAAATGGGGAAAAATTGAAGCGGGTCATTTTGTGAATATTTTCTCGTAGCTTGACCCTATGGGTTTATAGAATTGTAGAAAAGTTCATTGGGGGATGTCCGTGCCTGAATCGGAGCAGAAACAAGGGGACGCTCAATTACGTATACCACTATACAAGGAAAATGGGGAAAAATTGAAGCGGGCCGTTTTGTGAATATTTTCTCGTAGCTTGACCCTATGGGTTTATAGAATTGCAGAAAAGTTCATTTGGGGATGTCCGTGCCTGAATCGGAGCAGATACCAGGGGACGCCCGATTACGTATACCTCTAAAGGGAGCTATACAAGGAAAATAGGGAAAAATTAATGCGGGCCGTTTTGTGAATATTTTCTCGTAGCTTGACCCTATGGGTTTATAGAATTGCAGAAAAGTTAATTTGGGGATGTCCGTGCCTCAATCGGAGCAGATACCAGGGGACGCCCGATTACGTATACCACTAAAGGGAGCTATTCAAGGAAAATGGGGAAAAATTGAAGCGGGCCATTTTGTGGATATTTTCTCGTAGCTTGACCCTATGGGTTTATAGAATTGCAGAAAAGTTCATTTGGGGATGTCCGTCCCTGAATCGAAGCAGATACAAGGGGACGCTCAATTACGTATACCACTATACAAGGAAAATGGGGAAAAATTGAAGCGGGCCGTTTTGTGAATATTTTCTCGTAGCTTGACCCTATGGGTTTATAGAATTGCAGAAAAGTTCATTTGGGGATGTCTGTGCCTGAATCGGAGCAGATACCAGGGGACGCCCGATTACGTATACCTCTAAAGGGAGCTATACAAGGAAAATAGGGAAAAATTGATGCGGGCCGTTTTGTGAATATTTTCTCGTAGCTTGACCGTATGGGTTTATAGAATTGCAGAAAAGTTAATTTGGGGATGTCCGTGCCTCAATCGGAGCAGATACCAGGGGACGCCCGATTACGTATACCACTAAAGGGAGCTATTCAAGGAAAATGGGGAAAAATTGAAGCGGGCCATTTTGTGGATATTTTCTCGTAGCTTGACCCTATGGGTTTATAGAATTGCAGAAAAGTTCATTTGGGGATGTCCGTCCCTGAGTCGAAGCAGATACCAGGGGACGCCCGATTACGTATACCTCTAAAGGGAGCTATTCAAGGAAAATGAGGAAAAATTGAAGCGGGCCATTTTGTGGATATTTTCTCATAGCTTGACCCTATGGGTTTATAGAATTGCAGAAAAGTTCATTTGGGCATGTCCGTGCCTGAATCGGAGCAGATACCAGGGGACGCTCGATTACGTATACCTGTAAATGGAGCTATACATGGAAAATGGGGAAAAATTGAAGCGGGCCGTTTTGTGAATATTTTCTCGTAGCTTGACCTAATGGGTTTATAGAATTGCAGAAAAGTTCATTTGGGGATGTCCGTGCCTGAATCAGAGCAGATACCAGGGGACGCCCGATTACGTATACCACTAAAGGGAGCTATTCAAGGAAAATGGGGAAAAATTGAAGCGGGTCATTTTGTGAATATTTTCTCGTAGCTTGACCCTATGGGTTTATAGAATTGTAGACAAGTTCATTGGGGGATGTCCGTGCCTGAATCGGAGCAGAAACAAGGGGACGCTCAATTACGTATACCACTATACAAGGAAAATGGGGAAAAATTGAAGCGGGCCGTTTTTTGGATATTTTTTCGTAGCTTTGACCCTATGGGTTTATAGAATTGCAGAAAAGTTCATTTGGGGATGTCCGTGCCTGAATCGGAGCAAATACCAGGGGACGCACGTTTACGTATACCACTAAAGGGAGCTATTCAAGGAAAATGGGGAAAAATTGAAGCGGGTCATTTTGTGAATATTTTCTCGTAGCTTGACCCTATGGGTTTATAGAATTGTAGAAAAGTTCATTGGGGGATGTCCGTGCCTGAATCGGAGCAGAAACAAGGGGACGCTCAATTACGTATACCACTATACAAGGAAAATGGGGAAAAACTGAAGCGGGCCGTTTTGTGAATATTTTCTCGTAGCTTGACCCTATGGGTTTATAGAATTGCAGAAAAGTTCATCTGGGGATGTCCGTGCCTGAATCGGAGCAGATACCAGGGGACGCCCGATTACGTATACCTCTAAAGGGAGCTATACAAGGAAAATAGGGAAAAATTAATGCGGGCCGTTTTGTGAATATTTTCTCGTAGCTTGACCCTATGGGTTTATAGAATTGCAGAAAAGTTAATTTGGGGATGTCCGTGCCTCAATCGGAGCAGATACCAGGGGACGCCCGATTACGTATACCACTAAAGGGAGCTATTCAAGGAAAATGGGGAAAAATTGAAGCGGGCCATTTTGTGGATATTTTCTCATAGCTTGACCCTATGGGTTTATAGAATTGCAGAAAAGTTCATTTGGGGATGTCCGTCCCTGAATCGAAGCAGATACAAGGGGACGCTCAATTACGTATACCACTATACAAGGAAAATGGGGAAAAATTGAAGCGGGCCGTTTTGTGAATATTTTCTCGTAGCTTGACCCTATGGGTTTATAGAATTGCAGAAAAGTTCATTTGGGGATGTCCGTGCCTGAATCGGATCAGATACCAGGGGACGCCCGATTACGTATACCTCTAAAGGGAGCTATACAAGGAAAATAGGGAAAAATTGATGCGGGCCGTTTTGTGAATATTTTCTCGTAGCTTGACCGTATGGGTTTATAGAATTGCAGAAAAGTTAATTTGGGGATGTCCGTGCCTCAATCGGAGCAGATACCAGGGGACGCCCGATTACGTATACCACTAAAGGGAGCTATTCAAGGAAAATGGGGAAAATTTGAAGCGGGCCATTTTGTGGATATTTTCTCGTAGCTTGACCCTATGGGTTTATAGAATTGCAGAAAAGTTCATTTGGGGATGTCCGTCCCTGAATCGAAGCAGATACCAGGGGACGCCCGATTACGTATACCTCTAAAGGGAGCTATTCAAGGAAAATGAGGAAAAATTGGAGCGGGCCATTTTGTGGATATTTTCTCATAACTTGACCCTATGGGTTTATAGAATTGCAGAAAAGTTCATTTGGGCATGTCCGTGCCTGAATCGGAGCAGATACCAGGGGACGCTCGATTACGTATACCTGTAAATGGAGCTATACATGGAAAATGGGGAAAATTTGAAGCGGGCCGTTTTGTGAATATTTTCTCGTAGCTTGACCTAATGGGTTTATAGAATTGCAGAAAAGTTCATTTGGGGATGTCCGTGCCTGAATCGGAGCAGATACCAGGGGACGCCCGATTACGTATACCACTAAAGGGAGCTATTCAAGGAAAATTGGGAAAAATTGAAGCGGGTCATTTTGTGAATATTTTCTCGTAGCTTGACCCTATGGGTTTATAGAATTGCAGAAAAGTTCATTTGGGGATGTCCGTGCCTGAATCGGAGCGGATACCAGGGGACGCCCGATTACGTATACCATTAAAGGGAGCTATTCAAGGAAAATGGGGAAAAATTGAAGCGGGCCATTTTGTGGATATTTTCTCGTAGCTTGACCCTATGGGTTTATAGAATTGTAGAAAAGTTCATTTGGGGATTTCCGTACCTAAATCGGAGCAGATACAAGGGGACGCTCGATTACGTATACCACTATACAAGGAAAATGGGGAAAAATTGAAGTGGGCCGTTTTTTGGATATTTTTTCGTAGCTTGACCCTATGGGTTTTTAGAATTGCAGAAAAGTTCATTTGGGGATGTCCGTGCCTGAATCGGAGCAGATACCAGGGGACGCCCGATTACGTATACCTCTAAAGGGAGCTATTCAAGGAAAATGGGGAAAAATTGATGCGGGCCATTTTGTGAATATTTTTTCGTAGCTTGACCCTATGGGTTTATAAAATTGCAAAAAAGTTCATTTGGGGATGTCCGTGCCTGAATCGGAGCAGATACCAGGGGACGCCCAATTACGTATACCTCTAAAGGGAGCTATACAAGGAAAATAGGGAAAAATTGAAGCTGACTGTTTTGTGAATATTTTCTCGTAGATTGACCCTATGGGTTTATAGAATTGCAGAAAAGTTCATTTGGGGATGTCCGTGCCTGAATCGGAGCAGATACCAGGGGACGCCCGATTACGTATACCACTAAAGGGAGCTATTCAAGGAAAATGGGGAAAAATTGAAGCGGGTCATTTTGTGAATATTTTCTCATAGCTTGACCCTATGGGTTTATAGAATTGTAGAAAAGTTCATTGGGGGATGTCCGTGCCTGAATCGGAGCAGATACAAGGGGACGCTCAATTACGTATACCACTATACAAGGAAAATGGCGAAAAATTGAAGCGGGCCGTTTTTTGGATATTTTTTCGTAGCTTGACCCTATGGGTTTATAGAATTGCAGAAAAGTTCATTTGGGTATGTCCGTGACTGAATAGGAGCAGATACAAGGGGACGCTCGATTACGTACACCACTATACTAGGAAAATGGGAAAAAGTTGAAGCGGGCCGTTTTTTGGATATTTTTTCGTAGCTTGATCCTATGGGTTTATAGAATTGCAGAAAAGTTCATTTGGGGATGTCCGTGCTTGAATCGGAGCAGATACCAGGGGACGCCCGTTTAAGTATACCACTAAAGGGAGCTATTCAAGGAAAATGGGGAAAAATTGAAGCGAGTCATTTTGTGAATATTTTCTCGTAGCTTGACCCTATGGGTTTATATAATTGTAGAAAAGTTCATTGGGGGATGTTCGTGCCTGAATCGGAGCAGATACAAGGGGACGCTCAATTACGTATACCAATATACAAGGAAAATGGGGAAAAATTGAAGCGAGCCGTTTTTTGGATATTTTTTCGTAGCTTGACCTTATGGGTTTTTAGAATTGCAGAAAAGTTCATTTGGGGATGTCCGTGCCTGAATCGGAGCAGATACAAGGGGACGCTCAATTACGTATACCACTATACAAGGAAAATGGGGAAAAATGGAAGTGGACCGTTTTTTGGATATTTTTTCGTAGCTTGACCCTATGGGTTTTTAGAATTGCAGAAAAGTTCATTTGGGGATGTCCGTGCCTGAATCGGAGGAGATACCAGGGGACGCCCGATTACGTATACCTCTAAAGGGAGCTATTCAAGGAAAATGGGGAAAAATTGATGCAGGCCATTTTGTGAATATTTTTTCGTAGCTTGACACTATGGGTTTATTAAATTGCAAAAAAGTTCATTTGGGGATGTCCGTGCCTAAATCGGAGCAGATACCAGGGGACGCCCAATTACGTATACCTTTAAAGGGAGCTATACAAGGAAAATAGGGAAAAATTGAAGCTGGCCGTTTTGTGAATATTTTCTCGTAGCTTGACCCTATGGGTCTATAGAATTGCAAAAAAGTTCATTTGGGGATGTCCGTGCCTGAATCGGAGCAGATACCAGGGGACGCCCGATTACGTATACCACTAAATGGAGCTATTCAAGGAAAATGGGGAAAAATTGAAGCCGGTCATTTTGTGAATATTTTCTCATAGCTTGACCCTATGGGTTTATAGAATTGTAGAAAAGATCATTGGGGGATGTCCGTGCCTGAATCGGAGCAGATACAAGGGGACACTCAATTACGTATACCACTATACAAGGAAAATGGGGAAAAATTTAAGCGGGCCGTTTTTTGGATATTTTTTTGTAGCTTGACCCTATGGGTTTATAGAATTGCAGAAAAGTTCATTTGGGGATGTCCGTGCCTGAATAGGAGCAGATACAAGGGGACGCTCAATTACGTATACCACTATACAAGGAAAATAGGGAAAAATTGAAGCGAGCCGTTTTATGAATATTTTCTCGTAGCTTGACCCTATGGGTCTAAAGAATTGCAAAAAAGTTCATTTGGGGATGTCCGTGCCTGAATCGGAGCAGATACCAGGGGACGCCCGATTACGTATACCTCTAAAGGGAGCTATACAAGGAAAATAGGGAAAAATTGAAGCGGGCCGTTTTGTGAATATTTTCTCGTAGCTTGACCCTATGGGTTTATAGCATTGCAGAAAAGTTCATTTGGGGATGTCCGTGCTTGAACCGGAGCAGATACCAGGGGACGCTCGATTACGTATACCACTAAAGGGAGCTATTCAAGGAAAATGGGGAAAAATTGAAGCGGGTCATTTTGTGAATATTTTCTCGTATCTTGACCCTATGGGTTTATAGAATTGTAGAAAATTTCATTGGGGGTTGTTTGTGCCTGAATCGGAGCAGATACAAGGGGACGCTCAATTACGTATACCACTATACAAGGAAAATAGGGAAAAATTGAAGCGGGCCGTTTTTTGGATATTTTTTCGTAGCTTGACCCTATGGGTTTATAGAATTGCAGAAAAGTTCATTTGGGGATGTCCGTGCCCGAATCGGAGCAGATACAAGGGGACGCTCGATTACGTATACCACTATACTTAGAAAATGGGGAAAAATTGAAGCGGGCCGTTTTTTGGATATTTTTTCGTAGCTTGACCCTATGGGTTTATAGAATTGCAGAAAAGGTCATTTGGGGATGTCCGTGCGCGAATCGGAGCAGATACCAGGGGCGCCCGATTACGTATACCACTAAAGGGAGCTATTCAAGGAAAATGGGGAAAAATTGAAGCGGGCAATTTTGTGGATATTTTCTCGTAGCTTGACCCTATGGGTTTATAGAATTGTAGAAAAGTTCATTTGGGGATGTCCGTACCTGAATCGGAGCAGATACAAGGGGACGCTCGATTACGTATACCACTATACAAGGAAAATGGGGAAAAATTGAAGCGGGCCGTTTTTTGGATATTTTTTCGTAGGTTGACCCTATGGGTTTATAGAATTGCAGGAAAGTTCATTTGGGGATGTATGTGCCAGAATCGAAGCAGATACCAGGGGACGCCCGATTACGTATACCTCTAAAGGGAGCTATTAAAGGAAAATGGGGAAAAATTGAAGCGGGCCATTTTGTGGATATTTTTTCATAGCTTGACCCTATGGGTTTATAGAATTTCAGAAAAGTTCATTTGGGGATGTCTGAGCCTGAATCGGAGCAGATACCAGGGGACGCTCGATTACGTATACCTCTAAATGGAGCTATACAAGGAAAATGGGGAAAAATTGAAGCGGGCCATTTTGTGAATATTTTCTCGTAGCTTGACCCTACGGGTTTATAGAATTGCAGAAAAGTTCATTTGGGGATGTCTGTGCCTGAATCGGAGCAGATACCAAGGGACGCCCGATTACGTATACCTCTAAAGGGAGCCATACAAGGAAAATATGGAAAAATTGATGCCGGCCGTTTCGTGAATATTTTCTCGTAGCTTGACCCTATGGGTTTATAGAATTACAGAAAAGTTCATTTGGGGATGTCCGTGCCTGAATCGGAGCAAATACCAGGGGACGCCCGATTACGTATACCACTAAAGGGAGCTATTCAAGGAAAATGGGGAAAAATTGAAGCGGGCCGTTTTTTGGATATTTCTTCGTAGCTTGACCCTATGGGTTTTTAGAATTGCCGTAAAATTCATTTGGGGATGTCCGTGCCTGAATCGGAGCAGATACCAGGGGACGCCCGATTAAGTATACCTCTAAAGGGAGCTATTCAAGGAAAATGGGGAAAAATTGAAGCGGGCCATTTTGTGGATATTTTTTCATAGCTTGACCCTATGGGTTTATAGAATTGCAGAAAATTTCATTTGGGGATGTTTGTGCCTGAATCGGAGCAGATACCAGGGGACGCCCGATTACGTATACCTCTAAAGGGAGCCATACAAGGAAAATAGGGAAAAATTGATGCCGGCCGTTTTGTGAATATTTTCTCGTAGCTTGACCCTATGGGTTTATAGAATTGCAGAAAAGTTCATTTGGGGATGTCCGTGCCTGAATCGGAGCAGATACCAGGGGACGCCCGATTACGTATACCACTAAAGGGAGCTATTCAAGGAAAATGTGGAAAAATTGAAGCGGGTCATTTTGTGAATATTTTCTCGTAGCTTGACCCTATGGGTTTATAGAATTGCAGAAAAGTTCATTTGGGGATGTCCGTGCCTGAATCGGAGCAGATACCAGGGGACGCCCGATTACGTATACCATTAAAGGGAGCTATTCAAGGAAAATGGGGAAAAATTGAAGCGGGCCATTTTGTGGATATTTTCTCGTAGCTTGACCCTATGGGTTTATAGAATTGTAGAAAAGTTCATTTGGGGATGTCCGTATCTAAATCGGAGCAGATACAAGGGGACGCTCGATTACGTATACCACTATACAAGGAAAATGGGGAAAAATTGAAGTGGGCCGTTTTTTGGATATTTTTTCGTAGCTTGACCCTATGGGTTTTTAGAATTGCAGAAAAGTTCATTTGGGGATGTCCGTGCCTGAATCGGAGCAGATACCAGGGGACGCCCGATTACGTATACCTCTAAAGGGAGCTATTCAAGGAAAATGGGGAAAAATTGATACGGGCCATTTTGTGAATATTTTTTCGTAGCTTGACCCTATGGGTTTATAAAATTGCAAAAAAGTTCATTTGGGGATGTCCGTGCCTGAATCGGAGCAGATACCAGGGGACGCCCGATTACGTATACCTCTAAAGGGAGCTATACAAGGAAAATAGGGAAAAATTGAAGCTGACTGTTTTGTGAATATTTTCTCGTAGATTGACCCTATGGGTTTATAGAATTGTAGAAAAGTTCATTTGGGGATGTTCGTGCCTGAATCGGAGCAGATACCAGGGGACGCCCGATTACGTATACCACTAAAGAGAGCTATTCAAGGAAAATGGGGAAAAATTGAAGCGGGTCATTTTGTGAATATTTTCTCATAGCTTGACCCTATGGGTTTATAGAATTGTAGAAAAGTTCATTGGGGGATGTCCGTGCCTGAATCGGAGCAGATACAAGGGGACGCTCAATTACGTATACCACTATACAAGGAAAATGGGGAAAAATTGAAGCGGACCGTTTTTTGGATATTTTTTCGTAGCTTGACCCTATGGGTTTATAGAATTGCAGAAAAGTTCATTTGGGGATGTCCGTGACTGAATAGGAGCAGATACAAGGGGACGCTCGATTACGTACACCACTATACTAGGAAAATGGGGAAAAGTTGAAGCGGGCCGTTTTTTGGATATTTGTTCGTAGCTTGATCCTATGGGTTTATAGAATTGCAGAAAAGTTCATTTGGGTATGTCCGTGCTTGAATCGGAGCAGATACCAGGGGACGCCCGTTTAAGTATACCACTAAAGGGAGCTATTCAAGGAAACTGGGGAAAAATTGAAGCGAGTCATTTTGTGAATATTTTCTCGTAGCTTGACCCTATGGGTTTATATAATTGTAGAAAAGTTCATTGGGGGATGTTCGTGCCTGAATCGGAGCAGATACAAGGGGACGCTCAATTACGTATACCAATATACAAGGAAAATGGGGAAAAATTGAAGCGAGTCGTTTTTTGGATATTTTTTCGTAGCTTGACCTTATGGGTTTTTAGAATTGCAGAAAAGTTCATTTGGGGATGTCCGTGCCTGAATCGGAGCTGATACAAGGGGACGCTCGATTACGTATACCACTATACAAGGAAAATGGGGAAAAATGGAAGTGGACCGTTTTTTGGATATTTTTTCGTAGCTTGACCCTATGGGTTTTTAGAATTGCAGAAAAGTTCATTTGGGGATGTCCGTGCCTGAATCGGAGCAGATACCAGGGGACGCCCGATTACGTATACCTCTAAAGGGAGCTATTCAAGGAAAATGGGGAAAAATTGATGCGGGCCATTTTGTGAATATTTTTTCGTAGCTTGACACTATGGGTTTATAAAATTGCAAAAAAGTTCATTTGGGGATGTCCGTGCCTGAATCGGAGCAGATACCAGGGGACGCCCAATTACGTATACCTCTAAAGGGAGCTATACAAGGAAAATAGGGAAAAATTAAAGCTGGCCGTTTTGTGAATATTTTCTCGTAGCTTGACCCTATGGGTTTATAGAATTGCACAAAAGTTCATTTGGGGATGTCCGTGCCTGAATCGGAGCAGATACCAGGGGACGCCCGATTACGTATACCACTAAAGGGAGCTATTCAAGGAAAATGGGGAAAAATTGAAGCGGGTCATTTTGTGAATATTTTCTCATAGCTTGACCCTATGGGTTTATAGAATTGTAGAAAAGATCATTGGGGGATGTCCGTGCCTGAATCGGAGCAGATACAAGGGGACGCTCAATTACGTATACCACTATACAAGGAAAATGGGGAAAAATTTAAGCGGGCCGTTTTTTGGATATTTTTTTGTAGCTTGACCCTATGGGTTTATAGAATTGCAGAAAAGTTCATTTGGGGATGTCCGTGCCTGAATAGGAGCAGATACAAGGGGACGCTCAATTACGTATACCACTATACAAGGAAAATAGGGAAAAATTGAAGCGAGCCGTTTTATGAATATTTTCTCGTAGCTTGACCCTATGGGTCTAAAGAATTGCAAAAAAGTTCATTTGGGGATGTCCGTGCCTGAATCGGAGCAGATACCAGGGGACGCCCGATTACGTATACCTCTAAAGGGAGCTATACAAGGAAAATAGGGAAAAATTGAAGCGGGCCGTTTTCTGAATATTTTCTCGTAGCTTGACCCTATGGGTTTATAGCATTGCAGAAAAGTTCATTTGGGGATGTCCGTGCCTGAACCGGAGCAGATACCAGGGGACGCTCGATTACGTATACCACTAAAGGGAGCTATTCAAGGAAAATGCGGAAAAATTGAAGCGGGTCATTTTGTGAATATTTTCTCGTATCTTGACCCTATGGGTTTATAGAATTGTAGAAAATTTCATTGGGGGATGTTCGTGCCTGAATCGGAGCAGATACAAGGGGACGCTCAATTACGTATACCACTATACAAGGAAAATAGGGAAAAATTGAAGCAGGCCGTTTTTTGGATATTTTTTCGTAGCTTGACCCTATGGGTTTATAGAATTGCAGAAAAGTTCATTTGGGGATGTCCGTGCCCGAATCGGAGCAGATACAAGGGGACGCTCGATTACGTATACCACTATACTAGGAAAATGGGGAAAAATTGAAGCGGGCCGTTTTTTGGATATTTTTTCGTAGCTTGACCCTATGGGTTTATAGAATTGCAAAAAAGGTCATTTGGGGATGTCCGTGCGCGAATCGGAGCAGATACCAGGGGCGCCCGATTACGTATACCACTAAAGGGAGCTATTCAAGGAAAATGGGGAAAAATTGAAGCGGGCCATTTTGTGGATATTTTCTCGTAGCTTGACCCTATGGGTTTATAGAATTGTAGAAAAGTTCATTTGGGGATGTCCGTACCTGAATCGGAGCAGATACAAGGGGACGCTCGATTACGTATACCACTATACAAGGAAAATGGGGAAAAATTGAAGCGGGCCGTTTTTTGGATATTTTTTCGTAGGTTGACCCTATGGGTTTATAGAATTACAGGAAAGTTCATTTGGGGATGTCTGTGCCTGAATCGAAGCAGATACCAGGGGACGCCCGATTACGTATACCTCTAAAGGGAGCTATTCAAGGAAAATGGGGAAAAATTCAAGCGGGCCATTTTGTGGATATTTTTTCATAGCTTGACCCTATGGGTTTATAGAATTTCAGAAAAGTTCATTTGGGGATGTCTGAGCCTGAATCGGAGCAGATACCAGGGGACGCTCGATTACGTATACCTCTAAATGGAGCTATACAAGGAAAATGGGGAAAAATTGAAGCGGGCCATTTTGTGAATATTTTCTCGTAGCTTGACCCTACGGGTTTATAGAATTGCAGAAAAGTTCATTTGGGGATGTCTGTGCCTGAATCGGAGCAGATACCAAGGGACGCCCGATTACGTATACCTCTAAAGGGAGCCATACAAGGAAAATATGGAAAAATTGATGCCGGCCATTTTGTGAATATTTTCTCGTAGCTTGACCCTATGGGTTTATAGAATTACAGAAAAGTTCATTTGGGGATGTCCGTGCCTGAATCGGAGCAGATACCAGGGGACGCCCGATTACGTATACCTCTAAAGGGAGCTATTCAAGGAAAATGGGGAAAAATTGGTGCGGGCCATTTTGTGAATATTTTTTCGTAGCTTGACACTATGGGTTTATAAAATTGCAAAAAAGTTCATTTGGGGATGTCCGTGCCTGAATCGGAGCAGATACCAGGGGACGCCCAATTACGTATACCTCTAAAGGGAGCTATACAAGGAAAATAGGGAAAAATTGAAGCTGGCCGTTTTGTGAATATTTTCTCGTAGCTTGACCCTATGGGTTTATAGAATTGCACAAAAGTTCATTTGGGGATGTCCGTGCCTGAATCGGAGCAGATACCAGGGGACGCCCGATTACGTATACCACTAAAGGGAGCTATTCAAGGAAAATGGGGAAAAATTGAAGCTGGCCGTTTTGTGAAAATTTTCTCGTAGCTTGACCCTATGGGTTTATAGAATTGTAGAAAAGTTCATTTGGGGATGTCCGTACCTGAATCGGAGCAGATACAAGGGGACGCTCGATTACGTATACCACTATACAAGGAAAATGGGGAAAAATTGAAGCGGGCCGTTTTTTGGATATTTTTTCATAGCTTGACCCTATGGGTTTATAGAATTGCAGGAAAGTTCATTTGGGGATGTCTGTGCCTGAATCGAAGCAGATACCAGGGGACGCCCGATTACGTATACCTCTAAAGGGAGCTATTCAAGGAAAATGGGGAAAAATTGAAGCGGGCCATTTTGTGGATATTTTTTCATAGCTTGACCCTATGGGTTTATAGAATTTCAGAAAAGTTCATTTGGGGATGTCTGAGCCTGAATCGGAGCAGATACCAGGGGACGCTCGATTACGTATACCTCTAAATGGAGCTATACAAGGAAAATGGGGAAAAATTGAAGCGGGCCATTTTGTGAATATTTTCTCGTAGCTTGACCCTACGGGTTTATAGAATTGCAGAAAAGTTCATTTGGGGATGTCTGTGCCTGAATCGGAGCAGATACCAAGGGACGCCCGATTACGTATACCTCTAAAGGGAGCCATACAAGGAAAATATGGAAAAATTGATGCCGGCCGTTTTGTGAATATTTTCTCGTAGCTTGACCCTATGGGTTTATAGAATTACAGAAAAGTTCATTTGGGGATGTCCGTGCCTGAATCGAAGCAGATACCAGGGGACGCCCGATTACGTATACCACTAAAGGGAGCTATTCAAGGAAAATGGGGAAAAATTGAAGCGGGCCGTTTTTTGGATATTTCTTCGTAGCTTGACCCTATGGGTTTTTAGAATTGCCGTAAAATTCATTTGGGGATGTCCGTGCCTGAATCGGAGCAGATACCAGGGGACGCCCGATTAAGTATACCTCTAAAGGGAGCTATTCAAGGAAAATGGGGAAAAATTGAAGCGGGCCATTTTGTGGATATTTTTTCATATCTTGACCCTATGGGTTTATAGAATTGCAGAAAAGTTCATTTGGGGATGTTTGTGCCTGAATCGGAGCAGATACCAGGGGACGCCCGATTACGTATACCTCTAAAGGGAGCCATACAAGGAAAATAGGGAAAAATTGATGCCTGCCATTTTGTGAATATTTTCTCGTAGCTTGACCCTATGGGTTTATAGAATTGCAGAAAAGTTCATTTGGGGATGTCCGTGCCTGAATCGGAGCAGATACCTGGGGAAGCCCGATTACGTATACCTCTAAAGGGAGCTAGACAAGGAAAATAGGGAAAAATTGAAGCGGGCCGTTTTGTGAATTTTTTCTCGTAGCTTGACCCTATGGGTGTATAGAAATGCAGAAAAGTTCATTTGGGGATGTCCGTGCCTGAATAAGAGCAGATACCAGGGGACGTCCGATTACGTATACCACTAAAGGGAGCTATTCAAGGAAAATGGGGAAAAATTGAAGCGGGTCATTTTGTGAATATTTTCTCGTAGCTTGACCCTATGGGTTTATAGAATTGTAGAAAAGTTCATTGGGGGATGTCCGTGCCTGAATCGGAGCAGATACAAGGGGACGCTCAATTACGTATACCATTATACAAGGAAAATGGGGAAAAATTGAAGCGGGCCGTTTTTTGGATATTTTTTCGTAGCTTGACCCTATGGGTTTATAGAATTGCAGAAAAGTTCATTTGGGGATGTCCGTGCCTGAATCGGAGCAGATACAATGGGACGCTCGATTACGTATACCACTATACTAGGAAAATGGGGAAAAATTGAAGCGGGCCGTTTTTTGGATATTTTTTCGTAGCTTGACCCTATAGGTTTATAGAATTGCAGAAAAGTTCATTTGGGGATGTCCGTGCCTGAATCGGAGCAGATACCAGGGGACGCCCGATTACGTATACCACTAAAGGGAGCTATTCCAGGAAAATGGGGAAAAATTGAAGCGTGCCATTTTGTGGATATTTTCTCGTAGCTTGACCCTATGGGTTTATAGAATTATAGAAAAGGTCATTTGGGGATGTCCGTACCTGAATCGGAGCAGATACAAGGGGTCGCTCGATTACGTATACCACTATACAAGGAAAATGGGGAAAAATTGAAGCGGGCCGTTTTTTGGATATTTTTTCGTAGCTTGACCCAATGGGTTTATAGAATTGCAGAAAAGTTCATTTGGGGATGTCCGTGCCTGAATCGAAGCAGATACCAGGGCACGCCCGATTACGTATACCTCTAAAGGGAGCTATTCAAGGAAAATTGGGAAAAATTGAAGCGGCCCATTTTGTGGATATTTTCTCATAGCTTGACCCTATGGGTTTATAGAATTGCAGAAAAGTTCATTTGGGGATGTCCGTGCCTGAATCGGAGCAGATACCGGGGGAAGCCCGATTACGTATACCTCTAAAGGGAGCTAGACAAGGAAAATAGGGAAAAATTGAAGCGGGCCGTTTTGTGAATTTCTTCTCGTAGCTTGACCCTATGGGTTTATAGAAATGCAGAAATGTTCATTTGGGGATGTCCGTGCATGAATAAGAGCAGATACCAGGGGACGTTCGATTACGTATACCACTAAAGGGAGCTATTCAAGGAAAATGGGGAAAAATTGAAGCGGGTCATTTTTCCCCATTTTCCTTGAATAGCTCCCTTTAGAGGTATACGTAATCGGGCGTCCCCTGGTATCTGCTCCGATTCAGGCCCGAACATCCCCAAATGAACTTTTCAGCAATTCTATAAACCCATAGGGTCAAGCTACGAGAAAATATCCACAAAACGGCCCGCTCCAATTTTTTCCCATTTTCGTTGAATAGATCCCTTTAAAGGTATACGTAATCGGGTGTCCCCTGGTATCTGCTCCGATTCAGGCACGAACATCCCCAAATGAACTTTTCTGCAATTCTATAAACCCATAGGGTCAAGCTACAAGAAAATATCCACAAATTGGTCCACTTCAAATTTTCCCCATTTTCCTTGTATAGCTTCCTTTAGACGTTTACGTAATCGGGCGTCCCCTGATATCTGCTCCGATTCAAGCACGGAGATCCTCAAATGAACCTTTCTGCAATTCTATAAATCCTTAGGGTCAAGCTACAATAAAATATCCACAAAATAGCTCGCTTCAATTTTTCCCCATTTTCCTTGAATAGCTCCCTTTAGAGGTATACGTAATCGGGCGTCCCCTGGTATCTGCTCCTATTCAGGAACGAACATCCCCAAATGAAATTTTCTGCAATTCTATAAACCCATAGGGTCAAGCTACGAGAAAATATCCACATAATGGCCCGCTCCAATTTTTTCCCATTTTCGTTGAATAGATCCCTTTAAAGGTATACGTAATCGGGCGTCCCCTGGTATCTGCTCCGATTCAGGCACGAACATCCCCAAATGAACTTTTCTGAAATTCTATAAACCCATAGGGTCAAGCTACAAGAAAATATCCACAAATTGGTCCACTTCAAATTTTCCCCATTTTCCTTGTATAGCTTCCTTTAGACGTTTACGTAATCGGGCGTCCCCTGATATCTGCTCCGATTCAAGCACGGAGATCCCCAAATGAACTTTTCTGCAATTCTATAAATCCTTAGGGTCAAGCTACAATAAAATATCCACAAAATAGCTCGCTTCAATTTTTCCCCATTTTCCATGAATAGCTCCCTTTAGAGGTATACGTAATCGGGCGTCCCCTGGTATCTGCTCCTATTCAGGAACGAACATCCCCAAATGAACTTTTCTGCAATTCTATAAACCCATAGGGTCAAGCTACGAGAAAATATCCACAAAATGGCCCGTTTCAATTTTTCACCATTTTCCTTGAATAACTCCCTTTAGAGGTATTCGTAATCGGGCATCCCTGGTATCTGCACCGATTCAGGCACAAACATCCCCAAATGAACTTTTCTGCAATTCTATAAACCCATAGGGTCAAGCTATGAGAAAATATCCACAAAACGGCCCGCTTAAATTTTTTCCCATTTTCCTTGAATAGCTCCCTTTAGAGGTATACGTAATCGGGCGTCCCCTGGTATCTGCTCCGATTCAGGCACGAACATCCCCAAATGAACTTTTCTGCAATTCTATAAACTCATAGGATCAAGCTACGAGAAAATATCCACAAAACGGCCCGCTTGAAATTTTCCCCATTTTCCTCGAATAGCTCCCTTTAGAGGTATACCTAATCGGGCGTCCCCTGGTATCTGCTCCGATTCAGGCACGAACATCCCCAAATGAACTTTTCTGCAATTCTATAAACCCATAGGGTCAAGCTACGGGAAAATATCCACAAAATGGCCCGCTCCAATTTTTTCCCATTTTCGTTGAATAGCTCCCTTTAAAGGTATACGTAATCGGGCGTCCCCTGGTATCTGCTCCGATTCAGGCACGAACATCCCCAAATGAACTTTTCTGCAATTCTATAAACCCATAGGGTCAAGCTACAAGAAAATATCCACAAATTGGTCCACTTCAAATTTTCCCCATTTTCCTTGTATAGCTCCCTTTAGACGTTTACGTAATCGGGCGTCCCCTGATATCTGCTCCGATTCAAGCACGGAGATCCCCAAATGAACTTTTCTGCAATTCTATAAATCCTTAGGGTCAAGCTACAATAAAATATCCACAAAATAGCTCGCTTCAATTTTTCCCCATTTTCCTTGAATAGCTCCCTTTAGAGGTATACGTAATCGGGCGTCCCCTGGTATCTGCTCCTATTCAGGAACGAACATCCCCAAATGAACTTTTCTGCAATTCTATAAACCCATAGGGTCAAGCTACGAGAAAATATCCACAAAATGGCCCGTTTCAATTTTTCACCATTTTCCTTGAATAACTCCCTTTAGAGGTATTCGTAATCGGGCATCCCTGGTATCTGCTCCGATTCAGGCACAAATATCCCCAAATGAACTTTTCTGCAATTCTATAAACCCATAGGGTCAAGCTACGAGAAAATATCCACAAAACGGCCCGCTTCAATTTTTTCCCATTTTCCTTGAATAGCTCCCTTTAGAGGTATACGTAATCGGGCGTCCCCTGGTATCTGCTCCGATTCAGGCACGAACATCCCCAAATGAACTTTTCTGCAATTCTATAAACCCATAGGGTCAAGCTACGAGAAAATATCCACAAAACGGCCCGCTTGAAATTTTCCCCATTTTCCTTGAATAGCTCCATTTAGAGGTATACGTAATCGGGCGTCCCCTGGTATCTGCTCCGATTCAGGCACGAACATCCCCAAATGAACTTTTCTGCAATTCTATAAACCCATAGGGTCAATCTACGAGAAAATATCCACAAAATGGCCCGCTTCAATTTTTCCCGATTTTCCTTGTATAGCTCCCTTTAGACGTTTACGTAATCGGGCGTCCCCTGATATATGCTCCGATTCAAGCACGGAGATCACCAAATGAAATTTTCTGCAATTCTATAAATCATTAGGGTCAAGCTACAATAAAATATCCACAAAATAGCTCGCTTCAATTTTTCCCCATTTTCCTTGTATAGCTCCCTTTAGAGGTATACATAATCGGGCGTCCCTTGGTATCTGCTCCGATTCAGGCACGGACATCCCCAAATGAACTTTTCAGCAATTGTATAAACCCATAGGGTCAAGCTACAAGAAAATATCAACAAAACGACCCTCTTCAATTTTTCCCCATTTTCCTTGAATAGCTCCCATTAGAGGTATACGTAATCGGGCGTCCCCTGGTATCTTCTCCGATTCAGGCACGAACATCCCTAAATGAAATTTTCAGCAATTTTATAAACCCATAGGGTCGAGCTACGAGAAAATATCCAAAAAACGGTCCGCTTCAATTTTTTCCCATTTTCGTTGAATAGCTCCCTTAAGAGGAATACGTAATCGGGCGTCCCCTGGTGTCTGCTCCGATTCAGGCACGAACATCCCCAAATGAACTTTTCTGCAATTCTATAAACCCATAGGGTCAAGCTACGAGAAAATATCCACAAAATGGCCCACTTCAAATTTTCCCCATTTTCCTTGTATAGCTCTCTTTAGACGTTTACGTAATCGGGCGTCCCCTGATATCTGCTCCGATTCAAGCACGGAGATCCCCAAATGAACTTTTCTGCAATTCTATAAATCCTTAGGGTCAAGCTACAATAAAATATCCAGAAAATAGCTCGCTTCAATTTTCCCCTATTTTCCTTGTATAGCGCTCTTTAGAGGTATACGTAATCGGGAGTCCCTTGGTATCTGCTCCGATTCAGGCACGGACATCCCCAAATGAACTTTTCAGCAATTCTATAAACCCAAAGGGTCAAGCTACGAGAAAATATCCACAAAACGGCCCGCTTCAATTTTTCCCCATTTTCTTTGAATAGCTCCCTTTAGAGGTAACGTAATCGGGCGTCCCCTGGTATCTGCTCCGATTCAGGCACGGAGATCCCCAAATGAACTTTTCTGCAATTCTATAAACCCATAGGGTCAAGCTACGAGAAAATATCCACAAAACGGCCCGCTTCAATTTTTCCCCATTTTCCTTGAATAGCTCACTTTAGAGGTATACGTAATCGGGCGTCCCCTGGTATCTTCTCCGATTCAGGCACGGAGATCCCCAAATGAACTTTTCTGCAATTCTATAAACCCATAGGGTCAAGCTACAAGAAAATATCCACAAATTGGTCGACTTCAAATTTTCCCCATTTTCCTTGTATAGCTCCCTTTAGACGTTTACGTAATCGGGCGTCCCCTGATATCTGCTCCGATTCAAGCACGGAGATCCCCAAATGAACTTTTCTGCAATTCTATAAATCCTTAGGGTCAAGCTACAATAAAATATCCACAAAATAGCTCGCTTCAATTTTTCCCCATTTTCCTTGAATAGCTCCCTTTAGAGGTATACGTAATCGGGCGTCCCCTGGTATCTGCTCCTATTCAGGAACGAACATCCCCAAATGAACTTTTCTGCAATTCTATAAACCCATAGGGTCAAGCTACGAGAAAATATCCACAAAATGGCCCGTTTCAATTTTTCACCATTTTCCTTGAATAACTCCCTTTAGAGGTATTCGTAATCGGGCATCCCTGGTATCTGCTCCGATTCAGGCACGAACATCCCCAAATGAACTTTTCTGCAATTCTATAAACCCATAGGGTCAAGCTACGAGAAAATATCCACAAAATGGCCCGCTTCAATTTTTCCCCATTTTCCTTGTATAGCTCCCTTTAGACGTTTACGTAATCGGGCGTCCCCTGATATATGCTCCAATTCAAGCACGGAGATCACCAAATGAAATTTTCTGCAATTCTATAAATCATTAGGGTCAAGCTACAATAAAATATCCACAAAATAGCTCGCTTCAATTTTTCCCCATTTTCCTTGTATAGCTCCCTTTAGAGGTATACATAATCGGGCGTCCCTTGGTATCTGCTCCGATTCAGGCACGGACATCCCCAAATGAACTTTTCAGCAATTCTATAAACCCATAGGGTCAAGCTACAAGAAAATATCAACAAAACGACCCTCTTCAATTTTTCCCCATTTTCCTTGAATAGCTCCCATTAGAGGTATACGTAATCGGGCGTCCCCTGGTATCTTCTCCGATTCAGGCACGAACATCCCTAAATGAACTTTTCAGCAATTTTATAAACCCATAGGGTCGAGCTACGAGAAAATATCCAAAAAACGTCCCGCTTCAATTTTTTCCCATTTTCGTTGAATAGCTCCCATAAGAGGAATACGTAATCGGGCGTCCCTTGGTGTCTGCTCCGATTCAGGCACGAACATCCCCAAATGAACTTTTCTGCAATTCTATAAACCCATAGGGTCAAGCTACGAGAAAATATCCACAAAATGGCCCACTTCAAATTTTCCCCATTTTCCTTGTATAGCTCTCTTTAGACGTTTACGTAATCGGGCGTCCCCTGATATCTGCTCCGATTCAAGCACGGAGATCCCCAAATGAACTTTTCTACAATTCTATAAATCCTTAGGGTCAAGCTACAATAAAATATCCAGAAAATAGCTCGCTTCAATTTTTCCCTATTTTCCTTGTATAGCGCTCTTTAGAGGTATACGTAATCGGGAGTCCCTTGGTATCTGCTCCGATTCAGGCACGGACATCCCCAAATGAACTTTTCAGCAATTCTATAAACCCATAGGGTCAAGCTACGAGAAAATATCCACAAAACGACCCGCTTCAATTTTTCCCCATTTTCTTTGAATAGCTCCCTTTAGAGGTATACGTAATCGGGCGTCCCCTGGTATCTGCTCCGATTCAGGCACGGAGATCCCCAAATGAACTTTTCTGCAATTCTATAAACCCATAGGGTCAAGCTACGAGAAAATATCCACAAAACGGCCCGCTTCAATTTTTCCCCATTTTCCTTGAATAGCTCACTTTAGAGGTATACGTAATCGGGCGTCCCCTGGTATCTTCTCCGATTCAGGCACGGAGATCCCCAAATGAACTTTTCTGCAATTCTATAAACCCATAGGGTCAAGCTACGAGAAAATATCCACAAAATGGACCGCTTCATTTTTTCCCCATTTTCCTTGTATAGCTCCCTTAAGACGTTTACGTAATCGGGCGTCCCCTGATATATGCTCCGATTCAAGCACGGAGATCACCAAATGAACTTTTCTGCAATTCTATAAATCATTAGGGTCAAGCTACAATAAAATATCCACAAAATAGCTCGCTTCAATTTTTCCCCATTTTCCTTGTATAGCTCCCTTTAGAGGTATACATAATCGGGCGTCCCTTGGTATCTTCTCCGATTCAGGCACGGACATCCCCAAATGAACTTTTCAGCAATTCTATAAACCCATAGGGTGAAGCTACAAGAAAATATCAACAAAACGACCCTCTTCAATTTTTCCCCATTTTCCTTGAATATCTCCCTTTAGAGGTATACGTGATCGGGCGTCCCCTGGTATCTGCTCCGATTCAGGCACGAACATCCCTAAATGAACTTTTCAGCAATTTTATAAACCCATAGGGTCAAGCTACGAGAAAATATCCAAAAAACGGCCCGCTTCAATTTTTTCCCATTTTCGTTGAATAGCTCCCTTAAGAGAAATACGTAATCGGGCGTCCCCTGGTGTCTGCTCCGATTCAGGCACGAACATCCCCAAATGAACTTTTCTGCAATTCTATAAACCCATAGGGTCAAGCTACGAGAAAATATCCACAAAAGGGCCCACTTCAAATTTTCCCCATTTTCCTTGTATATCTCCCTTTAGACGTTTACGTAATCGGGCGTCCCCTGATATCTGCTCCGATTCAAGCACGGAGATCCCCAAATGAACTTTTCTGCAATTCTATAAATCCTTAGGGTCAAGCTACAATAAAATATCCACAAAATAGCTCGCTTCAATTTTTCCCCATTTTCCTTGAATAGCTCACTTTAGAGGTATACGTAATCGGGCGTCCCCTGGTATCTTCTCCGATTCAGGCACGGAGATCCCCAAATGAACTTTTCTGCAATTCTATAAACCCATAGGGTCAAGCTACAAGAAAATATCCACAAATTGGTCGACTTCAAATTTTCCCCATTTTCCTTGTATAGCTCCCTTTAGACGTTTACGTAATCGGGCGTCCCCTGATATCTGCTCCGATTCAAGCACGGAGATCCCCAAATGAACTTTTCTGCAATTCTATAAATCCTTAGGGTCAAGCTACAATAAAATATCCACAAAATAGCTCGCTTCAATTTTTCCCCATTTTCCTTGAATAGCTCCCTTTAGAGGTATACGTAATCGGGCGTCCCCTGGTATCTGCTCCTATTCAGGAACGAACATCCCCAAATGAACTTTTCTGCAATTCTATAAACCCATAGGGTCAAGCTACGAGAAAATATCCACAAAATGGCCCGTTTCAATTTTTCACCATTTTCCTTGAATAACTCCCTTTAGAGGTATTCGTAATCGGGCATCCCTGGTATCTGCTCCGATTCAGGCACGAACATCCCCAAATGAACTTTTCTGCAATTCTATAAACCCATAGGGTCAAGCTACGAGAAAATATCCACAAAATGGCCCGCTTCAATTTTTCCCCATTTTCCTTGTATAGCTCCCTTTAGACGTTTACGTAATCGGGCGTCCCCTGATATATGCTCCAATTCAAGCACGGAGATCACCAAATGAAATTTTCTGCAATTCTATAAATCATTAGGGTCAAGCTACAATAAAATATCCACAAAATAGCTCGCTTCAATTTTTCCCCATTTTCCTTGTATAGCTCCCTTTAGAGGTATACATAATCGGGCGTCCCTTGGTATCTGCTCCGATTCAGGCACGGACATCCCCAAATGAACTTTTCAGCAATTCTATAAACCCATAGGGTCAAGCTACAAGAAAATATCAACAAAACGACCCTCTTCAATTTTTCCCCATTTTCCTTGAATAGCTCCCATTAGAGGTATACGTAATCGGGCGTCCCCTGGTATCTTCTCCGATTCAGGCACGAACATCCCTAAATGAACTTTTCAGCAATTTTATAAACCCATAGGGTCGAGCTACGAGAAAATATCCAAAAAACGTCCCGCTTCAATTTTTTCCCATTTTCGTTGAATAGCTCCCTTAAGAGGAATACGTAATCGGGCGTCCCTTGGTGTCTGCTCCGATTCAGGCACGAACATCCCCAAATGAACTTTTCTGCAATTCTATAAACCCATAGGGTGAAGCTACGAGAAAATATCCACAAAATGGCCCACTTCAAATTTTCCCCATTTTCCTTGTATAGCTCTCTTTAGACGTTTACGTAATCGGGCGTCCCCTGATATCTGCTCCGATTCAAGCACGGAGATCCCCAAATGAACTTTTCTACAATTCTATAAATCCTTAGGGTCAAGCTACAATAAAATATCCAGAAAATAGCTCGCTTCAATTTTTCCCTATTTTCCTTGTATAGCGCTCTTTAGAGGTATACGTAATCGGGAGTCCCTTGGTATCTGCTCCGATTCAGGCACGGACATCCCCAAATGAACTTTTCAGCAATTCTATAAACCCATAGGGTCAAGCTACGAGAAAATATCCACAAAACGACCCGCTTCAATTTTTCCCCATTTTCTTTGAATAGCTCCCTTTAGAGGTATACGTAATCGGGCGTCCCCTGGTATCTGCTCCGATTCAGGCACGGAGATCCCCAAATGAACTTTTCTGCAATTCTATAAACCCATAGGGTCAAGCTACGAGAAAATATCCACAAAATGGCCCGCTTCAATTTTTCCCCATTTTCCTTGAATAGCTCACTTTAGAGGTATACGTAATCGGGCGTCCCCTGGTATCTTCTCCGATTCAGGCACGGAGATCCCCAAATGAACTTTTCTGCAATTCTATAAACCCATAGGGTCAAGCTACGAGAAAATATCCACAAAATGGCCCGCTTCATTTTTTCCCCATTTTCCTTGTATAGCTCCCTTAAGACGTTTACGTAATCGGGCGTCCCCTGATATATGCTCCGATTCAAGCACGGAGATCACCAAATGAACTTTTCTGCAATTCTATAAATCATTAGGGTCAAGCTACAATAAAATATCCACAAAATAGCTCGCTTCAATTTTTCCCCATTTTCCTTGTATAGCTCCCTTTAGAGGTATACATAATCGGGCGTCCCTTGGTATCTTCTCCGATTCAGGCACGGACATCCCCAAATGAACTTTTCAGCAATTCTATAAACCCATAGGGTCAAGCTACAAGAAAATATCAACAAAACGACCCTCTTCAATTTTTCCCCATTTTCCTTGAATATCTCCCTTTAGAGGTATACGTGATCGGGCGTCCCCTGGTATCTGCTCCGATTCAGGCACGAACATCCCTAAATGAACTTTTCAGCAATTTTATAAACCCATAGGGTCAAGCTACGAGAAAATATCCAAAAAACGGCCCGCTTCAATTTTTTCCCATTTTCGTTGAATAGCTCCCTTAAGAGAAATACGTAATCGGGCGTCCCCTGGTGTCTGCTCCGATTCAGGCACGAACATCCCCAAATGAACTTTTCTGCAATTCTATAAACCCATAGGGTCAAGCTACGAGAAAATATCCACAAAAGGGCCCACTTCAAATTTTCCCCATTTTCCTTGTATATCTCCCTTTAGACGTTTACGTAATCGGGCGTCCCCTGATATCTGCTCCGATTCAAGCACGGAGATCCCCAAATGAACTTTTCTGCAATTCTATAAATCCTTAGGGTCAAGCTACAATAAAATATCCACAAAATAGCTCGCTTCAATTTTTCCCCATTTTCCTTGAATAGCTCCCTTTAGAGGTATACCTAATCGGGCGTCCCCTGGTATCTGCTCCGATTCAGGCACGAACATCCCCAAATGAACTTTTCTGCAATTCTATAAACCCATAGGGTCAAGCTACGGGAAAATATCCACAAAATGGCCCGCTCCAATTTTTTCCCATTTTCGTTGAATAGCTCCCTTTAGAGGTATACGTAATCGGGCGTCCCCTGGTATCTTCTCCGATTCAGGCACGGAGATCCCCAAATGAACTTTTCTGCAATTCTATAAACCCATAGGGTCAAGCTACGAGAAAATATCCACAAAACGGCCCGCTTCAATGTTTCCCCATTTTCCTTGAATAGCTCCCTTTAGAGGTATACGTAATCGGGCGTCCCCTGGTATCGTCTCCGATTCAGGCACGGAGATCCCCAAATGAACTTTTCTGCAATTTTATAATCCCATAGGGTCAAGCTACGAGAAAATATCCACAAAATGGCCCGCTTCAATTTTTCCCCATTTTCCTTGAATAGCTCCCTTTAGAGGTATACGTAATCGGGCGTCCCCTGGTATCTTCTCCGATTCAGGCACGGAGATCCCCAAATGAACTTTTCTGCAATTCTATAAACCCATAGGGTCAAGCTACGAGAAAATATCCACAAAATGGCCCGCTTCAATTTTTCCCCATTTTCCTTGTATAGCTCCCTTTAGACGTTTACGTAATCGGGCGTCCCCTGATATCTGCTCCGATTCAAGCACGGAGATCACCAAATGAACTTTTCTGCAATTCTATAAATCATTAGGGTCAAGCTACAATAAAATATCCACAAAATAGCTCGCTTCAATTTTTCCCCATTTTCCTTGTATAGCTCCCTTTAGAGGTATACGTAATCGGGCGTCCCTTGGTATCTGCTCCGATTCAGGCACGGACATCCCCAAATGAACTTTTCAGCAATTCTATAAACCCATAGGGTCAAGCTACGAAAAAATATCCACAAAACGGCCCGCTTCAATTTTTCCCCATTTTCCTTGAATAGCTCCCTTTAGATGTATACGTAATCGGGCGTCCCATGGTATCTGCTCCGATTCAGGCACGAACATCCCCAAATGAACTTTTCAGCAATTTTATAAACCCATAGGGCCAAGCTACGAGAAAATATCCACAAAACGGCCCGCTTCAATTTTTTCCCATTTTCGTTGAATAGCTCCCTTAAGAGTAATACGTAATCGGGCGTCCCCTGGTATCTACTCCGATTCAGGCACGAACATCCCCAAATGAACTTTTCTGCAATTCTATAAACCCATAGGGTCAAGCTACGAGAAAATATCCACAAAATGGCCCACTTCAAATTTTCCCCATTTTCCTTGTATAGCTCCCTTTAGACGTTTACGTAATCGGGCGTCCCTTGATATCTGCTCCGATTCAAGCACGAAGATCCCCAAATGAACTTTTCTGCAATTCTATAAATCCTTAGGGTCAAGCTACAATAAAATATCCAGAAAATAGCTCGCTTCAATTTTTCCCTATTTTCCTTGTATATCGCTCTTTAGAGGTATACGTAATCGGGCGTCCCTTGTTATCTGCTCCGATTCAGGCACGGACATCCCCAAATGAACTTTTCAGCAATTCTATAAACCCATAGGGTCAAGCTACGAGAAAATATCCAAAAAACGGCCCGCTTCAATTTTTTCCCATTTTCGTTGAATAGCTCCCTTAAGAGAAATACGTAATCGGGCGTCCCCTGGTGTCTGCTCCGATTCAGGCACGAACATCCCCAAATGAACTTTTCTGCAATTCTATAAACCCATAGGGTCAAGCTACGAGAAAATATCCACAAAATGGCCCACTTCAAATTTTCCCCATTTTCCTTGTATATCTCCCTTTAGACGTTTACGTAATCGGGCGTCCCCTGATATCTGCTCCGATTCAAGCACGGAGATCCCCAAATGAACTTTTCTGCAATTCTATAAATCCTTAGGGTCAAGCTACAATAAAATATCCAGAAAATAGCTCGCTTCAATTTTTCCCTATTTTCCTTGTATAGCGCTCTTTAGAGGTATACGTAATTGGGAGTCCCTTGGTATCTGCTCCGATTCAGGCACGGACATCCCCAAATGAACTTTTCAGCAATTCTATAAACCCATAGGGTCAAGCTACGAGAAAATATCCACAAAACGGCCCGCTTCAATTTTTCCCCATTTTCTTTGAATAGCTCCCTATAGAGGTATACGTAATCGGGCGTCCCCTGGTATCTGCTCCGATTCAGGCACGGAGATCCCCAAATGAACTTTTCTGCAATTCTATAAACCCATAGGGTCAAGCTACGAGAAAATATCCACAAAACGGCCCGCTTCAATTTTTCCCCATTTTCCTTGAATAGCTCACTTTAGAGGTATACGTAATCGGGCGTCCCCTGGTATCTTCTCCGATTCAGGCACGGAGATCCCCAAATGAACTTTTCTGCAATTCTATAAACCCATAGGGTCAAGCTACGAGAAAATATCCACAAAATGGCCCGCTTCAATTTTTCCCCATTTTCCTTGTATAGCTCCCTTAAGACGTTTACGTAATCGGGCGTCCCCTGATATATGCTCCGATTCAAGCACGGAGATCACCAAATGAACTTTTCTGCAATTCTATAAATCATTAGGGTCAAGCTACAATAAAATATCCACAAAATAGCTCGCTTCAATTTTTCCCCATTTTCCTTGTATAGCTCCCTTTAGAGGTATACATAATCGGGCGTCCCTTGGTATCTTCTCCGATTCAGGCACGGACATCCCCAAATGAACTTTTCAGCAATTCTATAAACCCATAGGGTCAAGCTACAAGAAAATATCAACAAAACGACCCTCTTCAATTTTTCCCCATTTTCCTTGAATATCTCCCTTTAGAGGTATACGTGATCGGGCGTCCCCTGGTATCTGCTCCGATTCAGGCACGAACATCCCTAAATGAACTTTTCAGCAATTTTATAAACCCATAGGGTCAAGCTACGAGAAAATATCCAAAAAATGACCCGCTTCAATTTTTTCCCATTTTCGTTGAATAGCTCCCTTAAGAGAAATACGTAATCGGGCGTCCCCTGGTGTCTGCTCCGATTCAGGCACGAACATCCCCAAATGAACTTTTCTGCAATTCTATAAACCCATAGGGTCAAGCTACGAGAAAATATCCACAAAAGGGCCCACTTCAAATTTTCCCCATTTTCCTTGTATATCTCCCTTTAGACGTTTACGTAATCGGGCGTCCCCTGATATCTGCTCCGATTCAAGCACGGAGATCCCCAAATGAACTTTTCTGCAATTCTATAAATCCTTAGGGTCAAGCTACAATAAAATATCCACAAAATAGCTCGCTTCAATTTTTCCCCATTTTCCTTGAATAGCTCCCTTTAGAGGTATACCTAATCGGGCGTCCCCTGGTATCTGCTCCGATTCAGGCACGAACATCCCCAAATGAACTTTTCTGCAATTCTATAAACCCATAGGGTCAAGCTACGGGAAAATATCCACAAAATGGCCCGCTCCAATTTTTTCCCATTTTCGTTGAATAGCTCCCTTTAGAGGTATACGTAATCGGGTGTCCCCTGGTATCTTCTCCGATTCAGGCACGGAGATCCCCAAATGAACTTTTCTGCAATTCTATAAACCCATAGGGTCAAGCTACGAGAAAATATCCACAAAACGGCCCGCTTCAATGTTTCCCCATTTTCCTTGAATAGCTCCCTTTAGAGGTATACGTAATCGGGCGTCCCCTGGTATCTTCTCCGATTCAGGCACGGAGATCCCCAAATGAAATTTTCTGCAATTTTATAATCCCATAGGGTCAAGCTACGAGAAAATATCCACAAAATGGCCCGCTTCAATTTTTCCCCATTTTCCTTGAATAGCTCCCTTTAGAGGTATACGTAATCGGGCGTCCCCTGGTATCTTCTCCGATTCAGGCACGGAGATCCCCAAATGAACTTTTCTGCAATTCTATAAACCCATAGGGTCAAGCTACGAGAAAATATCCACAAAATGGCCCGCTTCAATTTTTCCCCATTTTCCTTGTATAGCTCCCTTTAGACGTTTACGTAATCGGGCGTCCCCTGATATCTGCTCCGATTCAAGCACGGAGATCACCAAACGAACTTTTCTGCAATTCTATAAATCATTAGGGTCAAGCTACAATAAAATATCCACAAAATAGCTCGCTTCAATTTTTCCCCATTTTCCTTGTATAGCTCCCTTTAGAGGTATACGTAATCGGGCGTCCCTTGGTATCTGCTCCGATTCAGGCACAGACATCCCCAAATGAACTTTTCAGCAATTCTATAAACCCATAGGGTCAAGCTACGAAAAAATATCCACAAAACGGCCCGCTTCAATTTTTCCCCATTTTCCTTGAATAGCCCCCTTTAGATGTATACGTAATCGGGCGTCCCATGGTATCTGCTCCGATTCAGGCACGAACATCCCCAAATGAACTTTTCAGCAATTTTATAAACCCATAGGGCCAAGCTACGAGAAAATATCCACAAAACGGCCCGCTTCAATTTTTTCCCATTTTCGTTGAATAGCTCCCTTAAGAGTAATACGTAATCGGGCGTCCCCTGGTATCTGCTCCGATTCAGGCACGAACATCCCCAAATGAACTTTTCTGCAATTCTATAAACCCATAGGGTCAAGCTACGAGAAAATATCCACAAAATGGCCCACTTCAAATTTTCCCCATTTTCCTTGTATAGCTCCCTTTAGACGTTTACGTAATCGGGCGTCCCCTGATATCTGCTCCGATTCAAGCACGAAGATCCCCAAATGAACTTTTCTGCAATTCTATAAATCCTTAGGGTCAAGCTACAATAAAATATCCAGAAAATAGCTCGCTTCAATTTTTCCCTATTTTCCTTGTATATCGCTCTTTAGAGGTATACGTAATCGGGCGTCCCTTGTTATCTGCTCCGATTCAGGCACGGACATCCCCAAATGAACTTTTCAGCAATTCTATAAACCCATAGGGTCAAGCTACGAGAAAATATCCAAAAAACGGCCCGCTTCAATTTTTTCCCATTTTCGTTGAATAGCTCCCTTAAGAGAAATACGTAATCGGGCGTCCCCTGGTGTCTGCTCCGATTCAGGCACGAACATCCCCAAATGAACTTTTCTGCAATTCTATAAACCCATAGGGTCAAGCTACGAGAAAATATCCACAAAATGGCCCACTTCAAATTTTCCCCATTTTCCTTGTATATCTCCCTTTAGACGTTTACGTAATCGGGCGTCCCCTGATATCTGCTCCGATTCAAGCACGGAGATCCCCAAATGAACTTTTCTGCAATTCTATAAATCCTTAGGGTCAAGCTACAATAAAATATCCAGAAAATAGCTCGCTTCAATTTTTCCCTATTTTCCTTGTATAGCGCTCTTTAGAGGTATACGTAATGGGGAGTCCCTTGGTATCTGCTCCGATTCAGGCACGGACATCCCCAAATGAACTTTTCAGCAATTCTATAAACCCATAGGGTCAAGCTACGAGAAAATATCCACAAAACGGCCCGCTTCAATTTTTCCCCATTTTCCTTGAATAGCTCCCTTTAGAGGTATACGTAATCGGGCGTCCCCTGGTATCTTCTCTGATTCAGGCACGGAGATCCCCAAATGAACTTTTCTGCAATTCTATAAACCCATAGGGTCAAGCTACGAGAAAATATCCACAAAATGGCCCGCTTCAATTTTTCCCCATTTTCCTTGAATAGCTCCCTTTAGAGGTATACGTAATCGGGCATCCCCTGGTATCTTCTCCGATTCAGGCACGGAGATCCCCAAATGAACTTTTCTGCAATTCTATAAACCCATAGGGTCAAGCTACGAGAAAATATCCATAAAATGGCCCGCTTCAATTTTTCCCCATTTTCCTTGTATAGCTCCCTTTAGACGTTTACGTAATCGGGCGTCCCCTGATATCTGCTCCGATTCAAGCACGGAGATCACCAAATGAACTTTTCTGCAATTCTATAAATCATTAGGGTCAAGCTACAATAAAATATCCACAAAATAGCTCGCTTCAATTTTTCCCCATTTTCCTTGTATAGCTCCCTTTAGAGGTATACGTAATCGGGCGTCCCTTGGTATCTGCTCCGATTCAGGCACGAACATCCCCAAATGAACTTTTCAGCAATTTTATAAACCCATAGGGCCAAGCTACGAGAAAATATCCACAAAACGGCCCGCTTCAATTTTTTCCCATTTTCGTTGAATAGCTCCCTTAAGAGTAATACGTAATCGGGCGTCGCCTGGTATCTGCTCCGATTCAGGCACGAACATCCCCAAATGAACTTTTCTGCAATTCTATAAACCCATAGGGTCAAGCTACGAGAAAATATCCACAAAATGGCCCACTTCAAATTTTCCCCATTTTCCTTGTATAGCTCCCTTTAGACGTTTACGTAATCGGGCGTCCCCTGATATCTGCTCCGATTCAAGCACGAAGATCCCCAAATGAACTTTTCTGCAATTCTATAAATCCTTAGGGTCAAGCTACAATAAAATATCCAGAAAATAGCTCGCTTCAATTTTTCCCTATTTTCCTTGTATATCGCTCTTTACAGGTATACGTAATCGGGCGTCCCTTGTTATCTGCTCCGATTCAGGCACGGACATCCCCAAATGAACTTTTCAGCAATTCTATAAACCCATAGGGTCAAGCTACGAGAAAATATCCACAAAATGGCCCGCTTCAATTTTTCCCCATTTTCCTTGAATAGCTCCCTTTACAGGTATACGTAATCGGGCGTCCCCTGGTATCTGCTCCGATTCAGGCACGGAGATCCCAAATGAACTTTTCTGCAATTCTATAAATCCATAGGGTCAAGCTACGAGAAAATATCCACATAACGGCCTGCTTCAATTTTTCCCCATTTTCCTTGAATAGCTCCCTTTAGAGGTATACGTAATCGGGCGTCCCCTGGTATCTGCTCCGATTGAGGCACGAACATCCCCAAATGGACTTTTCTGCAATTCTATAAACCCATAGGGTCAAGCTACGAGAAAATATCCACAAAATGGCCCGCTTCAATTTTTTCCCATTTTCCTTGAATAGCTCCCTTTAGAGGTATACGTAATCGGGCGTCCCCTGGTATCTGCTCCGATTCAGGCACGAACATCCCCAAATGAACTTTTCTGCAATTCTATAAACCCATAGGGTCAAGCTACGAGAAAATATCCACAAAACGGCCCGCTTCAATTTTTCCCCATTTTCCTTGAATAGCTCCCTTTAGAGGTATACGTAATCGGGGGTCCCCTGGTATCTGCTCCGATTCAGGCACGGAGATCCCCAAATGAACTTTTCTGCAATTCTATAAACCCATAGGGTCAAGCTACGAGAAAATATCCACAAAACGGCCCGCTTCAATTTTTCCCCATTTTCCTTGAATAGCTCCCTTTAGAGGTATACGTAATCGGGCGTCCCCTGGTATCTGCTCCGATTCAGGCACGAACATCCCCAAATGAACTTTTCTGCAATTCTATAAACCCATAGGGTCAAGCTACGAGAAAATATCCACAAAACGGCCCGCTTCAATTTTTCCCCATTTTCCTTGAATAGCTCCCTTTAGAGGTATACGTAATCGGGGGTCCCCTGGTATCTGCTCCGATTCAGGCACGGAGATCCCCAAATGAACTTTTCTGCAATTCTATAAACCCATAGGGTCAAGCTACGAGAAAATATCCACAAAACGGCCCGCTTCAATTTTTCCCCATTTTCCTTGAATAGCTCCCTTTAGAGGTATACGTAATCGGGCGTCCCCTGGTATCTGCTCCGATTCAGGCACGAACATCCCCAAATGAACTTTTCTGCAATTCTATAAACCCATAGGGTCAAGCTACGAGAAAATATCCACAAAACGGCCCGCTTCAATTTTTCCCCATTTTCCTTGAATAGCTCCCTTTAGAGGTATACGTAATCGGGGGTCCCCTGGTATCTGCTCCGATTCAGGCACGGAGATCCCCAAATGAACTTTTCTGCAATTCTATAAACCCATAGGGTCAAGCTACGAGAAAATATCCACAAAACGGCCCGCTTCAATTTTTCCCCATTTTCCTTGAATAGCTCCCTTAAGAGGTATACGTAATCGGGGGTCCCCTGGTATCTGCTCCGATTCAGGCACGGAGATCCCCAAATGAACTTTTATGCAATTCTATAAACCCATAGGGTCAAGCTACGAGAAAATATCCACAAAACGGCCCGCTTCAATTTTTCCCCATTTTCCTTGTATAGCTCCCTTTAGACGTTTACATAATCGGGCGTCCCTGATATCAACTCCGATTCAAGCACGGAGATCACCAAATGAACTTTTCTGCAATTCTATAAATCATTAGGGTCAAGCTACAATAACATATCCACAAAATAGCTCGCTTCAATTTTCCCCCCTTTTCCTTGTATAGCTCCCTTTAGAGGTATACGTAATCGGGCGTCCCTTGGTATCTGCTCCGATTCAGGCACGGACATCCCCAAATGAACTTTTCAGCAATTCTATAAACCCATAGGGTCAATCTACGAAAAAATATCCACAAAACGGCCCGCTTCAATTTTTCCCCATTTTCCTTGAATTGCTCCCTTTAGATGTATACGTAATCGGGCGTCCCCTGGTATCTGCTCCGATTAAGGCACGAACATCCCCAAATGAACTTTTCAGCAATTTTATAAACCCATAGGGTCAAGCTACGAGAAAATATCCACAAAACGGCCCGCTTCAATTTTTTCCCATTTTCGTTGAATAGCTCCCTTAAGAGGAATACGTAATCGGGCGTCCCCTGGTATCTGCTCCGATTCAGGCACGAACATCCCCAAATGAACTTTTTTGCAATTCTATAAACCCATAGGGTCAAGCTACGAGAAAATATCCACAAAATGGCCCACTTCAAATTTTCCCCATTTTCCTTGTATAGCTCCCTTTAGACGTTTACGTAATCGGGCGTCCCCTGATATCTGCTCCGATTCAAGCACGAAGATCCCCAAATGAACTTTTCTACAATTCTATAAATCCTTAGGGTCAAGCTACAATAAAATATCCAGAAAATAGCTCGCTTCAATTTTTTCCTATTTCCCTTGTATAGCGCTCTTTAGAGGTATACGTAATTGGGCGTCCCTTGGTATCTGCTCAGATTCAGGCACGGACATCCCCAAATGAACTTTTCAGCAATTCTATAAACCCATAGGGTCAAGCTACGAGAAAATATCCATAAAACGGCCCGCTTCAATTTTTCCCCATTTTCTTTGAATAGCTCCCTTTAGAGGTATACGTAATCGGGCGTCCCCTGGTATCTGCTCCGATTCAGGCACGGAGATCCCCAAATGAACTTTTCTGCAATTCTATAAACCCATAGGGTCAAGCTACGAGAAAATATCCACAAAACGGCCCGCTTCAATTTTCCCCATTTTCCTTGAATAGCTCCCTTTAGAGGTATACGTAATCGGGCGTCCCCTGGTATCTTCTCCGATTCAGGCACGGAGATCCCCAAATGAACTTTTCTGCAATTCTATAAACCCATAGGGTCAAGCTACGAGAAAATATCCACAAAATGGCCCGCTTCAATTTTTCCCCATTTTCCTTGTATAGCTCCCTTTAGACGTTTACGTAATCGGGCGTCCCCTGATATATGCTCCGATTCAAGCACGGAGATCACCAAATGAACTTTTCTGCAATTCTATAAATCATTAGGGTCAAGCTACAATAAAATATCCACAAAATAGCTCGCTTCAATTTTTCCCCATTTTCCTTGTATAGCTCCCGTTAGAGGTATACATAATCGGGCGTCCCTTGGTATCTGCTCCGATTCAGGCACGGACATCCCCAAATGAACTTTTCAGCAATTCTATAAACCCATAGGGTCAAGCTACAAGAAAATATCAACAAAACGACCCTCTTCAATTTTTCCCCATTTTCCTTGAATAGCTCCCTTTAGAGGTATACGTAATCGGGCGTCCCCTGGTATCTGCTCCGATTCAGGCACGAACATCCCTAAATGAACTTTTCAGCAATTTTATAAACCCATAGGGTCGAGCTACGAGAAAATATCCAAAAAACGGCCCGCTTCAATTTTTTCCCATTTTCGTGGAATAGCTCCCTTAAGAGGAATACGTAATCGGGCGTCCCCTGGTGTCTGCTCCGATTCAGGCACGAACATCCCCAAATGAACTTTTCTGCAATTCTATAAACCCATAGGGTCAAGCTACGAGAAAATATCCATAAAACGGCCCGCTTCAATTTTTCCCCATTTTCTTTGAATAGCTCCCTTTAGAGGTATACGTAATCGGGCGTCCCCTGGTATCTGCTCCGATTCAGGCACGGAGATCCCCAAATGAACTTTTCTGCAATTCTATAAACCCATAGGGTCAAGCTACGAGAAAATATCCACAAAACGGCCCGCTTCAATTTTCCCCATTTTCCTTGAATAGCTCCCTTTAGAGGTATACGTAATCGGGCGTCCCCTGGTATCTTCTCCGATTCAGGCACGGAGATCCCCAAATGAACTTTTCTGCAATTCTATAAACCCATAGGGTCAAGCTACGAGAAAATATCCACAAAATGGCCCGCTTCAATTTTTCCCCATTTTCCTTGTATAGCTCCCTTTAGACGTTTACGTAATCGGGCGTCCCCTGATATATGCTCCGATTCAAGCACGGAGATCACCAAATGAACTTTTCTGCAATTCTATAAATCATTAGGGTCAAGCTACAATAAAATATCCACAAAATAGCTCGCTTCAATTTTTCCCCATTTTCCTTGTATAGCTCCCGTTAGAGGTATACATAATCGGGCGTCCCTTGGTATCTGCTCCGATTCAGGCACGGACATCCCCAAATGAACTTTTCAGCAATTCTATAAACCCATAGGGTCAAGCTACAAGAAAATATCAACAAAACGACCCTCTTCAATTTTTCCCCATTTTCCTTGAATAGCTCCCTTTAGAGGTATACGTAATCGGGCGTCCCCGGGTATCTGCTCCGATTCAGGCACGAACATCCCTAAATGAACTTTTCAGCAATTTTATAAACCCATAGGGTCGAGCTACGAGAAAATATCCAAAAAACGGCCCGCTTCAATTTTTTCCCATTTTCGTGGAATAGCTCCCTTAAGAGGAATACGTAATCGGGCGTCCCCTGGTGTCTGCTCCGATTTAGGCACGAACATCCCCAAATGAACTTTTCTGCAATTCTATAAACCCATAGGGTCAAGCTACGAGAAAATATCCACAAAATGGCCAACTTCAAATTTTCCCCATTTTCCTTGTATAGCTCCCTTTAGACGTTTACGTAATCGGGCGTCCCCTGATATCTGCTCAGATTCAAGCACGGAGATCCCCAAATGAACTTTTCTGCAATTCTATAAATCCTTAGGGTCAAGCTACAATAAAATATCCAGAAAATAGCTCGCTTCAATTTTTCCCTATTTTCCTTGTATAGCGCTCTTTAGAGGTATACGTAATCGGGAGTCCCTTGGTATCTGCTCCGATTGAGGCACGGACATCCCCAAATGAACTTTTCAGCAATTCTATAAACCCATAGGGTCAAGCTACGAGAAAATATCCACAAAACGGCCCGCTTCAATTTTTCCCCATTTTCCCTGAATAGCTCCCTTTAGAGGTATACGTAATCGAGCGTCCCCTGGTATCTTCTCCGATTCAGGCACGGAGATCCCCAAATGAACTTTTCAATTTTTCACCATTTTCCTTGAATAGCTCCCTTTAGAGGTATACGTAATCGGGCGTCCCCTGGTATCTTCTCCGATTCTGGCACGGAGATCCCCAAATGAACTTTTCTGCAATTCTATAAACCCATAGGGTCAAGCTACGAGAAAATATCCACAAAATGGCCCGCTTCAATTTTTACCCATTTTCCTTGTATAGCTCCCTTTAGACGTTTACGTATCGGGCGTCCCCTGATATCTGCTCCGATTCAAGCACGGAGATCACCAAATGAACTTTTCTGCAATTCTATAAATCATTAGGGTCAAGCTACAATAAAATATCCACAAAATAGCTCGCTTCAATTTTTCCCCATTTTCCTTGTATAACTCCCTTTAGAGGTATACATAATCGGGCGTCCCTTGGTATCGGCTCCGATTCAGGCACGGACATCCCCAAATGAACTTTTCAGCAATTCTATAAACCCATAGGGTCAAGCTACGAAAAAATATCCACAAAACGGCCCGCTTCAATTTTTCCCCATTTTCCTTGAATAGCTCCCTTTAGATGTATACGTAATCGGGCGTCCCCTGGTATCTGCTCCGATTCAGGCACGAACATCCCCAAATGAACTTTTTAGCAATTTTATAAACCCATAGGGTCAAGCTACGAGAAAATATCCACAAAACGGCCCGCTTCAATTTTTTCCCATTTTCGTTGAATAGCTCCCTTAAGAGTAATACGTAATCGGGCGTCCCCTGGTATATGCTCCGATTCAGGCACGAACATCCCCAAATGAACTTTTCTGCAATTCTATAAACCCATAGGGTCAAGCTACGAGAAAATATCCACAAAATGGCCCACTTCAAATTTTCCCCATTTTCTTTGTATAGCTCCCTTTAGACGTTTACGTAATCGGGCGTCCCCTGATATCTGCTCCGATTCAAGCACGAAGATCCCCAAATGAACTTTTCTGCAATTCTATAAATCCTTAGGGTCAAGCTACAATAAAATATCCAGAAAATAGCTCGCTTCAATTTTTCCCTATTTTCCTTGTATAGCGCTCTTTAGAGGTATACGTAATCGGGCGTCCCTTGGTATCTGCTCCGATTCAGGCACGGACATCCCCAAATGAACTTTTCAGCAATTCTATAAACCCATAGGGTCAAGCTACGAGAAAATATCCACAAAACGGCCCGCTTCAATTTTTCCCCATTTTCCTTGAATAGCTCCCTTTAGAGGTATACGTAATCGGGCGTCCCCTGGTATCTGCTCCGATTCAGGCACGAACATCCCTAAATGAACTTTTCAGCAATTTTATAAACCCATAGGGTCGAGCTACGAGAAAATATCCAAAAAACGGCCCGCTTCAATTTTTTCCCATTTTCGTGGAATAGCTCCCTTAAGAGGAATACGTAATCGGGCGTCCCCTGGTGTCTGCTCCGATTCAGGCACGAACATCCCCAAATGAACTTTTCTGCAATTCTATAAACCCATAGGGTCAAGCTACGAGAAAATATCCACAAAATGGCCCACTTCAAATTTTCCCCATTTTCCTTGTATAGCTCCCTTTAGACGTTTACGTAATCGGGCGTCCCCTGATATCTGCTCAGATTCAAGCACGGAGATCCCCAAATGAACTTTTCTGCAATTCTATAAATCCTTAGGGTCAAGCTACAATAAAATATCCAGAAAATAGCTCGCTTCAATTTTTCCCTATTTTCCTTGTATAGCGCTCTTTAGAGGTATACGTAATCGGGAGTCCCTTGGTATCTGCTCCGATTCAGGCACGGACATCCCCAAATGAACTTTTCAGCAATTCTATAAACCCATAGGGTCAAGCTACGAGAAAATATCCACAAAACGGCCCGCTTCAATTTTTCCCCATTTTCCCTGAATTGCTCCCTATAGAGGTATACGTAATCGGGCGTCCCCTGGTATCTTCTCCGATTCAGGCACGGAGATCCCCAAATGAACTTTTCAATTTTTCCCCATTTTCCTTGAATAGCTCCCTTTAGAGGTATACGTAATCGGGCGTCCCCTGGTATCTTCTCTGATTCTGGCACGGAGATCCCCAAATGAACTTTTCTGCAATTCTATAAACCCATAGGGTCAAGCTACGAGAAAATATCCACAAAATGGCCCGCTTCAAATTTTACCCATTTTCCTTGTATAGCTCCCTTTAGACGTTTACGTAATCGGGCGTCCCCTGATATCTGCTCCGATTCAAGCACGGAGATCACCAAATGAACTTTTCTGCAATTCTATAAATCATTAGGGTCAAGCTACAATAAAATATCCACAAAATAGCTCGCTTCAATTTTTCCCCATTTTCCTTGTATAACTCCCTTTAGAGGTATACGTAATCGGGCGTTCCTTGGTATCTGCTCCGATTCAGGCACGGACATCCCCAAATGAACTTTTCAGCAATTCTATAAACCCATAGGGTCAAGCTACGAAAAAATATCCACAAAACGGCCCGCTTCAATTTTTCCCCATTTTCCTTGAATAGCTCCCTTTAGATGTATACGTAATCGGGCGTCCCCTGGTATCTGCTCCAATTCAGGCACGAACATCCCCAAATGAACTTTTCAGCAATTTTATAAACTCATAGGGTCAAGCTACGAGAAAATATCCACAAAACGGCCCGCTTCAATTTTTTCCCATTTTCGTTGAATAGCTCCCTTAAGAGTAATACGTAATCGGGCGTCCCCTGGTATCTGCTCCGATTCAGGCACGAACATCCCCAAATGAACTTTTCTGCAATTCTATAAACCCATAGGGTCAAGCTACGAGAAAATATCCACAAAATGGCCCACTTCAAATTTTCCCCATTTTCTTTGTATAGCTCCCTTTAGACGTTTACGTAATCGGGCGTCCCCTGATATCTGCTCCGATTCAAGCACGAAGATCCCCAAATGAACTTTTCTGCAATTCTATAAATCCTTAGGGTCAAGCTACAATAAAATATCCAGAAAATAGCTCGCTTCAATTTTTCCCTATTTTCCTTGTATAGCGCTCTTTAGAGGTATACGTAATCGGGCGTCCCTTGGTATCTGCTCCGATTCAGGCACGGACATCGCCAAATGAACTTTTCAGCAATTCTATAAACCCATAGGGTCAAGCTACGAGAAAATATCCACAAAACGGCCCGCTTCAATTTTTCCCCATTTTCCTTGAATAGCTCCCTTTAGAGGTATACGTAATCGGGCGTCCCCTGGTATCTGCTCCGATTCAGGCACGGACATCCCCAAATGAACTTTTCAGCAATTCTATAAACCCATAGGGTCAAGCTACAAGAAAATATCAACAAAACGACCCTCTTCAATTTTTCCCCATTTTCCTTGAATAGCTCTCTTTAGAGGTATACGTAATCGGGCGTCCCCTGGTATCTGCTCCGATTCAGGCACGAACATCCCTAAATGAACTTTTCAGCAATTTTATAAACCCATAGGGTCGAGCTACGAGAAAATATCCAAAAAACGGCCCGCTTCAATTTTTTCCCATTTTCGTGGAATAGCTCCCTTAAGAGGAATACGTAATCGGGCGTCCCCTGGTGTCTGCTCCGATTCAGGCACGAACATCCCCAAATGAACTTTTCTGCAATTCTATAAACCCATAGGGTCAAGCTACGAGAAAATATCCACAAAATGGCCCACTTCAAATTTTCCCCATTTTCCTTGTATAGCTCCCTTTAGATGTTTACGTAATCGGGCGTCCCCTGATATCTGCTCAGATTCAAGCACGGAGATCCCCAAATGAACTTTTCTGCAATTCTATAAATCCTTAGGGTCAAGCTACAATAAAATATCCAGAAAATAGCTCGCTTCAATTTTTCCCTATTTTCCTTGTATAGCGCTCTTTAGAGGTATACGTAATCGGGAGTCCCTTGGTATCTGCTCCGATTCAGGCACGGACATCCCCAAATGAACTTTTCAGCAATTCTATAAACCCATAGGGTCAAGCTACGAGAAAATATCCACAAAACGGCCCGCTTCAATTTTTCCCCATTTTCCCTGAATAGCGCCCTTTAGAGGTATACGTAATCGGGCGTCCCCTGGTATCTTCTCCGATTCAGGCACGGAGATCCCCAAATGAACTTTTCAATTTTTCCCCATTTTCCTTGAATAGCTCCCTTTAGAGGTATACGTAATCGGGCGTCCCCTGGTATCTTCTCCGATTCTGGCACGGAGATCCCCAAATGAACCTTTCTGCAATTCTATAAACCCATAGGGTCAAGCTACGAGAAAATATCCACAAAATGGCCCGCTTCAATTTTTACCCATTTTCCTTGTATAGCTCCCTTTAGACGTTTACGTAATCGGGCGTCCCCTGATATCTGCTCCGATTCAAGCACGGAGATCAGCAAATGAACTTTTCTGCAATTCTATAAATCATTAGGGTCAAGCTACAATAAAATATCCACAAAATAGCTCGCTTCAATTTTTCCCCATTTTCCTTGTATAACTCCCTTTAGAGGTATACGTAATCGGGCGTCCCTTGGTATCTGCTCCGATTCAGGCACGGACATCCCCAAATGAACTTTTCAGCAATTCTATAAACCCATAGGGTCAAGCTACGAAAAAATATCCACAAAACGGCCCCCTTCAATTTTTCCCCATTTTCCTTGAATAGCTCCCTTTAGATGTATACGTAATCGGGTGTCCCCTAGTATCTGCTCCGATTCAGGCACGAACATCCCCAAATGAACTTTTCAGCAATTTTATAAACCCATAGGGTCAAGCTACGAGAAAATATCCACAAAACGGCCCGCTTCAATTTTTTCCCATTTTCGTTGAATAGCTCCCTTAAGAGTAATACGTAATCGGGCGTCCCCTGGTATCTGCTCCGATTCAGGCACGAACATCCCCAAATGAACTTTTCTGCAATTCTATAAACCCATGGGGTCAAGCTACGAGAAAATATCCACAAAATGGCCCACTTCAAATTTTCCCCATTTTCTTTGTATAGCTCCCTTTAGACGTTTACGTAATCGGGCGTCCCCTGATATCTGCTCCGATTCAAGCACGAAGATCCCCAAATGAACTTTTCTGCAATTCTAAAAATCCTTAGGGTCAAGCTACAATAAAATATCCAGAAAATAGCTCGCTTCAATTTTTCCCTATTTTCCTTGTATAGCGCTCTTTAGAGGTATACGTAATCGGGCGTCCCTTGGTATCTGCTCCGATTCAGGCACGGACATCGCCAAATGAACTTTTCAGCAATTCTATAAACCCATAGGGTCAAGCTACGAGAAAATATCCACAAAACGGCCCGCTTCAATTTTTCCCCATTTTCCTTGAATAGCTCCCTTTAAAGGTATACGTAATCGGGCGTCCCCTGGTATCTGCTCCGATTCAGGCACGGACATCCCCAAATGAACTTTTCAGCAATTCTATAAACCCATAGGGTCAAGCTACAAGAAAATATCAACAAAACGACCCTCTTCAATTTTTCCCCATTTTCCTTGAATAGCTCTCTTTAGAGGTATACGTAATCGAGCGTCCCCTGGTATCTGCTCCGATTCAGGCACGAACATCCCTAAATGAACTTTTCAGCAATTTTATAAACCCATAGGGTCGAGCTACGAGAAAATATCCAAAAAACGGCCCGCTTCAATTTTTTCCCATTTTCGTGGAATAGCTCCCTTAAGAGGAATACGTAATCGGGCGTCCCCTGGTGTCTGCTCCGATTCAGGCACGAACATCCCCAAATGAACTTTTCTGCAATTCTATAAACCCATAGGGTCAAGCTACGAGAAAATATCCACAAAATGGCCCACTTCAAATTTTCCCCATTTTCCTTGTATAGCTCCCTTTAGATGTTTACGTAATCGGGCGTCCCCTGATATCTGCTCAGATTCAAGCACGGAGATCCCCAAATGAACTTTTCTGCAATTCTATAAATCCTTAGGGTCAAGCTACAATAAAATATCCAGAAAATAGCTCGCTTCAATTTTTCCCTATTTTCCTTGTATAGCGCTCTTTAGAGGTATACGTAATCGGGAGTCCCTTGGTATCTGCTCCGATTCAGGCACGGACATCCCCAAATGAACTTTTCAGCAATTCTATAAACCCATAGGGTCAAGCTACGAGAAAATATCCACAAAACGGCCCGCTTCAATTTTTCCCCATTTTCCCTGAATAGCGCCCTTTAGAGGTATACGTAATCGGGCGTCCCCTGGTATCTTCTCCGATTCAGGCACGGAGATCCCCAAATGAACTTTTCAATTTTTCCCCATTTTCCTTGAATAGCTCCCTTCAGAGGTATACGTAATCGGGCGTCCCCTGGTATCTTCTCCGATTCTGGCACGGAGATCCCCAAATGAACTTTTCTGCAATTCTATAAACCCATAGGGTCAAGCTACGAGAAAATATCCACAAAATGGCCCGCTTCAATTTTTACCCATTTTCCTTGTATAGCTCCCTTTAGACGTTTACGTAATCGGGCGTCCCCTGATATCTGCTCCGATTCAAGCACGGAGATCACCAAATGAACTTTTCTGCAATTCTATAAATCATTAGGGTCAAGCTACAATAAAATATCCACAAAATAGCTCGCTTCAATTTTTCCCCATTTTCCTTGTATAACTCCCTTTAGAGGTATACGTAATCGGGCGTCCCTTGGTATCTGCTCCGATTCAGGCACGGACATCCCCAAATGAACTTTTCAGCAATTCTATAAACCCATAGGGTCAAGCTACGAAAAAATATCCATAAAACGGCCCCCTTCAATTTTTCCCCATTTTCCTTGAATAGCTCCCTTTAGATGTATACGTAATCGGGCGTCCCCTAGTATCTGCTCCGATTCAGGCACGAACATCCCCAAATGAACTTTTCAGCAATTTTATAAACCCATAGGGTCAAGCTACGAGAAAATATCCACAAAACGGCCCGCTTCAATTTTTTCCCATTTTCGTTGAATAGCTCCCTTAAGAGTAATACGTAATCGGGCGTCCCCTGGTATCTGCTCCGATTCAGGCACGAACATCCCCAAATGAACTTTTCTGCAATTCTATAAACCCATAGGGTCAAGCTACGAGAAAATATCCACAAAATGGCCCACTTCAAATTTTCCCCATTTTCTTTGTATAGCTCCCTTTAGACGTTTACGTAATCGGGCGTCCCCTGATATCTGCTCCGATTCAAGCACGAAGATCCCCAAATGAACTTTTCTGCAATTCTATAAATCCTTAGGGTCAAGCTACAATAAAATATCCAGAAAATAGCTCGCTTCAATTTTTCCCTATTTTCCTTGTATAGCGCTCTTTAGAGGTATACGTAATCGGGCGTCCCTTGGTATTTGCTCCGATTCAGGCACGGACATCCCCAAATGAACTTTTCAGCAATTCTATAAACCCATAGGGTCAAGCTACGAGAAAATATCCACAAAACGGCCCGCTTCAATTTTTCCCCATTTTCCTTGAATAGCTCCATTTAGAGGTATACGTAATCGGGCGTCCCCTGGTATCTGCTCCGATTCAGGCACGGAGATCCCCAAATGAACTTTTCTACAATTCTATAAACCCATAGGGTCAAGCTACGAGAAAATATCCACATAACGGCCCGCTTCAAATTTTCCCCATTTTCCTTGAATAGCTCCCTTTAGAGGTATACGTAATCGGGCGTCCCCTGGTATCTGCTCCGATTGAGGCACGAACATCCCCAAATGGACTTTTCTGCAATTCTATAAACCCATAGGGTCAAGCTACGAGAAAATATCCACAAAACGGCCCGCTTCAATTTTTTCCCATTTTCCTTGAATAGCTCCCTTTAGAGGTATACGTAATCGGGCGTCCCCTGGTATCTGCTCCGATTCAGGCACGAACATCCCCAAATGAACTTTTCTGCAATTCTATAAACCCATAGGGTCAAGCTACGAGAAAATATCCACAAAACGGCCCGCTACAATTTTTCCCCATTTTCCTTGAATAGCTCCCTTTAGAGGTATACGTAATCGGGGGTCCCCTGGTATCTGCTCCGATTCAGGCACGGAGATCCCCAAATGAACTTTTCTGCAATTCTATAAACCCATAGGGTCAAGCTACGAGAAAATATCCACAAAACGGCCCGCTTCAATTTTTCCCCATTTTCCTTGAATAGCTCCCTTTAGAGGTATACGTAATCGGGCGTCCCCTGGTATCTTCTCCGATTCAGGCACGGAGATCCCCAAATGAACTTTTCTGCAATTCTATAAACCCATAGGGTCAAGCTACGAGAAAATATCCACAAAATGGCCCGCTTCAATTTTTCCCCATTTTCCTTGTATAGCTCCCTTTAGACGTTTACGTAATCGGGCGTCCCCTGATATCTGCTCCGATTCAAGCACGGAGATCACCAAATGAACTTTTCTTCAATTCTATAAATCATTAGGGTCAAGCTACAATAAAATATCCCCAAAATAGCTCGCTTCAATTTTTCCCCATTTCCCTTGTATAGCTCCCTTTAGAGGTATACGTAATCGGGCGTCTCTTGGTATCTGCTCCGATTCAGGCACGGACATCCCCAAATGAACTTTTCAGCAATTCTATAAACCCATAGGGTCAAGCTACGAAAAAATATCCACAAAACGGCCCGCTTCAATTTTTCCCCATTTTCCTTGAATTGCTCCCTTTAGATGTATACGTAATCGGGCGTCCCCTGGTATCTGCTCCGATTAAGGCACGAACATCCCCAAATGAACTTTTCAGCAATTTTATAAACCCATAGGGTCAAGCTACGAGAAAATATCCACAAAACGGCCCGCTTCAATTTTTCCCCATTTTCCTTGAATAGCTCCCTTTAGAGGTATACGTAATCGGGCGTCCCCTGGTATCTGCTCCGATTCAGGCACGAACATCCCCAAATGAACTTTTCTGCAATTCTATAAACCCATAGGGTCAAGCTACGAGAAAATATCCACAAAATGGCCCACTTCAAATTTTCCCCATTTTCTTTGTATAGCTCCCTTTAGACGTTTACGTAATCGGGCGTCCCCTGATATCTGCTCCGATTCAAGCACGAAGATCCCCAAATGAACTTTTCTGCAATTCTATAAATCCTTAGGGTCAAGCTACAATAAAATATCCAGAAAATAGCTCGCTTCAATTTTTCCCTATTTTCCTTGTATAGCGCTCTTTAGAGGTATACGTAATCGGGCGTCCCTTGGTATCTGCTCCGATTCAGGCACGGACATCCCCAAATGAACTTTTCAGCAATTCTATAATCCCATAGGGTCAAGCTACGAGAAAATATCCACAAAACGGCCCGCTTCAATTTTTCCCCATTTTCCTTGAATATCTCCCTTTAGAGGTATACGTAATCGGGCGTCCCCTGGTATCTGCTCCGATTCAGGCACGGACATCCCCAAATGAACTTTTTAGCAATTCTATAAACCCATAGGGTCAAGCTACAAGAAAATATCAACAAAACGACCCTCTTCAATTTTTCCCCATTTTCCTTGAATAGCTCCCTTTAGAGGTATACGTAATCGGGCGTCCCCTGGTATCTGCTCCGATTCAGGCACGAACATCCCTAAATGAACTTTTCAGCAATTTTATAAACCCATAGGGTCGAGCTACGAGAAAATATCCAAAAAACGGCCCGCTTCAATTTTTTCCCATTTTCGTGGAATAGCTCCCTTAAGAGGAATACATAATCGGGCGTCCCCTGGTGTCTGCTCCGATTCAGGCACGAACATCCCCAAATGAACTTTTCTGCAATTCTATAAACCCATAGGGTCAAGCTACGAGAAAATATCCACAAAATGGCCCACTTCAAATTTTCCCCATTTTCCTTGTATAGCTCCCTTTAGACGTTTACGTAATCGGGCGTCCCTTGATATCTGCTCAGATTCAAGCACGGAGATCCCCAAATGAACTTTTCTGCAATTCTATAAATCCTTAGGGTCAAGCTACAATAAAATATCCAGAAAATAGCTCGCTTCAATTTTTCCCTATTTTCCTTGTATAGCGCTCTTTAGAGGTATACGTAATCGGGAGTCCCTTGGTATCTGCTCCGATTCAGGCACGGACATCCCCAAATGAACTTTTCAGCAATTCTATAAACCCATAGGGTCAAGCTACGAGAAAATATCCACAAAACGGCCCGCTTCAATTTTTCCCCATTTTCCCTGAATAGCGCCCTTTAGAGGTATACGTAATCGGGCGTCCCCTGGTATCTTCTCCGATTCAGGCACGGAGATCCCCAAATGAACTTTTCAATTTTTCCCCATTTTCCTTGAATAGCTCCCTTTAGAGGTATACGTAATCGTGCGTCCCCTGGTATCTTCTCCGATTCTGGCACGGAGATCCCCAAATGAACTTTTCTGCAATTCTATAAACCCATAGGGTCAAGCTACGAGAAAATATCCACAAAATGGGCCGCTTCAATTTTTACCCATTTTCCTTGTATAGCTCCCTTTAGACGTTTACGTAATCGGGCGTCCCCTGATATCTGCTCCGATTCAAGCACGGAGATCACCAAATGAACTTTTCTGCAATTCTATAAATCATTAGGGTCAAGTTACAATAAAATATCCACAAAATAGCTCGCTTCAATTTTTCCCCATTTCCCTTGTATAGCTCCCTTTAGAGGTATACGTAATCGGGCGTCTCTTGGTATCTGCTCCGATTCAGGCACGGACATCCCCAAATGAACTTTTCAGCAATTCTATAAACCCATAGGGTCAAGCTACGAAAAAATATCCACAAAACGGCCCGCTTCAATTTTTCCCCATTTTCCTTGAATTGCTCCCTTTAGATGTATACGTAATCGGGCGTCCCCTGGTATCTGCTCCGATTAAGGCACGAACATCCCCAAATGAACTTTTCAGCAATTTTATAAACCCATAGGGTCAAGCTACGAGAAAATATCCACAAAACGGCCCGCTTCAATTTTTCCCCATTTTCCTTGAATAGCTCCCTTTAGAGGTATACGTAATCGGGCGTCCCCTGGTATCTGCTCCGATTCAGGCACGAACATCCCCAAATGAACTTTTCTGCAATTCTATAAACCCATAGGGTCAAGCTACGAGAAAATATCCACAAAATGGCCCACTTCAAATTTTCCCCATTTTCTTTGTATAGCTCCCTTTAGACGTTTACGTAATCGGGCGTCCCCTGATATCTGCTCCGATTCAAGCACGAAGATCCCCAAATGAACTTTTCTGCAATTCTATAAATCCTTAGGGTCAAGCTACAATAAAATATCCAGAAAATAGCTCGCTTCAATTTTTCCCTATTTTCCTTGTATAGCGCTCTTTAGAGGTATACGTAATCGGGCGTCCCCTGGTATCTGCTCCGATTCAGGCACGGACATCCCCAAATGAACTTTTCAGCAATTCTATAAACCCATAGGGTCAAGCTACAAGAAAATATCAACAAAACGACCCTCTTCAATTTTTCCCCATTTTCCTTGAATAGCTCCCTTTAGAGGTATACGTAATCGGGCGTCCCCTGGTATCTGCTCCGATTCAGGCACGAACATCCCTAAATGAACTTTTCAGCAATTTTATAAACCCATAGGGTCGAGCTACGAGAAAATATCCAAAAAACGGCCCGCTTCAATTTTTTCCCATTTTCGTGGAATAGCTCCCTTAAGAGGAATACATAATCGGGCGTCCCCTGGTGTCTGCTCCGATTCAGGCACGAACATCCCCAAATGAACTTTTCTGCAATTCTATAAACCCATAGGGTCAAGCTACGAGAAAATATCCACAAAATGGCCCACTTCAAATTTTCCCCATTTTCCTTGTATAGCTCCCTTTAGACGTTTACGTAATCGGGCGTCCCCTGATATCTGCTCAGATTCAAGCACGGAGATCCCCAAATGAACTTTTCTGCAATTCTATAAATCCTTAGGGTCAAGCTACAATAAAATATCCAGAAAATAGCTCGCTTCAATTTTTCCCTATTTTCCTTGTATAGCGCTCTTTCGAGGTATACGTAATCGGGAGTCCCTTGGTATCTGCTCCGATTCAGGCACGGACATCCCCAAATGAACTTTTCAGCAATTCTATAAACCCATAGGGTCAAGCTACGAGAAAATATCCACAAAACGGCCCGCTTCAATTTTTCCCCATTTTCCCTGAATAGCGCCCTTTAGAGGTATACGTAATCGGGCGTCCCCTGGTATCTTCTCCGATTCAGGCACGGAGATCCCCAAATGAACTTTTCAATTTTTCCCCATTTTCCTTGAATAGCTCCCTTTAGAGGTATACGTAATCGGGCGTCCCCTGGTATCTTCTCCGATTCTGGCACGGAGATCCCCAAATGAACTTTTCTGCAATTCTATAAACCCATAGGGTCAAGCTACGAGAAAATATCCACAAAATGGCCCGCTTCAATTTTTACCCATTTTCCTTGTATAGCTCCCTTTAGACGTTTACGTAATCGGGCGTCCCCTGATATCTGCTCCGATTCAAGCACGGAGATCACCAAATGAACTTTTCTGCAATTCTATAAATCATTAGGGTCAAGCTACAATAAAATATCCACAAAATAGCTCGCTTCAATTTTTCCCCATTTTCCTTGTATAACTCCCTTTAGAGGTATACGTAATCGGGCGTCCCTTGGTATCTGCTCCGATTCAGGCACGGACATCCCCAAATGAACTTTTCAGCAATTCTATAAACCCATAGGGTCAAGCTACGAAAAAATATCCACAAAACGGCCCCCTTCAATTTTTCCCCATTTTCCTTGAATAGCTCCCTTTAGATGTATACGTAATCGGGCGTCCCCTAGTATCTGCTCCGATTCAGGCACGAACATCCCCAAATGAACTTTTCAGCAATTTTATAAACCCATAGGGTCAAGCTACGAGAAAATATCCACAAAACGGCCCGCTTCAATTTTTTCCCATTTTCGTTGAATAGCTCCCTTAAGAGTAATACGTAATCGGGCGTCCCCTGGTATCTGCTCCGATTCAGGCACGAACATCCCCAAATGAACTTTTCTGCAATTCTATAAACCCATAGGGTCAAGCTACGAGAAAATATCCACAAAATGGCCCACTTCAAATTTTCCCCATTTTCTTTGTATAGCTCCCTTTAGACGTTTACGTAATCGGGCGTCCCCTGATATCTGCTCCGATTCAAGCACGAAGATCCCCAAATGAACTTTTCTGCAATTCTATAAATCCTTAGGGTCAAGCTACAATAAAATATCCAGAAAATAGCTCGCTTCAATTTTTCCCTATTTTCCTTGTATAGCGCTCTTTAGAGGTATACGTAATCGGGCGTCCCTTGGTATCTGCTCCGATTCAGGCACGGACATCCCCAAATGAACTTTTCAGCAATTCTATAAACCCATAGGGTCAAGCTACGAGAAAATATCCACAAAACGCCCCGCTTCAATTTTTCCCCATTTTCCTTGAATAGCTCCCTTTAGAGGTATACGTAATCGGGCGTCCCCTAGTATCTGCTCCGATTCAGGCACGGAGATCCCCAAATGAACTTTTCTGCAATTCTATAAACCCATAGGGTCAAGCTACGAGAAAATATCCACATAACGGCCCGCTTCAATTTTTCCCCATTTTCCTTGAATAGCTCCCTTTAGAGGTATACGTAATCGGGCGTCCCCTGGTATCTGCTCCGATTGAGGCACGAACATCCCCAAATGGACTTTTCTGCAATTCTATAAACCCATAGGGTCAAGCTACGAGAAAATATCCACAAAACGGCCCGCTTCAATTTTTTCCCATTTTCCTTGAAAAGCTCCCTTTAGAGGTATACGTAATCGGGCGTCCCCTGGTATCTGCTCCGATTCAGGCACGAACATCCCCAAATGAACTTTTCTGCAATTCTATAAACCCATAGGGTCAAGCTACGAGAAAATATCCACAAAACGGCCCGCTACAATTTTTCCCCATTTTCCTTGAATAGCTCCCTTTAGAGGTATACGTAATCGGGGGTCCCCTGGTATCTGCTCCGATTCAGGCACGGAGATCCCCAAATGAACTTTTCTGCAATTCTATAAACCCATAGGGTCAAGCTACGAGAAAATATCCACAAAACGGCCCGCTTCAATTTTTCCCCATTTTCCTTGAATAGCTCCCTTTAGAGGTATACGTAATCGGGCGTCCCCTGGTATCTTCTCCGATTCAGGCACGGAGATCCCCAAATGAACTTTTCTGCAATTCTATAAACCCATAGGGTCAAGCTACGAGAAAATATCCACAAAATGGCCCGCTTCAATTTTTCCCCATTTTCCTTGTATAGCTCCCTTTCGACGTTTACGTAATCGGGCGTCCCCTGATATCTGCTCCGATTCAAGCACGGAGATCACCAAATGAACTTTTCTGCAATTCTATAAATCATTAGGGTCAAGCTACAATAAAATATCCACAAAATAGCTCGCTTCAATTTTTCCCCATTTCCCTTGTATAGCTCCCTTTAGAGGTATACGTAATCGGGCGTCTCTTGGTATCTGCTCCGATCCAGGCACGGACATCCCCAAATGAACTTTTCAGCAATTCTATAAACCCATAGGGTCAAGCTACGAAAAAATATCCACAAAACGGCCCGCTTCAATTTTTCCCCATTTTCCTTGAATTGCTCCCTTTAGATGTATACGTAATCGGGCGTCCCCTGGTATCTGCTCCGATTAAGGCACGAACATCCCCAAATGAACTTTTCAGCAATTTTATAAACCCATAGGGTCAAGCTACGAGAAAATATCCACAAAACGGCCCGCTTCAATTTTTTCCCATTTTCGTTGAATAGCTCCCTTAAGAGGAATACGTAATCGGGCGTCCCCTGGTATCTGCTCCGATTCAGGCACGAACATCCCCAAATGAACTTTTCTGCAATTCTATAAACCTATAGGGTCAAGCTACGAGAAAATATCCACAAAACGGCCCGCTTCAATTTTTCCCCATTTTCCTTGAATAGCTCCCTTTAGAGGTATACGTAATCGGGGGTCCCTTGGTATCTGCTCCGATTCAGGCACGGAGATCCCCAAATGAACTTTTCTGCAATTCTATAAACCCATAGGGTCAAGCTACGAGAAAATATCCACAAAACGGCCCGCTTCAATTTTTCCCCATTTTCCTTGTATAGCTCCTTTTAGACGTTTCGTAATCGGGCGTCCCTGATATCTACTCCGATTCAAGCACGGAGATCACCAAATGAACTTTTCTGCAATTCTATAAATCATTAGGGTCAAGCTACAATAAAATATCCACAAAATAGCTCGCTTCAATTTTTCCCCATTTTCCTTGTATAACTCCCTTTAGAGGTATACGTAATCGGGCGTCCCTTGGTATCTGCTCCGATTCAGGCACGGACATCCCCAAATGAACTTTTCAGCAATTCTATAAACCCATAGGGTCAAGCTACGAAAAAATATCCACAAAACGGCCCGCTTCAATTTTTCCCCATTTTCCTTGAATAGCTCCCTTTAGATGTATACGTAATCGGGCGTCCCCTGGTATCTGCTCCGATTCAGGCACGAACATCCCCAAATGAACTTTTCAGCAATTTTATAAACCCATAGGGTCAAGCTACGAGAAAATATCCACAAAATGGCCCGCTTCAATTTTTTCCCATTTTCGTTGAATAGCTCCCTTAAGAGTAATACGTAATCGGGCGTCCCCTGGTATCTGCTCCGATTCAGGCACGGACATCCCCAAATGAACTTTTCAGCAATTCTATAAACCCATAGGGTCAAGCTACGAGAAAATATCCACAAAATGGCCCACTTCAAATTTTCCCCATTTTCTTTGTATAGCTCCCTTTAGACGTTTACGTAATCGGGCGTCCCCTGATATCTGCTCCGATTCAAGCACGAAGATCCCCAAATGAACTTTTCTGCAATTCTATAAATCCTTAGGGTCAAGCTACAATAAAATATCCAGAAAATAGCTCGCTTCAATTTTTCCCTATTTTCCTTGTATAGCACTCTTTAGAGGTATACGTAATCGGGCGTCCCTTGGTATCTGCTCCGATTCAGGCACGGACATCCCCAAATGAACTTTTCAGCAATTCTATAAACCCATAGGGTCAAGCTACGAGAAAATATCCACAAAACGGCCCGCTTCAATTTTTCCCCATTTTCCTTGAATAGCTCCCTTTAGAGGTATACGTAATCGGGCGTCCCCTGGTATCTGCTCCGATTCAGGCACGGAGATCCCCAAATGAACTTTTCTGCAATTCTATAAACCCATAGGGTCAAGCTACGAGAAAATATCAACATAACGGCCCGCTTCAATTTTTCCCCATTTTCCTTGAATAGCTCCCTTTAGAGGTATACGTAATCGGGCGTCCCCTGGTATTTGCTCCGATTGAGGCACGAACATCCCCAAATGGACTTTTCTGCAATTCTATAAACCCATAGGGTCAAGCTACGAGAAAATATCCACAAAACGGCCCGCTTCAATTTTTTCCCATTTTCCTTGAATAGCTCCCTTTAGAGGTATACGTAATCGGGCGTCCCCTGGTATCTGCTACGATTCAGGCACGAACATCCCCAAATGAACTTTTCTGCAATTCTATAAACCCATAGGGTCAAGCTACGAGAAAATATCCACAAAACGGCCCGCTACAATTTTTCCCCATTTTCCTTGAATAGCTCCCTTTAGAGGTATACGTAATCGGGGGTCCCCTGGTATCTGCTCCGATTCAGGCACGGAGATCCCCAAATGAACTTTTCTGCAATTCTATAAACCCATAGGGTCAAGCTACGAGAAAATATCCACAAAATGGCCCGCTTCAATTTTTCCCCATTTTCCTTGAATAGCTCCCTTTAGAGGTATACGTAATCGGGCGTCCCCTGGTATCTTCTCCGATTCAGGCACGGAGATCCCCAAATGAACTTTTCTGCAATTCTATAAACCCATAGGGTCAAGCTACGAGAAAATATCCACAAAATGGCCCGCTTCAATTTTTCCCCATTTTCCTTGTATAGCTCCCTTTAGACGTTTACGTAATCGGGCGTCCCCTGATATCTGCTCCGATTCAAGCACGGAGATCACCAAATGAACTTTTCTGCAATTCTATAAATCATTAGGGTCAAGCTACAATAAAATATCCACAAAATAGCTCGCTTCAATTTTTCCCCATTTTCCTTGTATAGCTCCCTTTAGAGGTATACGTAATCGGGCGTCTCTTGGTATCTGCTCCGATTCAGGCACGGACATCCCCAAATGAACTTTTCAGCAATTCTATAAACCCATAGGGTCAAGCTACGAAAAAATATCCACAAAACGGCCCGCTTCAATTTTTCCCCATTTTCCTTGAGTTGCTCCCTTTAGATGTATACGTAATCGGGCGTCCCCTGGTATCTGCTCCGATTAAGGCACGAACATCCCCAAATGAACTTTTCAGCAATTTTATAAACCCATAGGGTCAAGCTACGAGAAAATATCCACAAAACGGCCCGCTTCAATTTTTTCCCATTTTCGTTGAATAGCACCCTTAAGAGGAATACGTAATCGGGCGTCCCCTGGTATCTGCTCCGATTCAGGCACGAACATCCCCAAATGAACTTTTCTGCAATTCTATAAACCCATAGGGTCAAGCTACAAGAAAATATCCACAAAATGGCCCACTTCAAATTTTCCCCATTTTCCTTGTATAGCTCCCTTTAGACGTTTACGTAATCGGGCGTCCCCTGATATCTGCTCCGATTCAAGCACGAAGATCCCCAAATGAACTTTTCTACAATTCTGTAAATCCTTAGGGTCAAGCTACAATAAAATATCCAGAAAATAGCTCGCTTCAATTTTTCCCTATTTCCCTTGTATAGCGCTCTTTAGAGGTATACGTAATCGGGCGTCCCCTGGTATCTGCTCCGATTCAGGCACGGAGATCCCCAAATGAACTTTTCTGCAATTCTATAAACCCATAGGCTACGAGAAAATATCCACAAAATGGTCCGCTTCAATTTTTCCCCATTTTCCTTGAATAGCTCCCTTTAGAGGTATACGTAATCGGGCGTCCCCTGGTATCTTCTCCGATTCAGGCACGAACATCCCCAAATGAACTTTTCTGCAATTCTATAAACCCATAGGGTCAAGCTACGAGAAAATATCCACAAAATGGCCCGCTACAATTTTTCCCCATTTTCCTTGAATAGCTCCCTTTAGAGGTATACGTAATCGGGGGTCCCCTGGTATCTGCTCCGATTCAGGCACGGAGATCCCCAAATGAACTTTTCTGCAATTCTATAAACCCATAGGGTCAAGCTACGAGAAAATATCCACAAAACGGCCCGCTTCAATTTTTCCCCATTTTCCTTGAATAGGTCCCTTTAGAGGTATACGTAATCGGGCGTCCCCTGGTATCTTCTCCGATTCAGGCACGGAGATCCCCAAATGAACTTTTCTGCAATTCTATAAACCCATAGGGTCAAGCTACGAGAAAATATCCACAAAATGGCCCGCTTCAATTTTTCCCCATTTTCCTTGTATAGCTCCCTTTAGACGTTTACGTAATCGGGCGTCCCCTGATATCTGCTCCGATTCAAGCACGGAGATCACCAAATGAACTTTTCTGCAATTCTATAAATCATTAGGGTCAAGCTACAATAAAATATCCACAAAATAGCTCGCTTCAATTTTTCCCCATTTTCCTTGTATAGCTCCCTTTAGAGGTATACGTAATCGGGCGTCCCTTGGTATCTGCTCCGATTCAGGCACGGACATCCCCAAATGAACTTTTCAGGAATTCTATAAACCCATAGGGTCAAGCTACGAAAAAATATCCACAAAACGGCCCGCTTCAATTTTTCCCCATTTTCCTTGAATTGCTCCCTTTAGATGTATACGTAATCGGGCGTCCCCTGGTATCTGCTCCGATTAAGGCACGAACATCCCCAAATGAACTTTTCAGCAATTTTATAAACCCATCGGGTCAAGCTACGAGAAAATATCCACAAAACGGCCCGCTTCAATTTTTTCCCATTTTCGTTGAATAGCACCCTTAAGAGGAATACGTAATCGGGCGTCCCCTAGTATCTGCTCCGATTCAGGCACGAACATCCCCAAATGAACTTTTCTGCAATTCTATAAACCCATAGGGTCAAGCTACGAGAAAATATCCACAAAATGGCCCACTTCAAATTTTCCCCATTTTCCTTGTATAGCTCCCTTTAGACGTTTACGTAATCGGGCGTCCCCTGATATCTGCTCCGATTCAAGCACGAAGATCCCCAAATGAACTTTTCTACAATTCTATAAATCCTTAGGGTCAAGCTACAATAAAATATCCAGAAAATAGCTCGCTTCAATTTTTCCCTATTTCCCTTGTATAGCGCTCTTTAGAGGTATACGTAATCGGGCGTCCCCTGGTATCTGCTCCGATTGAGGCACGAACATCCCCAAATGGACTTTTCTACAATTCTATAAACCCATAGGGTCAAGCTACGAGAAAATATCCACAAAACGGCCCCCTTCAATTTTTTCCCATTTTCCTTGAATAGCTCCCTTTAGAGGTATACGTAATCGGGCGTCCCCTAGTATCTGCTCCGATTCAGGCACGAACATCCCCAAATGAACTTTTCTGCAATTCTATAAACCCATAGGGTCAAGCTACGAGAAAATATCCACAAAACGGCCCGCTACAATTTTTCCCCATTTTCCTTGAATAGCTCCCTTTAGAGGTATACGTAATCGGGGGTCCCCTGGTATCTGCTCCGATTCAGGCACGGAGATCCCCAAATGAACTTTTCTGCAATTCTATAAACCCATAGGGTCAAGCTACGAGAAAATATCCACAAAACGGCCCACTTCAATTTTTCCCCATTTTCCTTGAATAGCTCCTTTTAGAGGTATACGTAATCGGGCGTCCCCTGGTATCTTCTCCGATTCAGGCACGGAGATCCCCAAATGAACTTTTCTGCAATTCTATAAACCCATAGGGTCAAGCTACGAGAAAATATCCACAAAATGGCCCGCTTCAATTTTTCCCCATTTTCCTTGTATAGCTCCCTTTAGACGTTTACGTAATCGGGCGTCCCCTGATATCTGCTCCGATTCAAGCACGGAGATCACCAAATGAACTTTTCTGCAATTCTAAAAATCATTAGGGTCAAGCTACAATAAAATATCCACAAAATAGCTCGCTTCAATTTTTCCCTATTTTCCTTGTATAGCTCCCTTTAGAGGTATACGTAATCGGGCGTCCCTTGGTATCTGCTCCGATTCAGGCACGGACATCCCCAAATGAACTTTTCAGCAATTCTATAAACCCATAGGGTCAAGCTACGAAAAAATATCCACAAAACGGCCCGCTTCAATTTTTCCCCATTTTCCTTGAATTGCTCCCTTTAGATGTATACGTAATCGGGCGTCCCCTGGTATCTGCTCCGATTAAGGCACGAACATCCCCAAATGAACTTTTCAGCAATTTTATAAACCTATAGGGTCAAGCTACGAGAAAATATCCACAACACGGCCCGCTTCAATTTTTTCCCATTTTCGTTGAATAGCTCCCTTAAGAGGAATACGTAATCGGGCGTCCCCTGGTATCTGCTCCGATTCAGGCACGAACATCCCCAAATGAACTTTTCTGCAATTCTATAAACCCATAGGGTCAAGCTACGAGAAAATATCCACAAAATGGCCCACTTCAAATTTTCCCCATTTTCCTTGTATAGCTCCCTTTAGACGTTTACGTAATCGGGCGTCCCCTGATATCTGCTCCGATTCAAGCACGAAGATCCCCAAATGAACTTTTCTACAATTCTATAAATCCTTAGGGTCAAGCTACAATAAAATATCCAGAAAATAGCTCGCTTCAATTTTTCCCTATTTCCCTTGTATAGCGCTCTTTAGAGGTATACGTAATCGGGCGTCCCCTGGTATCTGCTCCGATTCAGGCACGGAGATCCCCAAATGAACTTTTCTGCAATTCTATAAACCCATAGGGTCAAGCTACGAGAAAATATCCACAAAACGGTCCGCTTCAATTTTTCCCCATTTTCCTTGAATAGCTCCCTTTAGAGGTATACGTAATCGGGCGTCCCCTGGTATCTTCTCCGATTCAGGCACGGAGATCCCCAAATGAACTTTTCTGCAATTCTATAAACCCATAGGGTCAAGCTACGAGAAAATATCCACAAAATGGCACGCTTCAATTTTTCCCCATTTTCCTTGTATAGCTCCCTTTAGACGTTTACGTAATCGGGCGTCCCCTGATATCTGCTCCGATTCAAGCACGGAGATCACCAAATGAACTTTTCCGCAATTCTATAAATCATTAGGGTCAAGCTACAATAAAATATCCACAAAATAGCTCGCTTCAATTTTTCCCCATTTTCCTTGTATAGCTCCCTTTAGAGGTATACGTAATCGGGCGTCCCTTCGTATCTGCTCCGATTCAGGCACGGACATCCCCAAATGAACTTTTCAGCAATTCTATAAACCCATAGGGTCAAGCTACGAAAAAATATCCACAAAACGGCCCGCTTCAATTTTTCCCCATTTTCCTTGAATTGCTCCCTTTAGATGTATACGTAATCGGGCGTCCCCTGGTATCTGCTCCGATTAAGGCACGAACAACCCTAAATGAACTGTTCAGCAATTTTATAAACCCATAGGGTCAAGCTACGAGAAAATATCCACAAAATGGCACGCTTCAATTTTTCCCCATTTTCCTTGTATAGCTCCCTTTAGACGTTTACGTAATCGGGCGTCCCCTGATATCTGCTCCGATTCAAGCACGGAGATCACCAAATGAACTTTTCCGCAATTCTATAAATCATTAGGGTCAAGCTACAATAAAATATCCACAAAATAGCTCGCTTCAATTTTTCCCCATTTTCCTTGTATAGCTCCCTTTAGAGGTATACGTAATCGGGCGTCCCTTCGTATCTGCTCCGATTCAGGCACGGACATCCCCAAATGAACTTTTCAGCAATTCTATAAACCCATAGGGTCAAGCTACGAAAAAATATCCACAAAACGGCCCGCTTCAATTTTTCCCCATTTTCCTTGAATTGCTCCCTTTAGATGTATACGTAATCGGGCGTCCCCTGGTATCTGGTCCGATTAAGGCACGAACATCCCTAAATGAACTTTTCAGCAATTTTATAAACCCATAGGGTCAAGCTACGAGAAAATATCCACAAAACGGCCCGCTTCAATTTTTTCCCATTTTCGTTGAATAGCTCCCTTAAGAGGAATACGTAATCGGACGTCCCCTAGTAGCTGCTCCGATTCAGGCACGAACATCCCCAAATGAACTTTTCTGCAATTCTATAAACCCATAGGGTCAAGCTACGAGAAAATATCCACAAAATGGCCCACTTCAAATTTTCCCCATTTTCCTTGTATAGCTCCCTTTAGACGTTTACGTAATCGGGCGTCCCCTGATATCTCCTCCGATTCAAGCACGAAGATCCCCAAATGAATTTTTCTATAAAATATCCAGAAAATAGCTCGCTTCAATTTTTCCCTATTTTCCTTGTATAGCGCTCTTTAGAGGTATACGTAATCGGGCGTCCCTTGGTATCTGCTCCGATTCAGGCACGGACATCCCCAAATGAACTTTTCAGCAATTCTATAAACCCATAGGGTCAAGCTACGAGAAAATATCCACAAAACGGCCCGCTTCAATTTTTCCCCATTTTCCTTGAATAGCTCCCTTTAAAGGTATACGTAATCGGGCGTCCCCTGATATCTGCTCCGATTCAGGCACGGAGATCCCCAAATGAACTTTTCTGCAATTCTATAAACCCATAGGGTCAAGCTACGAGAAAATATCCACATAACGGCCCGCTTCAATTTTTCCCCATTTTCCTTAAATAGCTCCCTTTAGAGGTATACGTAATCGGGCGTCCCTTGGTATCTGCTCCGATTGAGGCACGAACATCCCCAAATGGACTTTTCTGCAATTCTATAAACCCATAGAGTCAAGCTACGAGAAAATATCCACAAAACGGCCCGCTGCAATTTTTTCCCATTTTCCTTGAATAGCTCCCTTTAGAGGTATACGTAATCGGGCGTCCCCTGGTATCTGCTCCGATTCAGGCACGAACATCCCCAAATGAACATTTCTGCAATTCTATAAACCCATAGGGCCAAGCTACGAAAAAATATCCACAAAACGGCCTGCTTCAATTTTTCCCCATTTTCCTTGAATAGCTCCCTTTAGAGGTATACGTAATCGGGCGTCCCTTGGTATCTGCTCCGATTCAGGCACGGAGATCCCCAAATGAACTTTTCTGCAATTCTATAAACCCATAGGGTCAAGCTACGAGAAAATATCCACAAAATGGCCCGCTTCAATTTTTTCCCATTTTCGTTGAATAGCTCCCTTTAGAGGTATACGTAATCGGGCGTCCCCTGATATCTGCTCCGATTCAAGCACGGAGATCACCAAATGAACTTTTCCGCAATTCTATAAATCATTAGGGTCAAGCTACAATAAAATATCCACAAAATAGCTCGCTTCAATTTTTCCCCATTTTCCTTGTATAGCTCCCTTTAGAGGTATACGTAATCGGGCATCCCTTCGTATCTGCTCCGATTCAGGCACGGACATCCCCAAATGAACTTTTCAGCAATTCTATAAACCCATAGGGTCAAGCTACGAAAAAATATCCACAAAACGGCCCGCTTCAATTTTTCCCCATTTTCCTTGAATTGCTCCCTTTAGATGTATACGTAATCGGGCGTCCCCTGGTATCTGCTCCGATTAAGGCACGAACATCCCTAAATGAACTTTTCAGCAATTTTATAAACCCATAGGGTCAAGCTACGAGAAAATATCCACAAAACGGCCCGCTTCAATTTTTTCCCATTTTCGTTGAATAGCTCCCTTAAGAGGAATACGTAATCGGACGTCCCCTGGTATCTGCTCCGATTCAGGCACGAACATCCCCAAATGAACTTTTCTGCAATTCTATAAACCCATAGGGTCAAGCTACGAGAAAATATCCACAAAATGGCCCACTTCAAATTTTCCCCATTTTCCTTGTATAGCTCCCTTTAGACGTTTACGTAATCGGGCGTCCCCTGATATCTGCTCCGATTCAAGCACGAAGATCCCCAAATGAACTTTTCTACAATTCTATAAATCCTTAGGGTCAAGCTACAATAAAATATCCAGAAAATAGCTCGCTTCAATTTTTCCCTATTTCCCTTGTATAGCGCTCTTTAGATGTATACGTAATCGGGTGTCCCTTGGTATCTGCTCCGATTCAGGCACGGACATCCCCAAATGAACTTTTCAGCAATTCTATAAACCCATAGGGTCAAGCTACGAGAAAATATCCACAAAACGGCCCGCTTCAATTTTTCCCCATTTTCCTTGAATAGCTCCCTTTAGAGGTATACGTAATCGGGCGTCCCCTGGTATCTGCTCCGATTCAGGCACGGAGATCCCCAAATGAACTTTTTTGCAATTCTATAAACCCATAGGGTCAAGCTACGAGAAAATATCCACAAAACGGTCTGCTTCAATTTTTCCCCATTTTCCTTGAATAGCTCCCTTTAGAGGTATACGTAATCGGGCGTCCCCTGGTATCTTCTCCGATTCAGGCACGGAGATCCCCAAATGAACTTTTCTGCAATTCTATAAATCATTAGGGTCAAGCTACGAAAAAATATCCACAAAACGGCCCGCTTCAATTTTTCCCCATTTTCCTTGAATAGCTCCCTTTAGATGTATACGTAATCGGGCGTCCCCTGGTATCTGCTCCGATTCAGGCACGAACATCCCCAAATGAACTTTTCAGCAATTTTATAAACCCATAGGGTCAAGCTACGAGAAAATATCCACAAAACGGCCCGCTTCAATTTTTTCCCATTTTCGTTGAATAGCTCCCTTAAGAGGAATACGTAATCTGGCGTCCCCTAGTAGCTGCTCCGATTCAGGCACGAACATCCCCAAATGAACTTTTCTGCAATTCTATAAACCCATAGGGTCAAGCTACGAGAAAATATCCACAAAATGGCCCACTTCAAATTTTCCCCATTTTCCTTGTATAGCTCCCTTTAGACGTTTACGTAATCGGGCGTCCCCTGATATCTGCTCCGATTCAAGCACGAAGATCCCCAAATGAATTTTTCTATAAAATATCCAGAAAATAGCTCGCTTCAATTTTTCCCTATTTTCCTTGTATAGCGCTCTTTAGAGGTATACGTAATCGGGCGTCCCTTGGTATCTGCTCCGATTCAGGCACGGACATCCCCAAATGAACTTTTCAGCAATTCTATAAACCCATAGGGTCAAGCTACGAGAAAATATCCACAAAACGGCCCGCTTCAATTTTTCCCCATTTTCCTTGAATAGCTCCCTTTAAAGGTATACGTAATCGGGCGTCCCCTGATATCTGCTCCGATTCAGGCACGGAGATCCCCAAATGAACTTTTCTGCAATTCTATAAACCCATAGGGTCAAGCTACGAGAAAATATCCACATAACGGCCCGCTTCAATTTTTCCCCATTTTCCTTGAATAGCTCCCTTTAGAGGTATACGTAATCGGGCGTCCCTTGGTATCTGCTCCGATTGAGGCACGAACATCCCCAAATGGACTTTTCTGCAATTCTATAAACCCATAGAGTCAAGCTACGAGAAAATATCCACAAAACGGCCCGCTGCAATTTTTTCCCATTTTCCTTGAATAGCTCCCTTTAGAGGTATACGTAATCGGGCGTCCCCTGGTATCTGCTCCGATTCAGGCACGAACATCCCCAAATGAACTTTTCTGCAATTCTATAAACCCATAGGGCCAAGCTACGAAAAAATATCCACAAAACGGCCTGCTTCAATTTTTCCCCATTTTCCTTGAATAGCTCCCTTTAGAGGTATACGTAATCGGGCGTCCCTTGGTATCTGTTCCGATTCAGGCACGGAGATCCCCAAATGAACTTTTCTGCAATTCTATAAACCCATAGGGTCAAGCTACGAGAAAATATCCACAAAATGGCCCGCTTCAATTTTTCCCCATTTTCCTTGAATAGCTCCCTTTAGAGGTATACGTAATCGGGCGTCCCCTGGTATCTTCTCCGATTCAGGCACGGAGATCCCCAAATGAACTTTTCTGCAATTCTATAAACCCATAGGGTAAACTACGAGAAAATATCCACAAAATGGCCCGCTTCAATTTTTCCCCATTTTCCTTGTATAGCTCCCTTTAAACGTTTACGTAATCGGGCGTCTCTTGATATCTGCTCCGATACAAGCACGGAGATCACCAAATGAACTTTTCTGCAATTCTATAAATCATTAGGGTCAAGCTACAATAAAATATCCACAAAATAGTCCGCTTCAATTTTTCCCCATTTTCCTTGTATAGCTCCCTTTAGAGGTATACGTAATCGGACGTCCCTTGGTATCTGCTCCGATTCAGGCACGGAGATCCCCAAATGAACTTTTCTGCAATTCTATAAACCCATAGGGTCAAGCTACGAGAAAATATCCAAAAACGGCCCGCTTCAATTTTTCCCCATTTTCCTTGAATAGCTCCCTTTAGAGGTATACGTAATCGGGCGTCCCCTGGTATCTTCTCCGATTCAGGCACGGACATCCCCAAATGAACTTTTCAGCAATTCTATAAACCTATAGGGTCAAGCTACGAAAAAATATCCACAAAACGGCCCGCTTCAATTTTTCCCCATTTTCCTTGAATTGCTCCCTTTAGATGTATACGTAATCGGGCGTCCCCTGGTATCTGCTCCGATTAAGGCACGAACATCCCTAAATGAACTTTTCAGCAATTTTATAAACCCATAGGGTCAAGCTACGAGAAAATATCCACAAAACGGCCCGCTTTAATTTTTTCCCATTTTCATTGAATAGCTCCCTTAAGAGGAATACGTAATCGGGCGTCCCCTGGTATCTGCTCCGATTCAGGCACGAACATCCCCAAATGAACTTTTCTGCAATTCTATAAACCCATAGGGTCAAGCTACGAGAAAATATCCACAAAATGGCCCACTTCAAATTTTCCCCATTTTCCTTGTATAGCTCCCTTTAGACGTTTACGTAATCGGGCGTCCCCTGATATCTGCTCCGATTCAAGCACGAAGATCCCCAAATGAACTTTTCTACAATTCTATAAATCCTTAGGGTCAAGCTACAATAAAATATCCAGAAAATTGATCGCTTCAATTTTTCCCTATTTCCCTTGTATAGCGCTCTTTAGATGTATACGTAATCGGGCGTCCCTTGGTATCTGCTCCGATTCAGGCACGGACATCCCCAAATGAACTTTTCAGCAATTCTATAAACCCATAGGGTCAAGCTACGAGAAAATATCCACAAAACGGCCCGCTTCAATTTTTCCCCATTTTCCTTGAATAGCTCCCTTTAGAGGTATACGTAATCGGGCGTCCCCTGGTATCTGCTCCGATTCAGGCACGGAGATCCCCAAATGAACTTTTTTGCAATTCTATAAACCCATAGGGTCAAGCTACGAGAAAATATCCACAAAACGGTCCGCTTCAATTTTTCCCCATTTTCCTTGAATAGCTCCCTTTAGAGGTATACGTAATCGGGCGTCCCCTGGTATCTTCTCCGATTCAGGCACGGAGATCCCCAAATGAACTTTTCTGCAATTCTATAAACCCATAGGGTCAAGCTACGAGAAAATATCCACAAAATGGCCCGCTTCAATTTTTCCCCATTTTCCTTGTATAGCTCCCTTTAGACGTTTACGTAATCGGGCGTCCCCTGATATCTGCTCCGATTCAAGCACAGAGATCACCAAATGAACTTTTCTGCAATTCTATAAATCATTAGGGTCAAGCTACAATAAAATATCCACAAAATAGCTCGCTTCAATTTTTCCCCATTTTCCTTGTATAGCTCCCTTTAGAGGTATACGTAATCGGGCGTCCCTTGGTATCTGCTCCGATTCAGGCACAGACATCCCCAAATGAACTTTTCAGCAATTCTATAAACCCATAGGGTCAAGCTACGAAAAAATATCCACAAAACGGCCCGCTTCAATTTTTCCCCATTTTCCTTGAATAGCTCCCTTTAGATGTATACGTAATCGGGCGTCCCCTGGTATCTGCTCCGATTCAGGCACGAACATCCCCAAATGAACTTTTCAGCAATTTTATAAACCCATAGGGTCAAGCTACGAGAAAATATCCACAAAACGGCCCGCTTCAATTTTTTCCCATTTTCGTTGAATAGTTCCCTTAAGAGGAATACGTAATCTGGCGTCCCCTGGTATCTGCTCCGATTCAGGCACGAACATCCCCAAATGAACTTTTCTGCAATTCTATAAACCCATAGGGTCAAGCTACGAGAAAATATCCACAAAATGGCCCACTTCAAATTTTCCCCATTTTCCTTGTATAGCTCCCTTTAGACGTTTACGTAATCGGGCGTCCCCTGATATCTGCTCCGATTTAAGCACGAAGATCCCCAAATGAATTTTTCTATAAAATATCCAGAAAATAGCTCGCTTCAATTTTTCCCTATTTTCCTTGTATAGCGCTCTTTAGAGGTATACGTAATCGGGCGTCCCTTGGTATCTGCTCTGATTCAGGCACGGACATCCCCAAATGAACTTTTCAGCAATTCTATAAACCCATAGGGTCAAGCTACGAAAAAATATCCACAAAACGGCCCGCTTCAATTTTTCCCCATTTTCCTTGAATAGCTCCCTTTAGAGGTATACGTAATCGGGCGTCCCCTGGTATCTGCTCCGATTCAGGCACGGAGATCCCCAAATGAACTTTTCTGCAATTCTATAAACCCATAGGGTCAAGCTACGAGAAAATATCCACATAACGGCCCGCTTCAATTTTTCCCCATTTTCCTTGAATAGCTCCCTTTAGAGGTATACGTAATCGGGCGTCCCCTGGTATCTGCTCCGATTGAGGCACGAACATCCCCAAATGGACTTTTCTGCAATTCTATAAACCCATAGGGTCAAGCTACGAGAAAATATCCACAAAACGGCCCGCTGCAATTTTTTCCCATTTTCCTTGAATAGCTCCCTTTAGAGGTATACGTAATCGGGCGTCCCCTGGTATCTGCTCCGATTCAGGCACGAACATCCCCAAATGAACTTTTCTGCAATTCTATAAACCCATAGGGCCAAGCTACGAAAAAATATCCACAAAACGGCCTGCTTCAATTTTTCCCCATTTTCCTTGAATAGCTCCCTTTAGAGGTATACGTAATCGGGCGTCCCTTGGTATTTGCTCCGATTCAGGCACGGAGATCCCCAAATGAACTTTTCTGCAATTCTATAAACCCATAGGGTCAAGCTACGAGAAAATATCCACAAAATGGCCCGCTTCAATTTTTCCCCATTTTCCTTGAATAGCTCCCTTTAGAGGTATACGTAATCGGGCGTCCCCTGGTATCTTCTCCGATTCAGGCACGGAGATCCCCAAATGAACTTTTCTGCAATTCTATAAACCCATAGGGTAAACTACGAGAAAATATCCACAAAATGGCCCGCTTCAATTTTTCCCCATTTTCCTTGTATAGCTCCCTTTAAACGTTTACGTAATCGGGCGTCTCTTGATATCTGCTCCAATACAAGCACGGAGATCACCAAATGAACTTTTCTGCAATTCTATAAATCATTAGGGTCAAGCTACAATAAAATATCCACAAAATAGCTCGCTTCAATTTTTCCCCATTTTCCTTGTATAGCTCCCTTTAGAGGTATACGTAATCGGGCGTCCCTTGGTATCTACTCCGATTCAGGCACGGAGATCCCCAAATGAACTTTTTTGCAATTCTATAAACCCATAGGGTCAAGCTACGAGAAAATATCCACAAAACGGCCCGCTTCAATTTTTCCCCATTTTCCTTTAATAGCTCCCTTTAGAGGTATACGTAATCGGGCGTCCCCTGGTATCTTCTCCGATTCAGGCACGGACAACCCCAAATGAACTTTTCAGCAATTCTATAAACCTATAGGGTCAAGCTACGAAAAAATATCCACAAAACGGTCCGCTTCAATTTTTCCCCATTTTCCTTGAATTGCTCCCTTTAGATGTATACGTAATCGGCGTCCCCTGGTATCTGCTCCGATTAAGGCACGAACATCCCTAAATGAACTTTTCAGCAATTTTATAAACCCATAGGGTCAAGCTACGAGAAAATATCCACAAAACGGCCCGCTTCAATTTTTTCCCATTTTCGTTGAATAGCTCCCTTAAGAGGAATACGTAATCGGGCGTCCCCTGATATCTGCTCCGATTCAGGCACGAACATCCCCAAATGAACTTTTCTGCAATTCTATAAACCCATAGGGTCAAGCTACGAGAAAATATCCACAAAATGGCCCACTTCAAATTTTCCCTATTTTCCTTGTATAGCTCCCTTTAGACGTTTACGTAATCGGGCGTCCCCTGATATCTGCTCCGATTCAAGCACGAAGATCCCCAAATGAACTTTTCTACAATTCTATAAATCCTTAGGGTCAAGCTACAATAAAATATCCAGAAAATAGCTCGCTTCAATTTTTCCCTATTTCCCTTGTATAGCGCTCTTTAGATGTATACGTAATCGGGCGTCCCTTGGTATCTGCTCCGATTCAGGCACGGACATCCCCAAATGAACTTTTCAGCAATTCTATAAACCCATAGGGTCAAGCTACGAGAAAATATCCACAAAACGGTCCGCTTCAATTTTTCCCCATTTTCCTTGAATAGCTCCCTTTAGAGGTATACGTAATCGGGCGTCCCCTGGTATCTTCTCCGATTCAGGCACGGAGATCCCCAAATGAACTTTTCTGCAATTCAATAAACCCATAGGGTCAAGCTACGAGAAAATATCCACAAAATGGCCCGCTTCAATTTTTCCCCATTTTCCTTGTATAGCTCCCTTTAGACGTTTACGTAATCGGGCGTCCCCTGATATCTGCTCCGATTCAAGCACGGAGATCACCAAATGAACTTTTCTGCAATTCTATAAATCATTAGGGTCAAGCTACAATAAAATATCCACAAAATAGCTCGCTTCAATTTTTCCCCATTTTCCTTGTATAGCTCCCTTTAGAGGTATACGTAATCGGGCGTCCCTTGGTATCTGCTCCGATTCAGGCACGAACATCCCCAAATGAACTTTTCAGCAATTCTATAAACCCATAGGGTCAAGCTACGAAAAAATATCCACAAAACGGCCCGCTTCAATTTTTCCCCATTTTCCTTGAATAGCTCCCTTTAGATGTATACGTAATTGGGCGTCCCCTGGTATCTGCTCCGATTCAGGCACGAACATCCCCAAATGAACTTTTCAGCAATTTTATAAACCCATAGGGTCAAGCTACGAGAAAATATCCACAAAACGGCCCGCTTCAATTTTTTCCCATTTTCGTTGAATAGCTCCCTTAAGAGGAATACGTAATCTGGCGTCCCCTGGTATCTGCTCCGATTCAGGCACGAACATCCCCAAATGAACTTTTCTGCAATTCTATAAACCCATAGGGTCAAGCTACGAGAAAATATCCACAAAATGGCCCACTTCAAATTTTCCCCATTTTCCTTGTATAGCTCCCTTTAGATGTTTACGTAATCGGGCGTCCCCTGATATCTGCTCCGATTCAAGCACGAAGATCCCCAAATGAATTTTTCTATAAAATATCCAGAAAATAGCTCGCTTCAATTTTTCCCTATTTTCCTTGTATAGCGCTCTTTAGAGGTATACGTAATCGGGCGTCCCTTGGTATCTGCTCCGATTCAGGCACGGACATCCCCAAATGAACTTTTCAGCAATTCTATAAACCCATAGGGTCAAGCTACGAGAAAATATCCACAAAACGGCCCGCTTCAATTTTTCCCCATTTTCCTTTAATAGCTCCCTTTAGAGGTATACGTAATCGGGCGTCCCCTGGTATCTTCTCCGATTCAGGCACGGACAACCCCAAATGAACTTTTCAGCAATTCTATAAACCTATAGGGTCAAGCTACGAAAAAATATCCACAAAACGGTCCGCTTCAATTTTTCCCCATTTTCCTTGAATTGCTCCCTTTAGATGTATACGTAATCGGCGTCCCCTGGTATCTGCTCCGATTAAGGCACGAACATCCCTAAATGAACTTTTCAGCAATTTTATAAACCCATAGGGTCAAGCTACGAGAAAATATCCACAAAACGGCCCGCTTCAATTTTTTCCCATTTTCGTTGAATAGCTCCCTTAAGAGGAATACGTAATCGGGCGTCCCCTGATATCTGCTCCGATTCAGGCACGAACATCCCCAAATGAACTTTTCTGCAATTCTATAAACCCATAGGGTCAAGCTACGAGAAAATATCCACAAAATGGCCCACTTCAAATTTTCCCTATTTTCCTTGTATAGCTCCCTTTAGACGTTTACGTAATCGGGCGTCCCCTGATATCTGCTCCGATTCAAGCACGAAGATCCCCAAATGAACTTTTCTACAATTCTATAAATCCTTAGGGTCAAGCTACAATAAAATATCCAGAAAATAGCTCGCTTCAATTTTTCCCTATTTCCCTTGTATAGCGCTCTTTAGATGTATACGTAATCGGGCGTCCCTTGGTATCTGCTCCGATTCAGGCACGGACATCCCCAAATGAACTTTTCAGCAATTCTATAAACCCATAGGGTCAAGCTACGAGAAAATATCCACAAAACGGTCCGCTTCAATTTTTCCCCATTTTCCTTGAATAGCTCCCTTTAGAGGTATACGTAATCGGGCGTCCCCTGGTATCTTCTCCGATTCAGGCACGGAGATCCCCAAATGAACTTTTCTGCAATTCAATAAACCCATAGGGTCAAGCTACGAGAAAATATCCACAAAATGGCCCGCTTCAATTTTTCCCCATTTTCCTTGTATAGCTCCCTTTAGACGTTTACGTAATCGGGCGTCCCCTGATATCTGCTCCGATTCAAGCACGGAGATCACCAAATGAACTTTTCTGCAATTCTATAAATCATTAGGGTCAAGCTACAATAAAATATCCACAAAATAGCTCGCTTCAATTTTTCCCCATTTTCCTTGTATAGCTCCCTTTAGAGGTATACGTAATCGGGCGTCCCTTGGTATCTGCTCCGATTCAGGCACGAACATCCCCAAATGAACTTTTCAGCAATTCTATAAACCCATAGGGTCAAGCTACGAAAAAATATCCACAAAACGGCCCGCTTCAATTTTTCCCCATTTTCCTTGAATAGCTCCCTTTAGATGTATACGTAATTGGGCGTCCCCTGGTATCTGCTCCGATTCAGGCACGAACATCCCCAAATGAACTTTTCAGCAATTTTATAAACCCATAGGGTCAAGCTACGAGAAAATATCCACAAAACGGCCCGCTTCAATTTTTTCCCATTTTCGTTGAATAGCTCCCTTAAGAGGAATACGTAATCTGGCGTCCCCTGGTATCTGCTCCGATTCAGGCACGAACATCCCCAAATGAACTTTTCTGCAATTCTATAAACCCATAGGGTCAAGCTACGAGAAAATATCCACAAAATGGCCCACTTCAAATTTTCCCCATTTTCCTTGTATAGCTCCCTTTAGATGTTTACGTAATCGGGCGTCCCCTGATATCTGCTCCGATTCAAGCACGAAGATCCCCAAATGAATTTTTCTATAAAATATCCAGAAAATAGCTCGCTTCAATTTTTCCCTATTTTCCTTGTATAGCGCTCTTTAGAGGTATACGTAATCGGGCGTCCCTTGGTATCTGCTCCGATTCAGGCACGGACATCCCCAAATGAACTTTTCAGCAATTCTATAAACCCATAGGGTCAAGCTACGAGAAAATATCCACATAACGGCCCGCTTCAATTTTTCCCCATTTTCCTTGAATAGCTCCCTTTAGAGGTATACGTAATCGGGCGTCCCCTGGTATCTGCTCCGATTGAGGCACGAACATCCCCAAATGGACTTTTCTGCAATTCTATAAACCCATAGGGTCAAGCTACGAGAAAATATCCACAAAACGGCCCGCTGCAATTTTTTCCCATTTTCCTTGAATAGTTCCCTTTAGAGGTATACGTAATCGGGCGTCCCCTGGTATCTGCTCCGATTGAGGCACGAACATCCCCAAATGGACTTTTCTGCAATTCTATAAACCCATAGGGTCAAGCTACGAGAAAATATCCACAAAACGGCCCGCTGCAATTTTTTCCCATTTTCCTTGAATAGCTCCCTTTAGAGGTATACGTAATCGGGCGTCCCTTGGTATCTGCTCCGATTCAGGCACGGAGATCCCCAAATGAACTTTTCTGCAATTCTATAAACCCATAGGGTCAAGCTACGAGAAAATATCCACAAAATGGCCCGCTTCAATTTTTCCCCATTTTCCTTGAATAGCTCCCTTTAGAGGTATACGTAATCGGGCGTCCCCTGGTATATTCTCCGATTCAGGCACGGAGATCCCCAAATGAACTTTTCTGCAATTCTATAAACCCATAGGGTAAACTACGAGAAAATATCCACAAAATGGCCCGCTTCAATTTTTCCCCATTTTCCTTGTATAGCTCCCTTTAAACGTTTACGTAATCGGGCGTCTCTTGATATCTGCTCCAATACAAGCACGGAGATCACCAAATGAACTTTTCTGCAATTCTATAAATCATTAGGGTCAAGCTACAATAAAATATCCACAAAATAGCTCGCTTCAATTTTTCCCCATTTTCCTTGTATAGCTCCCTTTAGAGGTATACGTAATCGGGCGTCCCTTGGTATCTGCTCCGATTCAGGCACGGAGATCCCCAAATGAACTTTTCTGCAATTCTATAAACCCATAGGGTCAAGCTACGAGAAAATATCCACAAAACGGCCCGCTTCAATTTTTCCCCATTTTCCTTGAATAGCTCCCTTTAGAGGTATACGTAATCGGGCGTCCCCTGGTATCTTCTCCGATTCAGGCACGGACAACCCCAAATGAACTTTTCAGCAATTCTATAAACCTATAGGGTCAAGCTACGAAAAAATATCCACAAAACGGCCCGCTTCAATTTTTCCCCATTTTCCTTGAATTGCTCCCTTTAGATGTATACGTAATCGGGCGTCCCCTGGTATCTGCTCCGATTAAGGCACGAACATCCCTAAATGAACTTTTCAGCAATTTTATAAACCCATAGGGTCAAGCTACGAGAAAATATCCACAAAACGGCCCGCTTCAATTTTTTCCCATTTTCGTTGAATAGCTCCCTTAAGAGGAATACGTAATCGGGCGTCCCCTGGTATCTGCTCCGATTCAGGCACGAACATCCCCAAATGAACTTTTCTGCAATTCTATAAACCCATAGGGTCAAGCTACGAGAAAATATCCACAAAATGGCCCACTTCAAATTTTCCCTATTTTCCTTGTATAGCTCCCTTTAGACGTTTACGTAATCGGGCGTCCCCTGATATCTGCTCCGATTCAAGCACGAAGATCCCCAAATGAACTTTTCTACAATTCTATAAATCCTTAGGGTCAAGCTACAATAAAATATCCAGAAAATAGCTCGCTTCAATTTTTCCCTATTTCCCTTGTATAGCGCTCTTTAGATGTATACGTAATCGGGCGTCCCTTGGTATCTGCTCCGATTCAGGCACGGACATCCCCAAATGAACTTTTCAGCAATTCTATAAACCCATAGGGTCAAGCTACGAGAAAATATCCACAAAACGGTCCGCTTCAATTTTTCCCCATTTTCCTTGAATAGCTCCCTTTAGAGGTATACGTAATCGGGCGTCCCCTGGTATCTTCTCCGATTCAGGCACGGAGATCCCCAAATGAACTTTTCTGCAATTCTATAAACCCATAGGGTCAAGCTACGAGAAAATATCCACAAAATGGCCCGCTTCAATTTTTCCCCATTTTCCTTGTATAGCTCCCTTTAGACGTTTACGTAATCGGGCGTCCCCTGATATCTGCTCCGATTCAAGCACGGAGATCACCAAATGAACTTTTCTGCAATTCTATAAATCATTAGGGTCAAGCTACAATAAAATATCCACAAAATAGCTCGCTTCAATTTTTCCCCATTTTCCTTGTATAGCTCCCTTTAGAGGTATACGTAATCGGGCGTCCCTTGGTATCTGCTCCGATTCAGGCACGGACATCCCCAAATGAACTTTTCAGCAATTCTATAAACCCATAGGGTCAAGCTACGAAAAAATATCCACAAAACGGCCCGCTTCAATTTTTCCCCATTTTCCTTGAATAGCTCCCTTTAGATGTATACGTAATCGGGCGTCCCCTGGTATCTGCTCCGATTCAGGCACGAACATCCCCAAATGAACTTTTCAGCAATTTTATAAACCCATAGGGTCAAGCTACGAGAAAATATCCACAAAACGGCCCGCTTCAATTTTTTCCCATTTTCGTTGAATAGCTCCCTTAAGAGGAATACGTAATCTGGCGTCCCCTGGTATCTGCTCCGATTCAGGCACGAACATCCCCAAATGAACTTTTCTGCAATTCTATAAACCCATAGGGTCAAGCTACGAGAAAATATCCACAAAATGGCCCACTTCAAATTTTCCCCATTTTCCTTGTATAGCTCCCTTTAGACGTTTACGTAATCGGGCGTCCCCTGATATCTGCTCCGATTCAAGGACGAAGATCCCCAAATGAATTTTTCTATAAAATATCCAGAAAATAGCTCGCTTCAATTTTTCCCTATTTTCCTTGTATAGCGCTCTTTAGAGGTATACGTAATCGGGCGTCCCTTGGTATCTGCTCCGATTCAGGCACGGACATCCCCAAATGAACTTTTCAGCAATTCTATAAACCCATAGGGTCAAGCTACGAAAAAATATCCACATAACGGCCCGCTTCAATTTTTCTCCATTTTCCTTGAATAGCTCCCTTTAGAGGTATACGTAATCGGGCGTCCCCTGGTATCTGCTCCGATTGAGGCACGAACATCCCCAAATGGACTTTTCTGCAATTCTATAAACCCATAGGGTCAAGCTACGAGAAAATATCCACAAAACGGCCCGCTGCAATTTTTTCCCATTTTCCTTGAATAGCTCCCTTTAGAGGTATACGTAATCGGGCGTCCCCTGGTATCTGCTCCGATTCAGGCACGAACATCCCCAAATGAACTTTTCTGCAATTCTATAAACCCATAGGGTCAAGCTACGAAACAATATCCACAAAACGGCCTGCTTCAATTTTTCCCCATTTTCCTTGAATAGCTCCCTTTAGAGGTATACGTAATCGGGCGTCCCTTGGTATCTGCTCCGATTCAGGCACGGAAATCCCCAAATGAACTTTTCTGCAATTCTATAAACCCATAGGGTCAAGCTACGAGAAAATATCCACAAAATGGCCCGCTTCAATTTTTCCCCATTTTCCTTGTATAGCTTCCTTTAAACGTTTACGTAATCGGGCGTCCCCTGATATCTGCTCCGATACAAGCACGGAGATCACCAAATGAACTTTTCTGCAATTCTATAAATCATTAGGGTCAAGCTACAATAAAATATCCACAAAATAGCTTGCTTCAATTTTTCCCCATTTTCCTTGTATAGCTCCCTTTAGACGTTTACGTAATCGGGCGTCCCCTGATATCTGCTCCGATTCAAGCACGAAGATCCCCAAATGAATTTTTCTATAAAATATCCAGAAAATAGCTCGCTTCAATTTTTCCCTATTTTCCTTGTATAGCGCTCTTTAGAGGTATACGTAATCGGGCGTCCCTTGGTATCTGCTCCGATTCAGGCACGGACATCCCCAAATGAACTTTTCAGCAATTCTATAAACCCATAGGGTCAAGCTACGAGAAAATATCCACAAAACGGCCCGCTTCAATTTTTTCCCATTTTCGTTGAATAGCTCCCTTAAGAGGAATACGTAATCTGGCGTCCCCTGGTATCTGCTCCGATTCAGGCACGAACATCCCCAAATGAACTTTTCTGCAATTCTATAAACCCATAGGGTCAAGCTACGAGAAAATATCCACAAAATGGCCCACTTCAAATTTTCCCCATTTTCCTTGTATAGCTCCCTTTAGACGTTTACGTAATCGGGCGTCCCCTGATATCTGCTCCGATTCAAGCACGAAGATCCCCAAATGAATTTTTCTATAAAATATCCAGAAAATAGCTCGCTTCAATTTTTCCCTATTTTCCTTGTATAGCGCTCTTTAGAGGTATACGTAATCGGGCGTCCCTTGGTATCTGCTCCGATTCAGGCACGGACATCCCCAAATGAACTTTTCAGCAATTCTATAAACCCATAGGGTCAAGCTACGAGAAAATATCCACATAACGGCCCGCTTCAATTTTTCCCCATTTTCCTTGAATAGCTCCCTTTAGAGGTATACGTAATCGGGCGTCCCCTGATATCTGCTCCGATTCAAGCACGGAGATCACCAAATGAACTTTTCTGCAATTCTATAAATCATTAGGGTCAAGCTACAATAAAATATCCACAAAATAGCTCGCTTCAATTTTTCCCCATTTTCCTTGTATAGCTCCCTTTAGAGGTATACGTAATCGGGCGTCCCTTGGTATCTGCTCCGATTCAGGCACGAACATCCCCAAATGAACTTTTCAGCAATTCTATAAACCCATAGGGTCAAGCTACGAAAAAATATCCACAAAACGGCCCGCTTCAATTTTTCCCCATTTTCCTTGAATAGCTCCCTTTAGATGTATACGTAATCGGGCGTCCCCTGGTATCAGCTCCGATTCAGGCACGAACATCCCCAAATGAACTTTTCAGCAATTTTATAAACCCATAGGGTCAAGCTACGAGAAAATATCCACAAAACGGCCCGCTTCAATTTTTTCCCATTTTCGTTGAATAGCTCCCTTAAGAGGAATACGTAATCTGGCGTCCCCTGGTATCTGCTCCGATTCAGGCACGAACATCCCCAAATGAACTTTTCTGCAATTCTATAAACCCATAGGGTCAAGCTACGAGAAAATATCCACAAAATGGCCCACTTCAAATTTTCCCCATTTTCCTTGTATAGCTCCCTTTAGATGTTTACGTAATCGGGCGTCCCCTGATATCTGCTCCGATTCAAGCACGAAGATCCCCAAATGAATTTTTCTATAAAATATCCAGAAAATAGCTCGCTTCAATTTTTCCCTATTTTCCTTGTATAGCGCTCTTTAGAGGTATACGTAATCGGGCGTCCCTTGGTATCTGCTCCGATTCAGGCACGGACATCCCCAAATGAACTTTTCAGCAATTCTATAAACCCATAGGGTCAAGCTACGAGAAAATATCCACATAACGGCCCGCTTCAATTTTTCCCCATTTTCCTTGAATAGCTCCCTTTAGAGGTATACGTAATCGGGCGTCCCCTGGTATCTGCTCCGATTGAGGCACGAACATCCCCAAATGGACTTTTCTGCAATTCTATAAACCCATAGGGTCAAGCTACGAGAAAATATCCACAAAACGGCCCGCTGCAATTTTTTCCCATTTTCCTTGAATAGTTCCCTTTAGAGGTATACGTAATCGGGCGTCCCCTGGTATCTGCTCCGATTGAGGCACGAACATCCCCAAATGGACTTTTCTGCAATTCTATAAACCCATAGGGTCAAGCTACGAGAAAATATCCACAAAACGGCCCGCTGCAATTTTTTCCCATTTTCCTTGAATAGCTCCCTTTAGAGGTATACGTAATCGGGCGTCCCTTGGTATCTGCTCCGATTCAGGCACGGAGATCCCCAAATGAACTTTTCTGCAATTCTATAAACCCATAGGGTCAAGCTACGAGAAAATATCCACAAAATGGCCCGCTTCAATTTTTCCCCATTTTCCTTGAATAGCTCCCTTTAGAGGTATACGTAATCGGGCGTCCCCTGGTATATTCTCCGATTCAGGCACGGAGATCCCCAAATGAACTTTTCTGCAATTCTATAAACCCATAGGGTAAACTACGAGAAAATATCCACAAAATGGCCCGCTTCAATTTTTCCCCATTTTCCTTGTATAGCTCCCTTTAAACGTTTACGTAATCGGGCGTCTCTTGATATCTGCTCCAATACAAGCACGGAGATCACCAAATGAACTTTTCTGCAATTCTATAAATCATTAGGGTCAAGCTACAATAAAATATCCACAAAATAGCTCGCTTCAATTTTTCCCCATTTTCCTTGTATAGCTCCCTTTAGAGGTATACGTAATCGGGCGTCCCTTGGTATCTGCTCCGATTCAGGCACGGAGATCCCCAAATGAACTTTTCTGCAATTCTATAAACCCATAGGGTCAAGCTACGAGAAAATATCCACAAAACGGCCCGCTTCAATTTTTCCCCATTTTCCTTGAATAGCTCCCTTTAGAGGTATACGTAATCGGGCGTCCCCTGGTATCTTCTCCGATTCAGGCACGGACAACCCCAAATGAACTTTTCAGCAATTCTATAAACCTATAGGGTCAAGCTACGAAAAAATATCCACAAAACGGCCCGCTTCAATTTTTCCCCATTTTCCTTGAATTGCTCCCTTTAGATGTATACGTAATCGGGCGTCCCCTGGTATCTGCTCCGATTAAGGCACGAACATCCCTAAATGAACTTTTCAGCAATTTTATAAACCCATAGGGTCAAGCTACGAGAAAATATCCACAAAACGGCCCGCTTCAATTTTTTCCCATTTTCGTTGAATAGCTCCCTTAAGAGGAATACGTAATCGGGCGTCCCCTGGTATCTGCTCCGATTCAGGCACGAACATCCCCAAATGAACTTTTCTGCAATTCTATAAACCCATAGGGTCAAGCTACGAGAAAATATCCACAAAATGGCCCACTTCAAATTTTCCCTATTTTCCTTGTATAGCTCCCTTTAGACGTTTACGTAATCGGGCGTCCCCTGATATCTGCTCCGATTCAAGCACGAAGATCCCCAAATGAACTTTTCTACAATTCTATAAATCCTTAGGGTCAAGCTACAATAAAATATCCAGAAAATAGCTCGCTTCAATTTTTCCCTATTTCCCTTGTATAGCGCTCTTTAGATGTATACGTAATCGGGCGTCCCTTGGTATCTGCTCCGATTCAGGCACGGACATCCCCAAATGAACTTTTCAGCAATTCTATAAACCCATAGGGTCAAGCTACGAGAAAATATCCACAAAACGGTCCGCTTCAATTTTTCCCCATTTTCCTTGAATAGCTCCCTTTAGAGGTATACGTAATCGGGCGTCCCCTGGTATCTTCTCCGATTCAGGCACGGAGATCCCCAAATGAACTTTTCTGCAATTCTATAAACCCATAGGGTCAAGCTACGAGAAAATATCCACAAAATGGCCCGCTTCAATTTTTCCCCATTTTCCTTGTATAGCTCCCTTTAGACGTTTACGTAATCGGGCGTCCCCTGATATCTGCTCCGATTCAAGCACGGAGATCACCAAATGAACTTTTCTGCAATTCTATAAATCATTAGGGTCAAGCTACAATAAAATATCCACAAAATAGCTCGCTTCAATTTTTCCCCATTTTCCTTGTATAGCTCCCTTTAGAGGTATACGTAATCGGGCGTCCCTTGGTATCTGCTCCGATTCAGGCACGGACATCCCCAAATGAACTTTTCAGCAATTCTATAAACCCATAGGGTCAAGCTACGAAAAAATATCCACAAAACGGCCCGCTTCAATTTTTCCCCATTTTCCTTGAATAGCTCCCTTTAGATGTATACGTAATCGGGCGTCCCCTGGTATCTGCTCCGATTCAGGCACGAACATCCCCAAATGAACTTTTCAGCAATTTTATAAACCCATAGGGTCAAGCTACGAGAAAATATCCACAAAACGGCCCGCTTCAATTTTTTCCCATTTTCGTTGAATAGCTCCCTTAAGAGGAATACGTAATCTGGCGTCCCCTGGTATCTGCTCCGATTCAGGCACGAACATCCCCAAATGAACTTTTCTGCAATTCTATAAACCCATAGGGTCAAGCTACGAGAAAATATCCACAAAATGGCCCACTTCAAATTTTCCCCATTTTCCTTGTATAGCTCCCTTTAGACGTTTACGTAATCGGGCGTCCCCTGATATCTGCTCCGATTCAAGGACGAAGATCCCCAAATGAATTTTTCTATAAAATATCCAGAAAATAGCTCGCTTCAATTTTTCCCTATTTTCCTTGTATAGCGCTCTTTAGAGGTATACGTAATCGGGCGTCCCTTGGTATCTGCTCCGATTCAGGCACGGACATCCCCAAATGAACTTTTCAGCAATTCTATAAACCCATAGGGTCAAGCTACGAAAAAATATCCACATAACGGCCCGCTTCAATTTTTCTCCATTTTCCTTGAATAGCTCCCTTTAGAGGTATACGTAATCGGGCGTCCCCTGGTATCTGCTCCGATTGAGGCACGAACATCCCCAAATGGACTTTTCTGCAATTCTATAAACCCATAGGGTCAAGCTACGAGAAAATATCCACAAAACGGCCCGCTGCAATTTTTTCCCATTTTCCTTGAATAGCTCCCTTTAGAGGTATACGTAATCGGGCGTCCCCTGGTATCTGCTCCGATTCAGGCACGAACATCCCCAAATGAACTTTTCTGCAATTCTATAAACCCATAGGGTCAAGCTACGAAACAATATCCACAAAACGGCCTGCTTCAATTTTTCCCCATTTTCCTTGAATAGCTCCCTTTAGAGGTATACGTAATCGGGCGTCCCTTGGTATCTGCTCCGATTCAGGCACGGAAATCCCCAAATGAACTTTTCTGCAATTCTATAAACCCATAGGGTCAAGCTACGAGAAAATATCCACAAAATGGCCCGCTTCAATTTTTCCCCATTTTCCTTGTATAGCTTCCTTTAAACGTTTACGTAATCGGGCGTCCCCTGATATCTGCTCCGATACAAGCACGGAGATCACCAAATGAACTTTTCTGCAATTCTATAAATCATTAGGGTCAAGCTACAATAAAATATCCACAAAATAGCTTGCTTCAATTTTTCCCCATTTTCCTTGTATAGCTCCCTTTAGACGTTTACGTAATCGGGCGTCCCCTGATATCTGCTCCGATTCAAGCACGAAGATCCCCAAATGAATTTTTCTATAAAATATCCAGAAAATAGCTCGCTTCAATTTTTCCCTATTTTCCTTGTATAGCGCTCTTTAGAGGTATACGTAATCGGGCGTCCCTTGGTATCTGCTCCGATTCAGGCACGGACATCCCCAAATGAACTTTTCAGCAATTCTATAAACCCATAGGGTCAAGCTACGAGAAAATATCCACAAAACGGCCCGCTTCAATTTTTTCCCATTTTCGTTGAATAGCTCCCTTAAGAGGAATACGTAATCTGGCGTCCCCTGGTATCTGCTCCGATTCAGGCACGAACATCCCCAAATGAACTTTTCTGCAATTCTATAAACCCATAGGGTCAAGCTACGAGAAAATATCCACAAAATGGCCCACTTCAAATTTTCCCCATTTTCCTTGTATAGCTCCCTTTAGACGTTTACGTAATCGGGCGTCCCCTGATATCTGCTCCGATTCAAGCACGAAGATCCCCAAATGAATTTTTCTATAAAATATCCAGAAAATAGCTCGCTTCAATTTTTCCCTATTTTCCTTGTATAGCGCTCTTTAGAGGTATACGTAATCGGGCGTCCCTTGGTTTCTGCTCCGATTCAGGCACGGACATCCCCAAATGAACTTTTCAGCAATTCTATAAACCCATAGGGTCAAGCTACGAGAAAATATCCACAAAACGGCCCGCTTCAATTTTTTCCCATTTTCGTTGAATAGCTCCCTTAAGAGGAATACGTAATCTGGCGTCCCCTGGTATCTGCTCCGATTCAGGCACGAACATCCCCAAATGAACTTTTCTGCAATTCTATAAACCCATAGGGTCAAGCTACGAGAAAATATCCACAAAATGGCCCACTTCAAATTTTCCCCATTTTCCTTGTATAGCTCCCTTTAGACGTTTACGTAATCGGGCGTCCCCTGATATCTGCTCCGATTCAAGCACGAAGATCCCCAAATGAATTTTTCTATAAAATATCCAGAAAATAGCTCGCTTCAATTTTTCCCTATTTTCCTTGTATAGCGCTCTTTAGAGGTATACGTAATCGGGCGTCCCTTGGTATCTGCTCCGATTCAGGCACGGACATCCCCAAATGAACTTTTCAGCAATTCTATAAACCCATAGGGTCAAGCTACGAGAAAATATCCACATAACGGCCCGCTTCAATTTTTCCCCATTTTCCTTGAATAGCTCCCTTTAGAGGTATACGTAATCGGGCGTCCCCTGGTATCTGCTCCGATTGAGGCACGAACATCCCCAAATGGACTTTTCTGCAATTCTATAAACCCATAGGGTCAAGCTACGAGAAAATATCCACAAAACGGCCCGCTGCAATTTTTTCCTATTTTCCTTGAGTAGCTCCCTTTAGAGGTATACGTAATCGGGCGTCCCCTGGTATCTGCTCCGATTCAGGCACGAACATCCCCAAATGAACTTTTCTGCAATTCTATAAACCCATAGGGTTAAGCTACGAAACAATATCCACAAAACGGCCTGCTTCAATTTTTCCCCATTTTCCTTGAATAGCTCCCTTTAGAGGTATACGTAATCGGGCGTCCCTTGGTATCTGCTCCGATTCAGGCACGGAAATCCCCAAATGAACTTTTCTGCAATTCTATAAACCCATAGGGTCAAGCTACGAGAAAATATCCACAAAATGGCCCGCTTCAATTTTTCCCCATTTTCCTTGTATAGCTCCCTTTAAATGTTTACGTAATCGGGCGTCCCCTGATATCTGCTCCGATACAAGCACGGAGATCACCAAATGAACTTTTCTGCAATTCTATAAATCATTAGGGTCAAGCTACAATAAAATATCCACAAAATGGCTCGCTTCAATTTTTCCCCATTTTCCTTGTATAGCTCCCTTTAGAGGTATACGTAATCGGGCGTCCCTTGGTATCTGCTCCGATTCAGGCACGGACATCCCCAAATGAACTTTTCAGCAATTCTATAAACCCATAGGGTCAAGCTACGAAAAAATATCCACAAAACGGCCCGCTTCAATTTTTCCCCATTTTCCTTGAATAGCTCCCTTTAGATGTATACGTAATCGGGCGTCCCCTGGTATCTGCTCCGATTCAGGCACGAACATCCCCAAATGAACATTTCAGCAATTTTATAAACCCATAGGGTCAAGCTACGAGAAAATATCCACAAAACGGCCCGCTTCAATTTTTTCCCATTTTCCTTGAATAGCTCCCTTTAGAGGTATACGTAATCGGGCGTCCCCTGGTATCTGCTCCTATTCTGGAACGAACATCCCCAAATGAACTTTTCTGCAATTCTATAAACCCATAGTGTCAAGCTACGAGAAAATATCCACAAAATGGCCCGTTTCAATTTTTCACCATTTTCCTTGAATAACTCCCTTTAGAGGTATTCGTAATCGGGCGTCCCTGGTATCTGCTCCGATTCAGGCACAAACAACCCCAAATGAACTTTTCTGCAATTCTATAAACCCATAGGGTCAAGCTACGAGAAAATATCCACAAAATGGCCCGCTTCAATTTTTTTCCATTTTCCTTGAATAGCTCGCTTTAGAGGTATACGTAATCGGGCGTCCCCTGGTATCTGCTCCGATTCAGGCACGAACATCCCCAAATGAACTTTTCTGCAATTCTATAAACCCATAGGGTCAAGCTACGAGAAAATATCCACAAAACGGCCCGCTTGAAATTTTCCCCATTTTCCTTGAATAGCTCCGTTTAGAGGTATACGTAATCGGGCGTCCCCTGGTATCTGCTCCGATTCAGGCACGAACATCCCCAAATGAACTTTTCTGCAATTCTATAAACCCATAGGGGCAAGCTACGAGAAAATATCCACAAAATGGCCCGCTTCAATTTTTCCCCATTTTCCTTGTATAGCTCCCTTTAGACGTTTACGTAATCGGGCGTCCCCTGATATCTGCTCCGATTCAAGCACGGAGATCACCAAATGAACTTTTCTGCAATTCTATAAATCATTAGGGTCAAGCTACAATAAAATATCCACAAAATAGCTCGCTTCAATTTTTCCCCATTTTCCTTGTATAGCTCCCTTTAGAGGTATACATAATCGGGCGTCCCTTGGTATCTGCTCCGATTCAGGCACGGACATCCCCAAATGAACTTTTCAGCAATTCTATAAACCCATAGGGTCAAGCTACAAGAAAATATCAACAAAACGACCCTCTTCAATTTTTCCCCATTTTCCTTGAATAGCTCCCTTTAGAGGTATACGTAATCGGGCGTCCCCTGGTATCTGCTCCGATTCAGGCACGAACATCCCTAAATGAACTTTTCAGCAATTTTATAAACCCATAGGGTCAAGCTACGAGAAAATATCCACAAAACGGTCCGCTTCAATTTTTTCCCATTTTCGTTGAATAGCTCCCTTAAGAGGAATACGTAATCGGGCGTCCCCTGGTATCTGCTCCGATTCAGGCACGAACATCCCCAAATGAACTTTTTTGCAATTCTATAAACCCATAGGGTCAAGCTACGAGAAAATATCCACAAAATGGCCCACTTCAAATTTTCCCCATTTTCCTTGTATAGCTCCCTTTAGACGTTTACGTAATCGGGCGTCCCCTGATATCTTCTCCGATTCAAGCACGGAGATCCCCAAATGAACTTTTCTGCAATTCTATAAATCCTTAGGGTCAAGCTACAATAAAATATCCAGAAAATAGCTCGCTTCAATTTTTCCCTATTTTCCTTGTATAGCGCTCTTTAGAGGTAAACGTAATCGGGAGTCCCTTGGTATCTGCTCCGATTCAGGCACGGACATCCCCAAATGAACTTTTCAGCAATTCTATAAACCCATAGGGTCAAGCTACGAGAAAATATCCACAAAACGGCCCGCTTCAATTTTTCCCCATTTTCCTTGAATAGCTCCCTTTAGAGGTATACGTAATCGGGCGTCCCCTGGTATCTGCTCCGATTCAGGCACGGAGACCCCAAATGAACTTTTCTGCAATTCTATAAACCCATAGGGTCAAGCTACGAGAAAATATCCACAAAACGGCCCGCTTCAATTTTTCCCCATTTTCCTTGAATAGCTCCCTTTAGAGGTATACGTAATCGGGCGTCCCCTGGTATCTTCTCCGATTCAGGCACGGAGATCCCCAAATGAACTTTTCTGCAATTCTATAAACCCATAGGGTCAAGCTACGAGAAAATATCCACAAAATGGCCCGCTTCAATTTTTCCCCATTTTCCTTGTATAGCTCCCTTTAGAGGTATACGTAATCGGGCGTCCCTTGGTATCTGCTCTGATTCAGGCACGGACATCCCCAAATGAACTTTTCAGCAATTCTATAAACCCATAGGGTCAAGCTACGAAAAAATATCCACAAAACGGCCCGCTTCAATTTTTCCCCATTTTCCTTGAATAGCTCCCTTTAGATGTATACGTAATCGGGTGTCCCCTGGTATCTGCTCCGATTAAGGCACGAATATCCCCAAATGAACTTTTCAGCAATTTTATAAACCCATAGGGTCAAGCTACGAGAAAATATCCACAAAACGGCCCGCTTCAATTTTTCCCCATTTTCCTTGAATAGCTCCCTTTAGAGGTATACGTAATCGGGCGTCCCCTGGTATCTGCTCCGATTCAGGCACGGAGATCCCCAAATGAACTTTTCTGCAATTCTATAAACCCATAGGGTCAAGCTACGAAAAAATATCCACAAAACGGCCCGCTTCAATTTTTCCCCATTTTCCTTGTATAGCTCCCTTTAGAGGTATACGAAATCGGGCGTCCCTTGGTATCTGATCCGATTCAGGCACGGACATCCCCAAATGAACTTTTCAGCAATTCTATAAACCCATAGGGTCAAGCTACGAGAAAATATCCACAAAACGGCCCGCTTCAATTTTTCCCCATTTTCCTTGTATAGCTCCCTTTAGAGGTATACGTAATCGGGCGTCCCCTGGTATCTTCTCCGATTCAGGCACGGAGATCCCCAAATGAACTTTTCTGCAATTCTATAAACCCATAGGGTCAAGCTACGAGAAAATATCCACAAAATGGCCCGCTTCAATTTTTCCCCATTTTCCTTGTATAGCTCCCTTTAGAGGTATACGTAATCGGGCGTCCCTTGGTATCTGCTCTGATTCAGGCACGGACATCCCCAAATGAACTTTTCAGCAATTCTATAAACCCATAGGGTCAAGCTATGAAAAAATATCCACAAAACGGCCCGCTTCAATTTTTCCCCATTTTCCTTGAATAGCTCCCTTTAGATGTATACGTAATCGGGTGTCCCCTGGTATCTGCTCCGATTAAGGCACGAATATCCCCAAATGAACTTTTCAGCAATTTTATAAACCCATAGGGTCAAGCTACGAGAAAATATCCACAAAACGGCCCGCTTCAATTTTTCCCCATTTTCCTTGAATAGCTCCCTTTAGAGGTATACGTAATCGGGCGTCCCCTGGTATCTGCTCCGATTCAGGCACGGAGATCCCCAAATGAACTTTTCTGCAATTCTATAAACCCATAGGGTCAAGCTACGAAAAAATATCCACAAAACGGCCCGCTTCAATTTTTCCCCATTTTCCTTGTATAGCTCCCTTTAGAGGTATACGAAATCGGGCGTCCCTTGGTATCTGATCCGATTCAGGCACGGACATCCCCAAATGAACTTTTCAGCAATTCTATAAACCCATAGGGTCAAGCTACGAGAAAATATCAACAAAACGGCCCGCTTCAATTTTTCCCCATTTTCCTTGAATAGCTCCCTTTAGATGTATACGTAATCGGGCGTCCCCTGGTATCTGCTCCGATTCAGGCACGAACATCCCCAAATGAACTTTTCAGCAATTTTATAAACCCATAGGGTCAAGCTACCAGAAAATATCCACAAAACGGCCCGCTTCAATTTTTTCCCATTTTCATTGAATAGCTCCCTTAAGAGGAATACGTAATCGGGCGTCCCCTGGTATCTGCTCCGATTCAGGCACGAACATCCCCAAATGAACTTTTCTGCAATTCTATAAACCCATAGGGTCAAGCTACGAGAAAATATCCACAAAATGGCCCATTTCAAATTTTCCCCATTTTCCTTGTATAGCTCCCTTTAGACGTTTACGTAATCGGGCGTCCCCTGATATCTGCTCCGATTCAAGCACGAAGATCCCCAAATGAACTTTTCTATAAAATATCCAGAAAATAGCTCTCTTCAATTTTTCCCTATTTTCCTTGTATAGCGCTCTTTAGAGGTATACGTAATCGGGCGTCCCTTGGTATCTGCTCCGATTCAGGCACGGACATCCCCAAATGAACTTTTCAGCAATTCTATAAACCTATAGGGTCAAGCTACGAGAAAATATCCACAAAACGGCCCGCTTCAATTTTTCCCCATTTTCCTTGAATAGCTCCCTTTAGAGGTATACGTAATCGGGCGTCCCCTGGTATCTGCTCCGATTCAGGCACGGAGATCCCCAAATGAACTTTTCTGCAATTCTATAAACCCATAGGGTCAAGCTACGAGAAAATATCCACATAACGGCCCACTTCAATTTTTCCCCATTTTCCTTGAATAGCTCCCTTTAGAGGTATACGTAATCGGGCGTCCCCTGGTATCTGCTCCGATTGAGGCACGAACATCCCCAAATGGACTTTTCTGCAATTCTATAAACCCATAGGGTCAAGCTACGAGAAAATATCCACAAAACGGCCCGCTTCAATTTTTTCCCATTTTCCTTGAATAGCTCCCTTTAGAGGTATACGTAATCGGGCGTCCCCTGGTATCTGCTCCGATTCAGGCACGGAGATCCCCAAATGAACTTTTCTGCAATTCTATAAACCCATAGGGTCAAGCTACGAGAAAATATCCACAAAACGGCCCGCTTCAATTTTTCCCCATTTTCCTTGAATAGCTCCCTTTAGATGTATACGTAATCGGGCGTCCCCTGGTATCTGCTCCGATTCAGGCACGAACATCCCCAAATGAACTTTTCAGCAATTTTATAAACCCATAGGGTCAAGCTACCAGAAAATATCCACAAAACGGCCCGCTTCAATTTTTTCCCATTTTCATTGAATAGCTCCCTTAAGAGGAATACGTAATCGGGCGTCCCCTGGTATCTGCTCCGATTCAGGCACGAACATCCCCAAATGAACTTTTCTGCAATTCTATAAACCCATAGGGTCAAGCTACGAGAAAATATCCACAAAATGGCCCATTTCAAATTTTCCCCATTTTCCTTGTATAGCTCCCTTTAGACGTTTACGTAATCGGGCGTCCCCTGATATCTGCTCCGATTCAAGCACGAAGATCCCCAAATGAACTTTTCTATAAAATATCCAGAAAATAGCTCTCTTCAATTTTTCCCTATTTTCCTTGTATAGCGCTCTTTAGAGGTATACGTAATCGGGCGTCCCTTGGTATCTGCTCCGATTCAGGCACGGACATCCCCAAATGAACTTTTCAGCAATTCTATAAACCTATAGGGTCAAGCTACGAGAAAATATCCACAAAACGGCCCGCTTCAATTTTTCCCCATTTTCCTTGAATAGCTCCCTTTAGAGGTATACGTAATCGGGCGTCCCCTGGTATCTGCTCCGATTCAGGCACGGAGATCCCCAAATGAACTTTTCTGCAATTCTATAAACCCATAGGGTCAAGCTACGAGAAAATATCCACATAACGGCCCACTTCAATTTTTCCCCATTTTCCTTGAATAGCTCCCTTTAGAGGTATACGTAATCGGGCGTCCCCTGGTATCTGCTCCGATTGAGGCACGAACATCCCCAAATGGACTTTTCTGCAATTCTATAAACCCATAGGGTCAAGCTACGAGAAAATATCCACAAAACGGCCCGCTTCAATTTTTTCCCATTTTCCTTGAATAGCTCCCTTTAGAGGTATACGTAATCGGGCGTCCCCTGGTATCTGCTCCGATTCAGGCACGGAGATCCCCAAATGAACTTTTCTGCAATTCTATAAACCCATAGGGTCAAGCTACGAGAAAATATCCACAAAACGGCCCGCTTCAATTTTTCCCCATTTTCCTTGAATAGCTCCCTTTAGAGGTATACGTAATCGGGCGTCCCCTGGTATCTTCTCCGATTCAGGCACGGAGATCCCCAAATGAACTTTTCTGCAATTCTATAAACCCATAGGGTCAAGCTACGAGAAAATATCCACAAAATGGCCCGCTTCAATTTTTCCCCATTTTCCTTGTATAGCTCCCTTTTGGACGTTTACGTAATCGGGCGTCCCCTGATATCTGCTCCGATTCAAGCACGGAGATCACCAAATGAACTTTTCTGCAATTCTATAAATCATTAGGGTCAAGCTACAATAAAATATCCACAAAATAGCTCGCTTCAATTTTTCCCCATTTTCCTTGTATAGCTCCCTTTAGAGGTATACGTAATCGGGCGTCCCTTGGTATCTGCTCCGATTCAGGCACGGACATCCCCAAATGAACTTTTCAGCAATTCTATAAACCCATAGGGTCAAGCTACGAAAAAATATCCACAAAACGGCCCGCTTCAATTTTTCCCCATTTTCTTTGAATAGCTCCCTTTAGATGTATACGTAATCGGGCGTCCCCTGGTATCTGCTCCGATTCAGGCTCGAACATCCCCAAATGAAATTTTCAGCAATTTTATAAACCCATAGGGTCAAGCTACGAGAAAATATCCACAAAACGGCCCGCTTCAATTTTTTCCCATTTTCGTTGAATAGCTCCCTTAAGAGGAATACGTAATCGGGCGTCCCCTGGTATCTGCTCCGATTCAGGCACGAACATCCCCAAATGAACTTTTCTGCAATTTTATAAACCCATAGGGTCAAGCTACGAGAAAATATCCACAAAATGGCCCACTTCAAATTTTCCCCATTTTCCTTGTATAGCTCCCTTTAGACGTTTACGTAATCGGGCGTCCCCTGATATCTGCTCCGATTCAAGAATGAAGATCCCCAAATGAACTTTTCTGCAATTCTATAAATCCTTAGGGTCAAGCTACGAGAAAATATCCACAAAACGGCCCGCTTCAATTTTTCCCCATTTTCCTTGTATAGCTCCCTTTAGAGGTATACGAAATCGGGCGTCCCTTGGTATCTGATCCGATTCAGGCACGGACATCCCCAAATGAACTTTTCAGCAATTCTATAAACCCATAGGGTCAAGCTACGAAAAAATATCCACAAAACGGCCCGCTTCAATTTTTCCCCATTTTCCTTGAATAGCTCCCTTTAGATGTATACGTAATCGGGCGTCCCCTGGTATCTGCTCCGATTCAGGCACGAACATCCCCAAATGAACTTTTCAGCAATTTTATAAACCCATAGGGTCAAGCTACGAGAAAATATCCACAAAACGGCCCGCTTCAATTTTTTCCCATTTTCGTTGAATAGCTCCCTAAAGAGGAATACGTAATCGGGCGTCCCCTGGTATCTGCTCCGATTCAAGCACGAACATCCCTAAATGAACTTTTCTGAAATTCTATAAACCCATAGGGTCAAGCTACGAGAAAATATCCACAAAATGGCCCATTTCAAATTTTCCCCATTTTCCTTGTATAGCTCCCTTTAGACGTTTACGTAATCGGGCGTCCCCTGATATCTGCTCCGATTCAAGCACGAAGATCCCCAAATGAACTTTTCTATAAAATATCCAGAAAATAGCTCTCTTCAATTTTTCCCTATTTTCCTTGTATAGCGCTCTTTAGAGGTATACGTAATCGGGCGTCCCTTGGTATCTGCTCCGATTCAGGCACGGACATCCCCAAATGAACTTTTCAGCAATTCTATAAACCTATAGGGTCAAGCTACGAGAAAATATCCACAAAACGGCCCGCTTCAATTTTTCCCCATTTTCCTTGAATAGCTCCCTTTAGAGGTATACGTAATCGGGCGTCCCCTGGTATCTGCTCCGATTCAGGCACGGAGATCCCCAAATGAACTTTTCTGCAATTCTATAAACCCATAGGGTCAAGCTACGAGAAAATATCCACATAACGGCCCACTTCAATTTTTCCCCATTTTCCTTGAATAGCTCCCTTTAGAGGTATACGTAATCGGGCGTCCCCTGGTATCTGCTCCGATTGAGGCACGAACATCCCCAAATGGACTTTTCTGCAATTCTATAAACCCATAGGGTCAAGCTACGAGAAAATATCCACAAAACGGCCCGCTTCAATTTTTTCCCATTTTCCTTGAATAGCTCCCTTTAGAGGTATACGTAATCGGGCGTCCCCTGGTATCTGCTCCGATTCAGGCACGAACATCCCCAAATGAACTTTTCTGCAATTCTATAAACCCATAGGGTCAAACGAGAAAATATCCACAAAACGGCCCGCTTCAATTTTTCCCCATTTTCCTTGAATAGCTCCCTTTAGAGGTATACGTAATCGGGCGTCCCCTGGTATCTGCTCCGATTCAGGCACGGAGATCCCCAAATGAACTTTTCTGCAATTTTAGAAACCCATAGGGTCAAGCTACGAGAAAATATCCACAAAACGGCCCGCTTCAATTTTTCCCCATTTTCCTTGAATAGCTCCCTTTAGAGGTATACGTAATCGGGCGTCCCCTGGTATCTTCTCCGATTCAGGCAAGGAGATCCCCAAATGAACTTTTCTGCAATTCTATAAACCCATAGGGTCAAGCTACGAGAAAATATCCACAAAATGGCCCGCTTCAATTTTTCCCCATTTTCCTTGTATAGCTCCCTTTTGGACGTTTACGTAATCGGGCGTCCCCTGATATCTGCTCCGATTCAAGCACGGAGATCACCAAATGAACTTTTCTGCAATTCTATAAATCATTAGGGTCAAGCTACAATAAAATATCCACAAAATAGCTCGCTTCAATTTTTCCCCATTTTCCTTGTATAGCTCCCTTTAGAGGTATACGTAATCGGGCGTCCCTTGGTATCTGCTCCGATTCAGGCACGGACATCCCCAAATGAACTTTTCAGCAATTCTATAAACCCATAGGGTCAAGCTACGAAAAAATATCCACAAAACGGCCCACTTCAATTTTTCCCCATTTTCCTTGAATAGCTCCCTTTAGAGGTATACGTAATCGGGCGTCCCCTGGTATCTTCTCCGATTCAGGCAAGGAGATCCCCAAATGAACTTTTCAGCAATTCTATAAACCGATAGGGTCAAGCTACGAGAAAATATCCACAAAACGGCCCGCTTCAATTTTTCCCCATTTTCCTTGAATAGCTCCCTTTAGAGGTATACGTAATCGGGCGTCCCCTGGTATCTGCTCCGATTCAGGCACGGAGATCCCCAAATGAACTTTTCTGCAATTCTATAAACCCATAGGGTCAAGCTACGAGAAAATATCCACATAACGGCCCACTTCAATTTTTCCCCATTTTCCTTGAATAGCTCCCTTTAGAGGTATACGTAATCGGGCGTCCCCTGGTATCTGCTCCGATTGAGGCACGAACATCCCCAAATGGACTTTTCTGCAATTCTATAAACCCATAGGGTCAAGCTACGAGAAAATATCCACAAAACGGCCCGCTTCAATTTTTTCCCATTTTCCTTGAATAGCTCCCTTTAGAGGTATACGCAATCGGGCGTCCCCTGGTATCTTCTCCGATTCAGGCACGGAGATCCCCAAATGAACTTTTCTGCAATTCTATAAACCCATAGGGTCAAGCTACGAGAAAATATCCACAAAATGGCCCGCTTCAATTTTTCCCCATTTTCCTTGTATAGCTCCCTTTTGGACGTTTACGTAATCGGGCGTCCCTTGATATCTGCTCCGATTCAAGCACGAAGATCCCCAAATGAACTTTTCTGCAATTCTATAAATCCTTAGGGTCAAGCTACAATAAAATATCCAGAAAATAGCTCGCTTCAATTTTTCCCTATTTTCCTTGTATAGCGCTCTTTAGAGGTATACGTAATCGGGCGTCCCTTGGTATCTGCTCCGATTCAGGCACGGACTTCCCCAAATGAACTTTTTAGCAATTCTATAAATCCATAGGGTCAAGCTACGAGAAAATATCCACAAAACGGCCCGCTTCAATTTTTCCCCATTTTCCTTGTATAGCTCCCTTTAGAGGTATACGTAATCGGGCGTCCCTTGGTATCTGATCCGATTCAGGCACGGACATCCCCAAATGAACTTTTCAGCAATTCTATAAACCCATAGGGTCAAGCTACGAAACAATATCCACAAAACGGCCCGCTTCAATTTTTCCCCATTTTCCTTGAATAGCTCCCTTTAGAGGTATACGTAATCGGGCGTCCCCTGGTATCTGCTCCGATTCAGGCACGAACATCCCCAAATGAACTTTTCAGCAATTTTATAAACCCATAGGGTCAAGCTACGAGAAAATATCCACAAAATGGCCCGCTTCAATTTTTTCCCATTTTCGTTGAATAGCTCCCTTAAGAGGAATACGTAATCGGGCGTCCCCTGGTATCTGCTCCGATTCAGGCTCGAACATCCCCAAATGAACTTTTCTGCAATTCTATAAACCCATAGGGTCAAGCTACGAGAAAATATCCACAAAATGGCCCACTTCAAATTTTCCCCATTTTCCTTGTATAGCTCCCTTTAGACGTTTACGTAATCGGGCGTCCCTTGATATCTGCTCCGATTCAAGCACGAAGATCCCCAAATGAACTTTTCTGCAATTCTATAAATCCTTAGGGTCAAGCTACAATAAAATATCCAGAAAATAGCTCGCTTCAATTTTTCCCTATTTTCCTTGTATAGCGCTCTATAGAGGTATACGTAATCGGGCGTCCCTTGGTATCTGCTCCGATTCAGGCACGGACATCCCCAAATGAACTTTTCAGCAATTCTATAAACCCATAGGGTCAAGCTACGAGAAAATATCCACAAAACGGCCCGCTTCAATTTTTCCCCATTTTCCTTGTATAGCTACGAAATAGGGCGTCCCTTGGTATCTGATCCGATTCAGGCACGGACATCCCCAAATGAACTTTTCAGCAATTCTATAAACCCATAGGGTCAAGCTACGAAAAAATATCCATAAAACGGCCCGCTTCAATTTTTCCCCATTTTCCTTGAATAGCTCCCTTTAGATGTATACGTAATCGGGCGTCCCCTGGTATCTGCTCTGATTCAGGCACGAACATCCCCAAATGAACTTTTCAGCAATTTTATAAACCCATAGGGTCAAGCTACGAGAAAATATCCACAAAACGGCCCGCTTCAATTTTTTCCCATTTTCGTTGAATAGCTCCCTTAAGAGGAATACGTAATCGGGCGTCCCCTGGTATCTGCTCCGATTCAGGCACGAACATCCCCAAATGAACTTTTCTGCAATTCTATAAACCCATAGGGTCAAGCTACGAGAAAATATCCACAAAATGGCCCACTTCAAATTTTCCCCATTTTCCTTGTATAGCTCCCTTTAGACGTTTACTTAATCGGGCGTCCCCTGATATCTGCTCCGATTCAAGCACGAAGATCCCCAAATGAACTTTTCTATAAAATATCCAGAAAATAGCACGCTTCAATTTTTCCCTATTTTCCTTGAATAGCTCCCTTTAGAGGTATACGTAATCGGGCGTCCCTTGGTATCTGCTTCGATTCAGGCACGGACATCCCCAAATGAACTTTTCAGCAATTCTATAAACCCATAGGGTCAAGCTACGAGAAAATATCCACAAAACGGCTCGCTTCAATTTTTCCCCATTTTCCTTGAATAGCTCCCTTTAGAGGTATACGTAATCGGGCGTCCCCTGGTATCTGCTCCGATTCAGGCACGGAGATCCCCAAATGAACTTTTCTGCAATTCTATAAACCCATAGGGTCAAGCTACGAGAAAATATCCACATAACGGCCCACTTCAATTTTTCCCCATTTTCCTTGAATAGCTCCCTTTAGAGGTATACGTAATCGGGCGTCCCCTGGTATCTGCTCCGATTGAGGCACGAACATCCCCAAATGGACTTTTCTGCAATTCTATAAACCCATAGGGTCAAGCTACGAGAAAATATCCACAAAACGGCCCGCTTCAATTTTTTCCCATTTTCCTTGAATAGCTCCCTTTAGAGGTATACGTAATCGGGCGTCCCCTGGTATCTGCTCCGATTCAGGCACGAATATCCCCAAATGAACTTTTCTGCAATTCTATAAACCCATAGGGTCAAGCTACGAGAAAATATCCACAAAACGGCCCGCTTCAATTTTTCCCCATTTTCCTTGAATAGCTCCCTTTAGAGGTATACGTAATCGGGCGTCCCCTGGTATCTGCTCCGATTCAGGCACGGAGATCCCCAAATGAACTTTTTTGCAATTCTATAAACCCATAGGGTCAAGCAACGAGAAAATATCCACAAAACGGCCCGCTTCAATTTTTCCCCATTTTCCTTGAATAGCTCCCTTTAGAGGTATACGTAATCGGGCGTCCCCTGGTATCTTCTCCGATTCAGGCACGGAGATCCCCAAATGAACTTTTCTGCAATTCTATAAACCCATAGGGTCAAGCTACGAGAAAATATCCACAAAATGGCCCGCTTCAATTTTTCCCCATTTTCCTTGTATAGCTCCCTTTTGGACGTTTACGTAATCGGGCGTCCCCTGATATCTGCTCCGATTCAAGCACGGAGATCACCAAATGAACTTTTCTGCAATTCTATAAATCATTAGGGTCAAGCTACAATAAAATATCCACAAAATAGCTCGCTTCAATTTTCCCCCATTTTCCTTGTATAGCTCCCTTTAGAGGTATACGTAATCGGGCGTCCCTTGGTATCTGCTCCGATTCAGGCACGGACATCCCCAAATGAACTTTTCAGCAATTCTATAAACCCATAGGGTCAAGCTACGAAAAAATATCCACAAAACGGCCTGCTTCAATTTTTCCCCATTTTCTTTGAATAGCTCCCTTTAGATGTATACGTAATCGGGCGTCCCCTGGTATCTGCTCCGATTCAGGCTCGAACATCCCCAAATGAACTTTTCAGCAATTTTATAAACCCATAGGGTCAAGCTACGAGAAAATATCCACAAAACGGCCCGCTTCAATTTTTTCCCATTTTCGTTGAATAGCTCCCTAAAGAGGAATACGTAATCGGGCGTCCCCTGGTATCTGCTCCGATTCAGGCACGAACATCCCCAAATGAACTTTTCTGCAATTCCATAAACCCATAGGGTCAAGCTACGAGAAAATATCCACAAAATGGCCCATTTCAAATTTTCCCCATTTTCCTTGTATAGCTCCCTTTAGACGTTTACGTAATCGGGCGTCCCCTGATATCTGCTCCGATTCAAGCACGAAGATCCCCAAATGAACTTTTCTATAAAATATCCAGAAAATAGCTCGCTTCAATTTTTCCCTATTTTCCTTGAATAGCTCCCTTTAGAGGTATACGTAATCGGGCGTCCCTTGGTATCTGCTCCGATTCAGGCACGGACATCCCCAAATGAACTTTTTAGCAATTCTATAAACCCATAGGGTCAAGCTACGAGAAAATATCCACAAAACGGCTCGCTTCAATTTTTCCCCATTTTCCTTGAATAGCTCCCTTTAGAGGTATACGTAATCGGGCGTCCCCTGGTATCTGCTCCGATTCAGGCACGGAGATCCCCAAATGAACTTTTCTGCAATTCTATAAACCCATAGGGTCAAGCTAAGAGAAAATATCCACATAACGGCCCACTTCAATTTTTCCCCATTTTCCTTGAATAGCTCCCTTTAGAGGTATACGTAATCGGGCGTCCCCTGGTATCTGCTCCGATTGAGGCACGAACATCCCCAAATGGACTTTTCTGCAATTCTATAAACCCATAGGGTCAAGCTACGAGAAAATATCCACAAAACGGCCCGCTTCAATTTTTTCCCATTTTCCTTGAATAGCTCCCTTTGGAGGTATACGTAATCGGGCGTCCCCTGGTATCTGCTCCGATTCAGGCACGAACATCCCCAAATGAACTTTTCTGCAATTCTATAAACCCATAGGGTCAAGCTACGAGAAAATATCCACAAAACGGCCCGCTTCAATTTTTCCCCATTTTCCTTGAATAGCTCCCTTTAGAGGTATACGTAATCGGGCGTCCCCTGGTATCTGCTCCGATTCAGGCACGGAGATCCCCAAATGAACTTTTTTGCAATTCTATAAACCCATAGGGTCAAGCTACGAGAAAATATCCACAAAACGGCCCGCTTCAATTTTTCCCCATTTTCCTTGAATAGCTCCCTTTAGAGGTATACGTAATCGGGCGTCCCCTGGTATCTTCTCCGATTCAGGCACGGAGATCCCCAAATGAACTTTTCTGCAATTCTATAAACCCATAGGGTCAAGCTACGAGAAAATATCCACAAAATGGCCCGCTTCAATTTTTCCCCATTTTCCTTGTATAGCTCCCTTTTGGACGTTTACGTAATCGGGCGTCCCCTGATATCTGCTCCGATTCAAGCACGGAGATCACCAAATGAACTTTTCTGCAATTCTATAAACCCATAGGGTCAAGCTACGAGAAAATATCCACATAACGGCCCACTTCAATTTTTCCCCATTTTCCTTGAATAGCTCCCTTTAGAGGTATACGTAATCGGGCGTCCCCTGGTATCTGCTCCGATTGAGGCACGAACATCCCCAAATGGACTTTTCTGCAATTCTATAAACCCATAGGGTCAAGCTACGAGAAAATATCCACCAAACGGCCCGCTTCAATTTTTTCCCATTTTCCTTGAATAGCTCCCTTTAGAGGTATACGTAATCGGGCGTCCCCTGGTATCTGCTCCGATTTAGGCACGAACATCCCCAAATGAACTTTTCTGCAATTCTATAAACCCATAGGGTCAAGCTACGAGAAAATATCCACAAAATGGCCCGCTTCAATTTTTCCCCATTTTCCTTGAATAGCTCCCTTTAGAGGTATACGTAATCGGGCGTCCCCTGGTATCTGCTCCGATTCAGGCACGGAGATCCCCAAATGAACTTTTCTGCAATTCTATAAACCTATAGGGTCAAGCTACGAGAAAATATCCACAAAACGGCCCGCTTCAATTTTTCCCCATTTTCCTTGAATAGCTCCCTTTAGAGGTATACGTAATCGGGCGTCCCCTGATATCTGCTCCGATTCAAGCACGAAGATCCCCAAATGAACTTTTCTGCAATTCTATAAATCCTTAGGGTCAAGCTACGAGAAAATATCCACAAAACGGCCCGCTTCAATTTTTCCCCATTTTCCTTGTATAGCTCCCTTTAGAGGTATACGAAATCGGGCGTCCCTTGGTATCTGATCCGATTCAGGCACGGACATCCCCAAATGAACTTTTCAGCAATTCTATAAACCCATAGGGTCAAGCTACGAAAAAATATCCACAAAACGGCCCGCTTCAATTTTTCCCCATTTTCCTTGAATAGCTCGCTTTAGATGTATACGTAATCGGGCGTCCCCTGGTATCTGCTCCGATTCAGGCACGAACATCCCCAAATGAACTTTTCAGCAATTTTATAAACCCATAGGGTCAAGCTACGAGAAAATATCCACAAAACGGCCCGCTTCAATTTTTTCCCATTTTCGTTGAATAGCTCCCTAAAGAGGAATACGTAATCGGGCGTCCCCTGGTATCTGCTCCGATTCAGGCACGAACATCCCCAAATGAACTTTTCTGCAATTCCATAAACCCATAGGGTCAAGCTACGAGAAAATATCCACAAAATGGCCCATTTCAAATTTTCCCCATTTTCCTTGTATAGCTCCCTTTAGACGTTTACGTAATCGGGCGTCCCCTGATATCTGCTCCGATTCAAGCACGAAGATCCCCAAATGAACTTTTCTATAAAATATCCAGAAAATAGCTCGCTTCAATTTTTCCCTATTTTCCTTGAATAGCTCCCTTTAGAGGTATACGTAATCGGGCGTCCCTTGGTATCTGCTCCGATTCAGGCACGGACATCCCCAAATGAACTTTTTAGCAATTCTATAAACCCATAGGGTCAAGCTACGAGAAAATATCCACAAAACGGCTCGCTTCAATTTTTCCCCATTTTCCTTGAATAGCTCCCTTTAGAGGTATACGTAATCGGGCGTCCCCTGGTATCTGCTCCGATTCAGGCACGGAGATCCCCAAATGAACTTTTCTGCAATTCTATAAACCCATAGGGTCAAGCTACGAGAAAATATCCACATAACGGCCCACTTCAATTTTTCCCCATTTTCCTTGAATAGCTCCCTTTAGAGGTATACGTAATCGGGCGTCCCCTGGTATCTGCTCCGATTGAGGCACGAACATCCCCAAATGGACTTTTCTGCAATTCTATAAACCCATAGGGTCAAGCTACGAGAAAATATCCACAAAACGGCCCGCTTCAATTTTTTCCCATTTTCCTTGAATAGCTCCCTTTGGAGGTATACGTAATCGGGCGTCCCCTGGTATCTGCTCCGATTCAGGCACGAACATCCCCAAATGAACTTTTCTGCAATTCTATAAACCCATAGGGTCAAGCTACGAGAAAATATCCACAAAACGGCCCGCTTCAATTTTTCCCCATTTTCCTTGAATAGCTCCCTTTAGAGGTATACGTAATCGGGCGTCCCCTGGTATCTGCTCCGATTCAGGCACGGAGATCCCCAAATGAACTTTTTTGCAATTCTATAAACCCATAGGGTCAAGCTACGAGAAAATATCCACAAAACGGCCCGCTTCAATTTTTCCCCATTTTCCTTGAATAGCTCCCTTTAGAGGTATACGTAATCGGGCGTCCCCTGGTATCTTCTCCGATTCAGGCACGGAGATCCCCAAATGAACTTTTCTGCAATTCTATAAACCCATAGGGTCAAGCTACGAGAAAATATCCACAAAATGGCCCGCTTCAATTTTTCCCCATTTTCCTTGTATAGCTCCCTTTTGGACGTTTACGTAATCGGGCGTCCCCTGATATCTGCTCCGATTCAAGCACGGAGATCACCAAATGAACTTTTCTGCAATTCTATAAACCCATAGGGTCAAGCTACGAGAAAATATCCACATAACGGCCCACTTCAATTTTTCCCCATTTTCCTTGAATAGCTCCCTTTAGAGGTATACGTAATCGGGCGTCCCCTGGTATCTGCTCCGATTGAGGCACGAACATCCCCAAATGGACTTTTCTGCAATTCTATAAACCCATAGGGTCAAGCTACGAGAAAATATCCACAAAACGGCCGGCTTCAATTTTTTCCCATTTTCCTTGAATAGCTCCCTTTAGAGGTATACGTAATCGGGCGTCCCCTGGTATCTGCTCCGATTTAGGCACGAACATCCCCAAATGAACTTTTCTGCAATTCTATAAACCCATAGGGTCAAGCTACGAGAAAATATCCACAAAACGGCCCGCTTCAATTTTTCCCCATTTTCCTTGAATAGCTCCCTTTAGAGGTATACGTAATCGGGCGTCCCCTGGTATCTGCTCCGATTCAGGCACGGAGATCCCCAAATGAACTTTTCTGCAATTCTATAAACCTATAGGGTCAAGCTACGAGAAAATATCCACAAAACGGCCCGCTTCAATTTTTCCCCATTTTCCTTGAATAGCTCCCTTTAGAGGTATACGTAATCGGGCGTCCCCTGATATCTGCTCCGATTCAAGCACGAAGATCCCCAAATGAACTTTTCTGCAATTCTATAAATCCTTAGGGTCAAGCTACGAGAAAATATCCACAAAACGGCCCGCTTCAATTTTTCCCCATTTTCCTTGTATAGCTCCCTTTAGAGGTATACGAAATCGGGCGTCCCTTGGTATCTGATCCGATTCAGGCACGGACATCCCCAAATGAACTTTTCAGCAATTCTATAAACCCATAGGGTCAAGCTACGAAAAAATATCCACAAAACGGCCCGCTTCAATTTTTCCCCATTTTCCTTGAATAGCTCGCTTTAGATGTATACGTAATCGGGCGTCCCCTGGTATCTGCTCCGATTCAGGCACGAACATCCCCAAATGAACTTTTCAGCAATTTTATAAACCCATAGGGTCAAGCTACGAGAAAATATCCACAAAACGGCCCGCTTCAATTTTTTCCCATTTTCGTTGAATAGCTCCCTAAAGAGGAATACGTAATCGGGCGTCCCCTGGTATCTGCTCCGATTCAGGCACGAACATCCCCAAATGAACTTTTCTGCAATTCCATAAACCCATAGGGTCAAGCTACGAGAAAATATCCACAAAATGGCCCATTTCAAATTTTCCCCATTTTCCTTGTATAGCTCCCTTTAGACGTTTACGTAATCGGGCGTCCCCTGATATCTGCTCCGATTCAAGCACGAAGATCCCCAAATGAACTTTTCTATAAAATATCCAGAAAATAGCTCGCTTCAATTTTTCCCTATTTTCCTTGAATAGCTCCCTTTAGAGGTATACGTAATCGGGCGTCCCTTGGTATCTGCTCCGATTCAGGCACGGACATCCCCAAATGAACTTTTTAGCAATTCTATAAACCCATAGGGTCAAGCTACGAGAAAATATCCACAAAACGGCTCGCTTCAATTTTTCCCCATTTTCCTTGAATAGCTCCCTTTAGAGGTATACGTAATCGGGCGTCCCCTGGTATCTGCTCCGATTCAGGCACGGAGATCCCCAAATGAACTTTTCTGCAATTCTATAAACCCATAGGGTCAAGCTACGAGAAAATATCCACATAACGGCCCACTTCAATTTTTCCCCATTTTCCTTGAATAGCTCCCTTTAGAGGTATACGTAATCGGGCGTCCCCTGGTATCTGCTCCGATTGAGGCACGAACATCCCCAAATGGACTTTTCTGCAATTCTATAAACCCATAGGGTCAAGCTACGAGAAAATATCCACAAAACGGCCCGCTTCAATTTTTTCCCATTTTCCTTGAATAGCTCCCTTTGGAGGTATACGTAATCGGGCGTCCCCTGGTATCTGCTCCGATTCAGGCACGAACATCCCCAAATGAACTTTTCTGCAATTCTATAAACCCATAGGGTCAAGCTACGAGAAAATATCCACAAAACGGCCCGCTTCAATTTTTCCCCATTTTCCTTGAATAGCTCCCTTTAGAGGTATACGTAATCGGGCGTCCCCTGGTATCTGCTCCGATTCAGGCACGGAGATCCCCAAATGAACTTTTTTGCAATTCTATAAACCCATAGGGTCAAGCTACGAGAAAATATCCACAAAACGGCCCGCTTCAATTTTTCCCCATTTTCCTTGAATAGCTCCCTTTAGAGGTATACGTAATCGGGCGTCCCCTGGTATCTTCTCCGATTCAGGCACGGAGATCCCCAAATGAACTTTTCTGCAATTCTATAAACCCATAGGGTCAAGCTACGAGAAAATATCCACAAAATGGCCCGCTTCAATTTTTCCCCATTTTCCTTGTATAGCTCCCTTTTGGACGTTTACGTAATCGGGCGTCCCCTGATATCTGCTCCGATTCAAGCACGGAGATCACCAAATGAACTTTTCTGCAATTCTATAAACCCATAGGGTCAAGCTACGAGAAAATATCCACATAACGGCCCACTTCAATTTTTCCCCATTTTCCTTGAATAGCTCCCTTTAGAGGTATACGTAATCGGGCGTCCCCTGGTATCTGCTCCGATTGAGGCACGAACATCCCCAAATGGACTTTTCTGCAATTCTATAAACCCATAGGGTCAAGCTACGAGAAAATATCCACAAAACGGCCCGCTTCAATTTTTTCCCATTTTCCTTGAATAGCTCCCTTTAGAGGTATACGTAATCGGGCGTCCCCTGGTATCTGCTCCGATTTAGGCACGAACATCCCCAAATGAACTTTTCTGCAATTCTATAAACCCATAGGGTCAAGCTACGAGAAAATATCCACAAAACGGCCCGCTTCAATTTTTCCCCATTTTCCTTGAATAGCTCCCTTTAGAGGTATACGTAATCGGGCGTCCCCTTGTATCTGCTCCGATTCAGGCACGGAGATCCCCAAATGAACTTTTCTGCAATTCTATAAACCTATAGGGTCAAGCTACGAGAAAATATCCACAAAACGGCCCGCTTCAATTTTTCCCCATTTTCCTTGAATAGCTCCCTTTAGAGGTATACGTAATCGGGCGTCCCCTGATATCTGCTCCGATTCAAGCACGAAGATCCCCAAATGAACTTTTCTGCAATTCTATAAATCCTTAGGGTCAAGCTACGAGAAAATATCCACAAAACGGCCCGCTTCAATTTTTCCCCATTTTCCTTGTATAGCTCCCTTTAGAGGTATACGAAATCGGGCGTCCCTTGGTATCTGATCCGATTCAGGCACGGACATCCCCAAATGAACTTTTCAGCAATTCTATAAACCCATAGGGTCAAGCTACGAAAAAATATCCACAAAACGGCCCGCTTCAATTTTTCCCCATTTTCCTTGAATAGCTCGCTTTAGATGTATACGTAATCGGGCGTCCCCTGGTATCTGCTCCGATTCAGGCACGAACATCCCCAAATGAACTTTTCAGCAATTTTATAAACCCATAGGGTCAAGCTACGAGAAAATATCCACAAAACGGCCCGCTTCAATTTTTTCCCATTTTCGTTGAATAGCTCCCTAAAGAGGAATACGTAATCGGGCGTCCCCTGGTATCTGCTCCGATTCAGGCACGAACATCCCCAAATGAACTTTTCTGCAATTCCATAAACCCATAGGGTCAAGCTACGAGAAAATATCCACAAAATGGCCCATTTCAAATTTTCCCCATTTTCCTTGTATAGCTCCCTTTAGACGTTTACGTAATCGGGCGTCCCCTGATATCTGCTCCGATTCAAGCACGAAGATCCCCAAATGAACTTTTCTATAAAATATCCAGAAAATAGCTCTCTTCAATTTTTCCCTATTTTCCTTGTATAGCGCTCTTTAGAGGTATACGTAATCGGGCGTCCCTTGGTATCTGCTCCGATTCAGGCACGGACATCCCCAAATGAACTTTTCAGCAATTCTATAAACCCATAGGGTCAAGCTACGAGAAAATATCCACAAAACGGCCCGCTTCAATTTTTCCCCATTTTCCTTGAATAGCTCCCTTTAGAGGTATACGTAATCGGGCGTCCCCTGGTATCTGCTCCGATTCAGGCACGGAGATCCCCAAATGAACTTTTCTGCAATTCAATAAACCCATAGGGTCAAGCTACGAGAAAATATCCACATAACGGCCCACTTCAATTTTTCCCCATTTTCCTTGAATAGCTCCCTTTAGAGGTATACGTAATTGGGCGTCCCCTGGTATCTGCTCCGATTGAGGCACGAACATCCCCAAATGGACTTTTCTGCAATTCTATAAACCCATAGGGTCAAGCTACGAGAAAATATCCACAAAACGGCCCGCTTCAATTTTTTCCCATTTTCCTTGAATAGCTCCCTTTAGAGGTATACGTAATCGGGCGTCCCCTGGTATCTGCTCCGATTCAGGCACGAACATCCCCAAATGAACTTTTCTGCAATTCTATAAACCCATAGGGTCAAACGAGAAAATATCCACAAAACGGCCCGCTTCAATTTTTCCCCATTTTCCTTGAATAGCTCCCTTTAGAGGTATACGTAATCGGGCGTCCCCTGGTATCTGCTCCGATTCAGGCACGGAGATCCCCAAATGAACTTTTCTGCAATTTTATAAACCCATAGGGTCAAGCTACGAGAAAATATCCACAAAACGGCCCGCTTCAATTTTTCCCCATTTTCCTTGAATAGCTCCCTTTAGAGGTATACGTAATCGGGCGTCCCCTGGTATCTTCTCCGATTCAGGCAAGGAGATCCCCAAATGAACTTTTCTGCAATTCTATAAACCCATAGGGTCAAGCTACGAGAAAATATCCACAAAATGGCCCGCTTCAATTTTTCCCCATTTTCCTTGTATAGCTCCCTTTTGGACGTTTACGTAATCGGGCGTCCCCTGATATCTGCTCCGATTCAAGCACGGAGATCACCAAATGAACTTTTCTGCAATTCTATAAATCATTAGGGTCAAGCTACAATAAAATATCCACAAAATAGCTCGCTTCAATTTTTCCCCATTTTCCTTGTATAGCTCCCTTTAGAGGTATACGTAATCGGGCGTCCCTTGGTATCTGCTCCGATTCAGGCACGGACATCCCCAAATGAACTTTTCAGCAATTCTATAAACCCATAGGGTCAAGCTACGAAAAAATATCCACAAAACGGTCCGCTTCAATTTTTCCCCATTTTCCTTGAATAACTCCCTTTAGAGGTATACGTAATCGGGCGTCCCCTGGTATCTTCTCCGATTCAGGCAAGGTGATCCCCAAATGAACTTTTCAGCAATTCTATAAACCGATAGGGTCAAGCTACGAGAAAATATCCACAAAACGGCCCGCTTCAATTTTTCCCCATTTTCCTTGAATAGCTCCCTTTAGAGGTATACGTAATCGGGCGTCCCCTGGTATCTGCTCCGATTCAGGCACGGAGATCCCCAAATGAACTTTTCTGCAATTCTATAAACCCATAGGGTCAAGCTACGAGAAAATATCCACATAACGGCCCACTTCAATTTTTCCCCATTTTCCTTGAATAGCTCCCTTTAGAGGTATACGTAATCGGGCGTCCCCTGGTATCTGCTCCGATTGAGGCACGAACATCCCCAAATGGACTTTTCTGCAATTCTATAAACCCATAGGGTCAAGCTACGAGAAAATATCCACAAAACGGCCCGCTTCAATTTTTTCCCATTTTCCTTGAATAGCTCCCTTTAGAGGTATACGTAATCGGGCGTCCCCTGGTATCTGCTCCGATTTAGGCACGAACATCCCCAAATGAACTTTTCTGCAATTCTATAAACCCATAGGGTCAAGCTACGAGAAAATATCCACAAAACGGCCCGCTTCAATTTTTCCCCATTTTCCTTGAATAGCTCCCTTTAGAGGTATACGTAATCGGGCGTCCGCTGGTATCTGCTCCGATTCAGGCACGGAGATCCCCAAATGAACTTTTCTGCAATTCTATAAACCTATAGGGTCAAGCTACGAGAAAATATGCACAAAACGGCCCGCTTCAATTTTTCCCCATTTTCCTTGAATAGCTCCCTTTAGAGGTATACGTAATCGGGCGACCCCTGGTATCTTCTCCGATTCAGGCACGGAGATCCCCAAATGAACTTTTCTGCAATTCTATAAACCCATAGGGTCAAGCTACGAGAAAATATCCACAAAATGGCCCGCTTCAATTTTTCCCCATTTTCCTTGTATAGCTCCCTTTTGGACGTTTACGTAATCGGGCGTCCCCTGATATCTGCTCCGATTCAAGCACGGAGATCACCAAATGAACTTTTCTGCAATTCTATAAATCATTAGGGTCAAGCTACAATAAAATATCCACAAAATAGCTCGCTTCAATTTTTCCCCATTTTCCTTGTATAGCTCCCTTTAGAGGTATACGTAATCGGGCGTCTCTTGGTATCTGCTCCGATTCAGGCACGGACATCCCCAAATGAACTTTTCAGCAATTCTATAAACCCATAGGGTCAAGCTACGAAAAAATATCCACAAAACGGCCCGCTTCAATTTTTCCCCATTTTCCTTGAATAGCTCCCTTTAGATGTATACGTAATCGGGCGTCCCCTGGTATCTGCTCCGATTCAGGCACGAACATCCCCAAATGAACTTTTCAGCAATTTTATAAACCCATAGGGTCAAGCTTCGAGAAAATATCCACAAAACGGCCCGCTTCAATTTTTTCCCATTTTCGTTGAATAGCTCCCTTAAGAGGAATACGTAATCGGGCGTCCCCTGGTATCTGCTCCGATTCTGGCACGAACATCCCCAAATGAACTTTTCTGCAATTCTATAAACCCATAGGGTCAAGCTACGAGAAAATATCCACAAAATGGCCCACTTCAAATTTTCCCCATTTTCCTTGTATAGCTCCCTTTAGACGTTTACGTAATCGGGCGTCCCCTGATATCTGCTCCGATTCAAGCACGAAGATCCCCAAATGAACTTTTCTGCAATTCTATAAATCCTTAGGGTCAAGCTACGAGAAAATATCCACAAAACGGCCCGCTTCAATTTTTCCCCATTTTCCTTGTATAGCTCCCTTTAGAGGTATACGAAATCGGGTGTCCCTTGGTATCTGATCTGATTCAGGCACGGACATCCCCAAATGAACTTTTTAGCAATTCTATAAACCCATAGGGTCAAGCTACGAAAAAATATCCACAAAACGGCCCGCTTCAATTTTTCCCCATTTTCCTTGAATAGGTCCCTTTAGATGTATACGTAATCGGGCGTCCCCTGGTATCTGCTCCGATTCAGGCACGAACATCCCCAAATGAACTTTTCAGCAATTTTATAAACCCATAGGGTCAAGCTACGATAAAATATCCACAAAATGGCCCGCTTCAATTTTTTCCCATTTTCGTTGAATAGCTCCCTTAAGAGGAATACGTAATCGGGCGTCCCCTGGTATATGCTCCGATTCAGGCACGAACATCCCCAAATGAACTTTTCTGCAATTCTATAAACCCATAGGGTCAAGCTACGAGAAAATATCCACAAAATGGCCCACTTCAAATTTTCCCCATTTTCCTTGTATAGCTCCCATTAGACGTTTACGTAATCGGGCGTCCCCTGATATCTGCTCCGATTCAAGCACGAAGATCCCCAAATGAACTTTTCTATAAAATATCCAGAAATTAGCTCTCTTCAATTTTTCCCTATTTTCCTTGTATAGCGCTCTTTAGAGGTATACGTAATCGGGCGTCCCTTGGTATCTGCTCCGATTCAGGCACGGACATCCCCAAATGAACTTTTCAGCAATTCTATAAACCCATAGGGTCAAGCTACGAGAAAATATCCACAAAACGGCCCGCTTCAATTTTTCCCCATTTTCCTTGAATAGCTCCCTTTAGAGGTATACGTAATCGGGCGTCCCCTGGTATCTGCTCCGATTCAGGCACGGAGATCCCCAAATGATCTTTTCTGCAATTCTATAAACCCATAGGGTCAAGCTACGAGAAAATATCCAGATAACGGCCCACTTCAATTTTTCCCCATTTTCCTTGAATAGCTCCCTTTAGAGGTATACGTAATCGGGCGTCCCCTGGTATCTGCTCCGATTGAGGCACGAACATCCCCAAATGGACTTTTCTGCAATTCTATAAACCCATAGGGTCAAGCTACGAGAAAATATCCACAAAACGGCCCGCTTCAATTTTTTCCCATTTTCGTTGAATAGCTCCCTTAAGAGGAATACGTAATCGGGCGTCCCCTGGTATCTTCTCCGATTCAGGCACGAACATCCCCAAATGAACTTTTCTGCAATTCTATAAATCCATAGGGTCAAGCTACGAGAAAATATCCACAAAATGGCCCACTTCAAATTTTCCCCATTTTCCTTGTATAGCTCCCTTTAGACGTTTACGTAATCGGGCGTCCCCTGATATCTGCTCCGATTCAAGCACGAAGATCCCCAAATGAACTTTTCTGCAATTCTATAAATCCTTAGGGTCAAGTTACGAGAAAATATCCACAAAACGGCCCGCTTCAATTTTTCCCCATTTTCCTTGTATAGCTCCCTTTAGAGGTATACGAAATCGGGCGTCCCTTGGTATCTGATCCGATTCAGGCACGGACATCCCCAAATGAACTTTTCAGCAATTCTATAAACCCATAGGGTCAAGCTACGAAAACATATCCACAAAACGGCCCGCTTCAATTTTTCCCCATTTTCCTTGAATAGCTCCCTTTAGATGTATACGTAATCGGGCGTCCCCTGGTATCTGCTCCGATTCAGGCACGAACATCCCCAAATGAACTTTTCAGCAATTTTATAAACCCATAGGGTCAAGCTACGAGAAAATATCCACAAAATGGCCCGCTTCAATTTTTTCCCATTTTCGTTGAATAGCTCCCTAAAGAGGAATACGTAATCGGGCGTCCCCTGGTATCTGCTCCGATTCAGGCATGAACATCCCCAAATGAACTTTTCTGCAATTCTATAAACCCATAGGGTCAAGCTACGAGAAAATATCCACAAAATGGCCCATTTCAAATTTTCCCCATTTTCCTTGTATAGCTCCCTTTAGACGTTTACGTAATCGGGCGTCCCCTGATATCTGCTCCGATTCAAGCACGAAGATCCCCAAATGAACTTTTCTATAAAATATCCAGAAAATAGCTCTCTTCAATTTTTCCCTATTTTCCTTGTATAGCGCTCTTTAGAGGTATACGTAATCGGGCGTCCCTTGGTATCTGCTCTGATTCAGGCACGGACATCCCCAAATGAACTTTTCAGCAATTCTATAAACCCATAGGGTCAAGCTACGAGAAAATATCCACAAAACGGCCCGCTTCAATTTTTCCCCATTTTCCTTGAATAGCTCCCTTTAGAGGTAAACGTAATCGGGCGTCCCCTGGTATCTGCTCCGATTCAGGCACGGAGATCCCCAAATGAACTTTTCTGCAATTCTATAAACCCATAGGGTCAAGCTACGAGAAAATATCCACATAACGGCCCACTTCAATTTTTCCCCATTTTCCTTGAATAGCTCCCTTTAGAGGTATACGTAATCGGGCGTCCCCTGGTATCTGCTCCGATTGAGGCACGAACATCCCCAAATGGACTTTTCTGCAATTCTATAAACCCATAGGGTCAAGCTACGAGAAAATATCCACAAAACGGCCCGCTTCAATTTTTTCCCATTTTCCTTGAATAGCTCCCTTTAGAGGTATACGTAATCGGGCGTCCCCTGGTATCTGCTCCGATTCAGGCACGAACATCCCCAAATGAACTTTTCTGCAATTCTATAAACCCATAGGGTCAAGCTACGAGAAAATATCCACAAAACTGCCCGCTTCAATTTTTCCCCATTTTTCTTGAATAGCTCCCTTTAGAGGTATACGTAATCAGGCGTCCCCTGGTATCTGCTCCGATTCAGGCACGGAGATCCCCAAATGAACTTTTCTACAATTCTATAAACCCATAGGGTCAAGCTACGAGAAAATATCCACAAAACGGCCCGCTTCAATTTTTCCCCATTTTCCTTGAATAGCTCCCTTTAGAGGTATACGTAATCGGGCGTCCCCTGGTATCTGCTCCGATTCAGGCACGGAGATCCCCAAATGAACTTTTCTGCAATTCTATAAACCCATAGGGTCAAGCTACGAGAAAATATCCACAAAACGGCCCGCTTCAATTTTTCCCCATTTTCCTTGAATAGCTCCCTTTAGAGGTATACGTAATCGGGCGTCCCCTGGTATCTGCTCCGATTGAGGCACGAACATCCCCAAATGGACTTTTCTGCAATTCTATAAACCCATAGGGTCAAGCTACGAGAAAATATCCACAAAACGGCCCGCTTCAATTTTTTCCCATTTTCCTTGAATAGCTCCCTTTAGAGGTATACGTAATCGGGCGTCCCCTGGTATCTGCTCCGATTCAGGCACGAACATCCCCAAATGAACTTTTCTGCAATTCTATAAACCCATAGGGTCAAACGAGAAAATATCCACAAAACGGCCCGCTTCAATTTTTCCCCATTTTCCTTGAATAGCTCCCTTTAGAGGTATACGTAATCGGGCGTCCCCTGGTATCTGCTCCGATTGAGGCACGAACATCCCCAAATGGACTTTTCTGCAATTCTATAAACCCATAGGGTCAAGCTACGAGAAAATATCCACAAAACGGCCCGCTTCAATTTTTTCCCTATTTTCCTTGTATAGCGCTCTTTAGAGGTATACGTAATCGGGCGTCCCTTGGTATCTGCTCTGATTCAGGCACGGACATCCCCAAATGAACTTTTCAGCAATTCTATAAACCCATAGGGTCAAGCTACGAGAAAATATCCACAAAACGGCCCGCTTCAATTTTTCCCCATTTTCCTTGAATAGCTCCCTTTAGAGGTAAACGTAATCGGGCGTCCCCTGGTATCTGCTCCGATTCAGGCACGGAGATCCCCAAATGAACTTTTCTGCAATTCTATAAACCCATAGGGTCAAGCTACGAGAAAATATCCACATAACGGCCCACTTCAATTTTTCCCCATTTTCCTTGAATAGCTCCCTTTAGAGGTATACGTAATCGGGCGTCCCCTGGTATCTGCTCCGATTGAGGCACGAACATCCCCAAATGGACTTTTCTGCAATTCTATAAACCCATAGGGTCAAGCTACGAGAAAATATCCACAAAACGGCCCGCTTCAATTTTTTCCCATTTTCCTTGAATAGCTCCCTTTAGAGGTATACGTAATCGGGCGTCCCCTGGTATCTGCTCCGATTCAGGCACGAACATCCCCAAATGAACTTTTCTGCAATTCTATAAACCCATAGGGTCAAGCTACGAGAAAATATCCACAAAACTGCCCGCTTCAATTTTTCCCCATTTTTCTTGAATAGCTCCCTTTAGAGGTATACGTAATCGGGCGTCCCCTGGTATCTGCTCCGATTCAGGCACGGAGATCCCCAAATGAACTTTTCTGCAATTCTATAAACCCATAGGGTCAAGCTACGAGAAAATATCCACAAAACGGCCCGCTTCAATTTTTCCCCATTTTCCTTGAATAGCTCCTATAAACCCATAGGGTCAAGCTACGAGAAAATATCCACAAAACGGCCCGCTTCAATTTTTCCCCATTTTCCTTGAATAGCTCCCTTTAGAGGTATACGTAATCGGGCGTCCCCTGGTATCTGCTCCGATTGAGGCACGAACATCCCCAAATGGACTTTTCTGCAATTCTATAAACCCATAGGGTCAAGCTACGAGAAAATATCCACAAAACGGCCCGCTTCAATTTTTTCCCATTTTCCTTGAATAGCTCCCTTTAGAGGTATACGTAATCGGGCGTCCCCTGGTATCTGCTCCGATTCAGGCACGAACATCCCCAAATGAACTTTTCTGCAATTCTATAAACCCATAGGGTCAAACGAGAAAATATCCACAAAACGGCCCGCTTCAATTTTTCCCCATTTTCCTTGAATAGCTCCCTTTAGAGGTATACGTAATCGGGCGTCCCCTGGTATCTGCTCCGATTCAGGCACGGAGATCCCCAAATGAACTTTTCTGCAATTCTATAAACCCATAGGGTCAAGCTACGAGAAAATATCCACAAAACGGCCCGCTTCAATTTTTCCCCATTTTCCTTGAATAGGTCCCTTTAGAGGTATACGTAATCGGGCGTCCCCTGGTATCTTCTCCGATTCAGGCACGGAGATCCCCAAATGAACTTTTCTGCAATTCTATAAACCCGTAGGGTCAAGCTACGAGAAAATATCCACAAAATGGCCCGCTTCAATTTTTCCCCATTTTCCTTGTATAGCTCCCTTTTGGACGTTTACGTAATCGGGCGTCCCCTGATATCTGCTCCGATTCAAGCACGGAGATCACCAAATGAACTTTTCTGCAATTCTATAAATCATTAGGGTCAAGCTACAATAAAATATCCACAAAATAGCTCGCTTCAATTTTTCCCCATTTTCCTTGTATAGCTCTCTTTAGAGGTATACGTAATCGGGCGTCCCTTGGTATCTGCTCCGATTCAGGCACGGACATCCCCAAATGAACTTTTCAGCAATTCTATAAACCCATAGGGTCAAGCTACGAAAAAATATCCACAAAACGGCCCGCTTCAATTTTTCCCCATTTTCCTTGAATACCTCCCTTTAGAGATGTATACGTAATCGGGCGTCCCCTGGTATCTGCTCCGATTCAGGCACGAACATCCCCAAATGAACTTTTTTATAAACCCATAGGGTCAAGCTTCGAGAAAATATCCACAAAACGGCCCGCTTCAATTTTTTCCCATTTTCGTTGAATAGCTCCCTTAAGAGGAATACGTAATCGGGCGTCCCCTGGTATCTGCTCCGATTCAGGCACGAACATCCCCAAATGAACTTTTCTGCAATTCTATAAACCCATAGGGTCAAGCTACGAGAAAATATCCACAAAATGGCCCACTTCAAATTTTCCCCATTTTCCTTGTATAGCTCCCTTTAGACGTTTACGTAATCGGGCGTCCCCTGATATCTGCTCCGATTCAAGCACGAAGATCCCCAAATGAACTTTTCTGCAATTCTATAAATCCTTAGGGTCAAGCTACGAGAAAATATCCACAAAACGGCCCGCTTCAATTTTTCCCCATTTTCCTTGTATAGCTCCCTTTAGAGGTATACGAAATCGGGCGTCCCTTGGTATCTGATCCGATTCAGGCACGGACATCCCCAAATGAACTTTTCAGCAATTCTATAAACCCATAGGGTCAAGCTACGAAAAAATATCCACAAAACGGCCCGCTTCAATTTTTCCCCATTTTCCTTGAATAGCTCCATTTAGATGTATACGTAATCGGGCGTCCCCTGGTATCTGCTCCGATTCAGGCACGAACATCCCCAAATGAACTTTTCAGCAATTTTATAAACCCATAGGGTCAAGCTACGAGAAAATATCCACAAAACGGCCCGCTTCAATTTTTTCCCATTTTCGTTGAATAGCTCCCTTAAGAGGAATACGTAATCGGGCGTCCCCTAGTATCTGCTCCGATTCAGGCACGAACATCCCCAAATGAACTTTTCTGCAATTCTATAAACCCATAGGGTCAAGCTACGAGAAAATATCCACAAAATGGCCCACTTCAAATTTTCCCCATTTTCCTTGTATAGCTCCCTTTAGACGTTTACGTAATCGGGCGTCCCCTGATATCTGCTCCGATTCAAGCACGAAGATCCCCAAATGAACTTTTCTATAAAATATCCAGAAAATAGCTCTCTTCAATTTTTCCCTATTTTCCTTGTATAGCACTCTTTAGAGGTATACGTAATCGGGCGTCCCTTGGTATCTGCTCCGATTCAGGCACGGACATCCCCAAATGAACTTTTCAGCAATTCTATAAACCCATAGGGTCAAGCTACGAGAAAATATCCACAAAACGGCCCGCTTCAATTTTTCCCCATTTTCCTTGAATAGCTCCCTTTAGAGGTATACGTAATCGGGCGTCCCCTGGTATCTGCTCCGATTCAGGCACGGAGATCCCCAAATGAACTTTTCTGCAATTCTATAAACCCATAGGGTCAAGCTACGAGAAAATATCCAGATAACGGCCCACTTCAATTTTCCCCATTTTCCTTGAATAGCTCCCTTTAGAGGTATACGTAATCGGGCGTCCCCTGGTATCTGCTCCGATTGAGGCACGAACATCCCCAAATGGACTTTTCTGCAATTCTATAAACCCATAGGGTCAAGCTACGAGAAAATATCCACAAAACGGCCCGCTTCAATTTTTTCCCATTTTCCTTGAATAGCTCCCTTTAGAGGTATACGTAATCGGGCGTCCCCTGGTATCTGCTCCGATTCAGGCACGAACATCCCCAAATGAACATTTCTGCAATTCTATAAACCCATAGGGTCAAGCTACGAGAAAATATCCACAAAACGGCCCGCTTCAATTTTTCCCCATTTTCCTTGAATAGCTCCCTTTAGAGGTATACATAATCGGGCGTCCCCTGGTATCTGCTCCGATTCAGGCACGGAGATCCCCAAATGAACTTTTCTGCAATTCTATAAACCCATAGGGTCAAGCTACGAGAAAATATCCACAAAACGGCCCGCTTCAATTTTTCCCCATTTTCCTTGAATAGCTTTAGAGGTATACGTAATCGGGCGTCCCCTGGTATCTTCTCCGATTCAGGCAAGGAGATCCCCAAATGAACTTTTCTACAATTCTATAAACCCATAGGGTCAAGCTACGAGAAAATATCCACAAAACGGCCCGCTTCAATTTTTCCCCATTTTCCTTGTATAGCTCCCTTTTGGACGTTTACGTAATCGGGCGTCCCCTGATATCTGCTCCGATTCAAGCACGGAGATCACCAAATGAACTTTTCTGCAATTCTAGAAATAATTAGGGTCAAGCTACAATAAAATATCCACAAAATAGCTCGCTTCAATTTTTCCCCATTTTCCTTGTATAGCTCCCTTTAGAGGTATACGTAATCGGGCGTCCCTTGGTATCTGCTCCGATTCAGGCACGGACATCCCCAAATGAACTTTTCAGCAATTCTATAAACCCATAGGGTCAAGCTACGAAAAAATATCCACAAAACGGCCCGCTTCAATTTTTCCCCATTTTCCTTGAATAGCTCCCTTTAGATGTATACGTAATCGGGCGTCCCCTGGTATCTGCTCCGATTCAGGCACGAACATCCCCAAATGAACTTTTCAGCAATTTTATAAACCCATAGGGTCAAGCTACGAGAAAATATCCACAAAACGGCCCGCTTCAATTTTTCCCCATTTTCCTTGAATAGCTCCCTTTAGAGGTATACGTAATCGGGCGTCCCCTGGTATCTTCTCCGATTCAGGCAAGGAGATCCCCAAATGAACTTTTCTGCAATTCAATAAACCCACAGGGTCAAGCTACGAGAAAATATCCACAAAATGGCCCGCTTCAATTTTTCCCCATTTTCCTTGTATAGCTCCCTTTTGGACGTTTACGTAATCGGGCGTCCCATGATATCTGCTCCGATTCAAGCACGGAGATCACCAAATGAACTTTTCTGCAATTCTATAAATCATTAGGGTCAAGCTACAATAAAATATCCACAAAATAGCTCGCTTCAATTTTTCCCCATTTTCCTTGTATAGCTCCCTTTAGAGGTATACGTAATCGGGCGTCCCTTGGTATCTGCTCCGATTCAGGCACGGACATCCCCAAATAAACTTTTCAGCAATTCTATAAACCCATAGGGTCAAGCTACGAAAAAATATCCACAAAACGGCCCGCTTCAATTTTTCCCCATTTTCCTTGAGTAGCTCCCTTTAGATGTATACGTAATCGGGCGTCCCCTGGTATCTGCTCCGATTCAGGCACGAACATCCCCAAATGAACTTTTCAGCAATTTTATAAACCCATAGGGTCAAGCTACGAGAAAATATCCACAAAACGGCCCGCTTCAATTTTTTCCCATTTTCGTTGAATAGCTCCCTTAAGAGGAATACGTAATCGGGCGTCCCCTGGTATCTGCTCTGATTCAGGCACGAACATCCCCAAATGAACTTTTCTGCAATTCTATAAACCCATAGGGTCAAGCTACGAGAAAATATCCACAAAATGGCCCACTTCAAATTTTCCCCATTTTCCTTGTATAGCTCCCTTTAGACGTTTACGTAATCGGGCGTCCCCTGATATCTGCTCCGATTCAAGCACGTAGATCCCCAAATGAACTTTTCTATAAAATATCCAGAAAATAGCTCGCTTCAATTTTTCCCTATTTTCCTTGTATAGCGCTCTTTAGAGGTATACGTAATCGGGCGTCCCTTGGTATCTGCTCCGATTCAGGCACGGACATCCCCAAATGAACTTTTCAGCAATTCTATAAACCCATAGGGTCAAGCTACGAGAAAATATCCACAAAACGGCCCGCTTCAATTTTTCCCCATTTTCCTTGAATAGCTCCCTTTAGAGGTATACGTAATAGGGCGTCCCCTGGTATCTGCTCCGATTCAGGCACGGAGATCCCCAAATGAACTTTTCTGCAATTCTATAAACCCATAGGGTCAAGCTACGAGAAAATATCCACATAACGGCCCGCTTCAATTTTTCCCCATTTTCCTTGAATAGCTCCCTTTAGAGGTATACGTAATCGGGCGTCCCCTGGTATCTGCTCCGATTGAGGCACGAACATCCCCAAATGGACTTTTCTGCAATTCTATAAACCAATAGGGTCAAGCTACGAGAAAATATCCACAAAACGGCCCGCTTCAATTTTTTCCCATTTTCCTTGAATAGCTCCCTTTAGAGGTATAGGTAATCGGGCGTCCCCTGGTATCTGCTCCGATTCAGGCACGAACATCCCCAAATGAACTTTTCTGCAATTCTATAAACCCATAGGGTCAAGCTACGAGAAAATATCCACAAAACGGCCCGCTTCAATTTTTCCCCATTTTCCTTGAATAGCTCCCTTTAGAGGTATACGTAATCGGGCGTCCCCTGGTATCTACTCCGATTCAGGCACGGAGATCCCCAAATGAACTTTTCTACAATTCTATAAACCCATAGGGTCAAGCTACGAGAAAATATCCACAAAACGGCCCGCTTCAATTTTTCCCCATTTTCCTTGAATAGCTCCCTTTAGAGGTATACGTAATCGGGCGTCCCCTGGTATGTTCTCCGATTCAGGCACGGAGATCCCCAAATGAACTTTTCTGCAATTCTATAAACCCATAGGGTCAAACTACGAGAAAATATCCACAAAATGGCCCGCTTCAATTTTTCCCCATTTTCCTTGTATAGCTCCCTTTAGACGTTTACGTAATCGGGCGTCCCCTGATATCTGCTCCGATTCAAGCACGGAGATCACCAAATGAACTTTTCTGCAATTCTATAAATCATTAGGGTCAAGCTACAATAAAATATCCACAAAATAGCTCGCTTCAATTTTTCCCCATTTTCCTTGTATAGCTCCCTTTAGAGGTATACGTAATCGGGCGTCCCTTGGTATCTGCTCCGATTCAGGCACGGACATCCCCAAATGAACTTTTCAGCAATTCTATAAACCCATAGGGTCAAGCTACGAAAAAATATCCACAAAACGGCCCGCTTCAATTTTTCCCCATTTTCCTTGAATAGCTCCCTTTAGATGTATACGTAATCGGGCGTCCCCTGGTATCTGCTCCGATTCAGGCACGAACATCCCCAAATGAACTTTTCAGCAATTTTATAAACCCATAGGATCAAGCTACGAGAAAATATCCACAAAACGGCCCGCTTCAATTTTTTCCCATTTTCGTTGAATAGCTCCCTTAAGAGGAATACGTAATCGGGCGTCCCCTGGTATCTGCTCCGATTCAGGCACGAACATCCCCAAATGAACTTTTATGCAATTCTATAAACCCATAGGGTCAAGCTACGAGAAAATATCCACAAAATGGCCCACTTCAAATTTTCCCCATTTTCCTTGTATAGCTCCCTTTAAACGTTTACGTAATCGGGAGTCCCCTGATATCTGCTCCGATTCAAGCACGAAGATCCCCAAATGATCTTTTCTGCAATTCTACAAATCCTTAGGGTCAAGCTACAATAAAATATCCAGAAAATAGCTCGCTTCAATTTTTCCCTATTTTCCTTGTATAGCGCTCTTTAGAGGTATACGTAATCGGGCGTCCCTTGGTATCTGCTCCGATTCGGGCACAGACATCCCCAAATGAACTTTTCAGCAATTCTATAAACCCATAGGGTCAAGCTACGAGAAAATATCCACAAAACGGCCCGCTTCAATTTTTCCCCATTTTCCTTGAATAGCTCCCTTTAGAGTTATACGTAATCGGGCGTCCCCTGGTATCTGCTCCGATTCAGGCACGGAGATCCCCAAATGAACTTTTCTGCAATTCTATAAACCCATAGGGTCAAGCTACGAGAAAATATCCACATAACGGCCCGCTTCAATTTTTTCCCATTTTCCTTGAATAGCTCCCTTTAGAGGTATACGTAATCGGGCATCCCCTGGTATCTGCTCCGATTCAGGCACGAACATCCCCAAATGAACTTTTCTGCAATTCTATAAACCCATAGGGTCAAGCTACGAGAAAATATCCACAAAATGGCCCGCTTCAAATTTTCCCCATTTTCCTTGTATAGCTCCCTTTCGACGTTTACGTAATCGGGCGTCCCCTGATATCTGCTCCGATTCAAGCACGGAGATCACCAAATGAACTTTTCTGCAATTCTATAAATCCTTAGGGTTAAGCTACAATAAAATATCCACAAAATAGCTCGCTTCAATTTTTCCCTATTTTCCTTGTATAGCTCCCTTTAGAGGTATACGTAATCGGGCGTCCCTTGTTATCTGCTCCGATTCAGGCACGGACATCCCCAAATGAACTTTTCAGCAATTCTATAAACCCATAGGGTCAAGCTACGAGAAAATATCCAAAAAATGGCCCGCTTCAATTTTTCCCCATTTTCCTTGAATAGCTCCCTTTAGAGGTATACGTAATCGGGCGTCCCCTGGTATCTGCTCCGATTCAGGCACGAACATCCCCAAATGAACTTTTCAGCAATTTTATAAACCCATAGGGTCAAGCTACGAGAAAATATCCAGAAAACGGCCCGCTTAAATTTTTTCCCATTTTCGTTGAATAGCTCCCTTAAGAGAATTACGTAATCGGGCGTCCCCTGGTATCTGCTCCGATTCAGGCACGAACATCCCCAAATGAACTTTTATGCAATTCTATAAACCCATAGGGTCAAGCTACGAGAAAATATCCACAAAATGGCCCGCTTCAATTTTTCCCCATTTTCCTTGTATAGCTCCCTTTAGACGTTTACGTAATCGGGCGTCCCCTGATATCTGCTCCGATTCAAGCACGGAGATCACCAAATGAACTTTTCTGCAATTCTATAAATCATTAGGGTCAAGCAACAATAAAATATCCACAAAATAGCTCGCTTCAATTTTTCCCCATTTTCCTTGTATAGCTCCCTTTAGAGGTATACGTAATCGGGCGTCCCTTGGTATCTGCTCCGATTCAGGCACGGACATCCCCAAATGAACTTTTCAGCAATTCTATAAACCCATAGGGTCAAGCTACGAAAAAATATCCACAAAACGGCCCGCTTCAATTTTTCCCCATTTTCCTTGAATAGCTCCCTTTAGATGTATACGTAATCGGGCGTCCCCTGGTATCTGCTCCGATTCAGGCACGAACATCCCCAAATGAACTTTTCAGCAATTTTATAAACCCATAGGGTCAAGCTACGAGAAAATATCCACAAAACGGCCCGCTTCAATTTTTTCCCATTTTCGTTGAATAGCTCCCTTAAGAGGAATACGTAATCGGGCGTCCCCTGGTATCTGCTCCGATTCAGGCACGAACATCCCCAAATGAACTTTTATGCAATTCTATAAACCCATAGGGTCAAGCTACGAGAAAATATCCACAAAATGGCCCACTTCAAATTTTCCCCATTTTCCTTGTATAGCTCCCTTTAGACGTTTACGTAATCGGGAGTCCCCTGATATCTGCTCCGATTCAAGCACGAAGATCCCCAAATGATCTTTTCTGCAATTCTATAAATCCTTAGGGTCAAGCTACAATAAAATATCCAGAAAATAGCTCGCTTCAATTTTTCCCTATTTTCCTTGTATAGCGCTCTTTAGAGGTATACGTAATCGGGCGTCCCTTGGTATCTGCTCCGATTCAGGGACGGACATCCCCAAATGAACTTTTCAGCAATTCTATAAACCCATAGGGTCAAGCTACGAGAAAATATCCACAAAACGGCCCGCTTCAATTTTTCCCCATTTTCCTTGAATAGCTCCCTTTAGAGGTATACGTAATCGGGCGTCCCCTGGTATCTACTCCGATTCAGGCACGGAGATCCCCAAATGAACTTTTCTACAATTCTATAAACCCATAGGGTCAAGCTACGAGAAAATATCCACAAAACGGCCCGCTTCAATTTTTCCCCATTTTCCTTGAATAGCTCCCTTTAGAGGTATACGTAATCGGGCGTCCCCTGGTATGTTCTCCGATTCAGGCACGGAGATCCCCAAATGAACTTTTCTGCAATTCTATAAACCCATAGGGTCAAACTACGAGAAAATATCCACAAAATGGCCCGCTTCAATTTTTCCCCATTTTCCTTGTATAGCTCCCTTTAGACGTTTACGTAATCGGGCGTCCCCTGATATCTGCTCCGATTCAAGCACGGAGATCACCAAATGAACTTTTCTGCAATTCTATAAATCATTAGGGTCAAGCTACAATAAAATATCCACAAAATAGCTCGCTTCAATTTTTCCCCATTTTCCTTGTATAGCTCCCTTTAGAGGTATACGTAATCGGGCGTCCCTTGGTATCTGCTCCGATTCAGGCACGGACATCCCCAAATGAACTTTTCAGCAATTCTATAAACCCATAGGGTCAAGCTACGAAAAAATATCCACAAAACGGCCCGCTTCAATTTTTCCCCATTTTCCTTGAATAGCTCCCTTTAGATGTATACGTAATCGGGCGTCCCCTGGTATCTGCTCCGATTCAGGCACGAACATCCCCAAATGAACTTTTCAGCAATTTTATAAACCCATAGGATCAAGCTACGAGAAAATATCCACAAAACGGCCCGCTTCAATTTTTTCCCATTTTCGTTGAATAGCTCCCTTAAGAGGAATACGTAATCGGGCGTCCCCTGGTATCTGCTCCGATTCAGGCACGAACATCCCCAAATGAACTTTTATGCAATTCTATAAACCCATAGGGTCAAGCTACGAGAAAATATCCACAAAATGGCCCACTTCAAATTTTCCCCATTTTCCTTGTATAGCTCCCTTTAAACGTTTACGTAATCGGGAGTCCCCTGATATCTGCTCCGATTCAAGCACGAAGATCCCCAAATGATCTTTTCTGCAATTCTACAAATCCTTAGGGTCAAGCTACAATAAAATATCCAGAAAATAGCTCGCTTCAATTTTTCCCTATTTTCCTTGTATAGCGCTCTTTAGAGGTATACGTAATCGGGCGTCCCTTGGTATCTGCTCCGATTCGGGCACAGACATCCCCAAATGAACTTTTCAGCAATTCTATAAACCCATAGGGTCAAGCTACGAGAAAATATCCACAAAACGGCCCGCTTCAATTTTTCCCCATTTTCCTTGAATAGCTCCCTTTAGAGTTATACGTAATCGGGCGTCCCCTGGTATCTGCTCCGATTCAGGCACGGAGATCCCCAAATGAACTTTTCTGCAATTCTATAAACCCATAGGGTCAAGCTACGAGAAAATATCCACATAACGGCCTGCTTCAATTTTTTCCCATTTTCCTTGAATAGGTCCCTTTAGAGGTATACGTAATCGGGCATCCCCTGGTATCTGCACCGATTCAGGCACGAACATCCCCAAATGAACTTTTCTGCAATTCTATAAACCCATAGGGTCAAGCTACGAGAAAATATCCACAAAATGGCCCGCTTCAAATTTTCCCCATTTTCCTTGTATAGCTCCCTTTCGACGTTTACGTAATCGGGCGTCCCCTGATATCTGCTCCGATTCAAGCACGGAGATCACCAAATGAACTTTTCTGCAATTCTATAAATCCTTAGGGTTAAGCTACAATAAAATATCCACAAAATAGCTCGCTTCAATTTTTCCCTATTTTCCTTGTATAGCTCCCTTTAGAGGTATACGTAATCGGGCGTCCCTTGTTATCTGCTCCGATTCAGGCACGGACATCCCCAAATGAACTTTTCAGCAATTCTATAAACCCATAGGGTCAAGCTACGAGAAAATATCCAAAAAATGGCCCGCTTCAATTTTTCCCCATTTTCCTTGAATAGCTCCCTTTAGAGGTATACGTAATCGGGCGTCCCCTGGTATCTGCTCCGATTCAGGCACGAACATCCCCAAATGAACTTTTCAGCAATTTTATAAACCCATAGGGTCAAGCTACGAGAAAATATCCAGAAAACGGCCCGCTTAAATTTTTTCCCATTTTCGTTGAATAGCTCCCTTAAGAGAATTACGTAATCGGGCGTCCCCTGGTATCTGCTCCGATTCAGGCACGAACATCCCCAAATGAACTTTTATGCAATTCTATAAACCCATAGGGTCAAGCTACGAGAAAATATCCACAAAATGGCCCGCTTCAATTTTTCCCCATTTTCCTTGTATAGCTCCCTTTAGACGTTTACGTAATCGGGCGTCCCCTGATATCTGCTCCGATTCAAGCACGGAGATCACCAAATGAACTTTTCTGCAATTCTATAAATCATTAGGGTCAAGCAACAATAAAATATCCACAAAATAGCTCGCTTCAATTTTTCCCCATTTTCCTTGTATAGCTCCCTTTAGAGGTATACGTAATCGGGCGTCCCTTGGTATCTGCTCCGATTCAGGCACGGACATCCCCAAATGAACTTTTCAGCAATTCTATAAACCCATAGGGTCAAGCTACGAAAAAATATCCACAAAACGGCCCGCTTCAATTTTTCCCCATTTTCCTTGAATAGCTCCCTTTAGATGTATACGTAATCGGGCGTCCCCTGGTATCTGCTCCGATTCAGGCACGAACATCCCCAAATGAACTTTTCAGCAATTTTATAAACCCATAGGGTCAAGCTACGAGAAAATATCCACAAAACGGCCCGCTTCAATTTTTTCCCATTTTCGTTGAATAGCTCCCTTAAGAGGAATACGTAATCGGGCGTCCCCTGGTATCTGCTCCGATTCAGGCACGAACATCCCCAAATGAACTTTTATGCAATTCTATAAACCCATAGGGTCAAGCTACGAGAAAATATCCACAAAATGGCCCACTTCAAATTTTCCCCATTTTCCTTGTATAGCTCCCTTTAGACGTTTACGTAATCGGGAGTCCCCTGATATCTGCTCCGATTCAAGCACGAAGATCCCCAAATGATCTTTTCTGCAATTCTATAAATCCTTAGGGTCAAGCTACAATAAAATATCCAGAAAATAGCTCGCTTCAATTTTTCCCTATTTTCCTTGTATAGCGCTCTTTAGAGGTATACGTAATCGGGCGTCCCTTGGTATCTGCTCCGATTCAGGGACGGACATCCCCAAATGAACTTTTCAGCAATTCTATAAACCCATAGGGTCAAGCTACGAGAAAATATCCACAAAACGGCCCGCTTCAATTTTTCCCCATTTTCCTTGAATAGCTCCCTTTAGAGTTATACGTAATCGGGCGTCCCCTGGTATCTGCTCCGATTCAGGCACGGAGATCCCCAAATGAACTTTTCTGCAATTCTATAAACCCATAGGGTCAAGCTACGAGAAAATATCCACATAACGGCCCTCTTCAATTTTTCCCCATTTTCCTTGAATAGCTCCCTTTAGAGGTATACGTAATCGGGCGTCCCCTGGTATCTGCTCCGATTGAGGCACGAACATCCCCAAATGGACTTTTCTGCAATTCTATAAACCCATAGGGTCAAGCTACGAGAAAATATCTACAAAATGGCCCGCTTCAATTTTTTCCCATTTTCCTTGAATAGCTCCCTTTAGAGGTATACGTAATCGGGCGTCCCCAGGTATCTGCTCCGATTCAGGCACGAACATCGCCAAATGAACTTTTCTGCAATTCTATAAACCCATAGGGTCAAGCTACGAGAAAATATCCACAAAATGGCCCGCTTCAAATTTTCCCCATTTTCCTTATATAGCTCCCTTTCGACGTTTACGTAATCGGGCGTCCCCTGATATTTGCTCCGATTCAAGCACGGAGATCACCAAATGAACTTTTCTGCAATTCTATAAATCCTTAGGGTTAAGCTACAATAAAATATCCAAAAAATAGCTCGCTTCAATTTTTCCCTATTTTCCTTGTATAGCTCCCTTTAGAGGTATACGTAATTGGGCGTCCCTTGTTATCTGCTCCGATTCAGGCACGAACATCCCCAAATGAACTTTTCAGCAATTCTATAAACCCATAGGGTCAAGCTACGAGAAAATATCCACAAAACGGCCCGCTTCAATTTTTTCCCATTTTCGTTGAATAGCTCCCTTAAGAGGAATACGTAATCGGGCGTCCCCTGGTATCTACTCCGATTCAGGCACGAACATCCCCAAATGAACTTTTATGCAATTCTATAAACCCATAGTGTCAAGCTACGAGAAAATATCCACAAAATGGCCCACTTCAAATTTTCCCCATTTTCCTTGTATAGCTCCCTTTAGACGTTTACGTAATCGGGAGTCCCCTGATATCTGCTCCGATTCAAGCACGAAGATCCCCAAATGATCTTTTCTGCAATTCTATAAATCCTTAGGGTCAAGCTACAATAAAATATCCAGAAAATAGCTCGCTTCAATTTTTCCCTATTTTCCTTGTATAGCGCTCTTTAGAGGTATACGTAATCGGGCGTCCCTTGGTAACTGCTCCGATTCAGGGACGGACATCCCCAAATGAACTTTTCAGCAATTCTATAAACCCATAGGGTCAAGCTACGAGAAAATATCCACAAAACGGCCCGCTTCAATTTTTCCCCATTTTCCTTGAATAGCTCCCTTTAGAGTTATACGTAATCGGGCGTCCCCTGGTATCTGCTCCGATTCAGGCACGGAGATCCCCAAATGAACTTTTCTGCAATTCTATAAACCCATAGGGTCAAGCTACGAGAAAATATCCACATAACGGCCCTCTTCAATTTTTCCCCATTTTCCTTGAATAGCTCCCTTTAGAGGTATACGTAATCGGGCGTCCCCTGGTATCTGCTCCGATTGAGGCACGAACATCCCCAAATGGACTTTTCTGCAATTCTATAAACCCATAGGGTCAAGCTACGAGAAAATATCCACAAAATGGCCCACTTCAATTTTTTCCCATTTTCCTTGAATTGCTCCCTTTAGAGGTATACGTAATCGGGCGTCCCCTGGTATCTGCTCCGATTCAGGCACGGATATCCCCAAATGAACTTTTCAGCAATTCTATAAACCTATAGGGTCAAGCTACGAGAAAATATCCACAAAACGGCCCGCTTCAATTTTTCCCCATTTTCCTTGAATAGCTCCCTTTAGAGGTATACGTAATCGGGCGTCCCCTGATATCTGCTCCGATTCAAGCACGAACATCCCCAAATGAACTTTTCAGCAATTCTATAAACCCATAGGGTCAAGCTATGAGAAAAAATCCACAAAACGGCACGCTTCAATTTTTTCTCATTTTCGTTGAATAGCTCCCTTTAGAGGTATACGTAATCGGGCGTCCCCTGATATCTGCTCCGATTCAGGCACGAACATCCCCAAATGAACTTTTCTGCAATTCTATAAACCCATAGGGTCAAGCTACGAGAAAATATCCACAAAATGGCCCACTTCAAATTTTCCCCATTTTCCTTGTATAGCTCCCTTTAGACGTTTACGTAATCGGGCGTCCCCTGATATCTGCTCCGATTCAAGCACGGAGATCCCCAAATGAACTTTTCTGCAATTCTATAAATCCTTAGGGTCAAGCTACAATAAAATATCCACAAAATAGCTCGCTTCAATTTTTCCCCATTTTCCTTGTATAGCTCCCTTTAGAGGTATACGTAATCGGGCATCCCTTGCTATCTGCTCCGATTCAGGCACGGACATCCCCAAATGAACTTTTCAGCAATTCTATAAACCCATAGGGTCAAGCTACGAGAAAATATCCACAAAACGGCCCCCTTCAATTTTTCCCCATTTTCCTTGAATAGCTCCCTTTAGAGGTATACGTAATCGGGCGTCCCCTGGTATCTTCTCCGATTGAGGCACGAACATCCCCAAATGGACTTTTCTGCAATTCTATAAACACATAGGGTCAAGCTACGAGAAAATATCTACAAAACGGCCCGCTTCAATTTTTTCCCATTTTCCTTGAATAGCTCCCTTTAGAGGTATACGTAATCGGGCGTCCCCTGGTATCTGCACCACAAAAGAGCTCGCTTCAATTTTTCCCCATTTTCATTGTATAGCTCCCTTTATAGGTATACGTAATCGGGCGTCCCTTGGTATCTGCTCCGATTCAGGCACGGACATCCCCAAATGAACTTTTCAGCAATTCTATAAACCCATAGGGTTAAGCTACGAGAAAATATCCACAAAATGGCCCGCTTCAATTTTTCCCCATTTTCCTTGAATAGCTCCCTTTAGAGGTATACGTAATCGGGCGTCCCCTGGTATCTTCTCCGTTCAGGCACGAAGATCCCCAAATGAACTTTTCTGCAATTCTATAAACCCATAGGGTCAAGCTACGAAAAAATATCCACAAAACGGCCCGCTTCAATTTTTTCTCATTTTCCTTGAATAGCTCCCTTTAGAGGTATACGTAATCGGGCGTCCCCTGGTATCTGCTCCACAAAAGAGCTCGCTTCAATTTTTCCCCATTTTCCTTGTATAGCTCCCTTTAGAGGTATACGTAATCGGGCGTCCCTTGGCATCTGCTCCGATTCAAGCACGGACATCCCCAAATGAACTTTTCAGCAATTCTATAAACCCATAGGGTCAAGCTACGAGAAAATATCCACAAAACGTCCCGCTTCAATTTTTCCCCATTTTCCTTGAATAGCTCCCTTTAGAGGTATACGTAATCGGCCGTACCCTGGTATCTGCTCCGATTGAGGCACGAACATCCCCAAATGGACTTTTCTGCAATTCTATAAACACATAGGGTCAATCTACGAGAAAATATCCACAAAACGGCCCGCTTCAATTTTTCCCCATTTTCCTTGAAAAGCTCCCTTTAGAGGTATACGTAATCGGGCGTCCCCTGGTATCTGCTCCACAAAAGAGCTCGCTTCAATTTTTCCCCATTTTCCTAGTATAGCTCCCTTTAGAGGTATACGTAATCGGGCGTCCCTTGGTATCTGCTCCGATTCAGGCACGAACATCCCCAAATGAACTTTTCAGCAATTCTATAAACCCATAGGGTCAAGCTACGAGAAAATATCCACAAAACGGCCCGCTTCAATTTTTCCCCATTTTCCTTGAATAGCTCCCTTTAGAGGTATACGTAATCGGGCGTCCCCTGGTATCTTCTCCGATTCAGGCACGGAGATCCCCAAATGAACTTTTCTGTAATTCTATAAACCCATAGGGTCAAGCTACGAGAAAATATCCACAAAATGGCCCGCTTCAATTTTTCCCCATTCTCCTTCTATAGCTCCCTTTAAACGTTTACGTAATCGGGTGTTCCCTGATATCTGCTCTGATTCAAGCACGGAGATCCCCAAATGAACTTTTCTGCAATTCTATAAACCGTTAGGGTCAAGCTACAATAAAATATCCACAAAATGGCTCGCTTCAATTTTTCCCCATTTTCCTTGTATAGCTCCCTTTAGAGGTATACGTAATCGGGCGTCCCTTGGTATCTGCTCCGATTCAGGCACGGATATCCCCAAATGAACTTTTCAGCAATTGTATAAACCTATAGGGTCAAGCTACGAGAAAATATCCACAAAACGGCCCGCTTCAATTTTTCCCCATTTTTCTTGAATAGCTCCCTTTAGAGGTATACGTAATCGGGCGTCCCCTGGTATCTGCTCCGATTCAGGCACGAACATCCCCAAATGAACTTTTCAGCAATTCTATAAACCCATAGGGTCAAGCTACGAGAAAAAATCCACAAAACGGCCTGCTTCAATTTTTTCTCATTTTCGTTGAATAGCTCCCTTTAGAGGTATACGTAATCGGGCGTCCCCTGGTATCTGCTCCACAAAAGAGCTCGCTTCAATTTTTCCCCATTTTCCTAGTATAGCTCCCTTTAGAGGTATACGTAATCGGGCGTCCCTTGGTATCTGCTCCGATTCAGGCACGAACATCCCCAAATGAACTTTTCAGCAATTCTATAAACCCATAGGGTCAAGCTACGAGAAAATATCCACAAAACGGCCCGCTTCAATTTTTCCCCATTTTCCTTGAATAGCTCCCTTTAGAGGTATACGTAATCGGCCGTACCCTGGTATCTGCTCCGATTGAGGCACGAACATCCCCAAATGGACTTTTCTGCAATTCTATAAACACATAGGGTCAATCTACGAGAAAATATCCACAAAACGGCCCGCTTCAATTTTTCCCCATTTTCCTTGAAAAGCTCCCTTTAGAGGTATACGTAATCGGGCGTCCCCTGGTATCTGCTCCACAAAAGAGCTCGCTTCAATTTTTCCCCATTTTCCTAGTATAGCTCCCTTTAGAGGTATACGTAATCGGGCGTCCCTTGGTATCTGCTCCGATTCAGGCACGAACATCCCCAAATGAACTTTTCAGCAATTCTATAAACCCATAGGGTCAAGCTACGAGAAAATATCCACAAAACGGCCCGCTTCAATTTTTCCCCATTTTCCTTGAATAGCTCCCTTTAGAGGTATACGTAATCGGGCGTCCCCTGGTATCTTCTCCGATTCAGGCACGGAGATCCCCAAATGAACTTTTCTGTAATTCTATAAACCCATAGGGTCAAGCTACGAGAAAATATCCACAAAATGGCCCGCTTCAATTTTTCCCCATTCTCCTTCTATAGCTCCCTTTAAACGTTTACGTAATCGGGTGTTCCCTGATATCTGCTCTGATTCAAGCACGGAGATCCCCAAATGAACTTTTCTGCAATTCTATAAACCGTTAGGGTCAAGCTACAATAAAATATCCACAAAATGGCTCGCTTCAATTTTTCCCCATTTTCCTTGTATAGCTCCCTTTAGAGGTATACGTAATCGGGCGTCCCTTGGTATCTGCTCCGATTCAGGCACGGATATCCCCAAATGAACTTTTCAGCAATTGTATAAACCTATAGGGTCAAGCTACGAGAAAATATCCACAAAACGGCCCGCTTCAATTTTTCCCCATTTTTCTTGAATAGCTCCCTTTAGAGGTATACGTAATCGGGCGTCCCCTGGTATCTGCTCCGATTCAGGCACGAACATCCCCAAATGAACTTTTCAGCAATTCTATAAACCCATAGGGTCAAGCTACGAGAAAAAATCCACAAAACGGCCTGCTTCAATTTTTTCTCATTTTCGTTGAATAGCTCCCTTTAGAGGTATACGTAATCGGGCGTCCCCTGGTATCTGCTCAGATTCAGGCACGAACATCCCCAAATGAACTTTTCTGCAATTCTATAAACCCATAGGGTCAAGCTACGAGAAAATATCCACAAAATGGCCCACTTCAAATTTTCCCCATTTTCCTTGTATAGCTCCCTTTAGACGTTTACGTAATCGGGCGTCCCCTGATATCTGCTCCGATTCAAGCACGGAGATCCCCAAATGAACTTTTCTGCAATTCTATAAATCCTTAGGGTCAAGCTACAATAAAATATCCACAAAATAGCTCGCTTCAATTTTTCCCCATTTTCCTTGTATAGCTCCCTTTAGAGGTATACGTAATCGGGCATCCCTTGCTATCTGCTCCGATTCAGGCACGGACATCCCCAAATGAACTTTTCAGCAATTCTATAAACCCATAGGGTCAAGCTACGAGAAAATATCCACAAAACGGCCCCCTTCAATTTTTCCCCATTTTCCTTGAATAGCTCCCTTTAGAGGTATACGTAATCGGGCGTCCCCTGGTATCTTCTCCGATTGAGGCACGAACATCCCCAAATGGACTTTTCTGCAATTCTATAAACACATAGGGTCAAGCTACGAGAAAATATCTACAAAACGGCCCGCTTCAATTTTTTCCCATTTTCCTTGAATAGCTCCCTTTAGAGGTATACGTAATCGGGCGTCCCCTGGTATCTGCACCACAAAAGAGCTCGCTTCAATTTTTCCCCATTTTCATTGTATAGCTCCCTTTATAGGTATACGTAATCGGGCGTCCCTTGGTATCTGCTCCGATTCAGGCACGGACATCCCCAAATGAACTTTTCAGCAATTCTATAAACCCATAGGGTTAAGCTACGAGAAAATATCCACAAAATGGCCCGCTTCAATTTTTCCCCATTTTCCTTGAATAGCTCCCTTTAGAGGTATACGTAATCGGGCGTCCCCTGGTATCTTCTCCGTTCAGGCACGAAGATCCCCAAATGAACTTTTCTGCAATTCTATAAACCCATAGGGTCAAGCTACGAAAAAATATCCACAAAACGGCCCGCTTCAATTTTTTCTCATTTTCCTTGAATAGCTCCCTTTAGAGGTATACGTAATCGGGCGTCCCCTGGTATCTGCTCCACAAAAGAGCTCGCTTCAATTTTTCCCCATTTTCCTTGTATAGCTCCCTTTAGAGGTATACGTAATCGGGCGTCCCTTGGCATCTGCTCCGATTCAAGCACGGACATCCCCAAATGAACTTTTCAGCAATTCTATAAACCCATAGGGTCAAGCTACGAGAAAATATCCACAAAACGTCCCGCTTCAATTTTTCCCCATTTTCCTTGAATAGCTCCCTTTAGAGGTATACGTAATCGGCCGTACCCTGGTATCTGCTCCGATTGAGGCACGAACATCCCCAAATGGACTTTTCTGCAATTCTATAAACACATAGGGTCAATCTACGAGAAAATATCCACAAAACGGCCCGCTTCAATTTTTCCCCATTTTCCTTGAAAAGCTCCCTTTAGAGGTATACGTAATCGGGCGTCCCCTGGTATCTGCTCCACAAAAGAGCTCGCTTCAATTTTTCCCCATTTTCCTAGTATAGCTCCCTTTAGAGGTATACGTAATCGGGCGTCCCTTGGTATCTGCTCCGATTCAGGCACGAACATCCCCAAATGAACTTTTCAGCAATTCTATAAACCCATAGGGTCAAGCTACGAGAAAATATCCACAAAACGGCCCGCTTCAATTTTTCCCCATTTTCCTTGAATAGCTCCCTTTAGAGGTATACGTAATCGGGCGTCCCCTGGTATCTTCTCCGATTCAGGCACGGAGATCCCCAAATGAACTTTTCTGTAATTCTATAAACCCATAGGGTCAAGCTACGAGAAAATATCCACAAAATGGCCCGCTTCAATTTTTCCCCATTCTCCTTCTATAGCTCCCTTTAAACGTTTACGTAATCGGGTGTTCCCTGATATCTGCTCTGATTCAAGCACGGAGATCCCCAAATGAACTTTTCTGCAATTCTATAAACCGTTAGGGTCAAGCTACAATAAAATATCCACAAAATGGCTCGCTTCAATTTTTCCCCATTTTCCTTGTATAGCTCCCTTTAGAGGTATACGTAATCGGGCGTCCCTTGGTATCTGCTCCGATTCAGGCACGGATATCCCCAAATGAACTTTTCAGCAATTGTATAAACCTATAGGGTCAAGCTACGAGAAAATATCCACAAAACGGCCCGCTTCAATTTTTCCCCATTTTTCTTGAATAGCTCCCTTTAGAGGTATACGTAATCGGGCGTCCCCTGGTATCTGCTCCGATTCAGGCACGAACATCCCCAAATGAACTTTTCAGCAATTCTATAAACCCATAGGGTCAAGCTACGAGAAAAAATCCACAAAACGGCCTGCTTCAATTTTTTCTCATTTTCGTTGAATAGCTCCCTTTAGAGGTATACGTAATCGGGCGTCCCCTGGTATCTGCTCAGATTCAGGCACGAACATCCCCAAATGAACTTTTCTGCAATTCTATAAACCCATAGGGTCAAGCTACGAGAAAATATCCACAAAATGGCCCACTTCAAATTTTCCCCATTTTCCTTGTATAGCTCCCTTTAGACGTTTACGTAATCGGGCGTCCCCTGATATCTGCTCCGATTCAAGCACGGAGATCCCCAAATGAACTTTTCTGCAATTCTAGAAATCCTTAGGGTCAAGCTACAATAAAATATCCACAAAATAGCTCGCTTCAATTTTTCCCCATTTTCCTTGTATAGCTCCCTTTAGAGGTATACGTAATCGGGCGTCCCTTGCTATCTGCTCCGATTCAGGCACGGACATCCCCAAATGAACTTTTCAGCAATTCTATAAACCCATAGGGTCAAGCTACGAGAAAATATCCACAAAACGGCCCGCTTCAATTTTTCCCCATTTTCCTTGAATAGCTCCCTTTAGAGGTATACGTAATCGGGCGTCCCCTGGTATCTTCTCCGATTGAGGCACGAACATCCCCAAATGGACTTTTCTGCAATTCTATAAACACATAGGGTCAAGCTACGAGAAAATATCTACAAAACGGCCCGCTTCAATTTTTTCCCATTTTCCTTGAATAGCTCCCTTTAGAGGTATACGTAATCGGGCGTCCCCTGGTATCTGCTCCACAAAAGAGCTCGCTTCAATTTTTCCCCATTTTCATTGTATAGCTCCCTTTATAGGTATACGTAATCGGGCGTCCCTTGGTATCTGCTCCGATTCAGGCACGGACATCCCCAAATGAACTTTTCAGCAATTCTATAAACCCATAGGGTCAAGCTACGAGAAAATATCCACAAAACGGCCCGCTTCAATTTTTCCCCATTTTCCTTGAATAGCTCCCTTTAGAGGTATACGTAATCGGGCGTCCCCTAGGATATCTTCTCCGTTCAGGCACGAAGATCCCCAAATGAACTTTTCTGCAATTCTATAAACCCATAGGGTCAAGCTACGAAAAAATATCCACAAAATGGCCCGCTTCAATTTTTCCCCATTCTCCTTCTATAGCTCCTTTTAAACGTTTACGTAATCGGGTGTCCCCTGATATCTGCTCTGATTCAAGCACGGAGATCCCCAAATGAACTTTTCTGCAATTCTATAAACCGTTAGGGTCAAGCTACAATAAAATGTCCACAAAATGGCTCGCTTCAATTTTTCCCCATTTTCCTTGTATAGCTCCCTTTAGAGGTATACGTAATCGGGCGTCCCTTGGTATCTGCTCCGATTCAGGCACGGATATCCCCAAATGAACTTTTCAGCAATTCTATAAACCCATAGGGTCAAGCTACGAGAAAATATCCACAAAACGACCCGCTTCAATTTTTCCCCATTTTCCTTGAATAGCTCCCTTTAGAGGTATACGTAATCGGGTGTCCCCTGGTATCTGCTCCGATTCAGGCACGAACATCCCCAAATGAACTTTTCAGCAATTCTATAAACCCATAGGGTCAAGCTACGAGAAAAAATCCACAAAACGGCCCGCTTCAATTTTTTCTCATTTTCGTTGAATAGCTCCCTTTAGAGGTATACGTAATCGGGCGTCCCCTGGTATCTGCTCCGATTCAGGCACGAACATCCCCAAATGAACTTTTCTGCAATTCTATAAACCCATAGGGTCAAGCTACGAGAAAATATCCACAAAATGGCCCACTTCAAATTTTCCCCATTTTCCTTGTATAGCTCCCTTTAGACGTTTACGTAATCGGGCGTCCCCTGATATCTGCTCCGATTCAAGCACGGAGATCCCCAAATGAACTTTTCTGCAATTCTATAAATCCTTAGGGTCAAGCTACAATAAAATATCCACAAAATAGCTCGCTTCAATTTTTCCCCATTTTCATTGTATAGCTCCCTTTATAGGTATACGTAATTGGGCGTCCCATGGTATCTGCTCCGATTCAGGCACGGACATCCCCAAATGAACTTTTCAGCAATTCTATAAACCCATAGGGTCAAGCTACGAGAAAATATCCACAAAACGGCCCGCTTCAATTTTTCCCCATTTTCCTTGAATAGCTCCCTTTAGAGGTATACGTAATCGGGCGTCCCCTGGTATCTTCTCCGTTCAGGCACGAAGATCCCCAAATGAACTTTTCTGCAATTCTATAAACCCATAGGGTCAAGCTACGAAAAAATATCCACAAAATGGCCCGCTTCAATTTTTCCCCATTCTCCTTCTATAGCTCCCTTTAAACGTTTACGTAATCGGGTGTCCCCTGATATCTGCTCTGATTCAAGCACGGAGATCCCCAAATGAACTTTTCTGCAATTCTATAAACCGTTAGGGTCAAGCTACAATAAAATGTCCACAAAATGGCTCGCTTCAATTTTTCCCCATTTTCCTTGTATAGCTCCCTTTAGAGGTATACGTAATCGGGCGTCCCTTGGTATCTGCTCCGATTCAGGCACGGATATCCCCAAATGAACTTTTCAGCAATTCTATAAACCCATAGGGTCAAGCTACGAGAAAATATCCACAAAACGACCCTCTTCAATTTTTCCCCATTTTCCTTGAATAGCTCCCTTTTGAGGTATACGTAATCGGGCGTCCCCAGGTATCTGCTCCGATTCAGGCACGAACATCCCCAAATGAACTTTTCAGCAATTCTATAAACCTATAGGGTCAAGCTACGAGAAAAAATCCACAAAACGGCCCGCTTCAATTTTTTCTCATTTTCGTTGAATAGCTCCCTTTAGAGGTATACGTAATCGGGCGTCCCCTGGTATCTGCTCCGATTCAGGCACGAACATCCCCAAATGAACTTTTCTGCAATTCTATAAACCCATAGGGTCAAGCTACGAGAAAATATCCACAAAATGGCCCACTTCAAATTTTCCCCATTTTCCTTGTATAGCTGCCTTTAGACGTTTACGAAATCGGGCGTCCCCTGATATCTGCTCCGATTCAAGCACGGAGATCCCCAAATGAACTTTTCTGCAATTCTATAAATCCTTAGGGTCAAGCTACAATAAAATATCCACAAAACGGCCCGCTTCAATTTTTCCCCATTTTCCTTGAATAGCTCCCTTTAAAGGTATACGTAATCGGGCGTCCCCTGGTATCTGCTCCGATTCAGGCACGGACAACCCCAAATGAACTTTTCAGCAATTCTATAAACCCATAGGGTCAAGCTACGAGAAAATATCCACAAAACGGCCCGCTTCAATTTTTCCCCATTTTCCTTGAATAGCTCCCTTTAGAGGTATACGTAATCGGGCGTCCCCTGGTATCTTCTCCGATTCAGGCACAGAGATCCCCAAATGGACTTTTCTGCAATTCTATAAACCCATAGGGTCAAGCTACGAGAAAATATCCACAAAATGGCCCGCTTCAATTTTTTCCCATTTTCCTTGAATAGCTCCCTTTAGAGGTATACGTAATCGGGCGTCCCCTGGTATCTGCTCCGATTCAGGCACGAACATCCCCAAATGAACATTTCTGCAATTCTATAAACCCATAGGGTCAAGCTACGAGAAAATATCCACAAAACGGCCCGCTTCAATTTTTCCCCATTTTCCTTGAATAGCTCCCTTTAGAGGTATACGTAATCGGGCGTCCCCTGGTATCTGCTCCGATTCAGGCACGGAGATCCCCAAATGAACTTTTCTGCAATTCTATAAACCCATAGGGTCAAGCTACGAGAAAATATCCACAAAACGGCCCGCTTCAATTTTTCCCCATTTTCCTTGAATAGCTTTAGAGGTATACGTAATCGGGCGTCCCCTGGTATCTTCTCCGATTCAGGCAAGGAGATCCCCAAATGAACTTTTCTACAATTCTATAAACCCATAGGGTCAAGCTACGAGAAAATATCCACAAAACGGCCCGCTTCAATTTTTCCCCATTTTCCTTGTATAGCTCCCTTTTGGACGTTTACGTAATCGGGCGTCCCCTGATATCTGCTCCGATTCAAGCACGGAGATCACCAAATGAACTTTTCTGCAATTCTATAAATCATTAGGGTCAAGCTACAATAAAATATCCTCAAAATAGCTCGCTTCAATTTTTCCCCATTTTCCTTGTATAGCTCCCTTTAGAGGTATACGTAATCGGGCGTCCCTTGGTATCTGCTCCGATTCAGGCACGGACATCCCCAAATGAACTTTTCAGCAATTCTATAAACCCATAGGGTCAAGCTACGAAAAAATATCCACAAAACGGCCCGCTTCAATTTTTCCCCATTTTCCTTGAATAGCTCCCTTTAGATGTATACGTAATCGGGCGTCCCCTGGTATCTGCTCCGATTCAGGCACGAACATCCCCAAATGAACTTTTCAGCAATTTTATAAACCCATAGGGTCAAGCTACGAGAAAATATCCACAAAACGGCCCGCTTCAATTTTTCCCCATTTTCCTTGAATAGCTCCCTTTAGAGGTATACGTAATCGGGCGTCCCCTGGTATCTTCTCCGATTCAGGCAAGGAGATCCCCAAATGAACTTTTCTGCAATTCAATAAACCCATAGGGTCAAGCTACGAGAAAATATCCACAAAATGGCCCGCTTCAATTTTTCCCCATTTTCCTTGTATAGCTCCCTTTTGGACGTTTACGTAATCGGGCGTCCCATGATATCTGCTCCGATTCAAGCACGGAGATCACCAAATGAACTTTTCTGCAATTCTATAAATCATTAGGGTCAAGCTACAATAAAATATCCACAAAATAGCTCGCTTCAATTTTTCCCCATTTTCCTTGTATAGCTCCCTTTAGAGGTATACGTAATCGGGCGTCCCTTGGTATCTGCTCCGATTCAGGCACGGACATCCCCAAATGAACTTTTCAGCAATTCTATAAACCCATAGGGTCAAGCTACGAAAAAATATCCACAAAACGGCCCGCTTCAATTTTTCCCCATTTTCCTTGAATAGCTCCCTTTAGATGTATACGTAATCGGGCGTCCCCTGGTATCTGCTCCGATTCAGGCACGAACATCCCCAAATGAACTTTTCAGCAATTTTATAAACCCATAGGGTCAAGCTACGAGAAAATATCCACAAAACGGCCCGCTTCAATTTTTTCCCATTTTCGTTGAATAGCTCCCTTAAGAGGAATACGTAATCGGGCGTCCCCTGGTATCTGCTCTGATTCAGGCACGAACATCCCCAAATGAACTTTTCTGCAATTCTATAAACCCATAGGGTCAAGCTACGAGAAAATATCCACAAAATGGCCCACTTCAAATTTTCCCCATTTTCCTTGTATAGCTCCCTTTAGACGTTTACGTAATCGGGCGTCCCCTGATATCTGCTCCGATTCAAGCACGAAGATCCCCAAATGAACTTTTCTATAAAATATCCAGAAAATAGCTCGCTTCAATTTTTCCCTATTTTCCTTGTATAGCGCTCTTTAGAGGTATACGTAATCGGGCGTCCCTTGGTATCTGCTCCGATTCAGGCACGGACATCCCCAAATGAACTTTTCAGCAATTCTATAAACCCATAGGGTCAAGCTACGAGAAAATATCCACAAAACGGCCCGCTTCAATTTTTCCCCATTTTCCTTGAATAGCTCCCTTTAGAGGTATACGTAATAGGGCGTCCCCTGGTATCTGCTCCGATTCAGGCACGGAGATCCCCAAATGAACTTTTCTGCAATTCTATAAACCCATAGGGTCAAGCTACGAGAAAATATCCACATAACGGCCCGCTTCAATTTTTCCCCATTTTCCTTGAATAGCTCCCTTTAGAGGTATACGTAATCGGGCGTCCCCTGGTATCTGCTCCGATTGAGGCACGAACATCCCCAAATGGACTTTTCTGCAATTCTATAAACCCATAGGGTCAAGCTACGAGAAAATATCCACAAAACGGCCCGCTTCAATTTTTTCCCATTTTCCTTGAATAGCTCCCTTTAGAGGTATAGGTAATCGGGCGTCCCCTGGTATCTGCTCCGATTCAGGCACGAACATCCCCAAATGAACTTTTCTGCAATTCTATAAACCCATAGGGTCAAGCTACGAGAAAATATCCACAAAACGGCCCGCTTCAATTTTTTCCCATTTTCCTTGAATAGCTCCCTTTAGAGGTATACGTAATCGGGCGTCCCCTGGTATCTTCTCCGATTCAGGCACAGAGATCCCCAAATGGACTTTTCTGCAATTCTATAAACCCATAGGGTCAAGCTACGAGAAAATATCCACAAAATGGCCCGCTTCAATTTTTTCCCATTTTCCTTGAATAGCTCCCTTTAGAGGTATACGTAATCGGGCGTCCCCTGGTATCTGCTCCGATTCAGGCACGAACATCCCCAAATGAACATTTCTGCAATTCTATAAACCCATAGGGTCAAGCTACGAGAAAATATCCACAAAACGGCCCGCTTCAATTTTTCCCCATTTTCCTTGAATAGCTCCCTTTAGAGGTATACGTAATCGGGCGTCCCCTGGTATCTGCTCCGATTCAGGCACGGAGATCCCCAAATGAACTTTTCTGCAATTCTATAAACCCATAGGGTCAAGCTACGAGAAAATATCCACAAAACGGCCCGCTTCAATTTTTCCCCATTTTCCTTGAATAGCTTTAGAGGTATACGTAATCGGGCGTCCCCTGGTATCTTCTCCGATTCAGGCAAGGAGATCCCCAAATGAACTTTTCTACAATTCTATAAACCCATAGGGTCAAGCTACGAGAAAATATCCACAAAACGGCCCGCTTCAATTTTTCCCCATTTTCCTTGTATAGCTCCCTTTTGGACGTTTACGTAATCGGGTGTCCCCTGATATCTGCTCCGATTCAAGCACGGAGATCACCAAATGAACTTTTCTGCAATTCTATAAATCATTAGGGTCAAGCTACAATAAAATATCCACAAAATAGCTCGCTTCAATTTTTCCCCATTTTCCTTGTATAGCTCCCTTTAGAGGTATACGTAATCGGGCGTCCCTTGGTATCTGCTCCGATTCAGGCACGGACATCCCCAAATGAACTTTTCAGCAATTCTATAAACCCATAGGGTCAAGCTACGAAAAAATATCCACAAAACGGCCCGCTTCAATTTTTCCCCATTTTCCTTGAATAGCTCCCTTTAGAGGTATACGTAATCGGGCGTCCCCTGGTATCTTCTCCGATTCAGGCAAGGAGATCCCCAAATGAACTTTTCTGCAATTCAATAAACCCATAGGGTCAAGCTACGAGAAAATATCCACAAAATGGCCCGATTCAATTTTTCCCCATTTTCCTTGTATAGCTCCCTTTTGGACGTTTACGTAATCGGGCGTCCCATGATATCTGCTCCGATTCAAGCACGGAGATCACCAAATGAACTTTTCTGCAATTCTATAAATCATTAGGGTCAAGCTACAATAAAATATCCACAAAATAGCTCGCTTAAATTTTTCCCCATTTTCCTTGTATAGCTCCCTTTAGAGGTATACGTAATCGGGCGTCCCTTGGTATCTGCTCCGATTCAGGCACGGACATCCCCAAATGAACTTTTCAGCAATTCTATAAACCCATAGGGTCAAGCTACGAAAAAATATCCACAAAACGGCCCGCTTCAATTTTTCCCCATTTTCCTTGAATAGCTCCCTTTAGATGTATACGTAATCGGGCGTCCCCTGGTATCTGCTCCGATTCAGGCACGAACATCCCCAAATGAACTTTTCAGCAATTTTATAAACCCATAGGGTCAAGCTACGAGAAAATATCCACAAAACGGCCCGCTTCAATTTTTTCCCATTTTCGTTGAATAGCTCCCTTAAGAGGAATACGTAATCGGGCGTCCCCTGGTATCTGCTCCGATTCAGGCACGAACATCCCCAAATGAACTTTTCTGCAATTCTATAAACCCATAGGGTCAAGCTACGAGAAAATATCCACAAAATGGCCCACTTCAAATTTTCCCCATTTTCCTTGTATAGCTCCCTTTAGACGTTTACGTAATCGGGCGTCCCCTGATATCTGCTCCGATTCAAGCACGAAGATCCCCAAATGAACTTTTCTATAAAATATCCAGAAAATAGCTCGCTTCAATTTTTCCCTATTTTCCTTGTATAGCGCTCTTTAGAGGTATACGTAATCGGGCGTCCCTTGGTATCTGCTCCGATTCAGGCATGGACATCCCCAAATGAACTTTTCAGCAATTCTATAAACCCATAGGGTCAAGCTACGAGAAAATATCCACAAAATGGCCCGCTTCAATTTTTCCCCATTTTCCTTGAATAGCTCCCTTTAGAGGTATACGTAATAGGGCGTCCCCTGGTATCTGCTCCGATTCAGGCACGGAGATCCCCAAATGAACTTTTCTGCAATTCTATAAACCCATAGGGTCAAGCTACGAGAAAATATCCACATAACGGCCCGCTTCAATTTTTCCCCATTTTCCTTGAATAGCTCCCTTTAGAGGTATACGTAATCGGGCGTCCCCTGGTATCTGCTCCGATTGAGGCACGAACATCCCCAAATGGACTTTTCTGCAATTCTATAAACCCATAGGGTCAAGCTACGAGAAAATATCCACAAAACGGCCCGCTTCAATTTTTTCCCATTTTCCTTGAATAGCTCCCTTTAGAGGTATAGGTAATCGGGCGTCCCCTGGTATCTGCTCCGATTCAGGCACGAACATCCCCAAATGAACTTTTCTGCAATTCTATAAACCCATAGGGTCAAGCTACGAGAAAATATCCACAAAATGGCCCACTTCAAATTTTCCCCATTTTCCTTGTATAGCTCCCTTTAGACGTTTACGTAATCGGGCGTCCCCTGATATCTGCTCCGATTCAAGCACGGAGATCACCAAATGAACTTTTCTGCAATTCTATAAACCATTAGGGTCAAGCTACGAGAAAATATCCACAAAACGGCCCGCTTCAATTTTTCCCCATTTTCCTTGAATAGCTCCCTTTAGATGTATACGTAATCGGGGGTCCCCTGGTATCTTCTCCGATTCAGGCAAGGAGATCCCCAAATGAACTTTTCTACAATTCTATAAACCCATAGGGTCAAGCTACGAGAAAATATCCACAAAACGGCCCGCTTCAATTTTTCCCCATTTTCCTTGTATAGCTCCCTTTTGGACGTTTACGTAATCGGGCGTCCCCTGATATCTGCTCCGATTCAAGCACGAAGATCACCAAATGAACTTTTCTGCAATTCTATAAATGATTAGGGGCAAGCTACAATAAAATATCCACAAAATAGCTGGCTTCAATTTTTCCCCATTTTCCTTGTATAGCTCCCTTTAGAGGTATACGTAATCGGGCGTCCTTTGGTATCTGCTCCGATTCAGGCACGGACATCCCCAAATGAACTTTTCAGCAATTCTATAAACCCATAGGGTCAAGCTACGAAAAAATATCCACAAAACGGCCCGCTTCAATTTTTCCCCATTTTCCTTGAATAGCTCCCTTTAGATGTATACGTAATCGGGCGTCCCCTGGTATCTGCTCCGATTCAGGCAAGAACATCCCCAAATGAACTTTTCAGCAATTTTATAAACCCATAGGGTCAAGCTACGAGAAAATATCCACAAAACGGCCCGCTTCAATTTTTCCCCATTTTCCTTGAATAGCTCCCTTTAGAGGTATACGTAATCGGGCGTCCCCTGGTATCTTCTCCGATTCAGGCAAGGAGATCCCCAAATGAACTTTTCTGCAATTCAATAAACCCATAGGGTCAAGCTACGAGAAAATATCCACAAAATGGCCCGATTCAATTTTTCCCCATTTTCCTTGTATAGCTCCCTTTTGGACGTTTACGTAATCGGGCGTCCCATGATATCTGCTCCGATTCAAGCACGGAGATCACCAAATGAACTTTTCTGCAATTCTATAAATCATTAGGGTCAAGCTACAATAAAATATCCACAAAATAGCTCACTTCAATTTTTCCCCATTTTCCTTGTATAGCTCCCTTTAGAGGTATACGTAATCGGGCGTCCCTTGGTATCTGCTCCGATTCAGGCACGGACATCCCCAAATGAACTTTTCAGCAATTCTATAAACCCATAGGGTCAAGCTACGAAAAAATATCCACAAAACGGCCCGCTTCAATTTTTCCCCATTTTCCTTGAATAGCTCCCTTTAGATGTATACGTAATCGGGCGTCCCCTGGTATCTGCTCTGATTCAGGCACGAACATCCCCAAATGAACTTTTCAGCAATTTTATAAACCCATAGGGTCAAGCTACGAGAAAATATCCACAAAACGGCCCGCTTCAATTTTTTCCCATTTTCGTTGAATAGCTCCCTTAAGAGGAATACGTAATCGGGCGTCCCCTGGTATCTGCTCTGATTCAGGCACGAACATCCCCAAATGAACTTTTCTGCAATTCTATAAACCCATAGGGTCAAGCTACGAGAAAATATCCACAAAATGGCCCACTTCAAATTTTCCCCATTTTCCTTGTATAGCTCCCTTTAGACGTTTACGTAATCGGGCGTCCCCTGATATCTGCTCCGATTCAAGCACGAAGATCCCCAAATGAACTTTTCTATAAAATATCCAGAAAATAGCTCGCTTCAATTTTTCCCTATTTTCCTTGTATAGCGCTCTTTAGAGGTATACGTAATCGGGCGTCCCTTGGTATCTGCTCCGATTCAGGCACGGACATCCCCAAATGAACTTTTCAGCAATTCTATAAACCCATAGGGTCAAGCTACGAGAAAATATCCACAAAACGGCCCGCTTCAATTTTTCCCCATTTTCCTTGAATAGCTCCCTTTAGAGGTATACGTAATAGGGCGTCCCCTGGTATCTGCTCCGATTCAGGCACGGAGATCCCCAAATGAACTTTTCTGCAATTCTATAAACCCATAGGGTCAAGCTACGAGAAAATATCCACATAACGGCCCGCTTCAATTTTTCCCCATTTTCCTTGAATAGCTCCCTTTAGAGGTATACGTAATCGGGCGTCCCCTGGTATCTGCTCCGATTGAGGCACGAACATCCCCAAATGGACTTTTCTGCAATTCTATAAACCCATAGGGTCAAGCTACGAGAAAATATCCACAAAACGGCCCGCTTCAATTTTTTCCCATTTTCCTTGAATAGCTCCCTTTAGAGGTATAGGTAATCGGGCGTCCCCTGGTATCTGCTCCGATTCAGGCACGAACATCCCCAAATGAACTTTTCTGCAATTCTATAAACCCATAGGGTCAAGCTACGAGAAAATATCCACAAAACGGCCCGCTTCAATTTTTCCCCATTTTCCTTGAATAGCTCCCTTTAGAGGTATACGTAATCGGGCGTCCCCTGGTATCTACTCCGATTCAGGCACGGAGATCCCCAAATGAACTTTTCTGCAATTCTATAAACCCATAGGGTCAAGCTACGAGAAAATATCCACAAAACGGCCCGCTTCAATTTTTCCCCATTTTCCTTGAATAGCTCCCTTTAGAGGTATACGTAATCGGGCGTCCCCTGGTATCTTCTCCGATTCAGGCACGGAGATCCCCAAATGAACTTTTCTGCAATTCTATAAACCCATAGGGTCAAGCTACGAGAAAATATCCACAAAATGGCCCGCTTCAATTTTTCCCCATTTTCCTTGTATAGCTCCCTTTAGACGTTTACGTAATCGGGCGTCCCCTGATATCTGCTCCGATTCAAGCACGGAGATCACCAAATGAACTTTTCTGCAATTCTATAAATCATTAGGGTCAAGCTACAATAAAATATCCACAAAATAGCTCGCTTCAATTTTTCCCCATTTTCCTTGTATAGCTCCCTTTAGAGGTATACGTAATCGGGCGTCCCTTGGTATCTGCTCCGATTCAGGCACGGACATCCCCAAATGAACTTTTCAGCAATTCTATAAACCCATAGGGTCAAGCTACGAAAAAATATCCACAAAACGGCCCGCTTCAATTTTTCCCCATTTTCCTTGAATAGCTCCCTTTAGATGTATACGTAATCGGGCGTCCCCTGGTATCTGCTCCGATTCAGGCACGAACATCCCCAAATGAACTTTTCAGCAATTTTATAAACCCATAGGATCAAGCTACGAGAAAATATCCACAAAACGGCCCGCTTCAATTTTTTCCCATTTTCGTTGAATAGCTCCCTTAAGAGGAATACGTAATCGGGCGTCCCCTGGTATCTGCTCCGATTCAGGCACGAACATCCCCAAATGAACTTTTATGCAATTCTATAAACCCATAGGGTCAAGCTACGAGAAAATATCCACAAAATGGCCCACTTCAAATTTTCCCCATTTTCCTTGTATAGCTCCCTTTAAACGTTTACGTAATCGGGAGTCCCCTGATATCTGCTCCGATTCAAGCACGAAGATCCCCAAATGATCTTTTCTGCAATTCTATAAATCCTTAGGGTCAAGCTACAATAAAATATCCAGGAAATAGCTCGATTCAATTTTTCCCTATTTTCCTTGTATAGCGCTCTTTAGAGGTATACGTAATCGGGCGTCCCTTGGTATCTGCTCCGATTCAGGCACAGACATCCCCAAATGAACTTTTCAGCAATTCTATAAACCCATAGGGTCAAGCTACGAGAAAATATCCACAAAACGGCCCGCTTCAATTTTTCCCCATTTTCCTTAAATAGCTCCCTTAAGAGTTATACGTAATCGGGCGTCCCCTGGTATCTGCTCCGATTCAGGCACGGAGATCCCCAAATGAACTTTTCTGCAATTCTATAAACCCATAGGGTCAAGCTACGAGAAAATATCCACATAACGGCCCGCTTCAATTTTTCCCCATTTTCCTTGAATAGCTCCCTTTAGAGGTATACGTAATCGGGCGTCCCCTGGTATCTGCTCCGATTGAGGCACGAACATCCCCAAATGGACTTTTCTGCAATTCTATAAACCCATAGGGTCAAGCTACGAGAAAATATCCACAAAACGGCCCGCTTCAATTTTTTCCCATTTTCCTTGAATAGCTCCCTTTAGAGGTATACGTAATCGGGCGTCCCCTGGTATCTGCTCCGATTCAGGCACGAACATCCCCAAATGAACTTTTCTGCAATTCTATAAACCCATAGGGTCAAGCTACGAGAAAATATCCACAAAATGGCCCGCTTCAAATTTTCCACATTTTCCTTGTATAGCTCCCTTTCGACGTTTACGTAATCGGGCGTCCCCTGATATCTGCTCCGATTCAAGCACGGAGATCACCAAATGAACTTTTCTGCAATTCTATAAATCCTTAAGGTTAAGCTACAATAAAATATCCACAAAATAGCTCGCTTCAATTTTTCCCTATTTTCCTTGTATAGCTCCCTTTAGAGGTATACGTAATCGGGCGTCCCTTGTTATCTGCTCCGATTCAGGCACGGACATCCCCAAATGAACTTTTCAGCAATTCTATAAACCCATAGGGTCAAGCTACGAGAAAATATCCAAAAAATGGCCCGCTTCAATTTTTCCACATTTTCCTTGAATAGCTCCCTTTAGAGGTATACGTAATCGGGCGTCCCCTGGTATCTGCTCCGATTCAGGCACGAACATCCCCAAATGAACTTTTCAGCAATTTTATAAACCCATAGGGTCAAGCTACGAGAAAATATCCAGAAAACGGCCCGCTTAAATTTTTTCCCATTTTCGTTGAATAGCTCCCTTAAGAGGAATACGTAATCGGGCGTCCCCTGGTATCTGCTCCGATTCAGGCACGAACATCCCCAAATGAAATTTTATGCAATTCTATAAACCCATAGGGTCAAGCTACGAGAAAATATCCACAAAATGGCCCGCTTCAATTTTTCCCCATTTTCCTTGTATAGCTCCCTTTAGACGTTTACGTAATCGGGCGTCCCCTGATATCTGCTCCGATTCAAGCACGGAGATCACCAAATGAACTTTTCTGCAATTCTATAAATCATTAGGGTCAAGCTACAATAAAATATCCACAAAATAGCTCGCTTCAATTTTTCCCCATTTTCCTTGTATAGCTCCCTTTAGAGGTATACGTAATCGGGCGTCCCTTGGTATCTGCTCCGATTCAGGCACGGACATCCCCAAATGAACTTTTCCGCAATTCTATAAACCCATAGGGTCAAGCTACGAAAAAATATCCACAAAACGGCCCGCTTCAATTTTTCCCCATTTTCCTTGAATAGCTCCCTTTAGATGTATACGTAATCGGGCGTCCCCTGGTATCTGCTCCGATTCAGGCACGAACATCCCCAAATGAACTTTTCAGCAATTTTATAAACCCATAGGGTCAAGCTACGAGAAAATATCCACAAAACGGCCCGCTTCAATTTTTTCCCATTTTCGTTGAATAGCTCCCTTAAGAGGAATACGTAATCGGGCGTCCCCTGGTATCTGCTCCGATTCAGGCACGAACATTCCCAAATGAACTTTTATGCAATTCTATAAACCCATAGGGTCAAGCTACGAGAAAATATCCACAAAATGGCCCACTTCAAATTTTCCCCATTTTCCTTGTATAGCTCCCTTTAGACGTTTACGTAATCGGGAGTCCCCTGATATCTGCTCCGATTCAAGCACGAAGATCCCCAAATGATCTTTTCTGCAATTCTATAAATCCTTAGGGTCAAGCTACAATAAAATATCCAGAAAATAGCTCGCTTCAATTTTTCCCTATTTTCCTTGTATAGCGCTCTTTAGAGGTATACGTAATCGGGCGTCCCTTGGTATCTGCTCCGATTCAGGGACGGACATCCCCAAATGAACTTTTCAGCAATTCTATAAACCCATAGGGTCAAGCTACGAGAAAATATCCACAAAACGGCCCGCTTCAATTTTTCCCCATTTTCCTTGAATAGCTCCCTTTAGAGTTATACGTAATCGGGCGTCCCCTGGTATCTGCTCCGATTCAGGCACGGAGATCCCCAAATGAACTTTTCTGCAATTCTATAAACCCATAGGGTCAAGCTACGAGAAAATATCCACATAACGGCCCTCTTCAATTTTTCCCCATTTTCCTTGAATAGCTCCCTTTAGATGTATACGTAATCGGGCGTCCCCTGGTATCTGCTCCGATTGAGGCACGAACATCCCCAAATGGACTTTTCTGCAATTCTATAAACCCATAGGGTCAAGCTACGAGAAAATATCCACAAAATGGCCCGCTTCAATTTTTTCCCATTTTCCTTGAATAGCTCCCTTTAGAGGTATACGTAATCGGGCGTCCCCTGGTATCTGCTCCGATTCAGGCACGAACATCGCCAAATGAACTTTTCTGCAATTCTATAAACCCATAGGGTCAAGCTACGAGAAAATATCCACAAAATGGCCCGCTTCAAATTTTCCCCATTTTCCTTGTATAGCTCCCTTTCGACGTTTACGTAATCGGGCGTCCCCTGATATTTGCTTCGATTCAAGCACGGAGATCACCAAATGAACTTTTCTGCAATTCTATAAATCCTTAGGGTTAAGCTACAATAAAATATCCAAAAAATAGCTCGCTTCAATTTTTCCCTATTTTCCTTGTATAGCTCCCTTTAGAGGTATACGTAATCGGGCGTCCCTTGTTATCTGCTCCGATTCAGGCACGAACATCCCCAAATGAACTTTTCAGCAATTCTATAAACCCATAGGGTCAAGCTACGAGAAAATATCCACAAAACGGCCCGCTTCAATTTTTTCCCATTTTCGTTGAATAGCTCCCTTAAGAGGAATACGTAATCGGGCGTCCCCTGGTATCTGCTCCGATTCAGGCACGAACATCCCCAAATGAACTTTTATGCAATTCTATAAACCCATAGTGTCAAGCTACGAGAAAATATCCACAAAATGGCCCACTTCAAATTTTCCCCATTTTCCTTGTATAGCTCCCTTTAGACGTTTACGTAATCGGGAGTCCCCTGATATCTGCTCCGATTCAAGCACGAAGATCCCCAAATGATCTTTTCTGCAATTCTATAAATCCTTAGGGTCAGCTACAATAAAATATCCAGAAAATAGCTCGCTTCAATTTTTCCCTATTTTCCTTGTATAGCGCTCTTTAGAGGTATACGTAATCGGGCGTCCCTTGGTATCTGCTCCGATTCAGGGACGGACATCCCCAAATGAACTTTTCAGCAATTCTATAAACCCATAGGGTCAAGCTACGAGAAAATATCCACAAAACGGCCCGCTTCAATTTTTCCCCATTTTCCTTGAATAGCTCCCTTTAGAGTTATACGTAATCGGGCGTCCCCTGGTATCTGCTCCGATTCAGGCACGGAGATCCCCAAATGAACTTTTCTGCAATTCTATAAACCCATAGGGTCAAGCTACGAGAAAATATCCACATAACGGCCCTCTTCAATTTTTCCCCATTTTCCTTGAATAGCTCCCTTTAGAGGTATACGTAATCGGGCGTCCCCTGGTATCTGCTCCGATTGAGGCACGAACATCCCCAAATGGACTTTTCTGCAATTCTATAAACCCATAGGGTCAAGCTACGAGAAAATATCCACAAAATGGCCCACTTCAATTTTTTCCCATTTTCCTTGAATTGCTCCCTTTAGAGGTATACGTAATCGGGCGTCCCCTGGTATCTGCTCCGATTCAGGCACGAACATCGCCAAATGAACTTTTCTGCAATTCTATAAACCCATAGGGTCAAGCTACGAGAAAATATCCACAAAATGGCCCGCTTCAAATTTTCCCCATTTTCCTTGTATAGCTCCCTTTCGACGTTTACGTAATCGGGCGTCCCCTGATATCTGCTCCGATTCAAGCACGGAGATCACCAAATGAACTTTTCTGCAATTCTATAAATCCTTAGGGTTAAGCTACAATAAAATATCCAAAAAATAGCTTGCTTCAATTTTTCCCTATTTTCCTTGTATAGCTCCCTTTAGAGGTATACGTAATCGGGCGTCCCTTGTTATCTGCTCCGATTCAGGCACGGACATCCCCAAATGAACTTTTCAGCAATTCTATAAACCCATAGGGTCAAGCTACGAAAAAATATCCACAAAACGGCCCGCTTCAATTTTTCCCCATTTTCCTTGAATAGCTCCCTTTAGAGGTATACGTAATTGGGCGTCCCTTGGTATCTGCTCCGATTCAGGCACGAACATCCCCAAATGAACTTTTCTGCAATTCTATAAACCCATAGGGTCAAGCTACGCGAAAATATCCACAAAATGGCCCGCTTCAATTTTTCCCCATTTTCCTTGTATAGCTCCCTTTAGACGTTTACGTAATCGGGTGTCCCCTGATATCTGCTCCGATTCAAGCACGGAGATCACCAAATGAACTTTTCTGCAATTCTATAAATTATTAGGGTCAAGCTACAATAAAATCATTTGGGATGCTTTAGAAGTTAGGTGTCAAGGAACGAGCGCCATAAAGAAGAACAGGAAAACCATACTCACACAGGAGTATGAACACTTTGATTCAAGATATAATGAAACTTTGACTGAGACATATGACAGGTTCTGTAAATTGTTGAATGATTTGTCCCTGGATGATAAAGAATATGAACTTGAAGAGTCGAATCTTAAGTTTCTCTTATCGCTACCTGAAAGATGGGATTTAAAGGCGACTACAATCAGAGACAATTATGATCTTGCAGAAACAGATCTTGATGAAATCTATGGGTTGCTCAAAACTCATGAACTGGAGATAGATCAAAGAAACAAAAGATCTAGAAAGAAGACAAAATCTGTTGCTCTCAAAGTTGAAGAGAAGCCTGTCAAGAAGGAATCATCAAGGAGGAAAGCCAAATGAAAGGCTTTAGTCATTAAATCTGATACTGAGTCATCAAACTCTGATGATGGCTCAAACACTGATGATGAAGCTTCTGATTCTGAGGATGATGAAGAAGAGATGATGAGAATGGCTGCTTTAATGGTGAAGACTTTCAAGAAGATGGGATTCAAGAACTTCAAGAAAGGAAAGAGATTCTCCAGAAAAGATTCAAACTCTGATAAGAGAAATTTCAGAAAGTCTGATGGAGGAAATACAAAGTCTGGAAAGAAAGACAAGTCTGAGAACCAGTGCTACAAGTGTAAGGAGATGGGTCACTATACACCAGAGTGCAAGAAAGGAAAATCTGAGAAAGCACTCATCTCTAAAGGCAAAGACTGGGCAGATACTTCATATTCTGATGATGCAGTAAATTATGCTCTTATGGCAACTGTCAAAGATGAGGCTGAATCATCTGAAAACAAGGTACCCCTAACAACTTATGCTTATGATACTTATAATATATCTGAATTGAGAATTTATCTTAAAAGCATACATGTTAGTTATAGGGATCAGACTTTAGAAAATGAAAGAATCAAAGCTGAGAATCTAGGTCTTAAAGATAGAAACAAATTTCTTGAAGGAAAACTTGAAAATATGAAGCAGATTCAAAAAGAAAGAGATGATGATGTTTATGTTGAACATGAGTTGACTAAGAGATATATGCAGCTAGAATCTGATCTAGAAAAAGAAAGAAAAATAATCAAGACTTGGACAAACTCTGGAAGAGACACTCATCAAGTGTTTCAGACAGATTCTGTAGGTTTAGGCTATTGTGAAAATGATGAACTTAGGTTTAAAGACAAAGTTAAGGTTAAACCACAACTTAAACCTGTGAAATTTGTTCCAGAGACCAATAAGTTAAAATCTGTTGTAGTAAGAGAAGCTGATATGGAATCAGATGAAACCTATGAAAGACAAGAAAATATTATAACAGAAAATCTTATGGAAATAGAAGCTGTTAGAAAGCCAGTAAAAACCTGTGAAAAACAGGTTAATGTTGGCTTGATGACAGGAAAACAGTTCAATCATAAGCTCAAAGAAGTAAAGTCTGCCATGAAACCAAAATGGTCCAAGAAGAATAGGAATGGAAAGATAGGCATAAATAAAAGAAATAATCATTGGCCTACTGCTGCTGCTCCAAGGAAAACATGTTATAATTGTGGTAGTACTAACCATCTTGCTAGATTTTGCAATAAGAACAAAGATATTAATTCTTTACCTTCTACATCAGGAGTAAAGAATGATTATGTAAGGGTTAAACCACAGACTTTATGCACACACTGTGGGAGCACTTGGCATTCTATTTATACTTGTAAGAGTTATCATGCTATTTATCACAACTACTATGAGCTAAAACCCAATCTGAAGTGGGTTAGAGCAAACTCTGCAAGTGTAAAGTCTGACAATGTTAGTTTAAACTCTGTTGATAGTGATTCCGCTGCAAAAGCTAACAATGTTAAGAAAGCCAAAGGATCCAAGCAAGTCTGGATCCTTAAAACTAACTCTTTGTAACTGGTTGTGATTGCAGGGCATAAAAGAGAGCACCCTTATCTTGGACAGTGGATGCTCAGGACACATGACTGGAAATAAAGCCCTGCTATCAGATTTTGAGGAGAAGGCTGGCCCAAAGGTTTCCTATGGAGATGGCAACATAGGACGTACTATGGGATATGGCAATATCAATCTTGGAAGTGTCATCATCACCAATGTAGCTCTAGTCTCAGGACTCAAGCATAATCTGCTATCTGTGAGTCAAATCTGTGACAGAGGAAACCATGTAGATTTTCATACTGAACATTGTGAAGTTATCAGTAAATCTACTGGAAAAGTTGTTCTAGTTGGACACAGGCGCAACAACATTTATGAAGCAAGTTTGGTAACAAACTCTGATGGAAAAACAGTGTGTCTGTCTGCAAGAATGTCAAATGAAGAGAGTTGGAAATGGCATAAGAAGCTCTCTCATCTCAATTTGAACAACATCAATGAGCTAATAAGAAAGGATCTTGTAAGGGGACTCCCAAAATCAATACTCAGTCTAGATGGCCTATGTGATTCTTGTCAAAAGGCCAAGCAAATGAAGTCATCTTTCAAGAGCAAATCTGAATCTTCAGTAGTGGAACCTTATCATCTTCTACATGTTGATCTCTTTGGACCAGTGAATGTGATGTCTATGGGCAGAAAGAAATATGCTCTAGTAATTGTTGATGAATATACTAGATATACATGGGTGTATTTCTTATCAAAGAAGGATGAAACTGCTCAAACTCTGATGGATCATGTAAATCTACTGGATAAAGGATCACAGCACAAAGTCAAAATTATAAGGAGTGATAATGGAACTGAATTCAGAAACTCAATCATGGAAGCTTTCTGCAAGGAAAGAGGAGTGAAACAAGAATTTTCTGCACCTGGAACTCCACAGCAAAATGGTGTAGTTGAAAGAAAGAACAGAACTTTAATTGAAGCAGCCATAACTATGCTTGACGAAGCAAAATTGCCAACTTATTTCTGGGCAGAAGCTGTTCAAACTGCTTGTTTTACTCAAAATGCTACACTGATCAACAAGCATGGGAAAACACCATATGAGATGGTGAAAAATAAGAAGCCAAATTTGAAATATTTTCATATATTTGGATGCAAATGCTTTGTGTTGAAGACTCATCCTGAACAGTTGACCAAGTTCGAGTTAAAAGCTGATGAAGGAATCTTTGTTGGCTATCCATTGTCAACAAAAGCATTCAGAGTCTACAATCTGAGAACTAAAGTGATCATGGAATCCATACATGTGTCATTTGATGACAAGAAAATAACTGGACTTGAAGATGAAAATGAATATGATCAACTACGTTTTGAAAATGAAGATTTATTCTCTGATGATGTAAACTCTGATGAAGCTGGTCTGACAAACTCTGACGAAGCATACTCTGAACCTCTACTGGTAAATACTGGAGAAACTGGAAATTCTCAAATTGAACAAAATAGAGAACCAGTTGAGGGGGAGCGTGAAGAAGCTCAACAAGACACAGCAAGTGAGTCAGTTGAGGAAACTGATTCAAACTCTGACAGTTCAAACTCTGAGCCATCCAATTCAGGGGGAGCCTCAGATGCTGCAGAAAGTCAACATATGAATCAGGAGAGCATGGATCAAGGGGGAGGATCCAATAATGATGCAAGAAACCACTTACCAACAGCAAGAAAGTGGACACAGGCACACACACCTGATCTCATAATTGGAGATCCTGATGCTAGTGTGAGAACTAGAAGTGCAACAAATAATGAGTGTCTGTATCATGCTTTCTTGTCTCAAACAGAACCAAAGAAAGTGGATGAAGCTCTTCAAGATGCTAATTGGATTACAGCAATGCAAGAAGAGTTAAATGAATATGAAAGAAATGAAGTCTGGACACTTGTACCTAGACCAAAGAATAGATCAATTGTAGGTACAAAGTGGGTTTTCAGAAACAAGACTGACAGTGAAGGTGTGATTACAAGAAACAAGGCTAGACTTGTGGCTAAAGGTTATTCACAACAGGAAGGAATTGACTATGATGAAACCTTTGCTCCAGTTGCAAGATTGGAGGCCATAAGAATTTTTCTGGCCTATGTTGCACACAAGAAGTTTAAAGTCTTTCAGATGGATGTGAAAAGTGTTTTTCTCAATGGGAAGCTTGAAGAAGAAGTGTTTGTTGAACAACCACCAGGATTTGTAGATCCCAAGCATCCAGATTATGTCTACAGGCTTGACAAGGCATTATATGGACTAAAGCAAGCACCAAGAGCATGGTATGAAACTCTTGCTCAAAATCTTTTAGAAAGTGGGTTCACAAGAGGTACAATTGATAAAACCTTGTTTTATTTCAATTCTGGTGATGATTTGCTTTTAGTTCAAATTTATGTAGATGATATTATTTTTGGATCTACTAATGACAAACTTTGTAAGAAGTTTGCAAAGCTTATGCAGTCCAGGTACCAAATGAGCATGATGGGAGAGCTTAGTTATTTTCTAGGCTTACAGGTCAAGCAAACAGATGATGGGATTTTTATCAATCAAGCAAAGTATACCAGAAATCTTCTAAAGAAATTTGGTATGCTTGATAGTTCATCTGCTCCAACTCCCATGGCTACTGCAACAAAGCTAGACAAAGACACAGGTGCTACAGTGGATATGACAACCTATAGAGGCATGATAGGGTCTCTTCTGTATCTCACAGCAAGTAGACCTGATATCATGTATGCCACATGTCTTTGTGCAAGATTTCAAGCAGATCCCAGAGAGCCTCATCTAACAGCTGTAAAAAGGATTTTCAAATATCTCAAAGGAACCATAACCTTGGATTTGTGGTATCCTAGAGAATCAGAGTTTAAGCTAATTGGTTACTCTGATGCAGATTTTGCAGGCTGTAAGATAGACAGAAAAAGTACAAGTGGAAGCTATCAATTCTTAGGTGACAGATTGGTTTCTTGGTATAGCAAGAAACAGAAGTCAATTTCCACATCCACTGCAGAAGCAGAGTATATAGCTGCTGGTATCTGTTGTGCACAGATTCTGTGGATGAAGAATCAGTTGCTGGATTATGGTTTGACGTACTCTAAAATACCTATTTTCTGTGATAACCAAAGTGCTATTGCTATGACAGGTAATCCAGTACAGCACTCCATGACCAAGCACATCAGCATAAGGTATCATTTTATCAGAGAACATGTGGAAGAAGGAAACATTGAGCTTCATTTTGTGTCTACAGACCAACAACTTGCAGATATCTTCACCAAACCTTTGAGTGAAGCTACTTTTACAAGATTGGTAAATGAACTTGGAATGATCTCTGGTTTCGACTAGAGATACGGGTTAGACTCAAAAACTATACATGTTTGATTTTATGCTCATGATTCCTTGCATATGTAAACTGTTAAGAGTACCGGTGTCATAAACTCTGAAAGTAAACTCTGATGCTAAACTCTGTTAGTCATAAAGTGTTGGTCATACTGTGATAGTAAATCAATGATAGTTATAGTCTAATGCTATACTCTGATTGTGATTTTGTCTGAAACATATGGACCGATGAAGAAATTTGTATGAGGCATAATTCTCAGTAAGTAATTATGAATCCTTAAGAGTTATATAGATTCTGATCTCAAATCTGTGCAGTAAGTTAACACAGCATGATACTGTCTCTATATTTATAGCATCTCTTAGTTTATTGATCCTATACACTGAGTCTGTATTAGCTGTTTGCACTTTCTCTCATAAATTAATTGTATTAACTGATAAAAAGTCTAAACTCTAACAATTAGTTGCAAATATTTCACCCTCAAAACAAAAGATGCCAAAAAGAGCACAAATTCCTTTGAGATCATGTTGTGCCTAGGAAGATCCAGGAACTTATTGTATGAAGTAAGGGCTAAAATCTTTGATTTTTGGTGACTAGTGCCAACCACTGATTACTGGAAAAATTAAAAAAAAAAATTATTATAAAAAGGGGGTGAAAATAATAAAAATATCCAAATGAAAGGATATAAGAAGACAGAGTTTAGATAAGAATCAGATTTTATTTTATATGAGAGTTTGGGCAATCAGTTTTTACTGCTTTAGTTTGTGGATTTTATGCACTTTGAGATAATCTAAATATTGATTTCGGTAAACTCTGCTATTGCACACACAATTATTCACACCTGTACAGTTTGAGAAAAGAGTTTATTGACAAAGAAGGACAAATGGTAAACACTGATGTATTGTGTGAAATACGCCGAGGTAACTTTGTTTTAATCTCTGATGGTTAAAATGATTTCTTTGTTTCAGACATTTTATAATTTTGAGATTAGACATTTGTTTTGAAATTCGAAAGAGTATGATAACAAACGGTTCATATTTGTATTAAACAGAGGAGAGAGAGGTTGCGTGTTTTGAACAATGTGACAAGCGGTAATTATGGCTATTTTTACTGCGCGTGTGTATTGGAAGTTGTTACATACAGCTGTCAGCGTATGCATGTTTGACATCTGTCCCACTCACACACTTTTCAAAGACGCCTGCTGTGTGTAGTAATGATTAAAACGATTGGGTTTTAATTTTCACAGTTATTATTTAAACTTACTACACATAAACGGTTCATTCTTTTACACACTTCATCTTTTCATAAGTTTTTACTCACAAACATTGTCTCAAATACTTTCTTTGCATACACTCTAAACTTTTCTCTGTCTTCCTCCTTGCTTACTTCTAAAATTTTCTCATGGCTACAACAATGTTTACTACTTCTGGGTTAGAATTTGTCCCTAATAACTATTCAGCTCCACTGGCAAATGAGAACCCACCGGAGGCGTTTCATTTGATTCAGAATTTCTTGTCAAACTCTGATATTGGCACTGCTCTAACTGCACCATTGAAGCTGTCTGCATTTTTGGCAGACAGGAACTTATGACGATGGAGGAGAGACTGGGTCTCCGTCCATAATCTTTGAATTTCAAGAAGAAGAATTTACAGTTTACTCCAACAACTGTTCGTGATGCTTTGGGCCTTGAGGATTTCAATGCTTTCACAATTTCTGTTGGAGATTCTGAGTTGATTCGTATGATGAGAGAAATTGGCTACTCTGGACCACTGACAAAGATTGGTCAATTGAAGCGACCGCTCTTGAGAAAGGAATGGAGTTTCTTTTTCGACTGCATAACAAGGGCGTTCGGGAAAAAGTGCACAAACTGGGATGCAATACCCACTGATAGTCTGCAACTCGGGTATTCTCTTCTTTATGGAAATAATTTTGATGTTGCCAGGCTAGTTCTGACTAATATAGGTGAGAAAATGACTGAAAATAGAAGTGTAGTTTATTTTGCACGATTCTGTCAGTTGATATTCTCTGAATGTGTTTCTGGGGTAGAAATAGCTGAGAATGATGTGATTCCTTGTTTTAAGTTACATAAACGCATATTCTCTGATCTAACTAATAAAGATAACAAGAAAGGTGATGTGGGTGTTTTGTTGTTGCCTGAGTCTGTGCAACAATTTCTAGTCCAGTCACAACAACAACAACTCGCAAACTCTGAAGCTGGACCTTCTGTGTCTCAATCACAGAGGTCAAAGAAGTCTAAGTTGAGAGCTGTTAAGTCTGCAAGAGTGAAGCCATCAGAAAATGAAGCTGGGGTATCAACCACTGATGGTATGCCTCAGAAGAAAAAGTTACAGAAAAGAAGGGCCAACAGGCCAAATTCTGATGAGGAGAGTGAAGCTGATGATTAAACTCTTCATCAAAGGAAAAGAAGATTGGTAGCAGCACAATTATTTGGTGCTGAGAATGTTTCTTCAAAAGTTGTTGAAACTCCTGAAGTTGAGTTTCAGGAGGATGAAGCTGTCAATGTGGACATAATTTCTATGGAAAATGTAGCTCCTGAAGTTGTTCTTCCAGAGGAGATTTTTGACACTCCTGTGCCTACTGAGGACAGAGTAAATGCTAATGTTGGCATGATGGATTTTGAGAGAGAAGCTCCTACATCAAAGGGTGATGATGTAGTTGAGGAAGCTGCTGATCATTCTGACAGCAGGGTTTTTGAAAATGAAGCTGGGGAAATGGATTTCTTTGTTGATGAAGATATTCTAGATGCACATCCTACTATCAGTATTTGTGATACTGAGGATGTAGCAGCTGATCAAGCCACCTTGGTCATTGAAGACTATGTTGCTTCTCACACAGAGATTCTTTCAGTTCACAATTTACATTCTGACAAAGGTGAGGAGGTTGATCAGAGGATAGAAGTTGCTACAGAGCCAATTCTTGATGAAGCTGTAGCAGAGAATGTACAAGAGGCTGCTGATAAGCTAAACTCTGAGGATATTATTTTTCTTGAAGCTTTGCAACAATCTGTTGTTGAGATTGTTCAAAAAGAAGCAGAGTTTGATACTAATGCACACTCTGATAATCCAGAAAGAATGGCCGAGAATGTTCCTGGAGAGAATACAGCAGAGGATGACAATGTTGAAGATAGTCCTGCTCATTCACATCCTGATATACAAGAGGAGTTATCTGATATTCGAGCAAACTCTGATGAGGAAAGAGAGGTCAATCGAGCTACTGCTGAGCATTTTCAGGATATGTACTACAAAAGATGGGCAGCTGCAGATTGTATCTTTTCTACACAGAGGGCTGCTGATTTTCTTGATGATTCTGTTAAGAAAATTTCTTCTCCTGATGTACTTGCAAGTTTAAGGGCAACTGTTGTTCAAGTCAAATCTCTTAATAATAGATTTGATGAGAATCAACAGATGTTTACAAATCTTAGGAATGAATTTTTTATCAGGGATACAACTTTGAAGCTTGACAGATCATATTACTCTACAATGTTCAAGCAGCAAGCTAAGGACTCTGACGACATAAAGCAGAGGCTTGTTAAAGTTGAAGACAATCAGACTGCAATGTCTGCACAATTGAACTCCATTTCCAATGCTCTGGAATTATTAACTTCAGTGTTTCTACCTGATGATGTCAAAAAGGGGGAGACTATTTCAAAGGACAAATGCAAGAGGACTCCAACCTTGAGACGGAGGGATGATTCTACTGATGGTGGAAGTAGAGAAGCAGAGAATAGGTCTAAATTTGCTCAAGAGATAGGGAGACAAAGGTCAAAACAGACAAACTCTGAGAGGATAAACTCTGGTGGTCAATCTTCTTCAAGACTCAAGAGTCTAGTGATATCATCTAATCCAACTACTGATGAAGAGATTGCTGCTAAGATATTTCTAGAAGAGCATGGTGGTGAAGCCACAGTGGAAGATATGGATGCTGAGATGAAGCTTCTTGCTGATCAACATAAGAAAAAAATTGGTTCTGGTACTTATAAGAAAAAGGCTAAGGTTCCTAGAAAGAAGGAGGTTGCAATCTCTATCAAAGAGAATACTCAATAGAGTTTGCAAAACTCAAGGAAGCCTGTGATAGCAAACACTGATAAGGGCAAGGGTAAACTGGTAGAAGAAGGACAGTTACCAAGGAAGAATTATTCAACCTCTGACATTGCTCAAGTTGAATCAAAATTTATTAAATCAACCTCTGACGCTGCTCAAGTTGATGTTTCTACTAAAGTTGTAACAACCTCTGACAATGCTCATGTTGTGCAAACTCAACTAGCACCTCAACTCCAATGTACTTTTAGAAGACCTATACTTCCTGAAACTCTGAAGCCAGAAACTGTTAACTTCTCAGAAACCAGAACTGTATTGGGTAAAGAATCTTATGATAAATCTGGATTAGGTTCACACAGGGAGAAGAGAATAAACAACAGGCCTGGAGATCAATCATCACTGGCAGTATCTGGTATTAATACTCAAGAGAGTCTTGATATGCTAGAATTTGTTCAGATGATATTTCATAAATTGTTAAAGAAAGAGTTTTTGTTGTATTTTATGGCTGATGGAAGAGTTTACAAGGTTGCAGAGTCTGACATCAATCTCAAATCTTATGAAGAATTGGAGTATGTTCTGTATTTGTTAAAAGTCAAAAATAGAAGTACTCATGATGCTGCTTTAGTTATCAGAGAAAGGATGCTGAAATCAAAGATAATGCTTGGAGGAGGAGTCTCGAGTGCATATATTCCTAAGTACAGAGATGCTTATGGAAAGATTGTAGAAATGAAAAGAAACAGTGCAAGACTAAGGACTGATCTGGGAGTTAAAGTCTTAGAATTCAATCTAGAATCTGATAAATCATATTTTATTAGGCTAGGGAATGAGATGAGGAAAAATTCCATCTATTCTTTGAGAGCTGCAATTTATCAGACTGGAGAATCTGATTCAGAATTGAGAGAATTGAAGAAAGTTATGATTGAAGAGCTGGAAAAGGCTGAAAGAAGACTTCTCATAGATTATCTCAGAACTGTTCCTGATATTCAAGAAATCAAATAAAGTCTGACTGTAAGTTTTTAAAGTTTTCTGTTCTAAGTTAAAATTAAACTCTGTTATGATTAAACACTGCATTTGTTATATGTTTTGACATCATCAATTATCTGTTTAACTTGTACATTTTTATTATGCACAAGTTGGGGGAGATTGTTAGATATAATTGCTGATGTTTGTTTAATCAGTGTTTAAGTAACAGGTACTGTTCAGAGTTTAGTCTGAAGTACTTATCAGAGTTTACTGGAAGCCAGTCAGAGTTTGTTAAAGTCTGACGGGGTGAAAGTTGATTTAGCTGTCGGTGCAAATCATGAAGATTCTAGAAGCAATATATTCTGAAGATGGAAAGAAGCAGAATATATTGATACAGCTAAGCTGGACAGAAGACTGAAGCAATCCTTAATTGATAATAATTGTATAGCTAATTTATAGGAGTATCAATTAGATAAGGATTGTGTAACTGTGTACTATATAAACACAGATAGGTTATCCCTAGAAGGGACGCGATTTATTGAAAACATTATTCTTGTAACCTAGCAGCTCTTGTGATTCATTAACATCACTAAGAGGAGAATTATTTATATAATTCAACAGTTGAATCATAAACAGTGTTCTTAATTGTTATTACTATTCATATATTGATTATATTTTGTGTATATTTGGCCTAACAGTATACGTAATCGGGCGTCCCTTGGTATCTGCTCCGATTCAGGCACGGACATCCCCAAATGAACTTTTCAGCAATTCTATAAACCCATAGGGTCAAGCTACAAGAAAATATCAACAAAACGGCCCTCTTCAATTTTTCCCCATTTTCCTTGAATAGCTCCCTTTAGAGGTATACGTAATCGGGCGTCCCCTGGTATCTGCTCCGATTCAGGCACGAACATCCCCAAATGAACTTTTCAGCAATTTTATAAACCCATAGGGTCAAGCTACGAGAAAATATCCACAAAACGGCCCACTTCAAATTTTCCCCATTTTCCTTGTATAGCTCCCTTTAGACGTTTACGTAATCGGGCGTCCCCTGATATCTGCTCCGATTCAAGCACGGAGATCCCCAAATGAACTTTTCTGCAATTCTATAAATCCTTAGGGTCAAGCTACAATAAAATATCCAGAAAATAGCTCGCTTCAATTTTTCCCTATTTTCCTTGTATAGCGCTCTTTAGAGGTATACGTAATCGGGCGTCCCTTGGTATCTGCTCCGATTCAGGCACGGACATCCCCAAATGAACTTTTCAGCAATTCTATAAACCCATAGGGTCAAGCTACGAGAAAATATCCACAAAACGGCCCGCTTCAATTTTTCCCCATTTTCCTTGAATAGCTCCCTTTAGAGGTATACGTAATCGGGCGTCCCCTGGTATCTGCTCCGATTCAGGCACGGAGATCCCCAAATGAACTTTTCTGCAATTCTATAAACCCATAGGGTCAAGCTACGAAAAAATATCCACAAAACGGCCCACTTCAATTTTTCCCCATTTTCCTTGAATAGCTCCCTTAAGAGGAATACGTAATCGGGCGTCCCCTAGTATCTGCTCCGATTCAGGCACGAACATCCCCAAATGAACTTTTCTGCAATTCTATAAACCGTTAGGGTCAAGCTACAATAAAATATCCACAAAATGGCTCGCTTCAATTTTTCCCCATTTTCCTTGTATAGCTCCCTTAAGAGGTATACGTAATCGGGCGTCCCATGGTATCTGCTCCGATTCAGGCACGGACATCCCCAAATGAACTTTTCAGCAATTCTATAAATCCATAGGGTCAAGCTACGAGAAAATATCCACAAAATGGCCCGCTTCAATTTTTCCCCATTTTCCTTGAATAGCTCCCTTTAGAGGTATACGTAATCGGGCGTCCCCTGGTATCTGCTCCGATTCAGGCACGGAGATCCCCAAATGAACTTTTCTGCAATTCTATAAACCCATAGGGTCAAGCTACGAAAAAATATCCACAAAACGGCCCGCTTCAATTTTTCCCCATTTTCCTTGAATAGCTCCCTTAAGAGGAATACGTAATCGGGCGTCCCCTAGTATCTGCTCCGATTCAGGCACGAACATCCCCAAATGAACTTTTCTGCAATTCTATAAACCCATTGGGTCAAGCTACGAGAAAATATCCACAAAATGGCCCACTTCAAATTTTCCCCATTTTCCTTGTATAGCTCCCTTTAGACGTTTACGTAATCGGGCGTCCCCTGATATCTGCTCCGATTCAAGCACGGAGATCCCCAAATGAACTTTTCTGCAATTCTATAAATCCTTAGGGTCAAGCTACAATAAAATATCCAGAAAATAGCTCGCTTCAATTTTTCCCTATTTTCCTTGTATAGCGCTCTTTAGAGGTATACGTAATCGGGCGTCCCTTGGTATCTGCTCCGATTCAGGCACGGACATCCCTAAATGAACTTTTCAGCAATTCTATAAACCCATAGGGTCAAGCTACGAGAAAATATCCACAAAATGGCCCGCTTCAATTTTCCCCATTTTCCTTGAATAGCTCCCTTTAGAAGTATACGTAATCGGGCGTCCCCTGGTATCTTCTCCGATTCAGGCACGGAGATCCCCAAATGAGCTTTTCTGCAATTCTATAAACACATAGGGTCAAGCTACGAGAAAATATCCACAAAACGACCCGCTTCAATTTTTTCTCATTTTCCTTGAATAGCTCCCTTTAGAGGTATACGTAATCGGGCGTCCCCTGGTATCTGCTCCACAAAAGAGCTCGCTTCAATTTTTCCCCATTTTCCTTGTATAGCTCCCTTTAGAGGTATACGTAATCGGGCGTCCCTTGGCATCTGCTCCGATTCAGGCACGGACATCCCCAAATGAACTTTTCAGCAATTCTATAAACCCATAGGGTCAAGCTATGAGAAAATATCCACAAAACGACCCGCTTCAATTTTACCCCATTTTCCTTGAATAGCTCCCTTTAGAGGTATACGTAATCGGGCGTCCCCTGGTATCTGCTCCGCTTCAGGCACGGAGATCCCCAAATGAACTTTTCTGCAATTCTATAAACCCATAGGGTCAAGCTACGAAAAAATATCCACAAAACGGCCCGCTTCAATTTTTCCCCATTTTCCTTGAATAGCTCCCTTAAGAGGAATACGTAATCGGGCGTCCCCTAGTATCTGCTCCGATTCAGGTATGAACATCCCCAAATGAACTTTTCTGCAATTCTATAAACCCATTGGGTCAAGCTACGAGAAAATATCCACAAAATGGCCCACTTCAAATTTTCCCCATTTTCCTTGTATAGCTCCCTTTAGACGTTTACGTAATCGGGCGTCCCCTGATATCTGCTCCGATTCAAGCACGGAGATCCCCAAATATCCAGAAAATAGCTCGCTTCAATTTTTCCCTATTTTCCTTGTATAGCGCTCTTTAGAGGTATACGTAATCGGGCGTCCCTTGGTATCTGCTCCGATTCAGGCACGGACATCCCTAAATGAACTTTTCAGCAATTCTATAAACCCATAGGGTCAAGCTACGAGAAAATATCCACAAAACGGCCCGCTTCAATTTTTCCCCATTTTCCTTGAATAGCTCCCTTTAGAAGTATACGTAATCGGGCGTCCCCTGGTATCTTCTCCGATTCAGGCACGGAGATCCCCAAATGAGCTTTTCTGCAATTCTATAAACCCATAGGGTCAAGCTATGGGAAAATATCCACATAACGGCCCGCTTCAATTTTTCCCCATTTTCCTTGAATAGCTCCCTTTAGAGGTATACGTAATCGGGCGTCCCCTGGTATCTGCTCCGATTGAGGCTCGAACATCCCCAAATGGACTTTTCTGCAATTCTATAAACACATAGGGTCAAGCTACGAGAAAATATCCACAAAACGGCCCGCTTCAATTTTTTCTCATTTTCCTTGAATAGCTCCCTTTAGAGGTATACGTAATCGGGCGTCCCCTGGTATCTGCTCCACAAAAGAGCTCGCTTCAATTTTTCCCCATTTTCCTAGTGTAGCTCCCTTTAGAGGTATACGTAATCGGGCGTCCCTTGGTATCTGCTCCGATTCAGGCACGAACATCCCCAAATGAACTTTTCAGCAATTCTATAAACCCATAGGGTCAAGCTACGAGAAAATATCCACAAAACGGCCCGCTTCAATTTTTCCCCATTTTCCTTGAATAGCTCCCTTTAGAGGTATACGTAATCGGGCGTCCCCTGGTATCTTCTCCGATTCAGGCACGGAGATCCCCAAATGAACTTTTCTGTAATTCTATAAACCCATAGGGTCAAGCTACGAGAAAATATCCACAAAATGGCCCGCTTCAATTTTTCCCCATTCTCCTTCTATAGCTCCCTTTAAACGTTTACGTAATCGGGTGTCCCCTGATATCTGCTCTGATTCAAGCACGGAGATCCCCAAATGAACTTTTCTGCAATTCTATAAACCGTTAGGGTCAAGCTACAATAAAATATCCACAAAATGGCTCGCTTCAATTTTTCCCCATTTTCCTTGTATAGCTCCCTTTAGAGGTATACGTAATCGGGCGTCCCTTGGTATCTGCTCCGATTCAGGCACGGATATCCCCAAATGAACTTTTCAGCAATTCTATAAACCTATAGGGTCAAGCTACGAGAAAATATCCACAAAACGGCCCGCTTCAATTTTTCCCCATTTTCCTTGAATAGCTCCCTTTAGAGGTATACGTAATCGGGCGTCCCCTGGTATCTGCTCCGATTCAGGCACGAACATCCCCAAATGAACTTTTCAGCAATTCTATAAACCCATAGGGTCAAGCTACGAGAAAAAATCCACAAAACGGCACGCTTCAATTTTTTCTCATTTTCGTTGAATAGCTCCCTTTAGAGGTATACGTAATCGGGCGTCCCCTGATATCTGCTCCGATTCAGGCACGAACATCCCCAAATGAACTTTTCTGCAATTCTATAAACCCATAGGGTCAAGCTACGAGAAAATATCCACAAAATGGCCCACTTCAAATTTTCCCCATTTTCCTTGTATAGCTCCCTTTAGACGTTTACGTAATCGGGCGTCCCCTGATATCTGCTCCGATTCAAGCACGGAGATCCCCAAATGAACTTTTCTGCAATTCTATAAATCCTTAGGGTCAAGCTACAATAAAATATCCACAAAATAGCTCGTTTCAATTTTTCCCCATTTTCCTTGTATAGCTCCCTTTAGAGGTATACGTAATCGGGCATCCCTTGCTATCTGCTCCGATTCAGGCACGGACATCCCCAAATGAACTTTTCAGCAATTCTATAAACCCATAGGGTCAAGCTACGAGAAAATATCCACAAAACGGCCCCCTTCAATTTTTCCCCATTTTCCTTGAATAGCTCCCTTTAGAGGTATACGTAATCGGGCGTCCCCTGGTATCTTCTCCGATTGAGGCACGAACATCCCCAAATGGACTTTTCTGCAATTCTATAAACACATAGGGTCAAGCTACGAGAAAATATCTACAAAACGGCCCGCTTCAATTTTTTCCCATTTTCCTTGAATAGCTCCCTTTAGAGGTATACGTAATCGGGCGTCCCCTGGTATCTGCTCCACAAAAGAGCTCGCTTCAATTTTTCCCCATTTTCATTGTATAGCTCCCTTTATAGGTATACGTAATCGGGCGTCCCTTGGTATCTGCTCCGATTCAGGCACGGACATCCCCAAATGAACTTTTCAGCAATTCTATAAACCCATAGGGTCAAGCTACGAGAAAATATCCACAAAATGGCCCGCTTCAATTTTTCCCCATTTTCCTTGAATAGCTCCCTTTAGAGGTATACGTAATCGGGCGTCCCCTGGTATCTTCTCCGTTCAGGCACGAAGATCCCCAAATGAACTTTTCTGCAATTCTATAAACCCATAGGGTCAAGCTACGAAAAAATATCCACAAAACTGCCCGCTTCAATTTTTTCTCATTTTCCTTGAATAGCTCCCTTTAGAGGTATACGTAATCGGGCGTCCCCTGGTATCTGCTCCACAAAAGAGCTCGCTTCAATTTTTCCCCATTTTCCTTGTATAGCTCCCTTTAGAGGTATACGTAATCGGGCGTCCCTTGGCATCTGCTCCGATTCAAGCACGGACATCCCCAAATGAACTTTTCAGCAATTCTATAAACCCATAGGGTCAAGCTACGAGAAAATATCCACAAAACGTCCCGCTTCAATTTTTCCCCATTTTCCTTGAATAGCTCCCTTTAGAGGTATACGTAATCGGCCGTACCCTGGTATCTGCTCCGATTGAGGCACGAACATCCCCAAATGGACTTTTCTGCAATTCTATAAACACATAGGGTCAATCTACGAGAAAATATCCACAAAACGGTCCGCTTCAATTTTTCCCCATTTTCCTTGAATAGCTCCCTTTAGAGGTATACGTAATCGGGCGTCCCCTGGTATCTGCTCCACAAAAGAGCTCGCTTCAATTTTTCCCCATTTTCCTAGTATAGCTCCCTTTAGAGGTATACGTAATCGGGCGTCCCTTGGTATCTGCTCCGATTCAGGCACGAACATCCCCAAATGAACTTTTCAGCAATTCTATAAACCCATAGGGTCAAGCTACGAGAAAATATCCACAAAACGGCCCGCTTCAATTTTTTCCCATTTTCCTTGAATAGCTCCCTTTAGAGGTATACGTAATCGGGCGTCCCCTGGTATCTTCTCCGATTCAGGCACGGAGATCCCCAAATGAACTTTTCTGTAATTCTATAAACCCATAGGGTCAAGCTACGAGAAAATATCCACAAAATGGCCCGCTTCAATTTTTCCCCATTCTCCTTCTATAGCTCCCTTTAAACGTTTACGTAATCGGGTGTTCCCTGATATCTGCTCTGATTCAAGCACGGAGATCCCCAAATGAACTTTTCTGCAATTCTATAAACCGTTAGGGTCAAGCTACAATAAAATATCCACAAAATGGCTCGCTTCACTTTTTCCCCATTTTCCTTGTATAGCTCCCTTTAGAGGTATACGTAATCGGGCGTCCCTTGGTATCTGCTCCGATTCAGGCACGGATATCCCCAAATGAACTTTTCAGCAATTCTATAAACCTATAGGGTCAAGCTACGAGAAAATATCCACAAAACGGCCCGCTTCAATTTTTCCCCATTTTCCTTGAATAGCTCCCTTTAGAGGTATACGTAATCGGGCGTCCCCTGGTATCTGCTCCGATTCAGGCACGAACATCCCCAAATGAACTTTTCAGCAATTCTATAAACCCATAGGGTCAAGCTACGAGAAAAAATCCACAAAACGGCCCGCTTCAATTTTTTCTCATTTTCGTTGAATAGCTCCCTTTAGAGGTATACGTAATCGGGCGTCCCCTGGTATCTGCTCAGATTCAGGCACGAACATCCCCAAATGAACTTTTCTGCAATTCTATAAACCCATAGGGTCAAGCTACGAGAAAATATCCACAAAATGGCCCACTTCAAATTTTCCCCATTTTCCTTGTATAGCTCCCTTTAGACGTTTACGTAATCGGGCGTCCCCTGATATCTGCTCTGATTCAAGCACGGAGATCCCCAAATGAACTTTTCTGCAATTCTATAAACCGTTAGGGTCAAGCTACAATAAAATGTCCACAAAATGGCTCGCTTCAATTTTTCCCCATTTTCCTTGTATAGCTCCCTTTAGAGGTATACGTAATCGGGCGTCCCTTGGTATCTGCTCCGATTCAGGCACGGATATCCCCAAATGAACTTTTCAGCAATTCTATAAACCCATAGGGTCAAGCTACGAGAAAATATCCACAAAACGACCCGCTTCAATTTTTCCCCATTTTCCTTGAATAGCTCCCTTTAGAGGTATACGTAATCGGGCGTCCCCTGGTATCTGCTCCGATTCAGGCACGAACATCCCCAAATGAACTTTTCAGCAATTCTATAAAACCATAGGGTCAAGTTACGAGAAAAAATCCACAAAACGGCCCGCTTCAATTTTTTCTCATTTTCGTTGAATAGCTCCCTTTAGAGGTATACGTAATCGGGCGTCCCCTGGTATCTGCTCCGATTCAGGCACGAACATCCCCAAATAAACTTTTCTGCAATTCTATAAACCCATAGGGTCAAGCTACGAGAAAATATCCACAAAATGGCCCACTTCAAATTTTCCCCATTTTCCTTGTATAGCTCCCTTTAGACGTTTACGTAATCGGGCGTCCCCTGATATCTGCTCCGATTCAAGCACGGAGATCCCCAAATGAACTTTTCTGCAATTCTATAAATCCTTAGGGTCAAGCTACAATAAAATATCCACAAAATAGCTCGCTTCAATTTTTCCCCATTTTCCTTGTATAGCTCCCTTTAGAGGTATACGTAATCGGGCGTCCCTTGCTATCTGCTCCGATTCAGGCACGGACATCCCCAAATGAACTTTTCAGCAATTCTATAAACCCATAGGGTCAAGCTACGAGAAAATATCCACAAAACGGCCCGCTTCAATTTTTCCCCATTTTCCTTGAATAGCTCCCTTTAGAGGTATACGTAATCGGGCGTCCCCTGGTATCTTCTCCGATTGAGGCACGAACATCCCCAAATGGACTTTTCTGCAATTCTATAAACACATAGGGTCAAGCTACGAGAAAATATCTACAAAACGGCCCGCTTCAATTTTTTCCCATTTTCCTTGAATAGCTCCCTTTAGAGGTATACGTAATCGGGCGTCCCCTGGTATCTGCTCCACAAAAGAGCTCGCTTCAATTTTTCCCCATTTTCATTGTATAGCTCCCTTTATAGGTATACGTAATCGGGCGTCCCATGGTATCTGCTCCGATTCAGGCACGGACATCCCCAAATGAACTTTTCAGCAATTCTATAAACCCATAGGGTCAAGCTACGAGAAAATATCCACAAAACGGCCCGCTTCAATTTTTCCCCATTTTCCTTGAATAGCTCCCTTTAGAGGTATACGTAATCGGGCGTCCCCTGGTATCTTCTCCGTTCAGGCACGAAGATCCCCAAATGAACTTTTCTGCAATTCTATAAACCCATAGGGTCAAGCTACGAAAAAATATCCACAAAATGGCCCGCTTCAATTTTTCCCCATTCTCCTTCTATAGCTCCCTTTAAACGTTTACGTAATCGGGTGTCCCCTGATATCTGCTCTGATTCAAGCACGGAGATCCCCAAATGAACTTTTCTGCAATTCTATAAACCGTTAGGGTCAAGCTACAATAAAATGTCCACAAAATGGCTCGCTTCAATTTTTCCCCATTTTCCTTGTATAGCTCCCTTTAGAGGTATACGTAATCGGGCGTCCCTTGGTATCTGCTCCGATTCAGGCACGGATATCCCCAAATGAACTTTTCAGCAATTCTATAAACCCATAGGGTCAAGCTACGAGAAAATATCCACAAAACGACCCTCTTCAATTTTTCCCCATTTTCCTTGAATAGCTCCCTTTAGAGGTATACGTAATCGGGCGTCCCCTGGTATCTTCTCCGTTCAGGCACGAAGATCCCCAAATGAACTTTTCTGCAATTCTATAAACCCATAGGGTCAAGCTACGAAAAAATATCCACAAAATGGCCCGCTTCAATTTTTCCCCATTCTCCTTCTATAGCTCCCTTTAAACGTTTACGTAATCGGGTGTCCCCTGATATCTGCTCTGATTCAAGCACGGAGATCCCCAAATGAACTTTTCTGCAATTCTATAAACCGTTAGGGTCAAGCTACAATAAAATGTCCACAAAATGGCTCGCTTCAATTTTTCCCCATTTTCCTTGTATAGCTCCCTTTAGAGGTATACGTAATCGGGCGTCCCTTGGTATCTGCTCCGATTCAGGCACGGATATCCCCAAATGAACTTTTCAGCAATTCTATAAACCCATAGGGTCAAGCTACGAGAAAATATCCACAAAACGGCCCGCTTCAATTTTTCCCCATTTTCCTTGAATAGCTCCCTTTAGAGGTATACGTAATCGGGCGACCCCTGGTATCTGCTCCACAAAAGAGCTCGCTTCAATTTTTCCCCATTTTCCTAGTATAGCTCCCTTTAGAGGTATACGTAATCGGGCGGCCCTTGGTATCTGCTCCGATTCAGGCACGAACATCCCCAAATGAACTTTTCAGCAATTCTATAAACCCATAGGGTCAAGCTACGAGAAAATATCCACAAAACGGCCCGCTTCAATTTTTCCCCATTTTCCTTGAATAGCTCCCTTTAGAGGTATACGTAATCGGGCGTCCCCTGGTATCTTCTCCGATTCAGGCACGGAGATCCCCAAATGAACTTTTCTGTAATTCTATAAACCCATAGGGTCAAGCTACGAGAAAATATCCACAAAATGGCCCGCTTCAATTTTTCCCCATTCTCCTTCTATAGCTCCCTTTAAACGTTTACGTAATCGGGTGTTCCCTGATATCTGCTCTGATTCAAGCACGGAGATCCCCAAATGAACTTTTCTGCAATTCTATAAACCGTTAGGGTCAAGCTACAATAAAATATCCACAAAATGGCTCGCTTCACTTTTTCCCCATTTTCCTTGTATAGCTCCCTTTAGAGGTATACGTAATCGGGCGTCCCTTGGTATCTGCTCCGATTCAGGCACGGATATCCCCAAATGAACTTTTCAGCAATTCTATAAACCTATAGGGTCAAGCTACGAGAAAATATCCACAAAACGGCCCGCTTCAATTTTTCCCCATTTTCCTTGAATAGCTCCCTTTAGAGGTATACGTAATCGGGCGTCCCCTGGTATCTGCTCCGATTCAGGCACGAACATCCCCAAATGAACTTTTCAGCAATTCTATAAACCCATAGGGTCAAGCTACGAAAAAAAATCCACAAAACGGCCCGCTTCAATTTTTTCTCATTTTCGTTGAATAGCTCCCTTTAGAGGTATACGTAATCGGGCGTCCCCTGGTATCTGCTCAGATTCAGGCACGAACATCCCCAAATGAACTTTTCTGCAATTCTATAAACCCATAGGGTCAAGCTACGAGAAAATATCCACAAAATGGCCCACTTCAAATTTTCCCCATTTTCCTTGTATAGCTCCCTTTAGACGTTTACGTAATCGGGCGTCCCCTGATATCTGCTCTGATTCAAGCACGGAGATCCCCAAATGAACTTTTCTGCAATTCTATAAACCGTTAGGGTCAAGCTACAATAAAATGTCCACAAAATGGCTCGCTTCAATTTTTCCCCATTTTCCTTGTATAGCTCCCTTTAGAGGTATACGTAATCGGTCGTCCCTTGGTATCTGCTCCGATTCAGGCACGGATATCCCCAAATGAACTTTTCAGCAATTCTATAAACCCATAGGGTCAAGCTACGAGAAAATATCCACAAAACGACCCGCTTCAATTTTTCCCCATTTTCCTTGAATAGCTCCCTTTAGAGGTATACGTAATCGGGCGTCCCCTGGTATCTGCTCCGATTCAGGCACGAACATCCCCAAATGAACTTTTCAGCAATTCTATAAAACCATAGGGTCAAGCTACGAGAAAAAATCCACAAAACGGCCCGCTTCAATTTTTTCTCATTTTCGTTGAATAGCTCCCTTTAGAGGTATACGTAATCGGGCGTCCCCTGGTATCTGCTCCGATTCAGGCACGAACATCCCCAAATAAACTTTTCTGCAATTCTATAAACCCATAGGGTCAAGCTACGAGAAAATATCCACAAAATGGCCCACTTCAAATTTTCCCCATTTTCCTTGTATAGCTCCCTTTAGACGTTTACGTAATCGGGCGTCCCCTGATATCTGCTCCGATTCAAGCACGGAGATCCCCAAATGAACTTTTCTGCAATTCTATAAATCCTTAGGGTCAAGCTACAATAAAATATCCACAAAATAGCTCGCTTCAATTTTTCCCCATTTTCCTTGTATAGCTCCCTTTAGAGGTATACGTAATCGGGCGTCCCTTGCTATCTGCTCCGATTCAGGCACGGACATCCCCAAATGAACTTTTCAGCAATTCTATAAACCCATAGGGTCAAGCTACGAGAAAATATCCACAAAACGGCCCGCTTCAATTTTTCCCCATTTTCCTTGAATAGCTCCCTTTAGAGGTATACGTAATCGGGCGTCCCCTGGTATCTTCTCCGATTGAGGCACGAACATCCCCAAATGGACTTTTCTGCAATTCTATAAACACATAGGGTCAAGCTACGAGAAAATATCTACAAAACGGCCCGCTTCAATTTTTTCCCATTTTCCTTGAATAGCTCCCTTTAGAGGTATACGTAATCGGGCGTCCCCTGGTATCTGCTCCACAAAAGAGCTCGCTTCAATTTTTCCCCATTTTCATTGTATAGCTCCCTTTATAGGTATACGTAATCGGGCGTCCCATGGTATCTGCTCCGATTCAGGCACGGACATCCCCAAATGAACTTTTCAGCAATTCTATAAACCCATAGGGTCAAGCTACGAGAAAATATCCACAAAACGGCCCGCTTCAATTTTTCCCCATTTTCCTTGAATAGCTCCCTTTAGAGGTATACGTAATCGGGCGTCCCCTGGTATCTTCTCCGTTCAGGCATGAAGATCCCCAAATGAACTTTTCTGCAATTCTATAAACCCATAGGGTCAAGCTACGAAAAAATATCCACAAAATGGCCCGCTTCAATTTTTCCCCATTCTCCTTCTATAGCTCCCTTTAAACGTTTACGTAATCGGGTGTCCCCTGATATCTGCTCTGATTCAAGCACGGAGATCCCCAAATGAACTTTTCTGCAATTCTATAAACCGTTAGGGTCAAGCTACAATAAAATGTCCACAAAATGGCTCGCTTCAATTTTTCCCCATTTTCCTTGTATAGCTCCCTTTAGAGGTATACGTAATCGGGCGTCCCTTGGTATCTGCTCCGATTCAGGCACGGATATCCCCAAATGAACTTTTCAGCAATTCTATAAACCCATAGGGTCAAGCTACGAGAAAATATCCACAAAACGACCCTCTTCAATTTTTCCCCATTTTCCTTGAATAGCTCCCTTTAGAGGTATACGTAATCGGGCGTCCCCTGGTATCTGCTCCGATTCAGGCACGAACATCCCCAAATGAACTTTTCAGCAATTCTATAAACCTATAGGGTCAAGCTACGAGAAAAAATCCACAAAACGGCCCGCTTCAATTTTTTCTCATTTTCGTTGAATAACTCCCTTTAGAGGTATACGTAATCGGGCGTCCCCTGGTATCTGCTCCGATTCAGGCACGAACATCCCCAAATGAACTTTTCTGCAATTCTATAAACCCATAGTGTCAAGCTACGAGAAAATATCCACAAAATGGCCCACTTCAAATTTTCCCCATTTTCCTTGTATAGCTGCCTTTAGACGTTTACGAAATCGGGCGTCCCCTGATATCTGCTCCGATTCAAGCACGGAGATCCCCAAATGAACTTTTCTGCAATTCTATAAATCCTTAGGGTCAAGCTACAATAAAATATCCACAAAATAGCTCGCTTCAATTTTTCCCCATTTTCCTTGTATAGCTCCCTTTAGAGGTATACGTAATCGGGAGTCCCTTGGTATCTGCTCCGATTCAGGCACGGACAACCCCAAATGAACTTTTCAGCAATTCTATAAACCCATAGGGTCAAGCTACAAGAAAATATCCACAAAACGGCCCGCTTCAATTTTTCCCCATTTTCCTTGAATAGCTCCCTTTAGAGGTATACGTAATCGGGCGTCCCCTGGTATCTTCTCCGATTCAGGCACAGAGATCCCCAAATGAACTTTTATGCAATTCTATAAACCCATAGGTTCAAGCTACGAGAAAATATCCACAAAATGGCCCGCTTCAATTTTTCCCCATTCTCCTTCTATAGCTCCCTTTAAACGTTTACGTAATCGGGTGTCCCTGATATTTGCTCTGATTCAAGCACGGAGATCCCCAAATGAACTTTTCTGCAATTCTATAAACCGTTAGGGTCAAGCTACAATTAAATATCCACAAAATGGCTCGCTTCAATTTTTCCCCATTTTCCTTGTATAGCTCCCTTTAGAGGTATACGTAATCGGGCGTCCCTTGGTATCTGCTCCGATTCAGGCACGGATATCCCCAAATGAACTTTTCAGCAATTCTATAAACCCATAGGGTCAAGCTACAAGAAAATATCCACAAAACGGCCCGCTTCAATTTTTCCCCATTTTCCTTGAATATCTCCCTTTAGAGGTATACGTAATCGGGCGTCCCCTGGTATCTCCTCCGATTCAGGCACGAACATCCCCAAATGAACTTTTCAGCAATTCTATAAACCCATAGGGTCAAGCTACGAGAAAAAATCCACAAAACGGCCCGCTTCAATTTTTTCTCATTTTCGTTGAATAGCTCCCTTTAGAGGTATACGTAATCGGGCGTCCCCTGGTATCTGCTCCGATTCAGGCACGAACATCCCCAAATGAACTTTTCTGCAATTCTATAAACCCATAGGGTCAAGCTACGAGAAAATATCCACAAAATGGCCCACTTCAAATTTTCCCCATTTTCCTTGTATAGCTCCCTTTAGACGTTTACGTAATCGGGCGTCCCCTGATATCTGCTCCGATTCAAGCACGGAGATCCCCAAATGAACTTTTCTGCAATTCTATAAATCCTTAGGGTCAAGCTACAATAAAATATCCACAAAATAGCTCGCTTCAATTTTTCCCCATTTTCCTTGTATAGCTCCCTTTAGAGGTATTCGTAATCGGGCGTCCCTTGCTATCTGCTCCGATTCAGGCACGGACATCCCCAAATGAACTTTTCAGCAATTCTATAAACCCATAGGGTCAAGCTACGAGAAAATATCCACAAAATGGCCCGCTTCAATTTTTCCCCATTTTCCTTGAATAGCTCCCTTTAGAGGTATACGTAATCGGGCGTCCCCTGGTATCTTCTCCGATTGAGGCACGAACATCCCCAAATGGACTTTTCTGCAATTCTATAAACACATAGGGTCAAGCTACGAGAAAATATCCACAAAACGGCCCGCTTCAATTTTTTCCCATTTTCCTTGAATAGCTCCCTTTAGAGGTATACGTAATCGATCGTCCCCTGGTATCTGCTCCACAAAAGAGCTCGCTTCAATTTTTCCCCATTTTCATTGTATAGCTCCCTTTATAGGTATACGTAATCGGGCGTCCCTTGGTATCTGCTCCGATTCAGGCACGGACATCCCCAAATGAACTTTTCAGCAATTCTATAAACCCATAGGGTCAAGCTACGAGAAAATATCCACAAAACGGCCCGCTTCAATTTTTCCCCATTTTCCTTGAACAGCTCCCTTTAAAGGTATACGTAATCGGGCGTCCCCTGGTATCTTCTCCGTTCAGGCACGAAGATCCCCAAATGAACTTTTCTGCAATTCTATAAACCCATAGGGTCAAGCTACGAAAAAATATCCACAAAATGGCCCGCTTCAATTTTTCCCCATTCTCCTTCTATAGCTCCCTTTAAACGTTTACGTAATCGGGTGTCCCCTGATATCTGCTCTGATTCAAGTACGGAGATCCCCAAATGAACTTTTCTGCAATTCTATAAACCGGTAGGGTCAAGCTACAATAAAATGTCCACAAAATGGCTCGCTTCAATTTTTCCCCATTTTCCTTGTATAGCTCCCTTTAGAGGTATACGTAATCGGGCGTCCCTTGGTATCTGCTCCGATTCAGGCACGGATATCCCCTAATGAACTTTTCAGCAATTCTATAAACCCATAGGGTCAAGCTACGAGAAAATATCCACAAAACGACCCGCTTCAATTTTTCCCCATTTTCCTTGAATAGCTCCCTTTAGAGGTATACGTAATCGGGCGTCCCCTGGTATCTGCTCCGATTCAGGCACGAACATCCCCAAATGAACTTTTCAGCAATTCTATAAACCCATAGGGTCAAGCTACGAGAAAAAATCCACAAAACGGCCTGCTTCAATTTTTTCTCATTTTCGTTGAATAGCTCCCTTTAGAGGTATACGTAATCGGGCGTCCCCTGGTATCTGCTCCGATTCAGACACGAACATCCCCAAATGAACTTTTCTGTAATTCTATAAACCCATAGGGTCAAGCTACGAGAAAATATCCACAAAATGGCCCACTTCAAATTTTCCCCAATTTCCTTGTATAGCTCCCTTTAGACGTTTACGTAATCGGGCGTCCCCTGATATCTGCTCCGATTCAAGCACGGAGATCCCCAAATGAACTTTTCTGCAATTCTATAAATCCTTAGGGTCTAGCTACAATAAAATATCCACAAAATAGCTCGCTTCAATTTTTCCCCATTTTCCTTGTATAGCTCCCTTTAGAGGTATACGTAATCGGGAGTCCCTTGGTATCTGCTCCGATTCAGGCACGGACATCCCCAAATGAACTTTTCAGCAATTCTATAAACCCATAGGGTCAAGCTACAAGAAAATATCCACAAAACGGCCCGCTTCAATTTTTCCCCATTTTCCTTGAATAGCTCCCTTTAGAGGTATACGTAATCGGGCGTCCCTTGGTATCTTCTCCGATTCAGGCACAGAGATCCCCAAATGAACTTTTATGCAATTCTATAAACCCATAGGGTCAAGCTACGAGAAAATATCCACAAAATGGCCCGCTTCAATTTTTCCCCATTCTCCTTCTATAGCTCCCTTTAAACGTTTACGTAATCGAGTGTCCCTGATATTTGCTCTGATTCAAGCACGGAGATCCCCAAATGAACTTTTCTACAATTCTATAAACCGTTAGGGTCAAGCTACAATTAAATATCCAGAAAATGGCTCGCTTCAATTTTTCCCCATTTTCCTTGTATAGCTCCCTTTAGAGGTATACGTAATCGGGCGTCCCTTGGTATCTGCTCCGATTCAGGAACGGATATCCCCAAATAAACTTTTCAGCAATTCTATAAACCCATAGGGTCAAGCTACGAGAAAATATCCACAAAACGGCCCGCTTCAATTTTTCCCCATTTTCCTTGAATATCTCCCTTTAGAGGTATACGTAATCGGGCGTCCCCTGGTATCTACTCCGATTCAGGCACGAACATCCCCAAATGAACTTTTCAGCAATTCTATAAACCCATAGGGTCAAGCTACGAGAAAAAATCCACAAAACGGCCCGCTTCAATTTTTTCTCATTTTCGTTGAATAGCTCCCTTTAGAGGTACACGTAATCGGGCGTCCCCTGGTATCTGCTTCGATTCAGGCACGAACATCCCCAAATGAACTTTTCTGCAATTCTATAAACCCATAGGGTCAAGCTACGAGAAAATATCCACAAAATGGCCCACTTCAAATTTTTCCCATTATCCTTGTATAGCTCCCTTTATACGTTTACGTAATCGGGCGTCCCCTGATATCTGCTCCGATTCAAGCACGGAGATCCCCAAATGAACTTTTCTGCAATTCTATAAATCCTTAGGGTCAAGCTACAATAAAATATCCACAAAATAGCTCGCTTCAATTTTTCCCCATTTTCCTTGAATAGCTCCCTTTAGAGGTATACGTAATCGGGCGTCCCCTGGTATCTGCTCCGATTCAGGCACGAACATCCCCAAATGAACTTTTCTGCAATTCTATAAACCCATAGGGTCAAGCTACGAGAAAATATCCAAAAAACGGCCCGCTTCAATTTTTTCCCATTTTCCTTGAATAGCTCCCTTTAGAGGTATACGTAATCGGGCGTCCCCTGGTATCTGCTCCGATTCAGACACGAACATCCCCAAATGAACTTTTCTGTAATTCTATAAACCCATAGGGTCAAGCTACGAGAAAATATCCACAAAATGGCCCACTTCAAATTTTCCCCATTTTCCTTGTATAGCTCCCTTTAGACGTTTACGTAATCGGGCGTCCTCTGATATCTGCTCCGATTCAAGCACGGAGATCCCCAAATGAACTTTTCTGCAATTCTATAAATCCTTAGGGTCAAGCTACAATAAAATATCCACAAAATAGCTCGCTTCAATTTTTCCCCATTTTCCTTGTATAGCTCCCTTTAGAGGTATACGTAATCGGGAGTCCCTTGGTATCTGCTCCGATTCAGGCACGGACATCCCCAAATGAACTTTTCAGCAATTCTATAAACCCATAGGGTCAAGCTACAAGAAAATATCCACAAAACGGCCCGCTTCAATTTTTCCCCATTTTCCTTGAATAGCTCCCTTTAGAGGTATACGTAATCGGGCATCCCTTGGTATCTTCTCCGATTCAGGCACAGAGATCCCCAAATGAACTTTTATGCAATTCTATAAACCCATAGGGTCAAGCTACGAGAAAATATCCACAAAATGGCCCGCTTCAATTTTTCCCCATTCTCCTTCTATAGCTCCCTTTAAACGTTTACGTAATCGGGTGTCCCTGATATTTGCTCTGATTCAAGCACGGAGATCCCCAAATGAACTTTTCTACAATTCTATAAACCGTTAGGGTCAAGCTACAATTAAATATCCACAAAATGGCTCGCTTCAAATTTTCCCCATTTTCCTTGTATAGCTCCCTTTAGAGGTATACGTAATCGGGCGTCCCTTGGTATCTGCTCCGATTCAGGCACGGATATCCCCAAATGAACTTTTCAGCAATTCTATAAACCCATAGGGTCAAGCTACGAGAAAATATCCACAAAACGGCCCGCTTCAATTTTTCCCCATTTTCCTTGAATATCTCCCTTTAGAGGTATACGTAATCGGGCGTCCCCTGGTATCTACTCCGATTCAGGCACGAACATCCCCAAATGAACTTTTCAGCAATTCTATAAACCCATAGGGTCAAGCTACGAGAAAAAATCCACAAAACGGCCCGCTTCAATTTTTTCTCATTTTCGTTGAATAGCTCCCTTTAGAGGTACACGTAATCGGGCGTCCCCTGGTATCTGCTCCGATTCAGGCACGAACATCCCCAAATGAACTTTTCTGCAATTCTATAAACCCATAGGGTCAAGCTACGAGAAAATATCCTCAAAATGGCCCACTTCAAAATTTTCCCATTATCCTTGTATAGCTCCCTTTATACGTTTACGTAATCGGGCGTCCCCTGATATCTGCTCCGATTCAAGCACGGAGATCCCCAAATGAACTTTTCTGCAATTCTATAAATCCTTAGGGTGAAGCTACAATAAAATATCCACAAAATAGCTCGCTTCAATTTTTCCCCATTTTCCTTGAATAGCTCCCTTTAGAGGTATACGTAATCGGGCGTCCCCTGGTATCTGCTCCGATTCAGGCACGAACATCCCCAAATGAACTTTTCTGCAATTCTATAAACCCATAGGGTCAAGCTACGAGAAAATATCCAAAAAACGGCCCGCTTCAATTTTTTCCCATTTTCCTTGAATAGCTCCCTTTAGAGGTATACGTAATCGGGCATCCCCTAGTATCTGCTCCGATTCAGGCACGGAGATCCCCAAATGAACTTTTCTGCAATTCTATAAACCCATAGGGTCAAGCTACGAGAAAATATCCACAAAATGACCCGCTTCAATTTTCCCCATTTTCCTTGTATAGCTCCCTTTAGACATTTACGTAATCGGGCGTCCCCTGATATCTGCTCCGATTCAAGCACGGAGATCACCAAATGAACTTTTCTGCAATTCTATAAATCATTAGGGTCAAGCTACAATAAAATATCCACAAAATAGCTCGCTTCAATTTTTCCCCATTTTCCTTGAATAGCTCCCTTTAGAGGAATACGTAATCGGGCGTCCCCTGGTATCTGCTCCGATTGAGGCACGAACATCCCCAAATGGACTTTTCTGCAATTCTATAAACACATAGGGTCAAGCTACGAGAAAATATCCACAAAACGGCCCGCTTCAATTTTTTCCCATTTTCCCTGAATAGCTCCCTTTGGAGGTATACGTAATCGGGCGTCCCCTGGTATCTGCTCCACAAAAGAGCTCGCTTAAATTTTTCCCCATTTTCCTTGTATAGCTCCCTTTAGAGGTATACGTAATCAGGCGTCCCTTGGTATCTGCTCCGATTCAGGCACGGACATCCCCAAATGAACTTTTCAGCAATTCTATAAACCCATAGGGTCAAGCTACGAGAAAATATCCACAAAACGGTCCGCTTCAATTTTTCCCCATTTTCCTTGAATAGCTCCCTTTAGAGGTATACGTAATCGGGCGTCCCCTGGTATCTGCTCCGATTCAGGCACGGAGATCCCCAAATGAACTTTTCTGCAATTCTATAAACCCATAGGGTCTAGCTACGAGAAAATATCCACAAAACGGCCCGCTTCAATTTTTCCCCATTTTCCTTGAATAGCTCCCTTTAGAGGTATACGTAATCGGGCGTCCCCTGGTATCTTCTCCGATTGAGGCACGAACATCCCCAAATGGACTTTTCTGCAATTCTATAAACACATAGGGTCAAGCTACGAGAAAATATCCACAAAACGGCCCGCTTCAATTTTTTCCCATTTTCCTTGAATAGCTCCCTTTGGAGGTATACGTAATCGGGCGTCCCCTGGTATCTGCTCCACAAAAGAGCTCGCTTAAATTTTTCCCCATTTTCCTTGTATAGCTCCCTTTAGAGGTATACGTAATCGGGCGTCCCTTGGTATCTGCTCCGATTCAGGCACGGACATCCCCAAATGAACTTTTCAGCAATTCTATAAACCCATAGGGTCAAGCTACGAGAAAATATCCACAAAACGGTCCGCTTCAATTTTTCCCCATTTTCCTTGAATAGCTCCCTTTAGAGGTATACGTAATCGGGCGTCCCCTGGTATCTGCTCCGATTCAGGCACGGAGATCCCCAAATGAACTTTTCTGCAATTCTATAAACCCATAGGGTCTAGCTACGAGAAAATATCCACAAAACGGCCCGCTTCAATTTTTCCCCATTTTCCTTGAATAGCTCCCTTTAGAGGTATACGTAATCGGGCGTCCCCTGGTATCTTCTCCGATTGAGGCACGAACATCCCCAAATGGACTTTTCTGCAATTCTATAAACACATAGGGTCAAGCTACGAGAAAATATCCACAAAACGGCCCGCTTCAATTTTTTCCCATTTTCCTTGAATAGCTCCCTTTAGAGGTATACGTAATCGGGCGTCCCCTGGTATCTGCTCCACAAAAGAGCTCGCTTCAATTTTTCCCCATTTTCCTTGTATAGCTCCCTTTAGAAGTATACGTAATCGGGCGTCCCTTGGTATCTGCTCCGATTCAGGCACGGACATCCCCAAATAAACTTTTCAGCAATTCTATAAACCCATAGGGTCAAGCTACGAGAAAATATCCACAAAACGGTCCGCTTCAATTTTTCCCCATTTTCCTTGAATAGCTCCCTTTAGAGGTATACGTAATCGGGCGTCCCCTGGTATCTGCTCCGATTCAGGCACGGAGATCCCCAAATGAACTTTTCTGCAATTCTATAAACCCATAGGGTCTAGCTACGAGAAAATATCCACAAAACGGCCCGCTTCAATTTTTCCCCATTTTCCTTGAATAGCTCCCTTTAGAGGTATACGTAATCGGGCGTCCCCTGGTATCTTCTCCGTTCAGGCACGAAGATCCCCAAATAAACTTTTCTGCAATTCAATAAACCCATAGGGTCAAGCTACGAAAAAATATCCACAAAATGGCCCGCTTCAATTTTTCCCCATTCTCCTTCTATAGCTCCCTTTAAACGTTTACGTAATCGGGTGTCCCTGATATCTGCTCTGATTCAAGCACGGAGATCCCCAAATGAACTTTTCTGCAATTCTACAAACCGTTAGGGTCAAGCTACAATAAAATGTCCACAAAATGGCTCGCTTCAATTTTTCCCCATTTTCCTTGTATAGCTCCCTTTAGAGGTATACGTAATCGGGAGTCCCTTGGTATCTGCTCCGATTCAGGCACGGATATCCCCAAATGAACTTTTCAGCAAATCTATAAACCCATAGGGTCAAGCTACGAGAAAATATCCACAAAACGACCCGCTTCAATTTTTCCCCATTTTCCTTGAATAGCTCCCTTTAGAGGTATACGTAATCGGGCGTCCCCTGGTATCTGCTCCGATTCAGGCACGAACATCCCCAAATGAACTTTTCAGCAATTCTATAAACCCATAGGGTCAAGCTACGAGAAAAAAATACACAAAACGGCCCGCTTCAATTTTTTCTCATTTTCGTTGAATAGCTCCCTTTAGAGGTATACGTAATCGGGCGTCCCCTGGTATCTGCTCCGATTCAGGCACGAACATCCCCAAATGAACTTTTCTGCAATTCTATAAACCCATAGGGTCAAGCTACGAGAAAATATCCACAAAATGGCCCACTTCAAATTTTCCCCATTTTCCTTGTATAGCTCCCTTTAGACGTTTACGTAATCGGGCGTCCCCTGATATCTGCTCCGATTCAAGCACGGAGATCCCCAAATGAACTTTTCTGCAATTCTATAAATCCTTAGGGTCAAGCTACAATAAAATATCCACAAAATAGCTCGCTTCAATTTTTCCCCATTTTCCTTGTATAGCTCCCTTTAGAGGTATACGTAATCGGGAGTCCCTTGGTATCTGCTCCGATTCAGGCACGGACATCCCCAAATGAACTTTTCAGCAATTCTATAAACCCATAGGGTCAAGCTACAAGAAAATATCCACAAAACGGCCCGCTTCAATTTTTCCCCATTTTCCTTGAATAGCTCCCTTTAGAGGTATACGTAATCGGGCGTCCCCTGGTATCTTCTCCGATTCAGGCACAGAGATCCCCAAATGAACTTTTATGCAATTCTATAAACCCATAGGGTCAAGCTACGAGAAAATATCCACAAAATGGCCCGCTTCAATTTTTCCCCATTCTCCTTCTATAGCTCCCTTTAAACGTTTACGTAATCAGGTGTCCCTGATATTTGCTCTGATTCAAGCACGGAGATCCCCAAATGAACTTTTCTGCAATTCTATAAACCGTTAGGGTTAAGCTACAATTAAATATCCACAAAATGGCTCGCTTCAATTTTTCCCCATTTTCCTTGTATAGCTCCCTTTAGAGGTATACGTAATCGGGCGTCCCTTGGTATCTGCTCCGATTCAGGCACGGATATCCCCAAATGAACTTTTCAGCAATTCTATAAACCCATAGGGTCAAGCTACGAGAAAATATCCACAAAACGGCCCGCTTCAATTTTTCCCCATTTTCCTTGAATATCTCCCTTTAGAGGTATACGTAATCGGGCGTCCCCTGGTATCTACTCCGATTCAGGCACGAACATCACCAAATGAACTTTTCAGCAATTCTATAAACCCATAGGGTCAAGCTACAAGAAAAAATCCATAAAACGGCCCGCTTCAATTTTTTCTCATTTTCGTTGAATAGCTCCCTTTAGAGGTACAAGTAATCGGGCGTCCCCTGGTATCTGCTCCGATTCAGGCACGAACATCCCCAAATGAACTTTTCTGCAATTCTATAAACCCATAGGGTCAAGCTACGAGAAAATATCCACAAAATGGCCCACTTCAAATTTTTCCCATTATCCTTGTATAGCTCCCTTTATACGTTTACGTAATCGGGCGTCCCCTGATATCTGCTCCGATTCAAGCACGGAGATCCCGAAATGAACTTTTCTGCAATTCTATAAATCCTTAGGGTCAAGCTACAATAAAATATCCACAAAATAGCTCGCTTCAATTTTTCCCCATTTTCCTTGAATAGCTCCCTTTAGAGGTATACGTAATCGGGCGTCCCTGGTATCTGCTCCGATTCAGTCACGAACATCCCCAAATGAACTTTTCTGCAATTCTATAAACCCATAGGGTCAAGCTACGAGAACATATCCAAAAAACGGCCCGCTTCAATTTTTTCCCATTTTCCTTGAATAGCTCCCTTTAGAGGTATACGTAATCGGGCATCCCTTGGTATCTGCTCCGATTCAGGCACGGAGATCCCCAAATGAACTTTTCTGCAATTCTATAAACCCATAGGGTCAAGCTACGAGAAAATATCCACAAAATGACCCGCTTCAATTTTCCCCATTTTCCTTGAATAGCTCCCTTTAGAGGTATACGTAATCGGGCGTCCCCTGGTATCTGCTCCGATTCAGGCACGGAGATCCCCAAATGAACTTTTCTGCAATTCTATAAACCCATAGGGTCTAGCTACGAGAAAATATCCACAAAACGGCCCGCTTCAATTTTTCCCCATTTTCCTTGAATAGCTCCCTTTAGAGGTATACGTAATCGGGCGTCCCCTGGTATCTTCTCCGATTGAGGCACGAACATCCCCAAATGGACTTTTCTGCAATTCTATAAACACATAGGGTCAAGCTACGAGAAAATATCCACAAAACGGCCCGCTTCAATTTTTTCCCATTTTCCTTGAATAGCTCCCTTTGGAGGTATACGTAATCGGGCGTCCCCTGGTATCTGCTCCACAAAAGAGCTCGCTTAAATTTTTCCCCATTTTCCTTGTATAGCTCCCTTTAGAGGTATACGTAATCGGGCGTCCCTTGGTATCTGCTCCGATTCAGGCACGGACATCCCCAAATGAACTTTTCAGCAATTCTATAAACCCATAGGGTCAAGCTACGAGAAAATATCCACAAAACGGTCCGCTTCAATTTTTCCCCATTTTCCTTGAATAGCTCCCTTTAGAGGTATACGTAATCGGGCGTCCCCTGGTATCTGCTCCGATTCAGGCACGGAGATCCCCAAATGAACTTTTCTGCAATTCTATAAACCCATAGGGTCTAGCTACGAGAAAATATCCACAAAACGGCCCGCTTCAATTTTTCCCCATTTTCCTTGAATAGCTCCCTTTAGAGGTATACGTAATCGGGCGTCCCCTGGTATCTTCTCCGTTCAGGCACGAAGATCCCCAAATGAACTTTTCTGCAATTCTATAAACCCATAGGGTCAAGCTACGAAAACATATCCACAAAATGGCCCGCTTCAATTTTTCCCCATTCTCCTTCTATAGCTCCCTTTAAACGTTTACGTAATCGGGTGTCCCTGATATCTGCTCTGATTCAAGCACGGAGATCCCCAAATGAACTTTTCTGCAATTCTATAAACCGTTAGGGTCAAGCTACAATAAAATGTCCACAAAATGGCTCGCTTCAATTTTTCCCCATTTTCCTTGTATAGCTCCCTTTAGAGGTATACGTAATCGGGAGTCCCTTGGTATCTGCTCCGATTCAGGCACGGATATCCCCAAATGAACTTTTCAGCAAATCTATAAACCCATAGGGTCAAGCTACGAGAAAATATCCACAAAACGACCCGCTTCAATTTTTCCCCATTTTCCTTGAATAGCTCCCTTTAGAGGTATACGTAATCGGGCATCCCTTGGTATCTGCTCCGATTCAGGCACGGAGATCCCCAAATGAACTTTTCTGCAATTCTATAAACCCATAGGGTCAAGCTACGAGAAAATATCCACAAAATGACCCGCTTCAATTTTCCCCATTTTCCTTGAATAGCTCCCTTTAGAGGTATACGTAATCGGGCGTCCCCTGGTATCTGCTCCGATTCAGGCACGGAGATCCCCAAATGAACTTTTCTGCAATTCTATAAACCCATAGGGTCTAGCTACGAGAAAATATCCACAAAACGGCCCGCTTCAATTTTTCCCCATTTTCCTTGAATAGCTCCCTTTAGAGGTATACGTAATCGGGCGTCCCCTGGTATCTTCTCCGATTGAGGCACGAACATCCCCAAATGGACTTTTCTGCAATTCTATAAACACATAGGGTCAAGCTACGAGAAAATATCCACAAAACGGCCCGCTTCAATTTTTTCCCATTTTCCTTGAATAGCTCCCTTTGGAGGTATACGTAATCGGGCGTCCCCTGGTATCTGCTCCACAAAAGAGCTCGCTTAAATTTTTCCCCATTTTCCTTGTATAGCTCCCTTTAGAGGTATACGTAATCGGGCGTCCCTTGGTATCTGCTCCGATTCAGGCACGGACATCCCCAAATGAACTTTTCAGCAATTCTATAAACCCATAGGGTCAAGCTACGAGAAAATATCCACAAAACGGTCCGCTTCAATTTTTCCCCATTTTCCTTGAATAGCTCCCTTTAGAGGTATACGTAATCGGGCGTCCCCTGGTATCTGCTCCGATTCAGGCACGGAGATCCCCAAATGAACTTTTCTGCAATTCTATAAACCCATAGGGTCTAGCTACGAGAAAATATCCACAAAACGGCCCGCTTCAATTTTTCCCCATTTTCCTTGAATAGCTCCCTTTAGAGGTATACGTAATCGGGCGTCCCCTGGTATCTTCTCCGTTCAGGCACGAAGATCCCCAAATGAACTTTTCTGCAATTCTATAAACCCATAGGGTCAAGCTACGAAAAAATATCCACAAAATGGCCCGCTTCAATTTTTCCCCATTCTCCTTCTATAGCTCCCTTTAAACGTTTACGTAATCGGGTGTCCCTGATATCTGCTCTGATTCAAGCACGGAGATCCCCAAATGAACTTTTCTGCAATTCTATAAACCGTTAGGGTCAAGCTACAATAAAATGTCCACAAAATGGCTCGCTTCAATTTTTCCCCATTTTCCTTGTATAGCTCCCTTTAGAGGTATACGTAATCGGGAGTCCCTTGGTATCTGCTCCGATTCAGGCACGGATATCCCCAAATGAACTTTTCAGCAAATCTATAAACCCATAGGGTCAAGCTACGAGAAAATATCCACAAAACGACCCGCTTCAATTTTTCCCCATTTTCCTTGAATAGCTCCCTTTAGAGGTATACGTAATCGGGCGTCCCCTGGTATCTGCTCCGATTCAGGCACGAACATCCCCAAATGAACTTTTCAGCAATTCTATAAACCCATAGGGTCAAGCTACGAGAAAAAATCCACAAAACGGCCCGCTTCAATTTTTTCTCATTTTCGTTGAATAGCTCCCTTTAGAGGTATACGTAATCGGGCGTCCCCTGGTATCTGCTCCGATTCAGGCACGAACATCCCCAAATGAACTTTTCTGCAATTCTATAAACCCATAGGGTCAAGCTACGAGAAAATATCCACAAAATGGCCCACTTCAAATTTTCCCCATTTTCCTTGTATAGCTCCCTTTAGACGTTTACGTAATCGGGCGTCCCCTGATATCTGCTCCGATTCAAGCACGGAGATCCCCAAATGAACTTTTCTGCAATTCTATAAATCCTTAGGGTCAAGCTACAATAAAATATCCACAAAATAGCTCGCTTCAATTTTTCCCCATTTTCCTTATATAGCTCCCTTTAGAGGTATACGTAATCGGGAGTCCCTTGGTATCTGCTCCGATTCAGGCACGGACATCCCCAAATGAACTTTTCAGCAATTCTATAAACCCATAGGGTCAAGCTACAAGAAAATATCCACAAAACGGCCCGCTTCAATTTTTCCCCATTTTCCTTGAATAGCTCCCTTTAGAGGTATACGTAATCGGGCGTCCCCTGGTATCTTCTCCGATTCAGGCACAGAGATCCCCAAATGAACTTTTATGCAATTCTATAAACCCATAGGGTCAAGCTACGAGATAATATCCACAAAATGGCCCGCTTCAATTTTTCCCCATTCTCCTTCTATAGCTCCCTTTAAACGTTTACGTAATCGGGTGTCCCTGATATTTGCTCTGATTCAAGCACGGAGATCCCCAAATGAACTTTTCTGCAATTCTATAAACCGTTAGGGTCAAGCTACAATTAAATATCGACAAAATGGCTCGCTTCAATTTTTCCCCATTTTCCTTGTATAGCTCCCTTTAGAGGTATACGTAATCGGGCGTCCCTTGGTATCTGCTCCGATTCAGGCACGGATATCCCCAAATGAACTTTTCAGCAATTCTATAAACCCATAGGGTGAAGCTATGAGAAAATATCCACAAAACGGCCCGCTTCAATTTTTCCCCATTTTCCTTGAATATCTCCCTTTAGAGGTATACGTAATCGGGCGTCCCCTGGTATCTACTCCGATTCAGGCACGAACATCCCCAAATGAACTTTTCAGCAATTCTATAAACCCATAGGGTCAAGCTACAAGAAAAAATCCACAAAACGGCCCGCTTCAATTTTTTCTCATTTTCGTTGAATAGCTCCCTTTAGAGGTACACGTAATCGGGCGTCCCCTGGTATCTGCTCCGATTCAGGCACGAACATCCCCAAATGAACTTTTCTGCAATTCTATAAACCCATAGGGTCAAGCTACGAGAAAATATCCACAAAATGGCCCACTTCAAATTTTTCCCATTATCCTTGTATAGCTCCCTTTATACGTTTACGTAATCGGGCGTCCCCTGATATCTGCTCCGATTCAAGCACGGAGATCCCCAAATGAACTTTTCTGCAATTCTATAAATCCTTAGGGTCAAGCTACAATAAAATATCCACAAAATAGCTCGCTTCAATTTTTCCCCATTTTCCTTGAATAGCTCCCTTTAGAGGTATACGTAATCGGGCGTCCCTGGTATCTGCTCCGATTCAGGCACGAACATCCCCAAATGAACTTTTCTGCAATTCTATAAACCCATAGGGTCAAGCTACGAGAACATATCCAAAAAACGGCCCGCTTCAATTTTTTCCCATTTTCCTTGAATAGCTCCCTTTAGAGGTATACGTAATCGGGCATCCCCTGGTATCTGCTCCGATTCAGGCACGGAGATCCCCAAATGAACTTTTCTGCAATTCTATAAACCCATAGGGTCAAGCTACGAGAAAATATCCACAAAATGACCCGCTTCAATTTTCCCCATTTTCCTTGTATAGCTCCCTTTAGACATTTACGTAATCGGGCGTCCCCTGATATCTGCTCCGATTCAAGCACGGAGATCACCAAATGAACTTTTCTGCAATTCTATAAATCATTAGGGTCAAGCTACAATAAAATATCCACAAAATAGCTCGCTTCAATTTTTCCCCATTTTCCTTGTATATCTCCCTTTAGAGGTATACGTAATCGGGCGTCCCCTGGTATCTTCTCCGTTCAGGCACGAAGATCCCCAAATGAACTTTTCTGCAATTCTATAAACCCATAGGGTCAAGCTACGAAAACATATCCACAAAATGGCCCGCTTCAATTTTTCCCCATTCTCCTTCTATAGCTCCCTTTAAACGTTTACGTAATCGGGTGTCCCTGATATCTGCTCTGATTCAAGCACGGAGATCCCCAAATGAACTTTTCTGCAATTCTATAAACCGTTAGGGTCAAGCTACAATAAAATGTCCACAAAATGGCTCGCTTCAATTTTTCCCCATTTTCCTTGTATAGCTCCCTTTAGAGGTATACGTAATCGGGAGTCCCTTGGTATCTGCTCCGATTCAGGCACGGATATCCCCAAATGAACTTTTCAGCAAATCTATAAACCCATAGGGTCAAGCTACGAGAAAATATCCACAAAACGACCCGCTTCAATTTTTCCCCATTTTCCTTGAATAGCTCCCTTTAGAGGTATACGTAATCGGGCATCCCTTGGTATCTGCTCCGATTCAGGCACGGATATCCCCAAATGAACTTTTCAGCAAATCTATAAACCCATAGGGTCAAGCTACAAGAAAAAATCCACAAAACGGCCCGCTTCAATTTTTTCTCATTTTCGTTGAATAGCTCCCTTTAGAGGTACACGTAATCGGGCGTCCCCTGGTATCTGCTCCGATTCAGGCACGAACATCCCCAAATGAACTTTTCTGCAATTCTATAAACCCATAGGGTCAAGCTACGAGAAAATATCCACAAAATGGCCCACTTCAAATTTTTCCCATTATCCTTGTATAGCTCCCTTTATACGTTTACGTAATCGGGCGTCCCCTGATATCTGCTCCGATTCAAGCACGGAGATCCCCAAATGAACTTTTCTGCAATTCTATAAATCCTTAGGGTCAAGCTACAATAAAATATCCACAAAATAGCTCGCTTCAATTTTTCCCCATTTTCCTTGAATAGCTCCCTTTAGAGGTATACGTAATCGGGCGTCCCTGGTATCTGCTCCGATTCAGGCACGAACATCCCCAAATGAACTTTTCTGCAATTCTATAAACCCATAGGGTCAAGCTACGAGAACATATCCAAAAAACGGCCCGCTTCAATTTTTTCCCATTTTCCTTGAATAGCTCCCTTTAGAGGTATACGTAATCGGGCATCCCCTGGTATCTGCTCCGATTCAGGCACGGAGATCCCCAAATGAACTTTTCTGCAATTCTATAAACCCATAGGGTCAAGCTACGAGAAAATATCCACAAAATGACCCGCTTCAATTTTCCCCATTTTCCTTGTATAGCTCCCTTTAGACATTTACGTAATCGGGCGTCCCCTGATATCTGCTCCGATTCAAGCACGGAGATCACCAAATGAACTTTTCTGCAATTCTATAAATCATTAGGGTCAAGCTACAATAAAATATCCACAAAATAGCTCGCTTCAATTTTTCCCCATTTTCCTTGTATATCTCCCTTTAGAGGTATACGTAATCGGGCGTCCCCTGGTATCTTCTCCGTTCAGGCACGAAGATCCCCAAATGAACTTTTCTGCAATTCTATAAACCCATAGGGTCAAGCTACGAAAACATATCCACAAAATGGCCCGCTTCAATTTTTCCCCATTCTCCTTCTATAGCTCCCTTTAAACGTTTACGTAATCGGGTGTCCCTGATATCTGCTCTGATTCAAGCACGGAGATCCCCAAATGAACTTTTCTGCAATTCTATAAACCGTTAGGGTCAAGCTACAATAAAATGTCCACAAAATGGCTCGCTTCAATTTTTCCCCATTTTCCTTGTATAGCTCCCTTTAGAGGTATACGTAATCGGGAGTCCCTTGGTATCTGCTCCGATTCAGGCACGGATATCCCCAAATGAACTTTTCAGCAAATCTATAAACCCATAGGGTCAAGCTACGAGAAAATATCCACAAAACGACCCGCTTCAATTTTTCCCCATTTTCCTTGAATAGCTCCCTTTAGAGGTATACGTAATCGGGCATCCCTTGGTATCTGCTCCGATTCAGGCACGGAGATCCCCAAATGAACTTTTCTGCAATTCTATAAACCCATAGGGTCAAGCTACGAGAAAATATCCACAAAATGACCCGCTTCAATTTTCCCCATTTTCCTTGAATAGCTCCCTTTAGAGGTATACGTAATCGGGCGTCCCCTGGTATCTGCTCCGATTCAGGCACGGAGATCCCCAAATGAACTTTTCTGCAATTCTATAAACCCATAGGGTCTAGCTACGAGAAAATATCCACAAAACGGCCCGCTTCAATTTTTCCCCATTTTCCTTGAATAGCTCCCTTTAGAGGTATACGTAATCGGGCGTCCCCTGGTATCTTCTCCGATTGAGGCACGAACATCCCCAAATGGACTTTTCTGCAATTCTATAAACACATAGGGTCAAGCTACGAGAAAATATCCACAAAACGGCCCGCTTCAATTTTTTCCCATTTTCCTTGAATAGCTCCCTTTGGAGGTATACGTAATCGGGCGTCCCCTGGTATCTGCTCCACAAAAGAGCTCGCTTAAATTTTTCCCCATTTTCCTTGTATAGCTCCCTTTAGAGGTATACGTAATCGGGCGTCCCTTGGTATCTGCTCCGATTCAGGCACGGACATCCCCAAATGAACTTTTCAGCAATTCTATAAACCCATAGGGTCAAGCTACGAGAAAATATCCACAAAACGGTCCGCTTCAATTTTTCCCCATTTTCCTTGAATAGCTCCCTTTAGAGGTATACGTAATCGGGCGTCCCCTGGTATCTGCTCCGATTCAGGCACGGAGATCCCCAAATGAACTTTTCTGCAATTCTATAAACCCATAGGGTCTAGCTACGAGAAAATATCCACAAAACGGCCCGCTTCAATTTTTCCCCATTTTCCTTGAATAGCTCCCTTTAGAGGTATACGTAATCGGGCGTCCCCTGGTATCTTCTCCGTTCAGGCACGAAGATCCCCAAATGAACTTTTCTGCAATTCTATAAACCCATAGGGTCAAGCTACGAAAACATATCCACAAAATGGCCCGCTTCAATTTTTCCCCATTCTCCTTCTATAGCTCCCTTTAAACGTTTACGTAATCGGGTGTCCCTGATATCTGCTCTGATTCAAGCACGGAGATCCCCAAATGAACTTTTCTGCAATTCTATAAACCGTTAGGGTCAAGCTACAATAAAATGTCCACAAAATGGCTCGCTTCAATTTTTCCCCATTTTCCTTGTATAGCTCCCTTTAGAGGTATACGTAATCGGGAGTCCCTTGGTATCTGCTCCGATTCAGGCACGGATATCCCCAAATGAACTTTTCAGCAAATCTATAAACCCATAGGGTCAAGCTACGAGAAAATATCCACAAAACGACCCGCTTCAATTTTTCCCCATTTTCCTTGAATAGCTCCCTTTAGAGGTATACGTAATCGGGCATCCCTTGGTATCTGCTCCGATTCAGGCACGGAGATCCCCAAATGAACTTTTCTGCAATTCTATAAACCCATAGGGTCAAGCTACGAGAAAATATCCACAAAATGACCCGCTTCAATTTTCCCATTTTCCTTGAATAGCTCCCTTTAGAGGTATACGTAATCGGGCGTCCCCTGGTATCTGCTCCGATTCAGGCACGGAGATCCCCAAATGAACTTTTCTGCAATTCTATAAACCCATAGGGTCTAGCTACGAGAAAATATCCACAAAACGGCCCGCTTCAATTTTTCCCCATTTTCCTTGAATAGCTCCCTTTAGAGGTATACGTAATCGGGCGTCCCCTGGTATCTTCTCCGATTGAGGCACGAACATCCCCAAATGGACTTTTCTGCAATTCTATAAACACATAGGGTCAAGCTACGAGAAAATATCCACAAAACGGCCCGCTTCAATTTTTTCCCATTTTCCTTGAATAGCTCCCTTTGGAGGTATACGTAATCGGGCGTCCCCTGGTATCTGCTCCACAAAAGAGCTCGCTTAAATTTTTCCCCATTTTCCTTGTATAGCTCCCTTTAGAGGTATACGTAATCGGGCGTCCCTTGGTATCTGCTCCGATTCAGGCACGGACATCCCCAAATGAACTTTTCAGCAATTCTATAAACCCATAGGGTCAAGCTACGAGAAAATATCCACAAAACGGTCCGCTTCAATTTTTCCCCATTTTCCTTGAATAGCTCCCTTTAGAGGTATACGTAATCGGGCGTCCCCTGGTATCTGCTCCGATTCAGGCACGGAGATCCCCAAATGAACTTTTCTGCAATTCTATAAACCCATAGGGTCTAGCTACGAGAAAATATCCACAAAACGGCCCGCTTCAATTTTTCCCCATTTTCCTTGAATAGCTCCCTTTAGAGGTATACGTAATCGGGCGTCCCCTGGTATCTTCTCCGTTCAGGCACGAAGATCCCCAAATGAACTTTTCTGCAATTCTATAAACCCATAGGGTCAAGCTACGAAAAAATATCCACAAAATGGCCCGCTTCAATTTTTCCCCATTCTCCTTCTATAGCTCCCTTTAAACGTTTACGTAATCGGGTGTCCCTGATATCTGCTCTGATTCAAGCACGGAGATCCCCAAATGAACTTTTCTGCAATTCTATAAACCGTTAGGGTCAAGCTACAATAAAATGTCCACAAAATGGCTCGCTTCAATTTTTCCCCATTTTCCTTGTATAGCTCCCTTTAGAGGTATACGTAATCGGGAGTCCCTTGGTATCTGCTCCGATTCAGGCACGGATATCCCCAAATGAACTTTTCAGCAAATCTATAAACCCATAGGGTCAAGCTACGAGAAAATATCCACAAAACGACCCGCTTCAATTTTTCCCCATTTTCCTTGAATAGCTCCCTTTAGAGGTATACGTAATCGGGCGTCCCCTGGTATCTGCTCCGATTCAGGCACGAACATCCCCAAATGAACTTTTCAGCAATTCTATAAACCCATAGGGTCAAGCTACGAGAAAAAATCCACAAAACGGCCCGCTTCAATTTTTTCTCATTTTCGTTGAATAGCTCCCTTTAGAGGTATACGTAATCGGGCGTCCCCTGGTATCTGCTCCGATTCAGGCACGAACATCCCCAAATGAACTTTTCTGCAATTCTATAAACCCATAGGGTCAAGCTACGAGAAAATATCCACAAAATGGCCCACTTCAAATTTTCCCCATTTTCCTTGTATAGCTCCCTTTAGACGTTTACGTAATCGGGCGTCCCCTGATATCTGCTCCGATTCAAGCACGGAGATCCCCAAATGAACTTTTCTGCAATTCTATAAATCCTTAGGGTCAAGCTACAATAAAATATCCACAAAATAGCTCGCTTCAATTTTTCCCCATTTTCCTTATATAGCTCCCTTTAGAGGTATACGTAATCGGGAGTCCCTTGGTATCTGCTCCGATTCAGGCACGGACATCCCCAAATGAACTTTTCAGCAATTCTATAAACCCATAGGGTCAAGCTACAAGAAAATATCCACAAAACGGCCCGCTTCAATTTTTCCCCATTTTCCTTGAATAGCTCCCTTTAGAGGTATACGTAATCGGGCGTCCCCTGGTATCTTCTCCGATTCAGGCACAGAGATCCCCAAATGAACTTTTATGCAATTCTATAAACCCATAGGGTCAAGCTACGAGATAATATCCACAAAATGGCCCGCTTCAATTTTTCCCCATTCTCCTTCTATAGCTCCCTTTAAACGTTTACGTAATCGGGTGTCCCTGATATTTGCTCTGATTCAAGCACGGAGATCCCCAAATGAACTTTTCTGCAATTCTATAAACCGTTAGGGTCAAGCTACAATTAAATATCGACAAAATGGCTCGCTTCAATTTTTCCCCATTTTCCTTGTATAGCTCCCTTTAGAGGTATACGTAATCGGGCGTCCCTTGGTATCTGCTCCGATTCAGGCACGGATATCCCCAAATGAACTTTTCAGCAATTCTATAAACCCATAGGGTGAAGCTATGAGAAAATATCCACAAAACGGCCCGCTTCAATTTTTCCCCATTTTCCTTGAATATCTCCCTTTAGAGGTATACGTAATCGGGCGTCCCCTGGTATCTACTCCGATTCAGGCACGAACATCCCCAAATGAACTTTTCAGCAATTCTATAAACCCATAGGGTCAAGCTACAAGAAAAAATCCACAAAACGGCCCGCTTCAATTTTTTCTCATTTTCGTTGAATAGCTCCCTTTAGAGGTACACGTAATCGGGCGTCCCCTAGTATCTGCTCCGATTCAGGCACGAACATCCCCAAATGAACTTTTCTGCAATTCTATAAACCCATAGGGTCAAGCTACGAGAAAATATCCACAAAATGGCCCACTTCAAATTTTTCCCATTATCCTTGTATAGCTCCCTTTATACGTTTACGTAATCGGGCGTCCCCTGATATCTGCTCCGATTCAAGCACGGAGATCCCCAAATGAACTTTTCTGCAATTCTATAAATCCTTAGGGTCAAGCTACAATAAAATATCCACAAAATAGCTCGCTTCAATTTTTCCCCATTTTCCTTGAATAGCTCCCTTTAGAGGTATACGTAATCGGGCGTCCCTGGTTTCTGCTCCGATTCAGGCACGAACATCCCCAAATGAACTTTTCTGCAATTCTATAAACCCATAGGGTCAAGCTACGAGAACATATCCAAAAAACGGCCCGCTTCAATTTTTTCCCATTTTCCTTGAATAGCTCCCTTTAGAGGTATACGTAATCGGGCATCCCCTGGTATCTGCTCCGATTCAGGCACGGAGATCCCCAAATGAACTTTTCTGCAATTCTATAAACCCATAGGGTCAAGCTACGAGAAAATATCCACAAAATGACCCGCTTCAATTTTCCCCATTTTCCTTGTATAGCTCCCTTTAGACATTTACGTAATCGGGCGTCCCCTGATATCTGCTCCGATTCAAGCACGGAGATCACCAAATGAACTTTTCTGCAATTCTATAAATCATTAGGGTCAAGCTACAATAAAATATCCACAAAATAGCTCGCTTCAATTTTTCCCCATTTTCCTTGTATATCTCCCTTTAGAGGTATACGTAATCGGGCGTCCCTTGGTATCTGCTTCGATTCAGGCAAGGACATCCCCAAATGAACTTTTCAGCAATTCTATAAACCCATAGGGCCAAGCTACGAGAAAATATCCACAAAACGGCCCGCTTCAATTTTTCCCCATTTTCCTTGAATAGCTCCCTTTAGAGGAATACGTAATCGGGCGTCCCCTGGTATCTGCTCCGATTGAGGCACGAACATCCCCAAATGGACTTTTCTGCAATTCTATAAACACATAGGGTCAAGCTACGAGAAAATATCCACAAAACGGCCCGCTTCAATTTTTTCCCATTTTCCTTGAATAGCTCCCTTTGGAGGTATACGTAATCGGGCGTCCCCTGGTATCTGCTCCACAAAAGAGCTCGCTTAAATTTTTCCCCATTTTCCTTGTATAGCTCCCTTTAGAGGTATACGTAATCGGGCGTCCCTTGGTATCTGCTCCGATTCAGGCACGGACATCCCCAAATGAACTTTTCAGCAATTCTATAAACCCATAGGGTCAAGCTACGAGAAAATATCCACAAAACGGTCCGCTTCAATTTTTCCCCATTTTCCTTGAATAGCTCCCTTTAGAGGTATACGTAATCGGGCGTCCCCTGGTATCTGCTCCGATTCAGGCACGAACATCCCCAAATGAACTTTTCAGCAATTCTATAAACCCATAGGGTCAAGCTACGAGAAAAAATCCACAAAACGGCCCGCTTCAATTTTTTCTCATTTTCGTTGAATAGCTCCCTTTAGAGGTATACGTAATCGGGCGTCCCCTGGTATCTGCTCCGATTCAGGCACGAACATCCCCAAATGAACTTTTCTGCAATTCTATAAACCCATAGGGTCAAGCTACGAGAAAATATCCACAAAATGGCCCACTTCAAATTTTCCCCATTTTCCTTGTATAGCTCCCTTTAGACGTTTACGTAATCGGGCGTCCCCTGATATCTGCTCCGATTCAAGCACGGAGATCCCCAAATGAACTTTTCTGCAATTCTATAAATCCTTAGGGTCAAGCTACAATAAAATATCCACAAAATAGCTCGCTTCAATTTTTCCCCATTTTCCTTATATAGCTCCCTTTAGAGGTATACGTAATCGGGAGTCCCTTGGTATCTGCTCCGATTCAGGCACGGACATCCCCAAATGAACTTTTCAGCAATTCTATAAACCCATAGGGTCAAGCTACAAGAAAATATCCACAAAACGGCCCGCTTCAATTTTTCCCCATTTTCCTTGAATAGCTCCCTTTAGAGGTATACGTAATCGGGCGTCCCCTAGTATCTTCTCCGATTCAGGCACAGAGATCCCCAAATGAACTTTTATGCAATTCTATAAACCCATAGGGTCAAGCTACGAGATAATATCCACAAAATGGCCCGCTTCAATTTTTCCCCATTCTCCTTCTATAGCTCCCTTTAAACGTTTACGTAATCGGGTGTCCCTGATATTTGCTCTGATTCAAGCACGGAGATCCCCAAATGAACTTTTCTGCAATTCTATAAACCGTTAGGGTCAAGCTACAATTAAATATCGACAAAATGGCTCGCTTCAATTTTTCCCCATTTTCCTTGTATAGCTCCCTTTAGAGGTATACGTAATCGGGCGTCCCTTGGTATCTGCTCCGATTCAGGCACGGATATCCCCAAATGAACTTTTCAGCAATTCTATAAACCCATAGGGTGAAGCTATGAGAAAATATCCACAAAACGGCCCGCTTCAATTTTTCCCCATTTTCCTTGAATATCTCCCTTTAGAGGTATACGTAATCGGGCGTCCCCTGGTATCTACTCCGATTCAGGCACGAACATCCCCAAATGAACTTTTCAGCAATTCTATAAACCCATAGGGTCAAGCTACAAGAAAAAATCCACAAAACGGCCCGCTTCAATTTTTTCTCATTTTCGTTGAATAGCTCCCTTTAGAGGTACACGTAATCGGGCGTCCCCTGGTATCTGCTCCGATTCAGGCACGAACATCCCCAAATGAACTTTTCTGCAATTCTATAAACCCATAGGGTCAAGCTACGAGAAAATATCCACAAAATGGCCCACTTCAAATTTTTCCCATTATCCTTGTATAGCTCCCTTTATACGTTTACGTAATCGGGCGTCCCCTGATATCTGCTCCGATTCAAGCACGGAGATCCCCAAATGAACTTTTCTGCAATTCTATAAATCCTTAGGGTCAAGCTACAATAAAATATCCACAAAATAGCTCGCTTCAATTTTTCCCCATTTTCCTTGAATAGCTCCCTTTAGAGGTATACGTAATCGGGCGTCCCTGGTATCTGCTCCGATTCAGGCACGAACATCCCCAAATGAACTTTTCTGCAATTCTATAAACCCATAGGGTCAAGCTACGAGAACATATCCAAAAAACGGCCCGCTTCAATTTTTTCCCATTTTCCTTGAATAGCTCCCTTTAGAGGTATACGTAATCGGGCATCCCCTGGTATCTGCTCCGATTCAGGCACGGAGATCCCCAAATGAACTTTTCTGCAATTCTATAAACCCATAGGGTCAAGCTACGAGAAAATATCCACAAAATGACCCGCTTCAATTTTCCCCATTTTCCTTGTATAGCTCCCTTTAGACATTTACGTAATCGGGCGTCCCCTGATATCTGCTCCGATTCAAGCACGGAGATCACCAAATGAACTTTTCTGCAATTCTATAAATCATTAGGGTCAAGCTACAATAAAATATCCACAAAATAGCTCGCTTCAATTTTTCCCCATTTTCCTTGTATATCTCCCTTTAGAGGTATACGTAATCGGGCGTCCCTTGGTATCTGCTTCGATTCAGGCAAGGACATCCCCAAATGAACTTTTCAGCAATTCTATAAACCCATAGGGCCAAGCTACGAGAAAATATCCACAAAACGGCCCGCTTCAATTTTTCCCCATTTTCCTTGAATAGCTCCCTTTAGAGGAATACGTAATCGGGCGTCCCCTGGTATCTGCTCCGATTGAGGCACGAACATCCCCAAATGGACTTTTCTGCAATTCTATAAACACATAGGGTCAAGCTACGAGAAAATATCCACAAAACGGCCCGCTTCAATTTTTTCCCATTTTCCTTGAATAGCTCCCTTTGGAGGTATACGTAATCGGGCGTCCCCTGGTATCTGCTCCACAAAAGAGCTCGCTTAAATTTTTCCCCATTTTCCTTGTATAGCTCCCTTTAGAGGTATACGTAATCGGGCGTCCCTTGGTATCTGCTCCGATTCAGGCACGGACATCCCCAAATGAACTTTTCAGCAATTCTATAAACCCATAGGGTCAAGCTACGAGAAAATATCCACAAAACGGTCCGCTTCAATTTTTCCCCATTTTCCTTGAATAGCTCCCTTTAGAGGTATACGTAATCGGGCGTCCCCTGGTATCTGCTCCGATTCAGGCACGGAGATCCCCAAATGAACTTTTCTGCAATTCTATAAACCCATAGGGTCAAGCTACGAGAAAATATCCACAAAACGGCCCGCTTCAATTTTTCCCAATTTTCCTTGAATAGCTCCCTTTAGAGGTATACGTAATCGGGCGTCCCCTGGTATCTTCTCCGATTGAGGCACGAACATCCCCAAATGGACTTTTCTGCAATTCTATAAACACATAGGGTCAAGCTACGAGAAAATATCCACAAAACGGCCCGCTTCAATTTTTTCCCATTTTCCTTGAATAGCTCCCTTTAGAGGTATACGTAATCGGGCGTCCCCTGGTATCTGCTCCACAAAAGAGTTCGCTTCAATTTTTCCCCATTTTCATTGTATAGCTCCCTTTATAGGTATACGTAATCGGGCGTCCCTTGGTATCTGCTCCGATTCAGGCACGGACATCCCCAAATGAACTTTTCAGCAATTCTATAAACCCATAGGGTCAAGCTACGAGAAAATATCCACAAAACGGCCCGCTTCAATTTTTCCCCATTTTCCTTGAATAGCTCCCTTTAGAGGTATACGTAATCGGGCGTCCCCTGGTATCTTCTCCGTTCAGGCACGAAGATCCCCAAATGAACTTTTCTGCAATTCTATAAACCCATAGGGTCAAGCTACGAGAAAATATCCACAAAACGACCCGCTTCAATTTTTCCCCATTTTCCTTGAATAGCTCCCTTTAGAGGTATACGTAATCGGGCGTCCCCTGGTATCTGCTCCGATTCAGGCACGAACATCCCCAAATGAACTTTTCAGCAATTCTATAAACCCATAGGGTCAAGCTACGAGAAAAAATCCACAAAACGGCCCGCTTCAATTTTTTCTCATTTTCGTTGAATAGCTCCCTTTAGAGGTATACGTAATCGGTCGTCCCCTGGTATCTGCTCCGATTCAGGCACGAACATCCCCAAATGAACTTTTCTGCAATTCTATAAACCCATAGGGTCAAGCTACGAGAAAATATCCACAAAACGGCCCGCTTCAATTTTCCCCATTTTTCTTGTATAGCTCCCTTTAGACGTTTACGTAATCGGGCGTCCCCTGATATCTGCTCCGATTCAAGCACGGAGATCCCCAAATGAACTTTTCTGCAATTCTATAAATCCTTAGGGTCAAGCTACAATAAAATATCCACAAAATAGCTCGCTTCAATTTTTCCCCATTTTCCTTGTATAGCTCCCTTTAGAGGTATACGTAATCGGGAGTCCCTTGGTATCTGCTCCGATTCAGGCACGGACATCCCCAAATGAACTTTTCAGCAATTTTATAAACCCATAGGGTCAAGCTACAAGAAAATATCCACAAAACGGCCCGCTTCAATTTTTCCCCATTTTCCTTGAATAGCTCCCTTTAGAGGTATACGTAATCGGGCGTCCCCTGGTATCTTCTCCGATTCAGGCACAGAGATCCCCAAATGAACTTTTATGCAATTCTATAAACCCATAGGGTCAAGCTACGAGAAAATATCCACAAAATGGCCCGCTTCAATTTTTCCCCATTCTCCTTCTATAGCTCCCTTTAAACGTTTACGTAATCGGGTGTCCCTGATATTTGCTCTGATTCAAGCACGGAGATCCCCAAATGAACTTTTCTGCAATTCTATAAACCGTTAGGGTCAAGCTACAATTAAATATCCACAAAATGGCTCGCGTCAATTTTTCCCCATTTTCCTTGTATAGCTCCCTTTAGAGGTATACGTAATCGGGCGTCCCTTGGTATCTGCTCCGATTCAGGCACGGATATCCCCAAATGAACTTTTCAGCAATTCTATAAACCCATAGGGTCAAGCTACGAGAAAATATCCACAAAACGGCCCGCTTCAATTTTTCCCCATTTTCCTTGAATAGCTCCCTTTAGAGGTATACGTAATCGGGCGTCCCCTGGTATCTTCTCCGTTCAGGCACGAAGATCCCCAAATGAACTTTTCTGCAATTCTATAAACCCATAGGGTCAAGCTACGAGAAAATATCCACAAAACGACCCGCTTCAATTTTTCCCCATTTTCCTTGAATAGCTCCCTTTAGAGGTATACGTAATCGGGCGTCCCCTGGTATCTGCTCCACAAAAGAGCTCGCTTCAATTTTTCCCCATTTTCATTGTATAGCTCCCTTTATAGGTATACGTAATCGGGCGTCCCTTGGTATCTGCTCCGATTCAGGCACGGACATCCCCAAATGAACTTTTCAGCAATTCTATAAACCCATAGGGTCAAGCTACGAGAAAATATCCACAAAACGGCCCGCTTCAATTTTTCCCCATTTTCCTTGAATAGCTCCCTTTAGAGGTATACGTAATCGGGCGTCCCCTGGTATCTTCTCCGTTCAGGCACGAAGATCCCCAAATGAACTTTTCTGCAATTCTATAAACCCATAGGGTCAAGCTACGAGAAAATATCCACAAAACGACCCGCTTCAATTTTTCCCCATTTTCCTTGAATAGCTCCCTTTAGAGGTATACGTAATCGGGCGTCCCCTGGTATCTGCTCCGATTCAGGCACGAACATCCCCAAATGAACTTTTCAGCAATTCTATAAACCCATAGGGTCAAGCTACGAGAAAAAATCCACAAAACGGCCCGCTTCAATTTTTTCTCATTTTCGTTGAATAGCTCCCTTTAGAGGTATACGTAATCGGTCGTCCCCTGGTATCTGCTCCGATTCAGGCACGAACATCCCCAAATGAACTTTTCTGCAATTCTATAAACCCATAGGGTCAAGCTACGAGAAAATATCCACAAAACGGCCCGCTTCAATTTTCCCCATTTTTCTTGTATAGCTCCCTTTAGACGTTTACGTAATCGGGCGTCCCTTGATATCTGCTCCGATTCAAGCACGGAGATCCCCAAATGAACTTTTCTGCAATTCTATAAATCCTTAGGGTCAAGCTACAATAAAATATCCACAAAATAGGTCGCTTCAATTTTTCCCCATTTTCCTTGTATAGCTCCCTTTAGAGGTATACGTAATCGGGAGTCCCTTGGTATCTGCTCCGATTCAGGCACGGACATCCCCAAATGAACTTTTCAGCAATTCTATAAACCCATAGGGTCAAGCTACAAGAAAATATCCACAAAACGGCCCGCTTCAATTTTTCCCCATTTTCCTTGAATAGCTCCCTTTAGAGGTATACGTAATCGGGCGTCCCCTGGTATCTTCTCCGATTCAGGCACAGAGATCCCCAAATGAACTTTTATGCAATTCTATAAACCCATAGGGTCAAGCTACGAGAAAATATCCACAAAATGGCCCGCTTCAATTTTTCCCCATTCTCCTTCTATAGCTCCCTTTAAACGTTTACGTAATCGGGTGTCCCTGATATTTGCTCTGATTCAAGCACGGAGATCCCCAAATGAACTTTTCTGCAATTCTATAAACCGTTAGGGTCAAGCTACAATTAAATATCCACAAAATGGCTCGCTTCAATTTTTCCCCATTTTCCTTGTATAGCTCCCTTTAGAGGTATACGTAATCGGGCGTCCCTTGGTATCTGCTCCGATTCAGGCACGGATATCCCCAAATGAACTTTTCAGCAATTCTATAAACCCATAGGGTCAAGCTACGAGAAAATATCCACAAAACGGCCCGCTTCAATTTTTCCCCATTTTCCTTGAATATCTCCCTTTAGAGGTATACGTAATCGGGCGTCCCCTGGTATCTACTCCGATTCAGGCACGAACATCCCAAATGAACTTTTCAGCAATTCTATAAACCCATAGGGTCAAGCTATGAGAAAAAATCCACAAAACGGCCCGCTTCAATTTTTTCTCATTTTCGTTGAATAGCTCCCTTTAGAGGTACACGTAATCGGGCGTCCCCTGGTATCTGCTCCGATTCAGGCACGAACATCCCCAAATGAACTTTTCTGCAATTCTATAAACCCATAGGGTCAAGCTACGAGAAAATATCCACAAAATGGCCCACTTCAAATTTTCCCCATTATCCTTATATAGCTCCCTTTATACGTTTACGTAATCGGGCGTCCCCTGATATCTGCTCCGATTCAAGCACGGAGATCCCCAAATGAACTTTTCTGCAATTCTATAAATCCTTAGGGTCAAGCTACAATAAAATATCCACAAAATAGCTCGCTTCAATTTTTCCCCATTTTCCTTGAATAGCTCCCTTTAGAGGTATACGTAATCGGGCGTCCCCTGGTATCTGCTCCGATTCAGGCACGAACATCTCCAAATGAATTTTTCTGCAATTCTATAAACCCATAGTCAAGCTACGAGAAAATATCCAAATAATGGCCCGCTTCAATTTTTTCCCATTTTCCTTGAATAGCTCCCTTTAGAGGTATACGTAATCGGGCGTCCCCTAGTATCTGCTCCGATTGAGGCACGAACATCCCCAAATGGACTTTTCTGCAATTCAATAAACACATAGGGTCAAGCTACGAGAAAATATCCAAAAAACGGCCCGCTTCAATTTTTTCCCATTTTCCTTGAATAGCTCCCTTTAGAGGTATACGTAATCGGGCGTCCCCTGGTATCTGCTCCGATTCAGGCACGGAGATCCCCAAATGAACATTTCTGCAATTCTATAAACCCATAGGGTCAAGCTACGAGAAAATATCCACAAAATGACCCGCTTCAATTTTCCCCATTTTCCTTGTATAGCTCCCTTTAGACATTTACGTAATCGGGCGTCCCCTGATATCTGCTCCGATTCAAGCACGGAGATCACCAAATGAACTTTTCTGCAATTCTATAAATCATTAGGGTCAAGCTACAATAAAATATCCACAAAATAGCTCGCTTCAATTTTTCCCCATTTTCCTTGTATATCTCCCTTTAGAGGTATACGTAATCGGGCGTCCCTTGGTATCTGCTTCGATTCAGGCAAGGACATCCCCAAATGAACTTTTCAGCAATTCTATAAACCCATAGGGCGAAGCTACGAGAAAATATCCACAAAACGGCCCGCTTCAATTTTTCCCCATTTTCCTTGAATAGCTCCCTTTAGAGGAATACGTAATCGGGCGTCCCCTGGTATCTGCTCCGATTGAGGCACGGAGATCACCAAATGAACTTTTCTGCAATTCTATAAATCATTAGGGTCAAGCTACAATAAAATATCCACAAAATAGCTCGCTTCAATTTTTCCCCAAATGAACTTTTCAGCAATTCTATAAACCCATAGGGCGAAGCTACGAGAAAATATCCACAAAACGGCCCGCTTCAATTTTTCCCCATTTTCCTTGTATAGCTCCCTTTAGACATTTACGTAATCGGGCGTCCCCTGATATCTGCTCCGATTGAGGCACGAACATCCCCAAATGGACTTTTCTGCAATTCTATAAACACATAGGGTCAAGCTTCGAGAAAATATCCACAAAACGGCCCGCTTCAATTTTTTCCCATTTTCCTTGAATAGCTCCCTTTAGAGGTATACGTAATCGGGCGTCCCCTGGTATCTGCTCCACAAAAGAGCTCGCTTAAATTTTTCCCCATTTTCCTTGTATAGCTCCCTTTAGAGGTATACGTAATCGGGCGTCCCTTGGTATCTGCTCCGATTCAGGCACGGACATCCCCAAATGAACTTTTCAGCAATTCTATAAACCCATAGGGTCAAGCTACGAGAAAATATCCACAAAACGGCCCGCTTCAATTTTTCCCCATTTTCCTTGAATAGCTCCCTTTAGAGGTATACGTAATCGGGCGTCCCCTGGTATCTGCTCCGATTCAGGCACGGAGATCCCCAAATGAACTTTTCTGCAATTCTATAAACCGTTAGGGTCAAGCTACAATTAAATATCCACAAAATGGCTCGCTTCAATTTTTCCCCATTTTCCTTGTATAGCTCCCTTTAGAGGTATACGTAATCGGGCGTCCCTTGGTATCTGCTCCGATTCAGGCACGGATATCCCCAAATGAACTTTTCAGCAATTCTATAAACCCATAGGGTCAAGCTACGAGAAAATATCCACAAAACGGCCCGCTTCAATTTTTCCCCATTTTCCTTGAATATCTCCCTTTAGAGGTATACGTAATCGGGCGTCCCCTGGTATCTACTCCGATTCAGGCACGAACATCCCAAATGAACTTTTCAGCAATTCTATAAACCCATAGGGTCAAGCTATGAGAAAAAATCCACAAAACGGCCCGCTTCAATTTTTTCTCATTTTCGTTGAATAGCTCCCTTTAGAGGTACACGTAATCGGGCGTCCCCTGGTATCTGCTCCGATTCAGGCACGAACATCCCCAAATGAACTTTTCTGCAATTCTATAAACCCATAGGGTCAAGCTACGAGAAAATATCCACAAAATGGCCCACTTCAAATTTTCCCCATTATCCTTGTATAGCTCCCTTTATACGTTTACGTAATCGGGCGTCCCCTGATATCTGCTCCGATTCAAGCACGGAGATCCCCAAATGAACTTTTCTGCAATTCTATAAATCCTTAGGGTCAAGCTACAATAAAATATCCACAAAATAGCTCGCTTCAATTTTTCCCCATTTTCCTTGAATAGCTCCCTTTAGAGGTATACGTAATCGGGCGTCCCCTGGTATCTGCTCCGATTCAGGCACGAACATCTCCAAATGAACTTTTCTGCAATTCTATAAACCCATAGTCAAGCTACGAGAAAATATCCAAATAATGGCCCGCTTCAATTTTTTCCCATTTTCCTTGAATAGCTCCCTTTAGAGGTATACGTAATCGGGCGTCCCCTGGTATCTGCTCCGATTCAGGCACGAACATCTCCAAATGAATTTTTCTGCAATTCTATAAACCCATAGTCAAGCTACGAGAAAATATCCAAATAATGGCCCGCTTCAATTTTTTCCCATTTTCCTTGAATAGCTCCCTTTAGAGGTATACGTAATCGGGCGTCCCCTAGTATCTGCTCCGATTGAGGCACGAACATCCCCAAATGGACTTTTCTGCAATTCAATAAACACATAGGGTCAAGCTACGAGAAAATATCCAAAAAACGGCCCGCTTCAATTTTTTCCCATTTTCCTTGAATAGCTCCCTTTAGAGGTATACGTAATCGGGCGTCCCCTGGTATCTGCTCCGATTCAGGTACGGAGATCCCCAAATGAACATTTCTGCAATTCTATAAACCCATAGGGTCAAGCTACGAGAAAATATCCACAAAATGACCCGCTTCAATTTTCCCCATTTTCCTTGTATAGCTCCCTTTAGACATTTACGTAATCGGGCGTCCCCTGATATCTGCTCCGATTCAAGCACGGAGATCACCAAATGAACTTTTCTGCAATTCTATAAATCATTAGGGTCAAGCTACAATAAAATATCCACAAAATAGCTCGCTTCAATTTTTCCCCATTTTCCTTGTATATCTCCCTTTAGAGGTATACGTAATCGGGCGTCCCTTGGTATCTGCTTCGATTCAGGCAAGGACATCCCCAAATGAACTTTTCAGCAATTCTATAAACCCATAGGGCGAAGCTACGAGAAAATATCCACAAAACGGCCCGCTTCAATTTTTCCCCATTTTCCTTGAATAGCTCCCTTTAGAGGAATACGTAATCGGGCGTCCCCTGGTATCTGCTCCGATTGAGGCACGAACATCCCCAAATGGACTTTTCTGCAATTCTATAAACACATAGGGTCAAGCTTCGAGAAAATATCCACAAAACGGCCCGCTTCAATTTTTTCCCATTTTCCTTGAATAGCTCCCTTTAGAGGTATACGTAATCGGGCGTCCCCTGGTATCTGCTCCACAAAAGAGCTCGCTTAAATTTTTCCCCATTTTCCTTGTATAGCTCCCTTTAGAGGTATACGTAATCGGGCGTCCCCTGGTATCTACTCCGATTCAGGCACGAACATCCCAAATGAACTTTTCAGCAATTCTATAAACCCATAGGGTCAAGCTATGAGAAAAAATCCACAAAACGGCCCGCTTCAATTTTTTCTCATTTTCGTTGAATAGCTCCCTTTAGAGGTACACGTAATCGGGCGTCCCCTGGTATCTGCTCCGATTCAGGCACGAACATCCCCAAATGAACTTTTCTGCAATTCTATAAACCCATAGGGTCAAGCTACGAGAAAATATCCACAAAATGGCCCACTTCAAATTTTCCCCATTATCCTTGTATAGCTCCCTTTATACGTTTACGTAATCGGGCGTCCCCTGATATCTGCTCCGATTCAAGCACGGAGATCCCCAAATGAACTTTTCTGCAATTCTATAAATCCTTAGGGTCAAGCTACAATAAAATATCCACAAAATAGCTCGCTTCAATTTTTCCCCATTTTCCTTGAATAGCTCCCTTTAGAGGTATACGTAATCGGGCGTCCCCTGGTATCTGCTCCGATTCAGGCACGAACATCTCCAAATGAACTTTTCTGCAATTCTATAAACCCATAGTCAAGCTACGAGAAAATATCCAAATAATGGCCCGCTTCAATTTTTTCCCATTTTCCTTGAATAGCTCCCTTTAGAGGTATACGTAATCGGCCGTCCCCTGGTATCTGCTCCGATTCAGGCACGAACATCTCCAAATGAATTTTTCTGCAATTCTATAAACCCATAGTCAAGCTACGAGAAAATATCCAAATAATGGCCCGCTTCAATTTTTTCCCATTTTCCTTGAATAGCTCCCTTTAGAGGTATACGTAATCGGGCGTCCCCTAGTATCTGCTCCGATTGAGGCACGAACATCCCCAAATGGACTTTTCTGCAATTCAATAAACACATAGGGTCAAGCTACGAGAAAATATCCAAAAAACGGCCCGCTTCAATTTTTTCCCATTTTCCTTGAATAGCTCCCTTTAGAGGTATACGTAATCGGGCGTCCCCTGGTATCTGCTCCGATTCAGGCACGGAGATCCCCAAATGAACATTTCTGCAATTCTATAAACCCATAGGGTCAAGCTACGAGAAAATATCCACAAAATGACCCGCTTCAATTTTCCCCATTTTCCTTGTATAGCTCCCTTTAGACATTTACGTAATCGGGCGTCCCCTGATATCTGCTCCGATTCAAGCACGGAGATCACCAAATGAACTTTTCTGCAATTCTATAAATCATTAGGGTCAAGCTACAATAAAATATCCACAAAATAGCTCGCTTCAATTTTTCCCCATTTTCCTTGTATATCTCCCTTTAGAGGTATACGTAATCGGGCGTCCCTTGGTATCTGCTTCGATTCAGGCAAGGACATCCCCAAATGAACTTTTCAGCAATTCTATAAACCCATAGGGCGAAGCTACGAGAAAATATCCACAAAACGGCCCGCTTCAATTTTTCCCCATTTTCCTTGAATAGCTCCCTTTAGAGGAATACGTAATCGGGCGTCCCCTGGTATCTGCTCCGATTGAGGCACGAACATCCCCAAATGGACTTTTCTGCAATTCTATAAACACATAGGGTCAAGCTTCGAGAAAATATCCACAAAACGGCCCGCTTCAATTTTTTCCCATTTTCCTTGAATAGCTCCCTTTAGAGGTATACGTAATCGGGCGTCCCCTGGTATCTGCTCCACAAAAGAGCTCGCTTAAATTTTTCCCCATTTTCCTTGTATAGCTCCCTTTAGAGGTATACGTAATCGGGCGTCCCTTGGTATCTGCTCCGATTCAGGCACGGACATCCCCAAATGAACTTTTCAGCAATTCTATAAACCCATAGGGTCAAGCTACGAGAAAATATCCACAAAACGGCCCGCTTCAATTTTTCCCCATTTTCCTTGAATAGCTCCCTTTAGAGGTATACGTAATCGGGCGTCCCCTGGTATCTGCTCCGATTCAGGCACGGAGATCCCCAAATGAACTTTTCTGCAATTCTATAAACCGTTAGGGTCAAGCTACAATTAAATATCCACAAAATGGCTCGCTTCAATTTTTCCCCATTTTCCTTGTATAGCTCCCTTTAGAGGTATACGTAATCGGGCGTCCCTTGGTATCTGCTCCGATTCAGGCACGGATATCCCCAAATGAACTTTTCAGCAATTCTATAAACCCATAGGGTCAAGCTACGAGAAAATATCCACAAAACGGCCCGCTTCAATTTTTCCCCATTTTCCTTGAATATCTCCCTTTAGAGGTATACGTAATCGGGCGTCCCCTGGTATCTACTCCGATTCAGGCACGAACATCCCAAATGAACTTTTCAGCAATTCTATAAACCCATAGGGTCAAGCTATGAGAAAAAATCCACAAAACGGCCCGCTTCAATTTTTTCTCATTTTCGTTGAATAGCTCCCTTTAGAGGTACACGTAATCGGGCGTCCCCTGGTATCTGCTCCGATTCAGGCACGAACATCCCCAAATGAACTTTTCTGCAATTCTATAAACCCATAGGGTCAAGCTACGAGAAAATATCCACAAAATGGCCCACTTCAAATTTTCCCCATTATCCTTGTATAGCTCCCTTTATACGTTTACGTAATCGGGCGTCCCCTGATATCTGCTCCGATTCAAGCACGGAGATCCCCAAATGAACTTTTCTGCAATTCTATAAATCCTTAGGGTCAAGCTACAATAAAATATCCACAAAATAGCTCGCTTCAATTTTTCCCCATTTTCCTTGAATAGCTCCCTTTAGAGGTATACGTAATCGGGCGTCCCCTGGTATCTGCTCCGATTCAGGCACGAACATCTCCAAATGAACTTTTCTGCAATTCTATAAACCCATAGTCAAGCTACGAGAAAATATCCAAATAATGGCCCGCTTCAATTTTTTCCCATTTTCCTTGAATAGCTCCCTTTAGAGGTATACGTAATCGGGCGTCCCCTAGTATCTGCTCCGATTGAGGCACGAACATCCCCAAATGGACTTTTCTGCAATTCTATAAACACATAGGGTCAAGCTACGAGAAAATATCCAAAAAACGGCCCGCTTCAATTTTTTCCCATTTTCCTTGAATAGCTCCCTTTAGAGGTATACGTAATCGGGCGTCCCCTGGTATCTGCTCCGATTCAGGCACGGAGATCCCCAAATGAACATTTCTGCAATTCTATAAACCCATAGGGTCAAGCTACGAGAAAATATCCACAAAATGACCCGCTTCAATTTTCCCCATTTTCCTTGTATAGCTCCCTTTAGACATTTACGAAATCGGGCGTCCCCTGATATCTGCTCCGATTCAAGCACGGAGATCACCAAATGAACTTTTCTGCAATTCTATAAATCATTAGGGTCAAGCTACAATAAAATATCCACAAAATAGCTCGCTTCAATTTTTCCCCATTTTCCTTGTATATCTCCCTTTAGAGGTATACGTAATCGGGCGTCCCTTGGTATCTGCTTCGATTCAGGCAAGGACATCCCCAAATGAACTTTTCAGCAATTCTATAAACCCATAGGGCGAAGCTACGAGAAAATATCCACAAAACGGCCCGCTTCAATTTTTCCCCATTTTCCTTGAATAGCTCCCTTTAGAGGAATACGTAATCCGGCGTCCCCTGGTATCTGCTCCGATTGAGGCACGAACATCCCCAAATGGACTTTTCTGCAATTCTATAAACACATAGGGTCAAGCTTCGAGAAAATATCCACAAAACGGCCCGCTTCAATTTTTTCCCATTTTCCTTGAATAGCTCCCTTTAGAGGTATACGTAATCGGGCGTCCCCTGGTATCTGCTCCACAAAAGAGCTCGCTTAAATTTTTCCCCATTTTCCTTGTATAGCTCCCTTTAGAGGTATACGTAATCGGGCGTCCCTTGGTATCTGCTCCGATTCAGGCACGGACATCCCCAAATGAACTTTTCAGCAATTCTATAAACCCATAGGGTCAAGCTACGAGAAAATATCCACAAAACGGCCCGCTTCAATTTTTCCCCATTTTCCTTGAATAGCTCCCTTTAGAGGTATACGTAATCGGGCGTCCCCTGGTATCTGCTCCGATTCAGGAACGGAGATCCCCAAATGAACTTTTCTGCAATTCTATAAACCCATAGGGTCAAGCTACGAGAAAATATCCACAAAATGGCCCGCTTCAATTTTTCCCCATTCTCCTTATATAGCTCCCTTTAGACGTTTACGTAATCGGGCGTCCCCTGATATCTGCTCTGATTCAAGCACGGAGATCCCCAAATGAACTTTTCTGCAATTCTATAAACCGTTAGGGTCAAGCTACAATAAAATATCCACAAAATGGCTCGCTTCAATTTTTCCCCATTTTCCTTGTATAGCTCCCTTTAGAGGTATACGTAATCGGGCGTCCCTTGGTATCTGCTCCGATTCAGGCACGGATATCCCCAAATGAACTTTTCAGCAATTCTATAAACCCATAGGGTCAAGCTACGAGAAAATATCCAAAAAATGGTCCGCTTCAATTTTTCCCCATTTTCCTTGAATAGCTCCCTTTAGAGGTATACGTAATCGGGCGTCCCCTGGTATCTGCTCCGATTCAGGCACGAACATCCCCAAATGATCTTTTCTGCAATTCTATAAACCCATAGGGTCAAGCTACGAGAAAATATCCACAAAATTGCCCGCTTCAAATTTTCCCCATTCTCCTTGTATAGCTCCCTTTAGACGTTTACGTAATCGGGCGTCCCCTGATATCTGCTCTGATTCAAGCACGGAGATCCCCAAATGAACTTTTCTGCAATTCTATAAACCGTTAGGGTCAAGCTACGAGAAAATATCCACAAAACGGCCCGCTTCAATTTTTCCCCATTTTCCTTGAATAGCTCCCTTTAGTGCTATACGTAATCGGGCGTCCCCTGGTATCTGCTCCGATTCAGGCACGGACATCCCCAAATGAACTTTTCAGCAATTCTATAAACCCATAGGGTCAAGCTACGAGAATATATCCACAAAATGGCCCACTTCAATTTTTTCCCATTTTCGTTGAATAGCTCCCTTTAGAGGTATACGTAATCGGGCGTCCCCTGGTATCTACTCCGATTCAGGCACGAACATCCACAAATTAACTTTTCTGCAATTCTATAAACCCATAGGGTCAAGCTAATAGAAAATATCCACAAAACGGCCCGCTTCAATTTTTCCCCATTTTCCTTGAATGGCTCCCTTTAGAGGTATACGTAATCGGGCGTCCCCTGGTATCTGCCCCGATTCAGGCACGGAGATCCCCAAATGAACTTTTCTGCAATTCTATAAACCCATAGGGTCAAGCTACGAGAAAATATCCACAAAATGGCCCGCTTCAATTTTCCCTATTTTCCTTGTATAGCTCCCTTTAGACATTTACGTAATCGGGCGTCCCCTGATATCTGCTCCGATTCAAGCACGGAGATCACCAAATGAACTTTTCTGCAATTCTATAAATCATTAGGGTCAAGCTACTATAAAATATCCACAAAATTGCTCGCTTCAATTTTTCCCCATTTTCCTTGTACAGCTCCCTTTAGAGGTATACGTAATCGGGCGTCCCTTGGTATCTGCTCCGATTCAGGCACGGACATCCCCAAATGAACTTTTCCGCAATTTTATAAACTCATAGGGTCAAGTTATGAGAAAATATCCAAAAAACGGCCCGCTTCAATTTTCCCCCATTTTCCTTGAATAGCTCCATTTAGAGGTATACGTAATCGGGCGTCCCCTGGTATCTGCTCCGATTTAGGCACGAAAATCCCCAAATGAACTTTTCTGCAATTCTATAAACCCATAGGCTCAAGCTACGAGAAAATATCCACAAAACGGCCCGCTTCAATTTTTTTCCATTTTCCTTGAATAGCTCCCTTTAGAGGTATACGTAATCGGGCATCCCCTGGTATCTGCTCCACAAAATAGCTCGCTTCAATTTTTCCCCATTTTCATTGTATAGCTCCCTTTAGAGGTATACGTAATCGGGAGTCCCTTGGTATCTGCTCCGATTCAGGCACGGGCATCCCCAAATGAACTTTTCAGAAATTTTATAAACCCATAGGGTCAAGCTACGAGAAAATATCCACAAAACGGCCCTCTTCAATTTTTCCCCATTTTCCTTGAATAGCTCCCTTTAGAGGTATACGTAATCGGCCGTCCCCTGGTATCTGCTCCGATTCAGGCACGGAGATCCTCAAATGAACTTTTCTGTAATTCTATAAACCCATAGGGTCAAGCTACGAGAAAATATCCACAAAATGGCCCGCTTCAATTTTTCCTCATTTTCCTTGTATACCTTTAGACGTTTACCTAATCGGGCGTCCCCTGATATCTGCTCCGATTCAAGCACGGAGATCACCAGATGAACTTTTCTACAATTCTATAAATCATTAGGGTCAAGCTACAATAAAAGATCCACAAAATAGCTCGCTTCAATTTTTCCCCATTTTCCTTGTATAGCTCCCTTTAGAGGTATACGTAATCGGGCGTCCCTTGGTATCTGCTCCGATTCAGGCACGGATATCCCCAAATGAACTTTTCAGCAATTCTATAACCCCATAGGGTCAAGCTACGAGAAAATATCCACAAAACGGCCCGCTTCAATTTTTCCCCATTTTCCTTGAATAGCTCCCTTTAGAGCTATACGTAATCGGGCGTCCCCTGGTATCTGCTCCGATTCAGGCACGAACATCCCCAAATGAACTTTTCAGCAATTCTATAAACCCATAGGGTCAAGCTACGAGAAAAAATCCACAAAACGGCCCACTTCAATTTTTTCCCATTTTCGTTGAATAGCTCCCTTTAGAGGTATACGTAATCGGGCGTCCCCTGGTATCTACTCCGATTCAGGCACGAACATCCCCAAATGAACTTTTCTGCAATTCTATAAACCCATAGGGTCAAGCTACAAGAAAATATCCACAAAATGGCCCACTTCAAGTTTTCCCCATTTTCCTTGTATAGCTCCCTTTAGACGTTTACGTAATCGGGCGTCCCCTGATATCTGCTCTGATTCAAGCACAAAGATCCCCAAATGAACTTTTCTGCAATTCTATAAATCCTTAGGGTCAATCTACAATAAAATATCCACAAAATAGCTCGCTTCAATTTTTCCCCATTTTCATTGTATAGCTCCCTTTAGAGGTATACGTAATCGGGAGTCCCTTGGTATCTGCTCCGATTCAGGCACGGGCATCCCCAAATGAACTTTTCAGAAATTTTATAAACCCATAGGGTCAAGCTACGAGAAAATATCCACAAAACGGCCCGCTTCAATTTTTCCCCATTTTCCTTGTATATCTCCCTTTAGAGGTATACGTAATCGGGCGTCCCTTGGTATCTGCTTCGATTCAGGCAAGGACATCCCCAAATGAACTTTTCAGCAATTCTATAAACCCATAGGGCCAAGCTACGAGAAAATATCCACAAAACGGCCCGCTTCAATTTTTCCCCATTTTCCTTGAATAGCTCCCTTTAGAGGAATACGTAATCGGGCGTCCCCTGGTATCTGCTCCGATTGAGGCACGAACATCCCCAAATGGACTTTTCTGCAATTCTATAAACACATAGGGTCAAGCTTCGAGAAAATATCCACAAAACGGCCCGCTTCAATTTTTTCCCATTTTCCTTGAATAGCTCCCTTTAGAGGTATACGTAATCGGGCGTCCCCTGGTATCTGCTCCACAAAAGAGCTCGCTTAAATTTTTCCCCATTTTCCTTGTATAGCTCCCTTTAGAGGTATACGTAATCGGGCGTCCCTTGGTATCTGCTCCGATTCAGGCACGGACATCCCCAAATGACCTTTTCAGCAATTCTATAAACCCATAGGGTCAAGCTACGAGAAAATATCCACAAAACGGCCCGCTTCAATTTTTCCCCATTTTCCTTGAATAGCTCCCTTTAGAGGTATACGTAATCGGGCGTCCCCTGGTATCTGCTCCGATTCAGGCACGGAGATCCCCAAATGAACTTTTCTGCAATTCTATAAACCCATAGGGTCAAGCTACGAGAAAATATCCACAAAATGGCCCGCTTCAATTTTTCCCCATTCTCCTTGTATAGCTCCCTTTAGACGTTTACGTAATCGGGCGTCCCCTGATATCTGCTCTGATTCAAGCACGGAGATCCCCAAATGAACTTTTCTGCAATTCTATAAACCGTTAGGGTCAAGCTACAATAAAATATCCACAAAATGGCTCGCTTCAATTTTTCCCCATTTTCCTTGTATAGCTCCCTTTAGAGGTATACGTAATCGGGCGTCCCTTGGTATCTGCTCCGATTCAGGCACGGATATCCCCAAATGAACTTTTCAGCAATTCTATAAACCCATAGGGTCAAGCTACGAGAAAATATCCAAAAAATGGCCCGCTTCAATTTTTCCCCATTTTCCTTGAATAGCTCCCTTTAGAGGTATATGTAATCGGGCGTCCCCTGGTATCTGCTCCGATTCAGGCACGAACATCCCCAAATGATCTTTTCTGCAATTCTATAAACCCATAGGGTCAAGCTACGAGAAAATATCCACAAAATTGCCCGCTTCAAATTTTCCCCATTCTCCTTGTATAGCTCCCTTTAGACGTTTACGTAATCGGGCGTCCCCTGATATCTGCTCTGATTCAAGCACGGAGATCCCCAAATGAACTTTTCTGCAATTCTATAAACCGTTAGGGTCAAGCTACGAGAAAATATCCACAAAACGGCCCGCTTCAATTTTTCCCCATTTTCCTTGAATAGCTCCCTTTAGTGCTATACGTAATCGGGCGTCCCCTGGTATCTGCTCCGATTCAGGCACGGACATCCCCAAATGAACTTTTCAGCAATTCTATAAACCCATAGGGTCAAGCTACGAGAATATATCCACAAAACGGCCCACTTCAATTTTTTCCCATTTTCGTTGAATAGCTCCCTTTAGAGGTATACGTAATCGGGCGTCCCCTGGTATCTACTCCGATTCAGGCACGAACATCCACAAATGAACTTTTCTGCAATTCTATAAACCCATAGGGTCAAGCTAATAGAAAATATCCACAAAACGGCCCGCTTCAATTTTTCCCCATTTTCCTTGAATGGCTCCCTTTAGAGGTATACGTAATCGGGCGTCCCCTGGTATCTGCTCCGATTCAGGCACGGAGATCCCCAAATGAACTTTTCTGCAATTCTATAAACCCATAGGGTCAAGCTATGAGAAAATATCCACAAAATGGTCCGCTTCAATTTTCCCTATTTTCCTTGTATAGCTCCCTTTAGACATTTACGTAATCGGGCGTCCCCTGATATCTGCTCCGATTCAAGCACGGAGATCACCAAATGAACTTTTCTGCAATTCTATAAATCATTAGGGTCAAGCTACTATAAAATATCCACAAAATTGCTCGCTTCAATTTTTCCCCATTTTCCTTGTATAGCTCCCTTTAGAGGTATACGTAATCGGGCGTCCCTTGGTATCTGCTCCGATTCAGGCACGGACATCCCCAAATGAACTTTTCCGCAATTTTATAAACCCATAGGGTCAAGTTATCAGAAAATATCCAAAAAACGGCCCGCTTCAATTTTTCCCCATTTTCCTTGAATAGCTCCATTTAGAGGTATACGTAATCGGGCGTCCCCTGGTATCTGCTCCGATTTAGGCACGAAAATCCCCAAATGAACTTTTCTGCAATTCTATAAACCCATAGGCTCAAGCTACGAGAAAATATCCACAAAACGGCCCGCTTCAATTTTTTTCCATTTTCCTTGAATAGCTCCCTTTAGAGGTATACGTAATCGGGCATCCCCTGGTATCTGCTCCACAAAATAGCTCGCTTCAATTTTTCCCCATTTTCATTGTATAGCTCCCTTTAGAGGTATACGTAATCGGGAGTCCCTTGGTATCTGCTCCGATTCAGGCACGGGCATCCCCAAATGAACTTTTCAGAAATTTTATAAACCCATAGGGTCAAGCTACGAGAAAATATCCACAAAACGGCCCGCTTCAATTTTTCCCCATTTTCCTTGAATAGCTCCCTTTAGAGGTATACGTAATCGGCCGTCCCCTGGTATCTGCTCCGATTCAGGCACGGAGATCCTCAAATGAACTTTTCTGCAATTCTATAAACCCATAGGGTCAAGCTACGAGAAAATATCCACAAAATGGCCCGCTTCAATTTTTCCTCATTTTCCTTGTATAGCTCCCTTTAGACGTTTACCTAATCGGGCGTCCCCTGATATCTGCTCCGATTCAAGCACGGAGATCACCAGATAAACTTTTCTACAATTCTATAAATCATTAGGGTCAAGCTACAATAAAAGATCCACAAAATAGCTCGCTTCAATTTTTCCCCATTTTCCTTGTATAGCTCCCTTTAGAGGTATACGTAATCGGGCGTCCCTTGGTATCTGCTCCGATTCAGGCACGGATAACCCCAAATGAACTTTTCAGCAATTCTATAACCCCATAGGGTCAAGCTACGAGAAAATATCCACAAAACGACCCGCTTCAATTTTTCCCCATTTTCCTTGAATAGCTCCCTTTAGAGCTATACGTAATCGGGCGTCCCCTGGTATCTGCTCCGATTCAGGCACGAACATCCCCAAATGAACTTTTCAGCAATTCTATAAACCCATAGGGTCAAGCTACGAGAAAAAATCCACAAAACGGCCCACTTCAATTTTTTCCCATTTTCGTTGAATAGCTCCCTTTAGAGGTATACGTAATCGGGCGTCCCCTGGTATCTACTCCGATTCAGGCACGAACATCCCCAAATGAACTTTTCTGCAATTCTATAAACCCATAGGGTCAAGCTACAAGAAAATATCCACAAAATGGCCCACTTCAAGTTTTCCCCATTTTCCTTATATAGCTCCCTTTAGACGTTTACGTAATCGGGCGTCCCCTGATATCTGCTCTGATTCAAGCACAAAGATCCCCAAATGAACTTTTCTGCAATTCTATAAATCCTTAGGGTCAATCTACAATAAAATATCCACAAAATAGCTCGCTTCAATTTTTCCCCATTTTCATTGTATAGCTCCCTTTAGAGGTATACGTAATCGGGAGTCCCTTGGTATCTGCTCCGATTCAGGCACGGGCATCCCCAAATGAACTTTTCAGAAATTTTATAAACCCATAGGGTCAAGCTACGAGAAAATATCCACAAAACGGCCCGCTTCAATTTTTCCCCATTTTCCTTGAATAGCTCCCTTTAGAGGTATACGTAATCGGCCGTCCCCTGGTATCTGCTCCGATTCAGGCACAGAGATCCTCAAATGAACTTTTCTGCAATTCTATAAACCCATAGGGTCAAGCTACGAGAAAATATCCACAAAATGGCCCGCTTCAATTTTTCCTCATTTTCCTTGTATAGCTCCCTTTAGACGTTTACCTAATCGGGCGTCCCCTGATATCTGCTCCGATTCAAGCACGGAGATCACCAGATGAACTTTTCTACAATTCTATAAATCATTAGGGTCAAGCTACAATAAAAGATCCACAAAATAGCTCGCTTCAATTTTTCCCCATTTTCCTTGTATAGCTCCCTTTAGAGGTATATGTAATCGGGCGTCCCTTGGTATCTGCTCCGATTCAGGCACGGACATCCCCAAATGAACTTTTCAGCAATTCTATAAACCCATAGGGTCAAGCTACGAGAAGATATCCACAAAACAGCCCGCTTCAATTTTTCCCCATTTTCCTTGAATAGCTCCCTTTAGAGGTATACGTAATCGGGCGTCCCCTGGTATCTGCTCCGATTCAGGCACGGAGATCCCCAAATGAACTTTTCTGCAATTCTATAAACCCATAGGGTCAAGCTACGAGAAAATATCCACAAAACGGCCCGCTTCAATTTTTCCCCATTTTCCTTGAATAGCTCCCTTTAGAGGTATACGTAATCGGGCGTCCCCTGGTATCTTCTCCACACAAGAGCTCGCTTCAATTTTTCCCCATTTTCCTTGTATAGCTCCCTTTAGAGGTATACGTAATCGGGCGTCCCTTGGTATCTGCTCCGATTCAGGCACGGACATCCCCAAATGAACTTTTCAGCAATTCTATAAACCCATAGGGTCAAGCTACGAGAAAATATCCACAAAACGGCCCGCTTCAATTTTTCCCCATTTTCCTTGAATAGCTCCCTTTAGAGGTATACGTAATCGGGCATCCCATGGTATCTGCTCCGATTCAAGCACGGAGATCCCCAAATGAACTTTTCTGCAATTCTATAAACCCATAGGGTCAAGCTACAAGAAAATATCCACAAAATGGCCCACTTCAAATTTTCCCCATTTTCCTTGTATAGCTCCCTTTAGACGTTTACGTAGTCGGGCGTCCCCTGATATCTGCTCTGATTCAAGCACAGAGATCCCCAAATGAAGTTTTCTGCAATTCTATAAATCCTTAGGGTCAATCTACAATAAAATATCCACAAAATAGCTCGCTTCAATTTTTCCCCATTTTCATTGTATATCCCTTTAGAGGTATACGTAATCGGGAGTCCCTTGGTATCTGCTCCGATTCAGGCACGGGCATCCCCAAATGAACTTTTCAGAAATTCTATAAACCCATAGGGTCAAGCTACGAGAAAATATCCACAAAATGGCCCGCTTCAATTTTTCCTCATTTTCCTTGTATAGCTCCCTTTAGACGTTTACCTAATCGGGCGTCCCCTGATAAATGCTCCGATTCAAGCACGGAGATCACCAGATGAACTTTTCTACAATTCTATAAATCATTAGGGTCAAGCTACAATAAAAGATCCACAAAATAGCTCGCTTCAATTTTTCCCCGTTTTCCTTGTATAGCTCCATTTAGAGGTATACGTAATCGGGCGTCCCTTGGTATCTGCTCCGATTCAGGCACGGACATCCCCAAATGAACTTTTCAGCAATTCTATAAACCCATAGGGTCAAGCTACGAGAAGATATCCACAAAACAGCCCGCTTCAATTTTTCCCCATTTTCCTTGAATAGCTCCCTTTAGAGGTATACGTAATCGGGCGTCCCCTGGTATCTGCTCCGATTCAGGCACGGAGATCCCCAAATGAACTTTTCTGCAATTCTATAAACCCATAGGGTCAAGCTACGAGAAAATATCCACAAAACGGTCCGCTTCAATTTTTCCCCATTTTCCTTGAATAGCTCCCTTTAGAGGTATACGTAATCGGGCGTCCCCTGGTATCTTCTCCACACAAGAGCTCGCTTCAATTTTTCCCCATTTTCCTTGTATAGCTCCCTTTAGAGGTATACGTAATCGGGCGTCCCTTGGTATCTGCTCCGATTCAGGCACGGACCTCCCCAAATGAACTTTTCAGCAATTCTATAAACCCATAGGGTCAAGCTACGAGAAAATATCCACAAAACGGCCCGCTTCAATTTTTCCCCATTTTCCTTGAATAGCTCCCTTTAGAGGTATACGTAATCGGGCGTCCCCTGGTATCTGCTCCGATTCAGGCACGGAGATCCCCAAATGAACTTTTCTGCAATTCTATAAACCCATAGGGTCAAGCTACAAGAAAATATCCACAAAATGGCCCACTTCAAATTTTCCCCATTTTCCTTGTATAGCTCCCTTTAGACGTTTACGTAATCGGGCTTCCCCTGATATCTTCTCTGATTCAAGCACAGAGATCCCCAAATGAAGTTTTTGGCAATTCTATAAATCCTTAGGGTCAATCTACAATAAAATATCCACAAAATAGCTCGCTTCAATTTTTCCCCATTTTCATTGTATATCCCTTTAGAGGTATACGTAATCGGGAGTCCCTTGGTATCTGCTCCGATTCAGGCACGGGCATCCCCAAATGAACTTTTCAGCAATTCTATAAACCCATAGGGTCAAGCTACGAGAAAATATCCACAAAACGGCCCGCTTCAATTTTTTCCCATTTTCCTTGAATAGCTCCCTTTAGAGGTATACGTAATCGGGCGTCCCCTGGCATCTGTTCCGATCCAGGCACGAACATCCCCAAATGAACTTTTCTGCAATTCTATAAAACCATAGGGTCAAGCTACGATAAAATATCCACAAAATGGCCCGCTTCAATTTTTTCCCATTTTCCTTGAATAGCTCCCTTTAGAGGTATACGTAATCGGGCGTCCCCTGGTATCTGCTCCACAAAAGAGCTCGCGTCAATTTTTCCCCATTTTCTTTCTATAGCTCCCTTTAGAGGTATACGTAATCGGGCGTCCCTTGGTGTCTGCTCCAATTCAGGCACGGACATCCCCAAATGAAATTTTCAGCAATTCTATAAACCCATAGGGTCAAGCTACGAGAAAATATCCACAAAACGGCCCGCTTCAATTTTTCCCCATTTTCCTTGAATAGCTCCCTTTAGAGGTATACGTAATCGGCCGTCCCCTGGTATCTGCTCCGATTCATGCACGGAGATCCCCAAATGAACTTTTCTGCAATTCTATAAACCCAGAGGGTCAAGCTACGAGAAAATATCCACAAAATGGCCCGCTTCAATTTTTCCTCATTTTCCTTGTATAGCTCCCTTTAGACGTTTACCTAATCGGGCGTCCCCTGATATCTGCTCCGATTCAAGCACGGAGATCACCAGATGAACTGTTCTACAATTCTATAAATCATTAGGGTCAAGCTACAATAAAAGATCCACAAAATAGCTCGCTTCAATTTTTCCCCATTTTCCTTGTATAGCTCCCTTTAGAGGTATACGTAATCGGGCGTCCCTTGGTGTCTGCTCCAATTCAGCCACGGACATCCCCAAATGAAATTTTCAGCAATTCTATAAACCCATAGGGTCAAGCTACGAGAAAATATCCACAAAACGGCCCCTTCAATTTTTCCCCATTTTCCTTGAATAGCTCCCTTTAGAGGTATACGTAATCGGCCGTCCCCTGGTATCTGCTCCGATTCAGGCACGGAGATCCCCAAATGAACTTTTCTGCAATTCTATAAACCCATAGGGTCAAGCTACGAGAAAATATCCACAAAATGGCCCGCTTCAATTTTTCCTCATTTTCCTTGTATAGCTCCCTTTAGACGTTTACGTAATCGGGCTTCCCCTGATATCTTCTCTGATTCAAGCACAGAGATCCCCAAATGAAGTTTTTGGCAATTCTATAAATCCTTAGGGTCAATCTACAATAAAATATCCACAAAATAGCTCGCTTCAATTTTTCCCCATTTTCATTGTATATCCCTTTAGAGGTATACGTAATCGGGAGTCCCTTGGTATCTGCTCCGATTCAGGCACGGGCATCCCCAAATGAACTTTTCAGAAATTCTATAAACCCATAGGGTCAAGCTACGAGAAAATATCCACAAAACGGCCCGCTTCAATTTTTCCCCATTTTCCTTGAATAGCTCCCTTTAGAGGTATACGTAATCGGCCGTCCCCTGGTATCTGCTCCGATACAGGCACGGAGATACCCAAATGAACTTTTCTGCAATTCTATAAACCCATAGGGTCAAGCTACGAGAAAATATCCACAAAATGGCCCGCTTCAATTTTTCCTCATTTTCCTTGTATAGCTCCCTTTAGACGTTTACCTAATCGGGCGTCCCCTGATAAATGCTCCGATTCAAGCACGGAGATCACCAGATGAACTTTTCTACAATTCTATAAATCATTAGGGTCAAGCTACAATAAAAGATCCACAAAATAGCTCGCTTCAATTTTTCCCCGTTTTCCTTGTATAGCTCCATTTAGAGGTATACGTAATCGGGCGTCCCTTGGTATCTGCTCCGATTCAGGCACGGACATCCCCAAATGAACTTTTCAGCAATTCTATAAACCCATAGGGTCAAGCTACGAGAAGATATCCACAAAACAGCCCGCTTCAATTTTTCCCCATTTTCCTTGAATAGCTCCCTTTAGAGGTATACGTAATCGGGCGTCCCCTGGTATCTGCTCCGATTCAGGCACGGAGATCCCCAAATGAACTTTTCTGCAATTCTATAAACCCATAGGGTCAAGCTACGAGAAAATATCCACAAAACGGCCCGCTTCAAGTTTTCCCCATTTTCCTTGAATAGCTCCCTTTAGAGGTATACGTAATCGGGCGTCCCCTGGTATCTTCTCCACACAAGAGCTCGCTTCAATTTTTCCCCATTTTCCTTGTATAGCTCCCTTTAGAGGTATACGTAATCGGGCGTCCCTTGGTATCTGCTCCGATTCAGGCACGGACATCCCCAAATGAACTTTTCAGCAATTCTATAAACCCATAGGGTCAAGCTACGAGAAAATATCCACAAAACGGCCCGCTTCAATTTTTCCCCATTTTCCTTGAATAGCTCCCTTTAGAGGTATACGTAATCGGGCGTCCCCTGGTATCTGCTCCGATTCAGGCACGGAGATCCCCAAATGAACTTTTCTGCAATTCTATAAACCCATAGGGTCAAGCTACAAGAAAATATCCACAAAATGGCCCACTTCAAATTTTCCCCATTTTCCTTGTATAGCTCCCTTTAGACGTTTACGTAATCGGGCTTCCCCTGATATCTTCTCTGATTCAAGCACAGAGATCCCCAAATGAAGTTTTTGGCAATTCTATAAATCCTTAGGGTCAATCTACAATAAAATATCCACAAAATAGCTCGCTTCAATTTTTCCCCATTTTCCTTGTATATCCCTTTAGAGGTATACGTAATCGGGCGTCCCTTGGTATCTGCTCCGATTCAGGCACGGAGATCCCCAAATGAACTTTTCAGCAATTCTATAAACCCATAGGGTCAAGCTACGAGAAAATATCCACAAAACGGCCCGCTTCAATTTTTCCCCATTTTCCTTGAATTGCTCCCTTTAGAGGTATACGTAATCGGGCGTCCCCTGGCATCTGTTCCGATCCAGGCACGAACATCCCCAAATGAACTTTTCTGCAATTCTATAAACCCATAGGGTCAAGCTACGATAAAATATCCACAAAATGGCCCGCTTCAATTTTTTCCCATTTTCCTTGAATAGCTCCCTTTAGAGGTATACGTAATCGGGCGTCCCCTGGTATCTGCTCCACAAAAGAGCTCGCGTCAATTTTTCCCCATTTTCTTTCTATAGCTCCCTTTAGAGGTATACGTAATCGGGCGTCCCTTGGTGTCTGCTCCAATTCAGGCACGGACATCCCCAAATGAAATTTTCAGCAATTCTATAAACCCATAGGGTCAAGCTACGAGAAAATATCCACAAAACGGCCCGCTTCAATTTTTCCCCATTTTCCTTGAATAGCTCCCTTTAGAGGTATACGTAATCGGCCGTCCCCTGGTATCTGCTCCGATTCATGCACGGAGATCCCCAAATGAACTTTTCTGCAATTCTATAAACCCAGAGGGTCAAGCTACGAGAAAATATCCATAAAATGGCCCGCTTCAATTTTTCCTCATTTTCCTTGTATAGCTCCCTTTAGACGTTTACCTAATCGGGCGTCCCCTGATATCTGCTCCGATTCAAGCACCGAGATCACCAGATGAACTTTTCTACAATTCTATAAATCATTAGGGTCAATCTACAATAAAAGATCCACAAAATAGCTCGCTTCAATTTTTCCCCATTTTCCTTGTATAGCTCCCTTTAGAGGTATACGTAATCGGGCGTCCCTTGGTATCTGCTCCGATTCAGGCACGGACATCCCCAAATGAACTTTTCAGCAATTCTATAAACCCATAGGGTCAAGCTACGAGAAGATATCCACAAAACTGCCCGCTTCAATTTTTCCCCATTTTCCTTGAATAGCTCCCTTTAGAGGTATACGTAATCGGGCGTCCCCTGGTATCTGCTCCGATTCAGGCACGGAGATCCCCAAATGAACTTTTCAGCAATTCTATAAACCCATAGGGTCAAGCTACGAGAAGATATCCACAAAACAGCCCGCTTCAATTTTTCCCCATTTTCCTTGAATAGCTCCCTTTAGAGGTATACGAAATCGGGCGTCCCCTGGTATCTGCTCCGATTCAGGCACGGAGATCCCCAAATGAACTTTTCTGCAATTCTATAAACCCATAGGGTCAAGCTACGAGAAAATATCCACAAAATGGCCGGCTTCAATTTTTCCTCATTTTCCTTGTATAGCTCCCTTTAGACGTTTACCTAATCGGGCGTCCCCTGATATCTGCTCCGATTCAAGCACGGAGATCACCAGATGAACTTTTCTACAATTCTATAAATCATTAGGGTCAATCTACAATAAAAGATCCACAAAATAGCTCGCTTCAATTTTTCCCCATTTTCCTTGTATAGCTCCCTTTAGAGGTATACGTAATCGGGCGTCCCTTGGTATCTGCTCCGATTCAGGCACGGACATCCCCAAATGAACTTTTCAGCAATTCTATAAACCCATAGGGTCAAGCTACGAGAAGATATCCACAAAACTGCCCGCTTCAATTTTTCCCCATTTTCCTTGAATAGCTCCCTTTAGAGGTATACGTAATCGGGCGTCCCCTGGTATCTGCTCCGATTCATGCACGGAGATCCCCAAATGAACTTTTCTGCAATTCTATAAACCCAGAGGGTCAAGCTACGAGAAAATATCCACAAAATGGCCCGCTTCAATTTTTCCTCATTTTCCTTGTATAGCTCCCTTTAGACGTTTACCTAATCGGGCGTCCCCTGATATCTGCTCCGATTCAAGCACGGAGATCACCAGATGAACTTTTCTACAATTCTATAAATCATTAGGGTCAATCTACAATAAAAGATCCACAAAATAGCTCGCTTCAATTTTTCCCCATTTTCCTTGTATAGCTCCCTTTAGAGGTATACGTAATCGGGCGTCCCTTGGTATCTGCTCCGATTCAGGCACGGACATCCCCAAATGAACTTTTCAGCAATTCTATAAACCCATAGGGTCAAGCTACGAGAAGATATCCACAAAACTGCCCGCTTCAATTTTTCCCCATTTTCCTTGAATAGCTCCCTTTAGAGGTATACGTAATCGGGCGTCCCCTTGTATCTGCTCCGATTCAGGCACGGAGATCCCCAAATGAACTTTTCAGCAATTCTATAAACCCATAGGGTCAAGCTACGAGAAGATATCCACAAAACAGCCCGCTTCAATTTTTCCCCATTTTCCTTGAATAGCTCCCTTTAGAGGTATACGTAATCGGGCGTCCCCTGGTATCTGCTCCGATTCAGGCACGGAGATCCCCAAATGAACTTTTCTGCAATTCTATAAACCCATAGGGTCAAGCTACGAGAAAATATCCACAAAATGGCCCGCTTCAATTTTTCCTCATTTTCCTTGTATAGCTCCCTTTAGACGTTTACCTAATCGGGCGTCCCCTGATATCTGCTCCGATTCAAGCACGGAGATCACCAGATGAACTTTTCTACAATTCTATAAATCATTAGGGTCAATCTACAATAAAAGATCCACAAAATAGCTCGCTTCAATTTTTCCCCATTTTCCTTGTATAGCTCCCTTTAGAGGTATACGTAATCGGGCGTCCCTTGGTATCTGCTCCGATTCAGGCACGGACATCCCCAAATGAACTTTTCAGCAATTCTATAAACCCATAGGGTCAAGCTACGAGAAGATATCCACAAAACTGCCCGCTTCAATTTTTCCCCATTTTCCTTGAATAGCTCCCTTTAGAGGTATACGTAATCGGGCGTCCCCTGGTATCTGCTCCGATTCAGGCACGGAGATCCCCAAATGAACTTTTCAGCAATTCTATAAACCCATAGGGTCAAGCTACGAGAAGATATCCACAAAACAGCCCGCTTCAATTTTTCCCCATTTTCCTTGAATAGCTCCCTTTAGAGGTATACGTAATCGGGCGTCCCCTGGTATCTGCTCCGATTCAGGCACGGAGATCCCCAAATGAACTTTTCTGCAATTCTATAAACCCATAGGGTCAAGCTACAAGAAAATATCCACAAAATGGCCCACTTCAAATTTTCCCCATTTTCCTTGTATAGCTCCCTTTAGACGTTTACGTAATCGGGCGTCCCCTGATATCTGCTCTGATTCAAGCACAGAGATCCCCAAATGAAGTTTTCTGCAATTCTATAAATCCTTAGGGTCAATCTACAATAAAATATCCACAAAATAGCTCGCTTCAATTTTTCCCCATTTTCATTGTATATCCCTTTAGAGGTATACGTAATCGGGAGTCCCTTGGTATCTGCTCCGATTCAGGCACGGGCATCCCCAAATGAACTTTTCAGCAATACTATAAACCCATAGGGTCAAGCTACGAGAAGATATCCACAAAACTGCCCGCTTCAATTTTTCCCCATTTTCCTTGAATAGCTCCCTTTAGAGGTATACGTAATCGGGCGTCCCCTGGTATCTGCTCCACAAAAGAGCTCGCGTCAATTTTTCCCCATTTTCCTTGTATAGCTCCCTTTAGAGGTATACGTAATCGGGCGTCCCTTGGTATCTGCTCCGATTCAGGCACGGACATCCCCAAATGAACTTTTCAGCAATTTTATAAACCCATAGGGTCAAGCTACGAGAAAATATCCACAAAACGGCCCGCTTCAATTTTTCCCCATTTTCCTTGAATAGCTCCCTTTAGAGGTATACGTAATCGGCCGTCCCCTGGTATCTGCTCCGATTCAGGCACGGAGATCCCCAAATGAACTTTTCTGCAATTCCATAAACCCATGGGGTCAAGCTACGAGAAAATATCCACAAAATGGCCCGCTTCAATTTTTCCCCATTTTCCTTGTATAGCTCCCTTTAGACGTTTACCTAATCGGGCGTCCCCTGATATCTGCTCCGATTCAAGCACGGAGATCACCAGATGAACTTTTCTACAATTCTATAAATCATTAGGGTCAAGCTACAATAAAAGATCCACAAAATAGCTCGCTTCAATTTTTCCCCATTTTCCTTGTATAGCTCCCTTTAGAGGTATACGTAATCGGGCGTCCCTTGGTATCTGCTCCGATTCAGGCACGGACATCCCCAAATGAACTTTTCAGCAATTCTATAAACCCATAGGGTCAAGCTACGAGAAGATATCCACAAAACTGCCCGCTTCAATTTTTCCCCATTTTCCTTGAATAGCTCCCTTTAGAGGTATACGTAATCGGGCGTCCCCTGGTATCTGCTCCGATTCAGGCACGGAGATCCCCAAATGAACTTTTCTGCAATTCTATAAACCCATAGGGTCAAGCTACGAGAAAATATCCACAAAACGGCCCGCTTCAATTTTTCCCCATTTTCCTTGAATAGCTCCCTTTAGAGGTATACGTAATCGGGCGTCCCCTGGTATCTTCTCCACACAAGAGCTCGCTTCAATTTTTCCCCATTTTCCTTGTATAGCTCCTTTTAGAGGTATACGTAATCGGGCGTCCCTTGGTATCTGCTCCGATTCAGGCACGGACATCCCCAAATGAACTTTTCAGCAATTCTATAAACCCATAGGGTCAAGCTACGAGAAAATATCCACAAAACGGCCCGCTTCAATTTTTCCCCATTTTCCTTGAATAGCTCCCTTTAGAGGTATACGTAATCGGGCGTCCCCTGGTATCTGTTCCGATTCAGGCACGAACATCCCCAAATGAACTTTTCTGCAATTCTATAAACCCATAGGGTCAAGCTACGATAAAATATCCACAAAATGGTCCGCTTCAATTTTTTCCCATTTTCCTTGAATAGCTCCCTTTAGAGGTATACGTAATCGGGCGTCCCTTGGTATCTGCTCCGATTCAGGCATGGACATCCCCAAATGAACTTTTCAGCAATTCTATAAACCCATAGGGTCAAGCTACGAGAAAATATCCACAAAACTGCCCGCTTCAATTTTTCCCCATTTTCCTTGAATAGCTCCCTTTAGAGGTATACGTAATCGGGCGTCCCCTGGTATCTGTTCCGATTCAGGCACGAACATCCCCAAATGAACTTTTCTGCAATTCTATAAACCCATAGGGTCAAGCTACGATAAAATATCCACAAAATGGTCCGCTTCAATTTTTTCCCATTTTCCTTGAATAGCTCCCTTTAGAGGTATACGTAATCGGGCGTCCCTTGGTATCTGCTCCGATTCAGGCATGGACATCCCCAAATGAACTTTTCAGCAATTCTATAAACCCATAGGGTCAAGCTACGAGAAAATATCCACAAAACGGCCCGCTTCAATTTTTCCCCATTTTCCTTGAATAGCTCCCTTTAGAGGTATACGTAATCGGCCGTCCCCTGGTATCTGCTCCGATTCAGGCACGGAGATCCCCAAATGAACTTTTCTGCAATTCTATAAACCCATAGGGTCAAGCTACAAGAAAATATCCACAAAATGGCCCACTTCAATTTTCCCCATTTTCCTTGTATAGCTCCCTTTAGACGTTTACCTAATCGGGCGTCCCCTGATATCTGCTCCGATTCAAGCACGGAGATCACCAGATGAACTTTTCTACAATTCTATAAATCATTAGGGTCAAGCTACAATAAAAGATCCACAAAATAGCTCGCTTCAATTTTTCCCCATTTTCCTTGTATAGCTCCCTTTAGAGGTATACGTAATCGGGCGTCCCCTGGCATCTGTTCCGATCCAGGCACGAACATCCCCAAATGAACTTTTCTGCAATTCTATAAACCCATAGGGTCAAGCTACGATAAAATATCCACAAAATGACCCGCTTCAATTTTTTCCCATTTTCCTTGAATAGCTCCCTTTAGAGGTATACGTAATCGGGCGTCCCCTGGTATCTGCTCCACAAAAGAGCTCGCGTCAATTTTTCCCCATTTTCTTTGTATAGCTCCCTTTAGAGGTATACGTAATCGGGCGTCCCTTGGTATCTGCTCCAATTCAGGCACGGACATCCCCAAATGAACTTTTCAGCAATTCTATAAACCCATAGGGTCAATACGAGAAAATATCCACAAAACGGCCCGCTTCAATTTTTCCCCATTTTCCTTGAATAGTTCCCTTTAGAGGTATACGTAATCGGCCGTCCCCTGGTATCTGCTCCGATTCAGGCTCGGAGATCCCCAAATGAACTTTTCTGCAATTCTATAAACCCATAGGGTCAAGCTACGAGAAAATATCCACAAAATGGCCCGCTTCAATTTTTCCCCATTTTCCTTGTATAGCTCCCTTTAGACGTTTACCTAATCGGGCGTCCCCTGATATCTACTCCGATTCAAGCACGGAGATCACCAGATGAACTTTTCTACAATTCTATAAATCATTAGGGTCAAGCTACAATAAAAGATCCACAAAATAGCTCGCTTCAATTTTTCCCCATTTTCCTTCTATAGCTCCCTTTAGAGGTATACGTAATCGGGAGTCCCTTGGTATCTGGTCCGATTCAGGCACGAACATCCCCAAATGAACTTTTCAGCTATTCTATAAACCCATAGGGTCAAGCTACGAGAAGATATCCACAAAACAGCCCGCTTCAATTTTTCCCCATTTTCCTTGAATAGCTCCCTTTAGAGGTATACGTAATCGGGCGTCCCCTGGTATCTGCTCCGATTCAGGCACGGAGATCCGCAAATGAACTTTTCTGCAATTCTATAAACCCATAGGGTCAAGCTACGAGAAAATATCCACAAAACGGCCCGCTTCAATTTTTCCCCATTTTCCTTGAATAGCTCCCTTTAGAGGTATACGTAATCGGCCGTCCCCTGGTATCTGCTCCGATTCAGGCACGGAGATCCCCAAATGAACTTTTCTGCAATTCTATAAACCCATAGTGTCAAGCTACGAGAAAATATCCACAAAATGGCCCGCTTCAATTTTTCCTCATTTTCCTTGTATAGCTCCCTTTAGACGTTTACCTAATCGAGCGTCCCCTGATATCTGCTCCGATTCAAGCACGGAGATCACCAGATGAACTTTTCTACAATTCTATAAATCATTAGGGTCAAGCTACAATAAAAGATCCACAAAATAGCTCGCTTCAATTTTTCCCCATTTTCCTTGTATAGCTCCCTTTAGAGGTATACGTAATCGGGCGTCCCTTGGTATCTGCTCCGATTCAGGCACGGACATCCCCAAATGAACTTTTCAGCAATTCTATAAACCCATAGGGTCAAGCTACGAGAAGATATCCACAAAACAGCCCGCTTCAATTTTTCCCCATTTTCCTTGAATAGCTCCCTTTAGAGGTATACGTAATAGGGCGTCCCCTGGTATCTGCTCCGATTTAGGCACGGAGATCCCCAAATGAACTTTTCTGCAATTCTATAAACCCATAGGGTCAAGCTACGAGAAAATATCCACAAAACGGCCCGCTTCAATTTTTCCCCATTTTCCTTGAATAGCTCCCTTTAGAGGTATACGTAATCGGGCGTCCCCTGGTATCTTCTCCACACAAGAGCTCGCTTCAATTTTTCCCCATTTTCCTTGTATAGCTCCCTTTAGAGGTATACGTAATCGGGCGTCCCTTGGTATCTGCTCCGATTCAGGCACGGACATCCCCAAATGAACTTTTCAGCAATCCTATAAACCCATAGGGTCAAGCTACGAGAAAATATCCACAAAACGGCCCGCTTCAATTTTACCCCATTTTCCTTGAATAGCTCCCTTTAGAGGTATACGTAATCGGGCGTCCCCTGGTATCTGCTCTGATTCAGGCACGGAGATCCCCAAATGAACTTTTCTGCAATTCTATAAACCCATAGGGTCAAGCTACAAGAAAATATCCACAAAATGGCCCACTTCAAATTTTCCCCATTTTCCTTGTATAGCTCCCTTTAGACGTTTACGTAATCGGGCGTCCCCTGATATCTGCTCTGATTCAAGCACAGAGATCCCCAAATGAAGTTTTCTGCAATTCTATAAATCCTTAGGGTCAATCTACAATAAAATATCCACAAAATAGCTCGCTTCAATTTTTCCCCATTTTCATTGTATATCCCTTTAGAGGTATACGTAATCGGGAGTCCCTTGGTATCTGCTCCGATTCAGGCACGGGCATCCCCAAATGAACTTTTCAGCAATTCTATAAACCCATAGGGTCAAGCTACGAGAAGATATCCACAAAACTGCCCGCTTCAATTTTTCCCCATTTTCCTTGAATAGCTCCCTTTAGAGGTATACGTAATCGGGTGTCCCCTGGTATCTGCTCCACAAAAGAGCTCGCGTCAATTTTTCCCCATTTTCCTTGTATAGCTCCCTTTAGAGGTATACGTAATCGGGCGTCCCTTGGTATCTGCTCCGATTCAGGCACGGGCATCCCCAAATGAACTTTTCAGCAATTCTATAAACCCATAGGGTCAAGCTACGAGAAAATATCCACAAAACGGCCCGCTTCAATTTTTTCCCATTTTCCTTGAATAGCTCCCTTTAGAGGTATACGTAATCGGGCGTCCCCTAGCATCTGTTCCGATCCAGGCACGAACATCCCCAAATGAACTTTTCTGCAATTCTATAAACCCATAGGGTCAAGCTACGATAAAATATCCACAAAATGGCCCGCTTCAATTTTTTCCCATTTTCCTTGAATAGCTCCCTTTAGAGGTATACGTAATCGGGCGTCCCCTGGTATCTGCTCCACAAAAGAGCTCGCGTCAATTTTTCCCCATTTTCTTTCTATAGCTCCCTTTAGAGGTATACGTAATCGGGCGTCCCTTGGTGTCTGCTCCAATTCAGGCACGGACATCCCCAAATGAAATTTTCAGCAATTCTATAAACCCATAGGGTCAAGCTACGAGAAAATATCCACAAAACGGCCCGCTTCAATTTTTCCCCATTTTCCTTGAATAGCTCCCTTTAGAGGTATACGTAATCGGGCGTCCCCTGGTATCTGCTCCGATTCAGGCACGGAGATCCCCAAATGAACTTTTCTGCAATTCTATAAACCCATAGGGTCAAGCTACAAGAAAATATCCACAAAATGGCCCACTTCAAATTTTCCCCATTTTCCTTGTATAGCTCCCTTTAGACGTTTACGTAATCGGGCGTCCCCAGATATCTGCTCTGATTCAAGCACAGAGATCCCCAAATGAAGTTTTCTGCAATTCTATAAATCCTTAGGGTCAATCTACAATAAAATATCCACAAAATAGCTCGCTTCAATTTTTCCCCATTTTCATTGTATATCCCTTTAGAGGTATACGTAATTGGGAGTCCCTTGGTATCTGCTCCGATTCAGGCACGGGCATCCCCAAATGAACTTTTCAGCAATCCTATAAACCCATAGGGTCAAGCTACGAGAAAATATCCACAAAACGGCCCGCTTCAATTTTTCCCCATTTTCCTTGTATAGCTCCCTTTAGAGGTATACGTAATCGGGCGTCCCCTGGCATCTGTTCCGATCCAGGCACGAACATCCCCAAATGAACTTTTCTGCAATTCTATAAACCCATAGGGTCAAGCTACGATAAAATATCCACAAAATGGCCCGCTTCAATTTTTTCCCATTTTCCTTGAATAGCTCCCTTTAGAGGTATACGTAATCGGGCGTCCCCTGGTATCTGCTCCACAAAAGAGCTCGCGTCAATTTTTCCCCATTTTCTTTGTATAGCTCCCTTTAGAGGTATACGTAATCGGGCGTCCCTTGGTATCTGCTCCAATTCAGGCACGGACATCCCCAAATGAACTTTTCAGCAATTCTATAAACCCATAGGGTCAATACGAGAAAATATCCACAAAACGGCCCGCTTCAATTTTTCCCCATTTTCCTTGAATAGTTCCCTTTAGAGGTATACGTAATCGGCCGTCCCCTGGTATCTGCTCCGATTCAGGCACGGAGATCCCCAAATGAACTTTTCTGCAATTCTATAAACCCATAGGGTCAAGCTACGAGAAAATATCCACAAAATGGCCCGCTTCAATTTTTCCCCATTTTCCTTGTATAGCTCCCTTTAGACGTTTACCTAATCGGGCGTCCCCTGATATCTGCTCCGATTCAAGCACGGAGATCACCAGATGAACTTTTCTACAATTCTATAAATCATTAGGGTCAAGCTACAATAAAAGATCCACAAAATAGCTCGCTTCAATTTTTCCCCATTTTCCTTGTATAGCTCCCTTTAGAGGTATACGTAATCGGGCGTCCCTTGGTATCTGGTCCGATTCAGGCACGAACATCCCCAAATGAACTTTTCAGCTATTCTATAAACCCATAGGGTCAAGCTACGAGAAGATATCCACAAAACAGCCCGCTTCAATTTTTCCCCATTTTCCTTGAATAGCTCCCTTTAGAGGTATACGTAATCGGGCATCCCCTGGTATCTGCTCCGATTCAGGCACGGAGATCCGCAAATGAACTTTTCTGCAATTCTATAAACCCATAGGGTCAAGCTACGAGAAAATATCCACAAAACGGCCCGCTTCAATTTTTCCCCATTTTCCTTGAATAGCTCCCTTTAGAGGTATACGTAATCGGCCGTCCCCTGGTATCTGCTCCGATTCAGGCACGGAGATCCCCAAATGAACTTTTCTGCAATTCTATAAACCCATAGTGTCAAGCTACGAGAAAATATCCACAAAATGGCCCGCTTCAATTTTTCCTCATTTTCCTTGTATAGCTCCCTTTAGACGTTTACCTAATCGGGCGTCCCCTGATATCTGCTCCGATTCAAGCACGGAGATCACCAGATGAACTTTTCTACAATTCTATAAATCATTAGGGTCAAGCTACAATAAAAGATCCACAAAATAGCTTGCTTCAATTTTTCCCCATTTTCCTTGTATAGCTCCCTTTAGAGGTATACGTAATCGGGCGTCCCTTGGTATCTGCTCCGATTCAGGCACGGACATCCCCAAATGAACTTTTCAGCAATTCTATAAACCCATAGGGTCAAGCTACGAGAAGATATCCACAAAACAGCCCGCTTCAATTTTTCCCCATTTTCCTTGAATAGCTCCCTTTAGAGGTATACGTAATAGGGCGTCCCCTGGTATCTGCTCCGATTTAGGCACGGAGATCCCCAAATGAACTTTTCTGCAATTCTATAAACCCATAGGGTCAAGCTACGAGAAAATATCCACAAAACGGCCCGCTTCAATTTTTCCCCATTTTCCTTGAATAGCTCCCTTTAGAGGTATACGTAATCGGGCGTCCCCTGGTATCTTCTCCACACAAGAGCTCGCTTCAATTTTTCCCCATTTTCCTTGTATAGCTCCCTTTAGAGGTATACGTAATCGGGCGTCCCTTAGTATCTGCTCCGATTCAGGCACGGACATCCCCAAATGAACTTTTCAGCAATCCTATAAACCCATAGGGTCAAGCTACGAGAAAATATCCACAAAACGGCCCGCTTCAATTTTTCCCCATTTTCCTTGAATAGCTCCCTTTAGAGGTATACGTAATCGGGCGTCCCCTGGTATCTGCTCCGATTCAGGCACGGAGATCCCCAAATGAACTTTTCTGCAATTCTATAAACCCATAGGGTCAAGCTACAAGAAAATATCCACAAAATGGCCCACTTCAAATTTTCCCCATTTTCCTTGTATAGTTCCCTTTAGACGTTTACGTAATCGGGCGTCCCCTGATATCTGCTCTGATTCAAGCACAGAGATCCCCAAATGAAGTTTTCTGCAATTCTATAAATCCTTAGGGTCAATCTACAATAAAATATCCACAAAATAGCTCGCTTCAATTTTTCCCCATTTTCATTGTATATCCCTTTAGAGGTATACGTAATCGGGAGTCCCTTGGTATCTGCTCCGATTCAGGCACGGGCATCCCCAAATGAACTTTTCAGCAATTCTATAAACCCATAGGGTCAAGCTACGAGAAGATATCCACAAAACTGCCCGCTTCAATTTTTCCCCATTTTCCTTGAATAGCTCCCTTTAGAGGTATACGTAATCGGGTGTCCCCTGGTATCTGCTCCACAAAAGAGCTCGCGTCAATTTTTCCCCATTTTCCTTGTATAGCTCCCTTTAGAGGTATACGTAATCGGGCGTCCCTTGGTATCTGCTCCGATTCAGGCACGGGCATCCCTAAATGAACTTTTCAGCAATTCTATAAACCCATAGGGTCAAGCTACGAGAAAATATCCACAAAACGGCCCGCTTCAATTTTTTCCCATTTTCCTTGAATAGCTCCCTTTAGAGGTATACGTAATCGGGCGTCCCCTGGCATCTGTTCCGATCCAGGCACGAACATCCCCAAATGAACTTTTCTGCAATTCTATAAACCCATAGGGTCAAGCTACGATAAAATATCCACAAAATGGCCCGCTTCAATTTTTTCCCATTTTCCTTGAATAGCTCCCTTTAGAGGTATACGTAATCGGGCGTCCCCTGGTATCTGCTCCACAAAAGAGCTCGCGTCAATTTTTCCCCATTTTCTTTCTATAGCTCCCTTTAGAGGTATACGTAATCGGGCGTCCCTTGGTGTCTGCTCCAATTCAGGCACGGACATCCCCAAATGAAATTTTCAGCAATTCTATAAACCCATAGGGTCAAGCTACGAGAAAATATCCACAAAACGGCCCGCTTCAATTTTTCCCCATTTTCCTTGAATAGCTCCCTTTAGAGGTATACGTAATCGGGCGTCCCCTGGTATCTGCTCCGATTCAGGCACGGAGATCCCCAAATGAACTTTTCTGCAATTCTATAAACCCATAGGGTCAAGCTACAAGAAAATATCCACAAAATGGCCCACTTCAAATTTTCCCCATTTTCCTTGTATAGCTCCCTTTAGACGTTTACGTAATCGGGCGTCCCCTGATATCTGCTCTGATTCAAGCACAGAGATCCCCAAATGAAGTTTTCTGCAATTCTATAAATCCTTAGGGTCAATCTACAATAAAATATCCACAAAATAGCTCGCTTCAATTTTTCCCCATTTTCATTGTATATCCCTTTAGAGGTATACGTAATCGGGAGTCCCTTGGTATCTGCTCCGATTCAGGCACGGGCATCCCCAAATGAACTTTTCAGCAATTCTATAAACCCATAGGGTCAAGCTACGAGAAGATATCCACAAAACTGCCCGCTTCAATTTTTCCCCATTTTCCTTGAATAGCTCCCTTTAGAGGTATACGTAATCGGGTGTCCCCTGATATCTGCTCCACAAAAGAGCTCGCGTCAATTTTTCCCCATTTTCCTTGTATAGCTCCCTTTAGAGGTATACGTAATCGGGCGTCCCTTGGTATCTGCTCCGATTCAGGCATGGGCATCCCTAAATGAACTTTTCAGCAATTCTATAAACCCATAGGGTCAAGCTACGAGAAAATATCCACAAAACGGCCCGCTTCAATTTTTTCCCATTTTCCTTGAATAGCTCCCTTTAGAGGTATACGTAATCGGGCGTCCCCTGGCATCTGTTCCGATCCAGGCACGAACATCCCCAAATGAACTTTTCTGCAATTCTATAAACCCATAGGGTCAAGCTACGATAAAATATCCACAAAATGGCCCGCTTCAATTTTTTCCCATTTTCCTTGAATAGCTCCCTTTAGAGGTATACGTAATCGGGCGTCCCCTGGTATCTGCTCCACAAAAGAGCTCGCGTCAATTTTTCCCCATTTTCTTTCTATAGCTCCCTCTAGAGGTATACGTAATCGGGCGTCCCTTGGTGTCTGCTCCAATTCAGGCACGGACATCCCCAAATGAAATTTTCAGCAATTCTATAAACCCATAGGGTCAAGCTACGAGAAAATATCCACAAAACGGCCCGCTTCAATTTTTCCCCATTTTCCTTGAATAGCTCCCTTTAGAGGTATACGTAATCGGCCGTCCCCTGGTATCTGCTCCGATTCAGGCACGGAGATCCCCAAATGAACTTTTCTTCAATTTTATAAACCCATAGGGTCAAGCTACGAGAAAATATCCACAAAATGGCACGCTTCAATTTTTCCTCATTTTCCTTGTATAGCTCCCTTTAGACGTTTACCTAATCGGGCGTCCCCAGATATCTGCTCCGATTCAAGCACGGAGATCACCAGATGAACTTTTCTACAATTCTATAAATCATTAGGGTCAAGCTACAATAAAAGATCCACAAAATAGCTCGCTTCAATTTTTCCCCATTTTCCTTGTATAGCTCCCTTTAGAGGTATACGTAATCGGGCGTCCCTTGGTGTCTGCTCCAATTCAGGCACGGACATCCCCAAATGAAATTTTCAGCAATTCTATAAACCCATAGGGTCAAGCTACGAGAAAATATCCACAAAACGGCCCGCTTCAATTTTTCCCCATTTTCCTTGAATAGCTCCCTTTAGAGGTATACGTAATCGGCCGTCCCCTGGTATCTGCTCCGATTCAGGCACGGAGATCCCCAAATGAACTTTTCTGCAATTTTATAAACCCATAGGGTCAAGCTACGAGAAAATATCCACAAAACGGCCCGCTTCAATTTTTCCCCATTTTCCTTGAATAGCTCCCTTTAGAGGTATACGTAATCGGCCGTCCCCTGGTATCTGCTCCGATTCAGGCACGGAGATCCCCAAATGAACTTTTCTGCAATTCCATAAACCCATAGGGTCAAGCTACGAGAAAATATCCACAAAATGGCCCGCTTCAATTTTTCCCCATTTTCCTTGTATAGCTCCCTTTAGACGTTTACCTAATCGGGCGTCCCCTGATATCTGCTCCGATTCAAGCACGGAGATCACCAGATGAACTTTTCTACAATTCTATAAATCATTAGGGTCAAGCTACAATAAAAGATCCACAAAATAGCTCGCTTCAATTTTTCCCCATTTTCCTTGTATAGCTCCCTTTAGAGGTATACGTAATCGGGCGTCCCTTGGTATCTGCTCCGATTCAGGCACGGACATCCCCAAATGAACTTTTCAGCAATTCTATAAACCCATAGGGTCAAGCTACGAGAAGATATCCACAAAACTGCCCGCTTCAATTTTTCCCCATTTTCCTTGAATAGCTCCCTTTAGAGGTATACGTAATCGGGCGTCCCCTGGTATCTGCTCCGATTCAGGCACGGAGATCCCCAAATGAACTTTTCTGCAATTCTATAAACCCATAGGGTCAAGCTACGAGAAAATATCCACAAAACGGCCCGCTTCAATTTTTCCCCATTTTCCTTGAATAGCTCCCTTTAGAGGTATACGTAATCGGGCGTCCCCTGGTATCTTCTCCACACAAGAGCTCGCTTCAATTTTTCCCCATTTTCCTTGTATAGCTCCTTTTAGAGGTATACGTAATCGGGCGTCCCTTGGTATCTGCTCCGATTCAGGCACGGACATCCCCAAATGAACTTTTCAGCAATTCTATAAACCCATAGGGTCAAGCTACGAGAAAATATCCACAAAACGGCCCGCTTCAATTTTTCCCCATTTTCCTTGAATAGCTCCCTTTAGAGGTATACGTAATCGGGCGTCCCCTGGTATCTGCTCCGATTCAGGCACGGAGATCCCCAAATGAACTTTTCTGAAATTCTATAAACCCATAGGGTCAAGCTACAAGAAAATATCCACAAAATGGCCCACTTCAAATTTTCCCCATTTTCCTTGTATAGCTCCCTTTAGACGTTTACGTAATCGGGCGTCCCCTGATATCTGATCTGATTCAAGCACAGAGATCCCCAAATGAACTTTTCTGCAATTCTATAAATCCTTAGGGTCAATCTACAATAAAATATTCACAAAATAGCTCGCTTCAATTTTTCCCCATTTTCATTGTATATCCCTTTAGAGGTATACGTAATCGGGAGTCCCTTGGTATCTGCTCCGATTCAGGCACGGGCATCCCCAAATGAACTTTCAGCAATTCTATAAACCCATAGGGTCAAGCTTCGAGAAAATATCCACAAAACGGCCCGCTTCAATTTTTCCCCATTTTCCTTGAATAGCTCCCTTTAGAGGTATACGTAATCGGGCGTCCCCTGGTATCTGTTCCGATTCAGGCACGAACATCCCCAAATGAACTTTTCTGCAATTCTATAAACCCATAGGGTCAAGCTACGATAAAATATCCACAAAATGGTCCGCTTCAATTTTTTCCCATTTTCCTTGAATAGCTCCCTTTAGAGGTATACGTAATCGGGCGACCCTTGGTATCTGCTCCGATTCAGGCATGGACATCCCCAAATGAACTTTTTAGCAATTCTATAAACCCATAGGGTCAAGCTACGAGAAAATATCCACAAAACGGCCCGCTTCAATTTTTCCCCATTTTCCTTGAATAGCTCCCTTTAGAGGTATACGTAATCGGCCGTCCCCTGGTATCTGCTCCGATTCAGGCACGGAGATCCCCAAATGAACTTTTCTGCAATTCTATAAACCCATAGGGTCAAGCTACGAGAAAATATCCACAAAATGGCCCACTTCAATTTTTCCCCATTTTCCTTGTATAGCTCCCTTTAGACGTTTACCTAATCGGGCGTCCCCTGATATCTGCTCCGATTCAAGCACGGAGATCACCAGATGAACTTTTCTACAATTCTATAAATCATTAGGGTCAAGCTACAATAAAAGATCCACAAAATAGCTCGCTTCAATTTTTCCCCATTTTCCTTGTATAGCTCCCTTTAGAGGTATACGTAATCGGGCGTCCCTTGGTATCTGCTCCGATTCAGGCACGGACATCCCCAAATGAACTTTTCAGCAATTCTATAAACCCATAGGGTCAAGCTACGAGAAAATATCCACAAAACGGCCCGCTTCAATTTTTCCCCATTTTCCTTGAATAGCTCCCTTTAGAGGTATACGTAATCGGGCGTCCCCTGGTATCTGCTCCGATTCAGGCACGGAGATCCCCAAATGAACTTTTCTGAAATTCTATAAACCCATAGGGTCAAGCTACAAGAAAATATCCACAAAATGGCCCACTTCAAATTTTCCCCATTTTCCTTGTATAGCTCCCTTTAGACGTTTACGTAATCGGGCGTCCCCTGATATCTGATCTGATTCAAGCACAGAGATCCCCAAATGAACTTTTCTGCAATTCTATAAATCCTTAGGGTCAATCTACAATAAAATATTCACAAAATAGCTCGCTTCAATTTTTCCCCATTTTCATTGTATATCCCTTTAGAGGTATACGTAATCGGGAGTCCCTTGGTATCTGCTCCGATTCAGGCACGGGCATCCCCAAATGAACTTTTCAGCAATTCTATAAACCCATAGGGTCAAGCTACGAGAAAATATCCACAAAACGGCCCGCTTCAATTTTTCCCCATTTTCCTTGAATAGCTCCCTTTAGAGGTATACGTAATCGGGCGTCCCCTGATATCTGTTCCGATTCAGGCACGAACATCCCCAAATGAACTTTTCTGCAATTCTATAAACCCATAGGGTCAAGCTACGATAAAATATCCACAAAATGGTCCGCTTCAATTTTTTCCCATTTTCCTTGAATAGCTCCCTTTAGAGGTATACGTAATCGGGCGTCCCTTGGTATCTGCTCCGATTCAGGCATGGACATCCCCAAATGAACTTTTTAGCAATTCTATAAACCCATAGGGTCAAGCTACGAGAAAATATCCACAAAACGGCCCGCTTCAATTTTTCCCCATTTTCCTTGAATAGCTCCCTTTAGAGGTATACGTAATCGGCCGTCCCCTGGTATCTGCTCCGATTCAGGCACGGAGATCCCCAAATGAACTTTTCTGCAATTCTATAAACCCATAGGGTCAAGCTACGAGAAAATATCCACAAAATGGCCCACTTCAATTTTTCCCCATTTTCCTTGTATAGCTCCCTTTAGACGTTTACCTAATCGGGCGTCCCCTGATATCTGCTCCGATTCAAGCACGGAGATCACCAGATGAACTTTTCTACAATTCTATAAATCATTAGGGTCAGGCTACAATAAAAGATCCACAAAATAGCTCGCTTCAATTTTTCCCCATTTTCCTTGTATAGCTCCCTTTAGAGGTATACGTAATCGGGCGTCCCTTGGTATCTGCTCCGATTCAGGCACGGACATCCCCAAATGAACTTTTCAGCAATTCTATAAACCCATAGGGTCAAGCTACGAGAAAATATCCACAAAACGGCCCGCTTCAATTTTTCCCCATTTTCCTTGAATAGCTCCCTTTAGAGGTATACGTAATCGGGCGTCCCCTGGTATCTGCTCCGATTCAGGCACGGAGATCCCCAAATGAACTTTTCTGAAATTCTATAAACCCATAGGGTCAAGCTACAAGAAAATATCCACAAAATGGCCCACTTCAAATTTTCCCCATTTTCCTTGTATAGCTCCCTTTAGACGTTTACGTAATCGGGCGTCCCCTGATATCTGATCTGATTCAAGCACAGAGATCCCCAAATGAACTTTTCTGCAATTCTATAAATCCTTAGGGTCAATCTACAATAAAATATTCACAAAATAGCTCGCTTCAATTTTTCCCCATTTTCATTGTATATCCCTTTAGAGGTATACGTAATCGGGAGTCCCTTGGTATCTGCTCCGATTCAGGCACGGGCATCCCCAAATGAACTTTTCAGCAATTCTATAAACCCATAGGGTCAAGCTAAGAGAAAATATCCACAAAACGGCCCGCTTCAATTTTTCCCCATTTTCCTTGAATAGCTCCCTTTAGAGGTATACGTAATCGGGCGTCCCCTGGTATCTGTTCCGATTCAGGCACGAACATCCCCAAATGAACTTTTCTGCAATTCTATAAACCCATAGGGTCAAGCTACGATAAAATATCCACAAAATGGTCCGCTTCAATTTTTTCCCATTTTCCTTGAATAGCTCCCTTTAGAGGTATACGTAATCGGGCGTCCCTTGGTATCTGCTCCGATTCAGGCATGGACATCCCCAAATGAACTTTTTAGCAATTCTATAAACCCATAGGGTCAAGCTACGAGAAAATATCCATAAACGGCCCGCTTCATTTTTTCCCCATTTTCCTTGAATAGCTCCCTTTAGAGGTATACGTAATCGGCCGTCCCCTGGTATCTGCTCCGATTCAGGCACGAAGATCCCCAAATGAACTTTTCTGCAATTCTATAAACCCATAGGGTCAAGCTACGAGAAAATATCCACAAAATGGCCCACTTCAATTTTTCCCCATTTTCCTTGTATAGCTCCCTTTAGACGTTTACCTAATCGGGCGTCCCCTGATATCTGCTCCGATTCAAGCACGGAGATCACCAGATGAACTTTTCTACAATTCTATAAATCATTAGGGTCAAGCTACAATAAAAGATCCACAAAATAGCTCGCTTCAATTTTTCCCCATTTTCCTTGTATAGCTCCCTTTAGAGGTATACGTAATCGGGCGTCCCCTGGCATCTGTTCCGATCCAGGCACGAACATCCCCAAATGAACTTTTCTGCAATTCTATAAACCCATAGGGTCAAGCTACGATAAAATATCCACAAAATGGCCCGCTTCAATTTTTTCCCATTTTCCTTGAATAGCTCCCTTTAGAGGTATACGTAATCGGGCGTCCCCAGGTATCTGCTCCACAAAAGAGCTCGCGTCAATTTTTCCCCATTTTCTTTGTATAGCTCCCTTTAGAGGTATACGTAATCGGGCGTCCCTTGGTATCTGCTCCAATTCAGGCACGGACATCCCCAAATGAACTTTTCAGCAATTCTATAAACCCATAGGGTCAAGCTACGAGAAGATATCCACAAAACTGCCTGCTTCAATTTTTCCCTATTTTCCTTGAATAGCTCCCTTTAGAGGTATACGTAATCGGGCGTCCCCTGGTATCTGCTCCGATTCAGGCACGGAGATCCCCAAATGAACTTTTCTGCAATTCTATAAACCCATAGGGTCAAGCTACGAGAAAATATCCACAAAACGGCCCGCTTCAATTTTTCCCCATTTTCCTTGAATAGCTCCCTTTAGAGGTATACGTAATCGGGCGTCCCCTGGTATCTTCTCCACACAAGAGCTCGCTTCAAATTTTCCCCATTTTCCTTGTATAACTCCTTTTAGAGGTATACGTAATCGGGCGTCCCTTGGTATCTGCTCCGATTCAGGCACGGACATCCCCAAATGAACTTTTCAGCAATTCTATAAACCCATAGGGTCAAGCTACGAGAAAATATCCACAAAACGGCCCGCTTCAATTTTTCCCCATTTTCCTTGAATAGCTCCCTTTAGAGGTATACGTAATCGGGCGTCCCCTGGTATCTGCTCCGATTCAGGCACGGAGATCCCCAAATGAACTTTTCTGCAATTCTATAAACCCATAGGGTCAAGCTACAAGAAAATATCCACAAAATGGCCCACTTCAAATTTTCCCCATTTTCCTTGTATAGCTCCCTTTAGACGTTTACGTAATCGGGCGTCCCCTGATATCTGATCTGATTCAAGCACAGAGATCCCCAAATGAACTTTTCTGCAATTCTATAAATCCTTAGGGTCAATCTACAATAAAATATCCACAAAATAGCTCGCTTCAATTTTTCCCCATTTTCATTGTATATCCCTTTAGAGGTATACGTAATCGGGAGTCCCTTGGTATCTGCTCCGATTCAGGCACGGGCATCCCCAAATGAACTTTTCAGCAATTCTATAAACCCATAGGGTCAAGCTACGAGAAAATATCCACAAAACGGCCCGCTTCAATTTTTCCCCATTTTCCTTGAATAGCTCCCTTTAGAGGTATACGTAATCGGGCGTCCCCTGGTATCTGTTCCGATTCAGGCACGAACATCCCCAAATGAACTTTTCTGCAATTCTATAAACTCATAGGGTCAAGCTACGATAAAATATCCACAAAATGGTCCGCTTCAATTTTTTCCCATTTTCCTTGAATAGCTCCCTTTAGAGGTATACGTAATCGGGCGTCCCCTGGTATCTGCTCCACAAAAGAGCTCGCATCAATTTTTCCCCATTTTCCTTGTATAGCTCCCTTTAGAGGTATACGTAATCGGGCGTCCCTTGGTATCTGCTCCGATTCAGGCATGGACATCCCCAAATGAACTTTTCAGCAATTCTATAAACCCATAGGGTCAAGCTACGAGAAAATATCCACAAAACGGCCCGCTTCAATTTTTCCCCATTTTCCTTGAATAGCTCCCTTTAGAGGTATACGTAATCGGCCGTCCCCTGGTATCTGCTCCCATTCAGGCACGGAGATCCCCAAATGAACTTTTCTGCAATTCTATAAACCCATAGGGTCAAGCTACAAGAAAATATCCACAAAATGGCCCACTTCAAATTTTCCCCATTTTCCTTGTATAGCTCCCTTTAGACGTTTACGTAATCGGGCGTCCCCTGATATCTGATCTGATTCAAGCACAGAGATCCCCAAATGAACTTTTCTGCAATTCTATAAATCCTTAGGGTCAATCTACAATAAAATATCCACAAAATAGCTCGCTTCAATTTTTCCCCATTTTCATTGTATATCCCTTTAGAGGTATACGTAATCGGGAGTCCCTTGGTATCTGCTCCGATTCAGGCACGGGCATCCCCAAATGAACTTTTCAGCAATTCTATAAACCCATAGGGTCAAGCTACGAGAAAATATCCACAAAACGGCCCGCTTCAATTTTTCCCCATTTTCCTTGAATAGCTCCCTTTAGAGGTATACGTAATCGGGCGTCCCCTGGTATCTGTTCCGATTCAGGCACGAACATCCCCAAATGAACTTTTCTGCAATTCTATAAACTCATAGGGTCAAGCTACGATAAAATATCCACAAAATGGTCCGCTTCAATTTTTTCCCATTTTCCTTGAATAGCTCCCTTTAGAGGTATACGTAATCGGGCGTCCCCTGGTATCTGCTCCACAAAAGAGCTCGCATCAATTTTTCCCCATTTTCCTTGTATAGCTCCCTTTAGAGGTATACGTAATCGGGCGTCCCTTGGTATCTGCTCCGATTCAGGCATGGACATCCCCAAATGAACTTTTCAGCAATTCTATAAACCCATAGGGTCAAGCTACGAGAAAATATCCACAAAATGGCCCGCTTCAATTTTTCCCCATTTTCCTTGTATAGCTCCCTTTAGACGTTTACCTAATCGGGCGTCCCCTGATATCTGCTCCGATTCAAGCACGGAGATCACCAGATGAACTTTTCTACAATTCTATAAATCATTAGGGTCAAGCTACAATAAAAGATCCACAAAATAGCTCGCTTCAATTTTTCCCCATTTTCCTTGTGTAGCTCCCTTTAGAGGTATACGTAATCGGGCGTCCCCTGGCATCTGTTCCGATCCAGGCACGAACATCCCCAAATGAACTTTTCTGCAATTCTATAAACCCATAGGGTCAAGCTACGATAAAATATCCACAAAATGGCCCGCTTCAATTTTTTCCCATTTTCCTTGAATAGCTCCCTTTAGAGGTATACGTAATCGGGCGTCCCCTGGTATCTGCTCCACAAAAGAGCTCGCGTCAATTTTTCCCCATTTTCTTTGTATAGCTCCCTTTAGAGGTATACGTAATCGGGCGTCCCTTGGTATCTGCTCCAATTCAGGCACGGACATCCCCAAATGAACTTTTCAGCAATTCTATAAACCCATAGGGTCAATACGAGAAAATATCCACAAAACGGCTCGCTTCAATTTTTCCCCATTTTCCTTGAATAGTTCCCTTTAGAGGTATACGTAATCGGCCGTCCCCTGGTATCTGCTCCGATTCAGGCACGGAGATCCCCAAATGAACTTTTCTGCAATTCTATAAACCCATAGGGTCAAGCTACGAGAAAATATCCACAAAATGGCCCGCTTCAATTTTTCCCCATTTTCCTTGTATAGCTCCCTTTAGACGTTTACCTAATCGGGCGTCCCCTGATATCTGCTCCGATTCAAGCACGGAGATCACCAGATGAACTTTTCTACAATTCTATAAATCATTAGGGTCAAGCTACAATAAAAGATCCACAAAATAGCTCGCTTCAATTTTTCCCCATTTTCCTTGTATAGCTCCCTTTAGAGGTATACGTAATCGGGCGTCCCTTGGTATCTGGTCCGATTCAGGCACGGACATCCCCAAATGAACTTTTCAGCAATTCTATAAACCCATAGGGTCAAGCTACGAGAAGATATCCACAAAACAGCCCGCTTCAATTTTTCCCCATTTTCCTTGAATAGCTCCCTTTAGAGGTATACGTAATCGGGCGTCCCCTGGTATCTGCTCCGATTCAGGCACGGAGATCCGCAAATGAACTTTTCTGCAATTCTATAAACCCATAGGGTCAAGCTACGAGAAAATATCCACAAAATGGCCCGCTTCAATTTTTCCCCATTTTCCTTGTATAGCTCCCTTTAGACGTTTACCTAATCGGGCGTCCCCTGATATCTGCTCCGATTCAAGCACGGAGATCACCAGATGAACTTTTCTACAATTCTATAAATCATTAGGGTCAAGCTACAATAAAAGATCCACAAAATAGCTCGCTTCAATTTTTCCCCATTTTCCTTGTATAGCTCCCTTTAGAGGTATACGTAATCGGGCGTCCCTTGGTATCTGGTCCGATTCAGGCACGGACATCCCCAAATGAACTTTTCAGCAATTCTATAAACCCATAGGGTCAAGCTACGAGAAGATATCCACAAAACAGCCCGCTTCAATTTTTCCCCATTTTCCTTGAATAGCTCCCTTTAGAGGTATACGTAATCGGGCGTCCCCTGGTATCTGCTCCGATTCAGGCACGGAGATCCGCAAATGAACTTTTCTGCAATTCTATAAACCCATAGGGTCAAGCTACGAGAAAATATCCACAAAACGGCCCACTTCAATTTTTCCCCATTTTCCTTGAATAGCTCCCTTTAGAGGTATACGTAATCGGGCGTCCCCTGGTATCTTCTCCACACAAGAGCTCGCTTCAATTTTTCCCCATTTTCCTTGTATAGCTCCCTTTAGAGGTATACGTAATCGGGCGTCCCTTGGTATCTGCTCCGATTCAGGCACGGACATCCCCAAATGAACTTTTCAGCAATTCTATAAACCCATAGGGTCAAGCTACGAGAAAATATCCACAAAATGGCCCGCTTCAATTTTTCCCCATTTTCCTTGAATAGCTCCCTTTAGAGGTATACGTAATCGGGCGTCCCCTGGTATCTGCTCCGATTCAGGCACGGAGATCCCCAAATGAACTTTTCTGCAATTCTATAAACCCATAGGGTCAAGCTACAAGTAAATATCCACAAAATGGCCCACTTCAAATTTTCCCCATTTTCCTTGTATAGCTCCCTTTAGACGTTTACGTAATCGGGCGTCCCCTGATATCTGCTCGGATTCAAGCACAGAGATCCCCAAATGAAGTTTTCTGCAATTCTATAAATCCTTAGGGTCAATCTACAATAAAATATCCACAAAATAGCTCGCTTCAATTTTTCCCCATTTTCATTGTATATCCCTTTAGAGGTATACGTAATCGGGAGTCCCTTGGTATCTGCTCCGATTCAGGCACGGGCATCCCCAAATGAACTTTTCAGCAATTCTATAAACCCGTAGGGTCAAGCTACGAGAAAATATCCACAAAACGGCCCGCTTCAATTTTTCCCCATTTGCCTTGAATAGCTCCCTTTAGAGGTATACGTAATCGGGCGTCCCCTGGTATCTGTTCCGATTCAGGCACGAACATCCCCAAATGAACTTTTCTGCAATTCTATAAACCCATAGGGTCAAGCTACGATAAAATATCCACAAAATGGCCCGCTTCAATTTTTTCCCATTTTCCTTGAATAGCTCCCTTTAGAGGTATACGTAATCGGGCGTCCCCTGGTATCTGCTCCACAAAAGAGCTCGCGTCAATTTTTCCCCATTTTCCTTGTATAGCTCCCTTTAGAGGTATACGTAATCGGGCGTCCCTTGGTATCTGCTCCGATTCAGGCACGGACATCCCCAAATGAACTTTTCAGCAATTCTATAAACCCATAGGGTCAGCTACGAGAAAATATCCACAAAACGGCATGCTTCATTTTTTCCCCATTTTCCTTGAATAGCTCCCTTTAGAGGTATACGTAATCGGCCGTCCCCTGGTATCTGCTCCGATTCAGGCACAGAGATCCCCAAATGAACTTTTCTGCAATTCTATAAACCCATAGGGTCAAGCTACGAGAAAATATCCACAAAATGGCCCGCTTCAATTTTTCCCCATTTTCCTTGTATAGCTCCCTTTAGACGTTTACCTAATCGGGCGTCCCCTGATATCTGCTCCGATTCAAGCACGGAGATCACCAGATGAACTTTTCTACAATTCTATAAATCATTAGGGTCAAGCTACAATAAAAGATCCACAAAATAGCTCGCTTCAATTTATCCCCATTTTCCTTGTATAGCTCCCTTTAGAGGTATACGTAATCGGGCGTCCCTTGGTATCTGCTCCGATTCAGGCACGGACATCCCCAAATGAACTTTTCAGCAATTCTATAAACCCATAGGGTCAAGCTACGAGAAGATATCCACAAAACAGCCCGCTTCAATTTTTCCCCATTTTCCTTGAATAGCTCCCTTTAGAGGTATACGTAATCGGGCGTCCCTTGGTATCTGCTCCGATTCAGGCACGGAGATCCCCAAATGAACTTTTCTGCAATTCTATAAACCCATAGGGTCAAGCTACGAGAAAATATCCACAAAACGGCCCGCTTCAATTTTTCCCCATTTTCCTTGAATAGCTCCCTTTAGAGGTATACGTAATCGGGCGTCCCCTGGTATCTTCTCCACACAAGAGCTCGCTTCAATTTTTCCCCATTTTCCTTGTATAGCTCCCTTTAGAGGTATACGTAATCGGGCGTCCCTTGGTATCTGCTGCGATTCAGGCAGGGACATCCCCAAATGAACATTTTCAGCAATTCTATAAACCCATAGGGTCAAGCTACGAGAAAATATCCACAAAACGGCCCGCTTCAATTTGTCCTCATTTTCCTTGAATAGCTCCCTTTAGAGGTATACGTAATCGGGCGTCCCCTGGTATCTGCTCCGATTCAGGCACGGAGATCCCCAAATGAACTTTTCTGCAATTCTATAAACCCATAGGGTCAAGCTACAAGAAAATATCCACAAAATGGCCCACTTAAAATTTTCCCCATTTTCCTTGTATAGCTCCCTTTGGACGTTTACGTAATCGGGCGTCCCCTGATATCTGCTCTGATTCAAGCACAGAGATCCCCAAATGAAGTTTTCTGCAATTCTATAAATCCTTAGGGTCAATCTACAATAAAATATCCACAAAATAGCTCGCTTCAATTTTTCCCCATTTTCATTGTATATCCCTTTAGAGGTATACGTAATCGGGAATCCCTTGGTATCTGCTCCGATTCAGGCACGGGCATCCCCAAATGAACTTTTCAGCAATTCTATAAACCCATAGGGTCAAGCTACGAGAAAATATCCACAAAACGGCCTGCTTCAATTTTTCCCCATTTTCCTTGAATAGCTCCCTTTAGAGGTATACGTAATCGGGCGTCCCCTGGTATCTGTTCCGATTCAGGCACGAACATCCCCAAATGAACTTTTCTGCAATTCTATAAACCCATAGGGTCAAGTTACGATAAAATATCCACAAAATGGCCCGCTTCAATTTTTTCCCATTTTCCTTGAATAGCTCCCTTTAGAGGTATACGTAATCGGGCGTCCCCTAGTATCTGCTCCACAAAAGAGCTCGCGTCAATTTTTCCCCATTTTCCTTGTATAGCTACCTTTAGAGGTATACGTAATCGGGCGTCCCTTGGTATCTACTCCGATTCAGGCACGGACATCCCCAACTGAACTTTTCAACAATTCTATAAACCCATAGGCTCAAGCTACGAGAAAGTATCCAAAAAACGGCCCGCTTCAATTTTTCCCCATTTTCCTTGAATAGCTCCCTTTAGAGGTATACGTAATCGGGCGTCCCCTGGTATCTGCTCTGATTCAGGCACGGAGATCCCCAAATGAACTTTTCTGCAATTCTATAAACCCATAGGGTCAAGCTACGAGAAAATATCCAGAAAACGGCCCGCTTCAATTTTTCCCCATTTTCGTTGAATAGCTCCCTTTAGAGGTATACGTAATCGGGCGTCCCCTGGTATCTTCTCCACACAAGAGCTCGCTTCAATTTTTCCCCATTTTCCTTGTATAGCTCCCTTTAGAGGTATACGTAATCGGGCGTCCCTTGGTATCTGCTCCGATTCAGGCACGGACATCCCCAAATGAACTTTTCAGCAATTCTATAAACCCATAGGGTCAAGCTACGAGAAAATATCCACAAAACGGCCCGCTTCAATTTTTCCCCATTTTCCTTGAATAGCTCCCTTTAGAGGTATACGTAATCGGCCGTCCCCTGGTATCTGCTCCGATTCAGGCACGGAGATCCCCAAATGAACTTTTCTGCAATTCTATAAACCCATAGGGTCAAGCTACGAGAAAATATCCACAAAATGGCCCGCTTCAATTTTTCCCCATTTTCCTTGTATAGCTCCCTTTAGACGTTTACCTAATCGGGCGTCCCCTGATATCTGCTCCGATTCAAGCACGGAGATCACCAGATGAACTTTTCTACAATTCTATAAATCATTAGGGTCAAGCTACAATAAAAGATCCACAAAATAGCTCGCTTCAATTTTTCCCCATTTTCCTTGTATAGCTCCCTTTAGAGGTATACGTAATCGGGCGTCCCTTGGTATCTGCTCCGATTCAGGCACGGACATCCCCAAATGAACTTTTCAGCAATTCTATAAACCCATAGGGTCAAGCTACGAGAAGATATCCACAAAACAGCCCGCTTCAATTTTTCCCCATTTTCCTTGAATAGCTCCCTTTAGAGGTATACGTAATCGGGCGTCCCCTGGTATCTGCTCCGATTCAGGCACGGCGATCCCCAAATGAACTTTTCTGCAATTCTATAAACCCATAGGGTCAAGCTACGAGAAAATATCCACAAAACGGCCCGCTTCAATTTTTACCCATTTTCCTTGAATAGCTCCCTTTAGAGGTATACGTAATCGGGCGTCCCCTGGTATCTTCTCCACACAAGAGCTCGCTTCAATTTTTCCCCATTTTCCTTGTATAGCTCCCTTTAGAGGTATACGTAATCGGGCGTCCCTTGGTATCTGCTGCGATTCAGGCACGGACATCCCCAAATGAACTTTTCAGCAATTCTATAAACCCATAGGGTCAAGCTACGAGAAAATATCCACAAAACGGCCCGCTTCAATTTTTCCTCATTTTCCTTGATTAGCTCCCTTTAGAGGTATACGTAATCGGGCATCCCCTGGTATCTACTCCGATTCAGGCACAGAGATCCCCAAATGAACTTTTCTGCAATTCTATAAACCCATAGGGTCAAGCTACAAGAAAATATCCACAAAATGGCCCACTTAAAATTTTCCCCATTTTCCTTGTATAGCTCCCTTTGGACGTTTACGTAATCGGGCGTCCCCTGATATCTACTCTGATTCAAGCACAGAGATCCCCAAATGAAGTTTTCTGCAATTCTATAAATCCTTAGGGTCAATCTACAATAAAATATCCACAAAATAGCTCGCTTCAATTTTTCCCCATTTTCATTGTATATCCCTTTAGAGGTATACGTAATCGGGAGTCCCTTGGTATCTGCTCCGATTCAGGCACGGGCATCCCCAAATGAACTTTTCAGCAATTCTATAAACCCGTAGGGTCAAGCTACGAGAAAATATCCACAAAACGGCCCGCTTCAATTTTTCCCCATTTGCCTTGAATAGCTCCCTTTAGAGGTATACGTAATCGGGCGTCCCCTGGTATCTGTTCCGATTCAGGCACGAACATCCCCAAATGAACTTTTCTGCAATTCTATAAACCCATAGGGTCAAGCTACGATGAAATATCCACAAAATGGCCCGCTTCAATTTTTTCCCATTTTCCTTGAATAGCTCCCTTTAGAGGTATACGTAATCGGGCGTCCCCTGGTATCTGCTCCACAAAAGAGCTCGCGTCAATTTTTCCCCATTTTCCTTGTATAGCTCCCTTTAGAGGTATACGTAATCGGGCGTCCCTTGGTATCTGCTCCGGTTCAGGCACGGACATCCCCAAATGAACTTTTCAGCAATTCTATAAACCCATAGGGTCAAGCTACGAGAAAATATCCACAAAACGGCATGCTTCAATTTTTCCCCATTTTCCTTGAATAGCTCCCTTTAGAGGTATACGTAATCGGCCGTCCCCTGGTATCTGCTCCGATTCAGGCACGGAGATCCCCAAATGAACTTTTCTGCAATTCTAAAAACCCATAGGGTCAAGCTACGAGAAAATATCCACAAAATGGCCCGCTTGAATTTTTCCCCATTTTCCTTGTATAGCTCCCTTTAGACGTTTACCTAATCGGGCGTCCCCTGATATCTGCTCCGATTCAAGCACGGAGATCACCAGATGAACTTTTCTATAATTCTATAAATCATTAGGGTCAAGCAACAATAAAAGATCCACAAAATAGCTCGCTTCAATTTTTCCCCATTTTCCTTGTATAGCTCCCTTTAGAGGTATACGTAATCGGGCGTCCCTTGGTATCTGCTCCGATTCAGGCACGGACATCCCCAAATGAACTTTTCAGCAATTCTATAAACCCATAGGGTCAAGCTACGAGAAGATATCCACAAAACAGCCCGCTTCAATTTTTCCCCATTTTCCTTGAATAGCTCCCTTTAGAGGTATACGTAATCGGGCGTCCCTTGGTATCTGCTCCGATTCAGGCACGGAGATCCCCAAATGAACTTTTCTGCAATTCTATAAACCCATAGGGTCAAGCTACGAGAAAATATCCACAAAACGGCCCGCTTCAATTTTTCCCCATTTTCCTTGAATAGCTCCCTTTAGAGGTATACGTAATCGGGCGTCCCCTGGTATCTTCTCCACACAAGAGCTCGCTTCAATTTTTCCCCATTTTCCTTGTATAGCTCCCTTTAGAGGTATACGTAATCGGGCGTCCCTTGGTATCTGCTGCGATTCAGGCACGGACATCCCCAAATGAACTTTTCAGCAATTCTATAAACCCATAGGGTCAAGCTACGAGAAAATATCCACAAAACGGCCCGCTTCAATTTTTCCCCATTTGCCTTGAATAGCTCCCTTTTGAGGTATACGTAATCGGGCGTCCCCTGGTATCTGTTCCGATTCAGGCACGAACATCCCCAAATGAACTTTTCTGCAATTCTATAAACCCATAGGGTCAAGCTACGATGAAATATCCACAAAATGGCCCGCTTCAATTTTTTCCCATTTTCCTTGAATAGCTCCCTTTAGAGGTATACGTAATCGGGCGTCCCCTGGTATCTGCTCCACAAAAGAGCTCGCGTCAATTTTTCCCCATTTTCCTTGTATAGCTCCCTTTAGAGGTATACGTAATCGGGCGTCCCTTGGTATCTGCTCCGATTCAGGCACGGACATCCCCAAATGAACTTTTCAGCAATTCTATAAACCCATAGGGTCAAGCTACGAGAAAATATCCACAAAACGGCATGCTTCAATTTTTCCCCATTTTCCTTGAATAGCTCCCTTTAGAGGTATACGTAATCGGCCGTCCCCTGGTATCTGCTCCGATTCAGGCACGGAGATCCCCAAATGAACTTTTCTGCAATTCTAAAAACCCATAGGGTCAAGCTACGAGAAAATATCCACAAAATGGCCCGCTTGAATTTTTCCCCATTTTCCTTGTATAGCTCCCTTTAGACGTTTACCTAATCGGGCGTCCCCTGATATCTGCTCCGATTCAAGCACGGAGATCACCAGATGAACTTTTCTATAATTCTATAAATCATTAGGGTCAAGCAACAATAAAAGATCCACAAAATAGCTCGCTTCAATTTTTCCCCATTTTCCTTGTATAGCTCCCTTTAGAGGTATACGTAATCGGGCGTCCCTTGGTATCTGCTCCGATTCAGGCACGGACATCCCCAAATGAACTTTTCAGCAATTCTATAAACCCATAGGGTCAAGCTACGAGAAGATATCCACAAAACAGCCCGCTTCAATTTTTCCCCATTTTCCTTGAATAGCTCCCTTTAGAGGTATACGTAATCGGGCGTCCCTTGGTATCTGCTCCGATTCAGGCACGGAGATCCCCAAATGAACTTTTCTGCAATTCTATAAACCCATAGGGTCAAGCTACGAGAAAATATCCACAAAACGGCCCGCTTCAATTTTTCCCCATTTTCCTTGAATAGCTCCCTTTAGAGGTATACGTAATCGGGCGTCCCCTGGTATCTTCTCCACACAAGAGCTCGCTTCAATTTTTCCCCATTTTCCTTGTATAGCTCCCTTTAGAGGTATACGTAATCGGGCGTCCCTTGGTATCTGCTGCGATTCAGGCACGGACATCCCCAAATGAACTTTTCAGCAATTCTATAAACCCATAGGGTCAAGCTACGAGAAAATATCCACAAAACGGCCCGCTTCAATTTTTCCTCATTTTCCTTGAATAGCTCCCTTTAGAGGTATACGTAATCGGGCGTCCCCTGGTATCTGCTCCGATTCAGGCACGGAGATCCCCAAATGAACTTTTCTGCAATTCTATAAACCCATAGGGTCAAGCTACAAGAAAATATCCACAAAATGGCCCACTTAAAATTTTCCCCATTTTCCTTGTATAGCTCCCTTTGGACGTTTACGTAATCGGGCGTCCCCTGATATCTGCTCTGATTCAAGCACAGAGATCCCCAAATGAAGTTTTCTGCAATTCTATAAATCCTTAGGGTCAATCTACAATAAAATATCCACAAAATAGCTCGCTTCAATTTTTCCCCATTTTCATTGTATATCCCTTTAGAGGTATACGTAATCGGGAATCCCTTGGTATCTGCTCCGATTCAGGCACGGGCATCCCCAAATGAACTTTTCAGCAATTCTATAAACCCATAGGGTCAAGCTACGAGAAAATATCCACAAAACGGCCTGCTTCAATTTTTCCCCATTTTCCTTGAATAGCTCCCTTTAGAGGTATACGTAATCGGGCGTCCCCTGGTATCTGTTCCGATTCAGGCACGAACATCCCCAAATGAACTTTTCTGCAATTCTATAAACCCATAGGGTCAAGCTACGATAAAATATCCACAAAATGGCCCGCTTCAATTTTTTCCCATTTTCCTTGAATAGCTCCCTTTAGAGGTATACGTAATCGGGCGTCCCCTAGTATCTGCTCCACAAAAGAGCTCGCGTCAATTTTTCCCCATTTTCCTTGTATAGCTCCCTTTAGAGGTATACGTAATCGGGCGTCCCTTGGTATCTGCTCCGATTCAGGCACGGACATCCCCAAATGAACTTTTCTGCAATTCTATAAACCCATAGGATCAAGCTACGAGAAAATATCCACAAAATGGCCCGCTTGAATTTTTCCCCATTTTCCTTGTATAGCTCCCTTTAGACGTTTACCTAATCGGGCGTCCCCTGATATCTGCTCCGATTCAAGCACGGAGATCACCAGATGAACTTTTCTATAATTCTATAAATCATTAGGGTCAAGCAACAATAAAAGATCCACAAAATAGCTCGCTTCAATTTTTCCCCATTTTCCTTGTATAGCTCCCTTTAGAGGTATACGTAATCGGGCGTCCCTTGGTATCTGCTCCGATTCAGGCACGGACATCCCCAAATGAACTTTTCAGCAATTCTATAAACCCATAGGGTCAAGCTACGAGAAGATATCCACAAAACAGCCCGCTTCAATTTTTCCCCATTTTCCTTGAATAGCTCCCTTTAGAGGTATACGTAATCGGGCGTCCCTTGGTATCTGCTCCGATTCAGGCACGGAGATCCCCAAATGAACTTTTCTGCAATTCTATAAACCCATAGGGTCAAGCTACGAGAAAATATCCACAAAACGGCCCGCTTCAATTTTTCCCCATTTTCCTTGAATAGCTCCCTTTAGAGGTATACGTAATCGGGCGTCCCCTGGTATCTTCTCCACACAAGAGCTCGCTTCAATTTTTCCCCATTTTCCTTGTATAGCTCCCTTTAGAGGTATACGTAATCGGGCGTCCCTTGGTATCTGCTGCGATTCAGGCACGGACATCCCCAAATGAACTTTTCAGCAATTCTATAAACCCATAGGGTCAAGCTACGAGAAAATATCCACAAAACGGCCCGCTTCAATTTTTCCTCATTTTCCTTGAATAGCTCCCTTTAGAGGTATACGTAATCGGGCGTCCCCTGGTATCTGCTCTGATTCAGGCACGGAGATCCCCAAATGAACTTTTCTGCAATTCTATAAACCCATAGGGTCAAGCTACAAGAAAATATCCACAAAATGGCCCACTTAAAATTTTCCCCATTTTCCTTGTATAGCTCCCTTTGGACGTTTACGTAATCGGGCGTCCCCTGATATCTGCTCTGATTCAAGCACAGAGATCCCCAAATGAAGTTTTCTGCAATTCTATAAATCCTTAGGGTCAATCTACAATAAAATATCCACAAAATAGCTCGCTTCAATTTTTCCCCATTTTCATTGTATATCCCTTTAGAGGTATACGTAATCGGGAATCCCTTGGTATCTGCTCCGATTCAGGCACGGGCATCCCCAAATGAACTTTTCAGCAATTCTATAAACCCATAGGGTCAAGCTACGAGAAAATATCCACAAAACGGCCTGCTTCAATTTTTCCCCATTTTCCTTGAATAGCTCCCTTTAGAGGTATACGTAATCGGGCGTCCCCTGGTATCTGTTCCGATTCAGGCACGAACATCCCCAAATGAACTTTTCTGCAATTCTATAAACCCATAGGGTCAAGCTACGATAAAATATCCACAAAATGGCCCGCTTCAATTTTTTCCCATTTTCCTTGAATAGCTCCCTTTAGAGGTATACGTAATCGGGCGTCCCCTAGTATCTGCTCCACAAAAGAGCTCGCGTCAATTTTTCCCCATTTTCCTTGTATAGCTCCCTTTAGAGGTATACGTAATCGGGCGTCCCTTGGTATCTGCTCCGATTCAGGCACGGACATCCCCAAATGAACTTTTCTGCAATTCTATAAACCCATAGGATCAAGCTACGAGAAAATATCCACAAAACGGCATGCTTCAATTTTTCCCCATTTTCCTTGAATAGCTCCCTTTAGAGGTATACGCAATCGGCCGTCCCCTGGTATCTGCTCCGATTCAGGCACGGAGATCCCCAAATGAACTTTTCTGCAATTCTATAAACCCATAGGGTCAAGCTACGAGAAAATATCCACAAAATGGCCCGCTTCAATTTTTCCCCATTTTCCTTGTATAGCTCCCGTTAGACGTTTACCTAATCGGGCGTCCCCTGATATCTGCTCCGATTCAAGCACGGAGATCACCAGATGAACTTTTCTACAATTCTATAAATCATTAGGGTCAAGCTACAATAAAAGATCCACAAAATAGCTCGCTTCAATTTTTCCCCATTTTCCTTGTATAGCTCCCTTTAGAGGTATACGTAATCGGGCGTCCCTTGGTATCTGCTCCGATTCAGGCACGGACATCCCCAAATGAACTTTTCAGCAATTCTATAAACCCATAGGGTCAAGCTACGAGAAAATATCCACAAAACGGCCGGCTTCAATTTTTCCCCATTTTCCTTGAATAGCTCCCTTTAGAGGTATACGTAATCGGCCGTCCCCTGGTATCTGCTCCGATTCAGGCACGGAGATCCCCAAATGAACTTTTCTGCAATTCTATAAACCCATAGGGTCAAGCTACGAGAAAATATCCACAAAATGGCCCGCTTCAATTTTTCCCCATTTTCCTTGTATAGCTCCCTTTAGACGTTTACCTAATCGGGCGTCCCCTGATATCTGCTCCGATTCAAGCACGGAGATCACCAGATGAACTTTTCTACAATTCTATAAATCATTAGGGTCAAGCTACAATAAAAGATCCACAAAATAGCTCGCTTCAATTTTTCCCCATTTTCCTTGTATAGCTCCCTTTAGAGGTATACGTAATCGGGCGTCCCTTGGTATCTGCTCCGATTCAGGCACGGACATCCCCAAATGAACTTTTCAGCAATTCTATAAACCCATAGGGTCAAGCTACGAGAAGATATCCATAAAACAGCCCGCTTCAATTTTTCCCCATTTTCCTTGAATAGCTCCCTTTAGAGGTATACGTAATCGGGCGTCCCCTGGTATCTGCTCCGATTCAGGCACGGAGATCCCCAAATGAACTTTTCTGCAATTCTATAAACCCATAGGGTCAAGCTACGAGAAAATATCCACAAAACGGCCCGCTTCAATTTTTCCCCATTTTCCTTGAATAGCTCCCTTTAGAGGTATACGTAATCGGGCGTCCCCTGGTATCTTCTCCACACAAGAGCTCGCTTCAATTTTTCCCCATTTTCCTTGTATAGCTCCCTTTAGAGGTATACGTAATCGGGCGTCCCTTGGTATCTGCTACGATTCAGGCACGGACATCCCCAAATGAACTTTTCAGCAATTCTATAAACCCATAGGGTCAAGCTACGAGAAAATATCCACAAAACGGCCCGCTTCAATTTTTCCTCATTTTCCTTGAATAGCTCCCTTTAGAGGTATACGTAATCGGGCATCCCCTGGTATCTACTCCGATTCAGGCACGGAGATCCCCAAATGAACTTTTCTGCAATTCTATAAACCCATAGGGTCAAGCTACAAGAAAATATCCACAAAATGGCCCACTTAAAATTTTCCCCATTTTCCTTGTATAGCTCCCTTTGGACGTTTACGTAATCGGGCGTCCCCTGATATCTGCTCTGATTCAAGCACAGAGATCCCCAAATGAAGTTTTCTGCAATTCTATAAATCCTTAGGGTCAATCTACAATAAAATATCCACAAAATAGCTCGCTTCAATTTTTCCCCATTTTCATTGTATATCCCTTTAGAGGTATACGTAATCGGGAGTCCCTTGGTATCTGCTCCGATTCAGGCACGGGCATCCCCAAATGAACTTTTCAGCAATTCTATAAACCCGTAGGGTCAAGCTACGAGAAAATATCCACAAAACGGCCCGCTTCAATTTTTCCCCATTTGCCTTGAATAGCTCCCTTTAGAGGTATACGTAATCGGGCGTCCCCTGGTATCTGTTCCGATTCAGGCACGAACATCCCCAAATGAACTTTTCTGCAATTCTATAAACCCATAGGGTCAAGCTACGATGAAATATCCACAAAATGGCCCGCTTCAATTTTTTCCCATTTTCCTTGAATAGCTCCCTTTAGAGGTATACGTAATCGGGCGTCCCCTGGTATCTGCTCCACAAAAGAGCTCGCGTCAATTTTTCCCCATTTTCCTTGTATAGCTCCCTTTAGAGGTATACGTAATCGGGCGTCCCTTGGTATCTGCTCCGATTCAGGCACGGACATCCCCAAATGAACTTTTCAGCAATTCTATAAACCCATAGGGTCAAGCTACGAGAAAATATCCACAAAACGGCATGCTTCAATTTTTCCCCATTTTCCTTGAATAGCTCCCTTTAGAGGTATACGTAATCGGCCGTCCCCTGGTATCTGCTCCGATTCAGGCACGGAGATCCCCAAATGAACTTTTCTGCAATTCTAAAAACCCATAGGGTCAAGCTACGAGAAAATATCCACAAAATGGCCCGCTTGAATTTTTCCCCATTTTCCTTGTATAGCTCCCTTTAGACGTTTACCTAATCGGGCGTCCCCTGATATCTGCTCCGATTCAAGCACGGAGATCACCAGATGAACTTTTCTATAATTCTATAAATCATTAGGGTCAAGCAACAATAAAAGATCCACAAAATAGCTCGCTTCAATTTTTCCCCATTTTCCTTGTATAGCTCCCTTTAGAGGTATACGTAATCGGGCGTCCCTTGGTATCTGCTCCGATTCAGGCACGGACATCCCCAAATGAACTTTTCAGCAATTCTATAAACCCATAGGGTCAAGCTACGAGAAGATATCCACAAAACAGCCCGCTTCAATTTTTCCCCATTTTCCTTGAATAGCTCCCTTTAGAGGTATACGTAATCGGGCGTCCCATGGTATCTGCTCCGATTCAGGCACGGAGATCCCCAAATGAACTTTTCTGCAATTCTATAAACCCATAGGGTCAAGCTACGAGAAAATATCCACAAAACGGCCCGCTTCAATTTTTCCCCATTTTCCTTGAATAGCTCCCTTTAGAGGTATACGTAATCGGGCGTCCCCTGGTATCTTCTCCACACAAGAGCTCGCTTCAATTTTTCCCCATTTTCCTTGTATAGCTCCCTTTAGAGGTATACGTAATCGGGCGTCCCTTGGTATCTGCTGCGATTCAGGCACGGACATCCCCAAATGAACTTTTCAGCAATTCTATAAACCCATAGGGTCAAGCTACGAGAAAATATCCACAAAACGGCCCGCTTCAATTTTTCCTCATTTTCCTTGAATAGCTCCCTTTAGAGGTATACGTAATCGGGCGTCCCCTGGTATCTGCTCCGATTCAGGCACGGAGATCCCCAAATGAACTTTTCTGCAATTCTATAAACCCATAGGGTCAAGCTACAAGAAAATATCCACAAAATGGCCCACTTAAAATTTTCCCCATTTTCCTTGTATAGCTCCCTTTGGACGTTTACGTAATCGGGCGTCCCCTGATATCTGCTCTGATTCAAGCACAGAGATCCCCAAATGAAGTTTTCTGCAATTCTATAAATCCTTAGGGTCAATCTACAATAAAATATCCACAAAATAGCTCGCTTCAATTTTTCCCCATTTTCATTGTATATCCCTTTAGAGGTATACGTAATCGGGAATCCCTTGGTATCTGCTCCGATTCAGGCACGGGCATCCCCAAATGAACTTTTCAGCAATTCTATAAACCCATAGGGTCAAGCTACGAGAAAATATCCACAAAACGGCCTGCTTCAATTTTTCCCCATTTTCCTTGAATAGCTCCCTTTAGAGGTATACGTAATCGGGCGTCCCCTGGTATCTGTTCCGATTCAGGCACGAACATCCCCAAATGAACTTTTCTGCAATTCTATAAACCCATAGGGTCAAGCTACGATAAAATATCCACAAAATGGCCCGCTTCAATTTTTTCCCATTTTCCTTGAATAGCTCCCTTTAGAGGTATACGTAATCGGGCGTCCCCTAGTATCTGCTCCACAAAAGAGCTCGCGTCAATTTTTCCCCATTTTCCTTGTATAGCTCCCTTTAGAGGTATACGTAATCGGGCGTCCCTTGGTATCTGCTCCGATTCAGGCACGGACATCCCCAAATGAACTTTTCTGCAATTCTATAAACCCATAGGATCAAGCTACGAGAAAATATCCACAAAACGGCATGCTTCAATTTTTCCCCATTTTCCTTGAATAGCTCCCTTTAGAGGTATACGTAATCGGCCGTCCCCTGGTATCTGCTCCGATTCAGGCACGGAGATCCCCAAATGAACTTTTCTGCAATTCTATAAACCCATAGGGTCAAGCTACGAGAAAATATCCACAAAATGGCCCGCTTCAATTTTTCCCCATTTTCCTTGTATAGCTCCCTTTAGACGTTTACCTAATCGGGCGTCCCCTGATATCTGCTCCGATTCAAGCACGGAGATCACCAGATGAACTTTTCTACAATTCTATAAATCATTAGGGTCAAGCTACAATAAAAGATCCACAAAATAGCTCGCTTCAATTTTTCCCCATTTTCCTTGTATAGCTCCCTTTAGAGGTATACGTAATCGGGCGTCCCTTGGTATCTGCTCCGATTCAGGCACGGACATCCCCAAATGAACTTTTCAGCAATTCTATAAACCCATAGGGTCAAGCTACGAGAAAATATCCACAAAACGGCCCGCTTCAATTTTTCCCCATTTTCCTTGAATAGCTCCCTTTAGAGGTATACGTAATCGGCCGTCCCCTGGTATCTGCTCCGATTCAGGCACGGAGATCCCCAAATGAACTTTTCTGCAATTCTATAAACCCATAGGGTCAAGCTACGAGAAAATATCCACAAAATGGCCCGCTTCAATTTTTCCCCATTTTCCTTGTATAGCTCCCTTTAGACGTTTACCTAATCGGGCGTCCCCTGATATCTGCTCCGATTCAAGCACGGAGATCACCAGATGAACTTTTCTACAATTCTATAAATCATTAGGGTCAAGCTACAATAAAAGATCCACAAAATAGCTCGCTTCAATTTTTCCCCATTTTCCTTGTATAGCTCCCTTTAGAGGTATACGTAATCGGGCGTCCCTTGGTATCTGCTCCGATTCAGGCACGGACATCCCCAAATGAACTTTTCAGCAATTCTATAAACCCATAGGGTCAAGCTACGAGAAGATATCCACAAAACAGCCCGCTTCAATTTTTCCCCATTTTCCTTGAATAGCTCCCTTTAGAGGTATACGTAATCGGGCGTCCCCTGGTATCTGCTCCGATTCAGGCACGGAGATCCCCAAATGAACTTTTCTGCAATTCTATAAACCCATAGGGTCAAGCTACGAGAAAATATCCACAAAACGGCCCGCTTCAATTTTTCCCCATTTTCCTTGAATAGCTCCCTTTAGAGGTATACGTAATCGGGCGTCCCCTGGTATCTGCTCCGATTCAGGCACGGAGATCCCCAAATGAACTTTTCTGCAATTCTATAAACCCATAGGGTCAAGCTACGAGAAAATATCCACAAAACGGCCCGCTTCAATTTTTCCCCATTTTCCTTGAATAGCTCCCTTTAGAGGTATACGTAATCGGGCGTCCCCTGGTATCTTCTCCACACAAGAGCTCGCTTCAATTTTTCCCCATTTTCCTTGTATACCTCCCTTTAGAGGTATACGTAATCGGGCGTCCCTTGGTATCTGCTGCGATTCAGGCACGGACATCCCCAAATGAACTTTTCAGCAATTCTATAAACCCATAGGGTCAAGCTACGAGAAAATATCCACAAAACGGCCCGCTTCAATTTTTCCTCATTTTCCTTGAATAGCTCCCTTTAGAGGTATACGTAATCGGGCATCCCCTGGTATCTACTCCGATTCAGGCACGGAGATCCCCAAATGAACTTTTCTGCAATTCTATAAACCCATAGGGTCAAGCTACAAGAAAATATCCACAAAATGGCCCACTTAAAATTTTCCCCATTTTCCTTGTATAGCTCCCTTTGGACGTTTACGTAATCGGGCGTCCCCTGATATCTGCTCTGATTCAAGCACAGAGATCCCCAAATGAAGTTTTCTGCAATTCTATAAATCCTTAGGGTCAATCTACAATAAAATATCCACAAAATAGCTCGCTTCAATTTTTCCCCATTTTCATTGTATATCCCTTTAGACGTATACGTAATCGGGAGTCCCTTGGTATCTGCTCCGATTCAGGCACGGGCATCCCCAAATGAACTTTTCAGCAATTCTATAAACCCGTAGGGTCAAGCTACGAGAAAATATCCACAAAACGGCCCGCTTCAATTTTTCCCCATTTGCCTTGAATAGCTCCCTTTAGAGGTATACGTAATCGGGCGTCCCCTGGTATCTGTTCCGATTCAGGCACGAACATCCCCAAATGAACTTTTCTGCAATTCTATAAACCCATAGGGTCAAGCTACGATGAAATATCCACAAAATGGCCCGCTTCAATTTTTTCCCATTTTCCTTGAATAGCTCCCTTTAGAGGTATACGTAATCGGGCGTCCCCTGGTATCTGCTCCACAAAAGAGCTCGCGTCAATTTTTCCCCATTTTCCTTGTATAGCTCCCTTTAGAGGTATACGTAATCGGGCGTCCCTTGGTATCTGCTCCGATTCAGGCACGGACATCCCCAAATGAACTTTTCAGCAATTCTATAAACCCATAGGGTCAAGCTACGAGAAAATATCCACAAAACGGCATGCTTCAATTTTTCCCCATTTTCCTTGAATAGCTCCCTTTAGAGGTATACGTAATCGGCCGTCCCCTGGTATCTGCTCCGATTCAGGCACGGAGATCCCCAAATGAACTTTTCTGCAATTCTAAAAACCCATAGGGTCAAGCTACGAGAAAATATCCACAAAATGGCCCGCTTGAATTTTTCCCCATTTTCCTTGTATAGCTCCCTTTAGACGTTTACCTAATCGGGCGTCCCCTGATATCTGCTCCGATTCAAGCACGGAGATCACCAGATGAACTTTTCTATAATTCTATAAATCATTAGGGTCAAGCAACAATAAAAGATCCACAAAATAGCTCGCTTCAATTTTTCCCCATTTTCCTTGTATAGCTCCCTTTAGAGGTATACGTAATCGGGCGTCCCTTGGTATCTGCTCCGATTCAGGCACGGACATCCCCAAATGAACTTTTCAGCAATTCTATAAACCCATAGGGTCAAGCTACGAGAAGATATCCACAAAACAGCCCGCTTCAATTTTTCCCCATTTTCCTTGAATAGCTCCCTTTAGAGGTATACGTAATCGGGCGTCCCTTGGTATCTGCTCCGATTCAGGCACGGAGATCCCCAAATGAACTTTTCTGCAATTCTATAAACCCATAGGGTCAAGCTACGAGAAAATATCCACAAAACGGCCCGCTTCAATTTTTCCCCATTTTCCTTGAATAGCTCCCTTTAGAGGTATACGTAATCGGGCGTCCCCTGGTATCTTCTCCACACAAGAGCTCGCTTCAATTTTTCCCCATTTTCCTTGTATAGCTCCCTTTAGAGGTATACGTAATCGGGCGTCCCTTGGTATCTGCTGCGATTCAGGCACGGACATCCCCAAATGAACTTTTCAGCAATTCTATAAACCCATAGGGTCAAGCTACGAGAAAATATCCACAAAACGGCCCGCTTCAATTTTTCCTCATTTTCCTTGAATAGCTCCCTTTAGAGGTATACGTAATCGGGCGTCCCCTGGTATCTGCTCCGATTCAGGCACGGAGATCCCCAAATGAACTTTTCTGCAATTCTATAAACCCATAGGGTCAAGCTACAAGAAAATATCCACAAAATGGCCCACTTAAAATTTTCCCCATTTTCCTTGTATAGCTCCCTTTGGACGTTTACGTAATCGGGCGTCCCCTGATATCTGCTCTGATTCAAGCACAGAGATCCCCAAATGAAGTTTTCTGCAATTCTATAAATCCTTAGGGTCAATCTACAATAAAATATCCACAAAATAGCTCGCTTCAATTTTTCCCCATTTTCATTGTATATCCCTTTAGAGGTATACGTAATCGGGAATCCCTTGGTATCTGCTCCGATTCAGGCACGGGCATCCCCAAATGAACTTTTCAGCAATTCTATAAACCCATAGGGTCAAGCTACGAGAAAATATCCACAAAACGGCCTGCTTCAATTTTTCCCCATTTTCCTTGAATAGCTCCCTTTAGAGGTATACGTAATCGGGCGTCCCCTGGTATCTGTTCCGATTCAGGCACGAACATCCCCAAATGAACTTTTCTGCAATTCTATAAACCCATAGGGTCAAGCTACGATAAAATATCCACAAAATGGCCCGCTTCAATTTTTTCCCATTTTCCTTGAATAGCTCCCTTTAGAGGTATACGTAATCGGGCGTCCCCTAGTATCTGCTCCACAAAAGAGCTCGCGTCAATTTTTCCCCATTTTCCTTGTATAGCTCCCTTTAGAGGTATACGTAATCGGGCGTCCCTTGGTATCTGCTCCGATTCAGGCACGGACATCCCCAAATGAACTTTTCTGCAATTCTATAAACCCATAGGATCAAGCTACGAGAAAATATCCACAAAACGGCATGCTTCAATTTTTCCCCATTTTCCTTGAATAGCTCCCTTTAGAGGTATACGTAATCGGCCGTCCCCTGGTATCTGCTCCGATTCAGGCACGGAGATCCCCAAATGAACTTTTCTGCAATTCTATAAACCCATAGGGTCAAGCTACGAGAAAATATCCACAAAATGGCCCGCTTCAATTTTTCCCCATTTTCCTTGTATAGCTCCCTTTAGACGTTTACCTAATCGGGCGTCCCCTGATATCTGCTCCGATTCAAGCACGGAGATCACCAGATGAACTTTTCTACAATTCTATAAATCATTAGGGTCAAGCTACAATAAAAGATCCACAAAATAGCTCGCTTCAATTTTTCCCCATTTTCCTTGTATAGCTCCCTTTAGAGGTATACGTAATCGGGCGTCCCTTGGTATCTGCTCCGATTCAGGCACGAACATCCCCAAATGAACTTTTCAGCAATTCTATAAACCCATAGGGTCAAGCTACGAGAAAATATCCACAAAACGGCCCGCTTCAATTTTTCCCCATTTTCCTTGAATAGCTCCCTTTAGAGGTATACGTAATCGGCCGTCCCATGGTATCTGCTCCGATTCAGGCACGGAGATCCCCAAATGAACTTTTCTGCAATTCTATAAACCCATAGGGTCAAGCTACGAGAAAATATCCACAAAATGGCCCGCTTCAATTTTTCCCCATTTTCCTTGTATAGCTCCCTTTAGACGTTTACCTAATCGGGCGTCCCCTGATATCTGCTCCGATTCAAGCACGGAGATCACCAGATGAACTTTTCTACAATTCTATAAATCATTAGGGTCAAGCTACAATAAAAGATCCACAAAATAGCTCGCTTCAATTTTTCCCCATTTTCCTTGTATAGCTCCCTTTAGAGGTATACGTAATCGGGCGTCCCTTGGTATCTGCTCCGATTCAGGCACGGACATCCCCAAATGAACTTTTCAGCAATTCTATAAACCCATAGGGTCAAGCTACGAGAAGATATCCACAAAACAGCCCGCTTCAATTTTTCCCCATTTTCCTTGAATAGCTCCCTTTAGAGGTATACGTAATCGGGCGTCCCCTGGTATCTGCTCCGATTCAGGCACGGAGATCCCCAAATGAACTTTTCTGCAATTCTATAAACCCATAGGGTCAAGCTACGAGAAAATATCCACAAAATGGCGCGCTTCAATTTTTCCCCATTTTCCTTGAATAGCTCCCTTTAGAGGTATACGTAATCGGGCGTCCCCTGGTATCTTCTCCACACAAGAGCTCGCTTCAATTTTTCCCCATTTTCCTTGTATAGCTCCCTTTAGAGGTATACGTAATCGGGCGTCCCTTGGTATCTGCTGCGATTCAGGCACGGACATCCCCAAATGAACTTTTCAGCAATTCTATAAACCCATAGGGTCAAGCTACGAGAAAATATCCACAAAACGGCCCGCTTCAATTTTTCCTCATTTTCCTTGAATAGCTCCCTTTAGAGGTATACGTAATCGGGCATCCCCTGGTATCTACTCCGATTCAGGCACGGAGATCCCCAAATGAACTTTTCTGCAATTCTATAAACCCATAGGGTCAAGCTACAAGAAAATATCAACAAAATGGCCCACTTAAAATTTTCCCCATTTTCCTTGTATAGCTCCCTTTGGACGTTTACGTAATCGGGCGTCCCCTGATATCTGCTCTGATTCAAGCACAGAGATCCCCAAATGAAGTTTTCTGCAATTCTATAAATCCTTAGGGTCAATCTACAATAAAATATCCACAAAATAGCTCGCTTCAATTTTTCCCCATTTTCATTGTATATCCCTTTAGAGGTATACGTAATCGGGAATCCCTTGGTATCTGCTCCGATTCAGGCACGGGCATCCCCAAATGAACTTTTCAGCAATTCTATAAACCCATAGGGTCAAGCTACGAGAAAATATCCACAAAACGGCCTGCTTCAATTTTTCCCCATTTTCCTTGAATAGCTCCCTTTAGAGGTATACGTAATCGGGCGTCCCCTGGTATCTGTTCCGATTCAGGCACGAACATCCCCAAATGAACTTTTCTGCAATTCTATAAACCCATAGGGTCAAGCTACGATAAAATATCCACAAAATGGCCCGCTTCAATTTTTTCCCATTTTCCTTGAATAGCTCCCTTTAGAGGTATACGTAATCGGGCGTCCCCTAGTATCTGCTCCACAAAAGAGCTCGCGTCAATTTTTCCCCATTTTCCTTGTATAGCTCCCTTTAGAGGTATACGTAATCGGGCGTCCCTTGGTATCTGCTCCGATTCAGGCACGGACATCCCCAAATGAACTTTTCTGCAATTCTATAAACCCATAGGATCAAGCTACGAGAAAATATCCACAAAACGGCATGCTTCAATTTTTCCCCATTTTCCTTGAATAGCTCCCTTTAGAGGTATACGTAATCGGCCGTCCCCTGGTATCTGCTCCGATTCAGGCACGGAGATCCCCAAATGAACTTTTCTGCAATTCTATAAACCCATAGGGTCAAGCTACGAGAAAATATCCACAAAATGGCCCGCTTCAATTTTTCCCCATTTTCCTTGTATAGCTCCCTTTAGACGTTTACCTAATCGGGCGTCCCCTGATATCTGCTCCGATTCAAGCACGGAGATCACCAGATGAACTTTTCTACAATTCTATAAATCATTAGGGTCAAGCTACAATAAAAGATCCACAAAATAGCTCGCTTCAATTTTTCCCCATTTTCCTTGTATAGCTCCCTTTAGAGGTATACGTAATCGGGCGTCCCTTGGTATCTGCTCCGATTCAGGCACGAACATCCCCAAATGAACTTTTCAGCAATTCTATAAACCCATAGGGTCAAGCTACGAGAAAATATCCACAAAACGGCCCGCTTCAATTTTTCCCCATTTTCCTTGAATAGCTCCCTTTAGAGGTATACGTAATCGGCCGTCCCATGGTATCTGCTCCGATTCAGGCACGGAGATCCCCAAATGAACTTTTCTGCAATTCTATAAACCCATAGGGTCAAGCTACGAGAAAATATCCACAAAATGGCCCGCTTCAATTTTTCCCCATTTTCCTTGTATAGCTCCCTTTAGACGTTTACCTAATCGGGCGTCCCCTGATATCTGCTCCGATTCAAGCACGGAGATCACCAGATGAACTTTTCTACAATTCTATAAATCATTAGGGTCAAGCTACAATAAAAGATCCACAAAATAGCTCGCTTCAATTTTTCCCCATTTTCCTTGTATAGCTCCCTTTAGAGGTATACGTAATCGGGCGTCCCTTGGTATCTGCTCCGATTCAGGCACGGACATCCCCAAATGAACTTTTCAGCAATTCTATAAACCCATAGGGTCAAGCTACGAGAAGATATCCACAAAACAGCCCGCTTCAATTTTTCCCCATTTTCCTTGAATAGCTCCCTTTAGAGGTATACGTAATCGGGCGTCCCCTGGTATCTGCTCCGATTCAGGCACGGAGATCCCCAAATGAACTTTTCTGCAATTCTATAAACCCATAGGGTCAAGCTACGAGAAAATATCCACAAAATGGCGCGCTTCAATTTTTCCCCATTTTCCTTGAATAGCTCCCTTTAGAGGTATACGTAATCGGGCGTCCCCTGGTATCTTCTCCACACAAGAGCTCGCTTCAATTTTTCCCCATTTTCCTTGTATAGCTCCCTTTAGAGGTATACGTAATCGGGCGTCCCTTGGTATCTGCTGCGATTCAGGCACGGACATCCCCAAATGAACTTTTCAGCAATTCTATAAACCCATAGGGTCAAGCTACGAGAAAATATCCACAAAACGGCCCGCTTCAATTTTTCCTCATTTTCCTTGAATAGCTCCCTTTAGAGGTATACGTAATCGGGCATCCCCTGGTATCTACTCCGATTCAGGCACGGAGATCCCCAAATGAACTTTTCTGCAATTCTATAAACCCATAGGGTCAAGCTACAAGAAAATATCCACAAAATGGCCCACTTAAAATTTTCCCCATTTTCCTTGTATAGCTCCCTTTGGACGTTTACGTAATCGGGCGTCCCCTGATATCTGCTCTGATTCAAGCACAGAGATCCCCAAATGAAGTTTTCTGCAATTCTATAAATCCTTAGGGTCAATCTACAATAAAATATCCACAAAATAGCTCGCTTCAAGTTTTCCCCATTTTCATTGTATATCCCTTTAGAGGTATACGTAATCGGGAATCCCTTGGTATCTGCTCCGATTCAGGCACGGGCATCCCCAAATGAACTTTTCAGCAATTCTATAAACCCATAGGGTCAAGCTACAAGAAAATATCCACAAAACGGCCTGCTTCAATTTTTCCCCATTTTCCTTGAATAGCTCCCTTTAGAGGTATACGTAATCGGGCGTCCCCTGGTATCTGTTCCGATTCAGGCACGAACATCCCCAAATGAACTTTTCTGCAATTCTATAAACCCATAGGGTCAAGCTACGATAAAATATCCACAAAATGGCCCGCTTCAATTTTTTCCCATTTTCCTTGAATAGCTCCCTTTAGAGGTATACGTAATCGGGCGTCCCCTAGTATCTGCTCCACAAAAGAGCTCGCGTCAATTTTTCCCCATTTTCCTTGTATAGCTCCCTTTATAGGTATACGTAATCGGGCGTCCCTTGGTATCTGCTCCGATTCAGGCACGGACATCCCCAAATGAACTTTTCTGTAATTCTATAAACCCATAGGATCAAGCTATGAGAAAATATCCACAAAACGGCATGCTTCAATTTTTCCCCATTTTCCTTGAATAGCTCCCTTTAGAGGTATACGTAATCGGCCGTCCCCTGGTATCTGCTCCGATTCAGACACGGAGATCCCCAAATGAACTTTTCTGCAATTCTATAAACCCATAGGGTCAAGCTACGAGAAAATATCCACAAAATGGCCCGCTTCAATTTTTCCCCATTTTCCTTGTATAGCTCCCTTTAGACGTTTACCTAATCGGGCGTCCCCTGATATCTGCTCCGATTCAAGCACGGAGATCACCAGATGAACTTTTCTACAATTCTATAAATCATTAGGGTCAAGCTACAATAAAAGATCCACAAAATAGCTCGCTTCAATTTTTCCCCATTTTCCTTGTATAGCTCCCTTTAGAGGTATACGTAATCGGGCGTCCCTTGGTATCTGCTCCGATTCAGGCACGGACATCCCCAAATGAACTTTTCAGCAATTCTATAAACCCATAGGGTCAAGCTACGAGAAAATATCCACAAAACGGCCCGCTTCAATTTTTCCCCATTTTCCTTGAATAGCTCCCTTTAGAGGTATACGTAATCGGCCGTCCCCTGATATCTGCTCCGATTCAGGCACGGAGATCCCCAAATGAACTTTTCTGCAATTCTATAAACCCATAGGGTCAAGCTACGAGAAAATATCCACAAAATGGCCCGCTTCAATTTTTCCCCATTTTCTTTGTATAGCTCCCTTTAGACGTTTACCTAATCGGGCGTCCCCTGATATCTGCTCCGATTCAAGCACCGAGATCACCAGATGAACTTTTCTACAATTCTATAAATCATTAGGGTCAAGCTACAATAAAAGATCCACAAAATAGCTCGCTTCAATTTTTCCCCATTTTCCTTGTATAGCTCCCTTTAGAGGTATACGTAATCGGGCGTCCCTTGGTATCTGCTCCGATTCAGGCACGGACATCCCCAAATGAACTTTTCAGCAATTCTATAAACCCATAGGGTCAAGCTACGAGAAGATATCCACAAAACAGCCCGCTTCAATTTTTCCCCATTTTCCTTGAATAGCTCCCTTTAGAGGTATACGTAATCGGGCGTCCCCTGGTATCTGCTCCGATTCAGGCACGGAGATCCCCAAATGAACTTTTCTGCAATTCTATAAACCCATAGGGTCAAGCTACGAGAAAATATCCACAAAACGACCCGCTTCAATTTTTCCCCATTTTCCTTGAATAGCTCCCTTTAGAGGTATACGTAATCGGGCTTCCCCTGGTATCTTCTCCACACAAGAGCTCGCTTCAATTTTTCCCCATTTTCCTTGTATAGCTCCCTTTAGAGGTATACGTAATCGGGCGTCCCTTGGTATCTGCTGCGATTCAGGCACGGACATCCCCAAATGAACTTTTCAGCAATTCTATAAACCCATAGGGTCAAGCTACGAGAAAATATCCACAAAACGGCCCGCTTCAATTTTTCCTCATTTTCCTTGAATAGCTCCCTTTAGAGGTATACGTAATCGGGCATCCCCTGGTATCTACTCCGATTCAGGCACGGAGATCCCCAAATGAACTTTTCTGCAATTCTATAAACCCATAGGGTCAAGCTACAAGAAAATATCCACAAAATGGCCCACTTAAAATTTTCCCCATTTTCCTTGTATAGCTCCCTTTGGACGTTCACGTAATTGGGCGTCCCCTGATATCTGCTCTGATTCAAGCACAGAGATCCCCAAATGAAGTTTTCTGCAATTCTATAAATCCTTAGGGTCAATCTACAATAAAATATCCACAAAATAGCTCGCTTCAAGTTTTCCCCATTTTCATTGTATATCCCTTTAGAGGTATACGTAATCGGGAATCCCTTGGTATCTGCTCCGATTCAGGCACGGGCATCCCCAAATGAACTTTTCAGCAATTCTATAAACCCATAGGGTCAAGCTACGAGAAAATATCCACAAAACGGCCTGCTTCAATTTTTCCCCATTTTCCTTGAATAGCTCCCTTTAGAGGTATACGTAATCGGGCGTCCCCTGGTATCTGTTCCGATTCAGGCACGAACATCCCCAAATGAACTTTTCTGCAATTCTATAAACCCATAGGGTCAAGCTACGATAAAATATCCACAAAATGGCCCGCTTCAATTTTTTCCCATTTTCCTTGAATAGCTCCCTTTAGAGGTATACGTAATCGGGCGTCCCCTAGTATCTGCTCCACAAAAGAGCTCGCGTCAATTTTTCCCCATTTTCCTTGTATAGCTCCCTTTATAGGTATACGTAATCGGGCGTCCCTTGGTATCTGCTCCGATTCAGGCACAGACATCCCCAAATGAACTTTTCAGCAATTCTATAAACCCATAGGCTCAAGCTACGAGAAACTATCCACAAAACGGCCCGCTTCAATTTTTCCCCATTTTCCTTGAATAGCTCCCTTTAGAGGTATACGTAATCGGGCGTCCCCTGGTATCTGCTCTGATTCAGGCGCGGAGATCCCCAAATGAACTTTTCTGCAATTCTATAAACCCATAGGGTCAAGCTACGAGAAAATATCCAGAAAATGGTCCGCTTCAATTTTTCCCCATTTTCGTTGAATAGCTCCCTTTAGAGGTATACGTAATCGGGCGTCCCCTGGTATCTTCTCCACACAAGAGCTCGCTTCAATTTTTCCCCATTTTCCTTGTATAGCTCCCTTTAGAGGTATACGTAATCGGGCGTCCCTTGGTATCTGCTCCGATTCAGGCACGGACATCCCCAAATGAACTTTTCAGCAATTCTATAAACCCATAGGGTCAACCTACGAGAAAATATCCACAAAACGGCCCGCTTCAATTTTTCCCCATTTTCCTTGAATAGCTCCCTTTAGAGGTATACGTAATCGGCCGTCCCCTGGTATCTGCTCCGATTCAGGCACGGAGATCCCCAAATGAACTTTTCTGCAATTCTATAAACCCATAGGGTCAAGCTACGAGAAAATATCCACAAAATGGCCCGCTTCAATTTTTCCCCATTTTCCTTGTATAGCTCCCTTTAGACGTTTACCTAATCGGGCGTCCCCTGATATCTGCTCCGATTCAAGCACGGAGATCACCAGATGAACTTTTCTACAATTCTATAAATCATTAGGGTCAAGCTACAATAAAAGATCCACAAAATAGCTCGCTTCAATTTTTCCCCATTTTCCTTGTATAGCTCCCTTTAGAGGTATACGTAATCGGGCGTCCCTTGGTATCTGCTCCGATTTAGGCACAGACATCCCCAAATGAACTTTTCAGCAATTCTATAAACCCATAGGGTCAAGCTACGAGAAGATATCCACAAAACAGCCCGCTTCAATTTTTCCCCATTTTCCTTGAATAGCTCCCTTTAGAGGTATACGTAATCGGGCGTCCCCTGGTATCTGCTCCGATTCAGGCACGGAGATCCCCAAATGAACTTTTCTGCAATTCTATAAACCCATAGCGTCAAGCTACAAGAAAATATCCACAAAATGGCCCACTTCAAATTTTCCCCATTTTCCTTGTATAGCTCCCTTTAGAGGTATACGTAATCGGGCGTCCCCTGGTATCTTCTCCACAAAATAGCTCGCTTCAATTTTTCCCCATTTTCCTTGTATAGCTCCCTTTAGAGGTATACGTAATCGGGCGTCCCTTGGTATCTGCTCCGATTCAGGCACGGACATCCCCAAATGAACTTTTCAGCAATTCTATAAACCCATAGGGTCAAGCTACGAGAAGATATCCACAAAACAGCTCGCTTCAATTTTTCCCCATTTTCCTTGAATAGCTCCCTTTAGAGGTATACGTAATCGGGCGTCCCCTGGTATCTGCTCCGATTCAGGCACGGAGATCCCCAAATGAACTTTTCTGCAATTCTATAAACCCATAGGGTCAAGCTACGAGAAAATATCCACAAAACGGCCCGCTTCAATTTTTCCCCATTTTCCTTGAATAGCTCCCTTTAGAGGTATACGTAATCGGGCGTCCCCTGGTATCTTCTCCACACAAGAGCTCGCTTCAATTTTTCCCCATTTTCCTTGTATAGCTAACTTTAGAGGTATACGTAATCGGGCGTCCCCTGGTATCTGCTCCGATTCAGGCACGGAGATCCCCAAATGAACTTTTCTGCAATTCTATAAACCCATAGGGTCAAGCTACAAGAAAATATCCACAAAATGGCCCACTTCAAATTTTCCCCATTTTCCTTGTATAGCTCCCTTTAGAGGTATACGTAATCGGGCGTCCCCTGGTATCTTCTCCACAAAATAGCTCGCTTCAATTTTTCCCCATTTTCCTTGTATAGCTCCCTTTAGAGGTATACGTAATCGGGCGTCCCTTGGTATCTGCTCCGATTCAGGCACGGACATCCCCAAATGAACTTTTCAGCAATTCTATAAACCCATAGGGTCAAGCTACGAGAAGATATCCACAAAACAGCTCGCTTCAATTTTTCCCCATTTTCCTTGAATAGCTCCCTTTAGAGGTATACGTAATCGGGCGTCCCCTGGTATCTGCTCCGATTCAGGCACGGAGATCCCCAAATGAACTTTTCTGCAATTCTATAAACCCATAGGGTCAAGCTACGAGAAAATATCCACAAAACGGCCCGCTTCAATTTTTCCCCATTTTCCTTGAATAGCTCCCTTTAGAGGTATACGTAATCGGGCGTCCCCTGGTATCTTCTCCACACAAGAGCTCGCTTCAATTTTTCCCCATTTTCCTTGTATAGCTCCCTTTAGAGGTATACGTAATCGGGCGTCCCTTGGTATCTGCTCCGATTCAGGCACGGACATCCCCAAATGAACTTTTCAGCAATTCTATAAACCCATAGGGTCAAGCTACGAGAAAATATCCACAAAACGGCCCGCTTCAATTTTTCCCCATTTTCCTTGAATAGCTCCCTTTAGAGGTATACGTAATCGGGCGTCCCCTGGTATCTGCTCCGATTCAGGCACGGAGATCCCCAAATGAACTTTTCTGCAATTCTATAAACCCATAGGGTCAAGCTACAAGAAAATATCCACAAAATGGCCCACTTCAAATTTTCCCCATTTTCCTTGTATAGCTCCCTTTAGACGTTTACGTAATCGGGCGTCCCCTGATATCTGCTCTGATTCAAGCACAGAGATCCCCAAATGAAGTTTTCTGCAATTCTATAAATCCTTAGGGTCAATCTACAATAAAATATCCACAAAATAGCTCGCTTCAATTTTTCCCCATTTTCATTGTATATCCCTTTAGAGGTATACGTAATCGGGAGTCCCTTGGTATCTGCTCCGATTCAGGCACGGGCATCCCCAAATGAACTTTTCAGCAATTCTATAAACCCATAGGGTCAAGCTACGAGAAAATATCCACAAAACGGCCCGCTTCTATTTTCCCCATTTTCCTTGAATAGCTCCCTTTAGAGGTATACGTAATCGGGCGTCCCCTGGTATCTGTTCCGATTCAGGCACGAACATCCCCAAATGAACTTTTCTGCAATTCTATAAACCCATAGGGTCAAGCTACGATAAAATATCCACAAAATGGCCCGCTTCAATTTTTTCCCATTTTCCTTGAATAGCTCCCTTTAGAGGTATACGTAATCGGGCGTCACTTGGTATCTGCTCCGAGTCAGGCACGAACATCCCCAAATGAACTTTTCAGCAATTCTATAAACCCATAGGGTCAAGCTACGAGAAGATATCCATAAATCAGCCCGCTTCAATTTTTCCCCATTTTCCTTGAATAGCTCCCTTTAGAGGTATACGTAATCGGGCGTCCCTTGGTATCTGCTCCGATTCAGGCACGGACATCCCCAAATGAACTTTTCAGCAATTCTATAAACCCATAGGCTCAAGCTACGAGAAAATATCCACAAAACGGCCCGCTTCAATTTTTCCCCATTTTCCTTGAATAGCTCCCTTTAGAGGTATACGTAATCGGGCGTCCCCTGGTATCTGCTCCGATTCAGGCACGGAGATCCCCAAATGAACTTTTCTGCAATTCTATAAACCCATAGGGTCAAGCTACAAGAAAATATCCACAAAATGGCCCGCTTCAATTTTTTCCCATTTTCCTTGAATAGCTCCCTTTAGAGGTATACGTAATCGGGCGTCACTTGGTATCTGCTCCGAGTCAGGCACAAACATCCCCAAATGAACTTTTCAGCAATTCTATAAACCCATAGGGTCAAGCTACGAGAAGATATCCACAAATCAGCCCGCTTCAATTTTTCCCCATTTTCCTTGAATAGCTCCCTTTAGAGGTATACGTAATCGGGCGTCCCTTGGTATCTGCTCCGATTCAGGCACGGACATCCCCAAATGAACTTTTCAGCAATTCTATAAACCCATAGGGTCAAGCTACGAGAAGATATCCACAAAACAGCTCGCTTCAATTTTTCCCCATTTTCCTTGAATAGCTCCCTTTAGAGGTATACGTAATCGGGCGTCCCCTGGTATCTGCTCCGATTCAGGCACGGAGATCCCCAAATGAACTTTTCTGCAATTCTATAAACCCATAGGGTCAAGCTACGAGAAAATATCCACAAAACGGCCCGCTTCAATTTTTCCCCATTTTCCTTGAATAGCTCCCTTTAGAGGTATACGTAATCGGGCGTCCCCTGGTATCTTCTCCACACAAGAGCTCGCTTCAATTTTTCCCCATTTTCCTTGTATAGCTAACTTTAGAGGTATACGTAATCGGGCGTCCCCTGGTATCTGCTCCGATTCAGGCACGGAGATCCCCAAATGAACTTTTCTGCAATTCTATAAACCCATAGGGTCAAGCTACAAGAAAATATCCACAAAATGGCCCACTTCAAATTTTCCCCATTTTCCTTGTATAGCTCCCTTTAGAGGTATACGTAATCGGGCGTCCCCTGGTATCTTCTCCACAAAATAGCTCGCTTCAATTTTTCCCCATTTTCCTTGTATAGCTCCCTTTAGAGGTATACGTAATCGGGCGTCCCTTGGTATCTGCTCCGATTCAGGCACGGACATCCCCAAATGAACTTTTCAGCAATTCTATAAACCCATAGGGTCAAGCTACGAGAAGATATCCACAAAACAGCTCGCTTCAATTTTTCCCCATTTTCCTTGAATAGCTCCCTTTAGAGGTATACGTAATCGGGCGTCCCCTGGTATCTGCTCCGATTCAGGCACGGAGATCCCCAAATGAACTTTTCTGCAATTCTATAAACCCATAGGGTCAAGCTACGAGAAAATATCCACAAAACGGCCCGCTTCAATTTTTCCCCATTTTCCTTGAATAGCTCCCTTTAGAGGTATACGTAATCGGGCGTCCCCTGGTATCTTCTCCACACAAGAGCTCGCTTCAATTTTTCCCCATTTTCCTTGTATAGCTCCCTTTAGAGGTATACGTAATCGGGCGTCCCTTGGTATCTGCTCCGATTCAGGCACGGACATCCCCAAATGAACTTTTCAGCAATTCTATAAACCCATAGGGTCAAGCTACGAGAAAATATCCACAAAACGGCCCGCTTCAATTTTTCCCCATTTTCCTTGAATAGCTCCCTTTAGAGGTATACGTAATCGGGCGTCCCCTGGTATCTGCTCCGATTCAGGCACGGAGATCCCCAAATGAACTTTTCTGCAATTCTATAAACCCATAGGGTCAAGCTACAAGAAAATATCCACAAAATGGCCCACTTCAAATTTTCCCCATTTTCCTTGTATAGCTCCCTTTAGACGTTTACGTAATCGGGCGTCCCCTGATATCTGCTCTGATTCAAGCACAGAGATCCCCAAATGAAGTTTTCTGCAATTCTATAAATCCTTAGGGTCAATCTACAATAAAATATCCACAAAATAGCTCGCTTCAATTTTTCCCCATTTTCATTGTATATCCCTTTAGAGGTATACGTAATCGGGAGTCCCTTGGTATCTGCTCCGATTCAGGCACGGGCATCCCCAAATGAACTTTTCAGCAATTCTATAAACCCATAGGGTCAAGCTACGAGAAAATATCCACAAAACGGCCCGCTTCTATTTTCCCCATTTTCCTTGAATAGCTCCCTTTAGAGGTATACGTAATCGGGCGTCCCCTGGTATCTGTTCCGATTCAGGCACGAACATCCCCAAATGAACTTTTCTGCAATTCTATAAACCCATAGGGTCAAGCTACGATAAAATATCCACAAAATGGCCCGCTTCAATTTTTTCCCATTTTCCTTGAATAGCTCCCTTTAGAGGTATACGTAATCGGGCGTCACTTGGTATCTGCTCCGAGTCAGGCACAAACATCCCCAAATGAACTTTTCAGCAATTCTATAAACCCATAGGGTCAAGCTACGAGAAGATATCCACAAATCAGCCCGCTTCAATTTTTCCCCATTTTCCTTGAATAGCTCCCTTTAGAGGTATACGTAATCGGGCGTCCCTTGGTATCTGCTCCGATTCAGGCACGGACATCCCCAAATGAACTTTTCAGCAATTCTATAAACCCATAGGCTCAAGCTACGAGAAAATATCCACAAAACGGCCCGCTTCAATTTTTCCCCATTTTCCTTGAATAGCTCCCTTTAGAGGTATACGTAATCGGGCGTCCCCTGGTATCTGCTCCGATTCAGGCACGGAGATCCCCAAATGAACTTTTCTGCAATTCTATAAACCCATAGGGTCAAGCTACAAGAAAATATCCACAAAATGGCCCACTTCAAATTTTCCCCATTTTCCTTGTATAGCTCCCTTTAGACGTTTACGTAATCGGGCGTCCCCTGATATCTGCTCTGATTCAAGCACAGAGATCCCCAAATGAAGTTTTCTGCAATTCTATAAATCCTTAGGGTCAATCTACAATAAAATATCCACAAAATAGCTCGCTTCAATTTTTCCCCATTTTCATTGTATATCCCTTTAGAGGTATACGTAATCGGGAGTCCCTTGGTATCTGCTCCGATTCATGCACGGGCATCCCCAAATGAACTTTTCAGCAATTCTATAAACCCATAGGGTCAAGCTACGAGAAAATATCCACAAAACGGCCCGCTTCAATTTTTCCCCATTTTCCTTGAATAGCTCCCTTTAGAGGTATACGTAATCGGGCGTCCCCTGGTATCTGTTCCGATTCAGGCACGAACATCCCCAAATGAACTTTTCTGCAATTCTATAAACCCATAGGGTCAAGCTACAATAAAATATCCACAAAATGGCCTGCTTCAATTTTTTCCCATTTTCCTTGAATAGCTCCCTTTAGAGGTATACGTAATCGGGCGTCACTTGGTATCTGCTCCGATTCAGGCACAAACATCCCCAAATGAACTTTTCAGCAATTCTATAAACCCATAGGGTCAAGCTACGAGAAGATATCCACAAATCAGCCCGCTTCAATTTTTCCCCATTTTCCTTGAATAGCTCCCTTTAGAGGTATACGTAATCGGGCGTCCCCTGGTATCTGCTCCGATTCAGGCACGGCGATCCCCAAATGAACTTTTCTGCAATTCTATAAACCCATAGGGTCAAGCTACGAGAAAATATCCACAAAACGGCCCGCTTCAATTTTTCCCAATTTTCCTTGAATAGCTCCCTTTAGAGGTATACGTAATCGGGCGTCCCCTGGTATCTTCTCCACAAAAGAGCTCGCTTCAATTTTTCCCCATTTTCCTTGTATAGCTCCCTTTAGAGGTATACGTAATCGGGCGTCCCTTGGTATCTGCTCCGATTCAGGCACGGACATCCCCAAATGAACTTTTCAGCAATTCAATAAACCCATAGGGTCAAGCTACGAGAAAATATCCACAAAACGGCCCGCTTCAATTTTTCCCCATTTTCCTTGAATAGCTCCCTTTAGAGGTATACGTAATCGGGCGTCCCCTGGTATCTGCTCCGATTCAGGCACAGAGATCCCCAAATGAACTTTTCTGCAATTCTATAAACCCATAGGGTGAAGCTACGAGAAAATATCCACAAAATGGCCCGCTTCAATTTTTCCCCATTTTCCTTGTATAGCTCCCTTTAGACGTTTACCTAATCGGGCGTCCCTTGATATCTGCTCCGATTCAAGCACGAAGATCACCAGATGAACTTTTCTTCAATTCTATAAATCATTAGGGTCAAGCTACAATAAAAGATCCACAAAATAGCTCGCTTCAATTTTTCCCCATTTTCCTTGTATAGCTCCCTTTAGAGGTATACGTAATCGGGCGTCCCTTGGTATCTGCTCCGATTCAGGCACGGACATCCCCAAATGAACTTTTCAGCAATTCTATAAACAATAGGGTCAAGCTACGAGAAGATATCCACAAAACGGCCCGCTTCAATTTTTCCCCATTTTCCTTGAATATCTCCCTTTAGAGGTATACGTAATCGGGCGTCCCCTGGTATCTGCTCCGATTCAGGCACGGAGATCCCCAAATGAACTTTTCTGCAATTCTATAAACCCATAGGGTCAAGCTACGAGAAAATATCCACAAAATGGGCCGCTTCAATTTTTCCCCATTTTCCGTGTATAGCTCCCTCTAGACGTTTACCTAATCGGGCGTCCCTTGATATCTGCTCCGATTCAAGCACGAAGATCACCAGATGAACTTTTCTAAAATTCTATAAATCATTAGGGTCAAGCTACAATAAAAGATCCACAAAATAGCTCGCTTCAATTTTTCCCCATTTTCCTTGTATAGCTCCCTTTAGAGGTATACGTAATCGGGCGTCCCTTGGTATCTGCTCCGATTCAGGCACGGACATCCCCAAATGAACTTTTCAGCAATTCTATAAACCCATAGGGTCAAGCTACGAGAAGATATCCACAAAACAGCCCGCTTCAATTTTTCCCCATTTTCCTTGAATAGCTCCCTTTAGAGGTATACGTAATCGGGCGTCCCCTGGTATCTGCTCCGATTCAGGCACGGAGATCCCCAAATGAACTTTTCTGCAATTCTATAAACCCATAGGGTCAAGCTACGAGAAAATATCCCCAAAACGGCCCGCTTCAATTTTTCCCCATTTTCCTTGAATAGCTCCCTTTAGAGGTATACGTAATCGGGCGTCCCCTGGTATCTTCTCCACACAAGAGCTCGCTTCAATTTTTCCCCATTTTCCTTGTATAGCTCCCTTTAGAGGTATACGTAATCGGGCGTCCCTTGGTATCTGCTCCGATTCAGGCACGGACATCCCCAAATGAACTTTTCAGCAATTCTATAAACCCATAGGGTCAAGCTACGAGAAAATATCCACAAAACGGCCCGCTTCAATTTTCCCCATTTTCCTTGAATAGCTCCCTTTAGAGGTATACGTAATCAGGCGTCCCCTGGTATCTGCTCCGATTCAGGCACGGAGATCCCCAAATGAACTTTTCTGCAATTCTATAAACCCATAGGGTCAAGCTACAAGAAAATATCCACAAAATGGCCCACTTCAAATTTTCCCCATTTTCCTTGTATAGCTCCCTTTAGACGTTTACGTAATCGGGCGTCCCCTGATATCTGCTCTGATTCAAGCACAGAGATCCCCAAATGAACTTTTCTGCAATTCTATAAATCCTTAGGGTCAATCTACAATAAAATATCCACAAATAGCTCGCTTCAATTTTTCCCCATTTTCATTGTATATCCCTTTAGAGGTATACGTAATCGGGAGTCCCTTGGTATCTGCTCCGATTCAGGCACGAGCATCCCCAAATGAACTTTTCAGCAATTCTATAAACCCATAGGGTCAAGCTACGAGAAAATATCCACAAAACGGCCCGCTTCAATTTTTCCCCATTTTCCTTGAATAGCTCCCTTTAGAGGTATACGTAATCGGGCGTCCCCTGGTATCTGCTCCACACAAGAGCTCGCTTCAATTTTTCCCCATTTTCCTTGTATAGCTCCCTTTAGAGGTATACGTAATCGGGCGTCCCTTGGTATCTGCTCCGATTCAGGCACGGACATCCCCAAATGAACTTTTCAGCAATTCTATAAACCCATAGGGTCAAGCTACGAGAAAATATCCACAAAACGGCCCGCTTCAATTTTTCCCCATTTTCCTTGAATAGCTCCCTTTAGAGGTATACGTAATCAGGCGTCCCCTGGTATCTGTTCCGATTCAGGCACGAACATCCCCAAATGAACTTTTCTGCAATTCTATAAACCCATAGGGTCAAGCTACGATAAAATATCCACAAAATGGCCCGCTTCAATTTTTTCCCATTTTCCTTGAATAGCTCCCTTTAGAGGTATACGTAATCGGGCGTCACTTGGTATCTGCTCCGATTCAGGCACAAACATCCCCAAATGAACTTTTCAGCAATTCTATAAACCCATAGGGTCAAGCTACGAGAAGATATCCACAAAACAGCCCGCTTCAATTTTTCCCCATTTTCCTAGAATAGCTCCCTTTAGAGGTATACGTAATCGGGCGTCCCCTGGTATCTGCTCCGATTCAGGCACGGAGATCCCCAAATGAACTTTTCTGCAATTCTATAAACCCATAGGGTCAAGCTACGAGAAAATATCCCCAAAACGGCCCGCTTCAATTTTTCCCCATTTTTCTTGAATAGCTCCCTTTAGAGGTATACGTAATCGGGCGTCCCCTGGTATCTTCTCCACACAAGGGCTCGCTTCAATTTTTCCCCATTTTCCTTGTATAGCTCCCTTTAGAGGTATACGTAATCGGGCGTCCCTTGGTATCTGCTCCGATTCAGGCACGGACATCCCCAAATGAACTTTTCAGCAATTCTATAAACCCATAGGGTCAAGCTACGAGAAAATATCCACAAAACGGCCCGCTTCAATTTTCCCCATTTTCCTTGAATAGCTCCCTTTAGAGGTATACGTAATCAGGCGTCCCCTGGTATCTGCTCCGATTCAGGCACGGAGATCCCCAAATGAACTTTTCTGCAATTCTATAAACCCATAGGGTCAAGCTACAAGAAAATATCCACAAAATGGCCCACTTCAAATTTTCCCCATTTTCCTTGTATAGCTCCCTTTAGACGTTTACGTAATCGGGCGTCCCCTGATATCTGCTCTGATTCAAGCACAGAGATCCCCAAATGAACTTTTCTGCAATTCTATAAATCCTTAGGGTCAATCTACAATAAAATATCCACAAATAGCTCGCTTCAATTTTTCCCCATTTTCATTGTATATCCCTTTAGAGGTATACGTAATCGGGAGTCCCTTGGTATCTGCTCCGATTCAGGCACGAGCATCCCCAAATGAACTTTTCAGCAATTCTATAAACCCATAGGGTCAAGCTACGAGAAAATATCCACAAAACGGCCCGCTTCAATTTTTCCCCATTTTCCTTGAATAGCTCCCTTTAGAGGTATACGTAATCGGGCGTCCCCTGGTATCTGCTCCACACAAGAGCTCGCTTCAATTTTTCCCCATTTTCCTTGTATAGCTCCCTTTAGAGGTATACGTAATCGGGCGTCCCTTGGTATCTGCTCCGATTCAGGCACGGACATCCCCAAATGAACTTTTCAGCAATTCTATAAACCCATAGGGTCAAGCTACGAGAAAATATCCACAAAACGGCCCGCTTCAATTTTTCCCCATTTTCCTTGAATAGCTCCCTTTAGAGGTATACGTAATCAGGCGTCCCCTGGTATCTGTTCCGATTCAGGCACGAACATCCCCAAATGAACTTTTCTGCAATTCTATAAACCCATAGGGTCAAGCTACGATAAAATATCCACAAAATGGCCCGCTTCAATTTTTTCCCATTTTCCTTGAATAGCTCCCTTTAGAGGTATACGTAATCGGGCGTCACTTGGTATCTGCTCCGATTCAGGCACAAACATCCCCAAATGAACTTTTCAGCAATTCTATAAACCCATAGGGTCAAGCTACGAGAAGATATCCACAAAACAGCCCGCTTCAATTTTTCCCCATTTTCCTTGAATAGCTCCCTTTAGAGGTATACGTAATCGGGCGTCCCTTGGTATCTGCTCCGATTCAGGCACGGAGATCCCCAAATGAACTTTTCTGCAATTCTATAAACCCATAGGGTCAAGCTACGAGAAAATATCCCCAAAACGGCCCGCTTCAATTTTTCCCCATTTTCCTTGAATAGCTCCCTTTAGAGGTATACGTAATCGGGCGTCCCCTGGTATCTTCTCCACACAAGAGCTCGCTTCAATTTTTCCCCATTTTCCTTGTATAGCTCCCTTTAGAGGTATACGTAATCGGGCGTCCCTTGGTATCTGCTCCGATTCAGGCACGGACATCCCCAAATGAACTTTTCAGCAATTCTATAAACCCATAGGGTCAAGCTACGAGAAAATATCCACAAAACGGCCCGCTTCAATTTTCCCCATTTTCCTTGAATAGCTCCCTTTAGAGGTATACGTAATCGGGCGTCCCCTGGTATCCGCTCCGATTCAGGCACGGCGATCCCCAAATGAACTTTTCTGCAATTCTATAAACCCATAGGGTCAAGCTACGAGAAAATATCCACAAAACGGCCCGCTTCAATTTTTCCCCATTTTCCTTGAATAGCTCCCTTTAGAGGTATACGTAATCGGGCGTCCCCTGGTATCTTCTCCACAAAAGAGCTCGCTTCAATTTTTCCCCATTTTCCTTGTATAGCTCCCTTTAGAGGTATACGTAATCGGGCGTCCCTTGGTATCTGCTCCGATTCAGGCACGGACATCCCCAAATGAACTTTTCAGCAATTCAATAAACCCATAGGGTCAAGCTACGAGAAAATATCCACAAAACGGCCCGCTTCAATTTTTCCCCATTTTCCTTGAATAGCTCCCTTTAGAGGTATACGTAATCGGGCGTCCCCTGGTATCTGCTCCGATTCAGGCACAGAGATCCCCAAATGAACTTTTCTGCAATTCTATAAACCCATAGGGTGAAGCTACGAGAAAATATCCACAAAATGGCCCGCTTCAATTTTTCCCCATTTTCCTTGTATAGCTCCCTTTAGACGTTTACCTAATCGGGCGTCCCTTGATATCTGCTCCGATTCAAGCACGAAGATCACCAGATGAACTTTTCTGCAATTCTATAAATCATTAGGGTCAAGCTACAATAAAAGATCCAGAAAATAGCTCGCTTCAATTTTTCCCCATTTTCCTTGTATAGCTCCCTTTAGAGGTATACGTAATCGGGCGTCCCTTGGTATCTGCTCCGATTCAGGCACGGACATCCCCAAATGAACTTTTCAGCAATTCTATAAACAATAGGGTCAAGCTACGAGAAGATATCCACAAAACGGCCCGCTTCAATTTTTCCCCATTTTCCTTGAATAGCTCCCTTTAGAGGTATACGTAATCGGGCGTCCCCTGGTATCTGCTCCGATTCAGGCACGGAGATCCCCAAATGAACTTTTCTGCAATTCTATAAACCCATAGGGTCAAGCTACGAGAAAATATCCACAAAATGGGCCGCTTCAATTTTTCCCCATTTTCCTTGTATAGCTCCCTTTAGACGTTTACCTAATCGGGCGTCCCTTGATATCTGCTCCGATTCAAGCACGAAGATCACCAGATGAACTTTTCTGCAATTCTATAAATCATTAGGGTCAAGCTACAATAAAAGATCCACAAAATAGCTCGCTTCAATTTTTCCCCATTTTCCTTGTATAGCTCCCTTTAGAGGTATACGTAATCGGGCGTCCCTTGGTATCTGCTCCGATTCAGGCACGGACATCCCCAAATGAACTTTTCAGCAATTCTATAAACCCATAGGGTCAAGCTACGAGAAGATATCCACAAAACAGCCCGCTTCAATTTTTCCCCATTTTCCTTGAATAGCTCCCTTTAGAGGTATACGTAATCGGGCGTCCCCTGGTATCTGCTCCGATTCAGGCACGGAGATCCCCAAATGAACTTTTCTGCAATTCTATAAACCCATAGGGTCAAGCTACGAGAAAATATCCACAAAACGGCCCGCTTCAATTTTTCCCCATTTTCCTTGAATAGCTCCCTTTAGAGGTATACGTAATCGGGCGTCCCCTGGTATCTTCTCCTCACAAGAGCTCGCTTCAATTTTTCCCCATTTTCCTTGTATAGCTCCTTTTAGAGGTATACGTAATCGGGCGTCCCTTGGTATCTGCTCCGATTCAGGCACGGACATCTCCAAATGAACTTTTCAGCAATTCTATAAACCCATAGGGTCAAGCTACGAGAAAATATCCACAAAACGGCCCGCTTCAATTTTTCCCCATTTTCCTTGAATATCTCCCTTTAGAGGTATACGTAATCGGGCGTCTCCTGGTATCTGCTCCGATTCAGGCACGGAGATCCCCAAATGAACTTTTCTGCAATTCTATAAACCCATAGGGTCAAGCTACAAGAAAATATCCACAAAATGGCCCACTTCAAATTTTCCCCATTTTCCTTGTATAGCTCCCTTTAGACGTTTACGTAATCGGGCGTCCCCTGATATCTGCTCTGATTCAAGCACAGAGATCCCCAAATGAACTTTTCTGCAATTCTATAAATCCTTAGGGTCAAGCTACGAGAAAATATCCACAAAACGGCCCGCTTCAATTTTTCCCCATTTTCCTTGAATAGCTCCCTTTAGAGGTATACGTAATCGGGCGTCCCCTGGTATCTGCTCCGATTCAGGCACGGCGATCCCCAAATGAACTTTTCTGCAATTCTATAAACCCATAGGGTCAAGCTACGAGAAAATATCCACAAAACGGCCCGCTTCAATTTTTCCCCATTTTCCTTGAATAGCTCCCTTTAGAGGTATACGTAATCGGGCGTCCCCTGGTATCTTCTCCACAAAAGAGCTCGCTTCAATTTTTCCCCATTTTCCTTGAATAGCTCCCTTTAGAGGTATACGTAATCGGGCGTCCCCTGGTATCTGTTCCGATTCAGGCATGAACATCCCCAAATGAACTTTTCAGCAATTCTATAAACCCATAGGGTCAAGCTACGAGAAGATATCCACAAAACAGCCCGCTTCAATTTTTCCCCATTTTCCTTGAATAGCTCCCTTTAGAGGTATACGTAATCGGGCGTCCCCTGGTATCTACTCCGATTCAGGCACGGCGATCCCCAAATGAACTTTTCTGCAATTCTATAAACCCATAGGGTCAAGCTACGAGAAAATATCCACAAAACGGCCCGCTTCAATTTTTCCCCATTTTCCTTGAATAGCTCCCTTTAGAGGTATACGTAATCGGGCGTCCCCTGGTATCTTCTCCACAAAAGAGCTCGCTTCAATTTTTCCCCATTTTCCTTGTATAGCTCCCTTTAGAGGTATACGTAATCGGGCGTCCCTTGGTATCTGCTCCGATTCAGGCACGGACATCCCCAAATGAACTTTTCAGCAATTCTATAAACCCATAGGGTCAAGCTACGAGAAAATATCCACAAAACGGCCCGCTTCAATTTTTCCCCATTTTCCTTGAATAGCTCCCTTTAGAGGTATACGTAATCGGGCGTCCCCTGGTATCTGCTCCGATTCAGGCACAGAGATCCCCAAATGAACTTTTTTGCAATTCTATAAACCCATAGGGTGAAGCTACGAGAAAATATCCACAAAATGGCCCGCTTCAATTTTTCCCCATTTTCCTTGTATAGCTCCCTTTAGACGTTTACCTAATCGGGCGTCCCTTGATATCTGCTCCGATTCAAGCACGAAGATCACCAGATGAACTTTTCTGCAATTCTATAAATCATTAGGGTCAAGCTACAATAAAAGATCCACAAAATAGCTCGCTTCAATTTTTCCCCATTTTCCTTGTATAGCTCCCTTTAGAGGTATACGTAATCGGGCGTCCCTTGGTATCTGCTCCGATTCAGGCACGGACATCCCCAAATGAACTTTTCAGCAATTCTATAAACAATAGGGTCAAGCTACGAGAAGATATCCACAAAACGGCCCGCTTCAATTTTTCCCCATTTTCCTTGAATATCTCCCTTTAGAGGTATACGTAATCGGGCGTCCCCTGGTATCTGCTCCGATTCAGGCACGGAGATCCCCAAATGAACTTTTCTGCAATTCTATAAACCCATAGGGTCAAGCTACGAGAAAATATCCACAAAATGGGCCGCTTCAATTTTTCCCCATTTTCCGTGTATAGCTCCCTTTAGACGTTTACCTAATCGGGCGTCCCTTGATATCTGCTCCGATTCAAGCACGAAGATCACCAGATGAACTTTTCTGCAATTCTATAAATCATTAGGGTCAAGCTACAATAAAAGATCCACAAAATAGCTCGCTTCAATTTTTCCCCATTTTCCTTGTATAGCTCCCTTTAGAGGTATACGTAATCGGGCGTCCCTTGGTATCTGCTCCGATTCAGGCACGGACATCCCCAAATGAACTTTTCAGCAATTCTATAAACCCATAGGGTCAAGCTACGAGAAGATATCCACAAAACAGCCCGCTTCAATTTTTCCCCATTTTCCTTGAATAGCTCCCTTTAGAGGTATACGTAATCGGGCGTCCCCTGGTATCTGCTCCGATTCAGGCACGGAGATCCCCAAATGAACTTTTCTGCAATTCTATAAACCCATAGGGTCAAGCTACGAGAAAATATCCCCAAAACGGCCCGCTTCAATTTTTCCCCATTTTCCTTGAATAGCTCCCTTTAGAGGTATACGTAATCGGGCGTCCCCTGGTATCTTCTCCACACAAGAACTCGCTTCAATTTTTCCCCATTTTCCTTGTATAGCTCCCTTTAGAGGTATACGTAATCGGGCGTCCCTTGGTATCTGCTCCGATTCAGGCACGGACATCCCCAAATGAACTTTTCAGCAATTCTATAAACCCATAGGGTCAAGCTACGAGAAAATATCCACAAAACGGCCCGCTTCAATTTTCCCCATTTTCCTTGAATAGCTCCCTTTAGAGGTATACGTAATCAGGCGTCCCCTGGTATCTGCTCCGATTCTGGCACGGAGATCCCCAAATGAACTTTTCTGCAATTCTATAAACCCATAGGGTCAAGCTACAAGAAAATATCCACAAAATGGCCCACTTCAAATTTTCCCCATTTTCCTTGTATAGCTCCCTTTAGACGTTTACGTAATCGGGCGTCCCCTGATATCTGCTCTGATTCAAGCACAGAGATCCCCAAATGAACTTTTCTGCAATTCTATAAATCCTTAGGGTCAATCTACAATAAAATATCCACAAAATAGCTCGCTTCAATTTTTCCCCATTTTCATTGTATATCCCTTTAGAGGTATACGTAATCGGGAGTCCCTTGGTATCTGCTCCGATTCAGGCACGGGCATCCCCAAATGAACTTTTCAGCAATTCTATAAACCCATAGGGTCAAGCTACGAGAAAATATCCACAAAACGGCCCGCTTCAATTTTTCCCCATTTTCCTTGAATAGCTCCCTTTAGAGGTATACGTAATCGGGCGTCCCCTGGTATCTGCTCCACACAAGAGCTCGCTTCAATTTTTCCCCATTTTCCTTGTATAGCTCCCTTTAGAGGTATACGTAATCGGGCGTCCCTTGGTATCTGCTCCGATTCAGGCACGGACATCCCCAAATGAACTTTTCAGCAATTCTATAAACCCATAGGGTCAAGCTACGAGAAAATATCCACAAAACGGCCCGCTTCAATTTTTCCCCATTTTCCTTGAATAGCTCCCTTTAGAGGTATACGTAATCGGGCGTCCCCTGGTATCTGCTCCGATTCAGGCACGGAGATCCCCAAATGAACTTTTCTGCAATTCTATAAACCCATAGGGTCAAGCTACAAGAAAATATCCACAAAATGGCCCACTTCAAATTTTCCCCATTTTCCTTGTATAGCTCCCTTTAGACGTTTACGTAATCGGGCGTCCCCTGATATCTGCTCTGATTCAAGCACAGAGATCCCCAAATGAAGTTTTCTGCAATTCTATAAATCCTTAGGGTCAATCTACAATAAAATATCCACAAAATAGCTCGCTTCAATTTTTCCCAATTTTCATTGTATATCCCTTTAGAGGTATACGTAATCGGGAGTCCCTTGGTATCTGCTCCGATTCAGGCACGGGCATCCCCAAATGAACTTTTCAGCAATTCTATAAACCCATAAGGTCAAGCTACGATAAAATATCCACAAAATGGCCCGCTTCAATTTTTTCCCATTTTCCTTGAATAGCTCCCTTTAGAGGTATACGTAATCGGGTGTCCCTTGGTATCTGCTCCGATTCAGGCACAGACATCCCCAAATGAACTTTTCAGCAATTCTATAAACCCATAGGTTCAAGCTACGAGAAGATATCCACAAAATAGCCCGCTTCAATTTTTCCCCATTTTCCTTGAATAGCTCCCTTTAGAGGTATACGTAATCGGGCGTCCCCTGGTATCTGCTCCGATTCAGGCACGGCGATCCCCAATTGAACTTTTCTGCAATTCTATAAACCCATAGGGTCAAGCTACGAGAAAATATCCACAAAACGGCCCGCTTCAATTTTTCCCCATTTTCCTTGAATAGCTCCCTTTAGAGGTATACGTAATCGGGCGTCCCCTGGTATCTTCTCCACAAAAGAGCTCGCTTCAATTTTTCCCCATTTTCCTTGTATAGCTCCCTTTAGAGGTATACGTAATCGGGCGTCCCTTGGTATCTGCTCCGATTCAGGCACGGACATCCCCAAATGAACTTTTCAGCAATTCTATAAACCCATAGGGTCAAGCTACGAGAAAATATCCACAAAACGGCCCGCTTCAATTTTTCCCCATTTTCCTTGAATAGCTCCCTTTAGAGGTATACGTAATCGGGCGTCCCCTGGTATCTTCTCCACAAAAGAGCTCGCTTCAATTTTTCCCCATTTTCCTTGTATAGCTCCCTTTAGAGGTATACGTAATCGGGCGTCCCTTGGTATCTGCTCCGATTCAGGCACGGACATCCCCAAATGAACTTTTCAGCAATTCTATAAACCCATAGGGTCAAGCTACGAGAAAATATCCACAAAACGGCCCGCTTCAATTTTCCCCATTTTCCTTGAATAGCTCCCTTTAGAGGTATACGTAATCAGGCGTCCCCTGGTATCTGCTCCGATTCAGGCACGGAGATCCCCAAATGAACTTTTCTGCAATTCTATAAACCCATAGGGTCAAGCTACAAGAAAATATCCACAAAATGGCCCACTTCAAATTTTCCCCATTTTCCTTGTATAGCTCCCTTTAGACGTTTACGTAATCGGGCGTCCCCTGATATCTGCTCTGATTCAAGCACAGAGATCCCCAAATGAACTTTTCTGCAATTCTATAAATCCTTAGGGTCAATCTACAATAAAATATCCACAAAATAGCTCGCTTCAATTTTTCCCCATTTTCATTGTATATCCCTTTAGAGGTATACGTAATCGGGAGTCCCTTGGTATCTGCTCCGATTCAGGCACGGGCATCCCCAAATGAACTTTTCAGCAATTCTATAAACCCGTCAAGCTACGAGAAAATATCCACAAAACGGCCCGCTTCAATTTTTCCCCATTTTCCTTGAATAGCTCCCTTTAGAGGTATACGTAATCGGGCGTCCCCTGGTATCTGCTCCACACAAGAGCTCGCTTCAATTTTTCCCCATTTTCCTTGTATAGCTCCCTTTAGAGGTATACGTAATCGGGCGTCCCTTGGTATCTGCTCCGATTCAGGCACGGACATCCCCAAATGAACTTTTCAGCAATTCTATAAACCCATAGGGTCAAGCTACGAGAAAATATCCACAAAACGGCCCGCTTCAATTTTTCCCCATTTTCCTTGAATAGCTCCCTTTAGAGGTATACGTAATCGGGCGTCCCCTGGTATCTGCTCCGATTCAGGCACGGAGATCCCCAAATGAACTTTTCTGCAATTCTATAAACCCATAGGGTCAAGCTACAAGAAAATATCCACAAAATGGCCCACTTCAAATTTTCCCCATTTTCCTTGTATAGCTCCCTTTAGACGTTTACGTAATCGGGCGTCCCCTGATATCTGCTCTGATTCAAGCACAGAGATCCCCAAATGAAGTTTTCTGCAATTCTATAAATCCTTAGGGTCAATCTACAATAAAATATCCACAAAATAGCTCGCTTCAATTTTTCCCAATTTTCATTGTATATCCCTTTAGAGGTATACGTAATCGGGAGTCCCTTGGTATCTGCTCCGATTCAGGCACGGGCATCCCCAAATGAACTTTTCAGCAATTCTATAAACCCATAAGGTCAAGCTACGATAAAATATCCACAAAATGGCCCGCTTCAATTTTTTCCCATTTTCCTTGAATAGCTCCCTTTAGAGGTATACGTAATCGGGTGTCCCTTGGTATCTGCTCCGATTCAGGCACAGACATCCCCAAATGAACTTTTCAGCAATTCTATAAACCCATAGGTTCAAGCTACGAGAAGATATCCACAAAACAGCCCGCTTCAATTTTTCCCCATTTTCCTTGAATAGCTCCCTTTAGAGGTATACGTAATCGGGCGTCCCCTGGTATCTGCTCCGATTCAGGCACGACGATCCCTAATTGAACTTTTCTGCAATTCTATAAACCCATAGGGTCAAGCGACGAGAAAATATCCACAAAACGGCCCGCTTCAATTTTTCCCCATTTTCCTTGAATAGCTCCCTTTAGAGGTATACGTAATCGGGCGTCCCCTGGTATCTTCTCCACAAAAGAGCTCGCTTCAATTTTTCCCCATTTTCCTTGTATAGCTCCCTTTAGAGGTATACGTAATCGGGCGTCCCTTGGTATCTGCTCCGATTCAGGCACGGACATCCCCAAATGAACTTTTCAGCAATTCTATAAGCCCATAGGGTCAAGCTACGAGAAAATATCCACAAAACGGCCCGCTTCAATTTTTCCCCATTTTCCTTGAATAGCTCCCTTTAGAGGTATACGTAATCGGGCGTCCCCTGGTATCTGCTCCGATTCAGGCACAGAGATCCCCAAATGAACTTTTCTGCAATTCTATAAACCCATAGGGTGAAGCTACGAGAAAATATCCACAAAATGGCCCGCTTCAATTTTTCCCCATTTTCCTTGTATAGCTCCCTTTAGACGTTTACCTAATCGGGCGTCCCTTGATATCTGCTCCGATTCAAGCACGAAGATCACCAGATGAACTTTTCTGCAATTCTATAAATCATTAGGGTCAAGCTACAATAAAAGATCCACAAAATAGCTCGCTTCAATTTTTCCCCATTTTCCTTGTATAGCTCCCTTTAGAGGTATACGTAATCGGGCGTCCCCTGGTATCTTCCCCACACAAGAGCTCGCTTCAATTTTTCCCCATTTTCCTTGTATAGCTCCTTTTAGAGGTATACGTAATCGGGCGTCCCTTGGTATCTGCTCCGATTCAGGCACGGACATCTCCAAATGAACTTTTCAGCAATTCTATAAACCCATAGGGTCAAGCTACGAGAAAATATCCACAAAACGGCCCGCTTCAATTTTTCCCCATTTTCCTTGAATATCTCCCTTTAGAGGTATACGTAATCGGGCGTCTCCTGGTATCTGCTCCGATTCAGGCACGGAGATCCCCAAATGAACTTTTCTGCAATTCTATAAACCCATAGGGTCAAGCTACAAGAAAATATCCACAAAATGGCCCACTTCAAATTTTCCCCATTTTCCTTGTATAGCTCCCTTTAGACGTTTACGTAATCGGGCGTCCCCTGATATCTGCTCTGATTCAAGCACAGAGATCCCCAAATGAACTTTTCTGCAATTCTATAAATCCTTAGGGTCAATCTACAATAAAATATCCACAAAATAGCTCGCTTCAATTTTTCCCCATTTTCATTGTATATCCCTTTAGAGGTATACGTAATCGGGAGTCCCTTGGTATCTGCTCCGATTCAGGCACGGGCATCCCCAAATGAACTTTTCAGCAATTCAATAAACCCATAGGGTCAAGCTACGAGAAAATATCCACAAAACGGCCCGCTTCAATTTTTCCCCATTTTCCTTGAATAGCTCCCTTTAGAGGTATACGTAATCGGGCGTCCCCTGGTATCTGCTCCGATTCAGGCACGGCGATCCCCAAATGAACTTTTCTGCAATTCTATAAACCCATAGGGTCAAGCTACGAGAAAATATCCACAAAACGGCCCGCTTCAATTTTTCCCCATTTTCCTTGAATAGCTCCCTTTAGAGGTATACGTAATCGGGCGTCCCCTGGTATCTTCTCCACAAAAGAGCTCGCTTCAATTTTTCCCCATTTTCCTTGAATAGCTCCCTTTAGAGGTATACGTAATCGGGCGTCCCCTGGTATCTGTTCCGATTCAGGCATGAACATCCCCAAATGAACTTTTCTGCAATTCTATAAACCCATAGGGTCAAGCTACGATAAAATATCCACAAAATGGCCCGTTCAATTTTTTCCCATTTTCCTTGAATAGCTCCCTTTAGAGGTATACGTAATCGGGCGTCCCTTGGTATCTGCTCCGATTCAGGCACAAACATCCCCAAATGAACTTTTCAGCAATTCTATAAACCCATAGGGTCATGCTACGAGAAGATATCCACAAAACAGCCCGCTTCAATTTTTCCCCATTTTCCTTGAATAGCTCCCTTTAGAGGTATACGTAATCGGGCGTCCCCTGGTATCTACTCCGATTCAGGCACAGCGATCCCCAAATGAACTTTTCTGCAATTCTATAAACCCATAGGGTCAAGCTACGAGAAAATATCCACAAAACGGCCCGCTTCAATTTTTCCCCATTTTCCTTGAATAGCTCCCTTTAGAGGTATACGTAATCGGGCGTCCCCTGGTATCTTCTCCACAAAAGAGCTGGCTTCAATTTTTCCCCATTTTCCTTGTATAGCTCCCTTTAGAGGTATACATAATCGGGCGTCCCTTGGTATCTGCTCCGATTCAGGCACGGACATCCCCAAATGAACTTTTCAGCAATTCTATAAACCCATAGGGTCAAGCTACGAGAAAATATCCACAAAACGGCCCGTTTCAATTTTTCCCCATTTTCCTTGAATAGCTCCCTTTAGAGGTATACGTAATCGGGCGTCCCCTGGTATCTGCTCCGATTCAGGCACAGAGATCCCCAAATGAACTTTTTTGCAATTCTATAAACCCATAGGGTGAAGCTACGAGAAAATATCCACAAAATGGCCCGCTTCAATTTTTCCCCATTTTCCTTGTATAGCTCCCTTTAGACGTTTACCTAATCGGGCGTCCCTTGATATCTGCTCCGATTCAAGCACGAAGATCACCAGATGAACTTTTCTGCAATTCTATAAATCATTAGGGTCAAGCTACAATAAAAGATCCACAAAATAGCTCGCTTCAATTTTTCCCCATTTTCCTTGTATAGCTCCCTTTAGAGGTATACGTAATCGGGCGTCCCTTGGTATCTGCTCCGATTCAGGCACGGACATCCCCAAATGAACTTTTCAGCAATTCTATAAACAATAGGGTCAAGCTACGAGAAGATATCCACAAAACGGCCCGCTTCAATTTTTCCCCATTTTCCTTGAATATCTCCCTTTAGAGGTATACGTAATCGGGCGTCCCCTGGTATCTGCTCCGATTCAGGCACGGAGATCCCCAAATGAACTTTTCTGCAATTCTATAAACCCATAGGGTCAAGCTACGAGAAAATATCCACAAAATGGGCCGCTTCAATTTTTCCCCATTTTCCGTGTATAGCTCCCTTTAGACGTTTACCTAATCGGGCGTCCCTTGATATCTGCTCCGATTCAAGCACGAAGATCACCAGATGACCTTTTCTGCAATTCTATAAATCATTAGGGTCAAGCTACAATAAAAGATCCACAAAATAGCTCGCTTCAATTTTTCCCCATTTTCCTTGTATAGCTCCCTTTAGAGGTATACGTAATCGGGCGTCCCTTGGTATCTGCTCCGATTCAGGCACGGACATCCCCAAATGAACTTTTCAGCAATTCTATAAACCCATAGGGTCAAGCTACGAGAAGATATCCACAAAACAGCCCGCTTCAATTTTTCCCCATTTTCCTTGAATAGCTCCCTTTAGAGGTATACGTAATCGGGCGTCCCCTGGTATCTGCTCCGATTCAGGCACGGAGATCCCCAAATGAACTTTTCTGCAATTCTATAAACCCATAGGGTCAAGCTACGAGAAAATATCCCCAAAACGGCCCGCTTCAATTTTTCCCCATTTTCCTTGAATAGCTCCCTTTAGAGGTATACGTAATCGGGCGTCCCCTGGTATCTTCTCCACACAAGAGCTCGCTTCAATTTTTCCCCATTTTCCTTGTATAGCTCCCTTTAGAGGTATACGTAATCGGGCGTCCCTTGGTATCTGCTCCGATTCGGGCACGGACATCCCCAAATGAACTTTTCAGCAATTCTATAAACCCATAGGGTCAAGCTACGAGAAAATATCCACAAAACGGCCCGCTTCAATTTTCCCCATTTTCCTTGAATAGCTCCCTTTAGAGGTATACGTAATCAGGCGTCCCCTGGTATCTGCTCCGATTCAGGCACGGAGATCCCCAAATGAACTTTTCTGCAATTCTATAAACCCATAGGGTCAAGCTACAAGAAAATATCCACAAAATGGCCCACTTCAAATTTTCCCCATTTTCCTTGTATAGCTCCCTTTAGACGTTTACGTAATCGGGCGTCCCCTGATATCTGCTCTGATTCAAGCACAGAGATCCCCAAATGAACTTTTCTGCAATTCTATAAATCCTTAGGGTCAATCTACAATAAAATATCCACAAAATAGCTCGCTTCAATTTTTCCCCATTTTCATTGTATATCCCTTTAGAGGTATACGTAATCGGGAGTCCCTTGGTATCTGCTCCGATTCAGGCACGGGCATCCCCAAATGAACTTTTCAGCAATTCTATAAACCCATAGGGTCAAGCTACGAGAAAATATCCACAAAACGGCCCGCTTCAATTTTTCCCCATTTTCCTTGAATAGCTCCCTTTAGAGGTATACGTAATCGGGCGTCCCCTGGTATCTGCTCCACACAAGAGCTCGCTTCAATTTTTCCCCATTTTCCTTGTATAGCTCCCTTTAGAGGTATACGTAATCGGGCGTCCCTTGGTATCTGCTCCGATTCAGGCACGGACATCCCCAAATGAACTTTTTAGCAATTCTATAAACCCATAGGGTCAAGCTACGAGAAAATATCCACAAAACGGCCCGCTTCAATTTTTCCCCATTTTCCTTGAATAGCTCCCTTTAGAGGTATACGTAATCGGGCGTCCCCTGGTATCTGCTCTGATTCAGGCACGGAGATCCCCAAATGAACTTTTCTGCAATTCTATAAACCCATAGGGTCAAGCTACAAGAAAATATCCACAAAATGGCCCACTTCAAATTTTCCCCATTTTCCTTGTATAGCTCCCTTTAGACGTTTACGTAATCGGGCGTCCCCTGATATCTGCTCTGATTCAAGCACAGAGATCCCCAAATGAAGTTTTCTGCAATTCTATAAATCCTTAGGGTCAATATACAATAAAATATCCACAAAATAGCTCGCTTCAATTTTTCCCAATTTTCATTGTATATCCCTTTAGAGGTATACGTAATCGGGAGTCCCTTGGTATCTGCTCCGATTCAGGCACGGGCATCCCCAAATGAACTTTTCAGCAATTCTATAAACCCATAAGGTCAAGCTATGATAAAATATCCACAAAATGGCCCGCTTCAATTTTTTCCCATTTTCCTTGAATAGCTCCCTTTAGAGGTATACGTAATCGGGTGTCCCTTGGTATCTGCTCCGATTCAGGCACAGACATCCCCAAATGAACTTTTCAGCAATTCTATAAACCCATAGGTTCAAGCTACGAGAAGATATCCAAAAAACAGCCCGCTTCAATTTTTCCCCATTTTCCTTGAATAGCTCCCTTTAGAGGTATACGTAATCGGGCGTCCCCTGGTATCTGCTCCGATTCAGGCACGGCGATCCCCAATTGAACTTTTCTGCAATTCTATAAACCCATAGGGTCAAGCTACGAGAAAATATCCACAAAACGGCCCGCTTCAATTTTTCCCCATTTTCCTTGAATAGCTCCCTTTAGAGGTATACGTAATCGGGCGTCCCCTGGTATCTTCTCCACAAAAGAGCTCGCTTCAATTTTTCCCCATTTTCCTTGTATAGCTCCCTTTAGAGGTATACGTACTCGGGCGTCCCTTGGTATCTGCTCCGATTCAGGCACGGACATCCCCAAATGAACTTTTCAGCAATTCTATAAACCCATAGGGTCAAGCTACGAGAAAATATCCACAAAACGGCCCGCTTCAATTTTTCCCCATTTTCCTTGAATAGCTCCCTTTAGAGGTATACGTAATCGGGCGTCCCCTGGTATCTTCTCCACAAAAGAGCTCGCTTCAATTTTTCCCCATTTTCCTTGTATAGCTCCCTTTAGAGGTATACGTAATCGGGCGTCCCTTGGTATCTGCTCCGATTCAGGCACGGACATCCCCAAATGAACTTTTCAGCAATTCTATAAACCCATAGGGTCAAGCTACGAGAAAATATCCACAAAACGGCCCGCTTCAATTTTCCCCATTTTCCTTGAATAGCTCCCTTTAGAGGTATACGTAATCAGGCGTCCCCTGGTATCTGCTCCGATTCAGGCACGGAGATCCCCAAATGAACTTTTCTGCAATTCTATAAACCCATAGGGTCAAGCTACAAGAAAATATCCACAAAATGGCCCACTTCAAATTTTCCCCATTTTCCTTGTATAGCTCCCTTTAGACGTTTACGTAATCGGGCGTCCCCTGATATCTGCTCTGATTCAAGCACAGAGATCCCCAAATGAACTTTTCTGCAATTCTATAAATCCTTAGGGTCAATCTACAATAAAATATCCACAAAATAGCTCGCTTCAATTTTTCCCCATTTTCATTGTATATCCCTTTAGAGGTATACGTAATCGGGAGTCCCTTGGTATCTGCTCCGATTCAGGCACGGGCATCCCCAAATGAACTTTTCAGCAATTCTATAAACCCATAGGGTCAAGCTACGAGAAAATATCCACAAAACGGCCCGCTTCAATTTTTCCCCATTTTCCTTGAATAGCTCCCTTTAGAGGTATACGTAATCGGGCGTCCCCTGGTATCTGCTCCACACAAGAGCTCGCTTCAATTTTTCCCCATTTTCCTTGTATAGCTCCCTTTAGAGGTATACGTAATCGGGCGTCCCTTGGTATCTGCTCCGATTCAGGCACGGACATCCCCAAATGAACTTTTCAGCAATTCTATAAACCCATAGGGTCAAGCTACGAGAAAATATCCACAAAACGGCCCGCTTCAATTTTTCCCCATTTTCCTTGAATAGCTCCCTTTAGAGGTATACGTAATCGGGCGTCCCCTGGTATCTGCTCCGATTCAGGCACGGAGATCCCCAAATGAACTTTTCTGCAATTCTATAAACCCATAGGGTCAAGCTACAAGAAAATATCCACAAAATGGCCCACTTCAAATTTTCCCCATTTTCCTTGTATAGCTCCCTTTAGACGTTTACGTAATCGGGCGTCCCCTGATATCTGCTCTGATTCAAGCACAGAGATCCCCAAATGAAGTTTTCTGCAATTCTATAAATCCTTAGGGTCAATCTACAATAAAATATCCACAAAATAGCTCGCTTCAATTTTTCCCAATTTTCATTGTATATCCCTTTAGAGGTATACGTAATCGGGAGTCCCTTGGTATCTGCTCCGATTCAGGCACGGGCATCCCCAAATGAACTTTTCAGCAATTCTATAAACCCATAAGGTCAAGCTACGATAAAATATCCACAAAATGGCCCGCTTCAATTTTTTCCCATTTTCCTTGAATAGCTCCCTTTAGAGGTATACGTAATCGGGTGTCCCTTGGTATCTGCTCCGATTCAGGCACAGACATCCCCAAATGAACTTTTCAGCAATTCTATAAACCCATAGGTTCAAGCTACGAGAAGATATCCACAAAACAGCCCGCTTCAATTTTTCCCCATTTTCCTTGAATAGCTCCCTTTAGAGGTATACGTAATCGGGCGTCCCCTGGTATCTGCTCCGATTCAGGCACGGCGATCCCCAATTGAACTTTTCTGCAATTCTATAAACCCATAGGGTCAAGCTACGAGAAAATATCCACAAAACGGCCCGCTTCAATTTTTCCCCATTTTCCTTGAATAGCTCCCTTTAGAGGTATACGTAATCGGGCGTCCCCTGGTATCTTCTCCACAAAAGAGCTCGCTTCAATTTTTCCCCATTTTCCTTGTATAGCTCCCTTTAGAGGTATACGTAATCGGGCGTCCCTTGGTATCTGCTCCGATTCAGGCACGGACATCCCCAAATGAAATTTTCAGCAATTCTATAAACCCATAGGGTCAAGCTACGAGAAAATATCCACAAAACGGCCCGCTTCAATTTTTCCCCATTTTCCTTGAATAGCTCCCTTTAGAGGTATACGTAATCGGGCGTCCCCTGGTATCTGCTCCGATTCAGGCACAGAGATCCCCAAATGAACTTTTCTGCAATTCTATAAACCCATAGGGTCAAGCTACGAGAAAATATCCACAAAATGGCCCGCTTCAATTTTTCCCCATTTTCCTTGTATAGCTCCCTTTAGACGTTTACCTAATCGGGCGTCCCTTGATATCTGCTCCGATTCAAGCACGAAGATCACCAGATGAACTTTTCTGCAATTCTATAAATCATTAGGGTCAAGCTACAGTAAAAGATCCACAAAATAGCTCGCTTCAATTTTTCCCCATTTTCCTTGTATAGCTCCCTTTAGAGGTATACGTAATCGGGCGTCCCTTGGTATCTGCTCCGATTCAGGCACGGACATCCCCAAATGAACTTTTCAGCAATTCTATAAACAATAGGGTCAAGCTACGAGAAGATATCCACAAAACGGCCCGCTTCAATTTTTCCCCATTTTCCTTGAATAGCTCCCTTTAGAGGTATACGTAATCGGGCGTCCCCTGGTATCTGCTCTGATTCAGGCACGGAGATCCCCAAATGAACTTTTCTGCAATTCTATAAACCCATAGGGTCAAGCTACGAGAAAATATCCACAAAATGGTCCGCTTCAATTTTTCCCCATTCTCCTTGTATAGCTCCCTTTAGACGTTTACGTAATCGGGCGTCCCCTGATATCTGCTCTGATTCAAGCACGGAGATCCCCAAATGAACTTTTCTGCAATTCTATAAACCGTTAGGGTCAAGCTACAATAAAATATCCACAAAATGGCTCGCTTCAATTTTTCCCCATTTTCCTTGTATAGCTCCCTTTAGAGGTATACGTAATCTGGCGTCCCTTAGTATCTGCTCCGATTCAGGCACGGATATCCCCAAATGAACTTTTCAGCAATTCTATAAACCCATAGGGTCAAGCTACGAGAAAATATCCACAAAACGGCCCGCTTCAATTTTTCCCCATTTTCCTTGAATAGCTCCCTTTAGAGGTATACGTAATCGGGCGTCCCCTGGTTTCTTCTCCACAAAAGAGCTCGCTTCAATTTTTCCCCATTTTCCTTGTATAGCTCCCTTTAGAGGTATACGTAATCGGGCGTCCCTTGGTATCTGCTCTGATTCAGGCACGGACATCCCCAAATGAACTTTTCAGCAATTCTATAAACCCATAGGGTCAAGCTACGAGAAAATATCCACAAAACGGCCCGCTTCAATTTTTCCCCATTTTCCTTGAATAGCTCCCTTTAGAGGTATACGTAATCGGGCGTCCCCTGGTATCTGCTCCGATTCAGGCACGGAGATCCCCAAATGAACTTTTCTGCAATTCTATAAACCCATAGGGTCAAGCTACGAGAAAATATCCACAAAATGGCCCGCTTCAATTTTTCCTCATTTTCCTTGTATAGCTCCCTTTAGACGTTTACATAATCGGGCGTCCCCTGATATCTACTCCGATTCAAGCACGGAGATCACCAGATGAACTTTTCTGCAATTCTATAAATCATTAGGGTCAAGCTACAATAAAAGATCCACAAAATAGCTCGCTTCAATTTTTCCCCATTTTCCTTGTATAGCTCCCTTTAGAGGTATACGTAATCGGGCGTCCCTTGGTATCTGCTTCGATTCAGGCACGGACATCCCCAAATGAACTTTTCAGCAATTCTATAAACACATAGGGTCAAGCTACGAGAAGATATCCACAAAACGGCCCGCTTCAATTTTTCTCCATTTTCCTTGAATAGCTCCCTTTAGAGGTATACGTAATCGGGCGTCCCCTGGTATCTGCTCCGATTCAGGCACGAACATCCCCAAATGAACTTTTCTGCAATTCTATAAACCCATAGGGTCAAGCTACGATAAAATATCCACAAAATGGCCCGCTTCAATTTTTTCCCATTTTCCTTGAATAGCTCCCTTTAGAGGTATACGTAATCGGGCGTCCCTTGGTATCTGCTCCGATTCAGGCACAGACATCCCCAAATGAACTTTTCAGCAATTCTATAAACCCATAGGGTCAAGCTACGAGAAGATATCCACAAAACAGCCCGCTTCAATTTTTCCCCATTTTCCTTGAATAGCTCCCTTTAGAGGTATACGTAATCGGGCGTCCCCTGGTATCTGCTCCGATTCAGGCACGGCGATCCCCAAATGAACTTTTCTGCAATTCTATAAACCCATAGGGTCAAGCTACGAGAAAATATCCACAAAACGGCCCGCTTCAATTTTTCCCCATTTTCCTTGAATAGCTCCCTTTAGAGGTATACGTAATCGGGCGTCCCCTGGTATCTGCTCCGATTCAGGCACGGAGATCCCCAAATGAACTTTTCTGCAATTCTATAAACCCATAGGGTCAAGCTACAAGAAAATATCCACAAAATGGCCCACTTCAAATTTTCCCCATTTTCCTTGTATAGCTCCCTTTAGACGTTTACGTAATCGGGCGTCCCCTGATATCTGCTCTGATTCAAGCACAGAGATCCCCAAATGAAGTTTTCTGCAATTCTATAAATCCTTAGGGTCAATCTACAATAAAATATCCACAAAATAGCTCGCTTCAATTTTTCCCAATTTTCATTGTATATCCCTTTAGAGGTATACGTAATCGGGAGTCCCTTGGTATCTGCTCCGATTCAGGCACGGGCATCCCCAAATGAACTTTTCAGCAATTCTATAAACCCATAAGGTCAAGCTACGATAAAATATCCACAAAATGGCCCGCTTCAATTTTTTCCCATTTTCCTTGAATAGCTCCCTTTAGAGGTATACGTAATCGGGTGTCCCTTGGTATCTGCTCCGATTCAGGCACAGACATCCCCAAATGAACTTTTCAGCAATTCTATAAACCCATAGGTTCATGCTACGAGAAGATATCCACAAAACAGCCCGCTTCAATTTTTCCCCATTTTCCTTGAATAGCTCCCTTTAGAGGTATACGTAATCGGGCGTCCCCTGGTATCTGCTCCGATTCAGGTACGGCGATCCCCAATTGAACTTTTCTGCAATTCTATAAACCCATAGGGTCAAGCTACGAGAAAATATCCACAAAACGGCCCGCTTCAATTTTTCCCCATTTTCCTTGAATAGCTCCCTTTAGAGGTATACGTAATCGGGCGTCCCCTGGTATCTTCTCCACAAAAGAGCTCGCTTCAATTTTTCCCCATTTTCCTTGTATAGCTCCCTTTAGAGGTATACGTAATCGGGCGTCCCTTGGTATCCGCTCCGATTCAGGCACGGACATCCCCAAATGAACTTTTCAGCAATTCTATAAACCCATAGGGTCAAGCTACGAGAAAATATCCACAAAACGGCCCGCTTCAATTTTTCCCCATTTTCCTTGAATAGCTCCCTTTAGAGGTATACGTAATCGGGCGTCCCCTGGTATCTGCTCCGATTCAGGCACAGAGATCCCCAAATGAACTTTTCTGCAATTCTATAAACCCATAGGGTGAAGCTACGAGAAAATATCCACAAAATGGCCCGCTTCAATTTTTCCCCATTTTCCTTGTATAGCTCCCTTTAGACGTTTACCTAATCGGGCGTCCCTTGATATCTGCTCCGATTCAAGCACGAAGATCACCAGATGAACTTTTCTGCAATTCTATAAATCATTAGGGTCAAGCTACAATAAAAGATCCACAAAATAGCTCGCTTCAATTTTTCCCCATTTTCCTTGTATAGCTCCCTTTAGAGGTATACGTAATCGGGCGTCCCTTGGTATCTGCTCCGATTCAGGCACGGACATCCCCAAATGAACTTTTCAGCAATTCTATAAACAATAGGGTCAAGCTACGAGAAGATATCCACAAAACGGCCCGCTTCAATTTTTCCCCATTTTCCTTGAATAGCTCCCTTTAGAGGTATACGTAATCGGGCGTCCCCTGGTATCTGCTCTGATTCAGGCACGGAGATCCCCAAATGAACTTTTCTGCAATTCTATAAACCCATAGGGTCAAGCTACGAGAAAATATCCACAAAATGGTCCGCTTCAATTTTTCCCCATTCTCCTTGTATAGCTCCCTTTAGACGTTTACGTAATCGGGCGTCCCCTGATATCTGCTCTGATTCAAGCACGGAGATCCCCAAATGAACTTTTCTGTATTCTATAAACCGTTAGGGTCAAGCTACAATAAAATATCCACAAAATGGCTCGCTTCAATTTTTCCCCATTTTCCTTGTATAGCTCCCTTTAGAGGTATACGTAATATGGCGTCCCTTAGTATCTGCTCCGATTCAGGCACGGATATCCCCAAATGAACTTTTCAGCAATTCTATAAACCCATAGGGTCAAGCTACGAGAAAATATCCACAAAACGGCCCGCTTCAATTTTTCCCCATTTTCCTTGAATAGCTCCCTTTAGAGGTATACGTAATCGGGCGTCCCCTAGTTTCTTCTCCACAAAAGAGCTCGCTTCAATTTTTCCCCATTTTCCTTGTATAGCTCCCTTTAGAGGTATACGTAATCGGGCGTCCCTTGGTATCTGCTCTGATTCAGGCACGGACATCCCCAAATGAACTTTTCAGCAATTCTATAAACCCATAGGGTCAAGCTACGAGAAAATATCCACAAAATGGCCCGCTTCAATTTTTCCCCATTTTCCTTGAATAGCTCCCTTTAGAGGTATACGTAATCGGGCGTCCCCTGGTATCTGCTCCGATTCAGGCACGGAGATCCCCAAATGAACTTTTCTGCAATTCTATAAACCCATAGGGTCAAGCTACGAGAAAATATCCACAAAATGGCCCGCTTCAATTTTTCCTCATTTTCCTTGTATAGCTCCCTTTAGACGTTTACATAATCGGGCGTCCCCTGATATCTACTCCGATTCAAGCACGGAGATCACCAGATGAACTTTTCTGCAATTCTATAAATCATTAGGGTTAAGCTACAATAAAAGATCCACAAAATAGCTCGCTTCAATTTTTCCCCATTTTCCTTGTACAGCTCCCTTTAGAGGTATACGTAATCGGGCGTCCCTTGGTATCTGCTTCGATTCAGGCACGGACATCCCCAAATGAACTTTTCAGCAATTCTATAAACACATAGGGTCAAGCTACGAGAAGATATCCACAAAACGGCCCGCTTCAATTTTTCTCCATTTTCCTTGAATAGCTCCCTTTAGAGGTATACGTAATCGGGCGTCCCCTGGTATCTGCTCCGATTCAGGCACGAACATCCCCAAATGAACTTTTCTGCAATTCTATAAACCCATAGGGTCAAGCTACGATAAAATATCCACAAAATGGCCCGCTTCAATTTTTTCCCATTTTCCTTGAATAGCTCCCTTTAGAGGTATACGTAATCGGGCGTCCCTTGGTATCTGCTCCGATTCAGGCACAGACATCCCCAAATGAACTTTTCAGCAATTCTATAAACCCATAGGGTCAAGCTACGAGAAGATATCCACAAAACAGCCCGCTTCAATTTTTCCCCATTTTCCTTGAATAGCTCCCTTTAGAGGTATACGTAATCGGGCGTCCCCTGGTATCTGCTCCGATTCAGGCACGGCGATCCCCAAATGAACTTTTCTGCAATTCTATAAACCCATAGGGTCAAGCTACGAGAAAATATCCACAAAACGGCCCGCTTCAATTTTTCCCCATTTTCCTTGAATAGCTCCCTTTAGAGGTATACGTAATCGGGCGTCCCCTGGTATCTTCTCCACAAAAGAGCTCGCTTCAATTTTTCCCCATTTTCCTTGTATAGCTCCCTTTAGAGGTATATGTAATCGGGCGTCCCTTGGTATCTGCTCCGATTCAGGCACGGACAACCCCAAATGAACTTTTCAGCAATTCTATAAACCCATAGGGTCAAGCTACGAGAAAATATCCACAAAACGGCCCGCTTCAATTTTTCCCCATTTTCCTTGAATAGCTCCCTTTTGAGGTATACGTAATCGGGCGTCCCCTGGTATCTGCTCCGATTCAGGCACAGAGATCCCCAAATGAACTTTTATGCAATTCTATAAACCCATAGGGTGAAGCTACGAGAAAATATCCACAAAATGGCCCGCTTCAATTTTTCCCCATTTTCCTTGTATAGCTCCCTTTAGACGTTTACCTAATCGGGCGTCCCTTGATATCTGCTCCGATTCAAGCACGAAGATCACCAGATGAACTTTTCTGCAATTCTATAAATCATTAGGGTCAAGCTACGATAAAAGATCCACAAAATAGCTCGCTTCAATTTTTCCCCATTTTCCTTGTATAGCTCCCTTTAGATACGTAATCGGGCGTCCCTTGGTATCTGCTCCGATTCAGGCACGGACATCCCCAAATGAACTTTTCAGCAATTCTATAAACAATAGGGTCAAGCTATGAGAAGATATCCACAAAACGGCCCGCTTCAATTTTTCCCCATTTTCCTTGAATAGCTCCCTTTAGAGGTATACGTAATCGGGCGTCCCCTGGTATCTGCTCCGATTCAGGCACGGAGATCCCCAAATGAACTTTTCTGCAATTCTATAAACCCATAGGGTCAAGCTACGAGAAAATATCCACAAAATGGTCCGCTTCAATTTTTCCCCATTCTCCTTGTATAGCTCCCTTTAAACGTTTACGTAATCGGGCGTCCCCTGATATCAGCTCTGATTCAAGCACGGAGATCCCCAAATGAACTTTTCTGCAATTCTATAAACCGTTAGGGTCAAGCTACAATAAAATATCCACAAAATGGCTCGCTTCAATTTTTCCCCATTTTCCTTGTATAGCTCCCTTTAGAGGTATACGTAATCGGGCGTCCCTTAGTATCTGCTCCGATTCAGGCACGGATATCCCCAAATGAACTTTTCAGCAATTCTATAAACCCATAGGGTCAAGCTACGAGAAAATATCCACAAAACGGCCCGCTTCAATTTTTTCCCATTTTCCTTGAATAGCTCCCTTTAGAGGTATACGTAATCGGGCGTCCCCTGGTATCTTCTCCACAAAAGAGCTAGCTTCAATTTTTCCCCATTTTCCTTGTATAGCTCCCTTTAGAGGTATACGTAATCGGGCGTCCCTTGTTATCTGCTCCGATTCAGGCACGGACATCCCCAAATGAACTTTTCAGCAATTCTATAAACCCATAGGGTCAAGCTACGAGAAAATATCCACAAAACGGCCCGCTTCAATTTTTCCCCATTTTCCTTGAATAGCTCCCTTTAGAAGTATACGTAATCGGGCGTCCCCTGGCATCTGCTCCGATTCAGGCACGGAGATCCCCAAATGAACTTTTCTGCAATTCTATAAACCCATAGGGTCAAGCTACGAGAAAATATCCACAAAATGGCCCGCTTCAATTTTTCCTCATTTTCCTTGTATAGCTCCCTTTAGACGTTTACGTAATCGGGCGTCCCCTGATATCTACTCCGATTCAAGCACGGAGATCACCAGATGAACTTTTCTGCAATTCTATAAATCATTAGGGTCAAGCTACAATAAAAGATCCAGAAAATAGCTCGCTTCAATTTTCCCCATTTTCCTTGTATAGCTCCCTTTAGAGGTATACGTAATCGGGCGTCCCTTGGTATCTGCTTCGATTCAGGCACGGACATCCCCAAATGAACTTTTCAGCAATTCTATAAACACATAGGGTCAAGCTATGAGAAGATATCTACAAAACAGCCCGCTTCAATTTTTCCCCATTTTCCTTGAATAGCTCCCTTTAGAGGTATACGTAATCGGGCGTCCCCTGGTATCTGCTCCGATTCAGGCACGAACATCCCCAAATGAACTTTTCTGCAATTCTATAAACCCATAGGGTCAAGCTACGAGAAAATATCCACAAAACGGCCCGCTTCAATTTTTTCCCATTTTCCTTGAATAGCTCCCTTTAGAGGTATACGTAATCGGGCGTCCCCTGGTATCTTCTCCACTAAAGAGCTCGCTTCAATTTTTCCCCATTTTCCTTGTATAGCTCCCTTTAGAGGTATACGTAATCGGGCATCCCTTGGTATCTGCTCCGATTCAGGCACGGACATCCCCAAATGAACTTTTCAGCAATTCTATAAACCCATAGGGTCAAGCTACGAGAAAATATCCACAAAACGGCCCGCTTCAATTTTTCCCCATTTTCCTTGAATAGCTCCCTTTAGAGGTATACGTAATCGGGCGTCCCCTGGTATCTGCTCCGATTCAGGCACGGAGATCCCCAAATGAACTTTTCTGCAATTCTATAAACCCATAGGGTCAAGCTACGAGAAAATATCCACAAAATGGCCCGCTTAAATTTTTCCCCATTCACCTTGTATAGCTCTCTTTAGACGTTTACGTAATCGGGCGTCCCCTGATATCTGCTCTGATTCAAGCACGGAGATCCCCAAATGAACTTTTCTGCAATTCTATAAACCGTTAGGGTCAAGCTACTATAAAATATCCACAAAATGGATCGCTTCAATTTTTCCCCATTTTCCTTGTATAGCTCCCTTTAGAGGTATACGTAATCGGGCGTCCCTTAGTATCTGCTCCGATTCAGGCACGGATATCCCCAAATGAACTTTTCAGCAATTCTATAAACCCATAGGGTCAAGCTACGAGAAAATATCCACAAAACGGCCCGCTTCAATTTTTTCCCATTTTCCTTGAATAGCTCCCTTTAGAGGTATACGTAATCGGGCGTCCCCTGGTATCTTCTCCACAAAAGAGCTCGCTTCAATTTTTCCCCATTTTCCTTGAATAGCTCCCTTTAGAGGTATACGTAATCGGGCGTCCCCTGGTATCTGCTCCGATTCAGGCACGGAGATCCCCAAATGAACTTTTCTGCAATTCTATAAACCCATAGGGTCAAGCTACGAGAAAATATCAACAAAATGGCCCGCTTCAATTTTTCCCCATTCTCCTTGTATAGCTCCCTTTAGACGTTTACGTAATCGGGCGTCCCCTGATATCTGCTCTGATTCAAGCACGGAGATCCCCAAATGAACTTTTCTGCAATTCTATAAACCGTTAGGGTCAAGCTACAATAAAATATCCACAAAATGGCTCGCTTCAATTTTTCCCCATTTTCCTTGTATAGCTCCCTTTAGAGGTATACGTAATCGGGCGTCCCTTGGTATCTGCTCCGATTCAGGCACGGACATCCCCAAATGAACTTTTCAGCAATTCTATAAACCCATAGGGTCAAGATACGAGAAAATATCCACAAAACGGCCCGCTTCAATTTTTCCCCATTTTCCTTGAATAGCTCCCTTTAGAGGTATACGTAATCGGGCGTCCCCTGGTATCTGCTCCGATTCAGGCACGAACATCCCCAAATGAACTTTTCTGCAATTCTATAAACCCATAGGGTCAAGCTACGAGAAAATATCCACAAAACGGCCCGCTTCAATTTTTTCCCATTTTCCTTGAATAGCTCCCTTTAGAGGTATACGTAATCGGGCGTCCCCTGGTATCTTCTCCACTAAAGAGCTCGCTTCAATTTTTCCCCATTTTCCTTGTATAGCTCCCTTTAGAGGTATACGTAATCGGGCATCCCTTGGTATCTGCTCCGATTCAGGCACGGACATCCCCAAATGAACTTTTCAGCAATTCTATAAACCCCTACGAGAAAATATCCACAAAACGGCCCGCTTCAATTTTTCCCCATTTTCCTTGAATAGCTCCCTTTAGAGGTATACGTAATCGGGCGTCCCCTGGTATCTGCTTCGATTCAGGCACGGAGATCCCCAAATGAACTTTTCTGCAATTCTATAAACCCATAGGGTCAAGCTACGAGAAAATATCCACAAAATGGCCCGCTTCAATTTTTCCCCATTCTCCTTGTATAGCTCTCTTTAGACGTTTACGTAATCGGGCGTCCCCTGATATCTGCTCTGATTCAAGCACGGAGATCCCCAAATGAACTTTTCTGCAATTCTATAAACCGTTAGGGTCAAGCTACTATAAAATATCCATAAAATGGATCGCTTCAATTTTTCCCCATTTTCCTTGTATAGCTCCCTTTAGAGGTATACGTAATCGGGCGTCCCTTAGTATCAGCTCCGATTCAGGCACGGATATCCCCAAATGAACTTTTCAGCAATTCTATAAACCCATAGGGTCAAGCTACGAGAAAATATCCACAAAATGGCCCGCTTCAATTTTTTCCCATTTTCCTTGAATAGCTCCCTTTAGAGGTATACGTAATCGGGCGTCCCCTGGTATCTTCTCCACAAAAGAGCTCGCTTCAATTTTTCCCCATTTTCCTTGTACAGCTCCCTTTAGAGGTATACGTAATCGGGCGTCCCTTGGTATCTGCTCCGATTCAGGCACGGACATCCCCAAATGAACTTTTCAGCAATTCTATAAACCCATAGGGTCAAGCTACGAGAAAATATACATAAAATGGCCCGCTTCAATTTTTCCCCATTTTCCTTGAATAGCTCCCTTTAGAGGTATACGTAATCGGGCGTCCCCTGGTATCTGCTCCGATTCAGGCACGGAGATCCCCAAATGAACTTTTCTGCAATTCTATAAACCCATAGGGTCAAGCTACGAGAAAATATCAACAAACTGGCCCGCTTCAATTTTTCCCCATTCTCCTTGTATAGCTCCCTTTAAACGTTTACGTAATCGGGCGTCCCCTGATATCTGCTCTGATTCAAGCACGGAGATCCCCAAATGAACTTTTCTGCAATTCTATAAACCGTTAGGGTCAAGCTACAATAAAATATCCACAAAATGGCTCGCTTCAATTTTTCCCCATTTTCCTTGTATAGCTCCCTTTAGAGGTATACGTAATCGGGCGTCCCTTGGTATCTGCTCCGATTCAGGCACGGACATCCCCAAATGAACTTTTCAGCAATTCTATAAACCCATAGGGTCAAGATACGAGAAAATATCCACAAAACGGCCCGCTTCAATTTTTCCCCATTTTCCTTGAATAGCTCCCTTTAGAGGTATACGTAATCGGGCGTCCCCTGGTATCTGCTCCGATTCAGGCACGAACATCCCCAAATGAACTTTTCTGCAATTCTATAAACCCATAGGGTCAAGCTACGAGAAAATATCCACAAAACGGCCCGCTTCAATTTTTTCCCATTTTCCTTGAATAGCTCCCTTTAGAGGTATACGTAATCGGGCGTCCCCTGGTATCTTCTCCACTAAAGAGCTCGCTTCAATTTTTCCCCATTTTCCTTGTATAGCTCCCTTTAGAGGTATACGTAATCGGGCATCCCTTGGTATCTGCTCCGATTCAGGCACGGACATCCCCAAATGAACTTTTCAGCAATTCTATAAACCCATAGGGTCAAGCTACGAGAAAATATCCACAAAACGGCCCGCTTCAATTTTTCCCCATTTTCCTTGAATAGCTCCCTTTAGAGGTATACGTAATCGGGCGTCCCCTGGTATCTGCTCCGATTCAGGCACGGAGATCCCCAAATGAACTTTTCTGCAATTCTATAAACCCATAGGGTCAAGCTACGAGAAAATATCCACAAAATGGCCCGCTTCAATTTTTCCCCATTCTCCTTTTATAGCTTTCTTTAGACGTTTACGTAATCGGGCGTCCCCTGATATCTGCTCTGATTCAAGCACGGAGATCCCCAAATGAACTTTTCTGCAATTCTATAAACCGTTAGGGTCAAGCTACTATAAAATATCCACAAAATGGATCGCTTCAATTTTTCCCCATTTTCCTTGTATAGCTCCCTTTAGAGGTATACGTAATCGGGCGTCCCGTAGTATCTGCTCCGATTCAGGCACGGATATCCCCAAATGAACTTTTCAGCAATTCTATAAACCCATAGGGTCAAGCTACGAGAAAATATCCACAAAACGGCCCGCTTCAATTTTTTCCCATTTTCCTTGAATAGCTCCCTTTAGAGGTATACGTAATCGGGCGTCCCCTGGTATCTTCTCCACAAAAGAGCTCGCTTCAATTTTTCCCCATTTTCCTTGTATAGCTCCCTTTAGAGGTATACGTAATCGGGCGTCCCTTGGTATCTGCTCCGATTCAGGCACGGACATCCCCAAATGAACTTTTCAGCAATTCTATAAACCCATAGGGTCAAGCTACGAGAAAATATCCATAAAATGGCCCGCTTCAATTTTTCCCCATTTTCCTTGAATAGCTCCCTTTAGAGGTATACGTAATCGGGCGTCCCCTGGTATCTGCTCCGATTCAGGCACGGAGATCCCCAAATGAACTTTTCTGCAATTCTATAAACCCATAGGGTCAAGCTACGAGAAAATATCAACAAAATGGCCCGCTTCAATTTTTCCCCATTCTCCTTGTATAGCTCCCTTTAGACGTTTACGTAATCGGGCGTCCCCTGATATCTGCTCTGATTCAAGCACGGAGATCCCCAAATGAACTTTTCTGCAATTCTATAAACCGTTAGGGTCAAGCTACAATAAAATATCCACAAAATGGCTCGCTTCAATTTTTCCCCATTTTCCTTGTATAGCTCCCTTTAGAGGTATACGTAATCGGGCGTCCCTTGGTATCTGCTCCGATTCAGGCACGGACATCCCCAAATGAACTTTTCAGCAATTCTATAAACCCATAGGGTCAAGATACGAGAAAATATCCACAAAACGGCCCGCTTCAATTTTTCCCCATTTTCCTTGAATAGCTCCCTTTAGAGGTATACGTAATCGGGCGTCCCCTGGTATCTGCTCCGATTCAGGCACGGAGATCCCCAAATGAAATTTTCTGCAATTCTATAAACCCATAGGGTCAAGCTACGAGAAAATATCAACAAAATGGCCCGCTTCAATTTTTCCCCATTCTCCTTGTATAGCTCCCTTTAGACGTTTACGTAATCGGGCGTCCCCTGATATCTGCTCTGATTCAAGCACGGAGATCCCCAAATGCACTTTTCTGCAATTCTATAAACCGTTAGGGTCAAGCTACAATAAAATATCCACAAAATGGCTCGCTTCAATTTTTCCCCATTTTCCTTGTATAGCTCCCTTTAGAGGTATACGTAATCGGGCGTCCCTTGGTATCTGCTTCGATTCAGGCACGGACATCCCCAAATGAACTTTTCAGCAATTCTATAAACACATAGGGTCAAGCTACGAGAAGATATCTACAAAACAGCCCACTTCAATTTTTCCCCATTTTCCTTGAATAGCTCCCTTTATAGGTATACGTAATCGGGCGTCCCCTGGTATCTGCTCCGATTCAGGCACGAACATCCCCATATGAACTTTTCTGCAATTCTATAAACCCATAGGGTCAAGCTACGAGAAAATATCCACAAAACGGCCCGCTTCAATTTTTCCCCATTTTCCTTGTATAGCTCCCTTTAGAGGTATACGTAATCGGGCGTCCCTTGGTATCTGCTCCGATTCAGGCACGGACATCCCCAAATGAACTTTTCAGCAATTCTATAAACCCATAGGGTCAAGCTACGAGAAAATATCCACAAAACGGCCCGCTTCAATTTTTCCCCATTTTCCGTGAATAGCTCCCTTTAGAGGTATACGTAATCTGGCGTCCCCTGGTATCTGCTCCGATTCAGGCACGGAGATCCCCAAATGAACTTTTCTGCAATTCTATAAACCCATAGGGTCAAGCTACGAGAAAATATCCACAAAATGGCCCGCTTCAATTTTTCCCCATTCTCCTTGTATAACTCTCTTTAGACGTTTACGTAATCGGGCGTCCCCTGATATCTGCTCTGATTCAAGCACGGAGATCCCCAAATGAACTTTTCTGCAATTCAATAAACCGTTAGGGTCAAGCTACAATAAAATATCCACAAAATGGCTCGCTTCAATTTTTCCCCATTTTCCTTGTATCCCTTTAGAGGTATACGTAATCGGGCGTCCCTTAGTATCTGCTCCGATTCAGGCACGGATATCCCCAAATGAACTTTTCAGCAATTCTATAAACCCATAGGGTCAAGCTACGAGAAAATATCCACAAAACGGCCCGCTTCAATTTTTTCCCATTTTCCTTGAATAGATCCCTTTAGAGGTATACGTAATCGGGGGTCCCTTGGTATCTTCTCCACTAAAGAGCTCGCTTCAATTTTTCCCCATTTTCCTTGTATAGCTCCCTTTAGAGGTATACGTAATCGGGCGTCCCTTGGTATCTGCTCCGATTCAGGCACGGACATCCCCAAATGAACTTTTCAGCAATTCTATAAACCCATAGGGTCAAGCTACGAGAAAATATCCACAAAACGGCCCGCTTCAATTTTTCCCCATTTTCCTTGAATAGCGCCCTTTAGAGGTATACGTAATCGGGCGTCCCCTGGTATCTGCTCCGATTCAGGCACGGAGATCCCCAAATGAACTTTTCTGCAATTCTATAAACCCATAGGGTCAAGCTACGAGAAAATATCCACAAAATTGCCCGCTTCAATTTTTCCCCATTCTCCTTGTATAACTCTCTTTAGACGTTTACGTAATCGGGCGTCCCCTGATATCTGCTCTGATTCAAGCACGGAGATCCCCAAATGAACTTTTCTGCAATTCTATAAACCGTTAGGGTCAAGCTACAATAAAATATCCACAAAATGGCTCGCTTCAATTTTTCCCCATTTTCCTTGTATAGCTCCCTTTAGAGGTATACGTAATCGGGCGTCCCTTAGTATCTGCTCCGATTCAGGCACGGATATCCCCAAATGAACTTTTCAGCAATTCTATAAACCCATAGGGTCAAGCTACGAGAAAATATCCACAAAACGGCCCGCTTCAATTTTTTCCCATTTTCCTTGAATAGCTCCCTTTAGAGGTATACGTAATCGGGCGTCCCCAGGTATCTTCTCCACAAAAGAGCTCGCTTCAATTTTTCCCCATTTTCCTTGTATAGCTCCCTTTAGAGGTATACGTAATCGGGCGTCCCTTGGTATCTGCTCCGATTCAGGCACGGACATCCCCAAATGAACTTTTTAGCAATTCTATAAACCCATAGGGTCAAGCTACGAGAAAATATCCACAAAACGGCCCGCTTCAATTTTTCCCCATTTTCCTTGAATAGCTCCCTTTAGAGGTATACGTAATCGGCCGTCCCCTGGTATCTGCTCCGATTCAGGCACGGAGATCCCCAAATGAACTTTTCTGCAATTCTATAAACAATAGGGTCAAGCTACGAGAAAATATCCACAAAATGGCCCGCTTCAATTTTTCCCCATTCTCCTTGTATAGCTCTCTTTAGACGTTTACGTAATCGGGCGTCCCCTGATATCTGCTCTGATTCAAGCACGGAGATCCCCAAATGAACTTTTCTGCAATTCTATAAACCGTGAGGGTCAAGCTACTATAAAATATCCACAAAATGGCTCGCTTAAATTTTTCCCCATTTTCCTTGTATAGCTCCCTTTAGAGGTATACGTAATCGGGCGTCCCTTAGTATCTGCTCCGATTCAGGCACGGATATCCCCAAATGAACTTTTCAGCAATTCTATAAACCCATAGGGTCAAGCTACGAGAAAATATCCACAAAACGGCCCGCTTCAATTTTTTCCCATTTTCCTTGAATAGCTCCCTTTAGAGGTATACGTAATCGGGCGTCCCCTGGTATCTTCTCCACAAAAGAGCTCGCTTCAATTTTTCCCCATTTTCCTTGTATAGCTCCCTTTAGAGGTATACGTAATCGGGCGTCCCTTGGTATCTGCTCCGATTCAGGCACGGACATCCCCAAATGAACTTTTCAGCAATTCTATAAACCCATAGGGTCAAGCTACGAGAAAATATCCACAAAACGGCCCGCTTCAATTTTTCCCCATTTTCCTTGAATAGCTCCCTTTAGAGGTATACGTAATCGGCCGTCCCCTGGTATCTGCTCCGATTCAGGCACGGAGATCCCCTAATGAACTTTTCTGCAATTCTATAAACAATAGGGTCAAGCTACGAGAAAATATCCACAAAATGGCCCGCTTCAATTTTTCCCCATTCTCCTTGTATAGCTCTCTTTAGACGTTTACGTAATCGGGCGTCCCCTGATATCTGCTCTGATTCAAGCACGAAGATCCCCAAATGAACTTTTCTGCAATTCTATAAACCGTGAGGGTCAAGCTACTATAAAATATCCACAAAAAGGCTCGCTTAAATTTTTCCCCATTTTCCTTGTATAGCTCCCTTTAGAGGTATACGTAATCGGGCGTCCCTTAGTATCTGCTCCGATTCAGGCACGGATATCCCCAAATGAACTTTTCAGCAATTCTATAAACCCATAGGGTCAAGCTACGAGAAAATATCCACAAAACGGCCCGCTTCAATTTTTTCCCATTTTCCTTGAATAGCTCCCTTTAGAGGTATACGTAATCGGGCGTCCCCGGGTATCTTCTCCACAAAAGAGCTCGCTTCAATTTTCCCCCATTTTCCTTGTATAGCTCCCTTTAGAGGTATACGTAATCGGGCGTCCCTTGGTATCTACTCCGATTCAGGCACGGACATCCCCAAATGAACTTTTCAGCAATTCTATAAACCCATAGGGTCAAGCTACGAGAAAATATCCACAAAACGGCCCGCTTCAATTTTTCCCCATTTTCCTTGAATAGCTCCCTTTAGAGGTATACGTAATCGGGCGTCCCCTGGTATCTGCTCCGATTCAGGCACGGAGATCCCCAAATGAACTTTTCTGCAATTCTATAAACCCATAGGGTCAAGCTACGAGAAAATATCAACAAAATGGCCCGCTTCAATTTTTCCCCATTCTCCTTGTATAGCTCCCTTTAGACGTTTACGTAATCGGGCGTCCCCTGATATCTGCTCTGATTCAAGCACGGAGATCCCCAAATGAACTTTTCTGCAATTCTATAAACCTTAGGGTCAAGCTACAATAAAATATCCACAAAATGGCTCGCTTCAATTTTTCCCCATTTTCCTTGTATAGCTCCCTTTAGAGGTATACGTAATCGGGCGTCCCTTGGTATCTTCTCCACAAAAGAGCTCGCTTCAATTTTTCCCCATTTTCCTTGTATAGCTCCCTTTAGAGGTATACGTAATCGGGCGTCCCTTGGTATCTGCTCCGATTCAGGCACGGACATCCCCAAATGAACTTTTCAGCAATTCTATAAACCCATAGGGTCAAGATACGAGAAAATATCCACAAAACGGCCCGCTTCAATTTTTCCCCATTTTCCTTGAATAGCTCCCTTTAGAGGTATACGTAATCGGGCGTCCCCTGGTATATGCTCCGATTCAGGCACGGAGATCCCCAAATGAACTTTTCTGCAATTCTATAAACCCATAGGGTCAAGCTACGAGAAAATATCCACAAAATGGCCCGCTTCAATTTTTCCTCATTTTCCTTGTATAGCTCCCTTTAGACGTTTACGTAATCGGGCGTCCCCTGATATCTACTCCGATTCAAGCACGGAGATCACCAGATGAACTTTTCTGCAATTCTATAAATCATTAGGGTCAAGCTACAATAAAAGATCCACAAAATAGCTCGCTTCAATTTTTCCCCATTTTCCTTGTATAGCTCCCTTTAGAGGTATACGTAATCGGGCGTCCCTTGGTATCTGCTTCGATTCAGGCACGGACATCCCCAAATGAACTTTTCAGCAATTCTATAAACACATAGGGTCAAGCTACGAGAAGATATCTACAAAACAGCCCGCTTCAATTTTTCCCCATTTTCCTTGAATAGCTCCCTTTATAGGTATACGTAATCGGGCGTCCCCTGGTATCTGCTCCGATTCAGGCACGAACATCCCCAAATGAACTTTTCTGCAATTCTATAAACCCATAGGGTCAAGCTACGAGAAAATATCCACAAAACGGCCCGCTTCAATTTTTTCCCATTTTCCTTGAATAGATCCCTTTAGAGGTATACGTAATCGGGCGTCCCCTGGTATCTTCTCCACTAAAGAGCTCGCTTCAATTTTTCCCCATTTTCCTTGTATAGCTCCCTTTAGAGGTATACGTAATCGGGCGTCCCTTGGTATCTGCTCCGATTCAGGCACGAACATCCCCAAATAAACTTTTCAGCAATTCTATAAACCCATAGGGTCAAGCTACGAGAAAATATCCACAAAACGGCCCGCTTCAATTTTTCCCCATTTTCCTTGAATAGCTCCCTTTAGAGGTATACGTAATCGGGCGTCCCCTGGTATCTGCTCCGATTCAGGCACGGAGATCCCCAAATGAACTTTTCTGCAATTCTATAAACCCATAGGGTCAAGCTACGAGAAAATATCCACAAACTGGCCCGCTTCAATTTTTCCCCATTCTCCTTGTATAACTCTCTTTAGACGTTTACGTAATCGGGCGTCCCCTGATATCTGCTCTGATTCAAGCACGGAGATCCCCAAATGAACTTTTCTGCAATTCTATAAACCGTTAGGGTCAAGCTACAATAAAATATCCACAAAATGGCTCGCTTCAGTTTTTCCCCATTTTCCTTGTATAGCTCCCTTTAGAGGTATACCTAATCGGGCGTCCCTTAGTATCTGCTCCGATTCAGGCACGGATATCCCCAAATGAACTTTTCAGCAATTCTATAAACCCATAGGGTCAAGCTACGAGAAAATATCCACAAAACGGCCCGCTTCAAATTTTTTCCCATTTTCCTTGAATAGCTCCCTTTAGAGGTATACGTAATCGGGCATCCCCTGGTATCTTCTCCACAAAAGAGCTCGCTTCAATTTTTCCCCATTTTCCTTGTATAGCTCCCTTTAGAGGTATACGTAATCGGGCGTCCCTTGGTATCTGCTCCGATTCAGGCACGGACATCCCCAAATGAACTTTTCAGCAATTCTATAAACCCATAGGGTCAAGCTACGAGAAAATATCCACAAAACGGCCCGCTTCAATTTTTCCCCATTTTCCTTGAATAGCTCCCTTTAGAGGTATACGTAATCGGGCGTCCCCTGGTATCTGCTCCGATTCAGGCACGGAGATCCCCAAATGAACTTTTCTGCAATTCTATAAACCCATAGGGTCAAGCTACGAGAAAATATCAACAAAATGGCCCGCTTCAATTTTTCCCCATTCTCCTTGTATAGCTCCCTTTAGACGTTTACGTAATCGGGCGTCCCCTGATATCTGCTCTGATTCAAGCACGGAGATCCCCAAATGAACTTTTCTGCAATTCTATAAACCGTTAGGGTCAAGCTACAATAAAATATCCACAAAATGGCTCGCTTCAATTTTTCCCCATTTTCCTTGTATAGCTCCCTTTAGAGGTATACGTAATCGGGCGTCCCTTGGTATCTGCTCCGATTCAGGCACGGATATCCCCAAATGAACTTTTCAGTAATTCTATAAACCCATAGGGTCAAACTACGAGAAAAAATCCACAAAACGGCCCGCTTCAATTTTCCCCATTTTCCTTGAATAGCTCCCTTTAGAGGTATACGTAATCGGGCGTCCCCTGGTATCTGCTCCGATTCAGGAACGAACATCCCCAAATGAACTTTTTAGCAATTCTATAAACCCATAGGGTCAAGCTACGAGAAAATATCCACAAAATGGCCCGCTTCAATTTTTTCCCATTTTCGTTGAATAGCTCCATTTAGAGGTATACGTAATCGGGCGTCCCCTGGTATCTGCTCCGATTCAGGCACGAACATCCCCAAATGAACTTTTCTGCAATTCTATAAACCCATAGGGTCAAGTTACGAGAAAATATCCACAAAATGGCCCACTTCAAATTTTCCCCATTTTCCTTGTATAGCTCCCTTTAGACGTTTACGTAATCGGGCGTCCCCTGATATCTGCTCCGATTCAAGCACGGAGATCCCCAAATGAACTTTTCTGCAATTCTATAAACCCATAGGGTCACGCTACGAGAAAATATCCACAAAATGGCCCGCTTCAATTTTCCCCATTTTCCTTGTATAGCTCCCTTTAGACATTTACGTAATCGGGCGTCCCCTGATATCTGCTCCGATTCAAGCACGGAGATCACCAAATGAACTTTTCTGCAATTCTATAAATCATTAGGGTCAAGCTACAATAAAATATCCACAAAATAGCTCGCTTAAATTTTTCCCCATTTTCCTTGTATAGCTCCCTTTAGAGGTATACGTAATCGGGCGTCCCTTGGTATCTGCTCCGATTCAGGCACGGATATCCCCAAATGAACTTTTCAGCAATTCTCTAAACCCATAGGGTCAAGCTACGAGAAAATATCCACAAAACGGCCCGCTTCAATTTTTCCCCATTTTCCTTGAATAGCTCCCTTTAGAGGTATACGTAATCGGGCGTCCCCTGGTATCTGCTCCGATTCAGGCACGGAGATCCCCAAATGAACTTTTCTGCAATTCTATAAACCCATAGGGTCAAGCTACGAGAAAATATCCACAAAATGGCCCGCTTCAATTTTTCCCCATTCTCCTTGTATAGCTCCCTTTAGACATTTACGTAATCGGGCGTCCCCTGATATCTACTCTGATTCAAGAACGGAGATCCCCAAATGAACTTTTCTGCAATTCTATAAACCGTTAGGGTCAAGCTACAATAAAATATCCACAAAATGGCTCGCTTCAATTTTTCCCCATTTTCCTTGTATAGCTCCCTTTAGAGGTATACGTAATCGGGTGTCCCTTAGTATCTGCTCCAATTCAGGCACGGATATCCCCAAATGAACTTTTCAGTAATTCTATAAACCCATAGGGTCAAGCTACGAGAAAATATCCACAAAACGGCCCGCTTCAATTTTTTCCCATTTTCCTTGAATAGCTCCCTTTAGAGGTATACGTAATCGGGCGTCCCCTGTTATCTTCTCCACAAAAGAGCTCGCTTCAATTTTCCCCATTTTCCTTGTATAGCTCCCTTTAGAGGTATACGTAATCGGGCGTCCCTTGGTATCTGCTCCGATTCAGGCACGGACATCCCCAAATGAACTTTTCAGCAAATCTATAAACCCATAGGGTCAAGCTACGAGAAAATATCCACAAAACGGCCCGCTTCAATTTTTCCCCATTTTCCTTGTATAGCTCCCTTTAGACGTTTACGTAATCGGGCGTCCCCTGATATCTGCTCTGATTCAAGCACGGAGATCCCCAAATGAACTTTTCTGCAATTCTATAAACCCATAGGGTCACGCTACGAGAAAATATCCACAAAATGGCCCGCTTCAATTTTCCCCATTTTCCTTGTATAGCTCCCTTTAGACATTTATGTAATCGGGCGTCCCCTGATATCTGCTCCGATTCAAGCACGGAGATCACCAAATGAACTTTTCTGCAATTCTATAAATCATTAGGGTCAAGCTACAATAAAAGATCCACAAAATAGCTCGCTTCAATTTTTCCCCATTTTCCTTGTATAGCTCCCTTTAGAGGTATACGTAATCGGGCGTCCCTTGGTATCTGCTTCGATTCAGGCACGGACATCCCCAAATGAACTTTTCAGCAATTCTATAAACACATAGGGTCAAGCTACGAGAAGATATCTACAAAACAGCCCGCTTCAATTTTTCCCCATTTTCCTTGAATAGCTCCCTTTAGAGGTATACGTAATCGGGCGTCCCCTGGTATCTGCTCCGATTCAGGCACGAACATCCCCAAATGAACTTTTCTGCAATTCTATAAACCCAAAGGGTCAAGCTACGAGAAAATATCCACAAAACGGCCCGCTTCAATTTTTTCCCATTTTCCTTGAATAGCTCCCTTTAGAGGTATACGTAATCGGGCGTCCCCTGGTATCTTCTCCACTAAAGAGCTCGCTTCAATTTTTCCCCATTTTCCTTGTATAGCTCCCTTTAGAGGTATACGTAATCGGGCGTCCCTTGGTATCTGCTCCGATTCAGGCACGGACATCCCCAAATGAACTTTTCAGCAATTCTATAAACCCATAGGGTCAAGCTACGAGAAAATATCCACAAAACGGCCCGCTTCAATTTTTCCCCATTTTCCTTGAATAGCTCCCTTTAGAGGTATACGTAATCGGGCGTCCCCTAATATCTGCTCCGATTCAGGCACGGAGATCCCCAAATGAACTTTTCTGCAATTCTATAAACCCATAGGGTCAAGCTACGAGAAAATATCCACAAAATGGCCCGCTTCAATTTTTCCCCATTCTCCTTGTATAGCTCTCTTTAGACGTTTACGTAATCGGGCGTCCCCTGATATCTGCTCTGATTCAAGCACGGAGATCCCCAAATGAACTTTTCTGCAATTCTATAAACCGTTAGGGTCAAGCTACAATAAAATATCCACAAAATGGCTCGCTTCAATTTTTCCCCATTTTCCTTGTATAGCTCCCTTTAGAGGTATACGTAATCGGGCGTCCCTTAGTATCTGCTCCGATTCAGGCACGGATATCCCCAAATGAACTTTTCAGCAATTCTATAAACCCATAGGGTCAAGCTACGAGAAAATATCCACAAAACGGCCCCATTCAATTTTTTCCCATTTTCCTTGAATAGCTCCCTTTAGAGGTATACGTAATCGGGCGTCCCCTGGTATCTTCTCCACAAAAGAGCTCGCTTCAATTTTTCCCCATTTTCCTTGTATAGCTCCCTTTAGAGGTATACGTAATCGGGCGTCCCTTGGTATCTGCTCCGATTCAGGCACGGACATCCCCAAATGAACTTTTCAGAATTTCTATAAACCCATAGGGTCAAGCTACGAGAAAATATCCACAAAACGGCCCTCTTCATTTTTTCCCCATTTTCCTTGAATAGCTCCCTTTAGAGGTATACGTAATCGGGCGTCCCCTGGTATCTGCTCCGATTCAGGCACGGAGATCCCCAAATGAACTTTTCTGCAATTCTATAAACCCATAGGGTCCAGCTACGAGAAAATATCAACAAAATGGCCCGCTTCAATTTTTCCCCATTCTCCTTGTATAGCTCCCTTTAGACGTTTGCGTAATCGGGCGTCCCTTGATATCTGCTCTGATTCAAGCACGGAGATCCCCAAATGAACTTTTCTGCAATTCTATAAACCGTTAGGGTCAAGCTACAATAAAATATCCACAAAATGGCTCGCTTCAATTTTTCCCCATTTTCCTTGTATAGCTCCCTTTAGAGGTATACGTAATCGGGCGTCCCTTGGTATCTGCTCCGATTCAGGCACGGATATCCCCAAATGAACTTTTCAGTAATTCTATAAACCCATAGGGTCAAACTACGAGAAAAAATCCACAAAACGGCCCACTTCAATTTTTCCCCATTTTCCTTGAATAGCTCCCTTTAGAGGTATACGTAATCGGGCATCCCCTGGTATCTTCTCCGATTCAGGAACGAACATCGCCAAATGAACTTTTCAGCAATTCTATAAACCCATAGGGTCAAGCTACGAGAAAATATCCACAAAATGGCCCGCTTCAATTTTTTCCCATTTTCGTTGAATAGCTCCCTTTAGAGGTATACGTAATCGGGCGTCCCCTGGTATCTGCTCCGATCCAGGCACGAACATCCCCAAATGAACTTTTCTGCAATTCTATAAACCCATAGGGTCAAGCTACGAGAAAATATCCCCAAAATGGCCCACTTCAAATTTTCCCCATTTTCCTTGTATAGCTCCCTTTAGACGTTTACGTAATCGGGCGTCCCCTGATATCTGCTCCGATTCAAGCACGGAAATCCCCAAATGAACTTTTCTACAATTCTATAAACCCATAGGGTCAAGCTACGAGAAAATATCCACAAAATGGCCCGCTTCAATTTTCCCCATTTTCCTTGTATAGCTCCCTTTAGACATTTACGTAATCGGGCGTCCCCTGATATCTGCTCCGATTCAAGCACGGAGATCACCAAAGAAACTTTTCTGCAATTCTATAAATCATTAGGGTCAAGCTACAATAAAATATCCACAAAATAGCTCGCTTCAATTTTTCCCCATTTTCCTTGTATAGCTCCCTTTAGAGGTATACGTAATCGGGCGTCCCTTGGTATCTGCTCCGATTCAGGCACGGATATCCCCAAATGAACTTTTCAGCAATTCTATAAACCCATAGGGTCAAGCTACGAGAAAATATCCACAAAACGGCCCGCTTCAATTTTTCCCCATTTTCCTTGAATAGCTCCCTTTAGAGGTATACGTAATCGGGCGTCCCCTGGTATCTGCTCCGATTCAGGCACGGAGATCCCCAAATGAACTTTTCTGCAATTCTATAAACCCATAGGGTCAATCTACGAGAAAATATCCACAAAATGGCCCGCTTCAATTTTTCCCCATTCTCCTTGTATAGCTCCCTTTAGACGTTTACGTAATCGGGCGTCCCCTGATATCTGCTCTGATTCAAGCACGGAGATCCCCCAAATGAACTTTTCTGCAATTCTATAAACCGTTAGGGTCAAGCTACAATAAAATATCCACAAAACGGCTCTTTTCAATTTTTCCCCATTTTCCTTGTATAGCTCCCTTTAGAGGTATACGTAATCGAGTGTCCCTTAGTATCTGCTCCGATTCAGGCACGGATATCCCCAAATGAAATTTTCAGCAATTCTATAAACCCATAGGGTCAAGCTACGAGAAAATATCCACAAAACGGCCTGCTTCAATTATTTCCCATTTTCCTTGAATAGCTCCCTTTAGAGGTATACGTAATCGGGCGTCCCCTGGTATCTTCTCCACAAAAGAGCTCGCTTCAATTTTTCCCCATTTTCCTTGTATAGCTCCCTTTAGAGGTATACGTAATCGGGCGTCCCTTGGTATCTGCTCCGATTCAGGCACGAACATCCCCAAATGAACTTTTCTGCAATTCTATAAACCCATAGGGTCAAGCTACGAGAAAATATCCACAAAATGGCCCACTTCAAATTTTCCCCATTTTCCTTGTATAGCTCCCTTTAGACGTTTACGTAATCGGGCGTCCCCTGATATCTGCTCCGATTCAAGCACGGAGATCCCCAAATGAACTTTTCTGCAATTCTATAAACCCATAGGGTCAAGCTACGAGAAAATATCCACAAAATGGCCCGCTTCAATTTTCCCCATTTTCCTTGTATAGCTCCCTTTAGACATTTACGTAATCGGGCGTCCCCTGATATCTGCTCCGATTCAAGCACGGAGATCACCAAAGAAACTTTTCTGCAATTCTATAAATCATTAGGGTCAAGCTACAATAAAATATCCACAAAATAGCTCGCTTCAATTTTTCCCCATTTTCCTTGTATAGCTCCCTTTAGAGGTATACGTAATCGGGCGTCCCTTGGTATCTGCTCCGATTCAGGCACGGATATCCCCAAATGAACTTTTCAGTAATTCTATAAACCCATAGGGTCAAACTACGAGAAAAAATCCACAAAACGGCCCGCTTCAATTTTTCCCCATTTTCCTTGAATAGCTCCCTTTAGAGGTATACGTAATCGGGCGTCCCCTGGTATCTGCTCCGATTCAGGCACGGATATCCCCAAATGAACTTTTCAGTAATTCTATAAACCCATAGGGTCAAACTACGAGAAAATATCCACAAAATGGCCCGCTTCAATTTTTCCCCATTCTCCTTGTATAGCTCCCTTTAGACGTTTACGTAATCGGGCGTCCCCTGATATCTGCTCTGATTCAAGCACGGAGATCCCCCAAATGAACTTTTCTGCAATTCTATAAACCGTTAGGGTCAAGCTACAATAAAATATCCACAAAACGGCTCTTTTCAATTTTTCCCCATTTTCCTTGTATAGCTCCCTTTAGAGGTATACGTAATCGAGTGTCCCTTAGTATCTGCTCCGATTCAGGCACGGATATCCCCAAATGAAATTTTCAGCAATTCTATAAACCCATAGGGTCAAGCTACGAGAAAATATCCACAAAACGGCCTGCTTCAATTATTTCCCATTTCCCTTGAATAGCTCCCTTTAGAGGTATACGTAATCGGGCGTCCCCTGGTATCTTCTCCACAAAAGAGCTCGCTTCAATTTTTCCCCATTTTCCTTGTATAGCTCCCTTTAGAGGTATACGTAATCGGGCGTCCCTTGGTATCTGCTCCGATTCAGGCACGGACATCCCCAAATGAACTTTTCAGTAATTCTATAAACCCATAGGGTCAAGCTACGAGAAAATATCCACAAAACGGCCCGCTTCAATTTTTTCCCATTTTCGTTGAATAGCTCCCTTTAGAGGTATACGTAATCGGGAGTCCCCTGGTATCTGCTCCGATCCAGGCACGAACATCCCCAAATGAACTTTTCTGCAATTCTATAAACCCATAGGGTCAAGCTACGAGAAAATATCCACAAAATGGCCCACTTCAAATTTTCCCCATTTTCCTTGTATAGCTCCCTTTAGAGGTATACGTAATCGGGCGTCCCTTAGTATCTGGTCCGATTCAGGCACGGATATCCCCAAATGAACTTTTCAGCAATTCTATAAACCCATAGGGTCAAGCTACGAGAAAATATCCACAAAACGGCCCCATTCAATTTTTTCCCATTTTCCTTGAATAGCTCCCTTTAGAGGTATACGTAATCGGGCGTCCCCTGGTATCTTCTCCACAAAAGAGCTCGCTTCAATTTTTCCCCATTTTCCTTGTATAGCTCCCTTTAGAGGTATACGTAATCGGGCGTCCCTTGGTATCTGCTCCGATTCAGGCACGGACATCCCCAAATGAACTTTTCAGCAATTCTATAAACCCATAGGGTCAAGCTACGAGAAAATATCCACAAAACGGCCCTCTTCATTTTTTCCCCATTTTCCTTGAATAGCTCCCTTTAGAGGTATACGTAATCGGGCGTCCCCTGGTATCTGCTCCGATTCAGGCACGGAGATCCCCAAATGAACTTTTCTGCAATTCTATAAACCCATAGGGTCCAGCTACGAGAAAATATCAACAAAATGGCCCGCTTCAATTTTTCCCCATTCTCCTTGTATAGCTCCCTTTAGACGTTTACGTAATCGGGCGTCCCCTGATATCTGCTCTGATTCAAGCACGGAGATCCCCAAATGAACTTTTCTGCAATTCTATAAACCGTTAGGGTCAAGCTACAATAAAATATCCACAAAATGGCTCGCTTCAATTTTTCCCCATTTTCCTTGTATAGCTCCCTTTAGAGGTATACGTAATCGGGCGTCCCTTGGTATCTGCTCCGATTCAGGCACGGATATACCCAAATGAACTTTTCAGTAATTCTATAAACCCATAGGGTCAAACTACGAGAAAAAATCCACAAAATGGCCCGCTTCAATTTTTCCCCATTTTCCTTGAATAACTCCCTTTAGAGGTATACGTAATCGGGCGTCCCCTGGTATCTGCTCCGATTCAGGAACGAACATCCCAAAATGAACTTTTCAGCAATTCTATAAACCCATAGGGTCAAGCTACGAGAAAATATCCACAAAATGGCCCACTTCAAATTTTCCCCATTTTCCTTGTATAGCTCCCTTTAGACGTTTACGTAATCGGGCGTCCCCTGATATCTGCTCCGATTCAAGCACGGAGATCCCCAAATGAACTTTTCTGCAATTCTATAAACCCATTGGGTCAAGCTACGAGAAAATATCCACAAAATGGCCCGCTTCAATTTTCCCCATTTTCCTTGTATAGCTCCCTTTAGACATTTACGTAATCGGGCGTCCCCTGATATCTGCTCCGATTCAAGCACGGAGATCACCAAAGAAACTTTTCTGCAATTCTATAAATCATTAGGGTCAAGCTACAATAAAATATCCACAAAATAGCTCGCTTCAATTTTTCCCCATTTTCCTTGTATAGCTCCCTTTAGAGGTATACGTAATCGGGCGTCCCTTGGTATCTGCTCCGATTCAGGCACGGATATCCCCAAATGAACTTTTCAGCAATTCTATAAACCCATAGGGTCAAGCTACGAGAAAATATCCACAAAACGGCCCGCTTCAATTTTTCCCCATTTTCCTTGAATAGCTCCCTTTAGAGGTATACGTAATCGGGCGTCCCCTGGTATCTGCTCCGATTCAGGCACGGAGATCCCCAAATGAACTTTTCTGCAATTCTATAAACCCATAGGGTCAATCTACGAGAAAATATCCACAAAATGGCCCGCTTCAATTTTTCCCCATTCTCCTTGTATAGCTCCCTTTAGACGTTTACGTAATCGGGCATCCCCTGATATCTGCTCTGATTCAAGCACGGAGATCCCCCAAATAAACTTTTCTGCAATTCTATAAACCGTTAGGGTCAAGCTACAATAAAATATCCACAAAACGGCTCTTTTCAATTTTTCCCCATTTTCCTTGTATAGCTCCCTTTAGAGGTATACGTAATCGAGTGTCCCTTAGTATCTGCTCCGATTCAGGCACGGATATCCCCAAATGAAATTTTCAGCAATTCTATAAACCCATAGGGTCAAGCTACGAGAAAATATCCACAAAACGGCCTGCTTCAATTATTTCCCATTTTCCTTGAATAGCTCCCTTTAGAGGTATACGTAATCGGGCGTCCCCTGGTATCTTCTCCACAAAAGAGCTCGCTTCAATTTTTCCCCATTTTCCTTGTATAGCTCCCTTTAGAGGTATACGTAATCGGGCGTCCCTTGGTATCTGCTCCGATTCAGGCACGAACATCCCCAAATGAACTTTTCAGCAATTCTATAAACCCATAGGGTCAAGCTACGAGAAAATATCCACAAAACGGCCCTCTTCAATTTTTCCCCATTTTCCTTGAATAGCTCCCTTTAGAGGTATACGTAATCGGGCGTCCCCTGGTATCTGCTCCGATTCAGGCACAGAGATCCCCAAATGAACTTTTCTGCAATTCTATAAACCCATAGGGTCCAGCTACGAGAAAATATCAACAAAATGGCCTGCTTCAATTTTTCCCCATTCTCCTTGTATAGCTCCCTTTAAACGTTTACGTAATCGAGCGTCCCCTGATATCTGCTCTGATTCAAGCACGGAGATCCCCAAATGAAATTTTCTGCAATTCTATAAACCGTTAGGGTCAAGCTACAATAAAATATCCACAAAATGGCGCGCTTCAAATTTTCCCCATTTTCCTTGTATAGCTCCCTTTAGAGGTATACGTAATCGGGCGTCCCTTGGTATCTGCTCCGATTCAGGCACGGATATCCCCAAATGAACTTTTCAGTAATTCTATAAACCCATAGGGTCAAACTACGAGAAAAAATCCACAAAACGGCCCACTTCAATTTTTCCCCATTTTCCTTGAATAGCTCCCTTTAGAGGTATACGTAATCGGGCATCCCCTGGTATCTTCTCCGATTCAGGAACGAACATCGCCAAATGAACTTTTCAGCAATTCTATAAACCCATAGGGTCAAGCTACGAGAAAATATCCACAAAATGGCCCGCTTCAATTTTTTCCCATTTTCGTTGAATAGCTCCCTTTAGAGGTATACGTAATCGGGCGTCCCCTGGTATCTACTCCGATTCAGGCACGAACGTCCCCAAATGAACTTTTCTGCAATTCTATAAACCCATAGGGTCAAGCTACGAGAAAATATCCACAAAATGGCCCACTTCAAATTTTCCCCATTTTCCTTGTATAGCTCCCTTTAGACGTTTACGTAATCGGGCGTCCCCTGATATCTGCTCCGATTCAAGCACGGAGATCCCCAAATGAACTTTTCTGCAATTCTATAAACCCATAGGGTCAAGCTACGAGAAAATATCCACAAAATGGCCCGCTTCAATTTTCCCCATTTTCCTTGTATAGCCCTTTAGACATTTACGTAATCGGGCGTCCCCTGATATCTGCTCCGATTCAAGCACGGAGATCACCAAATGAACTTTTCTGCAATTCTATAAATCATTAGGGTCAAGCTACAATAAAATATCCACAAAATTGCTCGCTTCAATTTTTCCCCATTTTCCTTGTATAGCTCCCTTTAGAGGTATACGTAATCGGGCGTCCCTTGGTATCTGCTCCGATTCAGGCACGGATATCCCCAAATGAACTTTTCAGCAATTCTCTAAACCCATAGGGTCAGGCTACGACAAAATATCCACAAAACGGCCCGCTTCAATTTGTCCACATTTTCCTTGAATAGCTCCCTTTAGAGGTATACGTAATCGGGCGTCCCCTGGTATCTGCTCCGATTCAGGCACGGAGATCCCCAAATGAACTTTTCTGCAATTCTATAAACCCATAGGGTCAAGCTACGAGAAAATATCCACAAAATGGCCCGCTTCAATTTTTCCCCATTCTCCTGTATAGCTCCCTTTAGACGTTTACGTAATCGGGCGTCCCCTGATATCTGCTCTGATTCAAGCACGGAGATCCCCAAATGAACTTTTCTGCAATTCTATAAACCGTTAGGGTCAAGCTACAATAAAATATCCACAAAATGGCTCGCTTCAATTTTTCTCCATTTTCCTTGTATAGCTCCCTTTAGAGGTATACGTAATCGGGCGTCCCTTAGTATCTGCTCCGATTCAGGCACGGATATCCCCAAATGAACTTTTCAGCAATTCTATAAACCCATAGGGTCAAGCTACGAGAAAATATCCACAAAACGGTCCGCTTCAATTATTTCCCATTTTCCTTGAATAGCTCCCTTTAGAGGTATACGTAATCGGGCGTCCCCTGGTATCTGCTCCGATTCAGGCACGGAGATCCCCAAATGAACTTTTCTGCAATTCTATAAACCCATAGGGTCAAGCTACGAGAAAATATCCACAAAATGGCCCGCTTCAATTTTTCCCCATTCTCCTTGTATAGCTCCCTTTAGACGTTTACGTAATCGGGCGTCCCCTGATATCTGCTCTGATTCAAGCACGGAGATCCCCAAATGAACTTTTCTGCAATTCTATAAACCGTTAGGGTCAAGCTACAATAAAATATCCACAAAATGGCTCGCTTCAATTTTTCCCCATTTTCCTTGTATAGCTCCCTTTAGAGGTATACGTAATCGGGCGTCCCTTAGTATCTGCTCCGATTCAGGCACGGATATCCCCAAATGAACCTTTCAGTAATTCTATAAACCCATAGGGTCAAGCTACGAGAAAATATCCACAAAACGGTTCGCTTCAATTATTTCCCATTTTCCTTGAATAGCTCCCTTTAGAGGTATACGTAATCGGGCGTCCCCTGGTATCTTCTCCACAAAAGGGCTCGCTTCAATTTTTCCCCATTTTCCTTGTATAGCTCCCTTTAGAGGTATACGTAATCGGGCGTCCCTTGGTATCTGCTCCGATTCAGGCACGGACATCCCCAAATGAACTTTTCTGCAATTCTATAAACCCATAGGGTCAAGCTACGAGAAAATATCCACAAAACGGCCCTCTTCAATTTTTCCCCATTTTCCTTGAATAGCTCCCTTTAGAGGTATACGTAATCGGGCGTCCCCTGGTATCTGCTCCGATTCAGGCACAGAGATCCCCAAATGAACTTTTCTGCAATTCTATAAACCCATAGGGTCCAGCTACGAGAAAATATCAACAAAATGGCCCGCTTCAATTTTTCCCCATTCTCCTTGTATAGCTCCCTTTAGACGTTTACGTAATCGGGCGTCCCCTGATATCTGCTCTGATTCAAGCACGGAGATCCCCCAAATGAACTTTTCTGCAATTCTATAAACCGTTAGGGTCAAGCTACAATAAAATATCCACAAAATGGCTCGCTTCAATTTTTCCCATTTTCCTTGAATAGCTCCCTTTAGAGGTATACGTAATCGGGCGTCCCTTAGTATCTGCTCCGATTCAGGCACGGATATCCCCAAATGAACTTTTCAGCAATTCTATAAACCCATAGGGTCAAGCTACGAGAAAATATCCACAAAACGGCCCGCTTCAATTATTTCCCATTTTCCTTGAATAGCTCCCTTTAGAGGTATACGTAATCGGGCGTCCCCTGGTATCTTCTCCACAAAAGAGCTCGCTTCAATTTTTCCCCATTTTCCTTGTATAGCTCCCTTTAGAGGTATACGTAATCGGGCGTCCCTTGGTATCTGCTCCGATTCAGGCACGGACATCCCCAAATGAACTTTTCTGCAATTCTATAAACCCATAGGGTCAAGCTACGAGAAAATATCCACAAAACGGCCCTCTTCAATTTTTCCCCATTTTCCTTGAATAGCTCCCTTTAGAGGTATACGTAATCGGGCGTCCCCTGGTATCTGCTCCGATTCAGGCACGGAGATCCCCAAATGAACTTTTCTGCAATTCTATAAACCCATAGGGTCCAGCTACGAGAAAATATCAACAAAATGGCCCGCTTCAATTTTTCCCCATTCTCCTTGTATAGCTCCCTTTAGACGTTTACGTAATCGGGCGTCCCCTGATATCTGCTCTGATTCAAGCACGGAGATCCCCAAATGAACTTTTCTGCAATTCTATAAACCGTTAGGGTCAAGCTACAATAAAATATCCACAAAATGGCTCGCTTCAATTTTTCCCCATTTTCCTTGTATAGCTCCCTTTAGAGGTATACGTAATCGGGTGTCCCTTGGTATCTGCTCCGATTCAGGTACGGATATCCCCAAATGAAATTTTCAGCAATTCTATAAACCCATAGGGTCAAGCTACGAGAAAATATCCACAAAACGGCCTGCTTCAATTATTTCCCATTTTCCTTGAATAGCTCCCTTTAGAGGTATACGTAATCGGGCGTCCCCTGGTATCTTCTCCACAAAAGAGCTCGCTTCAATTTTTCCCCAATTTCCTTGTATAGCTCCCTTTAGAGGTATACGTAATCGGGCGTCCCTTGGTATCTGCTCCGATTCAGGCACGGACATCCCCAAATGAACTTTTCAGCAATTCTATAAACCCATAGGGTCAAGCTACGAGAAAATATCCACAAAACGGCCCTCTTCAATTTTTCCCCATTTTCCTTGAATAGCTCCCTTTAGAGGTATACGTAATCGGGCGTCCCCCGGTATCTGCTCCGATTCAGGCACGGAGATCCCCAAATGAACTTTTCTGCAATTCTATAAACCCATAGGGTCCAGCTACGAGAAAATATCAACAAAATGGCCCGCTTCAATTTTTCCCCATTCTCCTTGTATAGCTCCCTTTAAACGTTTACGTAATCGGGCGTCCCATGATATCTGCTCTGATTCAAGCACGGAGATCCCCAAATGAACTTTTCTGCAATTCTATAAACCGTTAGGGTCAAGCTACAATAAAATATCCACAAAATGGCTCGCTTCAATTTTTCCCCGTTTTCCTTGTATAGCTCCCTTTAGAGGTATACGTAATCGGGCGTCCCTTGGTATCTGCTCCGATTCAGGCACGGATATCCCCAAATGAACTTTTCAGTAATTCTATAAAACCATAGGGTCAAACTACGAGAAAAAATCCACAAAACGGCCCGCTTCAATTTTTCCCCATTTTCCTTGAATAGCTCCCTTTAGAGGTATACGTAATCGGGCGTCCCCTGGTATCTTCTCTGATTCAGGAACGAACATCCCCAAATGAACTTTTCAGCAATTCTATAAACCCATAGGGTCAAGCTACGAGAAAATATCCACAATACGGCCCGCTTCAATTTTTTCCCATTTTCGTTGAATAGCTCCCTTTAGAGGTATACGTAATCGGGCGTCCCCTGGTATCTGCTCCGATTCAGGCACGAACGTCCCCAAATGAACTTTTCTGCAATTCTATAAACCCATAGGGTCAAGCTACGAGAAAATATCCACAAAATGGCCCACTTCAAATTTTCCCCATTTTCCTTGTATAGCTCCCTTTAGACGTTTACGTAATCGGGCGTTCCCTGATATCTGCTCCGATTCAAGCACGGAGATCCCCAAATGAACTTTTCTGCAATTCTATAAACCCATAGGGTCAAGCTACGAGAAAATATCCACAAAACGGCCTGCTTCAATTATTTCCCATTTTCCTTGAATAGCTCCCTTTAGAGGTATACGTAATCGGGCGTCCCCTGGTATCTTCTCCACAAAAGAGCTCGCTTCAATTTTTCCCCAATTTCCTTGTGTAGCTCCCTTTAGAGGTATACGTAATCGGGCGTCCCTTGGTATCTGCTCCGATTCAGGCACGGACATCCCCAAATGAACTTTTCAGCAATTCTATAAACCCATAGGGTCAAGCTACGAGAAAATATCCACAAAACGGCCCTCTTCAATTTTTCCCCATTTTCCTTGAATAGCTCCCTTTAGAGGTATACGTAATCGGGCGTCCCCCGGTATCTGCTCCGATTCAGGCACAGAGATCCCCAAATGAACTTTTCTGCAATTCTATAAACCCATAGGGTCCAGCTACGAGAAAATATCAACAAAATGGCCCGCTTCAATTTTTCCCCATTCTCCTTGTATAGCTCCCTTTAAACGTTTACGTAATCGGGCGTCCCCTGATATCTGCTCTGATTCAAGCACGGAGATCCCCAAATGAACTTTTCTGCAATTCTATAAACCGTTAGGGTCAAGCTACAATAAAATATCCACAAAATGGCTCGCTTCAATTTTTCCCCGTTTTCCTTGTATAGCTCCCTTTAGAGGTATACGTAATCGGGCGTCCCTTGGTATCTGCTCCGATTCAGGCACGGATATCCCCAAATGAACTTTTCAGTAATTCTATAAAACCATAGGGTCAAACTACGAGAAAAAATCCACAAAACGGCCCGCTTCAATTTTTCCCCATTTTCCTTGAATAGCTCCCTTTAGAGGTATACGTAATCGGGCGTCCCCTGGTATCTTCTCCGATTCAGGAACGAACATCCCCAAATGAACTTTTCAGCAATTCTATAAACCCATAGGGTCAAGCTACGAGAAAATATCCACAATACGGCCCGCTTCAATTTTTTCCCATTTTCGTTGAATAGCTCCCTTTAGAGGTATACGTAATCGGGCGTCCCCTGGTATCTGCTCCGATTCAGGCACGAACGTCCCCAAATGAACTTTTCTGCAATTCTATAAACCCATAGGGTCAAGCTACGAGAAAATATCCACAAAATGGCCCACTTCAAATTTTCCCCATTTTCCTTGCATAGCTCCCTTTAGACGTTTACGTAATCGGGCGTTCCCTGATATCTGCTCCGATTCAAGCACGGAGATCCCCAAATGAACTTTTCTGCAATTCTATAAACCCATAGGGTCAAGCTACGAGAAAATATCCACAAAATGGCCCGCTTCAATTTTCCCCATTTTCCTTGTATAGCTCCCTTTAGACATTTACGTAATCGGGCGTCCCCTGATATATGCTCCGATTCAAGCACGGAGATCACCAAATGAACTTTTCTGCAATTCTATAAATCATTAGGGTCAAGCTACAATAAAATATCCACAAAATTGCTCGCTTCAATTTTTCCCCATTTTCCTTGTATAGCTCCCTTTAGAGGTATACGTAATCGGGCGTCCCTTGGTATCTGCTCCGATTCAGGCACGTATATCCCCAAATGAACTTTTCAGCAATTCTCTAAACCCATAGGGTCAAGCTACGAGAAAATATCCACAAAACAGCCCGCTTCAATTTTTCCACATTTTCCTTGAATAGCTCCCTTTAGAGGTATACGTAATCGGGCGTCCCCTGGTATCTGCTCCGATTCAGGCACGGAGATCCCCAAATGAAGTTTTCTGCAATTCTATAAACCTATAGGGTCAAGCTACGAGAAAATATCCACAAAATGGCCCGCTTCAATTTTTCCCCATTCTCCTTGTATAACTCCCTTTAGACGTTTACGTAATCGGGCGTCCCCTGATATCTGCTCTGATTCAAGCACGGAGATCCCCAAATGAACTTTTCTGCAATTCTATAAACCGTTAGGGTCAAGCTACAATAAAATATCCACAAAATGGCTCGCTTCAATTTTTCCCCATTTTCCTTGTATAGCTCCCTTTAGAGGTATACGTAATCGGGCGTCCCTTAGTATCTGCTCCGATTCAGGCACGGATATCCCCAAATGAACTTTTCAGCAATTCTATAAACCCATAGGGTCAAGCTACGAGAAAATATCCACAAAACGTCCCGCTTCAATTATTTCCCATTTTCCTTGAATAGCTCCCTTTAGAGGTATACGTAATCGGACGTCCCCTGGTATCTTCTCTACAAAAGAGCTCGCTTCAATTTTTCCCCATTTTCCTTGTATAGCTCCCTTTAGAGGTATACGTAATCGGGCGTCCCTTGGTATCTGCTCCGATTCAGGCACGGACATCCCCAAATGAACTTTTCAGCAATTCTATAAACCCATAGGGTCAAGCTACGAGAAAATATCCACAAAACTGCCCTCTTCAATTTTTCCCCATTTTCCTTGAATAGCTCCCTTTAGAGGTATACGTAATCGGGCGTCCCCTGGTGTCTGCTCCGATTCAGGCACGGAGATCCCCAAATGAACTTTTCTGCAATTCTATAAACCCATAGGGTCCAGCTACGAGAAAATATCAACAAAATGGCCCGCTTCAATTTTTCCCCATTCTCCTTGTATAGCTCCCTTTAGACGTTTACGTAATCGGGCGTCACCTGATATCTGCTCTAATTCAAGCACGGAGATCCCCAAATGAACTTTTCTGCAATTCTATAAACCGTTAGGGTCAAGCTACAATAAAATATCCACAAAATGGCTCGCTTCAATTTTTCTCCATTTTCCTTGTATAGCTCCCTTTAGAGGTATACGTAATCGGGCGTCCCTTGGTATCTGCTCCGATTCAGGCATGGATATCCCCAAATGAACTTTTCAGTAATTCTATAAACCCATAGGGTCAAACTACGAGAAAAAATCCACAAAACGGCCCGCTTCAATTTTTCCCCATTTTCCTTGAATACCTCCCTTTACAGGTATACGTAATCGGGCGTCCCCTGGTATCTGCTCCGATTCAGGAACGAACATCCCCAAATGAACTTTTCAGCAATTCTATAAACCCATAGGGTCAAGCTACGAGAAAATATCCACAAAACGGCCGGCTTCAATTTTTTCCCATTTTCGTTGAATAGCTCCCTTTAGAGGTATACGTAATCGGGTGTCCCCTGCTATCTGCTCTGATTCAGGCACGAACATCCCCAAATGAACTTTTCTGCAATTCTATAAACCCATAGGGTCAAGCTACGAGAAAATATCCACAAAATGGCCCACTTCAAATTTTCCCCATTTTCCTTGTATAGCTCCCTTTAGACGTTTACGTAATCGGGGGTCCCCTGATATCTGCTCCGATTCAAGCACGGAGATCCCCAAATGAACTTTTCTGCAATTCTATAAACCCATAGGGTCCAGCTACGAGAAAATATCAACAAAATGGCCCGCTTCAATTTTTCCCCATTCTCCTTGTATAGCTCCCTTTAGACGTTTACGTAATCGGGCGTCCCCTGATATCTGCTCTGATTCAAGCACGGAGATCCCCAAATGAACTTTTCTGCAATTCTATAAACCGTTAGGGTCAAGCTACAATAAAATATCCACAAAATGGCTCGCTTCAATTTTTCCCCATTTTCCTTGTATAGCTCCCTTTAGAGGTATACGTAATCGGGCGTCCCTTGGTATCTGCTCCGATTCAGGCACGTATATCCCCAAATGAACTTTTCAGCAATTCTCTAAACCCATAGGGTCAAGCTACGAGAAAATATCCACAAAACAGCCCGCTTCAATTTTTCCACATTTTCCTTGAATAGCTCCCTTTAGAGGTATACGTAATCGGGCGTCCCCTGGTATCTGCTCCGATTCAGGCACGGAGATCCCCAAATGAAGTTTTCTGCAATTCTATAAACCCATAGGGTCAAGCTACGAGAAAATATCCACAAAATGGCCCGCTTCAATTTTTCCCCATTCTCCTTGTATAACTCCCTTTAGACGTTTACGTAATCGGGCGTCCCCTGATATCTGCTCTGATTCAAGCACAGAGATCCCCAAATGAACTTTTCTGCAATTCTATAAACCGTTAGGGTCAAGCTACAATAAAATATCCACAAAATGGCTCGCTTCAATTTTTCCCCATTTTCCTTGTATAGCTCCCTTTAGAGGTATACGTAATCGGGCGTCCCTTAGTATCTGCTCCGATTCAGGCACGGATATCCCCAAATGAACTTTTCAGTAATTCTATAAACCCATAGGGTCAAGCTACGAGAAAATATCCACAAAACGTCCCGCTTCAATTATTTCCCATTTTCCTTGAATAGCTCCCTTTAGAGGTATACGTAATCGGACGTCCCCTGGTATCTTCTCTACAAAAGAGCTCGCTTCAATTTTTCCCCATTTTCCTTGTATAGCTCCCTTTAGAGGTATACGTAATCGGGCGTCCCTTGGTATCTGCTCCGATTCAGGCACGGACATCCCCAAATGAACTTTTCTGCAATTCTATAAACCCATAGGGTCAAGCTACGAGAAAATATCCACAAAACGGCCCTCTTCAATTTTTCCCCATTTTCCTTGAATAGCTCCCTTTAGAGGTATACGTAATCGGGCGTCCCCTGGTGTCTGCTCCGATTCAGGCACGGAGATCCCCAAATGAACTTTTCTGCAATTCTATAAACCCATAGGGTCCAGCTACGAGAAAATATCAACAAAATGGCCCGCTTCAATCTTTCCCCATTCTCCTTGTATAGCTCCCTTTAGACGTTTACGTAATCGGGCGTCACCTGATATCTGCTCTGATTCAAGCACGGAGATCCCCAAATGAACTTTTCTGCAATTCTATAAACCGTTAGGGTCAAGCTACAATAAAATATCCACAAAATGGCTCGCTTCAATTTTTCTCCATTTTCCTTGTATAGCTCCCTTTAGAGGTATACGTAATCGGGCGTCCCTTGGTATCTGCTCCGATTCAGGCACGGATATCCCCAAATGAACTTTTCAGTAATTCTATAAACCCATAGGGTCAAACTACGAGAAAAAATCCACAAAACGGCCCGCTTCAATTTTTCCCCATTTTCCTTGAATACCTCCCTTTAGAGGTATACGTAATCGGGCGTCCCCTGGTATCTGCTCCGATTCAGGAACGAACATCCCCAAATGAACTTTTCAGCAATTCTATAAACCCATAGGGTCAAGCTACGAGAAAATATCCACAAAACGGCCGGCTTCAATTTTTTCCCATTTTCGTTGAATAGCTCCCTTTAGAGGTATACGTAATCGGGCGTCCCCTGCTATCTGCTCCGATTCAGGCACGAACATCCCCAAATGAACTTTTCTGCAATTCTATAAACCCATAGGGTCAAGCTACGAGAAAATATCCACAAAATGGCCCACTTCAAATTTTCCCCATTTTCCTTGTATAGCTCCCTTTAGACGTTTACGTAATCGGGGGTCCCCTGATATCTGCTCCGATTCAAGCACGGAGATCCCCAAATGAACTTTTCTGCAATTCTATAAACCCATAGGGTCCAGCTACGAGAAAATATCAACAAAATGGCCCGCTTCAATTTTTCCCCATTCTCCTTGTATAGCTCCCTTTAGACGTTTACGTAATCGGGCGTCCCCTGATATCTGCTCTGATTCAAGCACGGAGATCCCCAAATGAACTTTTCTGCAATTCTATAAACCGTTAGGGTCAAGCTACAATAAAATATCCACAAAATGGCTCGCTTCAATTTTTCCCCATTTTCCTTGTATAGCTCCCTTTAGAGGTATACGTAATCGGGCGTCCCTTGGTATCTGCTCCGATTCAGGCACGTATATCCCCAAATGAACTTTTCAGCAATTCTCTAAACCCATAGGGTCAAGCTACGAGAAAATATCCACAAAACAGCCCGCTTCAATTTTTCCACATTTTCCTTGAATAGCTCCCTTTAGAGGTATACGTAATCGGGCGTCCCCTGGTATCTGCTCCGATTCAGGCACGGAGATCCCCAAATGAAGTTTTCTGCAATTCTATAAACCCATAGGGTCAAGCTACGAGAAAATATCCACAAAATGGCCCGCTTCAATTTTTCCCCATTCTCCTTGTATAACTCCCTTTAGACGTTTACGTAATCGGGCGTCCCCTGATATCTGCTCTGATTCAAGCACAGAGATCCCCAAATGAACTTTTCTGCAATTCTATAAACCGTTAGGGTCAAGCTACAATAAAATATCCACAAAATGGCTCGCTTCAATTTTCCCCCATTTTCCTTGTATAGCTCCCTTTAGAGGTATACGTAATCGGGCGTCCCTTAGTATCTGCTCCGATTCAGGCACGGATATCCCCAAATGAACTTTTCAGCAATTCTATAAACCCATAGGGTCAAGCTACGAGAAAATATCCACAAAACGTCCCGCTTCAATTATTTCCCTTTTTCCTTGAATAGCTCCCTTTAGAGGTATACGTAATCGGACGTCCCCTGGTATCTTCTCTACAAAAGAGCTCGCTTCAATTTTTCCCCATTTTCCTTGTATAGCTCCCTTTAGAGGTATACGTAATCGGGCGTCCCTTGGTATCTGCTCCGATTCAGGCACGGACATCCCCAAATGAACTTTTCTGCAATTCTATAAACCCATAGGGTCAAGCTACGAGAAAATATCCACAAAACGGCCCTCTTCAATTTTTCCCCATTTTCCTTGAATAGCTCCCTTTAGAGGTATACGTAATCGGGCGTCCCCTGGTGTCTGCTCCGATTCAGGCACGGAGATCCCCAAATGAACGTTTCTGCAATTCTATAAACCCATAGGGTCCAGCTACGAGAAAATATCAACAAAATGGCCCGCTTCAATTTTTCCCCATTCTCCTTGTATAGCTCCCTTTAGACGTTTACGTAATCGGGCGTCACCTGATATCTGCTCTGATTCAAGCACGGAGATCCCCAAATGAACTTTTCTGCAATTCTATAAACCGTTAGGGTCAAGCTACAATAAAATATCCACAAAATCGCTCGCTTCAATTTTTCTCCATTTTCCTTGTATAGCTCCCTTTAGAGGTATACGTAATCGGGCGTCCCTTGGTATCTGCTCCGATTCAGGCACGGATATCCCCAAATGAACTTTTCAGTAATTCTATAAACCCATAGGGTCAAACTACGAGAAAAAATCCACAAAACGGCCCGCTTCAATTTTTCCCCATTTTCCTTGAATACCTCCCTTTAGAGGTATACGTAATCGGGCGTCCCCTGGTATCTGCTCCGATTCAGGAACGAACATCCCCAAATGAACTTTTCAGCAATTCTATAAACCCATAGGGTCAAGCTACGAGAAAATATCCACAAAACGGCCGGCTTCAATTTTTTCCCATTTTCGTTGAATAGCTCCCTTTAGAGGTATACGTAATCGGGCGTCCCCTGCTATCTGCTCCGATTCAGGCACGAACATCCCCAAATGAACTTTTCTGCAATTCTATAAACCCATAGGGTCAAGCTACGAGAAAATATCCACAAAATGGCCCACTTCAAATTTTCCCCATTTTCCTTGTATAGCTCCCTTTAGACGTTTACGTAATCGGGGGTCCCCTGATATCTGCTCCGATTCAAGCACGGAGATCCCCAAATGAACTTTTCTACAATTCTATAAACCCATAGGGTCCAGCTACGAGAAAATATCCACAAAATGGCCCGCTTCAATTTTCCCCATTTTCCTTGTATAGCTCCCTTTAGACATTTACGTAATCGGGCGTCCCCTGATATCTGCTCCGATTCAAGCACGGAGATCACCAAATGAACTTTTCTGCAATTCTATAAATCATTAGGGTCAAGCTACAATAAAATATCCACAAAATTGCTCGCTTCAATTTTTCCCCATTTTCCTTGTATAGCTCCCTTTAGAGGTATACGTAATCGGGCGTCCCTTGGTATCTACTCCGATTCAGGCACGTATATCCCCAAATGAACTTTTCAGCAATTCTCTAAACCCATAGGGTGAAGCTACGAGAAAATATCCACAAAACAGCCCGCTTCAATTTTTCCACATTTTCCTTGAATAGCTCCCTTTAGAGGTATACGTAATCGGGCGTCCCCTGGTATCTGCTCCGATTCAGGCACGGAGATCCCCAAATGAAGTTTTCTGCAATTCTATAAACCCATAGGGTCAAGCTACGAGAAAATATCAACAAAATGGCCCGCTTCAATTTTTCCCCATTCTCCTTGTATAACTCCCTTTAGACGTTTACGTAATCGGGCGTCCCCTGATATCTGCTCTGATTCAAGCACGGAGATCCCCAAATGAACTTTTCTGCAATTCTATAAACCGTTAGGGTCAAGCTACAATAAAATATCCACAAAATGGCTCGCTTCAATTTTTCCCCATTTTCCTTGTATAGCTCCCTTTAGAGGTATACGTAATCGGGCGTCCCTTAGTATCTGCTCCGATTCAGGCACGGATATCCCCAAATGAACTTTTCAGCAATTCTATAAACCCATAGGGTCAAGCTACGAGAAAATATCCACAAAACGTCCCGCTTCAATTATTTCCCATTTTCCTTAAAACGTCCCCTGGTATCTTCTCTACAAAAGAGCTCGCTTCAATTTTTCCCCATTTTCCTTGTATAGCTCCCTTTAGAGGTATACGTAATCGGGCGTCCCTTAGTATCTGCTCCGATTCAGGCACGGATATCCCCAAATGAACTTTTCAGCAATTCTATAAACCCATAGGGTCAAGCTACGAGAAAATATCCACAAAACGTCCCGCTTCAATTATTTCCCATTTTCCTTAAAACGTCCCCTGGTATCTTCTCTACAAAAGAGCTCGCTTCAATTTTTCCCCATTTTCCTTGTATAGCTCCCTTTAGAGGTATACGTAATCGGGCGTCCCCTGGTATCTGCTCCGATTCAGGCACGGAGATCCCCAAATGAAGTTTTCTGCAATTCTATAAACCCATAGGGTCAAGCTACGAGAAAATATCAACAAAATGGCCCGCTTCAATTTTTCCCCATTCTCCTTGTATAACTCCCTTTAGACGTTTACGTAATCGGGCGTCCCCTGATATCTGCTCTGATTCAAGCACGGAGATCCCCAAATGAACTTTTCTGCAATTCTATAAACCGTTAGGGTCAAGCTACAATAAAATATCCACAAAATGGCTCGCTTCAATTTTTCCCCATTTTCCTTGTATAGCTCCCTTTAGAGGTATACGTAATCGGGCGTCCCTTAGTATCTGCTCCGATTCAGGCACGGATATCCCCAAATGAACTTTTCAGCAATTCTATAAACCCATAGGGTCAAGCTACGAGAAAATATCCACAAAACGTCCCGCTTCAATTATTTCCCATTTTCCTTAAAACGTCCCCTGGTATCTTCTCTACAAAAGAGCTCGCTTCAATTTTTCCCCATTTTCCTTGTATAGCTCCCTTTAGAGGTATACGTAATCGGGCGTCCCTTGGTATCTGCTCCGATTCAGGCACGGACATCCCCAAATGAACTTTTCTGCAATTCTATAAACCCATAGGGTCAAGCTACGAGAAAATATCCACAAAACGGCCCTCTTCAATTTTTCCCCATTTTCCTTGAATAGCTCCCTTTAGAGGTATACGTAATCGGGCGTCCCCTGGTGTCTGCTCCGATTCAGGCACGGAGATCCCCAAATGAAGTTTTCTGCAATTCTATAAACCCATAGGGTCAAGCTACGAGAAAATATCAACAAAATGGCCCGCTTCAATTTTTCCCCATTCTCCTTGTATAACTCCCTTTAGACGTTTACGTAATCGGGCGTCCCCTGATATCTGCTCTGATTCAAGCACGGAGATCCCCAAATGAACTTTTCTGCAATTCTATAAACCGTTAGGGTCAAGCTACAATAAAATATCCACAAAATGGCTCGCTTCAATTTTTCCCCATTTTCCTTGTATAGATCCCTTTAGAGGTATACGTAATCGGGCGTCCCTTAGTATCTGCTCCGATTCAGGCACGGATATCCCCAAATGAACTTTTCAGCAATTCTATAAACCCATAGGGTCAAGCTACGAGAAAATATCCACAAAACGTCCCGCTTCAATTATTTCCCATTTTCCTTAAATAGCTCCCTTTAGAGGTATACGTAATCGGACGTCCCCTGGTATCTTCTCTACAAAAGAGCTCGCTTCAATTTTTCCCCATTTTCCTTGTATAGCTCCCTTTAGAGGTATACGTAATCGGGCGTCCCTTGGTATCTGCTCCGATTCAGGCACGGACATCCCCAAATGAACTTTTCTGCAATTCTATAAACCCATAGGGTCAAGCTACGAGAAAATATCCACAAAACGGCCCTCTTCAATTTTTCCCCATTTTCCTTGAATAGCTCCCTTTAGAGGTATACGTAATCGGGCGTCCCCTGGTGTCTGCTCCGATTCAGGCACGGAGATCCCCAAATGAACTTTTCTGCAATTCTATAAACCCATAGGGTCCAGCTACGAGAAAATATCAACAAAATGGCCCGCTTCAATTTTTCCCCATTCTCCTTGTATAGCTCCCTTTAGAAATTTACGTAATCGGGCGTCACCTGATATCTGCTCTGATTCAAGCACGGAGATCCCCAAATGAACTTTTCTGCAATTCTATAAACCGTTAGGGTCAAGCTACAATAAAATATCCACAAAATGGCTCGCTTCAATTTTTCTCCATTTTCCTTGTATAGCTCCCTTTAGAGGTATACGTAATCGGGCGTCCCTTGGTATCTGCTCCGATTCAGGCACGGATATCCCCAAATGAACTTTTCAGTAATTCTATAAACCCATAGGGTCAAACTACGAGAAAAAATCCACAAAACGGCCCGCTTCAATTTTTCCCCATTTTCCTTGAATACCTCCCTTTAGAGGTATACGTAATCGGGCGTCCCTGGTATCTGCTCCGATTCAGGAACGAACATCCCCAAATGAACTTTTCAGCTATTCTATAAACCCATAGGGTCAAGCTACGAGAAAATATCCACAAAACGGCCGGCTTCAATTTTTTCCCATTTTCGTTGAATAGCTCCCTTTAGAGGTATACGTAATCGGGCGTCCCCTGCTATCTGCTCCGATTCAGGCACGAACATCCCCAAATGAACTTTTCTGCAATTCTATAAACCCATAGGGTCAAGCTACGAGAAAATATCCACAAAATGGCCCACTTCAAATTTTCCCCATTTTCCTTGTATAGCTCCCTTTAGACGTTTACGTAATCGGGGGTCCCCTGATATCTGCTCCGATTCAAGCACGGAGATCCCCAAATGAACTTTTCTACAATTCTATAAACCCATAGGGTCCAGCTACGAGAAAATATCCACAAAATGGCCCGCTTCAATTTTCCCCATTTTCCTTGTATAGCTCCCTTTAGACATTTACGTAATCGGGCGTCCCCTGATATCTGCTCCGATTCAAGCACGGAGATCACCAAATGAACTTTTCTGCAATTCTATAAATCATTAGGGTCAAGCTACAATAAAATATCCACAAAATTGCTCGCTTCAATTTTTCCCCATTTTCCTTGTATAGCTCCCTTTAGAGGTATACGTAATCGGGCGTCCCTTGGTATCTACTCCGATTCAGGCACGTATATCCCCAAATGAACTTTTCAGCAATTCTCTAAACCCATAGGGTGAAGCTACGAGAAAATATCCACAAAACAGCCCGCTTCAATTTTTCCACATTTTCCTTGAATAGCTCCCTTTAGAGGTATACGTAATCGGGCGTCCCCTGGTATCTGCTCCGATTCAGGCACGGAGATCCCCAAATGAAGTTTTCTGCAATTCTATAAACCCATAGGGTCAAGCTACGAGAAAATATCAACAAAATGGCCCGCTTCAATTTTTCCCCATTCTCCTTGTATAACTCCCTTTAGACGTTTACGTAATCGGGCGTCCCCTGATATCTGCTCTGATTCAAGCACGGAGATCCCCAAATGAACTTTTCTGCAATTCTATAAACCGTTAGGGTCAAGCTACAATAAAATATCCACAAAATGGCTCGCTTCAATTTTTCCCCATTTTCCTTGTATAGCTCCCTTTAGAGGTATACGTAATCGGGCGTCCCTTAGTATCTGCTCCGATTCAGGCACGGATATCCCCAAATGAACTTTTCAGCAATTCTATAAACCCATAGGGTCAAGCTACGAGAAAATATCCACAAAACGTCCCGCTTCAATTATTTCCCATTTTCCTTAAATAGCTCCCTTTAGAGGTATACGTAATCGGACGTCCCCTGGTATCTTCTCTACAAAAGAGCTCGCTTCAATTTTTCCCCATTTTCCTTGTATAGCTCCCTTTAGAGGTATACGTAATCGGGCGTCCCTTGGTATCTGCTCCGATTCAGGCACGGACATCCCCAAATGAACTTTTCTGCAATTCTATAAACCCATAGGGTCAAGCTACGAGAAAATATCCACAAAACGGCCCTCTTCAATTTTTCCCCATTTTCCTTGAATAGCTCCCTTTAGAGGTATACGTAATCGGGCGTCCCCTGGTGTCTGCTCCGATTCAGGCACGGAGATCCCCAAATGAACTTTTCTGCAATTCTATAAACCCATAGGGTCCAGCTACGAGAAAATATCAACAAAATGGCCCGCTTCAATTTTTCCCCATTCTCCTTGTATAGCTCCCTTTAGAAATTTACGTAATCGGGCGTCACCTGATATCTGCTCTGATTCAAGCACGGAGATCCCCAAATGAACTTTTCTGCAATTCTATAAACCGTTAGGGTCAAGCTACAATAAAATATCCACAAAATGGCTCGCTTCAATTTTTCTCCATTTTCCTTGTATAGCTCCCTTTAGAGGTATACGTAATCGGGCGTCCCTTGGTATCTGCTCCGATTCAGGCACGGATATCCCCAAAGGAACTTTTCAGTAATTCTATAAACCCATAGGGTCAAACTACGAGAAAAAATCCACAAAACGGCCCGCTTCAATTTTTCCCCATTTTCCTTGAATACCTCCCTTTAGAGGTATACGTAATCGGGCGTCCCTGGTATCTGCTCCGATTCAGGAACGAACATCCCCAAATGAACTTTTCAGCTATTCTATAAACCCATAGGGTCAAGCTACGAGAAAATATCCACAAAACGGCCGGCTTCAATTTTTTCCCATTTTCGTAGAATAGCTCCCTTTAGAGGTATACGTAATCGGGCGTCCCCTGCTATCTGCTCCGATTCAGGCACGAACATCCCCAAATGAACTTTTCTGCAATTCTATAAACCCATAGGGTCAAGCTACGAGAAAATATCCACAAAATGGCCCACTTCAAATTTTCCCCATTTTCCTTGTATAGCTCCCTTTAGACGTTTACGTAATCGGGGGTCCCCTGATATCTGCTCCGATTCAAGCACGGAGATCCCCAAATGAACTTTTCTGCAATTCTATAAACCCATAGGGTCCAGCTACGAGAAAATATCAACAAAATGGCCCGCTTCAATTTTTCCCCATTCTCCTTGTATAGCTCCCTTTAGACGTTTACGTAATCGGGTGTCCCCTGATATCTGCTCTGATTCAAGCACGGAGATCCCCAAATGAACTTTTCTGCAATTCTATAAACCGTTAGGGTCAAGCTACAATAAAATATCCACAAAATGGCTCGCTTCAATTTTTCCCCATTTTCCTTGTATAGCTCCCTTTAGAGGTATACGTAATCGGGTGTCCCTTGGTATCTGCTCCGATTCAGGTACGGATATCCCCAAATGAAATTTTCAGCAATTCTATAAACCCATAGGGTCAAGCTACGAGAAAATATCCACAAAACGGCCTGCTTCAATTATTTCCCATTTTCCTTGAATAGCTCCCTTTAGAGGTATACGTAATCGGGCGTCCCCTGGTATCTTCTCCACAAAAGAGCTCGCTTCAATTTTTCCCCATTTTCCTTGTATAGCTCCCTTTAGAGGTATACGTAATCGGGCGTCCCTTGGTATTTGCTCCGATTCAGGCACGGACATCCCCAAATGAACTTTTCAGCAATTCTATAAACCCATAGGGTCAAGCTACGAGAAAATATCCACAAAACGGCCCTCTTCAATTTTTCCCCATTTTCCTTGAATAGCTCCCTTTAGAGGTATACGTAATCGGGCGTCCCCCGGTATCTGCTCCGATTCAGGCACGGAGATCCCCAAATGAACTTTTCTGCAATTCTATAAACCCATAGGGTCCAGCTACGAGAAAATATCAACAAAATGGCCCGCTTCAATTTTTCCCCATTCTCCTTGTATAGCTCCCTTTAAACGTTTACGTAATCGGGCGTCCCCTGATATCTGCTCTGATTCAAGCACGGAGATCCCCAAATGAACTTTTCTGCAATTCTATAAACCGTTAGGGTCAAGCTACAATAAAATATCCACAAAATGGCTCGCTTCAATTTTTCCCCATTTTCCTTGTATAGCTCCCTTTAGAGGTATACGTAATCGGGCGTCCCTTGGTATCTGCTCCGATTCAGGCACGGATATCCCCAAATGAACTTTTCAGTAATTCTATAAACCCATAGGGTCAAACTACGAGAAAAAATCCACAAAACTACCCGCTTCAATTTTTCCCCATTTTCCTTGAATAGCTCCCTTTAGAGGTATACGTAATCGGGCGTCTCCTGGTATCTTCTCCGATTCAGGAACGAACATCCCCAAATGAACTTTTCAGCAATTCTATAAACCCATAGGGTCAAGCTACGAGAAAATATCCACAAAACGGCCCGCTTCAATTTTTTCCCATTTTCGTTGAATAGCTCCCTTTAGAGGTATACGTAATCGGGCGTCCCCTGGTATCTGCTCCGATTCAGGCACGAACGTCCCCAAATGAACTTTGCTGCAATTCTATAAACCCATAGGGTCAAGCTACGAGAAAATATCCACAAAATGGCCCACTTCAAATTTTCCCCATTTTCCTTGTATAGCTCCCTTTAGACGTTTACGTAATCGGGCGTCCCCTGATATCTGCTCCGATTCAAGCACGGAGATCCCCAAATGAACTTTTCTGCAATTCTATAAACCCATAGGGTCAAGCTACGAGAAAATATCCACAAAATGGCCCGCTTCAATTTTCCCCATTTTCCTTGTATAGCTCCCTTTAGACATTTACGTAATCGGGCGTCCCCTGATATCTGCTCCGATTCAAGCACAGAGATCACCAAATGAACTTTTCTGCAATTCTATAAATCATTAGGGTCAAGCTACAATAAAATATCCACAAAATTGCTCGCTTCAATTTTTCCCCATTTTCCTTGTATAGCTCCCTTTAGAGGTATACGTAATCGGGCGTCCCTTGGTATCTGCTCCGATTCAGGCACGTATATCCCCAAATGAACTTTTCAGCAATTCTCTAAACCCATAGGGTCAAGCTACGAGAAAATATCCACAAAACAGCCCGCTTCAATTTTTCCACATTTTCCTTGAATAGCTCCCTTTAGAGGTATACGTAATCGGGCGTCCCCTGGTATCTGCTCCGATTCAGGCACGGAGATCCCCAAATGAACTTTTCTGCAATTCTATAAACCCATAGGGTCAAGCTACGAGAAAATATCCACAAAATGGCCCGCTTCAATTTTTCCCCATTCTCCTTGTATAACTCCCTTTAGACGTTTACGTAATCGGGCGTCCCCTGATATCTGCTCTGATTCAAGCACGGAGATCCCCAAATGAACTTTTCTGCAATTCTATAAACCGTTAGGGTCAAGCTACAATAAAATATCCACAAAATGGCTCGCTTCAATTTTTCCCCATTTTCCTTGTATAGCTCCCTTTAGAGGTATACGTAATCGGGCGTCCCTTAGTATCTGCTCCGATTCAGGCACGGATATCCCCAAATGAACTTTTCAGCAATTCTATAAACCCATAGGGTCAAGCTACGAGAAAATATCCACAAAACGGCCCGCTTCAATTATTTCCCATTTTCCTTGAATAGCTCCCTTTAGAGGTATACGTAATCGGGCGTCCCCTAGTATCTTCTCCACAAAAGCGCTCGCTTCAATTTTTCCCCATTTTACTTGTATAGCTCCCTTTAGAGGTATACGTAATCGAGCGTCCCTTGGTATCTGCTCCGATTCAGGCACGGACATCCCCAAATGAACTTTTCTGCAATTCTATAAACCCATAGGGTCAAGCTACGAGAAAATATCCACAAAACGGCCCTCTTCAATTTTTCCCCATTTTCCTTGAATAGCTCCCTGTAGAGGTATACGTAATCGGGCGTCCCCTGGTGTCTGCTCCGATTCAGGCACGGAGATCCCCAAATGAACTTTTCTGCATTTCTATAAACCCATAGGGTCCAGCTATGAGAAAATATCAACAAAATGGCCCGCTTCAATTTTTCCCCATTCTCCTTGTATAGCTCCCTTTAGACGTTTACGTAATCGGGCGTCCCCTGATATCTGCTCTGATTCAAGCACGGAGATCCCCAAATGAACTTTTCTGCAATTCTATAAACTGTTAGGGTCAAGCTACAATAAAATATCCACAAAATAGCTAGCTTCAATTTTTCCCCATTTTCCTTCTATAGCTCCCTTTAGAGGTATACGTAATCGGGTGTCCCTTGGTATCTGCTCCGATTCAGGCATGGATATCCCCAAATGAACTTTTCAGTAATTCTATAAACCCATAGGGTCAAACTACGAGAAAAAAACCACAAAACGGCCCGCTTCAATTTTTCCCCATTTTCCTTGAATAGCTCCCTTTAGAGGTATACGTAATCGGGCGTCCCCTGGTATCTGCTTCGATTCAGGAACGAACATCCCCAAATGAACTTTTCAGCAATTCTATAAACCCATAGGGTCAAGCTACGAGAAAATATCCACAAAACGGCCGGCTTCAATTTTTTCCCATTTTCGTTGAATAGCTCCCTTTAGAGGTATACGTAATCGGGCGTCCCCTGCTATCTGCTCCGATTCAGGCACGAACATCCCCAAATGAACTTTTCTGCAATTCTGTAAACCCATAGGGTCAAGCTACGAGAAAATATCCACAAAATGGCCCACTTCAAATTTTCCCCATTTTCCTTGTATAGCTCCCTTTAGACGTTTACGTAATCGGGGGTCCCCTGATATCTGCTCCGATTCAAGCACGGAGATCCCCAAATGAACTTTTCTGCAATTCTATAAACCCATAGGGTCAAGCTACGAGAAAATATCCACAAAATGGCCCGCTTCAATTTTCCCCATTTTCCTTGTATAGCTCCCTTTAGACATTTACGTAATCGGGCGTCCCCTGATATCTGCTCCGATTCAAGCACGGAGATCACCAAATGAACTTTTCTGCAATTCTATAAATCATTAGGGTCAAGCTACAATAAAATATCCACAAAATAGCTAGCTTCAATTTTTCCCCATTTTCCTTCTATAGCTCCCTTTAGAGGTATACGTAATCGGGCGTCCCGTGGTATCTGCTCTGATTCAGGCACGGACATCCCCAAATGAACTTTTCAGCAATTCTAGAAACCCATAGGGTCAAGCTAAGAGAAAATATCCACAAAACGGCCCACTTCAATTTTTCCCCATTTTCCTTGAATAGCTCCCTTTAGAGGTATACGTAATCGGGCGTCCCCTGGTATCTGCTCCGATTTAGGCACGAACATCCCCAAATGAAATTTTCTGCAATTCTATAAACCCATAGGGTCAAGCTACGAGAAAATATCCATAAAACGGCCCGCTTCAAATTTTTTCCATTTTCCTTGAATAGCTCCCTTTAGAGGTATACGTAATCGGGCGTCCCCTGGTATCTGCTCCACAAAAGAGCTCGCTTCAATTTTTCCCCATTTTCCTTGTATAGCTCCCTTTAAAGGTATACGTAATCGGGCGTCCCTTGGTATCTGCTCCGATTCAGGCGCGTACATCCCCAAATGAACTTTTCAGCAATTCTATAAACCCATAGGGTCAAGCTACGAGAAAATATCCACAAAATGGCCCGCTTCAATTTTTCCCCATTCTCCTTGTATAGCTCCATTTAGACGTTTACGTAATCGGGCGTCCCCTGATATCTGCTCTGATTCAAGCACAGAGATCCCCAAATAAACTTTTCTGCAATTCTATAAACCGTTAGGGTCAAGCTACAATAAAATATCCACAAAATGGCTCGGTTCAATTTTTCCCCATTTTCCTTGTATATCTCCCTTTAGAGGTATACGTAATCGGGCGTCCCTTGGTATCTGCTCCGATTCAGGCACGGATATCCCCAAATGAACTTTTCAGCAATTCTATAAACCGATAGGGTCAAGCTACGAGAAAATATCCACAAAACGGCCCGCTTCAATTTTTCCCCATTTTCCTTGTATAGCTCCCTTTAGAGGTATACGTAATCGGGCGTCCCCTGGTATCTGCTCCGATTCAGGCACGAACATCCCCAAATGATCTTTTCTGCAATTCTATAAACCCATAGGGTCAAGCTACGAGAAAATATCCACCAAACGGCCCGCTTCAAATTTTTTCCATTTTCCTTGAATAGCTCCCTTTAGAGGTATACGTAATCGGGCGTCCCCTGGTATCTGCTCCACAAAAGAGCTCGCTTCAATTTTTCCCCATTTTCCTTGTATAGCTCCCTTTAGAGGTATACGTAATCGGGCGTCCCTTGGTATCTGCTCCGATTCAGGCGCGTACATCCCCAAATGAACTTTTCAGCAATTCTATAAACCCATAGGGTCAAGCTACGAGAAAATATCCACAAAATGGTCCGCTTCAATTTTTCCCCATTCTCCTTGTATAGCTCCCTTTGGACGTTTACGTAATCGGGCGTCCCCGGATATCTGCTCTGATTCAAGCACAGAGATCCCCAAATAAACTTTTCTGCAATTCTATAAACCGTTAGGGTCAAGCTACAATAAAATATCCACAAAATGGCTCGCTTCAATTTTTCCCCATTTTCCTTGTATATCTCCCTTTAGAGGTATACGTAATCGGGCGTCCCTTGGTATCTGCTCCGATTCAGGCACGGATATCCCCAAATGAACTTTTCAGCAATTCTATAAACCCATAGGGTCAAGCTACGAGAAAATATCCACAAAACGGCCCGCTTCAATTTTTCCCCATTTTCCTTGTATAGCTCCCTTTAGAGGTAAACGTAATCGGGCGTCCCCTGGTATCTGCTCCGATTCAGGCACGAACATCCCCAAATGATCTTTTCTGCAATTCTATAAACCCATAGGGTCAAGCTACGAGAAAATATCCACAAAATGGTCCACTTCAATTTTTCCTCATTCTCCTTATATAGCTCCCTTTAGACGTTTACGTAATCAGGCGTCCCCTGATATCTGCGCTAATTCAAGCACGGAGATCCCCAAATGAACTTTTCTGCAATTCTATAAACCGTTGTGGTCAAGCTACAATAAAATATCCACAAAATGGCTCGCTTCAATTTTTCCCCATTTTCCTTGTATAGCTCCCTTTAGAGGTATACGTAATCGGGCGTTCCTTGGTATCTGCTCTGATCCAGGCACGGATATCCCCAAATGAACTTTTCAGCAATTCTATAAACCCATAGGGTCAAGATACGAGAAAATATCCACAAAACGGCCCGCTTCAATTTTTCCCCATTTTCCTTGAATAGCTCCCTTTAGATCTATACGTAAACGGGCGTCCCCTGGTATCTGCTCCGATTCAGGCACGAACATCCCCAAATGAACTGTTCAGCAATTCTATAAACCCATAGGGTCAAGCTACGAGAAAAAATCCACAAAACGGCCCGCTTCAATTTTTTCCCATTTTCGTTGAATATCTCCCTTTAGAGGTATACGTAATTGGGCGTCCCCTGGTATCTGCTCCGATTCAGGCACGAACATCCCCAAATGAACTTTTCTGCAATTCTATAAACCCATAGGATCAAGCTACAAGAAAATATCCACAAAATGGCCCACTTCAAATTTTCCCCATTTTCCTTGTATAGCTCCCTTTAGACGTTTACGTAATCGGGCGTCCCCTGATATCTGCTCCGATTCAAGCACGGAGATCCCCAAATGAACTTTTCTGAAATTCTATAAATCCTTAGGGTCAAGCTACAATAAAATATCCACAAAATAGCTCGCTTCAATTTTTCCCCATTTTCCTTGTATAGCTCCCTTTAGAGGTATACGTAATCGGGCGTCCCCTGGTATCTGCTCCGATTCAGGCACGAACATCCCCAAATGAACTTTTCTGCAATTCTATAAACCCATAGGGTCTAGCTACGAAAAAATATCCACAAAATGGTCCACTTCAATTTTTTCCCATTTTCCTTGAATAGCTCCCTTTAGAGGTATACGTAATCGGGCGTCCCCTAGTATCTGCTCCACAAAAGAGCTCGCTTCAATTTTTCCCCATTTTCCATGTATAGCTCCCTTTAGAGGTATACGTAATCGGGCGTCCCTTGGTATCTGCTCCGATTCAGGCACGGACATCCCCAAATGAACTTTTCAGCAATTCTATAAACCCATAGGGTCAAGCTACGAGAAAATATCCACAAAACGACCCTCTTCAATTTTTCCCCATTTTCCTTGAATAGCTCCCTTTAGAGGTATACGTAATCGGGCGTCCCCTGGTATCTGCTCCGATTCAGGCACGGAGATCCCCAAATGAACTTTTCTGCAATTCTATAAACCCATAGGGTCAAGCTACGAGAAAATATCCACAAAATTGCCCGCTTCAATTTTTCCCCATTTTCCTTGTATAGCTCCCTTTAGACGTTTACTTAATCGGGCGACCCCTGATATCTGCTCCGATTCAAGCACGGAGATCACCAGATGAACTTTTCTGCAATTCTATAAATCATTAGGGTCAAGCTACAATAAAAGATCCACAAAATAGCCCGCTTCAATTTTTCCCCATTTTCCTTGTATAGCTCCCTTTAGAGGTATACGTAATCGGGCGTCCCTTGGTATCTGCTCCGATTCAGGCACGGACATCCCCAAATGAACGTTTCAGCAATTCTATAAACCCATAGGGTCAAGCTACGAGAAAATATCCACAAAACGGCTCGCTTCAATTTTTCCCCATTTTCCTTGAATAGCTCCCTTTAGAGGTATACGTAATCGGGCGTGCCCAACTATCTGCTCCGATTCAGGCACGAACATCCCCAAATGAACTTTTCTGCAATTCTATAAACCCATAGGGTCAAGCTACGAGAAAATATCCACAAAATGGCCCACTTCAAATTTTCCCCATTTTCCTTGTATAGCTCTCTTTAGACGTTTACGTAATCGGGGGACCCCTGATATCTGCTCCGATTCAAGCACGGAGATCCCCAAATGAACTTTTCTGCAATTCAATAAACCCATAGGGTCACGCTACGAGAAAATATCCACAAAATGGCCCGCTTCAATTTTCCCCATTTTCCTTGTATAGCTCCCTTTAGACATTTACGTAATCGGGCGTCCCCTGATATCTGCTCCGATTCAAGCACGGAGATCGCCAAATGAACTTTTCTGCAATTCTATAAATCATTAGGGTCAAGCTACAATAAAATATCCACAAAATAGCTCGCTTCAATTTTCCCCATTTTCCTTCTATAGCTCCCTTTAGAGGTATACGTAATCGGGCGTTCCTTGGTATCTGCTCTGATTCAGACACGGACATCCCCAAATGAACTTTTCAGCAATTCTAGAAACCCATAGGGTCAAGCTAAGAGAAAATATCCACAAAACGGCCCGCTTCAATTTTTCCCCATTTTCCTGGAATATCTCCCTTTAGAGGTATACGTAATCGGGCGTACCCTGGTATCTGCTCCGATTTAGGCACGAACATCCCCAAATGAAATTTTCTGCAATTCTATAAACCCATAGGGTCAAGCTACGAGAAAATATCCACAAAATGGCCCTCTTCAATTTTTTTCCATTTTCCTTGAATAGCTCCCTTTAGAGGTATACGTAATCGGGCGTCCCCTGGTATCTGCTCCACAAAAGAGCTCGCTTCAATTTTTCCCCATTTTCCTTGTATAGCTCCCTTTAGAGGTATACGTAATCGGGCGTCCCCAGGTATCTGCTCCGATTCAGGCACGGAGATCCCCAAATGAACTTTTGTACAATTCTATAAACCCATAGGGTCAAGCTATGAGAAAATATCCACAAAATGGCCCGCTTCAATTTTTCCCTATTCTCCTTGTATAGCTCCCTTTAGACGTTTACGTAATCGGGCGTTCCCTGATATCTGCTCTGATTCAAGCACGAAGATCCCCAAATAAACTTTTCTGCAATTCTATAAACCGTTAGGGTCAAGCTACAATAAAATATCCACAAAATGGCTCGCTTCAATTTTTCCCCATTTTCCTTGTATATCTCCCTTTAGAGGTATACGTAATCGGGCGTCCCTTGGTATCTGCTCCGATTCAGGCACGGATATCCCCAAATGAACTTTTCAGCAATTCTATAAACCCATAGGGTCAAGCTACGAGAAAATATCCACAAAACGGCCCGCTTCAATTTTTCCCCATTTTCCTTGAATAGCTCCCTTTAGAGGTATACGTAATCGGGCGTCCCCTGGTATCTGCTCTAATTCAGGCACGAACATCCCCAAATGATCTTTTCTGCAATTCTATAAAACCATAGGGTCAAGCTACGAGAAAATATCCACAAAATGGTCCACTTCAATTTTTCCTCATTCTCCCTGTATAGCTCCCTTTAGACGTTTACGTAATCGGGCGTCCCCTGATATCTGCTCTAATTCAAGCACGGAGATCCCCAAATGAACTTTTCTGCAATTCTATAAACCGTTAGGGTCAAGCAACAATAAAATATCCACAAAATGGCTCGCTTCAATTTTTCCCCATTTTCCTTGTATAGCTCCCTTTAGAGGTATACGTAATCGGGCGTCCCTTGGTATCTGCTCCGATTCAGGCACGAATATCCCCAAATGAACTTTTCAGAAATTCTATAAACCCACAGGGTCAAGCTACGAGAAAATATCCACAAAACGGCCCGCTTCAATTTTTCCCCATTTTCCTTGAATAGCTCCCTTTAGAGCTATACGTAAACGGGCGTCCCCTGGTATCTGCTCCGATTCAGGCACGAACATCCCCAAATGAACTTTTCAGCAATTCTATAAACCCATAGGGTCAAGCTACGTGAAAAAATCCACAAAACGGCCCGCTTCAATTTTTTCCCATTTTCGTTGAATAGCTCCCTTTAGAGGTATACGTAATTGGGCGTCCCCTGGTATCTGCTCCGATTCAGGCACGAACATCCCCAAATGAACTTTTCTGCAATTCTATAAACCCATAGGGTCAAGCTACAAGAAAATATCCACAAAATGGCCCACTTCAAATTTTCCCCATTTTCCTTGTATAGCTCCCTTTAGACGTTTACGTAATCGGGCGTCCCCTGATATCTGCTCCGATTCAAGCACGGAGATCCCCAAATGAACTTTTCTGCAATTCTATAAATCCTTAGGGTCAAGCTACAATAAAATATCCACAAAATAGCTCGCTTCAATTTTTCCCCATTTTCCTTGAATAGCTCCCTTTAGAGGTATACGTAATCGGGCGTCCCCTGGTATCTGCTCCGATTCAGGCACGAACATCCCCAAATGAACTTTTCTGCAATTCTATAAACCCATAGGGTCAAGCTACGATAAAATATCCACAAAATGGTCCGCTTCAATTTTTTCCCATTTTCCTTGAATTGCTCCCTTTAGAGGTATACGTAATCGGGCGTCCCCTAGTATCTGCTCCACAAAAGAGCTCGCTTCAATTTTTCCCCATTTTCCTTGTATAGCTCCCTTTAGACGTTTACTTAATCGGGCGACCCCTGATATCTGCTCCGATTCAAGCACGGAGATCACCAGATGAACTTTTCTGCAATTCTATAAATCATTAGGGTCAAGCTACAATAAAAGATCCACAAAATAGCCCGCTTCAATTTTTCCCCATTTTCCTTGTATAGCTCCCTTTAGAGGTATACGTAATCGGGCGTCCCTTGGTATCTGCTCCGATTCAGGCACGGACATCCCCAAATGAACGTTTCAGCAATTCTATAAATCCATAGGGTCAAGCTACGAGAAAATATCCATAAAACGGCTCGCTTCAATTTTTCCCCATTTTCCTTGAATAGCTCCCTTTAGAGGTATACGTAATCTGGCGTGCCCAACTATCTGCTCCGATTCAGGCACGAACATCCCCAAATGAACTTTTCTGCAATTCTATAAACCCATAGGGTCAAGCTACGAGAAAATATCCACAAAATGGCCCACTTCAAATTTTCCCCATTTTCCTAGTATAGCTCTCTTTAGACGTTTACGTAATCGGGGGTCCCCTGATATCTGCTCCGATTCAAGCACGGAGATCCCGAAATGAACTTTTCTGCAATTCAATAAACCCATAGGGTCCCGCTACGAGAAAATATCCACAAAATGGCCCGCTTCAATTTTCCCCATTTTCCTTGTATAGCTCCCTTTAGACATTTACGTAATCGGGCGTCCCCTGATATCTGCTCCGATTCAAGCACGGAGATCGCCAAATGAACTTTTCTGCAATTCTATAAATCATTAGGGTCAAGCTACAATAAAATATCCACAAAATAGCTCGCTTCAATTTTTCCCCATTTTCCTTCTATAGCTCCCTTTAGAGGTATACGTAATCGGGCGTTCCTTGGTATCTGCTCTGATTCAGACACGGACATCCCCAAATGAACTTTTTAGCAATTCTAGAAACCCATAGGGTCAAGCTAAGAGAAACTATCCACAAAACGGCCCGCTTCAATTTTTCCCCATTTTCCTGGAATTTCTCCCTTTAGAGGTATACGTAATCGGGCGTCCCCTGGTATCTGCTCCGATTCAGGCACGAACATCCCCAAATGATCTTTTCTGCAATTCTATAAAACCATAGGGTCAAGCTACGAGAAAATATCCACAAAATGGTCCACTTCAATTTTTCCTCATTCTCCCTGTATAGCTCCCTTTAGACGTTTACGTAATCGGGCGTCCCCTGATATCTGCTCTAATTCAAGCACGGAGATCCCCAAATGAACTTTTCTGCAATTCTATAAACCGTTAGGGTCAAGCTACAATAAAATATCCACAAAATGGCTCGCTTCAATTTTTCCCCATTTTCCTTGTATAGCTCCCTTTAGAGGTATACGTAATCGGGCGTCCCTTGGTATCTGCTCCGATTCAGGCACGGATATCCCCAAATGAACTTTTCAGAAATTCTATAAACCCACAGGGTCAAGCTACGAGAAAATATCCACAAAACGGCCCGCTTCAATTTTTCCCCATTTTCCTTGAATAGCTCCCTTTAGAGCTATACGTAAACGGGCGTCCCCTGGTATCTGCTCCGATTCAGGCACGAACATCCCCAAATGAACTTTTCAGCAATTCTATAAACCCATAGGGTCAAGCTACGTGAAAAAATCCACAAAACGGCCCGCTTCAATTTTTTCCCATTTTCGTTGAATAGCTCCCTTTAGAGGTATACGTAATCGGGCGTCCCCTGATATCTGCTCCGATTCAAGCACGGAGATCCCCAAATGAACTTTTCTGCAATTCTATAAATCCTTAGGGTCAAGCTACAATAAAATATCCACAAAATAGCTCGCTTCAATTTTTCCCCATTTTCCTTGTATAGCTCCCTTTATAGGTATACGTAATCGGGCGTCCCTTGGTATCTGCTCCGATTCAGGCACGGACATCCCCAAATGAACTTTTCAGCAATTCTATAAACCCATAAGGTCAAGCTACGAGAAAATATCCACAAAACGGCCCGCTTTAATTTTTCCCCATTTTCCTTGAATAGCTCCCTTTAGAGGTATACGTAATCGGGCGTCCCCTGGTATTTGCTCCGATTCAGGCACGAACATCCCCAAATGAACTTTTCTGCAATTCTATAAACCCATAGGGTCAAGCTACGATAAAATATCCACAAAATGGTCCGCTTCAATTTTTTCCCATTTTCCTTGAATTTCTCCCTTTAGAGGTATACGTAATCGGGCGTCCCCTAGTATCTGCTCCACAAAAGAGCTCGCTTCAATTTTTCCCCATTTTCCTTGTATAGCTCCCTTTAGACGTTTACTTAATCGGGCGACCCCTGATATCTGCTCCGATTCAAGCACGGAGATCACCAGATGAACTTTTCTGCAATTCTATAAATCATTAGGGTCAAGCTACAATAAAAGATCCACAAAATAGCCCGCTTCAATTTTTCCCCATTTTCCTTGTATAGCTCCCTTTAGAGGTATACGTAATCGGGCGTCCCTTGGTATCTGCTCCGATTCAGGCACGGACATCCCCAAATGAACGTTTCAGCAATTCTATAAACCCATAGGGTCAAGCTACGAGAAAATATCCATAAAACGGCTCGCTTCAATTTTTCCCCATTTTCCTTGAATAGCTCCCTTTAGAGGTATACGTAATCTGGCGTGCCCAACTATCTGCTCCGATTCAGGCACGAACATCCCCAAATGAACTTTTCTGCAATTCTATAAACCCATAGGGTCAAGCTACGAGAAAATATCCACAAAATGGCCCACTTCAAATTTTCCCCATTTTCCTAGTATAGCTCTCTTTAGACGTTTACGTAATCGGGGGTCCCCTGATATCTGCTCCGATTCAAGCACGGAGATCCCCAAATGAACTTTTCTGCAATTCAATAAACCCATAGGGTCCCGCTACGAGAAAATATCCACAAAATGGCCCGCTTCAATTTTCCCCATTTTCCTTGTATAGCTCCCTTTAGACATTTACGTAATCGGGCGTCCCCTGATATCTGCTCCGATTCAAGCACGGAGATCGCCAAATGAACTTTTCTGCAATTCTATAAATCATTAGGGTCAAGCTACAATAAAATATCCACAAAATAGCTCGCTTCAATTTTTCCCCATTTTCCTTCTATAGCTCCCTTTAGAGGTATACGTAATCGGGCGTTCCTTGGTATCTGCTCTGATTCAGACACGGACATCCCCAAATGAACTTTTTAGCAATTCTAGAAACCCATAGGGTCAAGCTAAGAGAAACTATCCACAAAACGGCCCGCTTCAATTTTTCCCCATTTTCCTGGAATATCTCCCTTTAGAGGTATACGTAATCGGGCGTCCCCTGGTATCTGCTCCGATTTAGGCACGAACATCCCCAAATGAAATTTTCTGCAATTCTATAAACCCATAGGGTCAAGCTACGAGAAAATATCCACAAAACGGCCCGCTTCAATTTTTTTTCCATTTTCCTTGAATAGCTCCCTTTAGAGGTATACGTAATCGGGCGTCCCCTGGTATCTGCTCCACAAAAGAGCTCGCTTCAATTTTTCCCCATTTTCCTTGTATAGCTCCCTTTAGAGGTATACGTAATCGGGCGTCCCTTGGTATCTGCTCCGATTCAGGCGCGTACATCCCCAAATGAACGTTTTAGCAATTCTATAAACCCATAGGGTCAAGCTACGAGAAAATATCCACAAAACGGCTCGCTTCAATTTTTCCCCATTTTCCTTGAATAGCTCTCTTTAGAGGTATACGTAATCGGGCGTCCCCAGGTATCTGCTCCGATTCAGGCACGGAGATCCCCAAATGAACTTTTCTACAATTCTATAAACCCATAGGGTCAAGCTACGATAAAATATCCACAAAATGGCCCGCTTCAATTTTTCCCCATTCTCCTTGTATAGCTCCCTTTAGACGTTTACGTAATCGGGCGTCCCCTGATATCTGCTCTGATTCAAGCACGAAGATCCCCAAATAAACTTTTCTGCAATTCTATAAATCGTTAGGGTCAAGCTACAATAAAATATCCACAAAATGGCTCGCTTCAATTTTTCCCCATTTTCCTTGTATATCTCCCTTTAGAGGTATACGTAATCGGGCGTCCCTTGGTATCTGCTCCGATTCAGGCATGGATATCCCCAAATGAACTTTTCAGCAATTCTATAAACCCATAGGGTCAAGCTACGAGAAAATATCCACAAAACGGCCCGCTTCAATTTTTCCCCATTTTCCTTGAATAGCTCCCTTTAGAGGTATACGTAATCGGGCGTCCCCTGGTATCTGCTCCGATTCAGGCACGAACATCCCCAAATGATCTTTTCTGCAATTCTATAAAACCATAGGGTCAAGCTACGAGAAAATATCCACAAAATGGTCCACTTCAATTTTTCCTCATTCTCCATATATAGCTCCCTTTAGACGTTTACGTAATCGGGCGTCCCCTGATATCTGCTCTAATTCAAGCACGGAGATCCCCAAATGAACTTTTCTACAATTCTATAAACCGTTAGGGTCAAGCTACAATAAAATATCCACAAAATGGCTCGCTTCAATTTTTCCCCATTTTCCTTGTATAGCTCCCTTTAGAGGTATACGTAATCGGGCGTCCCTTGGTATCTGCTCCGATTCAGGCACGGATATCCCCAAATGAACTTTTCAGAAATTCTCTAAACCCACAGGGTCAAGCTACGAGAAAATATCCACAAAACGGCCCGCTTCAATTTTTCCCCATTTTCCTTGAATAGCTCCCGTTAGAGCTATACGTAAACGGGCGTCCCCTGGTATCTGCTCCGATTCAGGCACGAACATCCCCAAATGAACTTTTCAGCAATTCTATAAACCCATAGGGTCAAGCTACGAGAAAAAATCCACAAAACGGCCCGCTTCAATTTTTTCCCATTTTCGTTGAATAGCTCCCTTTAGAGGTATACGTAATTGGGCGTCCCCTGGTATCTGCTCCGATTCAGGCACGAACATCCCCAAATGAACTTTTCTGCAATTCTATAAACCCATAGGGTCAAGCTACAAGAAAATGTCCACAAAATGGCCCACTTCAAATTTTCCCCATTTTCCTTGTATAGCTCCCTTTAGACGTTTACGTAATCGGGCGTCCCCTGATATCTGCTCCGATTCAAGCACGGAGATCCCCAAATGAACTTTTCTACAATTCTATAAATCCTTAGGGTCAAGCTACAATAAAATATCCACAAAATAGCTCGCTTCAATTTTTCCCCATTTTCCTTGTATAGCTCCCTTTATAGGTATACGTAATCGGGCGTCCCTTGGTATCTGCTCCGATTCAGGCACGGACATCCCCAAATGAACTTTTCAGCAATTCTATAAACCCATAAGGTCAAGCTATGAGAAAATATCCACAAAACGGCCCGCTTTAATTTTTCCCCATTTTCCTTGAATAGCTCCCTTTAGGGGTATACGTAATCGGGCGTCCCCTGGTATCTGCTCCGATTCAGGCACGAACATCTCCAAATGAACTTTTCTGCAATTCTATAAACCCATAGGGTCAAGCTACGATAAAATATCCACAAAATGGTCCGCATCAATTTTTTCCCATTTTCCTTGAATAGCTCCCTTTAGAGGTATACGTAATCGGGCGTCCCCTAGTATCTGCTCCACAAAAGAGCTCGCTTCAATTTTTCCCCATTTTCCTTGTATAGCTCCCTTTAGAGGTATACGTAATCGGGCGTCCCTTGGTATCTGCTCTGTTTCAGGCACGGACATCCCCAAATGAACTTTTCAGCAATTCTATAAACCCATAGGGTCAAGCTACGAGAAAATATCCACAAAACGGCCCTCTTCAATTTTTCCCCATTTTCCTTGAATAGCTCCCTTTAGAGGTATACGTAATCGGGCGTCCCCTGGTATCTGCTCCGATTCAGGCACGGAGATCCCCAAATGAACTTTTCTGCAATTCTATAAACCCATAGGGTCAAGCTACGAGAAAATATCCACAAAATTGCCCGTTTCAATTTTTCCCCATTTTCCTTGTATAGCTCCCTTTAGACGTTTACGTAATCGGGCGTCCCCTGATATCTGCTCCGATTCAAGCACGGAGATCCCCAAATGAACTTTTCTACAATTCTATAAATCCTTAGGGTCAAGCTACAATAAAATATCCACAAAATAGCTCGCTTCAATTTTTCCCCATTTTCCTTGTATAGCTCCCTTTATAGGTATACGTAATCGGGCGTCCCTTAGTATCTGCTCCGATTCAGGCACGGACATCCCCAAATGAACTTTTCAGCAATTCTATAAACCCATAAGGTCAAGCTATGAGAAAATATCCACAAAACGGCCCGCTTTAATTTTTCCCCATTTTCCTTGAATAGCTCCCTTTAGAGGTATACGTAATCGGGCGTCCCCTGGTATCTGCTCCGATTCAGGCACGAACATCCCCAAATGAACTTTTCTGCAATTCTATAAACCCATAGGGTCAAGCTACGATAAAATATCCACAAAATGGTCCGCATCAATTTTTTCCCATTTTCCTTGAATAGCTCCCTTTAGAGGTATACGTAATCGGGCGTCCCCTAGTATCTGCTCCACAAAAGAGCTCGCTTCAATTTTTCCCCATTTTCCTTGTATAGCTCCCTTTAGAGGTATACGTAATCGGGCGTCCCTTGGTATCTGCTCTGTTTCAGGCACGGACATCCCCAAATGAACTTTTCAGCAATTCTATAAACCCATAGGGTCAAGCTACGAGAAAATATCCACAAAACGGCCCTCTTCAATTTTTCCCCATTTTCCTTGAATAGCTCCCTTTAGAGGTATACGTAATCGGGCGTCCCCTGGTATCTGCTCCGATTCAGGCACGGAGATCCCCAAATGAACTTTTCTGCAATTCTATAAACCCATAGGGTCAAGCTACGAGAAAATATCCACAAAATTGCCCGTTTCAATTTTTCCCCATTTTCCTTGTATAGCTCCCTTTAGACGTTTACTTAATCGGGCGACCCCTGATAGCTGCTCCGATTCAAGCACGGAGATCACCAAATGAACTTTTCTACAATTCTATAAATCATTAGGGTCAAGCTACAATAAAAGATCCACAAAATAGCCCGCTTCAATTTTTCCCCATTTTCCTTGTATAGCTCCCTTTAGAGGTATACGTAATCGGGCGTCCCTTGGTATCTGCTCCGATTCAGGCACGAACATCCCCAAATGAACTTTTCAGCAATTCTATAAACCCATAGGGTCAAGCTACGAGAAAATATCCACAAAACGGCCCGCTTTAATTTTTCCCCATTTTCCTTGAATAGCTCCCTTTAGAGGTATACGTAATCGGGCGTCCCCTGGTATCTGCTCCGATTCAGGCATGAACATCCCCAAATAAACTTTTCTGCAATTCTATAAACCCATAGGGTCAAGCTACGATAAAATATCCACAAAATGGTCCGCTTCAATTTTTTCCCATTTTCCTTGAATAGCTCCCTTTAGAGGTATACGTAATCGGGCGTCCCCTGGTATCTGCTCCGATTCAGGCACGGAGATCCCCAAATGAACATTTATGCAATTCTATAAACCCATAGGGTCCAGCTACGAGAAAATATCCACAAAATTGCCCGCTTCAATTTTTCCCCATTTTCCTTGTATAGCTCCCTTTAGACGTTTACTTAATCGGGCGACCCCTGATATCTGCTCCGATTCAAGCACGGAGATCACCAGATGAACTTTTCTGCAATTCTATAAATCATTAGGGTCAAGCTACAATAAAAGATCCACAAAATAGCTCGCTTCAATTTTTCCCCATTTTCCTTGTATAGCTCCCTTTAGAGGTATACGTAATCGGGCGTCCCTTGGTATCTGCTCCGATTCAGGCACGGACATCCCAAAATGAACTTTTCAGCAATTCTATAAACCCATAGGGTCAAGCTATGAGAAAATATCCACAAAACAGCCCGCTTCAATTTTTCCCCATTTTCCTTGAATACCTCCCTTTAGAGGTATACGTAATCGGGTGTCCCCTGGTATCTGCTCCGATTCAGGCACGAACATCTCCAAATGAACTTTTCTGCAATTCTATAAACCAATAGGGTCAAGCTACGAGAAAATATCCACAAAACGGCCCGCTTCAATTTTTTCCCATTTTCCTTGAATAGCTCCCTTTAGAGGTATACGTAATCGGGCGTCCCCTGGTATCTTCTCCACTAAAGGGCTCGCTTCAATTTTTCCCCATTTTCCTTGTATAGCTCCCTTTAGAGGTATACGTAATCGGGTGTCCCTTGGTATCTGCTCCGATTTAGGCACGAACATCCCCAAATGAACTTTTCAGCAATTCTATAAACCCATAGGGTCAAGCTACGAGAAAATATCCACAAAACGGCCCGCTTCAATTTTTCCCCATTTTCCTTGAATAGCTCCCTTTAGAGGTATACGTAATCGGGCATCCCCTGGTATCTGCTCCGATTCAGGCACGGAGATCCCCAAATGAACTTTTCTGCAATTCTATACACCCATAGGGTCAAGCTACGAGAAAATATCCACAAAATGGCCCGCTTCAATTTTTCCCCATTCTCCTTGTATAGCTCCCTTTAGACGTTTACGTAATCGAGCGTCCCCTGATATCTTCTCTGATTCAAGCACGGAGATCCCTAAATGAACTTTTCTGCAATTCTATAAACCGTTAGGGTCAAGCTACAATAAAATATCCACAAAATGGCTCGCTTCAATTTTTCCCCATTTTCCTTGTATAGATCCCTTTAGAGGTATACGTAATCGGGCGTCCCTTAGTATCTGCTCCGATTCAGGCACAGATATCCCCAAATGAACTTTTCAGCAATTCTATAAACCCATAGGGTCAAGCTACGAGAAAATATCCACAAAACGGCCCGCTTCAATTTTTTCCAATTTTCCTTGAATAGCTCCCTTTAGAGGAATACGTAATCGGGCGTCCCCTGGTATCTGCTCCGATTCAGGAACGAACATCCCCAAATGAACTTTTCAGCAATTCTATAAACCCATAGGGTTAAGCTACGAGAAAATATCCACAAAACGGCCCGCTTCAATTTTTTCCTATTTTCTTTGAATAGCTCCCTTTAGAGGTATACGTAATCGGGCGTCCCCTGGTATCTGCTCCGATTCAGGTACGAACATCCCCAAATGAACTTTTCTGCAATTCTATAAACCCATAGGGTCAAGTTACGAGAAAATATCCACAAAATGGCCCGATTCAATTTTTCCCCATTCTCCTTGTATAGCTCCCTTTAGACGTTTACGTAATCGGGCGTCCCCTAATATCTGCTTTGATTCAAGCACGGAGATCCCCAAATGAACTTTTCTGCAATTCTATAAACCGTTAGGGTCAAGCTACAATAAAATATCCAAAAAATGGCTCGCTTCAATTTTTCCCCATTTTCCTTGTATATCTCCCTTTAGAGGTATACGTAATCGGGCATCCCCTGGTATCTGCTCCGATTCAGGCACGGAGATCCCCAAATGAACTTTTCTGCAATTCTATAAACCCATAGGGTCAAGCTACGAGAAAATATCCACAAAATGGCCCGCTTCAATTTTTCCCCATTCTCCTTGTATAGCACCCTTTAGACGTTTACGTAATCGGGCGTCTCCTGATATATGCTCTGATTCAAGCACGGAGATTCCCAAATGAACTTTTCTGCAATTCTATAAACTGTTAGGGTCAAGCTACAATAAAATATCCACAAAATGGCTCGCTTCAATTTTTCCCCATTTTCCTTGTATAGCTCCCTTTAGAGGTATACGTAATCGGGCGTCCCTTAGTATCTGCTCCGATTCTGGCACGGATATCCCCAAATGAACTTTTCAGAAATTCTATAAACCCATAGGTTCAAGCTACGAGAAAATATCCACAAAACGGCCCTCTTCAATTTTTTCCCATTTTCTTTGAATAGCTCCCTTTAGAGGTATACGTAATCGGGCGTCCCCTGGTATCTGCTCCGATTCAGGAACGAACATCCCCAAATGAACTTTTCAGCAATTCTATAAACCCATAGGGTCAAGCTACGAGAAAATATCCACAAAACGGCCCGCTTCAATTTTTTCCTATTTTCGTTGAATAGCTCCCTTTAGAGGTATACGTAATCGGGTGTCCCCTGGTATCTGCTCCGATTCAGGCACGAACATCCCCAAATGAACTTTTCTGCAATTCTATAAACCCATAGGGTCAAGTTACGAGAAAATATCCACAAAATGGCCCGCTTCATTTTTTCCCCATTCTCCTTGTATAGCTCCCTTTAGACGTTTACGTAATCGGGCGTCCCCTGATATCTGCTTTGATTCAAGCACGGAGATCCCCAAATGAACTTTTCTGCAATTCTATAAACCGTTAGGGTCAAGCTACAATAAAATATCCACAAAATGGCTCGCTTCAATTTTTCCCCATTTTCCTTGTATATCTCCCTTTAGAGGTATACGTAATCGGGCGTCCCTTGGTATCTGCTCCGATTCAGGCACGGATATCCCCAAATGAACTTTTGAGCAATTCTATAGACCCATAGGGTCAAGCTACGAGAAAATATCCACAAAACAGCCCGCTTCAATTTTTCCCCATTTTCCTTGAATAACTCCCTTTAGAGGTATACGTAATCCAGCGTCCCCTAGTATCTAGTCCGATTCAGGCACGAACATCCCCAAATGAACTTTTCTGCAATTCTATAAACCCATAGGGTCAAGGTACGAGAAAAAAATCCACAAAATGGGCCGCTTCAATGTTTTCCCATTTTCCTTGTATAGCTCCCTTTATAGGTATACGTAATCGGGCGTCCCTTGGTATCTGCTCCGATTCAGGCACGGACATCCCCAAATGAACTTTTCAGCAATTCTATAAACCCATAGGGTCAAGCTACGAGAAAATATCCACAAAACGGCCCGCTTTAATTTTTCCCCATTTTCCTTGAATAGCTCCCTTTAGAGGTATACGTAATCGGGCATCTCCTGGTATCTGCTCCGATTCAGGCACGAACATCCCCAAATGAACTTTTCTGCAATTCTATAAACCCATAGGGTCAAGCTACGATAAAATATCCACAAAATGGTCCGCTTCAATTTTTTCCCATTTTCCTTGAATAGCTCCCTTTAGAGGTATACGTAATCGGGCGTCCCCTAGTATCTGCTCCACAAAAGAGCTCGCTTCAATTTTTCCCCATTTTCCTTGTATAGCTCCCTTTAGAGGTATACGTAATCGGGCGTCCCTTGGTATCTGCTCCGATTCAGGCACGGACATCCCAAAATGAACTTTTCAGCAATTCTATGAACCCATAGGGTCAAGCTATGAGAAAATATCCACAAAACAGCCCGCTTCAATTTTTCCCCATTTTCCTTGAATACCTCCCTTTAGAGGTATACGTAATCGGGTGTCCCCTGGTATCTGCTCCGATTCAGGCACGAACATCTCCAAATGAACTTTTCTGCAATTCTATAAACCAATAGGGTCAAGCTACGAGAAAATATCCACAAAACGGCCCGCTTCAATTTTTTCCCATTTTCCTTGAATAGCTCCCTTTAGAGGTATACGTAATCGGGCGTCCCCTGGTATCTTCTCCACTAAAGAGCTCGCTTCAATTTTTCCCCATTTTCCTTGTATAGCTCCCTTTAGAGGTATACGTAATCGGGTGTCCCTTGGTATCTGCTCCGATTCAGGCACGGACATCCCCAAATGAACTTTTCAGCAATTCTATAAACCCATAGGGTCAAGCTACGAGAAAATATCCACAAAACGGCCCGCTTCAATTTTTCCCCATTTTCCTTGAATAGCTCCCTTTAGAGGTATACGTAATCGGGCATCCCCTGGTATCTGCTCCGATTCAGGCACGGAGATTCCCAAATGAACTTTTCTGCAATTCTATACACCCATAGGGTCAAGCTACGAGAAAATATCCACAAAATGGCCCGCTTCAATTTTTCCCCATTCTCCTTGTATAGCTCCCTTTAGACGTTTACGTAATCGAGCGTCCCCTGATATCTTCTCTGATTCAAGCACGGAGATCCCTAAATGAACTTTTCTGCAATTCTATAAACCGTTAGGGTCAAGCTACAATAAAATATCCACAAAATGGCTCGCTTCAATTTTTCCCCATTTTCCTTGTATAGATCCCTTTAGAGGTATACGTAATCGGGCGTCCCTTAGTATCTGCTCCGATTCAGGCACGGATATCCCCAAATGAACTTTTCAGCAATTGTATAAACCCATAGGGTCAAGCTACGAGAAAATATCCACAAAACGGCCCGCTTCAATTTTTTCCAATTTTCCTTGAATAGCTCCCTTTAGAGGTATACGTAATCGGGCGTCCCCTGGTATCTGCTCCGATTCAGGAACGAACATCCCCAAATGAACTTTTCAGCAATTCTCTAAACCCATAGGGTTAAGCTACGAGAAAATATCCACAAAACGGCCCGCTTCAATTTTTTCCTATTTTCTTTGAATAGCTCCCTTTAGAGGTATACGTAATCGGGCGTCCCCTGGTATCTGCTCCGATTCAGGTACGAACATCCCCAAATGAACTTTTCTGCAATTCTATAAACCCATAGGGTCAAGTTACGAGAAAATATCCACAAAATGGCCCGATTCAATTTTTCCCCATTCTCCTTGTATAGCTCCCTTTAGACGTTTACGTAATCGGGCGTCCCCTGATATCTGCTTTGATTCAAGCATGGAGATCCCCAAATGAACTTTTCTGCAATTCTATAAACCGTTAGGGTCAAGCTACAATAAAATATCCAAAAAATGGCTCGCTTCAATTTTTCCCCATTTTCCTTGTATATCTCCCTTTAGAGGTATACGTAATCGGGCATCCCCTGGTATCTGCTCCGATTCAGGCACGGAGATCCCCAAATGAACTTTTCTGCAATTCTATAAACCCATAGGGTCAAGCTACGAGAAAATATCCACAAAATGGCCCGCTTCAATTTTTCCCCATTCTCCTTGTATAGCTCCCTTTAGACGTTTACGTAATCGGGCGTCCCCTGATATCTGCTCTGATTCAAGCACGGAGATTCCCAAATGAACTTTTCTGCAATTCTATAAACCGTTAGGGTCAAGCTACAATAAAATATCCAGAAAATGGCTCGCTTCAATTTTTCCCCATTTTCCTTGTATAGCTCCCTTTAGAGGTATACGTAATCGGGCGTCCCTTAGTATCTGCTCCGATTCTGGCACGGATATCCCCAAATGAACTTTTCAGCAATTCTATAAACCCATAGGTTCAAGCTACGAGAAAATATCCACAAAACGGCCCGTTTCAATTTTTTCCCATTTTCTTTGAATAGCTCCCTTTAGAGGTATACGTAATCGGGCGTCCCCTGGTATCTGCTCCGATCCAGGAACGAACATCCCCAAATGAACTTTTCAGCAATTCTATAAACCCATAGGGTCAAGCTACGAGAAAATATCCACAAAACGGCCCGCTTCAATTTTTTCCTATTTTCGTTGAATAGCTCCCTTTAGAGGTATACGTAATCGGGCGTCCCCTGGTATCTGCTCCGATTCAGGCACGAACATCCCCAAATGAACTTTTCTGCAATTCTATAAACCCATAGGGTCAAGTTACGAGAAAATATCCACAAAATGGCCCGCTTCAATTTTTCCCCATTCTCCTTGTATAGCTCCCTTTAGACGTTTACGTAATCGGGCGTCCCCTGATATCTGCTTTGATTCAAGCACGGAGATCCCCAAATGAACTTTTCTGCAATTCTATAAACCGTTAGGGTCAAGCTACAATAAAATATCCACAAAATGGCTCGCTTCAATTTTTCCCCATTTTCCTTGTATATCTCCCTTTAGAGGTATACGTAATCGGGCGTCCCTTGGTATCTGCTCCGATTCAGGCACGGATATCCCCAAATGAACTTTTGAGCAATTCTATAGACCCATAGGGTCAAGCTACGAGAAAATATCCACAAAACAGTCCGCTTCAATTTTTCCCCATTTTCCTTGAATAACTCCCTTTAGAGGTATACGTAATCCGGCGTCCCCTAGTATCTAGTTCGATTCAGGCACGAACATCCCCAAATGAACTTTTCTGCAATTCTATAAACCCATAGGGTCAAGGTACGAGAAAAAATCCACAAAATGGCCCGCTTCAATGTTTTCCCATTTTCCTTGTATAGCTCCCTTTATAGGTATACGTAATCGGGCGTCCCTTGGTATCTGCTCCGATTCAGGCACGGACATCCCCAAATGAACTTTTCAGCAATTCTATAAACCCATAGGGTCAAGCTACGAGAAAATATCCACAAAATGGCCCGCTTTAATTTTTCCCCATTTTCCTTGAATAGCTCCCTTTAGAGGTATACGTAATCGGGCATCCCCTGGTATCTGCTCCGATTCAGGCACGAACATCCCCAAATGAACTTTTCTGCAATTCTATAAACCCATAGGGTCAAGCTACGATAAAATATCCACAAAATGGTCCGCTTCAATTTTTTCCCATTTTCCTTGAATAGCTCCCTTTAGAGGTATACGTAATCGGGCGTCCCCTAGTATCTGCTCCACAAAAGAGCTCGCTTCAATTTTTCCCCATTTTCCTTGTATAGCTCCCTTTAGAGGTATACGTAATCGGGCGTCCCTTGGTATCTGCTCCGATTCAGGCACGGACATCCCCAAATGTACTTTTCAGCAATTCTATAAACCCATAGGGTCAAGCTACAAGAAAATATCCACAAAACGGCCCTCTTCAATTTTTCCCCATTTTCCTTGAATAGCTCCCTTTAGAGGTATACGTAATCGGGCGTCCCCTGGTATCTGCTCCGATTCAGGCACGAACATCCCCAAATGAACTTTTCTGCAATTCTATAAACCCATAGGGTCAAGTTACGAGAAAATATCCACAAAACGGCCCGCTTTAATTTTTCCCCATTTTCCTTGAATAGCTCCCTTTAGAGGTATACGTAATCGGGCGTCCCCTGGTATCTGCTCCGATTCAGGCACGAACATCCCCAAATGAACTTTTCTGCAATTCTATAAACCCATAGGGTCAAGCTACAATAAAATATCCATAAAATGGCTCGCTTCAATTTTTCCCCATTTTCCTTGTATATCTCCCTTTAGAGGTATACGTAATCGGGCGTCCCTTGGTATCTGCTCCGATTCAGGCACGGATATCCCCAAATGAACTTTTGAGCAATTCTATAGACCCATAGGGTCAAGCTACGAGAAAATATCCACAAAACAGCCCGCTTCAATTTTTCCCCATTTTCCTTGAATAACTCCCTTTAGAGGTATACGTAATCCGGCGTCCCCTAGTATCTAGTCCGATTCAGGCACGAACATCCCCAAATGAACTTTTCTGCAATTCTATAAACCCATAGGGTCAAGGTACGAGAAAAAATCCACAAAATGGCCCGCTTCAATGTTTTCCCATTTTCCTTGTATAGCTCCCTTTATAGGTATACGTAATCGGGCGTCCCTTGGTATCTGCTCCGATTCAGGCACGGACATCCCCAAATGAACTTTTCTACAATTCTATAAACCCATAGGGTCAAGCTACGAGAAAATATCCACAAAACGGCCCGCTTTAATTTTTCCCCATTTTCCTTGAATAGCTCCCTTTAGAGATATACGTAATCGGGCGTCCCCTGGTATCTGCTCCGATTCAGGCACGAACATCCCCAAATGAACTTTTCTGCAATTCTATAAACCCATAGGGTCAAGCTACGATAAAATATCCACAAAATGGTCCGCTTCAATTTTTTCCCATTTTCCTTGAATAGCTCCCTTTAGAGGTATACGTAATCGGGCGTCCCCTAGTATCTGCTCCACAAAAGAGCTCACTTCAATTTTTCCCCATTTTCCTTGTATAGCTCCCTTTAGAGGTATACGTAATCGGGCGTCCCTTGGTATATGCTCCGATTCAGGCACGGACATCCCCAAATGTACTTTTCAGCAATTCTATAAACCCATAGGGTCAAGCTACAAGAAAATATCCACAAAACGGCCCTCTTCAATTTTTCCCCATTTTCCTTGAATAGCTCCCTTTAGAGGTATACGTAATCGGGCGTCCCCTGGTATCTGCTCCGATTCAGGCACGAACATCCCCAAATGAACTTTTGAGCAATTCTATAGACCCATAGGGTCAAGCTACGAGAAAATATCCACAAAACAGCCCGCTTCAATTTTTCCCATTTTCCTTGAATAACTCCCTTTAGAGGTATACGTAATCCGGCGTCCCCTAGTATCTAGTCCGATTCAGGCACGAACATCCCCAAATGAACTTTTCTGCAATTCTATAAACCCATAGGGTCGAGGTACGAGAAAATATCCACAAAATGGCCCGCTTCAATTTTTCCCCATTCTCCTTGTTTAGCTCCCTTTAGACGTTTACGTAATCGGGCGTCCCCTGATATCTGCTTTGATTCAAGCACGGAGATCCCCAAATGAACTTTTCTGCAATTCTATAAACCGTTAGGGTCAAGCTACAATAAAATATCCACAAAATGGCTCGCTTCAATTTTTCCCCATTTTCCTTGTATATCTCCCTTTAGAGGTATACGTAATCGGGCGTCCCTTGGTATCTGCTCCGATTCAGGCACGGATATCCCCAAATGAACTTTTGAGCAATTCTATAGACCCATAGGGTCAAGCTACGAGAAAATATCCACAAAACAGCCCGCTTTAATTTTTCCCCATTTTCCTTGAATAACTCCCTTTAGAGGTATACGTAATCCGGCGTCCCCTAGTATCTAGTCCGATTCAGGCACGAACATCCCCAAATGAACTTTTCTGCAATTCTATAAACCCATAGGGTCAAGGTACGAGAAAAAATCCACAAAATGGCCCGCTTCAATGTTTTCCCATTTTCCTTGTATAGCTCCCTTTATAGGTATACGTAATCGGGCGTCCCTTGGTATCTGCTCCGATTCAGGCACGGACATCCCCAAATGAACTTTTCAGCAATTCTATAAACCCATAGGGTTAAGCTACGAGAAAATATCCACAAAACGGCCCGCTTTAATTTTTCCCCATTTTCCTTGAATAGCTCCCTTTAGAGGTATACGTAATCGGGCGTCCCCTGGTATCTGCTCCGATTCAGGCACGAACATCCCCAGATGAACTTTTCTGCAATTCTATAAACCCATAGGGTCAAGCTACGATAAAATATCAACAAAATGGTCCGCTTCAATTTTTCCCCATTTTCCTTGAATAGCTCCCTTTAGAGGTATACGTAATTGGGCGTCCCCTAGTATCTGCTCCACAAAATACCTCGCTTCAATTTTTCCCCATTTTCCTTGTATAGCTCCCTTTAGAGGTATACGTAATCGGGCGTCCCTTGGTATCTGCTCCGATTCAGGCACGGACATCCCCAAATGTACTTTTCAGCAATTCTATAAACCCATAGGGTCAAACTACAAGAAAATATCCACAAAACGGCCCTCTTCAAATTTTCCCCATTTTCCTTGAATAGCTCCCTTTAGAGGTATACGTAATCGGGCGTCCCCTGGTATCTGCTCCGATTCAGGCACGAACATCCCCAAATGAACTTTTGAGCAATTCTATAGACCCATAGGGTCAAGCTACGAGAAAATATCCACAAAACAGCCCGCTTCAATTTTTCCCATTTTCCTTGAATAACTCCCTTTAGAGGTATACGTAATCCGGCGTCCCCTAGTATCTAGTCCGATTCAGGCACGAACATCCCCAAATGAACTTTTCTGCAATTCTATAAACCCATAGGGTCAAGGTACGAGAAAATATCCACAAAATGGCCCGCTTCAATTTTTCCCCATTCTCCTTATATAGCTCCCTTTAGACGTTTACGTAATCGGGCGTCCCCAGATATCTGCTTTGATTCAAGCACGGAGATCCCCAAATGAACTTTTCTGCAATTCTATAAACCGTTAGGGTCAAGCTACAATAAAATATCCACAAAATGGCTCTCTTCAATTTTTCCCCATTTTCCTTGTATATCTCCCTTTAGAGGTATACGTAATCGGGCGTCCCTTGGTATCTGCTCCGATTCAGGCACGGATATCCCCAAATGAACTTTTGAGCAATTCTATAGACCCATAGGGTCAAGCTATGAGAAAATATCCACAAAACAGCCCGCTTCAATTTTTCCCATTTTCCTTGAATAACTCCCTTTAGAGGTATACGTAATCCGGCGTCCCCTAGTATCTAGTCCGATTCAGGCACGAACATCCCCAAATGAACTTTTCTGCAATTCTATAAACCCATAGGGTCAAGGTACGAGAAAAAATCCACAAAATGGCCCGCTTCAATTTTTTCCCATTTTCCTTTTATAGCTCCCTTTATAGGTATACGTAATCGGGCGTCCCTTGGTATCTACTCCGATTCAGACACGGACATCCCCAAATGAACTTTTCAGCAATTCTCTAAACCCATAGGGTCAAGCTACGAGAAAATATCCACAAAACGGCCCGCTTTAATTTTTCCCCATTTTCCTTGAATAGCTCCCTTTAGAGGTATACGTAATCGGGCGTCCCCTGGTATCTGCTCCGATTCAGGCACGAACATCCCCAAATGAACTTTTCTGCAATTCTATAATCCCATAGGGTTAAGCTATGATAAAATATCCACAAAATGGTCCGCTTCAATTTTTTCCCATTTTCCTTGAATAGCTCCCTTTAGAGGTATACGTAATCGGGCGTCCCCTAGTATCTGCTCCACAAAAGAGCTCGCTTCAATTTTTCCCCATTTTCCTTGTATAGCTCCCTTTAGAAGTATACGTAATCGGCCGTCCCTTGGTATCTGCTCCGATTCAGGCACGGGCATCCCCAAATGTACTTTTCAGCAAATCTATAAACCCATAGGGTCAAGCTACGAGAAAATATCCACAAAATTGCCCGCTTCAATTTTTCCCCATTTTCCTTGTATAGCTCCCTTTAGACGTTTACTTAATCGGGCAACCCCTGATATCTGCTCCGATTCAAGCACGGAGATCACCAGATGAACTTTTCTGCAATTCTATAAATCATTAGGGTCAAGCTACAATAAAAGATCCACAAAATAGCTCGCTTCAATTTTTCCCCATTTTCCTTGTATAGCTCCCTTTAGAGGTATACGTAATGGGGCGTCCCTTGGTATCTGCTCCGATTCAGGCACGGACATCCCAAAATGAACTTTTCAGCAATTCTATAAACCCATAGGGTCAAGCTATGAGAACATATCCACAAAACAGCCCGCTTCAATTTTTCCCCATTTTCCTTGAATACCTCCCTTTAGAGGTATACGTAATCGGGCGTCCCCTGGTATCTGCTCCACAAAAGAGCTCGCTTCAATTTTTCCCAATTTTCCTTGTATAGCTCCCTTTATAGGTATACGTAATCGGGCGTCCCTTGGTATCTGCTCCGATTCAGGCACGGACATCCCCAAATGAACTTTTCAGCAATTCTATAAACCCATAGGGTCAAGCTACGAGAAAATATCCACAAAACGGCCCGCTTCAATTTTTCCCCATTTTCCTTGAATAGCTCCCTTTAGAGGTATACGTAATCGGGCGTCCCCTGGTATCTGCTCCGATTCAGGCACGGAGATCCCCAAATGAACTTTTCAGCAATTCTATAAACCCATAGGGTCAAGCTATGAGAAAATATCAACAAAATGGCCCGCTTCAATTTTTCCCCATTCTCCTTGTATAGCTCCCTTTAGACGTTTACGTAATCGGGCGTCCCCTGATATCTGCTCTGATTCAAGCACGGAGATCCCCAAATGAAATTTTCTGCAATTCTATAAACCGTTAGGGTCAAGCTACGAGAAAATATCCACAAAATGGCCCGCTTCAATTTTTCCCCATTCTCCTTGTATAGCTCCCTTTAGACGTTTACGTAATCGGGCGTCCCCTGATATCTGCTCTGATTCAAGCACGGAGATCCCCAAATGAACTTTTCTGCAATTCTATAAACCGTTAGGGTCAAGCTATAATAAAATATCCACAAAATGGCTCGCTTCAATTTTTCCCCATTTTCCTTGTATAGCTCCCTTTAGAGGTATACGTAATCGGGCGTCCCTTGGTATCTGCTCCGATTCACGCACGGATATCCCCAAATGAACTTTTCAGCAATTCTATAAACCCATAGGGTCAAGCTACGAGAAAATATCCACAAAACGGTCCGCTTCAATTTTTCCCCATTTTCCTTGAATAGCTCCCTTTAGAGGTATACGTAATCGGGCGTCCCCTGGTATCTGCTCCGATTATGGAACGAACATCCCCAAATGAACTTTTCAGCAATTCTATAAACCCATAGGGTCAAGCTACGAGAAAATATCCACAAAACGGCCCGCTTCAATTTTTTCCCATTTTCCTTGAATAGCTCCCTTTAGAGGTATACGTAATCGGGCGTCCCCTGGTATCTTCTCCACTAAAGAGCTCGCTTCAATTTTTCCACATTTTCCTTGTATAGCTCCCTTTAGCGGTATACGTAATCGGGCGTCCCTTGGTATCTGCTCAGATTCAGGCACGGACGTCCCCAAATGAACTTTTCAACAATTCTATAAACCCATAGGGTCAAACTACGATAAAATATCCACAAAACGGCCCGGTTCAATTTTTCCCCATTTTCCTTGAATAGCTCCCTTTAGAGGTATACGTAATCGGGCATCCCCTGGTATCTGCTCCGATTCAGGCACGGAGATCCCCAAATGAACTTTTCTGCAATTCTATAAACCCATAGGGTCAAGCTACGAGAAAATATCCACAAAATGGCCCGCTTCAATTTTTCCCCATTCTCCTTGTATAGCTCCCTTTAGACGTTTACGTAATCGGGCGTCCCCTGATATCTGCTCTGATTCAAGCACGGAGATCCCCAAATGAACTTTTCTGCAATTCTATAAACCGTTAGGGTCAAGCTACAATAAAATATCCACAAAATGGCTCGCTTCAATTTTTCCCCATTTTCCTTGTATAGCTCCCTTTAGAGGTATACGTAATCGGGCGTCCCTTAGTATCTGCTCCGATTCAGGCACGGATATCCCCAAATGAACTTTTCAGCAATTCTATAAACCCATAGGGTCAAGCTACGAGAAAATATCCACAAAACGGCCCGCTTCAATTTTTTCCCATTTTCCTTGAATAGCTCCCTTTAGAGGTATACGTAATCGGGCGTCCCCTGGTATCTTCTCCACAAAAGAGCTCGCTTCAATTTTTCCCAATTTTCCTTGTATAGCTCCCTTTAGAGGTATACGTAATCGGGAGTCCCTTGGTATCTGCTCCGATTCAGGCACGGACATCTCCAAATGAACTTTTCAGCAATTCTATAAACCCATAGGGTCAAGCTACGAGAAAATATCCACAAAACGGCCCGCTTCAATTTTTCCCCATTTTCCTTGAATAGCTCCCTTTAGAGGTATCCATAATTGGGCGTCCCCTGGTATCTGCTCCGATTCAGGCACGGAGATCCCCAAATGAACTTTTCTGCAATTCTATAAACCCACAGGGTCAAGCTACGAGAAAATATCAACAAAATGGCCCGCTTCAATTTTTCCCCATTCTCCTTGTATAGCTCCCTTTAGACGTTTACGTAATCGGGCGTCCCCTGATATCTGCTCTGATTCAAGCACGGAGATCCCCAAATGAACTTTTCTGCAATTCTATAAACCGTTAGGGTCAAGCTACGAGAAAATATCCACAAAATGGCCTGCTTCAATTTTTCCCCATTCTCCTTGTATAGCTCCCTTTAGACGTTTACGTAATCGGGCGTCCCCTGATATCTGCTCTGATTCAAGCACGGAGATCCCCAAATGAACTTTTCTGCAATTCTATAAACCGTTAGGGTCAAGCTACAATAAAATATCCACAAAATGGCTCGCTTCAATTTTTCCCCATTTTCCTTGTATAGCTCCCTTTAGAGGTATACGTAATCGGGCGTCCCTTGTTATCTGCTCCGATTCACGCACGGATATCCCCAAATGAACTTTTCAGCAATTCTATAAACCCATAGGGTCAAGCTACGAGAAAATATCCACAAAACGGCCCGCTTCAATTTTTCCCCATTTTCCTTGAATAGCTCCCTTTAGAGGTATACGTAATCGGGCGTCCCCTGGTATCTGCTCCGATTCAGGAACGAACATCCCCAAATGAACTTTTCAGCAATTCTATCAACCCATAGGGTCAAGCTACGAGAAAATATCCACAAAACGGCCCGCTTCAATTTTTTCTTATTTTCGTTGCATAGCTCCCTTTAGAGGTATACGTAATCGGGCGTCCCCTGGTATCTGCTCCGATTCAAGCACAAACATCCCCAAATGAACTTTTATGCAATTCTATAAATCCTTAGGGTCAAGCTACAATAAAATATCCACAAAATAGCTCGCTTCAATTTTTCCCCATTTTCCTTGTATAGCTCCCCTTAGAGGTATACGTAATCGAGCGTCCCCTGGTATCTGCTCCGATTCAGGCACGGACATCCCCAAATGAACTTTTCAGCAATTCTATAAACCCATAGGGTCAAGATACGAAAAAATATCCACAAAACGGCCCGCTTCAATTATTCCCCATTTTCCTTGAATAGCTCCCTTTAGAGGTATACGTAATCGGGCGTCCCCTGGTATCTGCTCCGATTCAGGCACGAACATCCCCAAATGAACTTTTCTGCAATTCTATAAACCAATAGGGTCAAGCTACGAGAAAATATCCACAAAATGGCCCGCTTCAATTTTTCCCCATTCTCCTTGTATAGCTCCCTTTAGACGTTAACGTAATCGGGCGTCCCCTGATATCTGCTTTGATTCAAGCACGGAGATCCCCAAATGAACTTTTCTGCAATTCTATAAACCGTTAGGGTCAAGCTACAATAAAATATCCACAAAATGGCTCGCTTCAATTTTTCCCCATTTTCCTTGTATAGCTCCCTTTAGAGGTATACGTAATCGGGCGTCCCTTAGTATCTGCTCCGATTCAGGCACGGATATCCCCAAATGAACTTTTCAGCAATTCTATAAACCCATAGGGTCAAGCTACGAGAAAATATGCACAAAACGGCCCGCTTCAATTTTTTCCCATTTTCCTTGAATAGCTCCCTTTAGAGGTATACGTAATCGGGCGTCCCCGGGTATCTTCTCCACAAAAGAGCTCGCTTCAATTTTTCCCAATTTTCCTTGTATAGCTCCCTTTAGAGGTATACGTAATCGGGAGTCCCTTGGTATCTGCTCCGATTCAGGCACGGACATCCCCAAATGAACTTTTCAGCAATTCTATAAACCCATAGGGTCAAGCTACGAGAAAATATCCACAAAACGGCCCGCTTCAATTTTTCCCCATTTTCCTTGAATAGCTCCCTTTAGAGGTATCCATAATTGGGCGTCCCCTGGTATCTGCTCCGATTCAGGCACGGAGATCCCCAAATGAACTTTTCTGCAATTCTATAAACCCACAGGGTCAAGCTACGAGAAAATATCAACAAAATGGCCCGCTTCAATTTTTCCCCATTCTCCTTGTATAGCTCCCTTTAGACGTTTACGTAATCGGGCGTCCCCTGATATCTGCTCTGATTCAAGCACGGAGATCCCCAAATGAACTTTTTTGCAATTCTATAAACCGTTAGGGTCAAGCTACGAGAAAATATCCACAAAATGGCCCGCTTCAATTTTTCCCCATTCTCCTTGTATAGCTCCCTTTAGACGTTTACGTAATCGGGCGTCCCCTGATATCTGCTCTGATTCAAGCACGGAGATCCCCAAATGAACTTTTCTGCAATTCTATAAACCGTTAGGGTCAAGCTACAATAAAATATCCACAAAATGGCTCGCTTCAATTTTTCCCCATTTTCCTTGTATAGCTCCCTTTAGAGGTATACGTAATCGGGCGTCCCTTGTTATCTGCTCCGATTCACGCACGGATATCCCCAAATGAACTTTTCAGCAATTCTATAAACCCATAGGGTCAAGCTACGAGAAAATATCCACAAAACGGCCCGCTTCAATTTTTCCCCATTTTCCTTGAGTAGCTCCCTTTAGAGGTATACGTAATCGGGCGTCCCCTGGTATCTGCTCCGATTCAGGAACGAACATCCCCAAATGAACTTTTCAGCAATTCTATCAACCCATAGGGTCAAGCTACGAGAAAATATCCACAAAACGGCCCGCTTCAATTTTTTCTTATTTTCGTTGAATAGCTCCCTTTAGAGGTATACGTAATCGGGCGTCCCCTGGTATCTGCTCCGATTCAAGCACAAACATCCCCAAATGAACTTTTATGCAATTCTATAAATCCTTAGGGTCAAGCTACAATAAAATATCCACAAAATAGCTCGCTTCAATTTTTCCCCATTTTCCTTGTATAGCTCCCCTTAGAGGTATACGTAATCGAGCGTCCCCTGGTATCTGCTCCGATTCAGGCACGGACATCCCCAAATGAACTTTTCAGCAATTCTATAAACCCATAGGGTCAAGCTACGAAAAAATATCCACAAAACGGCCCGCTTCAATTATTCCCCATTTTCCTTGAATAGCTCCCTTTAGAGGTATACGTAATCGGGCGTCCCCTGGTATCTGCTCCGATTCAGGCACGAACATCCCCAAATGAACTTTTCTGCAATTCTATAAATCAATAGGGTCAAGCTACGAGAAAATATCCACAAAATGGCCCGCTTCAATTTTTCCCCATTCTCCTTGTATAGCTCCCTTTAGACGTTAACGTAATCGGGCGTCCCCTGATATCTGCTTTGATTCAAGCACGGAGATCCCCAAATGAACTTTTCTGCAATTCTATAAACCGTTAGGGTCAAGCTACAATAAAATATCCACAAAATGGCTCGCTTCAATTTTTCCCCATTTTCCTTGTATATCTCCCTTTAGAGGTATACGTATTCGGGCGTCCCTTGGTATCTGCTCCGATTCAGGCATGGATATCCCCAAATGAACTTTTGAGCAATTATATAGACCCATAGGGTCAAGCTACGAGAAAATATCCACAAAACGGCCCGCTTCAATTTTTCCCCATTTTCATTGAATAGCTCCCTTTAGAGGTATACGTAATCCGGCGTCCCCCAGTATCTACTCCGATTCAGGCACGAACATCCCCAAATGAACTTTTCTGCAATTCTATAAACCCATAGGGTCAAGCTACGAGAAAAAATCCACGAAATGGCCCGCTTCAATTTTTCCCCATTTTCCTTGTATAGCTCCCTTTAGACGTTTACGTAATCGGGAGTCTCCTGATATCTGCTCCGATTCAAGCACGGAGATCACCAAATGAACTTTTCTGCAATTCTATAAATCATTAGGGTCAAGCTAGAATAAAATATCCATAAAATAGCTCGCTTCAGTTTTTCCCCATTTTCCTTGTATAGCTCCCTTTAGAGGTATACGTAATCGGGCGTCCCTTGGTATCTGCTCCGATTCAGGCACGGATATCCCCAAATGAACTTTTCAACAATTCTATAAACCCATAGGGTCAAGCTACGAGAAAATATCCACAAAACGGCCCGCTTCAATTTTTCCCCATTTTCCTTGAATAGCTCCCTTTAGAGGTATACGTAATCGGGCGTCCCCTGGTATCTGCTCCGATTCAGGAACGAACATCCCCAAATGAACTTTTCAGCAATTCTATAAACCCATAGGGTCAAGCTACGAGAAAATATCCACAAAACTGCCCTCTTCAATTTTTTCCCATTTTCCTTGAATAGCTCCCTTTAGAGGTATACGTAATCGGGCGTCCCCTGGTATCTTCTCCACTAAAGAGCTCGCTTCAATTTTTCCCCATTTTCCTTGTATAGCTCCCTTTAGCGGTGTACGTAATGGGGCGTCCCTTGGTATCTGCTCCGATTCAGGCACGGACGTCCCCAAATGAACTTTTCAGCAATTCTATAAACCCATAGGGTCAAACTACGATAAAATATCCACAAAACGGCCCGCTTCAATTTTTCCCCATTTTCCTTGAATAGCTCCCTTTAGAGGTATACGTAATCGGGCATCCCCTGGTATCTGCTCCGATTCAGGCACGGAGATCCCCAAATGAACTTTTCTGCAATTCTATAAACCCATAGGGTCAAGCTACGAGAAAATATCCACAAAATGGCCCGCTTCAATTTTTCCCCATTCTCCTTGTATAGCTCCCTTTAGACGTTTACGTAATCGGGCGTCCCCTGATATCTGCTCTGATTCAAGCACGGAGATCCCCAAATGAACTTTTCTGCAATTCTATAAACCGTTAGGGTCAAGCTACAATAAAATATCCACAAAATGGCTCGCTTCAATTTTTCCCCATTTTCCTTGTATAGCTCCCTTTAGAGGTATACGTAATCGGGCGTCCCTTAGTATCTGCTCCGATTCAGGCACGGATATCCCCAAATGAACTTTTCAGCAATTCTATAAACCCATAGGGTCAAGCTACGAGAAAATATCCACAAAACGGCCCGCTTCAATTTTTTCCCATTTTCCTTGAATAGCTCCCTTTAGAGGTATACGTAATCGGGCGTCCCCTGGTATCTTCTCCACAAAAGAGCTCGCTTCAATTTTTCCCAATTTTCCTTGTATAGCTCCCTTTAGAGGTATACGTAATCGGGCGTCCCTTGGTATCTACTCCGATTCAGGCACGGACATCCCCAAATGAACTTTTCAGCAATTCTATAAACCCATAGGGTCAAGCTACGAGAAAATATCCACAAAACGGCCCGCTTCAATTTTTCCCCATTTTCCTTGAATAGCTCCCTTTAGAGGTATCCATAATTGGGCGTCCGCTGGTATTTGCTCCGATTCAGGCACGGAGATCCCCAAATGAACTTTTCTGCAATTCTATAAACCCATAGGGTCAAGCTACGAGAAAATATCAACAAAATGGCCCGCTTCAATTTTTCCCCATTCTCCTTGTATAGCTCCCTTTAGACGTTTACGTAATCGGGCGTCTCCTGATATCTGCTCTGATTCAAGCACGGAGATCCCCAAATGAACTTTTCTGTAATTCTATAAACCGTTAGGGTCAAGCTACGAGAAAATATCCACAAAATGGCCCGCTTCAATTTTTCCCCATTCTCCTTGTATAGCTCCCTTTAGACGTTTACGTAATCGGGCGTCCCCTGATATCTGCTCTGATTCAAGCACGGAGATCCCCAAATGAACTTTTCTGTAATTTTATAAACCGTTAGGGTCAAGCTACAATAAAATATCCACAAAATGGCTCGCTTCAATTTTTCCCCATTTTCCTTGTATAGCTCCCTTTAGAGGTATACGTAATCGGGCGTCCCTTGGTATCTGCTCCGATTCAGGCACGGACATCCCCAAATGAACTTTTCAGCAATTCTATAAACCCATAGGGTCAAGCTACGAGAAAATATCCACAAAACGGCCCGCTTCAATTTTTCCCCATTTTCCTTGAATAGCTCCCTTTAGAGGTATCCATAATTGGGCGTCCGCTGGTATCTGCTCCGATTCAGGCACGGAGATCCCCAAATGAACTTTTCTGCAATTCTATAAACCCATAGGGTCAAGCTACGAGAAAATATCAACAAAATGGCCCGCTTCAATTTTTCCCCATTCTCCTTGTATAGCTCCCTTTAGACGTTTACGTAATCGGGCGTCCCCTGATATCTGCTCTGATTCAAGCACGGAGATCCCCAAATGAACTTTTCTGCAATTCTATAAACCGTTAGGGTCAAGCTACGAGAAAATATCCACAAAATGGCCCGCTTCAATTTTTCCCCATTCTCCTTGTATAGCTCCCTTTAGACGTTTACGTAATCGGGCGTCCCCTGATATCTGCTCTGATTCAAGCACGGAGATCCCCAAATGAACTTTTCTGCAATTCTATAAACCGTTAGGGTCAAGCTACAATAAAATATCCACAAAATGGCTCGCTTCAATTTTTCCCCATTTTCCTTGTATAGCTCCCTTTAGAGGTATACGTAATCGGGCGTCCCTTGTTATCTGCTCCGATTCACGCACGGATATCCCCAAATGAACTTTTTAGCAATTCTATAAACCCATAGGGTCAAGCTACGAGAAAATATCCACAAAACGACCCGCTTCAATTTTTCCCCATTTTCTTGAATAGCTCCCTTTAGAGGTATACGTAATCGGGCGTCCCCTGGTATCTGCTCCGATTCAGGAACGAACATCCCCAAATGAACTTTTCAGCAATTCTATAAACCCATAGGGTCAAGCTACGAGAAAATATCCACAAAACGGCCCGCTTAAATTTTTTCTTATTTTCGTTGAATAGCTCCCTTTAGAGGTATACGTAATCGGGCGTCCCCTGGTATCTGCTCCGATTCAAGCACGAACATCCCCAAATGAACTTTTCTGCAATTCTATAAATCCTTAGGGTCAAGCTACAATAAAATATCCACAAAATAGCTCGCTTCAATTTTTCCCCATTTTCCTTGTATAGCTCCCCTTAGAGGTATACGTAATCGAGCGTCCCCTGGTATCTGCTCCGATTCAGGCACGGACATCCCCAAATGAACTTTTCAGCAATTCTATAAACCCATAGGGTCAAGCTACGAAAAAATATCCACAAAACGGCCCGCTTCAATTATTCCCCATTTTCCTTGAATAGCTCCCTTTAGAAGTATACGTAATCGGGCGTCCCCTGGTATCTGCTCCGATTCAGGCACGAACATCCCCAAATGAACTTTTCTGCAATTCTATAAACCCATAGGGTCAAGCTACGAGAAAATATCCACAAAATGGCCCGCTTCAATTTTTCCCCATTCTCCTTGTATAGCTCCCTTTAGACGTTTACGTAATCGGGCGTCCCCTGATATCTGCTTTGATTCAAGCACGGAGATCCCCAAATGAACTTTTCTGCAATTCTATAAACCGTTAGGGTCAAGCTACAATAAAATATCCACAAAATGGCTCGCTTCAATTTTTCCCCATTTTCCTTGTATATCTCCCTTTAGAGGTATACGTATTCGGGCGTCCCTTGGTATCTGCTCCGATTCAGGCACGGATATCCCCAAATGAACTTTTGAGCAATTATATAGACCCATAGGGTCAAGCTACGAGAAAATATCCACAAAACGGCCCGCTTCCATTTTTCCCCATTTTCATTGAATAGCTCCCTTTAGAGGTATACGTAATCCGGCGTCCCCCAGTATCTACTCCGATTCAGGCACGAACATCCCCAAATTAACTTTTCTGCAATTCTATAAACCCATAGGGTCAAGCTACGAGAAAAAATCCACGAAATGGCCCGCTTCAATTTTTCCCCATTTTCCTTGTATAGCTCCCTTTAGACGTTTACGTAATCGGGCGTCTCCTGATATCTGCTCCGATTCAAGCACGGAGATCACCAAATGAACTTTTCTGCAATTCTATAAATCATTAGGGTCAAACTAGAATAAAATATCCACAAAATAGCTCGCTTCAGTTTTTCCCCATTTTCCTTGTATAGCTCCCTTTAGAGGTATACGTAATCGGGCGTCCCTTGGTATCTGCTCCGATTCAGGCACGGATATCCCCAAATGAACTTTTCAGCAATTCTATAAACCCATAGGGTCAAGCTACGAGAAAATATCCACAAAACGGCCCGCTTCAATTTTTCCCCTTTTTCCTTGAATAGCTCCCTTTAGAGGTATACGTAATCGGGCGTCCCCTGGTATCTGCTCCGATTCAGGAACGAACATCCCCAAATGAACTTTTCAGCAATTCAATAAACCCATAGGGTCAAGCTACGAGAAAATATCCACAAAACGGCCCGCTTCAATTTTTTCCCATTTTCGTTGAATAGCTCCCTTTAGAGGTATACGTAATCGGGCGTCCCCTGGTATCTGCTCCGATTCAGGCACGAACATCCCCAAATGAACTTTTCTGCAATTCTATAAACCCATAGGGTCAAGCTACGAGAAAATATCCACAAAATGGCCCACTTCAAATTTTCCCCATTTTCCTTGTATAACCCTTTTGACGTTTACGTAATCGGGTGTCCCCTGATAGCTGCTCCGATTCAAGCACGGAGATCCCCAAATGAACTTTTCTGCAATTCTATAAATCCTTAGGGTCAAGCTACAATAAAATATCCACAAAATAGCTCGCTTCAATTTTTCCCCATTTTCCTTGTATAGCTCCCTTTAGAGGTATACGTAATCGAGCGTCCCTTGATATCTGCTCTGATTCAGGCACGGACATCCCCAAATCAACTTTTCCGCAATTCTATAAACCCATAGGGTCAAGCTACGAAAAAATATCCACAAAACGGCCCGCTTCAATTATTCCCCATTTTCCTTGAATAGCTCCCTTTAGAGGTATACGTAATCGGGCGTCCCCTGGTATCTGCTCCGATTCAGGCACGAACATCCCCAAATGAACTTTTCTGCAATTCTATAAACCCATAGGGTCAAGCTACGAGAAAATATCCACAAAATGGCCGGCTTCAATTTTTCCCCATTCTCCTTGTATAGCTCCCTTTAGACGTTTACGTAATCGGGCGTCCCCTGATATCTGCTTTGATTCAAGCACGGAGATACCCAAATGAGCTTTTCTGCAATTCTATAAACCGTTAGGGTCAAGCTACAATAAAATATCCAGAAAATGGGTCGCTTCAATTTTTCCCCATTTTCCTTGTATATCTCCCTTTAGAGGTATACGTAATCGGACGTCCCTTGGTATCTGCTCCGATTCAGGCACGGATATCCCTAAATGAACTTTTGAGCAATTCTATAGACCCATAGGGTCAAGCTACGAGAAAATATCCACAAAACGGCCCGCTTCAATTTTTCCCCATTTTCCTTGAATAGCTCCCTTTAGAGGTATACGTAACCCGGTGTCCCCTAGTATCTGCTCCGATTCAGGCACGAACATCCCCAAATGAACTTTTCTGCAATTCTATAAACCAATAGGGTCAAGCTACGAGAAAAAATCCACAACATGGTCCGCTTCAATTTTTCCCCATTTTCCTTGTATAGCTCCCTTTAGACGTTTACGTAATCGGGCGTCTCCTGATATCTTCTCTGATTCAAGCACAGAGATCACCAAATGAACTTTTCTGCAATTCTGTAAATCATTAGGGTCAAGCTACAATAAAATATCCCAAAATAGCTCGCTTCAATTTTTCCCCATTTTCCTTGTATAGCTCCCTTTAGAGGTATACGTAATCGGGCGTCCCTTGGTATCTGCTCCGATTCAGGCACGGACATCCCCAAATGAACTTTTCAACAATTCTATAAACCCATAGGGTCAAGCTACGAGAAAATATCCACAAAATGGCCCACTTCAAATTTTCCCCATTTTCCTTGTATAGCTCCCTTTAGACGTTTACGTAATCGGGCGTCCCCTGATATCTACTCTGATTCAATCACGGAGATCCCCAAATGAACTTTTCTGCAATTCTATAAACCATTAGGGTCAAGCTACAATAAAATATCCACAAAATGGCTCGCTTCAATTTTTCCCCATTTTCCTTGTATAGCTCCCTTTAGAGGTATACGTAATCGGGCGTCCCTTGGTATCTGCTCCGATTCAGGGACGGATATCCCCAAATGAACTTTTCAGCAATTCTATAGACCCATAGGGTCAAGCTACGAGGAAATATCTACAAAACGGCCCGCTTCAATTTTTCCCCATTTTCCTTGAATAACTCCCTTTAGACGTTTACGTAATCGGGTGTCCCCTGGTATCTGCTCCGATTCAGGCACGAACATCCCCAAATGAACTTTTCTGCAATTCTATAAACCCATAGGGTCAAGCTACGAGAAAATATCCACAAAATGGCCCGCTTCAATTTTTCCCCATTTTCCTTGTATAGCTCCCTTTAGACGTTTACGTAATCGGGCGTCTCCTAATATCTGCTCCGATTCAAGCACGGAGATCACCAAATGAACTTTTCTGCAATTCTATAAATCATTAGGGTCGAGCAACAATAAAATATCCAAAAATAGCTCGCTTCAATTTTTCCCCATTTTCCTTGTATAGCTCCTTTTAGAGGTATACGTAATCGGGCGTCCCTTGGTATCTGCTCCGATTCAGGCACGGACATCCCCAAATGAACTTTTCAGCAATTCTATAAACCCATAGGGTCAAGCTACGAGAAAATATCCACAAAACGGCCCGCTTCAATTTTTCCCCATTTTCCATGAATAGCTCCCTTTAGAGGTATACGTAATCGGGCGTCCCCTGGTATCTGCTCCGATTCAGGCACGAACATCCCCAAATGATCTATTCTGCAATTCTATAAACCCATAGGGTCAAGCTACGAGAAAATATCCACAAAATGACCTGCTTCAATTTTTCCCCATTCTCCTTGTATAGCTCCCTTTAGACGTTTACGTAATCGGGCGTCCCCTAGTATCTGGTCTGATTCAGGCACGGAGATCCCCAAATGAATTTTTCTGCAATTCTATAAACCCATAGGGTCAAGCTATGAGAAAATATCCATAAAATGGCCCGTTTCAATTTTTCCCCATTTTCCTTGTATAGCTCCCTTTAGACGTTTACGTAATCGGGCGTCCCCTGATATCTGCTCCGATTCAAGAACGGAGATCACCAAATGAACTTTTCTGCAATTCTATAAATCATTAGGATCCAGCTACAATAAAATATCCACAAAATAGCTCGCTTCAATTTTTCCCCATTTTCCTTGTATAGCTCCCTTTAGAGGTATACGTAATCGGGCGTCCCTTGGTATCTGCTCCGATTCAGGCACGGATATCCCCAAATGAACTTTTCAGCAATTCTATAAACCCATAGGGTCAAGCTACGAGAAAATATCCACAAAACGATCCGCTTCAATTTTTCCCCATTTTCCTTGAATAGCTCCCTTTAGAGGTATACGTAATCGGGCGTCCCCTGGTATCTGCTCCGATTCAGGCACGAACATCCCCAAATGAACTTTTCAGCAATTCTATAAACCCATAGGGTCAAGCTACGAGAAAATATCCACAAAACGGCCCGCTTCAATTTTTCCCCATTTTCCTTGAATAGCTCCCTTTAGAGGTATATGTAATCGGGCTTCCCATGGTATCTGCTCCGATTCCGGCACGAACATCCCCAAATGAACTTTTCTGCAATTCTATAAACCCATGGGGTCAAGCTACGAGAAAATATCCACAAAACGGCCCGCTTCAATTTTTCCCCATTTTCCTTGAATAGCTCCTTTTAGAGGTATACGTAATCGGGCGTCCCCTGGTATCTGCTCCGATTCAGGCAACGAGATCCCCAAATGAACTTTTCTACAATTCTATAAACCCATAGGGTCAAGCTACGAGAAAATATCCACAAAATGGCCCACTTCAAATTTTTCCCATTATCCTTGTATAGCTCCCTTTAGACGTTTACGTAATCGGGCGTCCCCTGATATCTGCTCTGATTCAAGCACGGAGATCACCAAATGAACTTTTCTGCAATTCTATAAATCATTAGGATCCAGCTACAATAAAATATCCACAAAATAGCTCGCTTCAATTTTTCCCCATTTTCCTTGTATAGCTCCCTTTAGAGGTATACGTAATCGGGTGTCCCTTGGTATCTGCTCCGATTCAGGCACGGATATCCCCAAATGAACTTTTGAGCAATTCTATAGACCCATAGGGTCAAGCTACGAGAAAATATCCACAAAACGGCCCGCTTCAATTTTTCCCCAATTTCCTTGAATAGCTCCCTTTAGAGGTATACGTAATCCGGTGTCCCCTAGTATCTGCTCCGATTCAGGCACGAACATCCCCAAATGAACTTTTCTGCAATTCTATAAACCCATAGGGTCAAGCTATGAGAAAAAATCCACAAAATGGTCCGCTTTAATTTTTCCCCATTTTCCTTGTATAGCTCCCTTTAGACGTTTACGTAATCGGGCGTCTCCTGATATCTTCTCCGATTCAAGCACAGAGATCACCAAATGAACTTTTCTGCAATTCTGTAAATCATTAGGGTTAAGCTACAATAAAATATCCCAAAATAGCTCGCTTCAATTTTTCCCCATTTTCCTTGTATAGCTCCCTTTAGAGGTATACGTAATCGGGCGTCCCTTGGTATCTGCTCCGATTCAGGCACGGACATCCCCAAATGAACTTTTCAACAATTCTATAAACCCATAGGGTCAAGCTACGAGAAAATATCCACAAAATGGCCCACTTCAAATTTTCCCCATTTTCCTTGTATAGCTCCCTTTAGAGGTATACGTAATCGGGCGTCCCCTGGTATCTGCTCCGATTCAGGCACGAACATCCCCAAATGAACTTTTCAGCAATTCTATAAACCCATAGGGTCAAGCTACGAGAAAATATCCACAAAACGGCCCGCTTCCATTTTTCCCCATTTTCCTTGAATAGCTCCCTTTAGAGGTATATGTAATCGGGCTTCCCATGGTATCTGCTCCGATTCCGGCACGAACATCCCCAAATGAACTTTTCTGCAATTCTATAAACCCATAGGGTCAAGCTACGAGAAAATATCCACAAAACGGCCCGCTTCAATTATTCCCCATTTTCCTTGAATAGCTCCCTTTAGAGGTATACGTAATCGGGCGTCCCCTGGTATCTGCTCCGATTCAGGCACGAACATCCCCAAATGAACTTTTCTGCAATTCTATAAACCCATAGGGTCAAGCTACGAGAAAATATCCACAAAATGGCCGGCTTCAATTTTTCCCCATTCTCCTTGTATAGCTCCCTTTAGACGTTTACGTAATCGGGCGTCCCCTGATATCTGCTTTGATTCAAGCACGGAGATACCCAAATGAGCTTTTCTGCAATTCTATAAACCGTTAGGGTCAAGCTACAATAAAATATCCAGAAAATGGGTCGCTTCAATTTTTCCCCATTTTCCTTGTATATCTCCCTTTAGAGGTATACGTAATCGGGCGTCCCTTGGTATCTGCTCCGATTCAGGCACGGATATCCCTAAATGAACTTTTGAGCAATTCTATAGACCCATAGGGTCAAGCTACGAGAAAATATCCACAAAACGGCCCGCTTCAATTTTTCCCCATTTTCCTTGAATAGCTCCCTTTAGAGGTATACGTAACCCGGTGTCCCCTAGTATCTGCTCCGATTCAGGCACGAACATCCCCAAATGAACTTTTCTGCAATTCTATAAACCAATAGGGTCAAGCTACGAGAAAAAATCCACAACATGGCCCGCTTCAATTTTTCCCCATTTTCCTTGTATAGCTCCCTTTAGACGTTTACGTAATCGGGCATCTCCTGATATCTTCTCCGATTCAAGCACAGAGATCACCAAATGAACTTTTCTGCAATTCTGTAAATCATTAGGGTCAAGCTACAATAAAATATCCCAAAATAGCTCGCTTCAATTTTTCCCCATTTTCCTTGTATAGCTCCCTTTAGAGGTATACGTAATCGGGCGTCCCTTGGTATCTGCTCCGATTCAGGCACGGACATCCCCAAATGAACTTTTCAACAATTCTATAAACCCATAGGGTCAAGCTACGAGAAAATATCCACAAAATGGCCCACTTCAAATTTTCCCCATTTTCCTTGTATAGCTCCCTTTAGACGTTTACGTAATCGGGCGTCCCCTGATATCTGCTCTGATTCAATCACGGAGATCCCCAAATGAACTTTTCTGCAATTCTATAAACCATTAGGGTCAAGCTACAATAAAATATCCACAAAATGGCTCGCTTCAATTTTTCCCCATTTTCCTTGTATAGCTCCCTTTAGAGGTATACGTAATCGGGCGTCCCTTGGTATCTGCTCTGATTCAGGGACGGATATCCCCAAATGAACTTTTCAGCAATTCTATAGACCCATAGGGTCAAGCTACGAGGAAATATCTACAAAACGGCCCGCTTCAATTTTTCCCCATTTTCCTTGAATAACTCCCTTTAGACGTTTACGTAATCGGGTGTCCCCTGGTATCTGCTCCGATTCAGGCACGAACATCCCCAAATGAACTTTTCTGCAATTCTATAAACCCATAGGGTCAAGCTACGAGAAAATATCCACAAAATGGCCCGCTTCAATTTTTCCCCATTTTCCTTGTATAGCTCCCTTTAGACGTTTACGTAATCGGGCGTCTCCTAATATCTGCTCCGATTCAAGCACTGAGATCACCAAATGAACTTTTCTGCAATTCTATAAATCATTAGGGTCGAGCAACAATAAAATATCCAAAAATAGCTCGTTTCAATTTTTCCCCATTTTCCTTGTATAGCTCCTTTTAGAGGTATACGTAATCGGGCGTCCCTTGGTATCTGCTCCGATTCAGGCACGGACATCCCCAAATGAACTTTTCAGCAATTCTATAAACCCATAGGGTCAAGCTACGAGAAAATATCCACAAAATGGCCCGCTTCAATTTTTCCCCATTTTCCATGAATAGCTCCCTTTAGAGGTATACGTAATCGGGCGTCCCCTGGTATCTGCTCCGATTCAGGCACGAACATCCCCAAATGATCTATTCTGCAATTCTATAAACCCATAGGGTCAAGCTACGAGAAAATATCCACAAAATGAACCGCTTCAATTTTTCCCCATTCTCCTTGTATAGCTCCCTTTAGACGTTTACGTAATCGGGCGTCCCCTAGTATCTGGTCTGATTCAGGCACGGAGATCCAAAAATGAATTTTTCTGCAATTCTATAAACCCATAGGGTCAAGCTATGAGAAAATATCCATAAAATGGCCCGTTTCAATTTTTCCCCATTTTCCTTGTATAGCTCCCTTTAGACGTTTACGTAATCGGGCGTCCCCTGATATCTGCTCCGATTCAAGAACGGAGATCACCAAATGAACTTTTCTGCAATTCTATAAATCATTAGGATCCAGCTACAATAAAATATTCACAAAATAGCTCGCTTCAATTTTTCCCCATTTTCCTTGTATAGCTCCCTTTAGAGGTATAAGTAATCGGGCGTCCCTTGGTATCTGCTCCGATTCAGGCACGGATATCCCGAAATGAACTTTTCAGCAATTCTAAAAACCCATAGGGTCAAGCTACGAGAAAATATCCACAAAACGGCCCGCTTCAATTTTTCCCCATTTTCCTTGAATAGCTCCCTTTAGAGGTATACGTAATCGGGCGTCCCCTGGTATCTGCTCCGATTCAGGCACGAACATCCCCAAATGAACTTTTCAGCAATTCTATAAACCCATAGGGTCAAGCTACGAGAAAATATCCACAAAACGGCCCGCTTCAATTTTTCCCCATTTTCCTTGAATAGCTCCCTTTAGAGGTATATGTAATCGGGCTTCCCATGGTATCTGCTCCGATTCCGGCACGAACATCCCCAAATGAACTTTTCTGCAATTCTATAAACCCATAGGGTCAAGCTACGAGAAAATATCCACAAAACGGCCCGCTTCAATTTTTCCCCATTTTCCTTGAATAGCTCCTTTTAGAGGTATACGTAATCGGGCGTCCCCTGGTATCTGCTCCGATTCAGGCACCGAGATCCCCAAATGAACTTTTCTACAATTCTATAAACCCATAGGGTCAAGCTACGAGAAAATATCCACAAAATGGCCCACTTCAAATTTTTCCCATTTTCCTTGTATAGCTCCCTTTAGACGTTTACGTAATCGGGCGTCCCCTGATATCTGCTCTGATTCAAGCACGGAGATCACCAAATGAACTTTTCTGCAATTCTATAAATCATTAGGATTCAGCTACAATAAAATATCCACAAAATAGCTCGCTTCAATTTTTCCCCATTTTCCTTGTATAGCTCCCTTTAGAGGTATACGTAATCGGGTGTCCCTTGGTATCTGCTCCGATTCAGGCACGGATATCCCCAAATGAACTTTTGAGCAATTCTATAGACCCATAGGGTCAAGCTACGAGAAAATATCCACAAAACGGCCCGCTTCAATTTTTCCCCAATTTCCTTGAATAGCTCCCTTTAAAGGTATACGTAATCCGGTGTCCCCTAGTATCTGCTCCGATTCAGGCATGAACATCCCCAAATGAACTTTTCAGCAATTCTATAGACCAATAGGGTCAAAGCTACGAGGAAATATCTACAAAACGGCCCGCTTCAATTTTTCCCCATTTTCCTTGAATAACTCCCTTTAGACGTTTACGTAATCGGGCGTCCCCTGGTATCTGCTCCGATTCAGGCACGAACATCCCCAAATAAACTTTTCTGCAATTCTATAAACCCATAGGGTCAAGCTACGAGAAAATATCCACAAAATGGCCCGCTTCAATTTTTCCCCATTTTCCTTGTATAGCTCCCTTTAGACGTTTACGTAATCGGGCGTCTCCTAATATCTGCTCCGATTCAAGCACGGAGATCACCAAATGAACTTTTATGCAATTCTATAAATCATTAGGGTCAAGCAACAATAAAATATCCAAAAATAGCTCGCTTCAATTTTTCCCCATTTTCCTTGTATAGCTCCTTTTAGAGGTATACGTAATCGGGCGTCCCTTGGTATCTGCTCCGATTCAGGCACGGACATCCCCAAATGAACTTTTCAGCAATTCTATAAACCCATAGGGTCAAGCTACGAGAAAATATCCACAAAACGCCCGCTTCAATTTTTCCCCATTTTCCATGAATAGCTCCCTTTAGAGGTATACGTAATCGGGCGTCCCCTGGTATCTGCTCCGATTCAGGCACGAACATCCCCAAATGATCTATCCTGCAATTCTATAAACCCATAGGGTCAAGCTACGAGAAAATATCCACAAAATGACCCGCTTCAATTTTTCCCCATTCTCCTTGTATAGCTCCCTTTAGACGTTTACGTAATCGGGCGTCCCCTAGTACCTGGTCTGATTCAGGCACGGAGATCCCCAAATGAATTTTTCTGCAATTCTATAAACCCATAGGGTCAAGCTATGAGAAAAAATCCATAAAATGGCCCGCTTCAATTTTTCCCCATTTTCCTTGTATAGCTCCCTTTAGACGTTTACGTAATCGGGCGTCTCCTGATATCTTCTCCGATTCAAGCACAGAGATCACCAAATGAACTTTTCTGCAATTCTGTAAATCATTAGGGTTAAGCTACAATAAAATATCCCAAAATAGCTCGCTACAATTTTTCCCCATTTTCCTTGTATAGCTCCCTTTAGAGGTATACGTAATCGGGCGTCCCTTGGTATCTGCTCCGATTCAGGCACGGACATCCCCAAATGAACTTTTCAACAATTCTATAAACCCATAGGGTCAAGCTACGAGAAAATATCCACAAAATGGCCCACTTCAAATTTTCCCCATTTTCCTTGTATAGCTCCCTTTAGACGTTTACGTAATCGGGCGTCCCCTGATATCTGCTCTGATTCAATCACGGAGATCCCCAAATGAACTTTTCTGCAATTCTATAAACCATTAGGATCAAGCTACAATAAAATATCCACAAAATGGCTCGCTTCAATTTTTCCCCATTTTCCTTGTATAGCTCCCTTTAGAGGTATACGTAATCGGGCGTCCCTTGGTATCTGCTCCGATTCAGGGACGGATATCCCCAAATGAACTTTTCAGCAATTCTATAGACCAATAGGGTCAAGCTACGAGGAAATATCTACAAAACGGCCCGCTTCAATTTTTCCCCATTTTCCTTGAATAACTCCCTTTAGACGTTTACGTAATCGGGCGTCCCCTGGTATCTGCTCCGATTCAGGCACGAACATCCCCAAATGAACTTTTCTGCAATTCTATAAACCCATAGGGTCAAGCTACGAGAAAATATCCACAAAATGGCCCGCTTCAATTTTTCCCCATTTTCCTTGTATAGCTCCCTTTAGACGTTTACGTAATCGGGCGTCTCCTAATATCTGCTCCGATTCAAGCACGGAGATCACCAAATGAACTTTTATGCAATTCTATAAATCATTAGGGTCAAGCAACAATAAAATATCCAAAAATAGCTCGCTTCAATTTTTCCCCATTTTCCTTGTATAGCTCCTTTTAGAGGTATACGTAATCGGGCGTCCCTTGGTATCTGCTCCGATTCAGGCACGGACATCCCCAAATGAACTTTTCAGCAATTCTATAAACCCATAGGGTCAAGCTACGAGAAAATATCCACAAAACGGCCCGCTTCAATTTTTCCCCATTTTCCATGAATAGCTCCCTTTAGAGGTATACGTAATCGGGCGTCCCCTGGTATCTGCTCCGATTCAGGCACGAACATCCCCAAATGATCTATCCTGCAATTCTATAAACCCATAGGGTCAAGCTACGAGAAAATATCCACAAAATGACCCGCTTCAATTTTTCCCCATTCTCCTTGTATAGCTCCCTTTAGACGTTTACGTAATCGGGCGTCCCCTAGTACCTGGTCTGATTCAGGCACGGAGATCCCCAAATGAATTTTTCTGCAATTCTATAAACCCATAGGGTCAAGCTATGAGAAAATATCCATAAAATGGCCCGCTTCAATTTTTCCCTATTTTCCTTGTATAGCTCCCTTTAGACGTTTACGTAATCGGGCGTCCCCTGATATCTGCTCCGATTCAAGAACGGAGATCACCAAATGAACTTTTCTGCAATTCTATAAATCATTAGGATCCAGCTACAATAAAATATCCACAAAATAGCTCGCTTCAATTTTTCCCCATTTTCCTTGTATAGCTCCCTTTAGAGGTATACGTAATCGGGTGTCCCTTGGTATCTGCTCCGATTCAGGCACGGACATCCCCAAATGAACTTTTCAGAAATTCTATAAACCCATAGGGTCAAGCTACGTGAAAATATCCACAAAAAGGCCCGCTTCAATTTTTCCCCATTTTCCTTGAATAGCTCCCTTTAGAGGTATACGTAATCGGGCGTCCCCTGGTATCTGCTCCGATTCATGCACGAACATCCCCAGATGAACTTTTCTGCAATTCTATAAACCCATAGGGTCAAGTTACGAGAAAAAATCCACAAAATGGTCCACTTCAATTTTTCCCCATTTTCCTTGTATAGCTCCCTTTAGACGTTTACGTAATCGGGCGTCTCCTGATATCTTCTCCGATTCAAGCACAGAGATCACCAAATGAACTTTTCTGCAATTCTGTAAATCATTAGGGTCAAGCTACAATAAAATATCCCAAAATAGCTCGCTTCAATTTTTCCCCATTTTCCTTGTATAGCTCCCTTTAGAGGTATACGTAATCGGGCGTCCCTTGGTATCTGCTCCGATTCAGGCACGGACATCCCCAAATGAACTTTTCAACAATTCTATAAACCCATAGGGTCAAGCTACGAGAAAATATCCACAAAATGGTCCACTTCAAATTTCCCCCATTTTCCTTGTATCCCTTTAGACGTTTACGTAATCGGGCGTCCCCTGATATCTGCTCTGATTCAATCACGAAGATCCCCAAATGAACTTTTCTGCAATTCTATAAACCATTAGGGTCAAGCTACAATAAAATATCCACAAAATGGCTCGCTTCAATTTTTCCCCATTTTCCTTGTATAGCTCCCTTTAGAGGTATACGTAATCGGGCGTCCCTTGGTATCTGCTCCGATTCAGGGACGGATATCCCCAAATGAACTTTTCAGCAATTCTATAGACCCATAGGGTCAAGCTACGAGGAAATATCTACAAAACGGCCCGCTTCAATTTTTCCCCATTTTCCTTGAATAACTCCCTTTAGACGTTTACGTAATCAGGCGTCCCCTGGTATCTGCTCCGATTCAGGCACGAACATCCCCAAATGAACTTTTCTGCAATTCTATAAACCCATAGGGTCAAGCTACGAGAAAATATCCACAAAATGGCCCGCTTCAATTTTTCCCCATTTTCCTTGTATAGCTCCCTTTAGACGTTTACGTAATCGGGCGTCTCCTAATATCTGCTCCGATTCAAGCACGGAGATCACCAAATGAACTTTTCTGTAATTCTATAAATCATTAGGGTCAAGCAACAATAAAATATCCAAAAATAGCTCGCTTCAATTTTTCCCCATTTTCCTTGTATAGCTCCATTTAGAGGTATACGTAATCGGGCGTCCCTTGGTATCTGCTCCGATTCAGGCACGGACATCCCCAAATGAACTTTTCAGCAATTCTATAAACCCATAGGGTCAAGCTACGAGAAAATATCCACAAAACGGCCCGCTTCAATTTTTCCCGATTTTCCATGAATAGCTCCCTTTAGAGGTATACGTAATCGGGCGTCCCCTGGTATCTGCTCCGATTCAGGCACGAACATCCCCAAATGATCTATTCTGCAATTCTATAAACCCATAGGGTCAAGCTACGAGAAAATATCCACAAAATGACCCGCTTCAATTTTTCCCCATTCTCCTTGTATAGCTCCCTTTAGACGTTTACGTAATCGGGCGACCCCTAGTATCTGGTCTGATTCAGGCACGGAGATCCCCAAATGAATTTTTCTGCAATTCTATAAACCCATAGGGTCAAGCTATGAGAAAATATCCATAAAATGGTCCGCTTCAATTTTTCCCCATTTTCCTTGTATAGCTCCCTTTAGACGTTTACGTAATCGGGCGTCCCCTGATATCTGCTCCGATTCAAGAACGGAGATCACCAAATGAACTTTTCTGCAATTCTATAAATCATTAGGATCCAGCTACAATAAAATATCCACAAAATAGCTCGCTACAATTTTTCCTCATTTTCCTTGTATAGCTCCCTTTAGAGGTATACGTAATCGGGCGTCCCTTGGTATCTGCTCCGATTCAGGCACGGATATCCCCAAATGAACTTTTCAGCAATTCTATAAACCCATAGGGTCAAGCTACGAGAAAATATCCACAAAACGGCCCGCTTCAATTTTTCCCCATTTTCCTTGAATAGCTCCCTTTAGAGGTATACGTAATCGGGCGTCCCCTGGTATCTGCTCCGATTCAGGCACGAACATCCCCAAATGAACTTTTCAGCAATTCTATAAACCCATAGGGTCAAGCTACGAGAAAATATCCACAAAACGGCCCGCTTCAATTTTTCCCCATTTTCCTTGAATAGCTCCCTTTAGAGGTATATGTAATCGGGCTTCCCATGGTATCTGCTCCGATTCCGGCACAAACATCCCCAAATGAACTTTTCTGCAATTCTATAAACCCATAGGGTCAAGCTACGAGAAAATATCCACAAAACGGCCCGCTTCAATTTTTCCCCATTTTCCTTGAATAGCTCCCTTTAGAGGTATACGTAATCGGGCGTCCCCTGGTATCTGCTCCGATTCAGGCACCGAGATCCCCAAATGAACTTTTCTACAATTCTATAAACCCATAGGGTCAAGCTACGAGAAAATATGCACAAAATGGCCCACTTCAAATTTTCCCCATTTTCCTTGTATAGCTCCCTTTAGACGTTTACGTAATCGGGCGTCCCCTGATATCTGCTCTGATTCAAGCACGGAGATCACCAAATGAACTTTTCTGCAATTCTATAAATCATTAGGATCCAGCTACAATAAAATATCCACAAAATAGCTCGCTTCAATTTTTCCCCATTTTCCTTGTATAGCTCCCTTTAGAGGTATACTTAATCGGGCGTCCCTTGGTATCTGCTCCGATTCAGGCACGGATATCCCCAAATGAACTTTTCAGCAATTCTATAAACCCATAGGGTCAAGCTACGAGAAAATATCCACAAAACGGCCCGCTTCAATTTTTCCCCATTTTCCTTGAATAGCTCCCTTTAGAGGTATACGTAATCGGGCGTCCCCTGATATCTGCTCCGATTCATGCACGAACATCCCCAGATGAAGTTTTCAGCAATTCTATACCCATAGGGTCAAGCTACGAGAAAATATCCACAAAATGGCCCACTTCAAATTTTCCCCATTTTCCTTGTATAGCTCCCTTTAGACGTTTACGTAATCGGGCGTCCCCTGATATCTGCTCTGATTCAAGCACGGAGATCCCCAAATGAACTTTTCTGCAATTCTATAAACCGTAAGGGTCAAGCTACAATAAAATATCCACAAAATGGCTCGCTTCAATTTTTCCCCATTTTCCTTGTATAGCTCCTTTTAGAGGTATACGTAATCGGGCGTCCCTTGGTATCTGCTCCGATTCAGGCACGGACATCCCCAAATGAACTTTTCAGCAATTCTATAAACCCATAGGGTCAAGCTACGAGAAAATATGCACAAAATGGCCCACTTCAAATTTTCCCCATTTTCCTTGTATAGCTCCCTTTAGACGTTTACGTAATCGGGCGTCCCCTGATATCTGCTCTGATTCAAGCACGGAGATCACCAAATGAACTTTTCTGCAATTCTATAAATCATTAGGATCCAGCTACAATAAAATATCCACAAAATAGCTCACTTCAATTTTTCCCCATTTTCCTTGTATAGCTCCCTTTAGAGGTATACTTAATCGGGCGTCCCTTGGTATCTGCTCCGATTCAGGCACGGATATCCCCAAATGAACTTTTCAGCAATTCTATAAACCCATAGGGTCAAGCTACGAGAAAATATCCACAAAACGGCCCGCTTCAATTTTTCCCCATTTTCCTTGAATAGCTCCCTTTAGAGGTATACGTAATCGGGCGTCCCCTGGTATCTGCTCCGATTCATGCACGAACATCCCCAGATGAACTTTTCAGCAATTCTATACCCATAGGGTCAAGCTACGAGAAAATATCCACAAAATGGCCCACTTCAAATTTTCCCCATTTTCCTTGTATACCTCCCTTTAGACGTTTACGTAATCGGGCGTCCCCTGATATCTGCTCTGATTCAAGCACGGAGATCCCCAAATGAACTTTTCTGCAATTCTATAAACCGTAAGGGTCAAGCTACAATAAAATATCCACAAAATGGCTCGCTTCAATTTTTCCCCATTTTCCTTGTATAGCTCCTTTTAGAGGTATACGTAATCGGGCGTCCCTTGGTATCTGCTCCGATTCAGGCACGGACATCCCCAAATGAACTTTTCAGCAATTCTATAAACCCATAGGGTCAAGCTACGAGAAAATATCCACAAAACGGCCCGCTTCAATTTTTCCCCATTTTCCATGAATAGCTCCCTTTAGAGGTATACATAATCGGGCGTCCCCTGGTATCTGCTCCGATTCAGGCACGAACATCCCCAAATGATCTTTTCTGCAATTCTATAAACCCATAGGGTCAAGCTACGAGAAAATATCCACAAAATGACCCGCTTCAATTTTTCCCCATTCTCCTTGTATAGCTCCCTTTAGACGTTTACGTAATCGGGCGTCCCCTAGTATCTGGTCTGATTCAGGCACGGAGATCCCCAAATGAATTTTTCTGCAATTCTATAAACCCATAGGGTCAAGCTATGAGAAAATATCCATAAAATGGCCCGCTTCAATTTTTCCCCATTTTCCTTGTATAGCTCCCTTTAGACGTTTACGTAATCGGGCGTCCCATGATATCTGCTCCGATTCAAGAACGGAGATCACCAAATGAACTTTTCTGCAATTCAATAAATCCTTAGGATCCAGCTACAATAAAATATCCACAAAATAGCTCGCTTCAATTTTTCCCCATTTTCCTTGTATAGCTCCCTTTAGAGGTATACGTAATCGGGCGTCCCTTGGTATCTGCTCCGATTCAGGCACGGATATCCCCAAATGAACTTTTCTGCAATTCTATAAACCCATAGGGTCAAGCTACGAGAAAATATCCACAAAACGGCCCGCTTCAATTTTTTCCCATTTTCCTTGAATAGCTCCCTTTAGAGGTATACGTAATCGGGCGTCCCCTGGTATCTGCTCCGATTCAGGCACGAACATCCCCAAATGAACTTTTCAGCAATTCTATAAACCCATAGGGTCAAGCTACGAGAAAATATCCACAAAACGGCCCGCTTCAATTTTTCCCCATTTTCCTTGAATAGCTCCCTTTAGAGGTATATGTAATCGGGCTTCCCATGGTATCTACTCCGATTCCGGCACGAACATCCCCAAATGAACTTTTCTGCAATTCTATAAACCCATAGGGTCAAGCTACGAGAAAATATCCACAAAACGGCCCGCTTCAATTTTTCCCCATTTTCCTAGAATAGCTCCCTTTAGAGGTATACGTAATCGGGCGTCCCCTGGTATCTGCTCCGATTCAGGCACCGAGATCCCCAAATGAACTTTTCTACAATTCTATAAACCCATAGGGTCAAGCTACGAGAAAATATCCACAAAATGGCCCACTTCAAATTTTCCCCATTTTCCTTGTATAGCTCCCTTTAGACGTTTACGTAATCGGGCGTTCCCTGATATCTGCTCTGATTCAAGCACGGAGATCACCAAATGAACTTTTCTGCAATTCTATAAATCATTAGGATCCAGCTACAATAAAATATCCACAAAATAGCTCGCTTCAATTTTTCCCCATTTTCCTTGTATAGCTCCCTTTAGAGGTATACGTAATCGGGTGTCCCTTGGTATCTGCTCCGATTCAGGCACGGACATCCCCAAATGAACTTTTAAGCAATTCTATAAACCCATAGGGTCAAGCTACGAGAAAATATCCACAAAACGGCCCGCTTCAATTTTTCCCCATTTTCCTTGAATAGCTCCCTTTAGAGGTATACGTAATCGGGCGTCCCCTGGTATCTGCTCCGATTCATGCACGAACATCCCCAGATGAACTTTTCAGCAATTCTATACCCATAGGGTCAAGCTACGAGAAAATATCCACAAAATGGCCCACTTCAAATTTTCCCCATTTTCCTTGTATAGCTCCCTTTAGACGTTTACGTAATCGGGCGTCCCCTGATATCTGCTCTGATTCAAGCACGGAGATCCCCAAATGAACTTTTCTGCAATTCTATAAACCGTAAGGGTCAAGCTACAATAAAATATCCACAAAATGGCTCGGTTCAATTTTTCCCCATTTTCCTTGTATAGCTCCTTTTAGAGGTATACGTAATCGGGCGTCCCTTGGTATCTGCTCTGATTCAGGCACGGACATCCCCAAATGAACTTTTCAGCAATTCTATAAACCCATAGGGTCAAGCTACGAGAAAATATCCACAAAACGGCCCGCTTCAATTTTTCCCCATTTTCCATGAATAGCTCCCTTTAGAGGTATACGTAATCGGGCATCCCCTGGTATCTGCTCCGATTCAGGCACGAACATCCCCAAATGATCTTTTCTACAATTCTATAAACCCATAGGGTCAAGCTACGAGAAAATATCCACAAAATGACCCGCTTCAATTTTTCCCCATTCTCCTTGTATAGCTCCCTTTAGACGTTTACGTAATCGGGCGTCCCCTAGTATCCGGTCTGATTCAGGCACGGAGATCCCCAAATGAATTTTTCTGCAATTCTATAAACCCATAGGGTCAAGCTATGAGAAAATATCCATAAAATGGCCCGCTTCAATTTTTCCCCATTTTCCTTGTATAGCTCCCTTTAGACGTTTACGTAATCGGGCGTCCCCTGATATCTGCTCCGATTCAAGAACGGAGATCACCAAATGAACTTTTCTGCAATTCTATAAATCATTAGGATCCAGCTACAATAAAATATCCACAAAATAGCTCGCTTCAATTTTTCCCCATTTTCCTTGTATAGCTCCCTTTAGAGGTATACGTAATCGGGCGACCCTTGGTATCTGCTCCGATTCAGGCACGGATATCCCCAAATGAACTTTTCAGCAATTCTATAAACCCATAGGGTCAAGCTACGAGAAAATATCCACAAAACGGCCCGCTTCAATTTTTCCCCATTTTCCTTGAATAGCTCCCTTTAGAGGTATACGTAATCGGGCGTCCCCTGGTATCTGCTCCGATTCAGGCACGAACATCCCCAAATGAACTTTTTAGCAATTCTATAAACCCATAGGGTCAAGCTACGAGAAAATATCCACAAAACGGCCCGCTTCAATTTTTCCCCATTTTCCTTGAATAGCTCCCTTTAGAGGTATATGTAATCGGGCTTCCCATGGTATCTGCTCCGATTCCGGCACGAACATCCCCAAATGAACTTTTCTGCAATTCTATAAACCCATAGGGTCAAGCTACGAGAAAATATCCACAAAACGGCCCGCTTCAATTTTTCCCCATTTTCCTTGAATAGCTCCCTTTAGAGGTATACGTAATCGGGCGTCCCCTGGTATCTGCTCCGATTCAGGCACCGAGATCCCCAAATGAACTTTTCTACAATTCTATAAACCCATAGGGTCAAGCTACGAGAAAATATCCACAAAATGGCCCACTTCAAATTTTCCCCATTTTCCTTGTATAGCTCCCTTTAGACGTTTACGTAATCGGGCGTCCCCTGATATCTGCTCTGATTCAAGCACGGAGATCACCAAATGAACTTTTCTGCAATTCTATAAATCATTAGGATCCAGCTACAATAAAATATCCACAAAATAGCTCGCTTCAATTTTTCCCCATTTTCCTTGTATAGCTCCCTTTAGAGGTATACGTAATCGGGTGTCCCTTGGTATCTGCTCCGATTCAGGCACGGACATCCCCAAATGAACTTTTAAGCAATTCTATAAACCCATAGGGTCAAGCTACGAGAAAATATCCACAAAACGGCCCGCTTCAATTTTTCCCCATTTTCCTTGAATAGCTCCCTTTAGAGGTATACGTAATCGGGCGTCCCCTGGTATCTGCTCCGATTCATGCACGAACATCCCCAGATGAACTTTTCAGCAATTCTATACCCATAGGGTCAAGCTACGAGAAAATATCCACAAAATGGCCCACTTCAAATTTTCCCCATTTTCCTTGTATAGCTCCCTTTAGACGTTTACGTAATCGGGCGTCCCCTGATATCTGCTCTGATTCAAGCACGGAGATCCCCAAATGAACTTTTCTGCAAATCTATAAACCGTAAGGGTCAAGCTACAATAAAATATCCACAAAATGGCTCACGTCAATATTTCCCCATTTTCCTTGTATAGCTCCTTTTAAAGGTATACGTAATCGGGCGTCCCTTGGTATCTTCTCCGATTCAGGCACGGACATCCCCAAATGAACTTTTCAGCAATTCTATAAACCCATAGGGTCAAGCTACGAGAAAATATCCACAAAACGGCCCGCTTCAATTTTTCCCCATTTTCCTTGAATAGCTCCCTTTAGAGGTATACGTAATCGGGCGTCCCCTGGTATCTGCTCCGATTCAGGCACGAACATCCCCAAATGAACTTTTCAGCAATTCTATAAACCCATAGGGTCAAGCTACGAGAAAATATCCACAAAATGACCCGCTTCAATTTTTCCCCATTCTCCTTGTATAGCTCCCTTTAGACGTTTACGTAATCGGGCGTCCCCTGGTATCTGGTCCGATTCAGGCACGGAGATCCCCAAATGAATTTTTCTGCAATTCTATAAACCCATAGGGTCAAGCTATGAGAAAATATCCATAAAATGGCCCGCTTCAATTTTTCCCCATTTTCCTTGTATAGCTCCCTTTAGACGTTTACGTAATCGGGCGTCCCCTGATATCTGCTCCGATTCAAGAACGGAGATCACCAAATGAACTTTTCTGCAATTCTATAAATCATTAGGATCCAGCTACAATAAAATATCCACAAAATAGCTCGCTTCAATTTTTCCCCATTTTCCTTGTATAGCTCCCTTTAGAGGTATACTTAATCGGGCGTCCCTTGGTATCTGCTCCGATTCAGGCACGGATATCCCCAAATGAACTTTTCAGCAATTCTATAAACCCATAGGGTCAAGCTACGAGAAAATATCCACAAAACGGCCAGCTTCAATTTTTCCCCATTTTCCTTGAATAGCTCCCTTTAGAGGTATACGTAATCGGGCGTCCCCTGGTATCTGCTCCGATTCAGGCACGAACATCCCCAAATGAACTTTTCAGCAATTCTATAAACCCATAGGGTCAAGCTACGAGAAAATATCCACAAAACGGCCCGCTTCAATTTTTCCCCATTTTCCTTGTATAGCTCCCTTTAGAGGTATACGTAATCGGGCGTCCCATGGTATCTGCTCCGATTCAGGCACGAACATCCCCAAATGATCTTTTCTGTAATTCTATAAACCCATAGGGTCAAGCTACGAGAAAATATCCACAAAATGACCCGCTTCAATTTTTCCCCATTCTCCTTGTATAGCTCCCTTTAGACGTTTACGTAATCGGGCGTCCCCTGGTATCTGGTCCGATTCAGGCACGGAGATCCCCAAATGAATTTTTCTGCAATTCTATAAACCCATAGGGTCAAGCTATGAGAAAATATCCATAAAATGGCCCGCTTCAATTTTTCCCCATTTTCCTTGTATAGCTCCCTTTAGACGTTTACGTAATCGGGCATCCCCTGATATCTGCTCCGATTCAAGAACGGAGATCACCAAATGAACTTTTCTGCAATTCTATAAATCATTAGGATCCAGCTACAATAAAATATCCACAAAATAGCTCGCTTCAATTTTTCCCCATTTTCCTTGTATAGCTCCCTTTAGAGGTATACTTAATCGGGCGTCCCTTGGTATCTGCTCCGATTCAGGCACGGATATCCCCAAATGAACTTTTCAGCAATTCTATAAACCCATAGGGTCAAGCTACGAGAAAATATCCACAAAACGGCCAGCTTCAATTTTTCCCCATTTTCCTTGAATAGCTCCCTTTAGAGGTATACGTAATCGGGCGTCCCCTGGTATCTGCTCCGATTCAGGCACGAACATCCCCAAATGAACTTTTCAGCAATTCTATAAACCCATAGGGTCAAGCTACGAGAAAATATCCACAAAACGGCCCGCTTCAATTTTTCCCCATTTTCCTTGTATAGCTCCCTTTAGAGGTATACGTAATCGGGCGTCCCTTGGTATCCGCTCCGATTCAGGCACGGACATCCCCAAATGAACTTTTAAGCAATTCTATAAACCCATAGGGTCAAGCTACGAGAAAATATCCACAAAACGGCCCGCTTCAATTTTTCCCCATTTTCCTTGAATAGCTCCCTTTAGAGGTATACGTAATCGGGCGTCCCCTGGTATCTGCTCCGATTCAGGCACGAACATCCCCAGATGAACTTTTCTGCAATTCTATAAACCCATTACGAGAAAATATCCACAAAATGGCCCATTTCAAATTTTCCCCATTTTCCTTGTATAGCTCCCTTTAGACGTTTACGTAATCAGGCGTCCCCTGATATCTGCTCTGATTCAAGCACGGAGATCCCCAAATGAACTTTTCTGCAATTCTATAAACCGTTAGGGTCAAGCTACAATAAAATATCCACAAAATGGCTCGCTTCAATTTTTCCCCATTTTCCTTGTATAGCTCCCTTTAGAGGTATATGTAATCGGGCGTCCCTTGGTATCTGCTCCGATTCAGGCACGGACATCCCCAAATGAACTTTTAAGCAATTCTATTAACCCATAGGGTCAAGCTACGAGAAAATATCCACAAAACGGCCCGCTTCAATTTTTCCCCATTTTCCTTGAATAACTCCCTTTAGAGGTATACGTAATCGGGCGTCCCTTGGTATCTGCTCCGATTCAGGGACGGATATCCCCAAATGAACTTTTCATCAATTCTATAGACCCATAGGGTCAAGCTACGAGAAAATATCCACAAAACGGCCCGCTTCAATTTTTCCCCATTTTCCTTGAATAACTCCCTTTAGAGGTATACGTAATCGGGCGTCCCCTGGTATCTGCTCCGATTCAGGCACGAACATCCCCAACTGAACTTTTCTGTAATTCTATAAACCCATAGGGTCAAGCTACGAGAAAATATCCACAAAATGGCCCGCTTCAATTTTTCCCCATTTTCCTTGTATAGCTCCCTTTAGACGTTTACGTAATCGTGCGTCTCCTGATATCTGCTCCGATTCAAGCATGGAGATCACCAAATGAACTTTTCTGCAATTCTATAAATCATTAGGGTCAAGCAACAATAAAATATCCAAAAATAGCTCGCTTCAATTTTTCCCCATTTTCCTTGTATAGCTCCTTTTAGAGGTATACGTAATCGGGCGTCCCTTGGTATCTGCTCCGATTCAGGCACGGACATCCCCAAATGAACTTTTCAGCAATTGTATAAACCCATAGGGTCAAGCTACGAGAAAATATCCACAAAACGGCCCGCTTCAATTTTTCCCCATTTTCCTTGAGTAGCTCCCTTTAGAGGTATACGTAATCGGGCGTCCCCTGGTATCTGCTCCGATTCAGGCACGAACATCCCCAAATGATCTTTTCTGCAATTCTATAAACCCATAGGGTCAAGCTATGAGAAAATATCCACAAAATGACCAGCTTCAATTTTTCCCCATTCTCCTTGTATAGCTCCCTTTAGACGTTTATGTAATCGGGCGTCCCCTGGTATCTGGTCCGATTCAGGCACGGAGATCCCCAAATGAATTTTTCTGCAATTCTATAAACCCATAGGGTCAAGCTATGAGAAAATATCCATAAAATGGCCCGCTTCAATTTTTCCCCATTTTCCTTGTATAGCTCCCTTTAGACGTTTATGTAATCGGGCGTCCCCTGATATCTGCTCCGATTCAAGAAAGGAGATCACCAAATGAACTTTTCTGCAATTCTATAAATCATTAGGATCCAGCTACAATAAAATATCCACAAAATAGCTCGCTTCAATTTTTCCCCATTTTCCTTGTATAGCTCCCATTAGAGGTATACGTAATCGGGCGTCCCTTCGTATCTACTCCGATTCAGGCACGGATATCCCCAAATGAACTTTTCAGCAATTCTATAAACCCATAGGGTCAAGCTACGAGAAAATATCCACAAAACGGCCCGCTTCAATTTTTCCCCATTTTCCTTGAATAGCTCCCTTTAGAGGTATACGTAATCGGGCTTCCCCTGGTATCTGCTCCGATTCCGGCACGAACATCCCCAAATGAACTTTTCTGCAATTCTATAAACCCATAGGGTCAAGCTACGAGAAAATATCCATAAAACGGCCCGCTTCAATTTTTCCCCATTTTCCTTGAATAGCTCCCTTTAGAAGTATACGTAATCGGGCGTCCCCTGGTATCTGCTCCGATTCAGGCACCGAGATCCCCAAATGAATTTTTCTGCAATTCTATAAACCCATAGGGTCAAGCTATGAGAAAATATCCATAAAATGGCCCGCTTCAATTTTTCCCCATTTTCCTTGTATAGCTCCCTTTAGACGTTTATGTAATCGGGCGTCCCCTGATATCTGCTCCGATTCAAGAAAGGAGATCACCAAATGAACTTTTCTGCAATTCTATAAATCATTAGGATCCAGCTACAATAAAATATCCACAAAATAGCTCGCTTCAATTTTTCCCCATTTTCCTTGTATAGCTCCCATTAGAGGTATACGTAATCGGGCGTCCCTTCGTATCTACTCCGATTCAGGCACGGATATCCCCAAATGAACTTTTCAGCAATTCTATAAACCCATAGGGTCAAGCTACGAGAAAATATCCACAAAACGGCCCGCTTCAATTTTTCCCCATTTTCCTTGAATAGCTCCCTTTAGAGGTATACGTAATCGGGCGTCCCCTGGTATCTGCTCCGATTCAGGCACGAACATCCCCAAATGAACTTTTCAGCAATTCTATAAACCCATAGGGTCAAGCTACGAGAAAATATCCACAAAACGGCCCGCTTCAATTTTTCCCCATTTTCCTTGAATAGCTCCCTTTAGAGGTATACGTAATCGGGCTTCCCCTGGTATCTGCTCCGATTCCGGCACGAACATCCCCAAATGAACTTTTCTGCAATTCTATAAACCCATAGGGTCAAGCTACGAGAAAATATCCACAAAACGGCCCGCTTCAATTTTTCCCCATTTTCCTTGAATAGCTCCCTTTAGAAGTATACGTAATCGGGCGTCCCCTGGTATCTGCTCCGATTCAGGCACCGAGATCCCCAAATGAATTTTTCTGCAATTCTATAAACCCATAGGGTCAAGCTATGAGAAAATATCCATAAAATGGCCCGCTTCAATTTTTCCCCATTTTCCTTGTATAGCTCCCTTTAGACGTTTATGTAATCGGGCGTCCCCTGATATCTGCTCCGATTCAAGAAAGGAGATCACCAAATGAACTTTTCTGCAATTCTATAAATCATTAGGATCCAGCTACAATAAAATATCCACAAAATAGCTCGCTTGAATTTTTCCCCATTTTCCTTGTATAGCTCCCATTAGAGGTATACGTAATCGGGCGTCCCTTGGTATCTGCTCCGATTCAGGCACGGATATCCCCAAATGAACTTTTCAGCAATTCTATAAACCCATAGGGTCAAGCTACGAGAAAATATCCACAAAACGGCCCGCTTCAATTTTTCCCCATTTTCCTTGAATAGCTCCCTTTAGAGGTATACGTAATCGGGCGTCCCCTGGTATCTGCTCCGATTCAGGCACGAACATCCCAAAATGAACTTTTCAGCAATTCTATAAACCCATAGGGTCAAGCTACGAGAAAATATCCACAAAACGACCCGCTTCAATTTTTCCCCATTTTCCTTGAATAGCTCCCTTTAGAGGTATACGTAATCGGGCTTCCCCTGGTATCTGCTCCGATTCCGGCACGAACATCCCCAAATGAACTTTTCTGCAATTCTATAAACCCATAGGGTCAAGCTACGAGAAAATATCCACAAAACGGCCCGCTTCAATTTTTCCCCATTTTCCTTGAATAGCTCCCTTTAGAAGTATACGTAATCGGGCGTCCCCTGGTATCTGCTCCGATTCAGGCACCGAGATCCCCAAATGAACTTTTCTACAATTCTATAAACCCATAGGGTCAAGCTACGAGAAAATATCCACAAAATGGCCCACTTCAAATTTTCCCCATTTTCCTTGTATAGCTCCCTTTAGACATTTACGTAATCGGGCGTCCCCTGATATCTGCTCTGATTCAAGCACGGAGATCACCAAATGAACTTTTCTGCAATTCTATAAATCATTAGGATCCAGCTACAATAAAATATCCACAAAATAGCTCGCTTCAATTTTTCCCCATTTTCCTTGTATAGCTCCCTTTAGAGGTATACGTAATCGGGCGTCCCTTGGTATCTGCTCCGATTCAGGCACGGACATCCCCAAATGAACTTTTAAGCAATTCTATAAACCCATAGGGTCAAGCTACGAGAAAATATCCACAAAACGGCCCGCTTCAATTTTTCCCCATTTTCCTTGAATAGCTCCCTTTAGAGGTATACGTAATCGGGCGTCCCCTGGTATCTGCTCCGATTCAGCCACGAACATCCCCAGATGAACTTTTCAGCAATTCTATAAACCCATAGTGTCAAGCTACGAGAAAATATCCACAAAATGGCCCACTTCAAATTTTCCCCATTTTCCTTGTATAGCTCCCTTTAGACGTTTACGTAATCATGCGTCCCCTGATATCTGCTCTGATTCAAGCACGGAGATCCCCAAATGAACTTTTCTGCAATTCTATAAACCGTTAGGGTCAAGCTACAATAAAATATCCACAAAATGGCTCGCTTCAATTTTTCCCCATTTTCCTTGTATAGCTCCCTTTAGAGGTATATGTAATCGGGCGTCCCTTGGTATCTGCTCCGATTCAGGCACGGACATCCCCAAATGAACTTTTAAGCAATTCTATAAACCCATAGGGTCAAGCTACGAGAAAATATCCACAAAACGGCCCACTTCAATTTTTCCCCATTTTCCTTGAATAACTCCCTTTAGAGGTATACGTAATCGGGCGTCCCTTGGTATCTGCTCCGATTCAGGGACGGATATCCCCAAATGAACTTTTCAGCAATTCTATAGACCCATAGGGTCAAGCTACGAGAAAATATCCACAAAACGGCCCGCTTCAATTTTTCTCCATTTTCCTTGAATAACTCCCTTTAGAGGTATACGTAATCAGGCGTCCCCTGGTATCTGCTCCGATTCAGGCACGAACATCCCCAAATGAACTTTTCTGCAATTCTATAAACCCATAGGGTCAAGCTACGAGAAAATATCCACAAAACGGCCCGCTTCAATTTTTCCCCATTTTCCTTGAATAGCTCCCTTTAGAAGTATACGTAATCGGGCGTCCCCTGGTATCTGCTCCGATTCAGGCACCGAGATCCCCAAATGAATTTTTCTGCAATTCTATAAACCCATAGGGTCAAGCTATGAGAAAATATCCATAAAATGGCCCGCTTCAATTTTTCCCCATTTTCCTTGTATAGCTCCCTTTAGACGTTTATGTAATCGGGCGTCCCCTGATATCTGCTCCGATTCAAGAAAGGAGATCACCAAATGAACTTTTCTGCAATTCTATAAATCATTAGGATCCAGCTACAATAAAATATCCACAAAATAGCTCGCTTCAATTTTTCCCCATTTTCCTTGTATAGCTCCCATTAGAGGTATACGTAATCGGGCGTCCCTTGGTATCTGCTCCGATTCAGGCACGGATATCCCCAAATGAACTTTTCAGCAATTCTATAAACCCATAGGGTCAAGCTACGAGAAAATATCCACAAAACGGCCCGCTTCAATTTTTCCCCATTTTCCTTGAATAGCTCCCTTTAGAGGTATACGTAATCGGGCGTCCCCTGGTATCTGCTCCGATTCAGGCACGAACATCCCAAAATGAACTTTTCAGCAATTCTATAAACCCATAGGGTCAAGCTACGAGAAAATATCCACAAAACGACCCGCTTCAATTTTTCCCCATTTTCCTTGAATAGCTCCCTTTAGAGGTATACGTAATCGGGCTTCCCCTGGTATCTGCTCCGATTCCGGCACGAACATCCCCAAATGAACTTTTCTGCAATTCTATAAACCCATAGGGTCAAGCTACGAGAAAATATCCACAAAACGGCCCGCTTCAATTTTTCCCCATTTTCCTTGAATAGCTCCCTTTAGAAGTATACGTAATCGGGCGTCCCCTGGTATCTGCTCCGATTCAGGCACCGAGATCCCCAAATGAACTTTTCTACAATTCTATAAACCCATAGGGTCAAGCTACGAGAAAATATCCACAAAATGGCCCACTTCAAATTTTCCCCATTTTCCTTGTATAGCTCCCTTTAGACATTTACGTAATCGGGCGTCCCCTGATATCTGCTCTGATTCAAGCACGGAGATCACCAAATGAACTTTTCTGCAATTCTATAAATCATTAGGATCCAGCTACAATAAAATATCCACAAAATAGCTCGCTTCAATTTTTCCCCATTTTCCTTGTATAGCTCCCTTTAGAGGTATACGTAATCGGGCGTCCCTTGGTATCTGCTCCGATTCAGGCACGGACATCCCCAAATGAACTTTTAAGCAATTCTATAAACCCATAGGGTCAAGCTACGAGAAAATATCCACAAAACGGCCCGCTTCAATTTTTCTCCATTTTCCTTGAATAGCTCCCTTTAGAGGTATACGTAATCGGGCGTCCCCTGGTATCTGCTCCGATTCAGGCACGAACATCCCCAGATGAACTTTTCAGCAATTCTATAAACCCATAGGGTCAAGCTACGAGAAAATATCCACAAAATGGCCCACTTCAAATTTTCCCCATTTTCCTTGTATAGCTCCCTTTAGACGTTTACGTAATCAGGCGTCCCCTGATATCTGCTCTGATTCAAGCACGGAGATCCCCAAATGAATTTTTCTGCAATTCTATAAACCGTTAGGGTCAAGCTACAATAAAATATCCACAAAATGGCTCGCTTCAATTTTTCCCCATTTTCCTTGTATAGCTCCCTTTAGAGGTATATGTAATCGGGCGTCCCTTGGTATCTGTTCCAATTCAGGGACGGATATCCCCAAATGAACTTTTCAGCAATTCTATAGAAACATAGGGTCAAGCTACGAGAAAATATCCACAAAACGGCCCGCTTCAATTTTTCCCCATTTTCCTTGAATAACTCCTTTAGAGGTATACGTAATCGGGCGTCCCCTGGTATCTGCTCCGATTCAGCCACGAACATCCCCAGATGAACTTTTCAGCAATTCTATAAACCCATAGTGTCAAGCTACGAGAAAATATCCACAAAATGGCCCACTTCAAATTTTCCCCATTTTCCTTGTATAGCTCCCTTTAGACGTTTACGTAATCATGCGTCCCCTGATATCTGCTCTGATTCAAGCACGGAGATCCCCAAATGAACTTTTCTGCAATTCTATAAACCGTTAGGGTCAAGCTACAATAAAATATCCACAAAATGGCTCGCTTCAATTTTTCCCCATTTTCCTTGTATAGCTCCCTTTAGAGGTATATGTAATCGGGCGTCCCTTGGTATCTGCTCCGATTCAGGCACGGACATCCCCAAATGAACTTTTCTGTAATTCTATAAACCCATAGGGTCAAGCTACGAGAAAATATCCACAAAACGGCCCGCTTCAATTTTTCCCCATTTTCCTTGAATAACTCCCTTTAGAGGTATACGTAATCGGGCGTCCCCTGGTATCTGCTCCGATTCAGGCACGAACATCCCCAAATGAACTTTTCTGTAATTCTATAAACCCATAGGGTCAAGCTACGAGAAAATATCCACAAAATGGCCCGCTTCAATTTTTCCCCATTTTCCTTGTATAGCTCCCTTTAGACGTTTACGTAATCGTGCGTCTCCTGATATCTTCTCCGATTCAAGCACGGAGATCACCAAATGAAATTTTCTGCAATTCTATAAATCATTAGGGTCAAGCAACAATAAAATATCCAAAAATAGCTCGCTTCAATTTTTCCCCATTTTCCTTGTATAGCTCCTTTTAGAGGTATACGTAATCGGGTGTCCCTTGGTATCTGCTCCGATTCAGGCACGGACATCCCCAAATGAACTTTTCAGCAATTGTATAAACCCATAGGGTCAAGCTACGAGAAAATATCCACAAAACGGCCCGCTTCAATTTTTCCCCATTTTCCTTGAATAGCTCCCTTTAGAGGTATACGTAATCGGGCGTCCCCTGGTATCTGCTCCGATTCAGGCACGAACATCCCCAAATGATCTTTTCTGCAATTCTATAAACCCATAGGGTCAAGCTATGAGAAAATATCCACAAAATGACCAGCTTCAATTTTTCCCCATTCTCCTTGTATAGCTCCCTTTAGACGTTTACGTAATCGGGCGTCCCCTGGTATCTGGTCCGATTCAGGCACGGAGATCCCCAAATGAATTTTTCTGCAATTCTATAAACCCATAGGGTCAAGCTACGAGAAAATATCCACAAAACGGCCCGCTTCAATTTTTCCCCATTTTCCTTGAATAGCTCCCTTTAGAGGTATACGTAATCGGGCGTCCCCTGGTATCTGCTCCAATTCAGGCACGAACATCCCCAAATGATATTTTCTGCAATTCTATAAACCCATAGGGTCAAGCTATGAGAAAATATCCACAAAATGACCAGCTTCAATTTTTCCCCATTCTCCTTGTATAGCTCCCTTTAGACGTTTACGTAATCGGGCGTCCCTTGGTATCTGGTCCGATTCAGGCACGGAGATCCCCAAATGAATTTTTCTGCAATTCTATAAACCCATAGGGTCAAGCTATGAGAAAATATCCACAAAATGACCAGCTTCAATTTTTCCCCATTCTCCTTGTATAGCTCCCTTTAGACGTTTACGTAATCGGGCGTCCCCTGGTATCTGCTCCGATTCAGGCACGAACATCCCCAAATGATCTTTTCTGCAATTCTATAAACCCATAGGGTCAAGCTACGAGAAAATATCCACAAAACGGCCCGCTTCAATTTTTCCCCATTTTCCTTGAATAGCTCCCTTTAGAGGTATACGTAATCGGGCGTCCCCTGTTATCAGCTCCGATTCTGGCACGAACATCCCCAAATGAAATTTTCAGCAATTCTATAAACCCATAGGGTCAAGCTACGAGAAAATATCCACAAAACGGCCCGCTTCAATTTTTCCCCAATTTCCTTGAATAGCTCCCTTTAGAGGTATACGTAATCGGGCTTCCCCTGGTATCTGCTCCGATTCCGGCACGAACATCCCCAAATGAACTTTTCTGAAATTCTATAAACCAATAGGGTCAAGCTACGAGAAAATATCCACAAAACGGCCCGCTTCAATTTTTCCCCATTTTCCTTGAATAGCTCCCTTTAGAGGTATAAGTAATCGGGCGTCCCCTGGTATCTGCTCCGATTCAGGCACCGAGATCCCCAAATGAACTTTTCTACAATTCTATAAACCCATAGGGTCAAGCTACGAGAAAATATCCACAAAATGGCCCACTTCAAATTTTCCCCATTTTCCTTGTATAGCTCCCTTTAGACGTTTACGTAATCGGGCGTCCCTTGATATCTGCTCTGATTCAAGCACGGAGATCACCAAATGAACTTTTCTGCAATTCTATAAATCATTAGGATTTAGCTACAATAAAATATCCACAAAATAGCTCGCTTCAATTTTTCCCCATTTTCCTTGTATAGCTCCCTTTAGAGGTATACGTAATCGGGCGTCCCTTGGTATCTGCTCCGATTCAGGCACGGACATCCCCAAATGAACTTTTAAGCAATTCTATAACCCCATAGGGTCAAGCTACGAGAAAATATCCACAAAACGGCCCGCTTCAATTTTTCCCCATTTTCCTTGAATAGCTCCCTTTAGAGGTATACGTAATCGGGCGTCCCCTGGTATCTGCTCCGATTCAGGCACGAACATCCCCAAATGAACTTTTCAGCAATTCTATAAACCCATAGGGTCAAGCTACGAGAAAATATCCACAAAATGACCCACTTCAAATTTTCCCCATTTTCCTTGTATAGCTCCCTTTAGACGTTTACGTAATCGGGCGTCCCCTGATATCTGCTCTGATTCAAGCACGGAGATCCCCAAATGAACTTTTTTGCAATTCTATAAACCGTTAGGGTCAAGCTACAATAAAATATCCACAAAATGGCTCGCTTCAATTTTTCCCCATTTTCCTTGTATAGCTCCCTTTAGAGGTATATGTAATCGGGCATCCCTTGGTATCTGTTCCGATTCAGGGACGGATATCCCCAAATGAACTTTTCAGCAATTCTATAGACCCATAGGGTCAAGTTACGAGAAAATATCCACAAAACGGCCCGCTTCAATTTTTCCCCATTTTCCTTGAATAACTCCCTTTAGAGGTATACGTAATCGGGCGTCCCCTGGTATCTGCTCCGATTCAGGCACGAACATCCCCAAATGAACTTTTCTGCAATTCTATGAACCCATAGGGTCAAGCTACGAGAAAATATCCACAAAATGGCCCGCTTCAATTTTTCCCCATTTTCCTTGTATAGCTCCCTTTAGACGTTTACGTAATCGGGCGTCTCCTGATATCTGCTCCGATTCAAGCACGGAGATCACCAAATGAACTTTTCTGCAATTCTATAAATCATTAGGGTCAAGCTACAATAAAATATCCATAAAATAGCTCCCTTCAATTTTTCCCCATTTTCCTTGTATAGCTCCCTTTAGAGGTATACGTAATCGGGCGTCCCTTGGTATCTACTCCGATTCAGGCACGGACATCCCCAAATGAACTTTTCAGCAATTCTATAAACCCATAGGGTCAAGCTACGAGAAAATATCCACAAAACGGCCCGCTTCAATTTTTCCCCATTTTCCTTGAATAGCTCCCTTTAGAGGTATACGTAATCGGGCGTCCCCTGGTATCTGCTCCGATTCAGGCACGAACATCCCCAAATGATCTTTTCTGCAATTCTATAAACCCATAGGGTCAAGCTACGAGAAAATATCCACAAAATGGCCCACTTCAAATTTTCCCCATTTTCCTTGTATAGCTCCCTTTAGACGTTTACGTAATCGGGCGTCCCCTGATATCTGCTCTGATTCAAGCACGGAGATCCCCAAATGAACTTTTCTGCAATTCTATAAACCGTTAGGGTCAAGCTATAATAAAATATCCACAAAATGGCTCGCTTCAATTTTTCCCCATTTTCCTTGTATAGCTCCCTTTAGAGGTATATGTAATCGGGCGTCACTTGGTATCTGTTCCGATTCAGGGACGGATATCCCCAAATGAACTTTTCAGCAATTCTATAGACCCATAGGGTCAAGCTACGAGAAAATATCCACAAAACGGCCTGCTTCAATTTTTCCCCATTTTCCTTGAATAACTCCCTTTAGAGGTATACGTTATCGGGCGTCCCCTGGTATCTGCTCCGATTCAGGCACGAACATCCCCAAATGAACTTTTCTCCAATTCTATAAACCCATAGGGTCAAGCTACGAGAAAATATCCACAAAATGGCCCGCTTCAATTTTTCCCCATTTTCCTTGTATAGCTCCCTTTAGACGTTTACGTAATCGGGCGTCTCCTGATATCTGCTCCGATTCAAGCACGGAGATCACCAAATGAACTTTTCTGCAATTCTATAAATCATTAGGGTCAAGCTACAATAAAATATCCATAAAATAGCTCCCTTCAATTTTTCCCCATTTTCCTTGAATAGCTCCCTTTAGAGGTATACGTAATCGGGCGTCCCCTTGTATCTGCTCCGATTCAGGCACGAACATCCCCAAATGAACTTTTCAGCAATTCTATAAACTCATAGGGTCAAGCTACGAGAAAATATCCACAAAACGGCCCGCTTCAATTTTTCCCCATTTTCCTTGAATAGCTCCCTTTAGAGGTATACGTAATCGGGCGTCCCCTGGTATCTTCTCCGATTCAGGCACGGAGATCCCCAAATGAACTTTTATGCAATTCTATAAACCCATAGGGTCAAGCTACGAGAAAATATCCACAAAATGGCCCCCTTCAAATTTTCCCCATTTTCCTTGTATAGCTCCCTTTAGACGTTTACGTAATCGGGCGTCCCCTGATATCTGCTCTGATTCAAGCACGGAGATCCCCAAATGAACTTTTCTGCAATTCTATAAACCGTTAGGGTCAAGCTACAATAAAATATCCACAAAATAGCTCGCTTCAATTTTTCCCCATTTTCCTTTTTAGAGGTATATGTAATCGGGCGTCCCTTGGTATCTCTTCCGATTCAGGGACGGATATCCCCAAATGAACTTTTGAGCAATTCTATAGACCCATAGGGTCAAGCTACGAGAAAATATCCACAAAACGGCCCGCTTCAATTTTTCCCCATTTTCCTTGAATAACTCCCTTTAGAGGTATACGTAAAAGGGCGTCCCCTGGTATCTGCTCCGATTCAGGCACGAACATCCCCAAATGAACTTTTCTGCAATTCTATAAACCCATAGGGTCAAGCTACGAGAAAATATCCACAAAATGGCCCGCTTCAATTTTTCCCCATTTTCCTTGTATAGCTCCCATTAGACGTTTACGTAATCGGGCGTCTCCTGATATCTGCTCCGATTCAAGCACGGAGATCACCAAATGAACTTTTCTGCAATTCTATAAATCATTAGGGTCAAGCTACAATAAAATATCCATAAAATAGCTCCCTTCAATTTTTCCCCATTTTCCTTGTATAGCTCCCTTTAGAGGTATACGTAATCGGGCGTCCCTTGGCATCTGCTCCGATTCAGGCACGGACATCCCCAAATGAACTTTTCAGCAATTCTATAAACCCATAGGGTCAAGCTACGAGAAAATATCCACAAAACGGCCCGCTTCAATTTTTCCCCATTTTCCTTGAATAGCTCCCTTTAGAGGTATACGTAATCGGGCGTCCCCTGGTATCTGCTCCGATTCAGGAACGAACATCCCCAAATGATCTTTTCTGCAATTCTATAAACCCATAGGGTCAAGCTACAAGAAAATATCCACAAAATGACCCGCTTCAATTTTTCCCCATTCTCCTTGTATAGCTCCCTTTAGACGTTTACGTAATCGGGCGTCCCCTGGTATCTGGTCCGATTCAGGCACGGAGATCCCCAAATGAACTTTTCTGCAATTCTATAAACCCATAGGGTCAAGCTACGAGAAAATATCCATAAAACGGCCCGCTTCAATTTTTCCCCATTTTCCTTGTGTAGCTCCCTTTAGACGTTTACGTAATTGGGCGTCCCCTGATATCTGCTCCGATTCAAGCACGGAGATGACCAAATGAACTTTTCTGCAATTCTATAAGTCATTAGGATCCATCTACAATAAAAAATCCACAAAATAGCTCGCTTCAATTTTTCCCCATTTTCCTTGTATAGCTCCCTTTAAAGGTATACGTAATCGGGCGTCCCTTGGTATCTGCTCCGATTCAGGCACGGACATCCCCAAATGAACTTTTTAGCAATTCTATAAACCCATAGGGGTAAGCTACGAGAAAATATCCACAAAACGGCCCGCTACAATTTTTCCCCATTTTCCTTGAATAGCTCCCTTTAGAGGTATACGTAATCGGGCGTCCCCTGGTATCTGCTCCGATTCTGGCACGAACATCCCCAAATGAAATTTTCAGCAATTCTATAAACCCATAGGGTCAAGCTACGAGAAAATATCCACAAAACGGCCCGCTTCAATTTTTCCCCATTTTCCTTGAATAGCCCCCTTTAGAGGTATACGTAATCGGGCTTCCCCTGGTATCAGCTCCGATTCCGGCACAAACATCCCCAAATGAACTTTTCTGCAATTCTATAAACCCATAGGGTCAAGCTACGAGAAAATATCCACAAAATGGCCCGCTTCAATTTTTCCCCATTCTCCTTGTATAGCTCCCTTTAGACGTTTACGTAATCGGGCGTCCCCTGGTATCTGGTCCGATTCAGGCACGGAGATCCCCAAATGAACTTTTCTGCAATTCTATAAACCCATAGGGTCAAGCTATGAGAAAATATCCAAAAAATGGCCCGCTTCAATTTTTTCCCATTTTCCTTGTATAGCTCCCTTTAGACGTTTACGTAATCGGGCGTCCCCTGATATCTGCTCCGATTCAAGCACGGAGATCACCAAATGAACTTTTCTGCAATTCTATAAATCATTAGGATCCAGCTACAACAAAATATCCACAAAATAGCTCGCTTCAATTTTTCCCCATTTTCCTTGTATAGCTCCGTTTAGAGGTATACGTAATCGGGCGTCCTTTGGTATCTGCTCCGATTCAGGCACGGACATCCCCAAATGAACTTTTCAGCAATTCTATAAACCCATAGGGTCAAGCTACGAGAAAATATCCACAAAACGGCCCGCTTCAATTTTTCCCCATTTTCCTTGAATAGCTCCCTTTAGAGGTATACGTAATCGGGCGTCCCCTGGTATCTGCTCCGATTCAGGCACGAACATTCCCAAATGAACTTTTCAGCAATTCTATAAACCCATAGGGTCAAGCTACGAGAAAATATCCACAAAACGGTCCGCTTCAATTTTTCCCCATTTTCCTTGAATAGCTCCCTTTAGAGGTATACTTAATCGGGCGTCCCCTGGTATCTGCTCCGATTCAGGCACGAACATCCCCAAATGATCTTTTCTGCAATTCTATAAACCTATAGGGTCAAGCTACGAGAAAATATCCACAAAATGGCTCCCTTCAATTTTTCCCCATTCTCCTTGTATAGCTCCCTTTAGACGTTTACGTAATCGAGCGCCCCCTGATATCTACTCTGATTCAAGCACGAAGATCCCCAAATGAACTTTTCTGCAATTCTATAAACCGTTAGGGTCAAGCTACAATAAAAAATCCACAAAATGGCTATCTTCAATTTTTCCCCATTTTCCATGTATTGCTTCCTTTAGAGGTATACATAATCGGGCGTCCCTTGGTATCTACTCCGATTCAGGCACGGATATCCCAGAATGAACTTTTCAGCAATTCTATAAACCCATAGGGTCAAGCTACGAGAAAATATCCACAAAACGGCCCGCTTCAAATTTTCCCCATTTTCCTTGAATAGCTCCCTTTAGAGGTATACGTAATCGGGCGTCCCCTGGTATCTGCTCCGATTCAGGCACGAACATCCCCAAATGATCTTTTCTGCAATTCTATTAACCCATAGGGTCAAGCTACGAGAAAATATCCACAAAATGACCCGCTTCAATTTTTCCCCATTCTCCTTGTCTAGCTCCCTTTAGACGTTTACGTAATCGGGCGTCCCCTGGTATCTGCTCTGATTCAGGCACGGAGATCCTCAAATAAACTTTTCTGCAATTCTATAAACCCATAGGGTCAAGCTACGAGAAAATATCCACAAAACGGCCCGCTTCAATTTTTCCCCATTTTCCTTGAATAGCTCCCTTTAGAGGTATACGTAATCGGGCGTCCCCTGGTATCTGCTCCGATTCAGGCACGAACATCCCCAAATGATCTTTTCTGAAATTCTAAAAACCCATAGGGTCAAGCTACGAGAAAATATCCACAAAATGACCCGCTTCAATTTTTCCCCATTCTCCTTGTATAGCTCCCTTTAGACGTTTACGTAATCGGGCGTCTCCTGATATCTGCTCTGATTCAAGCACGGAGATCACCAAATGAACTTTTCTGCAATTCTATAAATCATTAGGGTCAAGCTACAATAAAATATCCAGAAAATAGCTCCCTTCAATTTTTCCCCATTTTCCTTGTATAGCTCCCTTTAGAGGTATACGTAATCGGGCGTCCCTTGGTATCTGCTCCGATTCAGGCACGGACATCCCCAAATGAACTTTTCAGCAATTCTATAAACCCATAGGGTCAAGCTACGAGAAAATAGCCACAAAACGGCCCGCTTCAATTTTTCCCCATTTTCCTTGAATAGCTCCCTTTAGAGGTATACGTAATCGGGCGTCCCCTGGTATCTGCTCCGATTCAGGCACGAACATCCCCAAATGATCTTTTCTGCAATTCTATAAACCCATAGGGTCAAGCTACGAGAAAATATCCACAAAACGGCCCGCTTCAATTTTTCCCCATTTTCCTTGAATAGCTCCCTTTAGAGGTATACGTAATAGGGCATCCCCTGGTATCTGCTCCGATTCAGGCACGGAGATCCCCAAATGAACTTTTCTGCAATTCTATAAACCCATAGGGTCAAGCTACGAGAAAATATCCACAAAATGGGTCCCTTCAATTTTTTCCCATTCTCCTTGTATAGCTCCCTTTAGACGTTTACGTAATCGAGCGTCCCCTGATATCTACTCTGATTCAAGCACGGAGATCCCCAAATGAACTTTTCTGCAATTCTATAAACCGTTAGGGTCAAGCTACAATAAAATATCCACAAAATGGCTATCTTCAATTTTTCCCCATTTTCCTTGTATTGTTCCCTTTAGAGGTATACGTAATCGGGCGTCCCTTGGTATCTACTCCGATTTAGGCACGGATATCCCAGAATGAACTTTTCAGCAATTCTATAAACCCATAGGGTCAAGCTATGAGAAAATATCCACAAAACGGCCCGCTTCAAATTTTCCCCATTTTCCTTGAATAGCTCCCTTTAGAGGTATACGTAATCGGGCGTCCCCTGGTATCTGCTCCGATTCAGTCACGAACATCCCCAAATGATCTTTTCTGCAATTCTATAAACCCATAGGGTCAATCTACGAGAAAATATCCACAAAATGACCCGCTTCAATTTTTCCCCATTCTCCTTGTATAGCTCCCTTTAGACGTTTACGTAATCGGGCGTCCCTTGGTATCTGCTCTGATTCAGGCACGGAGATCCTCAAATAAACTTTTCTGCAATTTTATAAACCCATAGGGTCAAGCTACGAGAAAATATCCACAAAACGGCCCGCTTCAAATTTTCCCCATTTTCCTTGAATAGCTCCCTTTAGAGGTATACGTAATCGGGCGTCCCCTGGTATCTGCTCCGATTCAGGCACGAACATCCCCAAATGATCTTTTCTAAAATTCTATAAACCCATAGGGTCAAGCTACGAGAAAATATCCAGAAAATGACCCGCTTCAATTTTTCCCCATTCTCCTTGTATAGCTCCCTTTAGACGTTTACGTAATCGGGCGTCCCCTGGTATCTGGTCCGATTCAGGCACGGAGATCCCCAAATGAACTTTTCTGCAATTCTATAAACCCATAGGGTCAAGCTACGAGAAAATATCCATAAAATGGCCCGCTTCAATTTTTCCCCATTTTCCTTGTGTAGCTCCCTTTAGACGTTTATGTAATCGGGCGTCCCCTGATATCTGCTCCGATTCAAGCACGGAGATCACCAAATGAACTTTTCTGCAATTCTATAAATCATTAGGATCCATCTACAATAAAATATCCACAAAATAGCTCGCTTCAATTTTTCCCCATTTTCCTTGTATAGCTCCCTTTAAAGGTATACGTAATCGGGCGTCCCTTGGTATCTGCTCCGATTCAGGCACGGACATCCCCAAATGAACTTTTCAGCAATTCTATAAACCCATAGGGGCAAGCTACGAGAAAATATCCACAAAACGGCCCGCTACAATTTTTCCCCATTTTCCTTGAATAGCTCCCTTTAGAGGTATACCTAATCGGGCGTCCCCTGGTATCTGCTCCGATTCTGGCACGAACATCCCCAAATGAAATTTTCAGCAATTCTATAAACCCATAGGGTCAAGCTACGAGAAAATATCCACAAAACGGCCCGCTTCAATTTTTCCCCATTTTCCTTGAATAGCTCCCTTTAGAGGTATACGTAATCGGGCTTCCCCTGGTATCAGCTCCGATTCCGGCACAAACATCCCCAAATGAACTTTTCTGCAATTCTATAAACCCATAGGGTCAAGCTACGAGAAAATATCCACAAAATGGCCCGCTTCAATTTTTCCCCATTCTCCTTGTATAGCTCCCTTTAGACATTTACGTAATCGGGCGTCCCCTGGTATCTGGTCCGATTCAGGCACGGAGATCCCCAAATGAACTTTTCTGCAATTCTATAAACCCATAGGGTCAAGCTACGAGAAAATATCCAAAAAATGGCCCGCTTCAATTTTTCCCCATTTTCCTTGTACAGCTCCCTTTAGACGTTTACGTAATCGGGCGTCCCCTGATATCTGCTCCGATTCAAGCACGGAGATCACAAAATGAACTTTTCTGCAATTCTATAAATCATTAGGATCCAGCTACAATAAAATATCCACAAAATAGCTCGCTTCAATTTTTCCCCATTTTCCTTGTATAGCTCCGTTTAGAGGTATACGTAATCGGGCGTCCCTTGGTATCTGCTCCGATTCAGGCACGGACATCCCCAAATGAACTTTTCAGCAATTCTATAAACCCATAGGGTCAAGCTACGAGAAAATATCCACAAAACGGCCCGCTTCAATTTTTCCCCATTTTCCTTGAATAGCTCCCTTTAGAGGTATACGTAATCGGGCGTCCCCTTGTATCTGCTCCGATTCAGGCACGAACATCCCCAAATGAACTTTTCAGCAATTCTATAAACCCATAGGGTCAAGCTACGAGAAAATATCCATAAAATGGCCCGCTTCAATTTTTCCCCATTTTCCTTGTGTAGCTCCCTTTAGACGTTTACGTAATCGGGCGTCCCTGATATCTGCTCCGATTCAAGCACGGAGATCACCAAATGAACTTTTCTGCAATTCTATAAATCATTAGGATCCATCTACAATAAAATATCCACAAAATAGCTCGCTTCAATTTTTCCCCATTTTCCTTGTATAGCTCCCTTTAAAGGTATACGTATTCGGGCGTCCCTTGGTATCTGCTCCGATTCAGGCACGGACATCCCCAAATGAACTTTTCAGCAATTCTATAAACCCATAGGGGCAAGCTACGAGAAAATATCCACAAAACGGCCCGCTACAATTTTTCCCCATTTTCCTTGAATAGCTCCCTTTAGAGGTATACGTAATCGGGCGTCCCCTGGTATCTGCTCCGATTCTGGCACGAACATCCCCAAATGAAATTTTCAGCAATTCTATAAACCCATAGGGTCAAGCTACGAGAAAATATCCACAAAACGGCCCGCTTCAATTTTTCCCCATTTTCCTTGAATCGCTCCCTTTAGAGGTATACGTAATCGGGCTTCCCCTGGTATCAGCTCCGATTCCGGCACAAACATCTCCAAATGAACTTTTCTGCAATTCTATAAACCCATAGGGTCAAGCTACGAGAAAATATCCATAAAATGGCCCGCTTCAATTTTTGCCCATTCTCCTTGTATAGCTCCCTTTAGACATTTACGTAATCGGGCGTCCCCTGGTATCTGGTCCGATTCAGGCACGGAGATCCCCAAATGAACTTTTCTGCAATTCTATAAACCCATAGGGTCAAGCTACGAGAAAATATCCAAAAAATGGCCCGCTTCAATTTTTCCCCATTTTCCTTGTATAGCTCCCTTTAGACGTTTACGTAATCGGGCGTCCCCTGATATCTGCTCCGATTCAAGCAAGGAGATCACAAAATGAACTTTTCTGCAATTCTATAAATCATTAGGATCCAGCTACAATAAAATATCCACAAAATAGCTCGCTTCAATTTTTCCCCATTTTCCTTGTATAGCTCCGTTTAGAGGTATACGTAATCGGGCGTCCCTTGGTATCTGCTCCGATTCAGGCACGGACATCCCCAAATGAACTTTTCAGCAATTCTATAAACCCATAGGGTCAAGCTACGAGAAAATATCCACAAAACGGCCCGCTTCAATTTTTCCCCATTTTCCTTGAATAGCTCCCTTTAGAGGTATACGTAATCGGGCGTCCCCTGGTATCTGCTCCGATTCAGGCACGAACATCCCCAAATGAACTTTTCAGCAATTCTATAAACCCATAGGGTCAAGCTACGAGAAAATATCCACAAAACGGCCCGCTTCAATTTTTCCCCATTTTCCTTGAATAGCTCCCTTTAGAGGTATACGTAATCGGGCGTCCCCTGGTATCTGCTCCGATTCAGGCACGAACATCCCCAAATGATCTTTTCTGAAATTCTATAAACCCATAGGGTCAAGCTACGAGAAAATATCCACAAAATGACCCGCTTCAATTTTTCCCCATTCTCCTTGTATAGCTCCCTTTAGACGTTTACGTAATCGGGCGTCCCCTGGTATCTGGTCCGATTCAGGCACGGAGATCCCCAAATGAACTTTTCTGCAATTCTATAAACCCATAGGGTCAAGCTACGAGAAAATATCCATAAAATGGCCCGCTTCAATTTTTCCCCATTTTCCTTGTGTAGCTCCCTTTAGACGTTTACGTAATCGGGCGTCCCCTAATATCTGCTCCGATTCAAGCACGGAGATCACCAAATGAACTTTTCTGCAATTCTATAAATCATTAGGATCCATCTACAATAAAATATCCACAAAATAGCTCGCTTCAATTTTTCCCCATTTTCCTTGTATAGCTCCCTTTAAAGGTATACGTAATCGGGCGTCCCTTGGTATCTGCTCCGATTCAGGCACGGACATCCCCAAATGAACTTTTCAGCAATTCTATAAACCCATAGGGGCAAGCTACGAGAAAATATCCACAAAACGGCCCGCTACAATTTTTCCCCATTTTCCTTGTATAGCTCCCTTTAGACGTTTACGTAATCGGGCGTCCCCTGGTATCTGGTCCGATTCAGGAACGGAGATCCCCAAATGAACTTTCCTGCAATTCTATAAACCCATAGGGTCAAGCTACGAGAAAATATCAAAAAAATGGCCCGCTTCAATTTTTCCCCATTTTCCTTGTATAGCTCCCTTTAGACGTTTACGTAATCGGGCGTCCCCTGATATCTGCTCCGATTCAAGCAAGGAGATCACAAAATGAACTTTTCTGCAATTCTATAAATCATTAGGATCCAGCTACAATAAAATATCCACAAAATAGCTCGCTTCAATTTTTCCCCATTTTCCTTGTATAGCTCCGTTTAGAGGTATACGTAATCGGGCGTCCCTTGGTATCTGCTCCGATTCAGGCACGGACATCCCCAAATGAACTTTTCAGCAATTCTATAAACCCATAGGGTCAAGCTACGAGAAAATATCCACAAAACGGCCCGCTTCAATTTTTCCCCATTTTCCTTGAATAGCTCCCTTTAGAGGTATACGTAATCGGGCGTCCCCTGGTATCTGCTCCGATTCAGGCACGAACATCCCCAAATGATCTTTTCTGAAATTCTATAAACCCATAGGGTCAAGCTACGAGAAAATATCCACAAAATGACCCGCTTCAATTTTTCCCCATTCTCCTTGTATAGCTCCCTTTAGACGTTTACGTAATCGGGCGTCCCCTGGTATCTGGTCCGATTCAGGCACGGAGATCCCCAAATGAACTTTTCTGCAATTCTATAAACCCATAGGGTCAAGCTACGAGAAAATATCCATAAAATGGCCCGCTTCAATTTTTCCCCATTTTCCTTGTGTAGCTCCCTTTAGACGTTTACGTAATCGGGCGTCCCCTAATATCTGCTCCGATTCAAGCACGGAGATCACCAAATGAACTTTTCTGCAATTCTATAAATCATTAGGATCCATCTACAATAAAATATCCACAAAATAGCTCGCTTCAATTTTTCCCCATTTTCCTTGTATAGCTCCCTTTAAAGGTAACGTAATCGGGCGTCCCTTGGTATCTGCTCCGATTCAGGCACGGACATCCCCAAATGAACTTTTCAGCAATTCTATAAACCCATAGGGGCAAGCTACGAGAAAATATCCACAAAACGGCCCGCTACAATTTTTCCCCATTTTCCTTGAATAGCTCCCTTTAGAGGTATACGTAATCGGGCGTCCCCTGGTATCTGCTCCGATTCTGGCACGAACATCCCCAAATGAAATTTTCAGCAATTCTATAAACCCATAGGGTCTAGCTACGAGAAAATATCCACAAAATGGCCCGCTTCAATTTTTCCCCATTTTCCTTGAATAGCTCCCTTTAGAGGTATACGTAATCGGGCTTCCCCTGGTATCAGCTCCGATTCCGGCACCAACATCCCCAAATGAACTTTTCTGCAATTCTATAAACCCATAGGGTCAAGCTACGAGAAAATATCCACAAAATGGCCCGCTTCAATTTTTCCCCATTCTCCTTGTATAGCTCCCTTTAGACGTTTACGTAATCGGGCGTCCCCTGGTATCTGGTCCGATTCAGGCACGGAGATCCCCAAATGAACTTTTCTGCAATTCTATAAACCCATAGGGTCAAGCTACGAGAAAATATCCAAAAAATGGCCCGCTTCAATTTTTCCCCATTTTCCTTGTATAGCTCCCTTTAGACGTTTACGTAATCGGGCGTCCCCTGATATCTGCTCCGATTCAAGCACGGAGATCACAAAATGAACTTTTCTGCAATTCTATAAATCATTAGGATCCAGCTACAATAAAATATCCACAAAATAGCTCGCTTCAATTTTTCCCCATTTTCCTTGTATAGCTCCGTTTAGAGGTATACGTAATCGGGCGTCCCTTGGTATCTGCTCCGATTCAGGCACGGACATCCCCAAATGAACTTTTCAGCAATTCTATAAACAATAGGGTCAAGCTACGAGAAGATATCCACAAAACGGCCCGCTTCAATTTTTCCCCATTTTCCTTGAATAGCTCCCTTTAGAGGTATACGTAATCGGGCGTCCCCTGGTATCTGCTCCGATTCTGGCACGAACATCCCCAAATGAAATTTTCAGCAATTCTATAAACCCATAGGGTCAAGCTACGAGAAAATATCCACAAAACGGCCCACTTCAATTTTTCCCCATTTTCCTTGAATAGCTCCCTTTAGAGGTATACGTAATCGGGCTTCCCTTGGTATCAGCTCCGATTCCGGCACAAACATCCCCAAATGAACTTTTCTGCAATTCTATAAACCCATAGGGTCAAGCTACGAGAAAATATCCACAAAATGGCCCGCTTCAATTTTTCCCCATTCTCCTTGTATAGCTCCCTTTAGACGTTTACGTAATCGGGCGTCCCCTGGTATCTGGTCCGATTCAGGCACGGAGATCCCCAAATGATCTTTTCTGCAATTCTATAAACCCATAGGGTCAAGCTACGAGAAAATATCCACAAAACGGCCCGCTTCAATTTTTCCCCATTTTCCTTGAATAGCTCCCTTTAGAGGTATACGTAATCGGGCGTCCCCTGGTATCTGCTCCGATTCAAGCACGAAGATCCCCAAATGAACTTTTCTGCAATTCTATAAACCGTTAGGGTCAAGCTACAATAAAAAATCCACAAAATGGCTATCTTGAATTTTTCCCCATTTTCCATGTATTGCTCCCTTTAGAGGTATACGTAATCGGGCGTCCCTTGGTATCTACTCCGATTCAGGCACGGATATCCCAGAATGAACTTTTCAGCAATTCTATAAACCCATAGGGTCAAGCTACGAGAAAAAATCCACAAAACGGCCCGCTTCAAATTTTCCCCATTTTCCTTGAATAGCTCCCTTTAGAGGTATACGTAATCGGGCGTCCCCTGGTATCTGCTCCGATTCAGGCACGAACATCCCCAAATGATCTTTTCTGCAATTCTATAAACCCATAGGGTCAAGCTACGAGAAAATATCCACAAAATGACCCGCTTCAATTTTTCCCCATTCTCCTTGTATAGCTCCCTTTAGATGTTTACGTAATCGGGCGTCCCTTGGTATCTGCTCTGATTCAGGCACGGAGATCCCCAAATGATCTTTTCTGCAATTCTATAAACCCATAGGGTCAAGCTACGAGAAAATATCCATAAAATGGTCCGCTTCAATTTTTCCCCATTTTCCTTGTATAGCTCCCTTTAGACGTTTACGTAATCGGGCGTCCCCTGATATCTGCTCCGATTCAAGCACGGAGATCACCAAATGAACTTTTCTGCAATTCTATAAATCATTAGGATCCAGCTACAATAAAATAACCACAAAATAGCTCGCTTCAATTTTTCCCCATTTTCCTTGTATAGCTCCCTTTAAAAGTATACGTAATAGGGCGTTCCTTGGTATCTGCTCCGATTCAGGCACGGACATCCCCAAATGAACTTTTCAGCAATTCTATAAACCCATAGGGTCAAGCTACGAGAAAATATCCACAAAACGGCCCGCTTCAATTTTTCCCCATTTTCCTTGAATAGCTCCCTTTAGAGGTATACATAATCGGGCGTCCCCTGGTATCTGCTCCGATTCAGGCACGAACATCCCCAAATGAACTTTTCAGCAATTCTATAAACCCATAGGGTCTAGCTACGAGAAAATATCCACAAAACGGCCCGCTTCAATTTTTCCCCATTTTCCTTGAATAGCTCCCTTTCGAGGTATACGTAATCGGGCTTCCCCTAGTATCAGCTCCGATTCCGGCACAAACATCCCCAAATGAACTTTTCTGCAATTCTATAAACCCATAGGGTCAAGCTACAAGAAAATATCCACAAAATGGCCCGCTTCAATTTTTCCCCATTCTCCTTGTATAACTCCCTTTAGACGTTTACGTAATCGGGCGTCCCCTGGTATCTGGTCCGATTCAGGCACGGAGATCCCCAAATGAACTTTTCTGTAATTCTATAAACCCATAGGGTCAAGCTACGAGAAAATATCCATAAAATGGCCCGCTTCAATTTTTCCCCATTTTCCTTGTATAGCTCCCTTTAGTCGTTTACGTAATCGGGCGTCCCCTGATATCTGCTCCGATTCAAGCACGGAGATCACCAAATGAACTTTTCTGCAATTCTATAAATCATTTGGATCCATCTACAATAAAATATCCACAAAATAGCTCGCTTCAATTTTTCCCCATTTTCCTTGTATAGCTCCCTTTAAATTTATACGTAATCGGGCGTCCCTTGGTATCTGCTCCGATTCAGGCACGGACATCCCCAAATGAACTTTTCAGCAATTCTATAAACCCATAGGGGCAAGCTACGAGAAAATATCCACAAAACGGCCCGCTTCAATTTTTCCCCATTTTCCTTGAATAGCTCCTTTAGAGGTATACGTAATCGGGCGTCTCCTGGTATCTACTCCGATTCAGGCACGAACATCCCCAAATGAACTTTTCAGCAATTCTATAAACCCATAGGGTCAAGCTACGAGAAAATATCCACAAAATGGTCCGCTTCAATTTTCCCCCATTTTCCTTGAATAGCTCCCTTTAGAGGTATACGTAATCGGGCTTCCCCTGGTATCAGCTCCGATTCCGGCACGAACATCCCCAAATGAACTTTTCTGCAATTCTATAAACCCATTGGGTCATGCTACGAGAAAATATCCACAAAATGGCCCGCTTCAATTTTTCCCCATTCTCCTTGTATAGCTCCCTTTAGATGTTTACGTAATCGGGCGTCCCTTGGTATCTGGTCCGATTCAGGCACAGAGATCCCCAAATGATCTTTTCTGCAATTCTATAAACCCATAGGGGCAAGCTACGAGAAAATATCCACAAAACGGCCCGCTACAATTTTTCCCCATTTTCCTTGAATAGCTCCCTTTAGAGGTATACGTAATCGGGCGTCCCCTGGTATCTGCTCCGATTCTGGCACGAACATCCCCAAATGAAATTTTCAGCAATTCTATAAACCCATAGGGTCAAGCTACGAGAAAATATCCACAAAATGGCCCGCTTCAATTTTTCCCCATTCTCCTTGTATAGCTCCCTTTAGACGTTTACGTAATCGGGCGTCCCCTGGTATCTGGTCCGATTCAGGCACGGAGATCCCCAAATGATCTTTTCTGCAATTCTATAAACCCATAGGGTCAAGCTACGAGAAAATATCCACAAAACGGCCCGCTTCAATTTTTCCCCATTTTCCTTGAATAGCTCCCTTTAGAGGTATACGTAATCGGGCGTCCCCTGGTATCTGCTCCGATTCAAGCACGAAGATCCCCAAATGAACTTTTCTGCAATTCTATAAACCGTTAGGGTCAAGCTACAATAAAAAATCCACAAAATGGCTATCTTGAATTTTTCCCCATTTTCCATGTATTGCTCCCTTTAGAGGTATACGTAATCGGGCGTCCCTTGGTATCTACTCCGATTCAGGCACGGATATCCCAGAATGAACTTTTCAGCAATTCTATAAACCCATAGGGTCAAGCTACGAGAAAAAATCCACAAAACGGCCCGCTTCAAATTTTCCGCATTTTCCTTGAATAGCTCCCTTTAGAGGTATACGTAATCGGGCGTCCCCTGGTATCTGCTCCGATTCAGGCACGAACATCCCCAAATGATCTTTTCTGCAATTCTATAAACCCATAGGGTCAAGCTACGAGAAAATATCCACAAAATGACCCGCTTCAATTTTTCCCCATTCTCCTTGTATAGCTCCCTTTAGATGTTTACGTAATCGGGCGTCCCTTGGTATCTGCTCTGATTCAGGCACGGAGATCCCCAAATGATCTTTTCTGCAATTCTATAAACCCATAGGGTCAAGCTACGAGAAAATATCCATAAAATGGTCCGCTTCAATTTTTCCCCATTTTCCTTGTATAGCTCCCTTTAGACGTTTACGTAATCGGGCGTCCCCTGATATCTGCTCCGATTCAAGCACGGAGATCACCAAATGAACTTTTCTGCAATTCTATAAATCATTAGGATCCAGCTACAATAAAATAACCACAAAATAGCTCGCTTCAATTTTTCCCCATTTTCCTTGTATAGCTCCCTTTAAAAGTATACGTAATAGGGCGTCCCTTGGTATCTGCTCCGATTCAGGCACGGACATCCCCAAATGAACTTTTCAGCAATTCTATAAACCCATAGGGTCAAGCTACGAGAAAATATCCACAAAACGGCCCGCTTCAATTTTTCCCCATTTTCCTTGAATAGCTCCCTTTAGAGGTATACATAATCGGGCGTCCCCTGGTATCTGCTCCGATTCAGGCACGAACATCCCCAAATGAACTTTTCAGCAATTCTATAAACCCATAGGGTCTAGCTACGAGAAAATATCCACAAAACGGCCCGCTTCAATTTTTCCCCATTTTCCTTGAATAGCTCCCTTTCTAGGTATACGTAATCGGGCTTCCCCTAGTATCAGCTCCGATTCCGGCACAAACATCCCCAAATGAACTTTTCTGCAATTCTATAAACCCATAGGGTCAAGCTACAAGAAAATATCCACAAAATGGCCCGCTTCAATTTTTCCCCATTCTCCTTGTATAACTCCCTTTAGACGTTTACGTAATCGGGCGTCCCCTGGTATCTGGTCCGATTCAGGCACGGAGATCCCCAAATGAACTTTTCTGTAATTCTATAAACCCATAGGGTCAAGCTACGAGAAAATATCCATAAAATGGCCCGCTTCAATTTTTCCCCATTTTCCTTGTATAGCTCCCTTTAGTCGTTTACGTAATCGGGCGTCCCCTGATATCTGCTCCGATTCAAGCACGGAGATCACCAAATGAACTTTTCTGCAATTCTATAAATCATTTGGATCCATCTACAATAAAATATCCACAAAATAGCTCGCTTCAATTTTTCCCCATTTTCCTTGTATAGCTCCCTTTAAATTTATACGTAATCGGGCGTCCCTTGGTATCTGCTCCGATTCAGGCACGGACATCCCCAAATGAACTTTTCAGCAATTCTATAAACCCATAGGGGCAAGCTACGAGAAAATATCCACAAAACGGCCCGCTTCAATTTTTCCCCATTTTCCTTGAATAGCTCCTTTAGAGGTATACGTAATCGGGCGTCTCCTGGTATCTACTCCGATTCAGGCACGAACATCCCCAAATGAACTTTTCAGCAATTCTATAAACCCATAGGGTCAAGCTACGAGAAAATATCCACAAAATGGTCCGCTTCAATTTTCCCCCATTTTCCTTGAATAACTCCCTTTAGAGGTATACGTAATCGGGCTTCCCCTGGTATCAGCTCCGATTCCGGCACGAACATCCCCAAATGAACTTTTCTGCAATTCTATAAACCCATTGGGTCATGCTACGAGAAAATATCCACAAAATGGCCCGCTTCAATTTTTCCCCATTCTCCTTGTATAGCTCCCTTTAGATGTTTACGTAATCGGGCGTCCCTTGGTATCTGGTCCGATTCAGGCACAGAGATCCCCAAATGATCTTTTCTGCAATTCTATAAACCCATAGGGGCAAGCTACGAGAAAATATCCACAAAACGGCCCGCTACAATTTTTCCCCATTTTCCTTGAATAGCTCCCTTTAGAGGTATACGTAATCGGGCGTCCCCTGGTATCTGCTCCGATTCTGGCACGAACATCCCCAAATGAAATTTTCAGCAATTCTATAAACCCATAGGGTCAAGCTACGAGAAAATATCCACAAAATGGCCCGCTTCAATTTTTCCCCATTCTCCTTGTATAGCTCCCTTTAGACGTTTACGTAATCGGGCGTCCCCTGGTATCTGGTCCGATTCAGGCACGGAGATCCCCAAATGATCTTTTCTGCAATTCTATAAACCCATAGGGTCAAGCTACGAGAAAATATCCACAAAACGGCCCGCTTCAATTTTTCCCCATTTTCCTTGAATAGCTCCCTTTAGAGGTATACGTAATCGGGCGTCCCCTGGTATCTGCTCCGATTCAAGCACGAAGATCCCCAAATGAACTTTTCTGCAATTCTATAAACCGTTAGGGTCAAGCTACAATAAAAAATCCACAAAATGGCTATCTTGAATTTTTCCCCATTTTCCATGTATTGCTCCCTTTAGAGGTATACGTAATCGGGCGTCCCTTGGTATCTACTCCGATTCAGGCACGGATATCCCAGAATGAACTTTTCAGCAATTCTATAAACCCATAGGGTCAAGCTACGAGAAAAAATCCACAAAACGGCCCGCTTCAAATTTTCCGCATTTTCCTTGAATAGCTCCCTTTAGAGGTATACGTAATCGGGCGTCCCCTGGTATCTGCTCCGATTCAGGCACGAACATCCCCAAATGATCTTTTCTGCAATTCTATAAACCCATAGGGTCAAGCTACGAGAAAATATCCACAAAATGACCCGCTTCAATTTTTCCCCATTCTCCTTGTATAGCTCCCTTTAGATGTTTACGTAATCGGGCGTCCCTTGGTATCCGCTCTGATTCAGGCACGGAGATCCCCAAATAATCTTTTCTGCAATTCTATAAACCCATAGGGTCAAGCTACGAGAAAATATCCATAAAATGGTCCGCTTCAATTTTTCCCCATTTTCCTTGTATAGCTCCCTTTAGACGTTTACGTAATCGGGCGTCCCCTGATATCTGCTCCGATTCAAGCACGGAGATCACCAAATGAACTTTTCTGCAATTCTATAAATCATTAGGATCCAGCTACAATAAAATAACCACAAAATAGCTCGCTTCAATTTTTCCCCATTTTCCTTGTATAGCTCCCTTTAAAAGTATACGTAATAGGGCGTCCCTTGGTATCTGCTCCGATTCAGGCACGGACATCCCCAAATGAACTTTTCAGCAATTCTATAAACCCATAGGGTCAAGCTACGAGAAAATATCCACAAAACGGCCCGCTTCAATTTTTCCCCATTTTCCTTGAATAGCTCCCTTTAGAGGTATACATAATCGGGCGTCCCCTGGTATCTGCTCCGATTCAGGCACGAACATCCCCAAATGAACTTTTCAGCAATTCTATAAACCCATAGGGTCTAGCTACGAGAAAATATCCACAAAACGGCCCGCTTCAATTTTTCCCCATTTTCCTTGAATAGCTCCCTTTCGAGGTATACGTAATCGGGCTTCCCCTAGTATCAGCTCCGATTCCGGCACAAACATCCCCAAATGAACTTTTCTGCAATTCTATAAACCCATAGGGTCAAGCTACAAGAAAATATCCACAAAATGGCCCGCTTCAATTTTTCCCCATTCTCCTTGTATAACTCCCTTTAGACGTTTACGTAATCGGGCGTCCCCTGGTATCTGGTCCGATTCAGGCACGGAGATCCCCAAATGAACTTTTCTGTAATTCTATAAACCCATAGGGTCAAGCTACGAGAAAATATCCATAAAATGGCCCGCTTCAATTTTTCCCCATTTTCCTTGTATAGCTCCCTTTAGTCGTTTACGTAATCGGGCGTCCCCTGATATCTGCTCCGATTCAAGCACGGAGATCACCAAATGAACTTTTCTGCAATTCTATAAATCATTTGGATCCATCTACAATAAAATTTCCACAAAATAGCTCGCTTCAATTTTTCCCCATTTTCCTTGTATAGCTCCCTTTAAATTTATACGTAATCGGGCGTCCCTTGGTATCTGCTCCGATTCAGGCACGGACATCCCCAAATGAACTTTTCAGCAATTCTATAAACCCATAGGGGCAAGCTACGAGAAAATATCCACAAAACGGCCCGCTTCAATTTTTCCCCATTTTCCTTGAATAGCTCCTTTAGAGGTATACGTAATCGGGCGTCTCCTGGTATCTACTCCGATTCAGGCACGAACATCCCCAAATGAACTTTTCAGCAATTCTATAAACCCATAGGGTCAAGCTACGAGAAAATATCCACAAAATGGTCCGCTTCAATTTTCCCCCATTTTCCTTGAATAGCTCCCTTTAGAGGTATACGTAATCGGGCTTCCCCTGGTATCAGCTCCGATTCCGGCACGAACATCCCCAAATGAACTTTTCTGCAATTCTATAAACCCATTGGGTCATGCTACGAGAAAATATCCACAAAATGGCCCGCTTCAATTTTTCCCCATTCTCCTTGTATAGCTCCCTTTAGATGTTTACGTAATCGGGCGTCCCTTGGTATCTGGTCCGATTCAGGCACAGAGATCCCCAAATGATCTTTTCTGCAATTCTATAAACCCATAGGGGCAAGCTACGAGAAAATATCCACAAAACGGCCCGCTACAATTTTTCCCCATTTTCCTTGAATAGCTCCCTTTAGAGGTATACGTAATCGGGCGTCCCCTGGTATCTGCTCCGATTCTGGCACGAACATCCCCAAATGAAATTTTCAGCAATTCTATAAACCCATAGGGTCAAGCTACGAGAAAATATCCACAAAATGGCCCGCTTCAATTTTTCCCCATTCTCCTTGTATAGCTCCCTTTAGACGTTTACGTAATCGGGCGTCCCCTGGTATCTGGTCCGATTCAGGCACGGAGATCCCCAAATGATCTTTTCTGCAATTCTATAAACCCATAGGGTCAAGCTACGAGAAAATATCCACAAAACGGCCCGCTTCAATTTTTCCCCATTTTCCTTGAATAGCTCCCTTTAGAGGTATACGTAATCGGGCGTCCCCTGGTATCTGCTCCGATTCAAGCACGAAGATCCCCAAATGAACTTTTCTGCAATTCTATAAACCGTTAGGGTCAAGCTACAATAAAAAATCCACAAAATGGCTATCTTGAATTTTTCCCCATTTTCCATGTATTGCTCCCTTTAGAGGTATACGTAATCGGGCGTCCCTTGGTATCTACTCCGATTCAGGCACGGATATCCCAGAATGAACTTTTCAGCAATTCTATAAACCCATAGGGTCAAGCTACGAGAAAAAATCCACAAAACGGCCCGCTTCAAATTTTCCGCATTTTCCTTGAATAGCTCCCTTTAGAGGTATACGTAATCGGGCGTCCCCTGGTATCTGCTCCGATTCAGGCACGAACATCCCCAAATGATCTTTTCTGCAATTCTATAAACCCATAGGGTCAAGCTACGAGAAAATATCCACAAAATGACCCGCTTCAATTTTTCCCCATTCTCCTTGTATAGCTCCCTTTAGATGTTTACGTAATCGGGCGTCCCTTGGTATCTGCTCTGATTCAGGCACGGAGATCCCCAAATGATCTTTTCTGCAATTCTATAAACCCATAGGGTCAAGCTACGAGAAAATATCCATAAAATGGTCCGCTTCAATTTTTCCCCATTTTCCTTGTATAGCTCCCTTTAGACGTTTACGTAATCGGGCGTCCCCTGATATCTGCTCCGATTCAAGCACGGAGATCACCAAATGAACTTTTCTGCAATTCTATAAATCATTAGGATCCAGCTACAATAAAATAACCACAAAATAGCTCGCTTCAATTTTTCCCCATTTTCCTTGTATAGCTCCCTTTAAAAGTATACGTAATAGGGCGTCCCTTGGTATCTGCTCCGATTCAGGCACGGACATCCCCAAATGAACTTTTCAGCAATTCTATAAACCCATAGGGTCAAGCTACGAGAAAATATCCACAAAACGGCCCGCTTCAATTTTTCCCCATTCTCCTTGTATAGCTCCCTTTAGACGTTTACGTAATCGGTCGTCCCCTGGTATCTGCTCCGATTCAGGCACGGAGATCCCCAAATGAACTTTTCTGCAATTCTATAAACCCATAGGGTCAAGCTACGAGAAAATATCCACAAAACGGCCCGCTTCAATTTTTCCCCATTTTCCTTGAATAGCTCCCTTTAGAGGTATACATAATCGGGCGTCCCCTGATATCTGCTCCGATTCAGGCACGAACATCCCCAAATGAACTTTTCAGCAATTCTATAAACCCATAGGGTCTAGCTACGAGAAAATATCCACAAAACGGCCCGCTTCAATTTTTCCCCATTTTCCTTGAATAGCTCCCTTTAGAGGTATACGTAATCGGGCATCCCCTGGTATCTGCTCCGATTCAGGCACGGAGATCCCCAAATGAACTTTTCTGCAATTCTATAAACCCATAGGGTCAAGCTACGAGAAAATATCCACAAAATGGCCCGCTTCAATTTTTCCCCATTCTCCTTGTATAGCACCCTTTAGACGTTTACGTAATCGGGCGTCCCCTGATATCTGCTCTGATTCAAGCACGGTGATCCCCAAATGAACTTTTCTGCAATTCTATAAACCGTTAGGGTCAAGCTACAACAAAATATCCACAAAATGGCTATCTTCAATTTTTCCCCATTTTCCTTGTATAGCTCCCTTTAAAGGTATATGTAATCGAGCGTCCCTTGGTATCTACTCCGATTCAGGCACGGATATCCAAGATGGAACTTTTCAGCAATTCTATAAACCCATAGGGTCAAGCTATGATAAAATATCCACAAAACGGCCCGCTTCAAATTTTCCCCATTTTCCTTGAATAGCTCCCTTTAGAGGTATACGTAATCGGGCGTCCCCTGGTATCTGCTCCGATTCAGGCACGAACATCCCCAAATGATCTTTTCTGCAATTCTATAAACCCATAGGGTCAAGCTACGAGAAAATATCCACAAAATGACCCGCTTCAATTTTTCCCCATTCTCCTTGTATAGCTCCCTTTAGACGTTTACGTAATCGGTCGTCCCCTGGTATCTGCTCCGATTCAGGCACGGAGATCCCCAAATGAACTTTTCTGCAATTCTATAAACCCATAGGGTCAAGCTACGAGAAAATATCCACAAAACGGCCCGCTTCAATTTTTCCCCATTTTCCTTGAATAGCTCCCTTTAGAGGTATACGTAATCGGGCGTCCCCTGGTTTCTGCTCCGATTCAGGCACGAACATCCCCAAATGAACTTTTCTGCAATTTTATAAACCCATAGGTTCAAGCTACGAGAAAATATCCACAAAATGGCCCGCTTCAATTTTTCCCCATTCTCCTTGTATAGCTCCCTTTAGACGTTTACGTAATCGGGCGTCCCCTGATATCTGCTCTGATTCAAGCACGGAGATCCCCAAACGAACTTTTCTGCAATTCTATAAATCATTAGGATCCATCTACAATAAAATATCCACAAAATAGCTCGCTTCAATTTTTCCCCATTTTCCTTGTATAGCTCCCTTTAAAGGTATACGTAATCGGGCGTCCCTTGGTATCTGCTCCGATTCAGGCACGGACATCCCCAAATGAACTTTTCAGCAATTCTATAAACCCATAGGGGCAAGCTACGAGAAAATATCCACAAAACAGCCCGCTTCAATTTTTCCCCATTTTCCTTGAATAGCTCCTTTAGAGGTATACGTAATCGGGCGTCTCCTGGTATCTACTCCGATTCAGGCACGAACATCCCCAAATGAACTTTTCAGCAATTCTATAAACCCATAGGGTCAAGCTACGAGAAAATATCCACAAAACGGTCCGCTTCAATTTTTTCCCATTTTCCTTGAATAGCTCCCTTTAGAGGTATACGTAATCGGGCTTCCCCTGGTATCAGCTCCGATTCCGGCACGAACATCCCCAAATGAACTTTTCTGCAATTCTATAAACCCATAGGGTCATGCTACGAGAAAATATCCACAAAATGGCCCGCTTCAATTTTTCCCCATTCTCCTTGTATAGCTCCCTTTAGATGTTTACGTAATCGGGCGTCCCTTGGTATCTGGTCCGATTCAGGCACAGAGATCCCCAAATGATCTTTTCTGCAATTCTATAAACCCATAGGGTCAAGCTACGAGAAAATATCCATAAAATGGTCCGCTTCAATTTTTCCCCATTTTCCTTGTATAGCTCCCTTTAGACGTTTACGTAATCGGGCGTCCCCTGATATCTGCTCCGATTCAAGCACGGAGATCACCAAATGAACTTTTCTGCAATTCTATAAATCATTAGGATCCAGCTACAATAAAATAACCACAAAATAGCTCGCTTCAATTTTTCCCCATTTTCCTTGTATAGCTCCCTTTAAAAGTATACGTAATAGGGCGTCCCTTGGTATCTACTCCGATTCAGGCACGGACTACCCCAAATGAACTTTTCAGCAATTCTATAAACCCATAGGGTCAAGCTACGAGAAAATATCCACAAAACGGCCCGCTTCAATTTTTCCCCATTTTCCTTGAATAGCTCCCTTTAGAGGTATACATAATCGGGCCTCCCCCTGGTATCTGCTCCGATTCAGGCACGAACATCCCCAAATGAACGTTTCAGCAATTCTATAAACCCATAGGGTCAAGCTACGAGAAAATATCCACAAAACAGCCTGCTTCAATTTTTCCCCATTTTCCTTGAATAGCTCCCTTTAGAGGTATACGTAATCGGGCATCCCCTGGTATCTGCTCCGATTCAGGCACGGAGATCCCCAAATGAACTTTTCTGCAATTCTATAAACCCATAGGGTCAAGCTACGAGAAAATATCCACAAAATGGCCCACTTCAATTTTTCCCCATTCTCCTTGTATAGCACCCTTTAGACGTTTACGTAATCGGGCGTCCCCTGATATCTGCTCTGATTCAAGCACGGTGATCCCCAAATGAACTTTTCTGCAATTCTATAAACCGTTAGGCTCAAGCTACAACAAAATATCCACAACATGGCTATCTTCAATTTTTCCCCATTTTCCTTGTATAGCTCCCTTTAGAGGTATATGTAATCGAGCGTCCCTTGGTATCTACTCCGATTCAGGCACGGATATCCCAGATGGAACTTTTCAGCAATTCTATAAACCCATAGGGTCAAGCTACGATAAAATATCCACAAAACGGCCCGCTTCAAATTTTCCCCATTTTCCTTGAATAGCTCCCTTTAGAGGTACGTAATCGGGCGTCCCCTGGTATCTGCTCCGATTCAGGCACGAACATCCCCAAATGATCTTTTCTGCAATTCTATAAACCCATAGGGTCAAGCTACGAGAAAATATCCACAAAATGACCCGCTTCAATTTTTCCCCATTCTCCTTGTATAGCTCCCTTTAGACGTTTACGTAATCGGTCGTCCCCTGGTATCTGCTCCGATTCAGGCACGGAGATCCCCAAATGAACTTTTCTGCAATTCTATAAACCCATAGGGTCAAGCTACGAGAAAATATCCACAAAACGGCCCGCTTCAATTTTTCCCCATTTTCCTTGAATAGCTCCCTTTAGAGGTATACGTAATCGGGCGTCCCCTGGTATCTGCTCCGATTCAGGCACGAACATCCCCAAATGATCTTTTCTGCAATTCTATAAATCCATAGGGTCAAGCTACGAGAAAATATCCACAAAACGGCCCGCTTCAATTTTTCCCCATTTTCCTTGAATAGCTCCCTTTAGAGGTATACGTAATCGGGCGTCCCCTAGTATCTGCTCCGATTCAGGCACGAACATCCCCAAATGAACTTTTCTGCAATTTTATAAACCCATAGGGTCAAGCTACGAGAAAATATCCACAAAACGGCCCGCTTCAATTTTTCCCCATTCTCCTTGTATAGCTCCCTTTAGACGTTTACGTAATCGGGCGTCCCCTGATATCTGCTCTGATTCAAGCACGGAGATCCCCAAACGAACTTTTCTGCAATTCCATAAACCGTTAGGGTCAAGCTACAATAAAATATCCACAAAATGGCTCGCTTCAATTTTTCCCCATTTTCCTTGTATAGCTCCCTTTAAAGGTAAACGTAAACGGGCGTCCCTTGATATCTGCTCCGATTCAGGCACGGATATCCCCAAATGAACTTTTCAGCAATTCTATAAACCCATAGGGTCAAGCTACGAGAAAATATCCACAAAACGGCCCGCTTCAATTTTTCCCCATTTTCCTTGAATAGCTCCCTTTAGAGGTATACGTAATCGGGCGTCCCCTGGTATCTGCTCCGATTCAGGCACGAACATCCCCAAATGAACTTTTCTGCAATTCTATAAACCCATAAGGTCAAGCTACGAGAAAATATCCAAAAAACGGCCCGCTTCAATTTTTTCCCATTTTCGTTGAATAGCTCCCTTTAGAGGTATACGTAATCGGGCGTCCCCTGGTATCTGCTCCGATTCAGGCACGAACATCCCCAAATTAACTTTTCTGCAATTCTATAAACCCATAGGGTCAAGCTACGAGAAAATATCCACAAAATGGCCCACTTAAAATTTTCCCCATTTTCCTTGTGTAGCTCCCTTTAGACGTTTACGTAATCGGGCGTCCCCTGATATCTGCTCCGATTCAAGCACGGAGATCCCCAAATGAACTTTTCTGTAATTCTATAAATCCTTAGGGTCAAGCTACAATAAAATATCCACAAAATAGCTCGCTTCAATTTTTCCCCATTTTCCTTATATAGCTCCCTTTAGAGGTATACGTAATCGGGCGTCCCTTGGTATCTGCTCCGATTCAGGCACGGACATCCCCAAATGAACTTTTCAGCAATTCTATAAACCCATAGGGTCAAGCTAAGAGAAAATATCCACAAAATGACCCGCTTCAATTTTTCCCCATTCTCCTTGTATAGCTCCCTTTAGACGTTTACGTAATCGGGCGTCCCCTGGTATCTGGTCCGATTCAGGCACGGAGATCCCCAAATGAACTATTCTGCAATTCTATAAACCCATAGGGTCAAGCTACGAGAAAATATCCACAAATGGCCCGCTTCAATTTTTCCCCATTTTCCTTGTATAGCTCCCTTTAGACGTTTACGGAATCGGGCGTCCCCTGATATCTGCTCCGATTCAAGCACGGAGATCACCAAATGAACTTTTCTGCAATTCTATAAATCATTAGGGTCAAGCTACAATAAAATATCCACAAAATAACTCGCTTCAATTTTTCCCCATTTTCCTTGTATAGCTCCCTTTAGAGGTATACGTAATCGGGCGTCCCTTGGTATCTGCTCCGATTCAGGCACAGACATCCCCAAATGAACTTTTCAGCAATTCTATAAACCCATAGGGTCAAGCTACGAGAAAATATCCACAAAACGGCCGGCTTCAATTTTTCCCCATTTTCCTTGAATAGCGCCCTTTAGAGGTATACGTTATCGGGCGTCCCCTGGTATCTGCTCCGATTCAGGCACGAACATCCCCAAATGAACTTTTCAGCAATTCTATAAACCCATAGGGTCAAGCTACGAGAAAATATCCACAAAACGGCCCGCTTCAATTTTTCCCCATTTTCCTTGAATAGCTCCCTTTAGAGGTATACGTAATCGGGCGTCCCCTGGTATCTGCTCCGATTCAGGCACGAACATCCCCAAATGAACTTTTCTGCAATTTTATAAACCCATAGGGTCAAGCTACGAGAAAATATCCACAAAATGGCCCGCTTCAATTTTTCCCCATTCTCCTTGTATAGCTCCCTTTAGACTTTTACGTAATCGGGCGTCCCCTGATATCTGCTCTGATTCAAGCACGGATATCCCCAAATAAGCTTTTCTGCAATTCCATAAACCGTTAGGGTCAAGCTACAATAAAATATCCACAAAATGGCTCGCTTCAATTTTTCCCCATTTTCCTTGTATTGCTCCCTTTAGAGGTATACGTAAACGGGCGTCCCTTGATATCTGTTCCGATTCAGGCACGGATATCCCCAAATGAACTTTTCAGCAATTCTATAAACCCATAGGGTCAAGCTACGAGAAAATATCCACAAAACGGCCCGCTTCAATTTTTCCCCATTTTCCTTGAATAGCTCCCTTTAGAGGTATACGTAATCGGGCGTCCCCTGGTATCTGCTCCGATTCAGGCACGAACATCCCCAAATGAACTTTTCTGCAATTCTATAAACCCATAAGGTCAAGCTACGAGAAAATATCCAAAAAACGGCCCGCTTCAATTTTTTCCCATTTTCGTTGAATAGCTCCCTTTAGAGGTATACGTAATCGGGCGTCCCCTGGTATCTGCTCCGATTCAGGCACGAACATCCCCAAATTAACTTTTCAGCAATTCTATAAACCCATAGGGTCAAGCTACGAGAAAATATCCACAAAATGACCCGCTTCAATTTTTCCCCATTCTCCTTGTATAGCTCCCTTTAGACGTTTACGTAATCGGGCGTCCCCTGGTATCTAGTCCGATTCAGGCACGGAGATCCCCAAATGAACTTTTCTGCAATTCTATAAACCCATAGGGTCAAGCTACGAGAAAATATCCACAAAATGGCCCGCTTTAATTTTTCCCCATTTTCCTTGTAGAGCTCCCTTTAGACGTTTACGGAATCGGGCGTCCCCTGATATCTGCTCCGATTCAAGCACGGAGATCACCAAATGAACTTTTCTGCAATTCTATAAATCATTAGGGTCAAGCTACAATAAAATATCCACAAAATAACTCGCTTCAATTTTTCCCCATTTTCCTTGTATAGCTCCCTTTAGAGGTATACGTAATCGGGCGTCCCTTGGTATCTGCTCCGATTCAGGCACAGACATCCCCAAATGAACTTTTCAGCAATTCTATAAACCCATAGGGCCAAGCTACGAGAAAATATCCACAAAACGGCCGGCTTCAATTTTTCCCCATTTTCCTTGAATAGCGCCCTTTAGACGTATACGTTATCGGGCGTCCCCTGGTATCTGCTCCGATTCAGGCACGAACATCCCCAAATGAACTTTTCAGCAATTCTATAAACCCATAGGGTCAATCTACGAGAAAATATCCACAAAACGGCCCGCTTCAATTTTTCCCCATTTTCCTTGAATAGCTCCCTTTAGAGGTATACGTAATCGGGCGTCCCCTGGTATCTGCTCCGATTCAGGCACGAACATCCCCAAATGAACTTTTCTGCAATTTTATAAACCCATAGGGTCAAGCTACGAGAAAATATCCACAAAATGGCCCGCTTCAATTTTTCCCCATTCTCCTTGTATAGCTCCCTTTAGACTTTTACGTAATCGGGCGTCCCCTGATATCTGCTCTGATTCAAGCACGGATATCCCCAAATAAACTTTTCTGCAATTCCATAAACCGTTAGGGTCAAGCTACAATAAAATATCCACAAAATGGCTCGCTTCAATTTTTCCCCATTTTCCTTGTATAGCTCCCTTTAGAGGTATACGTAAACGGGCGTCCCTTGATATCTGTTCCGATTCAGGCACGGATATCCCCAAATGAACTTTTCAGCAATTCTATAAACCCATAGGGTCAAGCTACGAGAAAATATCCACAAAACGGCCCGCTTCAATTTTTCCCCATTTTCCTTGAATAGCTCCCTTTAGAGGTATACGTAATCGGGCGTCCCCTGGTATCTGCTCCGATTCAGGCACGAACATCCCCAAATGAACTTTTCTGCAATTCTATAAACCCATAAGGTCAAGCTACGAGAAAATATCCAAAAAACGGCCCGCTTCAATTTTTTCCCATTTTCGTTGAATAGCTCCCTTTAGAGGTATACGTAATCGGGCGTCCCCTGGTATCTGCTCCGATTCAGGCACGAACATCCCCAAATTAACTTTTCAGCAATTCTATAAACCCATAGGGTCAAGCTACGAGAAAATATCCACAAAATGACCCGCTTCAATTTTTCCCCATTCTCCTTGTATAGCTCCCTTTAGACGTTTACGTAATCGGGCGTCCCCTGGTATCTAGTCCGATTCAGGCACGGAGATCCCCAAATGAACTTTTCTGCAATTCTATAAACCCATAGGGTCAAGCTACGAGAAAATATCCACAAAATGGCCCGCTTTAATTTTTCCCCATTTTCCTTGTAGAGCTCCCTTTAGACGTTTACGGAATCGGGCGTCCCCTGATATCTGCTCCGATTCAAGCACGGAGATCACCAAATGAACTTTTCTGCAATTCTATAAATCATTAGGGTCAAGCTACAATAAAATATCCACAAAATAACTCGCTTCAATTTTTCCCCATTTTCCTTGTATAGCTCCCTTTAGAGGTATACGTAATCGGGCGTCCCTTGGTATCTGCTCCGATTCAGGCACAGACATCCCCAAATGAACTTTTCAGCAATTCTATAAACCCATAGGGCCAAGCTACGAGAAAATATCCACAAAACGGCCGGCTTCAATTTTTCCCCATTTTCCTTGAATAGTGCCCTTTAGACGTATACGTTATCGGGCGTCCCCTGGTATCTGCTCCGATTCAGGCACGAACATCCCCAAATGAACTTTTCAGCAATTCTATAAACCCATAGGGTCAAGCTACGAGAAAATATCCACAAAACGGCCCGCTTTAATTTTTCCCCATTTTCCTTGAATAGCTCCCTTTAGAGGTATACGTAATCGGGCGTCCCCTGGTATCTGCTCCGATTCAGGCACGAACATCCCCAAATGAACTTTTCTACAATTTTATAAACCCATAGGGTCAAGCTACGAGAAAATATCCACAAAATGGCCCGCTTCAATTTTTCCCCATTCTCCTTGTATAGCTCCCTTTAGACGTTTACGTAATCGGGCGTCCCCTGATATCTGCTCTGATTCAAGCACGGATATCCCCAAATAAACTTTTCTGCAATTCCATAAACCGTTAGGGTCAAGCTACAATAAAATATCCACAAAATGGCTCGCTTCAATTTTTCCCCATTTTCCTTGTATAGCTGCCTTTAGAGGTATACGTAAACGGGCGTCCCTTGATATCTGCTCCGATTCAGGCACGGATATCCCCAAATGAACTTTTCAGCAATTCTATAAACCCATAGGGTCAAGCTACGAGAAAATATCCACAAAACGGCCCGCTTCAATTTTTCCCCATTTTCCTTGAATAGCTCCCTTTAGAGGTATACGTAATCGGGCGTCCCCTGGTATTTGCACCGATTCAGGCACGAACGTCCCCAAATGAACTTTTCTGCAATTCTATAAACCCATAAGGTCAAGCTACGAGAAAATATCCAAAAAACGGCCCGCTTCAATTTTTTCCCATTTTCGTTGAATAGCTCCCTTTAGAGGTATACGTAATCGGGCGTCCCCTGGTATCTGCTCCGATTCAGGCACGAACATCCCCAAATTAACTTTTCTGCAATTCTATAAACCCATAGGGTCAAGCTACGAGAAAATATCCACAAAATGGCCCACTTAAAATATTCCTTATTTTCCTTGTATAGCTCCCTTCAGACGTTTACGTAATCGGGCGTCCCCTGATATCTGCTCCGATTCAAGCACGGAGATCCCCAAATGAACTTTTCTGCAATTCTATAAATCCTTAGGGTCAAGCTACAATAAAATATCCACAAAATAGCTCGCTTCAATTTTTCCCCATTTTCCTTGTATAGCTCCCTTTAGAGGTATACGTAATCGGGCGTCCCTTGGTATCTGCTCCGATTCAGGCACGGACATCTCCAAATGAACTTTTCAGCAATTCTATAAACCCATAGGGTCAAGCTACGAGAAAATATCCACAAAATGACCCGCTTCAATTTTTCCCCATTCTCCTTGTATAGCTCCCTTTAGCCGTTTACGTAATCGTGCGTCCCCTGGTATCTGGTCCGATTCAGGCACGGAGTTCCCCAAATGCACTTTTCTGCAATTCTATAAACCCATAGGGTCAAGCTACGAGAAAATATCCACAAAATGGCCCGCTTCAATTTTTCCCCATTTTCCTTGTATAGCTCCCTTTAGACGTTTACGTAATCGGGCGTCCCCTGATATCTGCTCCGATTCAAGCACGGAGATCACCAAATGAACTTTTCTGGAATTCTATAAATCATTAGGGTCAAGCTACAATAAAATATCCACAAAATAACTCGCTTCAATTTTTCCCCATTTTCCTTGTATAGCTCCCTTTAGAGGTATACGTAATCGGGCGTCCCTTGGTATCTGCTCCGATTCAGGCACAGACATCCCCAAATGAACTTTTCAGCAATTCCATAAACCCATAGGGTCAAGCTACGAGAAAATATCCACAAAACGGCCGGCTTCAATTTTTCCCCATTTTCCTTGAATAGCGCCCTTTAGAGGTATACGTTATCGGGCGTCCCCTGGTATCTGCTCTGATTCAGGCACGAACATCCCCAAATGAACTTTTCAGCAATTCTATAAACCCATAGAGTCAAGCTACGAGAAAATATCCACAAAACGGCCCGCTTCAATTTTTCCCCATTTTCCTTGAATAGCTCCCTTTAGAGGTATACGTAATCGGGCGTCCCCTGGTATTTGCTCCGATTCAGGCACGAACATCCCCAAATGAACTTTTCTGCAATTTTATAAACCCATAGGGTCAAGCTACGAGAAAATATCCACAAAATGGCCCGCTTCGATTTTTCCCCATTCTCCTTGTATAGCTCCCTTTAGACGTTTACGTAATCGGGCGTCCCCTGATATCTGCTCTGATTCAAGCACGGATATCCCCAAATAAACTTTTCTGCAATTCCATAAACCGTTAGGGTCAAGCTACAATAAAATATCCACAAAATGGCTCGCTTCAATTTTTCCCCATTTTCCTTGCATAGCTCCCTTTAGAGGTATACGTAAACGGGTGTCCCTTGATATCTGCTCCGATTCAGGCACGGATATCCCCAAATGAACTTTTCAGCAATTCTATAAACCCATAGGGTCAAGCTACGAGAAAATATCCACAAAACGGCCGGCTTCAATTTTTCCCCATTTTCCTTGAATAGCGCCCTTTAGACGTATACGTTATCGGGCGTCCCCTGGTATCTGCTCCGATTCAGGCACGAACATCCCCAAATGAACTTTTCAGCAATTCTATAAACCCATAGGGTCAAGCTACGAGAAAATATCCACAAAACGGCCCGCTTCAATTTTTCCCCATTTTCCTTGAATAGCTCCCTTTAGAGGTATACGTAATCGGGCGTCCCCTGGTATCTGCTCCGATTCAGGCACGAACATCCCCAAATGAACTTTTCTACAATTTTATAAACCCATAGGGTCAAGCTACGAGAAAATATCCACAAAATGGCCCGCTTCAATTTTTCCCCATTTTCCTTGTATAGCTCCCTTTAGACGTTTACGGAATCGGGCGTCCCCTGATATCTGCTCCGATTCAAGCACGGAGATCACCAAATGAACTTTTCTGCAATTCTATAAATCATTAGGGTCAAGCTACAATAAAATATCCACAAAATAACTCGCTTCAATTTTTCCCCATTTTCCTTGTATAGCTCCCTTTAGAGGTATACGTAATCGGGCGTCCCTTGGTATCTGCTCCGATTCAGGCACAGACATCCCCAAATGAACTTTTCAGCAATTCTATAAACCCATAGGGTCAAGCTACGAGAAAATATCTACAAAACGGCCGACTTCAATTTTTCCCCATTTTCCTTGAATAGCGCCCTTTAGACGTATACGTTATCGGGCGTCCCCTGGTATCTGCTCCGATTCAGGCACGAACATCCCCAAATGAACTTTTCAGCAATTCTATAAACCCATAGGGTCAAGCTACGAGAAAATATCCACAAAACGGCCCGCTTCAATTTTTCCCCATTTTCCTTGAATAGCTCCCTTTAGAGGTATACGTAATCGGGCGTCCCCTGGTATCTGCTCCGATTCAGGCACGAACATCCCCAAATGAACTTTTCTACAATTTTATAAACCCATAGGGTCAAGCTACGAGAAAATATCCACAAAATGGCCCGCTTCAATTTTTCCCCATTCTCCTTGTATAGCTCCCTTTAGACGTTTACGTAATCGGGCGTCCCCTGATATCTGCTCTGATTCAAGCACGGATATCCCCAAATAAACTTTTCTGCAATTCCATAAACCGTTAGGGTCAAGCTACAATAAAATATCCACAAAATGGCTCGCTTCAATTTTTCCCCATTTTCCTTGTATAGCTCCCTTTAGAGGTATACATAAACGGGCGTCCCTTGATATCTGCTCCGATTCAGGCACGGATATCCCCAAATGAACTTTTCAGCAATTCTATAAACCCATAGGGTCAAGCTACGAGAAAATATCCACAAAACGGCCCGCTTCAATTTTTCCCCATTTTCCTTGAATAGCTCCCTTTAGAGCTATACGTAATCGGGCGTCCCCTGGTATTTGCTCCGATACAGGCACGAACATCCCCAAATGAACTTTTCTGCAATTCTATAAACCCATAAGGTCAAGCTACGAGAAAATATCCAAAAAACGACCCGCTTCAATTTTTTCCCATTTTCGTTGAATAGCTCCCTTTAGAGGTATACGTAATCGGGCGTCCCCTGGTATCTGCTCCGATTCAGGCACGAACATCCCCAAATTAACTTTTCTGCAATTCTATAAACCCATAGGGTCAAGCTACGAGAAAATATCCACAAAATGGCCCACTTAAAATTTTCCCCATTTTCCTTGTATAGCTCCCTTTTGACGTTTACGTAATCGGGCGTCCCCTGATATCTGCTCCGATTCAAGCACGGAGATCCCCAAATGAACTTTTCTGCAATTCTATAAATCCTTAGGGTCAAGCTACAATAAAATATCCACAAAATAGCTCGCTTCAATTTTTCCCCATTTTCCTTGTATAGCTCCCTTTAGAGGTATACGTAATCGGGCGTCCCTTGGTATCTGCTCCGATTCAGGCACGGACATCTCCAAATGAACTTTTCAGCAATTCTATAAACCCATAGGGTCAAGCTACGAGAAAATATCCACAAAATGACCCGCTTCAATTTTTCCCCATTCTCCTTGTATAGCTCCCTTTAGACGTTTACGTAATCGGGCGTCCCCTGGTATCTGGTCCGATTCAGGCACGGAGATCCCCAAATGAACTTTTCTGCAATTCTATAAACCCATAGGGTCAAGCTACGAGAAAATATCCACAAAATGGCCCGCTTCAATTTTTCCCCATTTTCCTTGTATAGCTCCCTTTAGACGTTTACGTAATCGGGCGTCCCTTGATATCTGCTCCGATTCAAGCACGGAGATCACCAAATAAACTTTTCTGCAATTCTATAAATCATTAGGGTCAAGCTACAATAAAATATCCACAAAATAACTCCCTTCAATTTTTCCCCATTTTCCTTGTATAGCTCCCTTTAGAGGTATACGTAATCGGGCGTCCCTTGGTATCTGCTCCGATTCCGGCACAGACATCCCCAAATGAACTTTTCATCAATTCTATAAACCCATAGGGTCAAGCTACGAGAAAATATCCACAAAATGGCCGGCTTCAATTTTTCCCCATTTTCCTTGAATAGCGCCCTTTAGAGGTATACGTTATCGGGCGTCCCCTGGTATCTGCTCTGATTCAGGCACGAACATCCCCAAATGAACTTTTCAGCAATTCTATAAACCCATAGGGTCAAGCTACGAGAAAATATCCACAAAACGGCCCGCTTCAATTTTTCCCCATTTTCCTTGAATAGCTCCCTTTAGAGGTATACGTAATCGGGCGTCCCCTGGTATTTGCTCCGATTCAGGCACGAACATCCCCAAATGAACTTTTCTGCAATTTTATAAACCCATAGGGTCAAGCTACGAGAAAATATCCACAAAATGGCCCGCTTCAATTTTTCCCCATTCTCCTTGTATAGCTCCCTTTAGACGTTTACGTAATCGGGCGTCCCCTGATATCTGCTCTGATTCAAGCACGGATATCCCCAAATAAACTTTTCTGCAATTCCATAAACCGTTAGGGTCAAGCTACAATAAAATATCCACAAAATGGCTCGCTTCAATTTTTCCCCATTTTCCTTGTATAGCTGCCTTTAGAGGTATACGTAAACGGGCGTCCCTTGATATCTGCTCCGATTCAGGCACGGATATCCCCAAATGAACTTTTCAGCAATTCTATAAACCCATAGGGTCAAGCTACGAGAAAATATCCACAAAACGGCCCGCTTCAATTTTTCCCCATTTTCCTTGAATAGCTCCCTTTAGAGGTATACGTAATCGGGCGTCCCCTGGTATTTGCTCCGATTCAGGCACGAACGTCCCCAAATGAACTTTTCTGCAATTCTATAAACCCATAAGGTCAAGCTACGAGAAAATATCCAAAAAACGGCCCGCTTCAATTTTTTCCCATTTTCGTTGAATAGCTCCCTTTAGAGGTATACGTAATCGGGCGTCCCCTGGTATCTGCTCCGATTCAGGCACGAACATCCCCAAATTAACTTTTCTGCAATTCTATAAACCCATAGGGTCAAGCTACGAGAAAATATCCACAAAATGGCCCACTTAAAATATTCCTTATTTTCCTTGTATAGCTCCCTTCAGACGTTTACGTAATCGGGCGTCCCCTGATATCTGCTCCGATTCAAGCACGGAGATCCCCAAATGAACTTTTCTGCAATTCTATAAATCCTTAGGGTCAAGCTACAATAAAATATCCACAAAATAGCTCGCTTCAATTTTTCCCCATTTTCCTTGTATAGCTCCCTTTAGAGGTATACGTAATCGGGCGTCCCTTGGTATCTGCTCCGATTCAGGCACGGACATCTCCAAATGAACTTTTCAGCAATTCTATAAACCCATAGGGTCAAGCTACGAGAAAATATCCACAAAATGACCCGCTTCAATTTTTCCCCATTCTCCTTGTATAGCTCCCTTTAGCCGTTTACGTAATCGTGCGTCCCCTGGTATCTGGTCCGATTCAGGCACGGAGTTCCCCAAATGCACTTTTCTGCAATTCTATAAACCCATAGGGTCAAGCTACGAGAAAATATCCACAAAATGGCCCGCTTCAATTTTTCCCCATTTTCCTTGTATAACTCCCTTTAGACGTTTACGTAATCGGGCGTCCCCTGATATCTGCTCCGATTCAAGCACGGAGATCACCAAATGAACTTTTCTGGAATTCTATAAATCATTAGGGTCAAGCTACAATAAAATATCCACAAAATAACTCGCTTCAATTTTTCCCCATTTTCCTTGTATAGCTCCCTTTAGAGGTATACGTAATCGGGCGTCCCTTGGTATCTGCTCCGATTCAGGCACAGACATCCCCAAATGAACTTTTCAGCAATTCCATAAACCCATAGGGTCAAGCTACGAGAAAATATCCACAAAACGGCCGGCTTCAATTTTTCCCCATTTTCCTTGAATAGCGCCCTTTAGAGGTATACGTTATCGGGCGTCCCCTGGTATCTGCTCTGATTCAGGCACGAACATCCCCAAATGAACTTTTCAGCAATTCTATAAACCCATAGGGTCAAGCTACGAGAAAATATCCACAAAACGGCCCGCTTCAATTTTTCCCCATTTTCCTTGAATAGCTCCCTTTAGAGGTATACGTAATCGGGCGTCCCCTGGTATTTGCTCCGATTCAGGCACGAACATCCCCAAATGAACTTTTCAGCAATTTTATAAACCCATAGGGTCAAGCTACGAGAAAATATCCAGAAAATGGCCCGCTTCGATTTTTCCCCATTCTCCTTGTATAGCTCCCTTTAGACGTTTACGTAATCGGGCGTCCCCTGATATCTGCTCTGATTCAAGCACGGATATCCCCAAATAAACTTTTTTGCAATTCCATAAACCGTTAGGGTCAAGCTACAATAAAATATCCACAAAATGGCTCGCTTCAATTTTTCCCCATTTTCCTTGTATAGCTCCCTTTAGAGGTATACGTAAACGGGTGTCCCTTGATATCTGCTCCGATTCAGGCACGGATATCCCCAAATGAACTTTTCAGCAATTCTATAAACCCATAGGGTCAAGCTACGAGAAAATATCCACAAAACGGCCGGCTTCAATTTTTCCCCATTTTCCTTGAATAGCGCCCTTTAGACGTATACGTTATCGGGCGTCCCCTGGTATCTGCTCCGATTCAGGCACGAACATCCCCAAATGAACTTTTCAGCAATTCTATAAACCCATAGGGTCAAGCTACGAGAAAATATCCACAAAACGGCCCGCTTCAATTTTTCCCCATTTTCCTTGAATAGCTCCCTTTAGAGGTATACGTAATCGGGCGTCCCCTGGTATCTGCTCCGATTCAGGCACGAACATCCCCAAATGAACTTTTCTACAATTTTATAAACCCATAGGGTCAAGCTACGAGAAAATATCCACAAAATGGCCCGCTTCAATTTTTCCCCATTTTCCTTGTATAGCTCCCTTTAGACGTTTACGGAATCGGGCGTCCCCTGATATCTGCTCCGATTCAAGCACGGAGATCACCAAATGAACTTTTCTGCAATTCTATAAATCATTAGGGTCAAGCTACAATAAAATATCCACAAAATAACTCGCTTCAATTTTTCCCCATTTTCCTTGTATAGCTCCCTTTAGAGGTATACGTAATCGGGCGTCCCTTGGTATCTGCTCCGATTCAGGCACAGACATCCCCAAATGAACTTTTCAGCAATTCTATAAACCCATAGGGTCAAGCTACGAGAAAATATCTACAAAACGGCCGGCTTCAATTTTTCCCCATTTTCCTTGAATAGCGCCCTTTAGACGTATACGTTATCGGGCGTCCCCTGGTATCTGCTCCGATTCAGGCACGAACATCCCCAAATGAACTTTTCAGCAATTCTATAAACCCATAGGGTCAAGCTACGAGAAAATATCCACAAAACGGCCCGCTTCAATTTTTCCCCATTTTCCTTGAATAGCTCCCTTTAGAGGTATACGTAATCGGGCGTCCCCTGGTATCTGCTCCGATTCAGGCACGAACATCCCCAAATGAACTTTTCTACAATTTTATAAACCCATAGGGTCAAGCTACGAGAAAATATCCACAAAATGGCCCGCTTCAATTTTTCCCCATTCTCCTTGTATAGCTCCCTTTAGACGTTTACGTAATCGGGCGTCCCCTGATATCTGCTCTGATTCAAGCACGGATATCCCCAAATAAACTTTTCTGCAATTCCATAAACCGTTAGGGTCAAGCTACAATAAAATATCCACAAAATGGCTCGCTTCAATTTTTCCCCATTTTCCTTGTATAGCTCCCTTTAGAGGTATACGTAAACGGGTGTCCCTTGATATCTGCTCCGATTCAGGCACGGATATCCCCAAATGAACTTTTCAGCAATTCTATAAACCCATAGGGTCAAGCTACGAGAAAATATCCACAAAACGGCCCGCTTCAATTTTTCCCCATTTTCCTTGAATAGCTCCCTTTAGAGGTATACGTAATCGGGCGTCCCCTGGTATCTGCTCCGATTCAGGCACGAACATCCCCAAATTAACTTTTCAGCAATTCTATAAACCCATAGGGTCAAGCTACGAGAAAATATCCACAAAACGGCCCGCTTCAATTTTTCCCCATTTTCCTTGAATAGCTCCCTTTAGAGGTATACGTAATCGGGCGTCCCCTGGTATTTGCTCCGATACAGGCACGAACATCCCCAAATGAACTTTTCTGCAATTCTATAAACCCATAAGGTCAAGCTACGAGAAAATATCCAAAAAACGGCCCGCTTCAATTTTTTCCCATTTTCGTTGAATAGCTCCCTTTAGTGGTATACGTAATCGGGCGTCCCCTGGTATCTGCTCCGATTCAGGCACGAACATCCCCAAATTAACTTTTCTGCAATTCTATAAACCCATAGGGTCAAGCTACGAGAAAATATCCACAAAATGGCCCACTTAAAATTTTCCCCATTTTCCTTGTATAGCTCCCTTTTGACGTTTACGTAATCGGGCGTCCCCTGATATCTGCTCCGATTCAAGCACGGAGATCCCCAAATGAACTTTTCTGCAATTCTATAAATCCTTAGGGTCAAGCTACAATAAAATATCCACAAAATAGCTCGCTTCAATTTTTCCCCATTTTCCTTGTATAGCTCCCTTTAGAGGTATACGTAATCGGGCGTCCCTTGGTATCTGCTCCGATTCAGGCACGGACATCTCCAAATGAACTTTTCAGCAATTCTATAAACCCATAGGGTCAAGCTACGAGAAAATATCCACAAAATGACCCGCTTCAATTTTTCCCCATTCTCCTTGTATAGCTCCCTTTAGACGTTTACGTAATCGGGCGTCCCCTGGTATCTGGTCCGATTCAGGCACGGAGATCCCCAAATGAACTTTTCTGCAATTCTATAAACCCATAGGGTCAAGCTACGAGAAAATATCCACAAAATGGCTCGCTTCAATTTTTCCCCATTTTCCTTGTATAGCTCCCTTTAGATGTTTACGTAATCGGGCGTCCCTTGATATCTGCTCCGATTCAAGCACGGAGATCACCAAATAAACTTTTCTGCAATTCTATAAATCATTAGGGTCAAGCTACAATAAAATATCCACAAAATAACTCGCTTCAATTTTTCCCCATTTTCCTTGTATAGCTCCCTTTAGAGGTATACGTAATCGGGCGTCCCTTGGTATCTGCTCCGATTCCGGCACAGACATCCCCAAATGAACTTTTCAGCAATTCTATACACCCATAGGGTCAAGCTACGAGAAAATATCCACAAAATGGTCGGCTTCAATTTTTCCCCATTTTCCTTGAATAGCGCCCCGTAGAGGTATACGTTATCGGGCGTCCCCTGGTATCTGCTCTGATTCAGGCACGAACATCCCCAAATGAACTTTTCAGCAATTCTATAAACCCATAGGGTCAAGCTACGAGAAAATATCCACAAAACGGCCCGCTTCAATTTTTCCCCATTTTCCTTGAATAGCTCCCTTTAGAGGTATACGTAATCGGGCGTCCCCTGATATCTGCTCTGATTCAAGCACGGATATCCCCAAATAAACTTTTCTGCAATTCCATAAACCGTTAGGGTCAAGCTACAATAAAATATCCACAAAATGGCTCGCTTCAATTTTTCCCCATTTTCCTTGTATAGCTCCCTTTAGAGGTATACGTAAACGGGTGTCCCTTGATATCTGCTCCGATTCTGGCACGGATATCCCCAAATGAACTTTTCAGCAATTCTATAAACCCATAGGGTCAAGCTACGAGAAAATATCCACAAAACGGCCCGCTTCAATTTTTCCCCATTTTCCTTGAATAGCTCCCTTTAGACGTTTACGTAATCGGGCGTCCCCTGATATCTGCTCTGATTCAAGCACGGATATCCCCAAATAAACTTTTCTGCAATTCCATAAACCGTTAGGGTCAAGCTACAATAAAATATCCACAAAATGGCTCGCTTCAATTTTTCCCCATTTTCCTTGTATAGCTCCCTTTAGAGGTATACGTAAACGGGTGTCCCTTGATATCTGCTCCGATTCTGGCACGGATATCCCCAAATGAACTTTTCAGCAATTCTATAAACCCATAGGGTCAAGCTACGAGAAAATATCCACAAAACGGCCCGCTTCAATTTTTCCCCATTTTCCTTGAATAGCTCCCTTTAGAGGTATACGTAATCGGGCGTCCCCTGGTATCTGCTCCGATTCAGGCACGAACATCCCCAAATGAACTTTTCTGCAATATTATAAACCCATAGGGTCAAGCTACGAGAAAATATCCACAAAATGGCCCGCTTCAATTTTTCCCCATTCTCCTTGTATAGCTCCCTTTAGACGTTTACGTAATCGGGCGTCCCCTGATATCTGCTCTGATTCAAGCACGGAGATCCCCAAATAAACTTTTCTGCAATTCCATAAACCGTTAGGGTCAAGCTACAATAAAATATCCACAAAATGGCTCGCTTCAATTTTTCCCCATTTTCCTTGTATAGCTCCCTTTAGAGGTATACGTAATCGGGCGTCCCTTGGTATCTGCTCCGATTCAGGCACAGACATCCTCAAATGAACTTTTCAGCAATTCTATAAACCCATAGGGTCAAGCTACGAGAAAATATCCACAAAACGGCCGGCTTCAATTTTTCCCCATTTTCCTTGTATAGCTCCCTTTAGAGGTATACGTTATCGGGCATCCCCTGGTATCTGCTCCGATTCAGGCACGAACATCCCCAAATGAACTTTTCAGCAATTCTATAAACCCATAGGGTCAAGCTACGAGAAAATATCCACAAAACGGCCCGCTTCAATTTTTCCCCATTTTCCTTGAATAGCTCCCTTTAGAGGTATACGTAATCGGGCGTCCCCTGGTATCTGCTCCGATTCAGGCACGAACATCCCCAAATGAACTTTTCTGCAATTTTATAAACCCATAGGGTCAAGCTACGAGAAAATATCCACAAAACGGCCGGCTTCAATTTTTCCCCATTTTCCTTGTATAGCTCCCTTTAGAGGTATACGTTATCGGGCATCCCCTGGTATCTGCTCCGATTCTGGCACGGATATCCCCAAATGAACTTTTCAGCAATTCTATAAACCCATAGGGTCAAGCTACGAGAAAATATCCACAAAACGGCCCGCTTCAATTTTTCCCCATTTTCCTTGAATAGCTCCCTTTAGAGGTATACGTAATCGGGCGTCCCCTGGTATCTGCTCCGATTCAGGCACGAACATCCCCAAATGAACTTTTCTGCAATTTTATAAACCCATAGGGTCAAGCTACGAGAAAATATTCACAAAATGGCCCGCTTCAATTTTTCCCCATTCTCCTTGTATAGCTCCCTTTAGACGTTTACGTAATCGGGCGTCCACTGATATCTGCTCTGATTCAAGCACGGAGATCCCCAAATAAACTTTTCTGCAATTCCATAAACCGTTAGGGTCAAGCTACAATAAAATATCCACAAAATGGCTCGCTTCAATTTTTCCCCATTTTCCTTGTATAGCTCCCTTTAGAGGTATACGTAATCGGGCGTCCCTTGGTATCTGCTCCGATTCAGGCACAGACATCCCCAAATGAACTTTTCAGCAATTCTATAAACCCATAGGGTCAAACTACGAGAAAATATCCACAAAACGGCCGGCTTCAATTTTTCCCCATTTTCCTTGAATAGCGCCCTTTAGACGTATACGTTATCGGGCGTCCCCTGGTATCTGCTCCGATTCAGGCACGAACATCCCCAAATGAACTTTTCAGCAATTCTATAAACCCATAGGGTCAAGCTACGAGAAAATATCCACAAAACGGCCCGCTTCAATTTTTCCCCATTTTCCTTGAATAGCTCCCTTTAGAGGTATACGTAATCGGGCGTCCCCTGGTATCTGCTCCGATTCAGGCACGAACATCCCCAAATGAACTTTTCTGCAATTTTATAAACCCATAGGGTCAAGCTACGAGAAAATATCCACAAAATGGCCCGCTTCAATTTTTCCCCATTCTCCTTGTATAGCTCCCTTTAGACGTTTACGTAATCGGGCGTCCCCTGATATCTGCTCTGATTCAAGCACGGCTATCCCCAAATAAACTTTTCTGCAATTCCATAAACCGTTAGGGTCAAGCTACAATAAAATATCCACAAAATGGCTCGCTTCAATTTTTCCCCATTTTCCTTGTATAGCTCCCTTTAGAGGTATACGTAAACGGGCGTCCCTTGATATCTGCTCCGATTCAGGCACGGATATCCCCAAATGAACTTTTCAGCAATTCTATAAACCCATAGGGTCAAGCTACGAGAAAATATCCACAAAACGGCCTGCTTCAATTTTTCCCCATTTTCCTTGAATAGCTCCCTTTAGAGGTATACGTAATCGGGCGTCCCCTGGTATTTGCTCCGATTCAGGCACGAACATCCCCAAATGAACTTTTCTGCAATTCTATAAACCCATAAGGTCAAGCTACGAGAAAATATCCAAAAAACGGCCCGCTTCAATTTTTTCCCATTTTCGTTGAATAGCTCCCTTTAGAGGTATACGTAATCGGGCGTCCCCTGGTATCTGCTCCGATTCAGGCACGAACATCCCCAAATTAACTTTTCTGCAATTCTATAAACCCATAGGGTCAAGCTACGAGAAAATATCCACAAAATGGCCCACTTAAAATTTTCCCCATTTTCCTTGTATAGCTCCCTTTAGACGTTTACGTAATCGGGCGTCCCCTGATATCTGCTCCGATTCAAGCACGGAGATCCCCAAATGAACTTTTCTGCAATTCTATAAATCCTTAGGGTCAAGCTACAATAAAATATCCACAAAATAGCTCGCTTCAATTTTTCCCCATTTTCCTTGTATAGCTCCCTTTAGAGGTATACGTAATCGGGCGTCCCTTGGTATCTGCTCCGATTCAGGCACGGACATCTCCAAATGAACTTTTCAGCAATTCTATAAACCCATAGGGTCAAGCTACGAGAAAACATCCACAAAATGACCCGCTTCAATTTTTCCCCATTCTCCTTGTATAGCTCCCTTTAGACGTTTACGTAATCGGGCGTCCCCTGGTATCTGGTCCGATTCAGGCACGGAGATCCCCAAATGAACTTTTCTGCAATTCTATAAACCCATAGGGTCAAGCTACGAGAAAATATCCACAAAATGGCCCGCTTCAATTTTTCCCCATTTTCCTTGTATAGCTTCCTTTAGACGTTTACGTAATCGGGCGTCCCCTGATATCTGCTCCGATTCAAGCACGGAGATCACCAAATGAACTTTTCTGCAATTCTATAAATCATTAGGGTCAAGCTACAATAAAATATCCACAAAATAACTCGCTTCAATTTTTCCCCATTTTCCTTGTATAGCTCCCTTTAGAGGTATACATAATCGGGCATCCCTTGGTATCTGCTCTGATTCAGGCACAGACATCCCCAAATGAACTTTTCAGCAATTCTATAAACCCATAGGGTCAAGCTACGAGAAAATATCCACAAAACGGCCGGCTTCAATTTTTCCCCATTTTCCTTGTATAGCTCCCTTTAGAGGTATACGTTATCGGGCATCCCCTGGTATCTGCTCCGATTCAGGCACGAACATCCCCAAATGAACTTTTCAGCAATTCTATAAACCCATAGGGTCAAGCTACGAGAAAATATCCACAAAACGGCCCGCTTCAATTTTTCCCCATTTTCCTTGAATAGCTCCCTTTAGAGGTATACGTAATCGGGCGTCCCCTGGTATCTGCTCCGATTCAGGCACGAACATCCCCAAATGAACTTTTCTGCAATTTTATAAACCCATAGGGTCAAGCTACGAGAAAATATCCACAAAATGGCCCGCTTCAATTTTTCCCCATTCTCCTTGTATAGCTCCCTTTAGACGTTTACGTAATCGGGCGTCCCCTGATATCTGCTCTGATTCAAGCACGGATATCCCCAAATAAAATTTTCTGCAATTCCATAGACCGTTAGGGTCAAGCTACAATAAAATATCCACAAAATGGCTCGCTTCAATTTTTCCCCATTTTCCTTGTATAGCTCCCTTTAGAGGTATACGTAAACGGGTGTCCCTTGATATCTGCTCCGATTCTGGCACGGATATCCCCAAATGAACTTTTCAGCAATTCTATAAACCCATAGGGTCAAGCTACGAGAAAATATCCACAAAACGGCCCGCTTCAATTTTTCCCCATTTTCCTTGAATAGCTCCCTTTAGAGGTATACGTAATCGGGCGTCCCCTGGTATCTGCTCCGATTCAGGCACGAACATCCCCAAATGAACTTTTCTGCAATTTTATAAACCCATAGGGTCAAGCTACGAGAAAATATCCACAAAATGGCCCGCTTCAATTTTTCCCCATTCTCCTTGTATAGCTCCCTTTAGACGTTTACGTAATCGGGCGTCCCCTGATATCTGCTCTGATTCAAGCACGGAGATCCCCAAATAAACTTTTCTGCAATTCCATAAACCGTTAGGGTCAAGCTACAATAAAATATCCACAAAATGGCTCGCTTCAATTTTTCCCCATTTTCCTTGTATAGCTCCCTTTAGAGGTATACGTAATCGGGCGTCCCTTGGTATCTGCTCCGATTCAGGCACAGACATCCCCAAATGAACTTTTCAGCAATTCTATAAACCCATAGGGTCAAGCTACGAGAAAATATCCACAAAACGGCCGGCTTCAATTTTTCCCCATTTTCCTTGAATAGCGCCCTTTAGACGTATACGTTATCGGGCGTCCCCTGGTATCTGCTCCGATTCAGGCACGAACATCCCCAAATGAACTTTTCAGCAATTCTATAAACCCATAGGGTCAAGCTACGAGAAAATATCCACAAAACGGCCCGCTTCAATTTTTCCCCATTTTCCTTGAATAGCTCCCTTTAGAGGTATACGTAATCGGGCGTCCCCTGGTATCTGCTCCGATTCAGGCACGACCATCCCCAAATGAACTTTTCTACAATTTTATAAACCCATAGGGTCAAGCTACGAGAAAATATCCACAAAATGGCCCGCTTCAATTTTTCCCCATTCTCCTTGTATAGCTCCCTTTAGACGTTTACGTAATCGGGCGTCCCCTGATATCTGCTCTGATTCAAGCACGGATATCCCCAAATAAACTTTTCTGCAATTCCATAAACCGTTAGGGTCAAGCTACAATAAAATATCCACAAAATGGCTCGCTTCAATTTTTCCCCATTTTCCTTGTATAGCTCCCTTTAGAGGGTTTACGTAAACGGGCGTCCCTTGATATCTGCTCCGATTCAGGCACGGATATCCCCAAATGAACTTTTCAGCAATTCTATAAACCCATAGGGTCAAGCTACGAGAAAATATCCACAAAATGGCCTGCTTCAATTTTTCCCCATTTTCCTTGAATAGCTCCCTTTAGAGGTATACGTAATCGGGCGTCCCCTGGTATTTGCTCCGATTCAGGCACGAACATCCCCAAATGAACTTTTCTGCAATTCTATAAACCCATAAGGTCAAGCTACGAGAAAATATCCAAAAAACGGCCCGCTTCAATTTTTTCCCATTTTCGTTGAATAGCTCCCTTTAGAGGTATACGTAATCGGGCGTCCCCTGGTATCTGCTCCGATTCAGGCACGAACATCCCCAAATTAACTTTTCTGCAATTCTATAAACCCATAGGGTCAAGCTACGAGAAAATATCCACAAAATGGCCCACTTAAAATTTTCCCCATTTTCCTTGTATAGCTCCCTTTAGACGTTTACGTAATCGGGCGTCCCCTGATATCTGCTCCGATTCAAGCACGGAGATCCCCAAATGAACTTTTCTGCAATTCTATAAATCCTTAGGGTCAAGCTACAATAAAATATCCACAAAATAGCTCGCTTCAATTTTTCCCCATTTTCCTTGTATAGCTCCCTTTAGAGGTATACGTAATCGGGCGTCCCTTGGTATCTGCTCCGATTCAGGCACGGACATCTCCAAATGAACTTTTCAGCAATTCTATAAACCCATAGGGTCAAGCTACGAGAAAATATCCACAAAATGACCCGCTTCAATTTTTCCCCATTCTCCTTGTATAGCTCCCTTTAGACGTTTACGTAATCGGGCGTCCCCTGGTATCTGGTCCGATTCAGGCACGAAGATCCCCAAATGAACTTTTCTGCAATTCTATAAACCCATAGGGTCAAGCTACGAGAAAATATCCACAAAATGGCCCGCTTCAATTTTTCCCCATTTTCCTTGTATAGCTCCCTTTAGACGTTTACGTAATCGGGCGTCCCCTGATATCTGCTCCGATTCAAGCACGGAGATCACCAAATGAACTTTTCTGCAATTCTATAAATCATTAGGGTCAAGCTACAATAAAATATCCACAAAATAACTCGCTTCAATTTTTCCCCATTTTCCTTGTATAGCTCCCTTTAGAGGTATACGTAATCGGGCGTCCCTTGGTATCTTCTCTGATTCAGGCACGAACATCCCCAAATGAACTTTTCAGCAATTCTATAAACCCATAGGGTCAAGCTACGAGAAAATATCCACAAAACGGCTGGCTTCAATTTTTCCCCATTTTCCTTGTATAGCTCCCTTTAGAGGTATACGTTATCGGGCATCCCCTGGTATCTGCTCCGATTCAGGCACGAACATCCCCAAATGAACTTTTCAGCAATTCTATAAACCCATAGGGTCAAGCTACGAGAAAATATCCACAAAACGGCCCGCTTCAATTTTTCCCCATTTTCCTTGAATAGCTCCCTTTAGAGGTATACGTAATCGGGCGTCCCCTGGTATCTGCTCCGATTCAGGCACGAACATCCCCAAATGAACTTTTCTGCAATTTTATAAACCCATAGGGTCAAGCTACGAGAAAATATCCACAAATGGCCCGCTTCAATTTTTCCCCATTCTCCTTGTATAGCTCCCTTTAGACGTTTACGTAATCGGGCGTCCCCTGATATCTGCTCTGATTCAAGCACGGAGATCCCCAAATAAACTTTTCTGCAATTCCATAAACCGTTAGGGTCAAGCTACAATAAAATATCCACAAAATGGCTCGCTTCAATTTTTCCCCATTTTCCTTGTATAGCTCCCTTTAGAGGTATACGTAAACGGGCGTCCCTTGATATCTGCTCCGATTCAGGCACGGATATCCCCAAATGAACTTTTCAGCAATTCTATAAACCCATAGGGTCAAGCTACGAGAAAATATCCACAAAACGGCCCGCTTCAATTTTTCCCCATTTTCCTTGAATAGCTCCCTTTAGAGGTATACGTAATCGGGCGTCCCCTGGTATCTTCTCCGATTCAGGCACGAACATCCCCAAATGAACTTTTCTGCAATTTTATAAACCCATAGGGTCAAGCTACGAGAAAATATCCACAAAATGGCCCGCTTCAATTTTTCCCCATTCTCCTTGTATAGCTCCCTTTAGACGTTTAAGTAATCGGGCGTCCCCTGATATCTGCTCTGATTCAAGCACGGAGATCCCCAAATAAACTTTTCTGCAATTCCATAAACCGTTAGGGTCAAGCTACAATAAAATATCCACAAAATAGCTCGCTTCAATTTTTCCCCATTTTCTTGTATAGCTCCCTTTAGAGGTATACGTAATCGGGCGTCCCCTGGTATCTGCTCCGATTCAGGCACGGACATCCCCAAATGAACTTTTCTGCAATTCTATAAACCCATAAGGTCAAGCTACGAGAAAATATCCACAAAATGACCCGCTTCAATTTTTCCCCATTCTCCTTGTATAGCTCCCTTTAGACGTTTACGTAATCGGGCGTCCCCTGGTATCTGGTCCGATTCAGGCACGGAGATCCCCAAATGAACTTTTCTGCAATTCTATAAACCCATAGGGTCAAGCTACGAGAAAATATCCACAAAATGGCCCGCTTCAATTTTTCCCCATTTTCCTTGTATAGCTCCCTTTAGACGTTTACGTAATCGGGCGTCCCCTGATATCTGCTCCGATTCAAGCACGGAGATCACCAAATGAACTTTTCTGCAATTCTATAAATCATTAGGGTCAAGCTACAATAAAATATCCACAAAATAACTCGCTTCAATTTTTCCCCATTTTCTTTGTATAGCTCCCTTTAGAGGTATACGTAATCGGGCGTCCCTTGGTATTTGCTCCGATTCAGGCACAGACATCCCCAAATGAACTTTTCAGCAATTCTATAAACCCATAGGGTCAAGCTACGAGAAAATATCCACAAAACGGCCGGCTTCAATTTTTCCCCATTTTCCTTGAATAGCGCCCTTTAGAGGTATACGTTATCGGGCGTCCCCTGGTATCTGCTCCGATTCAGACACGAACATCCCCAAATGAACTTTTCAGCAATTCTATAAACCCATAGGGTCAAGCTACGAGAAAATATCCACAAAACGGCCCGCTTCAATTTTTCCCCATTTTCCTTGAATAGCTCCCTTTAGAGGTATACGTAATCGGGCGTCCCCTGGTATCTGCTCCGATTCAGGCACGAACATCCCCAAATGAACTTTTCTGCAATTTTATAAACCCATAGGGTCAAGCTACGAGAAAATATCCACAAAATGGCCCGCTTCAATTTTTCCCCATTCTCCTTGTATAGCTCCCTTTAGACGTTTACGTAATCGGGCGTCCCCTGATATCTGCTCTGATTCAAGCACGGATATCCCCAAATAAACTTTTCTGCAATTCCATAAACCGTTAGGGTCAAGCTACAATAAAATATCCACAAAATGGCTCGCTTCAATTTTTCCCCATTTTCCTTGTATAGCTCCCTTTAGAGGTATACGTAAACGGGCGTCCCTTGATATCTGCTCCGATTCAGGCACGGATATCCCCAAATGAACTTTTCAGCAATTCTATAAACCCATAGGGTCAAGCTACGAGAAAATATCCACAAAACGGCCCGCTTCAATTTTTCCCCATTTTCCTTGAATAGCTCCCTTTAGAGGTATACGTAATCGGGCGTCCCCTGGTATCTGCTCCGATTCAGGCACGAACATCCCCAAATGAACTTTTCTGCAATTTTATAAACCCATAGGGTCAAGCTACGAGAAAATATCCACAAAATGGCCCGCTTCAATTTTTCCCCATTCTCCTTGTATAGCTCCCTTTAGACGTTTACGTAATCGGGCGTCCCCTAATATCTGCTCTGATTCAAGCACGGAGATCCCCAAATGAACTTTTCTGCAATTCTATAAATCATTAGGGTCAAGCTACAATAAAATATCCACAAAATAACTCGCTTCAATTTTTCCCCATTTTCCTTGTATAGCTCCCTTTAGAGGTATACGTAATCTGGCGTCCCTTGGTATCTGCTCCGATTCAGGCACAGACATCCCCAAATGAACTTTTCAGCAATTCTATAAACCCATAGGGTCAAGCTACGAGAAAATATCCACAAAACGGCCCGCTTCAATTTTTCCCCATTTTCCTTGAATAGCGCCCTTTAGAGGTATACGTTATCGGGCGTCCCCTGGTATCTGCTCCGATTCAGGCTCGAACATCCCCAAATGAACTTTTCAGCAATTCTATAAACCCATAGGGTCAAGCTACGAGAAAATATCCACAAAACGGCCCGCTTCAATTTTTCCCCATTTTCCTTGAATAGCTCCCTTTAGAGGTATACGTAATCGGGCGTCCCCTGGTATCTGCTCCGATTCAGGCACGAACATCCCCAAATGAACTTTTCTGCAATTTTATAAACCCATAGGGTCAAGCTACGAGAAAATATCCACAAAATGGGCCGCTTCAATTTTTCCCCATTCTCCTTGTATAGCTCCCTTTAGACGTTTACGTAATCGGGCGTCCCCTGATATCTGCTCTGATTCAAGCACGGAGATCCCCAAATAAACTTTTCTGCAATTCCATAAACCTTTAGGGTCAAGCTACAATAAAATATCCACAAAATGGCTCACTTCAATTTTCCCCATTTTCCTTGTATAGCTCCCTTTAGAGGTATACGTAAACGGGCGTCCCTTGATATCTTCTCCGATTCAGGCACGGATATCCCCAAATGAACTTTTCAGCAATTCTATAAACCCATAGGGTCAAGCTACGAGAAAATATCCACAAAACGGCCCGCTTCAATTTTTCCCCATTTTCCTTGAATAGCTCCCTTTTGAGGTATACGTAATCGGGCGTCCCCTGGTATCTGCTCCGATTCAGGCACGAACATCCCCAAATGAACTTTTCTGCAATTTTATAAACCCATAGGGTCAAGCTACGAGAAAATATCCACAAAATGGCCGGCTTCAATTTTTCCCCATTCTCCTTGTATAGCTCCCTTTAGACGTTTACGTAATCGGGCGTCCCCTGATATCTGCTCTGATTCAAGCACGGAGATCCCCAAATAAACTTTTCTGCAATTCCATAAACCGTTAGGGTCAAGCTACAATAAAATATCCACAAAATGGCTCGCTTCAATTTTTCCCCATTTTCCATGTATAGCTCCCTTTAAAGGTATACGTAATCGGGCGTCCCCTGGTATCTGCTCCGATTCAGGCACGGACATCCCCAAATGAACTTTTCTGCAATTCTATAAACCAATAAGGTCAAGCTACGAGAAAATATCCACAAAATGACCCGCTTCAATTTTTCCCCATTCTCCTTGTATAGCTCCCTTTAGACATTTACGTAATCGGGCGTCCCCTGGTATCTGGTCCGATTCTGGCACGGAGATCCCCAAATGAACTTTTCTGCAATTCTATAAAGCCATAGGGTCAAGCTACGAGAAAATATCCACAAAATGGCCCGCTTCAATTTTTCCCCATTTTCCTTGTATAGCTCCCTTTAGACGTTTACGTAATCGGGCGTCCCCTGATATCTGCTCTAATTCAAGCACGGAGATCACCAAATGAACTTTTCTGCAATTCTATAAATCATTAGGGTCAAGCTACAATAAAATATCCACAAAATAACTCGCTTCAATTTTTCCCCATTTTCCTTGTATAGCTCCCTTTAGAGGTATACGTAATCGGGCGTCCCTTGGTATCTGCTCCGATTCAGGCATAGACATCCCCAAATGAACTTTTCAGCAATTCTATAAACCCATAGGGTCAAGCTACGAGAAAATATCCACAAAACGGCCCGCTTCAATTTTTCCCCATTTTCCTTGAATAGCGCCCTTTAGAGGTATACGTTATCGGGCGTCCCCTGGTATCTGCTCCGATTCAGGCTCGAACATCCCCAAATGAACTTTTCAGCAATTCTATAAACCCATAGGGTCAAGCTACGAGAAAATATCCACAAAACGGCCCGCTTCAATTTTTCCCCATTTTCCTTGAATAGCTCCCTTTAGAGGTATACGTAATCGGGCGTCCCCTGGTATCTGCTCCGATTCAGGCACGAACATCCCCAAATGAACTTTTTTGCAATTTTATAAACCCATAGGGTCAAGCTACGAGAAAATATCCACAAAATGGGCCGCTTCAATTTTTCCCCATTCTCCTTGTATAGCTCCCTTTAGACGTTTACGTAATCGGGCGTCCCCTGATATCTGCTCTGATTCAAGCACGGAGATCCCCAAATAAACTTTTCTGCAATTCCATAAACCGTTAGGGTCAAGCTACAATAAAATATCCACAAAATGGCTCACTTCAATTTTCCCCATTTTCCTTGTATAGCTCCCTTTAGAGGTATACGTAAACGGGCGTCCCTTGATATCTGCTCCGATTCAGGCACGGATATCCCCAAATGAACTTTTCAGCAATTCTATAAACCCATAGGGTCAAGCTACGAGAAAATATCCACAAAACGGCCCGCTTCAATTTTTCCCCATTTTCCTTGAATAGCTCCCTTTAGAGGTATACGTAATCGGGCGTCCCCTGGTATCTGCTCCGATTCAGGCACGAACATCCCCAAATGAACTTTTCTGCAATTTTATAAACCCATAGGGTCAAGCTACGAGAAAATATCCACAAAATGGCCGGCTTCAATTTTTCCCCATTCTCCTTGTATAGCTCCCTTTAGACGTTTACGTAATCGGGCGTCCCCTGATATCTGCTCTGATTCAAGCACGGAGATTCCCAAATAAACTTTTCTGCAATTCCATAAACCGTTAGGGTTAAGCTACAATAAAATATCCACAAAATGGCTCGCTTCAATTTTTCCCCATTTTCCTTGTATAGCTCCCTTTAGAGGTATACGTAATCGGGCGTCCCCTGGTATCTGCTCCGATTCAGGCACGGACATCCCCAAATGAACTTTTCTGCAATTCTATAAACCCATTAGGTCAAGCTACGAGAAAATATCCACAAAATGGCCCGCTTCAATTTTTCCCCATTCTCCTTGTATAGCTCCCTTTAGACGTTTACGTAATCGGGTGTCCCCTGGTATCTGGTCCGATTCAGGCACGGAGATCCCCAAATGAACTTTTCTGCAATTCTATAAACCCATAGGGTCAAGCTACGAGAAAATATCCACAAAATGGCCGGCTTCAATTTTTCCCCATTTTCCTTGAATAGCGCCCTTTAGAGGTATACGTTATCGGGCGTCCCCTGGTATCTGCTCCTATTCAGGCACGAACATCCCCAAATGAACTTTTCAGCAATTCTATAAAACCCTATAAACCCATAGGGTCAAGCTACGAGAAAATATCCACAAAACGGCCCGCTTCAATTTTTCCCCATTTTCCTTGAATAGCTCCCTTTAGAGGTATACGTAATCGGGCGTCCCCTGGTATCTGCTCCGATTCAGGCACGAACATCCCCAAATGAACTTTTCTGCAATTTTATAAACCCATAGGGTCAAGCTACGAGAAAATATCCACAAAATGGCCGGCTTCAATTTTTCCCCATTCTCCTTGTATAGCTCCCTTTAGACGTTTACGTAATCGGGCGTCCCCTGATATCTGCTCTGATTCAAGCACGGAGATCCCCAAATAAACTTTTCTGCAATTCCATAAACCGTTAGGGTTAAGCTACAATAAAATATCCACAAAATGGCTCGCTTCAATTTTTCCCCATTTTCCTTGTATAGCTCCCTTTAGAGGTATACGTAATCGGGCGTCCCCTGGTATCTGCTCCGATTCAGGCACGGACATCCCCAAATGAACTTTTCTGCAATTCTATAAACCCATTAGGTCAAGCTACGAGAAAATATCCACAAAATGGCCCGCTTCAATTTTTCCCCATTCTCCTTGTATAGCTCCCTTTAGACGTTTACGTAATCGGGCGTCCCCTGGTATCTGGTCCGATTCAGGCACGGAGATCCCAAAATGAACTTTTCTGCAATTCTATAAACCCATAGGGTCAAGCTACGAGAAAATATCCACAAAATGGCCCGCTTCAATTTTTCCCCATTTTCCTTGTATAGCTCCCTTTAGACGTTTACGTAATCGGGCGTTCCCTGATATCTGCTCCGATTCAAGCACGGAGATCCCCAAATGAACTTTTCTGCAATTCTATAAACCCATAGGGTCAATGTTAGGCTCAAGACATGTCTGAATACCACTATTAACAAGCCTACACTATGTGACTATGTCACATTACATGACCTAGTGAGTTCTATCACTGGGATATAGTATAGGTCTCTAAATGTACTTGTCTTGTTCTCATGAACATTAGCTTGATCATGTATGCTCAAAGTTATAATGAGCTTAGGAAAGTTTCTTGCATCTAGATTGTATATAGGCCATTGAATAATTGTCCTGGTAGAAGTTCAGAAGTGTTCATGCAGCAGGATAGAGATAAATAAGGCTATGAAGAAATAAGTTGCAGAAATTTGTCTAAGGCATTATATAGCAAAGTCAGAAGAAAGCTATGTCGTGAAGTCACCAATATCCATGTCGTGAAGTACTATATCACATAGTCCATTTTGTACTATGTCGAGAAGTCCTCAAGACACATGTCGTGAAGTGTTGAAGTCAGCAAAGTCAAAGAAGCCTAGATCGTGAAGTCCTCAGAAGCCCTATGTCGCATAGTCTTCAAATGACCTATGTCACATAGTCTTCACATGACCTATGTCGCATGTCTTCACATGACCTATGTCGCATAGTCTTCAAATGACCTATGTCGCAAAGTCTTCAAAGGCTATATCGCAAAGTCCTCACAAGTGAGATCGCGAAGTCAGGAATGAAGTGGAGTTCACGATATCAACACTTAGCCGTTTACAACAAGACAAATCAAGGTACAGAATCAAGAATCAAAAGAGACAAATACTGAAGCATTTGTTCTGGCAAGGTGGTCCAAAGAACAGATGGCAAATCTACAGCTAAACTTGGAGAGAAAGATAAGAGACAAGCAGCTACAGAAACGGGAAAGACTCCGAAAAGCAGGTGGTCCTTCCTGACACAGTTAACGTCTTATGGCAGGACAAGTTGGACTTTCAGCAAGGGGTAACTGTGTAAAAATAGGTGTGTGCACTAGTTTGTATAGGGCTTATATATATCATGCACATCCTATTGTTAGCTGAAGAGAGATACACATAGTTATTTGCTAAGCTCTTTTCTCTGTAAGCAAGCAAGTTCAAACTGTTCTTGTTTAGAAGCCAGAAATTCTATTGTGAATTTCTTGGAAAGCTGTAGTATTTAATTTGCTTATACAAAGTAGATTAAAGTGATTGTGTGTGTTATTTACTTTCTGCATATTACATATCATAATCATATACAGTCTGTTACTTAGTTTTCAAGAATCGAAAAATATATCAAACTATCCATTCACCCCCCCTCTGTCTAGTTTCTAGTAGTATTCATTTCTAACAAGTGGTATCAGAGCGTAGGCTGTTAACGTACAAACAGGAAAAGATCAAGAATGAGTTCACAGAAACTAAGCAGTATCAAGATTCCCCCCTTTAACAAGGAGCACTACAGTTTATGGAAAAAGAAGATGTTGCTTTTCATCAAAGCTTCTAACCCCATGTATTTAGATATTCTAAAGCATGGTCCCTTCATTCCAATGATCGAGATTGGTGAAACAACCATTGGCACTGAGATTGTACCAGCAAAACATGTGCCCAAAGATCCCTCAAAATACACTGATCCTGAAAAGGAAAAAGTTGCACTGGATGGACATCTTCAACTTATCATTTGTGAATCTATGGACTTCAACATGTATGGCACTGTTGCTCATTGTACTAGTGCCAAGAAGATGTGGGATCTTATAGAAGTGCTCTGTGAAGGAACTACTGAAGTAAGAAAGAACAAGAAGCAGATTCTTGTTTCACAATATGAAGCCTTCATGGCTCAGCCAAAAGAGGGAATCACAAAAGTGTTTGAGAGATTCAACAAGCTGATAAACGAGCTCAAACTCTATGACAAACACTATGAAACAGAAGAGCTCAATATGAAGTTTTTACTAACTCTTCCAGATCACTTGGAACCAAGAATCTCTTCCCTTAAAGAAAGAGATCTAACAAAGATTGGTTTTGATGTGTTATATGGTGTGTTGAAGACATATGAGTTGGAGCTGTTTCAAAAGAGATCTATTCAAGCAAAGCAAGGATTAGTGGCTAATACCTCCTGTGCACTTATTGCTGACAACCTAAGTCAAAGAATGGACTCTCTTAAAATCAGTCAGGTCAAGATTGAGGAACTGGAAGTTGAAGACACTGGTGATGAGGTCCAGGTCGTCTATGATTTGCCTGAGGAAGATGAGTTTTACAGCATGGAGGAACTGGACAAAATGGAAAATAAATCTTTTGCTTATATGGCTAGGAGGTATCCTAACATAAGGTTTAAAAGAAAGCAGCCATTCAGGTCCAAGTTCAATACTGGAAACACTGGTGGATCTAGTGGCTCAAACACCTTCAATAAAGGAAAAGGGATTGCTGGTGCTGCTAAGGGTGGATACAAGACAGGAAGTGTGGATAGGACCAAAATAAGATGCTATAACTGCAATGAACTTGGGCATTTTGCCACTGAGTGCAAAAAGCCTAAACAAGTCAAGAAGGACAAAGCATACTTAGAGCTTGAAGCTAAGTATGAGGCTCTACTCAAGAAACAACAGGGCAAAGCTTTTATTGCTGAGGGAAAATGCTGGGATGACTCTGATGAAGAAGAAGAACAAGAGTACTCAAACTATGCCTTGATGGCATTTTCTGATGATGGTGATTCAAGTCAGGTACCCATTCTTACTTCTCTTGATATGACTCCCCTTCAATATAAGCAAACTGTTGAAGATATGAGCACTGAGATGTTTAATATTCATACTAGCATGTTAGTAGCTAATGAAGAAATTGATAGACTAACTGCTAAGAATGTTGAGCTTACAGAAAAGAATGAGAAACTTGAGTTAATGGCTGTGAACCTGGATGGTTTGAAAAAGGAGGTTGAGTATCTTAAAAACAAAGTAATTTGTGCTGAGCAGATAGAGAAAGCCCTTAGGGAACAAATTGCTGAAACTGAACTGAAACTAAGAAGCTTCAAAAACTCCTCTGAACTTATTCAAACCTATCACAAGGAACACACTGAAGACTGCAAGGTTGGAGTTGGTTTTGACTATGATAATGACAAGGGAAGGAAGAAGGTCAAGGGCAAAGGAAAGGAAACTTTTACAAACAAAAATGCCCCAACCATACTGTCAAGTGTTGAACAGCCCATCTTCAGAAAGAGTGCTGTTGAGTTTGATGAGGAACTACTGATCATCAAGCAACAACTACTTGAAGAAGATGAGGCTGCTAAGAACACTTCTTCCTTTCCTGAACTTGTCAATCAGAAAGAGACCAAAGACAATCTTGTCAAGAGTCCTAAAGCAAAGAAAGAAGTTGTTAAGAAAAGGAAACAAAACAGAAATGGTAAAGTGGGTGTTAACAAGGGAAACAACTATGCTTATGTGCCAAATGCTCCCAGGAAACAATGTCAAAAATGCCTATCTGTTAATCATTTGACTCATAAGTGTAGTAAGCCTGATATTGTTGAAGTTGACAACCTGAGTAACCATTCTGCTAGCATAAATTCTAGTCATGATTCTTTCTGTGGTAAGCCAAATGATAAGTGGATTTTATATCTACTTGGAACGCTTCATATCGGCTTAAATTGATGACTTGAACTCAAGTATGTGGTGTGTTTAATGTGTTTTCATTAAGTTTTGCAGAACCAAGAGTTGGAGGTTAATTTGATTAAAATTCGGATTTTCCGGGTAGGTTGCGCAGTCTTCACTGTTTTGGCCATATCTGGAGTTCTACAAGTCCGATTCTGACGATCTTACAGCTCACGCGAAGAGAAAGGAATTCTGGACAGAAATCGTCGCGCGCCCGCGCCATTTCCCGCGCGCCCGTGCCACACTTGACAGAAAGCTCCGCGCGCCCGCGCCACTACCGCGCGCCCGCGCCAGAAAAAATACTGAAATTTGCTGTTTTGTGATCAGAAAAGGAAACATGCCATATTTGTTAGCCTTAAGACTTTATAAGTATTTGGTGGACGTTTTCTAGGGGATATACAGAGATATATCAAGATTCATATATATATACGTCCACGGTGAAGAGAACAAGAAGACGGCTGATTTAAGAAGATCTAGTTTTACATCCAATCTTTGTATTCTTCTAAATTAGGCGATACTTGAATTCTTGTTTGTTCTTTCTAAACCCTAATTATTCTATTCAGTTTTACAGACTTATTACTATCATGTTATCATCAGAACCCACGATGATGAACGGTTCGATTATGAACTAATCGTCGTCGTGGGATTCTAACGGATTTATTTATGTAGTTTAGTATCTTGATGCCTTAAAGATCTGTGTGTGATGTAGTTGATATCCTCGTATGGTTAAGCTTAATTGATAGATGTGTCGCGAACATCTAATTTGTTAATCTCTTGTGAAGCGAAAGTGGATCTTGAGATTTAGAACTTGCCATGCTAGCATAGGTTCATATTCGTTTATCAATATGATTCGTAGTATAAGATGAAAATACTTATATTGCCCTGTGTGATCTTTATGGATAACTAGTTCCTCAACCGTTATGTTTTCAAATTCTATAGACATATAGGGTCTAAACATAATTGGTGTCTATTCATCTTCTATCTCTTTTGTGGATGTATGGGTAGTTTGATATACGTATGCCGACAGGTAGCGTGTATTTGTTTCGTGTTATCCGATCAGATATCATAACAATTGCATATAGTGATTAAAGGTTTCAGTTCTAAGCAAAGTATTTAATAAAGTTAGGATCCCATGTTTTCTCTACATAAGTAATTCGATTCCAATTCTTATTAGTTAATTAATTCTTAGTTTATTAAATTGCTTCATAGTTAATCGTAGTTATTCAAAACCCTATCTTGTTACTTGTCTTAGCAGTGAATAAAAACCATACATTGTTGCATAGGTACAAGACTATAACAACCTAAACCAGTCTCTGTGAGAACGAACTTAATTTTATTCTATATTACTTGTGACCACGTACGCTTGCGTGTTTTTGTGTCAACAAGTTTTTGGCGCCGCTGCCGGGGACTCGGTGTTATATTTAGTTTATGTGCTTGTCATCAGTGGTCGTTAAAGTTCACTGACTCGGATTATTCTTTCATCAATTTTACTTTGTTTGGTGAGTTTTCAGGTATTTTAGTGAGCGTGTATGCGAACACGTTCTCAATCTCGGAAAGAAGAACTTGAATCAAGTCTAGTTATGGGAGATCAATTAGCAGCAGAAACGAAGGCTTTGAAGGACTATTCTCAGCCTAAGATCAATGACATTCAATCTAGCATTGTCAGGCCGGCTATTGCAGCCAATACCTTTGAAATCAAGCCTGGCACGATTCAGATGGTGCAGAACTCAGTTCAGTTTGGGGGTGCTCCGACGGAAGATCCTAATATGCATATTAGGGATTTTATCGAGATATGCGACACCTTCAAGTTCAACGGAGTGTCGGAAGATGCTGTGAAGCTGAGACTTTTCCCATTTTCTCTGAGGGATAAGGCTAAGGGCTGGTTGCATTCTCTACCAGCTGGTTCTATCACTACATGGGAGGATCTTGCTCAGAAGTTTCTCACTAAATTCTTCCCCATGGCTAAAACAGCTGCAATCAGGAATGCTATTACTCAGTTTTCTCAGCATTCTGGAGAAACTTTATGTGAAGCTTGGGAGAGATACAAGGAGATGCTTAGGAGATGTCCACATCATGGATTGCCCGACTGGATGGTGATTAATTGTTTTTATAATGGTCTGGGAGCACAATCAAGACCAATGTTAGATGCAGCATCAGGTGGAGCTCTATGGGCTAAGAGCTACGAGGAAGCTTATGAGTTAATTGAGATGATGGATGCGAATGAATATCAGAATCCTACTCAGAGATTATCACAAGGCAAAGTAGCAGGAGTTCTTGAAGTTGATGCAGCTACAGCTATAGCAGCCCAGTTGAAGGCTTTGACAATGAAGGTGGATTCTTTGACGAATTATGGAGTTCAGCAGGTGGCTAGTGTTTGTGAGCTTTGTGCGGGCGCACATGAGACGAATAATTGTGCCATATCTAGTGAATCGGCGCAGTTCGTGAGTAACTTTCAGAGACCATCACAGCCAGTTCCAGCCACCTATCATCCCAATAGCCGGAATCATCCTAATTTCAGCTGGAGCGACAATCAACAATCTCAGCAGCCTTATCAGCCATTCCAAGGTCAGCAATTTGGAGCAAAGCCTTACAATCCTCAGAATTTTCAGCAGCAGCAAGGGCAGAATTTTCAGCCACAGTATGCTCCTAGGCAACAATTTCAGCCACCAGGATTTCCGCAACAACCTCATGCTAGTGCGGGGCAGTCTTCGAATGAAAAATCTGAATTGGATGAGTTGAGAATGATAGTTAAAAGCCAGGCGGCATCGCTCAAGACTTTGGAGAATTAGATGGGGCAGTTGGCAAGTGCCTTACTCAGCAGAGCTCAGGGAACTCTTCCTAGCGATACGGAGCCTAATCCAGGAAAGACAGTTGTCCAAGAACATGTGAAAGCAGTTACCTTGAGATCGGGAAAGGTCACGGGCAATCAAAAATCAGCAGTTGAAGAAGAGGAAGAAATTCAGCAGCATCAGGTGGAACCTTCTAAGGAAAAGCCAATTTTTGATTTGGCAGCTAAGCAGTTGGACGGTGAGGCTGAAAAGAGCAAAAATTCTGCTGACAAGTCTACTTCGGAGCAGACTATTTACCCACCTCCTCCATACCCAAAGAGGCTCCAGAAGAAGACTACAGAGAGTAACCAGATCTATCCTCCTCCTCCATATCCAAAGAGGCTACAGAAGCAGAATCTTGACACAAAATTCGCCAAATTTCTCGAGGTTTTCAAGAAGTTACACATCAACATACCTTTTGCAGAAGCTCTTGAACAGATGCCGAGCTATGCTAAGTTCATGAAGGGTATTCTATCTCGGAAGTTGAAACTCGAGGATTTGGACACCGTTGCTTTGACAGAGGAGTGTAGTGCAGTTCTACAGCAGAAATTGCCACCGAAGCTTAAAGATCCGGGAAGTTTTACCATACCTTGCACTATTGGCAATCAACTTTTCAGCAAATGCTTATGTGATTTGGGAGCTAGCATTAATCTAATGCCAATGTCTGTTTTTAAGCAACTTGGGTTGCCTGAGCCGAAACCAGTTAATATGACCTTACAGTTGGCTGATCGGTCGATCACATATCCGAGGGGTATAGTGGAGGATGTCTTGGTAAAGGTGGATAAGCTGATTTTTCCTGCTGATTTTGTTATTCTTGACTTTGAGGAGGATAAGAAGATTCCTATCATCTTGGGAAGGCCTTTTCTGGCTACTGGCCGAGCGTTGATCGATGTTCAGAAAGGAGAGCTCACAATGAGGGTGAGTAATCAAAAGGTCATCTTTAATGTGTTCAAGGCTATGAAATTCCCGACAGAGGAGGAAGAGTGTTTTAGCTTGAAGATGGTTGATACGGGTCAGAGAAAGGAGTTCGATCAGCTGTTAAGCAAAAATTCGGACATGCACAAGTTTGAGCATCACATCAGTGATTCCATTGACAATTCTTCCATTCGAGATCTTTCGAATGTCAAGCTTGGAAAACTTCCACCACATTTGAAGTATGTCCTTCTGAATGATGAGTTGGTGATTTTTAAAGAGTGTGAAGATAATGTGTTGAGAAGGTGGAACAAGGATGATGAGGTAAAAGAGTGTTCTTATCAATCGACGGAGAAGCATAAACACCTTAGAGGTGTAAAGAAGAAAAAGAAAAAATCGATTGGTGGAAAAGTCAAGGTGAAGTTTGATTTGGAAAAGATGTGGGAAGAAAGCAAGAAGGTTATCAAACAATGGGTGAATGGTCCTTCTGCTAAGGACAAGTCAAATGCGATCTTCGAGCCACCATGATTTGATTCACATTTGTCCGGCTAAATGACATTAACGACAGCGCTTCGTGGAGGCAACCCATGTGTTAGGTATGTTTCTACTATCTTTCTTATTACCTTCAATGAGGACATTGAATATGTTAAGTTTGGGGGTGATGTATGGGTTTGTATAGTTAGTGTGTGTCTCATGTAGGATTCATATTGCATGTGTAGTTGTAGTTTATTCGTAGTTTTGCAGGTTCATGTCATATAGGGCATTCTGTTTGCATAGTTTTTATTTATCATGTGAGTCCATTTTAGTTGCATGCATATTTCATGATCCCGTAGGACTTGACTATTTCCGTTGGTGAGTCGATGTTGATTGGAGTGTGGTTGTGATGAATAGAGGGTTGATTAAGTTTCTAAGTATTGACTTGCATGCCAGAAACAAATCTATTTCATAAGTCTCATTGGTTGCTTTTGAATTTGATCAGACCATGCTTGTTTGGTGTTAGAATTTAACCACTTGTTTACATTTAGAATGTTGGCTAGATTCTTGAAACCTAGGAGCACTTATGTATAAGTTTGGGGGAAACCAGGGATTTCATGCTAGTTGTAATAAAGGCTAGGCGTCAAATGGCTAGTAGCCGCTCATTGGTAAAAAATGAGTAGTCTAGAAAAAATGAGTAGTCTAGGGTGGATGAGAAAAAAGGCAAAGAGCACTCATTCCGAAATAAAAAAAAAAGAAAAAAAAAAAGAAGTTGTGTTAGTTGTTTTATGCAAAATTGATCAGGTTGAGCTCTTTAATACTCGAGCAATTAAGTTCTAGGGGACTTTGTGCCTAGTGACCTAAGATTTTTTTCCGGTCTGGGATCCACTAACCTAAAGCTCGCTACATGGGTATTATTGTATAAGCCTTTTGGGGTCTTAACCATTGCACGGTCAAATAAGCATGTGTATTGTGTTTAGTATGATGTTCTGTAATAAAAGCATGAATTCCTGTCTAACTCAAGTGGATATTGAGGTGTCTTTAAGTGGTTTCTTGTGTCTAGAGTTCATTCTGTTTGTAAGCTTGTGGTTGTTTTGGCTAAGAGTAGGTATGGTCTTGATTTAGTTTGGGAGTATATTGGTGAGCATCGCACACACGCACGTTTCTGTGTTTGTCTCGTTGGTCGATGGGATTTTGGTCGAACTCTGTTTGGAAGACTGTGTTTTTTGAGATGTTGGCTCGTTGATTGGTTTTGGTTGGTTTGAAGGGATCGTTGCATTTTCATATTAGTTGCATACATGCATTGCATTGTTAGTTGCATGAGTAGATGGATTTTGTGGGTACATTCGCTATAGGCCCTCACGAGACCTTACTCGTCCACTAGGGCTGCCTAGGGGTTTAAAGGGCTTGTTGCATATGCCAAATGCAACCGTGATCACCTACGGAAGTGGTACTAGTTAGTTGTATATAGTTATATTATTTATGCTTAAGGACAAGCATCGGTTTAAGTTTGGGGGTGTGATAAGTGGATTTTATATCTACTTGGAAAGCTTCATATCGGCTTAAATTGATGACTTGAACTCAAGTATGTGGTGTGTTTAATGTGTTTTCATTAAGTTTTGCAGAACCAAGAGTTGGAGGTTAATTTGATTAAAATTCGGATTTTCCGGGTAGGTTGCGCAGTCTTCACTGTTTTGGCCATATCTGGAGTTCTACAAGTCCGATTCTGACGATCTTACAGCTCACGCGAAGAGAAAGGAATTCTGGACAGAAATCCCCGCGCGCCCGCGCCATTTCCCGCGCGCCCGCGCCACACTTGACAGAAAGCTCCGCGCGCCCGCGCCACTACCGCGCGCCCGCGCCAGAAAAAATACTGAAATTTGCTTTTTTGTGATCAGAAAAGGAAACATGCCATATTTGTTAGCCTTAAGACTTTATAAGTATTTGGTGGACGTTTTCTAGGGGATATACAGAGATATATCAAGATTCATATATATATACGTCCACGGTGAAGAGAACAAGAAGACGGCTGATTTAAGAAGACCTAGTTTTACATCCAATCTTTGTATTCTTCTACATTAGGCGATACTTGAATTCTCGTTTGTTCTTTCTAAACCCTAATTATTCTATTCAGTTTTACAGACTTATTACTATCATGTTATCATCAGAACCCACGATGATGAACGGTTCGATTATGAACTAATCGTCGTCGTGGGATTCTAACGGATTTATTTATGTAGTTTAGTATCTTGATGCCTTAAAGATCTGTGTGTGATGTATAGTTGATATCCTCGTATGGTTAAGCTTAATTGATAGATGCGTCGCGAACATCTAATTTGTTAATCTCTTGTGAAGCGAAAGTGGATCTTGAGATTTAGAACTTGCCATGCTAGCATAGGTTCATATTCGTTTATCAATATGATTCGTAGTATAAGATGAAAATACTTATATTGCCCTGTGTGATCTTTATGGATAACTAGTTCCTCAACCGTTATGTTTTCAAATTCTATAGACATATAGGGTCTAAACATAATTGGTGTCTATTCATCTTCTATCTCTTTTGTGGATGTATGGGTAGTTTGATATACGTATGCCGACAGGTAGCGTGTATTTGTTTCGTGTTATCCGATCAGATATCATAACAATTGCATATAGTGATTAAAGGTTTCAGTTCTAAGCAAAGTATTTAATGAAGTTAGGATCCCATGTTTTCTCTACATAAGTAATTCGATTCCAATTCTTATTAGTTAATTAATTCTTAGTTTATTAAATTGCTTCATAGTTAATCGTAGTTATTCAAAACCCTATCTTGTTACTTGTCTTAGCAGTGAATAAAAACCATACATTGTTGCATAGGTACAAGACTATAACAACCTAAACCAGTCTCTGTGGGAACGAACTTAATTTTATTCTATATTACTTGTGACCACGTACGCTTGCGTGTTTTTGTGTCAACACCAAACTGCATGACATGCTATGTGACTGTGATTGCTAACTGTTTATCTCTTAAACATAAACTTGACTCTGCACAATCTGGTGAATCACACACACATATGCATTCTCATAGGACAGGGTCCCCAATCAGGGTTGAGAGGGTGAAAACTTCATGTGAGCCTAAGAGTGTAAACTCCAAAGCCACAGAAAAAGTGAAGTCTCCTACTATGAGAAATGCAATTTATGACAGAAGAATTATTAATCAAAATGTTTCTAAATCAACTGGACCCTACCAAGTGTGGGTACCAAAAACAACTTAGTCATTTTGTGAATGCAGGGCAACAGGAATAAAAGAGTCATATGGATCTTGGACAGTGGATGCTCAAGTCACATGACTGGTGATATAGCCCTGCTATCACATTTTGAGGAAAAGGCTGGCCCATCAGTAACCTTTGGAAATGACAACATTGGTTATACAATGGGATATGGCAGTGTGAAATCTGGAAATGTCATTATTGAAGATGTAGCATTTGTTGAAGGACTGAAGCATAATCTCTTGAGTATTGGACAATTCACCAACAGAGGTTTCAAAGTGGAATTTGATGAAGACCTTTGTTCAATCTCAAAAAGGGAAAGTGGTGAAGTTGTTCTAACTGGTGTGAAGAAAGGAAGCTTGTTTGTAGCCAATCTCAAGGCTGCAGATAAGGGAGAAATCTGTTGTTTCTACACTAAAGCCACAAATGAGGAATTCTGGCTATGGCACAAGAAGCTGTCTCACTTGAATGTTCAGGCAATGAACTCTCTAACCAAGAGAGAACTTATCAGGGATTTGCCTACCTTGGAGTTTGTGCAAGATGGAGCATGTGAAGCTTGTCAGAAAGGAAAAATTAAAAGATCCAGTCACAAGAACAAATTGCTCAATACAAATTCAAAACCTCTGCAGCTAATTCACATGGACTTATTTGGCCCTGTGAATGTAATGTCCCTCTCCAAAAAGAAATATGCTCTAGTGATGGTAGATGACTATTCAAGATATACTTGGGTGGAATTCCTATTCTCCAAGGATGAAGCACCCCAAGTCATAATAGAGCATATCAAGAGAGTTGATAAAGAAGCACAAAGCACTGGTTCCTCTGTAGTTGCTTTGAGAAGTGATAATGGGACTGAGTTCAGAAATTCAACATTGTATGAGTTTTGCAAAGATAAAGGAATTTCTCAACAATTCTCAGCTCCTAGAACACCTCAACAGAATGGAGTAGTTGAGAGAAAGAATAGAACTCTCATTGAAGCTGCAAGGACAATGCTGCTGGATGCAAAGCTACCCACTAGCTTTTGGGCTGATGCTGTTAACACAGCATGCTACGTGCAAAATAGAACATTAATCAATAAGAAGTCTGGCAAAACTCCTTACTCATTAATGACTGGAAAAAGAGCATCCTTCAAGCACCTGCATGTGTTTGGAAGCAAGTGCTTTGTGATGAAAGATACCTCTGAGCATGTTGGAAAATTTGATGCAAAAGCAATTGAAGGTATCTTCATTGGATACTCTCTGGAAAGGACAGCATACAGAGTATTTGTACCTGAGCAACACAAAGTCATGGAAAGCATGGATGTTACCTTTGATGACAAGAAAACTCCTGGACTAAAAACAAGTGATCAAGACAGTGTGCCATTGAGATTTGAGAATCAAGGCTATCTTGAGGATTCTGAAAGTGAAGATGAACCCCCTGTTCAAACTGTTCTAGAGAATGAAATCCTCGAAGTTGACAATCTTCTTCAAACACCTGTGCAAGGGTTCACAAACACAGGGGGAGAAGAAGAGAATGCACCTATCAACCAAAATGAGTTTGGAACAGATCAAGGAAATGAACAGGGGCACACAAGGAAATGGGACAGAGCCCACACTAGGGATCAAATCATTGGAGATCCTAGTGAGGGAGTTAGAACAAGGAGGGCAACATTAAATACATGTCTGTATAGCTGCTTTCTGTCACAAGAGGAACCTAAATTAATTGAAGAAGCTTTGAAGAATTCTGATTGGATTGTTGCCATGCAAGAAGAATTGAATCAATTTGAGAAAAACAAAGTATGGGAACTAGTACCTCCTCCAAAAGGAAAGAATGTTATTGACACCAAATGGGTGTTCAGAAACAAAATGGATGAAGAAGGAGTGGTAATAAGAAACAAAGCAAGACTGGTTGCCAAAGGATACTGTCAGCAGGAAGGCATTGACTATGATGAGACATTTGCACCTGTAGCTAGACTGGAAGCGCCATCAGAATCTTCCTGGCTTTTGCAGCTCACTCAGATTTTAAGGTGTATCAAATGGATGTGAAAAGTGCATTTCTCAATGGTGATCTTGCTGAAGAAGTTTATGTGTCTCAACCACCTGGCTTTGAAAGTGAAGACTTCCCAAACTTTGTGTATAGATTGCTCAAGGCACTCTATGGACTCAAACAGGCACCAAGAGCCTGGTATGAGACTCTATCTCAATTTCTTCTTGAGCATCAATTCACCAGGGGTACAATTGACAAAACCCTATTCTTCAAGAAGCATGGAAATGATATCATTCTTGTTCAAATCTATGTGGATGATATCATCTTTGGCTCTTCAAATGAAAAACTCTGTGAAAGGTTCTCTAAGTTGATGCAAAGCAAATATGAGATGAGTATGATGGGAGAGTTAACCTACTTTCTAGGCCTGCAAGTACATCAAAGGGAGGATGGCATCTTTATAAACCAATCTAAGTATGTCAAGGATCTTTTAAAGAAATATGGTTTAGAAGAGTCATCCCCAGCTAAAACTCCTATGTCTACTGCAATCAAGCTGGATGAAGATAAGAAAGGCAAGAGAGTTGATATCAAGGTCTATAGAGGAATGGTTGGATCCTTACTCTATCTCACAGCTAGCAGGCCAGACATCATGTTTGCCACATGCCTTTGTGCAAGGTTCCAGTCTGATCCCAAGGAATCTCACATGATGGCTATCAAAAGAATCTTCAAGTATCTGAAGGGGACTCCTAATCTTGGGCTATGGTATCCAAAGGGCACTGGGTTCAACCTGGTTGGTTACACAGATTCTGATTATGCTGGATGCAGAATTGACAGGAAGAGCACCTCTGGAAGCTGTCAATTCCTAGGTCAAAGGTTAGTGTCCTGGTTTAGTAAGAAACAACAGTCCACAGCAACATCCACAGCTGAGGCTGAATACATTGCTGCTGGAAGTTGCTGTGCTCAATTGCTTTGGATTAGAAATCAACTCATGGATTATGGGCTAGTGTTAGAACATATTCCACTAATGTGTGATAATACTAGTGCAATATCCATAGTTGCCAATCCGGTTAATCACTCTACTACAAAGCACATTGAGATCAGGTACCATTTCATTAGGGAACATGCTGCAAATGGTACCATAGAAGTCTCTTATGTTCCAACTGAGAAACAATTAGCTGACATATTTACTAAACCTCTGAATGAAGCAGTCTTCAACAGACTTGTGAGTGAAATTGGAATGCTTAATCCTTCATTTAGTTGCTCCAAGTAAGTATGCCAGTAAATTGTTGCAGCAGTAAATTTTCACTGTATTTAAATGCTCTATTTTTTTTTGGAGTGAAAATTAGCTGAGATATGATTTATAAATATTTCAGTATTTTACTGCATATTTTTCAAAATCACATTTGTTGGTAAAGTTGTGAGCTTTTGAGACATCTCGATATAGATGATTTTCAGAGTTCACGACACAGTTCAAATCAAACAGACTTATATCGCAAACTGTTGAGATTGTGAGACTTCGCGACATAGTTCATTTCATGAGTTTGCGACATAGTTCATTTTATGACTTCGCGACTTAGAATAACTATATCGACAAGTCTCCACATTTGACAGAATTTTGATTTAAATTAATTTTATTTCAAAATATGATAAAAGTCTGACAATTTGCTTAATATTCCTAAAAGAGAGCTTTAGACAGGGTATTTCTACTATATCGCAAAGTCTCCCCGATCCTTTCATCTTGAGGACTTTGCGACATAGTTCATTTCTGAGACTATGCGATATACTGTGCAAGACTTTGCGGTACAGGCCATTTTTGACTTCGCGACATACAAATAGACTGTACAAATTCATAACTCCATATCGCAGTGTCTCTATCATATAAATACCCTTTTCTAACCGTTCACAACTTTTCATCTTGTCTATTGCTCTCAAACTCTCCAACCTAAGCACAAATTCTCTACTCTCTTTTTCACTCTCTCTCTCGAAATGGCACCCAAATCTCAAACAGTATCATCTTCTATCCCTTTAACCATTCCCAAAGAAACCAATCTTCTCACCATTCCCTCTGAGGCTGAGGCTAACCCAAGGTACAAGTGTTTTGTCCGGTTCTTGAACACTTCCTACCTACGCCAAGCCCTAACCCTGAACCCTACCTTGTATGTCGATGTGTTGGAAGGATTCTGGAGAACGGCGTTGGTATCAACAATGGCTAGGGAAGATGGAACCTCATTCCAGGAGGTTAGTTGTTCAATTGGAGGCAAACACTTTCAGTTTGGTGAAAGGGAAATCAATGAAGCTTTGGGGTTCAAGGTTGAGGGTCATGACCAAGAAGCTACAGATGCTCAAATCATAGATTTCATGACCTTCATTCGGTATGCTGAAGAGATAGATACTGGAAAGCTAAATAAGAAGTTTGTGAGAAGGGAGTGGTCATTTCTGTTTGACGCACTCCAGAAGGTGTTTCTCTGCAGGAAGACAGGATGGGACCATATCAGTCACATTGCTGTGAAGCTAGCCTACTCCTTGGCCAACAACCAGGAGATCAATGTGGGAGCCATAATTCTCAAAGAATTGGCTCAGAGGCTAGGCAGGACTGTTCGTGGTAGAGGTAATGACATCTTTTACCCTCGTTTCCTTCAAGTAATTTTAAATTTTCTTGATGCAAATGTCCATGAATTAGAGGGTATAGATAAAACTAAAATGGCTTATTCCAAGTCCATGTCCAAAGTTCTATTTGGCTCATTGGACACAAGGAATCAAGTGGATGTGATTCTAAGTGTGACCAAGCATATGCAGGACACATTTGAGTCTTATCCACTTGATAAGCCAATATACCATGCACTTTCCTGGACAGGGGAGGCTGAGACTGAAGGAGCTACACAGTCTAACCCCAGCCTTCCCATCCCATCCAGCAACCCCACTGTAAACAGTACCATAGAAGTTAGGCAGCCAAGTGCATCAATCTCTCAAAAGATTGGTGTTACTAAAAAGAAGTCAAAGAAGAGAGCCCTAGCAGTGATAAATGAATCTGTAGAGATAGCTAGTGAGAATCCTGAGTCACCTCTCACCAGACAAAGTAAGAAATCCAAATCCAAACCTACCACTAGATCCTCCCAACAGGATTCAGATGTGGAAAAAGGGGTACACCTGTTATTGTCCATGGCCTCTCAACAGGTCATTGGCATTGAAAAGAGCAGTCTCCCCACTGCACCCTGTACAGAGTCTGCACAGGGTCAAGAACTCACTCTTGACCCTAGGAGTGATAAGGCTGATCATACACAGAGTGGAGAGCACATCACTGTTGAAACTCCTCCTATTTCTCAGGGGGAGTTGCCACAATCTAATATAAACCCCACTTCTCTCTCAGATTCTTCCATAAAAATTTCTTCTGAACAAGAGAGTCATTCCAATGACAATCTTGCCTTTGATCAATCACAATTCTCTCCTGTGATTGAGCCAATTTCAAGTGACATGGTGCATGACACTATGCTCACCACCCAGGACCCACATCTAGTTGGTCAGGGAATGCATGCTGGGGCATATCCTAATGACACCAACAAAAACATGGAGGATTCACTAGTTTTCACTGGAGACTCTATGCCAAATTCTCCCATCCTTAGGGATGTGGAACTGTCTTCACAGACAAATAGGGCTGATGCTGTAACACATCCCATTTCAATGGAGACAACATCAGACCCTACAGCCATTCCAAGGCTGGAGGAGACTCAAAATCCTACATCTCATGAAGTGCCTAGCACTAGCTCTCACTTGGCTCAGGCCACTATGTCAGAATGGCTGAAGCCTCTGCACCATGACAGGCCTTCAGGATCATCATCTGTGCCTTCCAAAATGACAGAAGAAGCCATACAAGATCTCCATGTGGCACAGATTGATGAGTTCTCAAATATAGCTCAACATCTCCTCACCTCAAATCTCCCAAATGCTGATTATGAAGCCATTTTACTCTGCCACAAGGAGGATGTTGAAGCTCAGCAGGAGAAGATAGTGGATGCAGCTGAACCAGAGGGAAATGTGGATGCCTGGTTGGATGCTAAGAGGACTCTCAAGCTCAAGGATGCCCTAGCTTTTCTAAGAGAAGAATACCTAACTTCTCTGGGCTCAAATGCAAAGGATCTTTCTCCTGCTGCCATCTATGATGCTGTTAATGAAGTCTACAGGAATCAATTAAAGGCTCTGCACTATCTTGGGAAAGGGCTTCAATCAGAGATTTCTTCAATCCAGGAGGAGACAGACAGATCCCTCACTAAGCTCAGAAACTCCTATCTCTCTGATTTTCCCAAGGTGGAAGGCATCCTTAAAGAAATCCAGAAGGCGAACTCTACTGTAAGCATGATGGACCTCTCTCTGGCCATGGTCACAGACAACATCAGGAAGCTGGCTACAACCCTGGAAAATCAAGTCAAGGCCAATATCAACTCAAATGCAATGCTGAATGTGATTTGGAAGAATCAGTATGGTGACAAATTGGTGGATGAGGTCCCTCTGTCAAACATCTCCAAATTTGACTTTGCCAAGCTCAAGGAGCAATCTCTCAATTCTTTCAAGTCTCAACAGCTATTCTCAAAGGTGGATGGTCTTGAAAGAGAAGTGGCCTCTCTGAAAGATGAAAACAAGGAGCTTGCCAACTCTCTAAAACAGCTCAATGACAAACTGGATGACCAAGGCAACAACACCTCCAATATCCTGCTGGTGCAACAACAGATGCTGACTTCAATGATGAAACAAATGAACCTGCCTATCCCTGGGGAAGCTCAAGTCATCTTGTCTGATCCCAAGCCTAAGGGGGAGAAACAAAAGGAGGTCATTCTGAAACAAAGAGGGGGAGTACCTGCCAAGCAGTCAAAGCATAAGGGCAAGGGCATACTCATTGAAGAAACCATAAAGCCAATCATTCTTCCCCCTGTAGAGGTCATAAGTGCAGAAGGTCAGAAGAGCACAATCTCAACCACCTACTATCCATCAACAATGCCTAAAGATATCTCAAATCCTCAACCTACTCAACCTACTTCCAATGCTAAACCTGTCAAAGCTGATATAATCACAGAGGCCAAGCTACAGGAAGTTGCCAACTCAAACATCTATCATAATGAGGCCTTTCTGGAGTTTCTGAAAGCCATCTACAGCAGTGCTCAAGGAGATGCAAGGATGTACAGACAGAAGATCAAGGAAAGCATCAAGTATTTCACAGTGGCAGTAAGGAAAATCAAAGATGTCCATCTAAGAGAGATAATCATGGTGTGCAAGGACAACTGCTTGTGGCACCTAGCTTTTCAAACTCTAGAGAAACTGAGATTTACTGAGCTGTCAATCATTCTGGAGTTGATTGAAAAACATGGGATGAACAATGAAAGTCTTTATAATGACTTGAAGATGGACCAGAATAAAAGATTGCCTGAGGTTATATCCAAGCCAAGGACAATAATTTACCAAAGCCTATCTCAAGACAGTAGTATTGACCAACTAGTAATTCCCTCAGACCTTTTAATGAAGAACAATGCAAAGATCAACCAGGTGCTGCAAATGCTGAGAGCTAAGAGAGGAGCTAGGACAGCTGAGGAACTAGAGATGATTCGAACTCTACAATCTTTTCTGATTCATGGAGTCATTCCTGAATCTGTCAAAGAAAAGAGCAAAAAGAAGGATGGGGAGGATGATGATGAGGAGAAAACCTATGAAAGGAGATCTCAGACAAGGAGAAATAAGGATGGATCTAGTGAGAGCAGCAGGAGCAAATATCCAAAGAAATCAAAAGATGCTGGTGATGACAAGAGGGACTCAAAAGGGACAAAGGAAACAACCAGGAAAACAAGAAGTGGAATTCAGCAAGTCAAGGACATTGCCAGCAGTACTTTAACCACAACACAAGACTCTAAGTCTAGGGTGGGTACTGTTAGCAATGATCCTCCAAAATCATTATCCATGACTTCTGAACCTGAATTGCCACAGAAGAAAGATGAAGCCACTAAAGTAATTTCAAGAAAACACTTCCACAAAGTTACAGCTAGTGGAGTGTTACAGTGGATGAAGGGGAAAGGAATGAAGCTACTTCCAAGTGATGTGGCACTGAAGACTAAATCTCCCTGTTCCAGAAAGGTATCTCTTGTGAAGCATTTGAAGATCAAGAGTGTACCCAAAAGGATAAGGATAACAAAGAAGACTGGAAAACTCACAAATGTTATTGGCATCAATGTGCTTCCACTAGATGAGGACTATGATGAAGATGCCCTAGCATTTTTGAGGGCTCAAAGGATCTTTGAAGTCAAAGTAAAGTTGGATCATCTAGAGATCAAGTACACTGATGGAAGAGAAAGGATAATGAAGCAAGGAAGCTGGCAATATTTCTATAAGTATGAGCTTGAAAGGATAAATGCCTTACTGAATTTTGAAGAAAAAGAAGAAAGAACATGGAAGATAGATATTGCCAGGTACTTAAAGATGCATGCGGATTATGAAGAAAACATGAGGAAAGAGAATGAAGAGAAAAACATACAGAGAGAGAAAGAAATGGCTGAGATGGAGAAGAGGGCTAAGGAGCTAAGGCAGAAAGGGATGTGCAGGGTCAAGCAAAATCCTTACATTGTGGAGTACAAAAACTCACATGGAGGTCAAAGCAAAATAAGGATGGAGTTTCTTGATTCCTATGTAGAGAGTGCACTCAAGGCTGCAATTGATGACTTGAAAGGCTCACCTCTCATTGAAGAACTGATTGCAAGAGAAGAACTTCAAGAAGCCATCATAGACATGAAGAGAAAAGAAGAGATAAGGAAAAAGAAGATATATGATGATTTGCTAGAGAAGCAATTGGAAGCTGAAGCTGCTGAGCAACAAAAGTAATCTGTAAGCTTTCAATTTTTCTATGTAATCAAATTTCTGATCTCAAGGTTCATGAATTGTCCTCTCTGTTACTAAATTTCCTTTTATGTAAGTTAGGCTTGTTATCAGACATGAAATTGTGCCTAAGGATCTTACTCACAATTTGGGGGAGATTGTTAGGCTCAAGACATGTCTGAATACCACTATTAACAAGCCTACACTATGTGACTATGTCACATTACATGACCTAGTGAGTTCTATCACTGGGATATAGTATAGGTCTCTAAATGTACTTGTCTTGTTCTCATGAACATTAGCTTGATCATGTATGCTCAAAGTTATAATGAGCTTAGGAAAGTTTCTTGCATCTAGATTGTATATAGGCCATTGAATAATTGTCCTGGTAGAAGTTCAGAAGTGTTCATGCAGCAGGATAGAGATAAATAAGGCTATGAAGAAATAAGTTGCAGAAATTTGTCTAAGGCATTATATAGCAAAGTCAGAAGAAAGCTATGTCGTGAAGTCACCAATATCCATGTCGTGAAGTACTATATCGCATAGTCCATTTTGTACTATGTCGAGAAGTCCTCAAGACACATGTCGTGAAGTGTTGAAGTCAGCAAAGTCAAAGAAGCCTAGATCGTGAAGTCCTCAGAAGCCCTATGTCGCATAGTCTTCAAATGACCTATGTCGCATAGTCTTCACATGACCTATGTCGCATAGTCTTCACATGACCTATGTCGCATAGTCTTCAAATGACCTATGTCGCAAAGTCTTCAAAGGCTATATCGCAAAGTCCTCACAAGTGAGATCGCGAAGTCAGGAATGAAGTGGAGTTCACGATATCAACACTTAGCCATTTACAACAAGACAAATCAAGGTACAGAATCAAGAATCAAAAGAGACAAATACTGAAGCATTTGTTCTGGCAAGGTGGTCCAAAGAACAGATGGAAAATCTACAGCTAAACTTGGAGAGAAAGATAAGAGACAAGCAGCTACAGAAACGGGAAAGACTCCGAAAAGCAGGTGGTCCTTCCTGACACAGTTAACGTCTTATGGCAGGACAAGTTGGACTTTCAGCAAGGGGTAACTGTGTAAAAATAGGTGTGTGCACTAGTTTGTATAGGGCTTATATATATCATGCACATCCTATTGTTAGCTGAAGAGAGATACACATAGTTATTTGCTAAGCTCTTTTCTCTGTAAGCAAGCAAGTTCAAACTGTTCTTGTTTAGAAGCCAGAAATTCTATTGTGAATTTCTTGGAAAGCTGTAGTATTTAATTTGCTTATACAAAGTAGATTAAAGTGATTGTGTGTGTTATTTACTTTCTGCATATTACATATCATAATCATATATAGTCTGTTACTTAGTTTTCAAGAATCGAAAAATATATCAAACTATCCATTCACCCCCCCCTCTGTCTAGTTTCTAGTAGTATTCATTTCTAACAGTCAAGCTACGAGAAAATATCCACAAAATGGCCCGCTTCAATTTTTCCCCATTTTCCTTGTATAGCTCCCTTTAGACGTTTACGTAATCGGGCGTCCCCTGATATCTGCTCCGATTCAAGCACGGAGATCACCAAATGAACTTTTCTGCAATTCTATAAATCATTAGGGTCAAGCTACAATAAAATATCCACAAAATAACTCGCTTCAATTTTTCCCCATTTTCCTTGTATAGCTCCCTTTAGAGGTATACGTAATCGGGCGTCCCTTGGTATCTGCTCCGATTCAGGCACGGACATCCCCAAATGAACTTTTCAGCAATTCTATAAACCCATAGGGTCAAGCTACGAGAAAATATCCACAAAACGGCCCGCTTCAATTTTTCCCCATTTTCCTTGAATAGCGCCCTTTAGAGGTATACGTTATCGGGCGTCCCCTGGTATCTGCTCTGATTCAGGCACGAACATCCCCAAATGAACTTTTCAGCAATTCTATAAACCCATAGGGTCAAGCTACGAGAAAATATCCACAAAACGGCCCGCTTCAATTTTTCCCCATTTTCCTTGAATAGCTCCCTTTAGAGGTATACGTAATCGGGCGTCCCCTGATATCTGCTCCGATTCAGGCACGAACATCCCTAAATGAACTTTTCTGCAATTCTATAAACCCATAGGGTCAAGCTACGAGAAAATATCCACAAAATGGCCCGCTTCAATTTTTCCCCATTCTCCTTGTATAGCTCCCTTTAGACGTTTACGTAATCGGGCGTCCCCTGATATCTGCTATGATTCAAGCACGGAGATCCCCAAATGAACTTTTCTGCAATTCTATAAACCGTTAGGGTCAAGCTACAATAAAATATCCATAAAATGGCTCGCTTCAATTTTTCCCCATTTTCCTTGTATAGCTCCCTTTAGAGGTATACGTAATCGGGCGTCCCTTGGTATCTGCTCCGATTCAGGCACGGATATCCCCAAATGAACTTTTCAGCAATTCTATAAACCCATAGGGTCAAGCTACGAGAAAATATCCACAAAACAGCCCGCTTCAAATTTTCCCTATTTTCCTTGAATAGCTCCCTTTAGAGGTATACGTAATCGGGCGTCCCCTGGTATCTGCTCCGATTCAGGCACGAACATCCCCAAATGATCTTTTCTGCAATTCTATAAACCCATAGGGTCAAGCTACGAGAAAATATCCACAAAATGGCTATCTTCAATTTTTCCCCATTTTCCTTGTATAGCTCCCTTTAGAGGTATACGTAATCGGGCGTCCCTTGGTATCTACTCCGATTCAGGCACGGATATCCCAGAATGAACTTTTCAGCAATTCTATAAACCCATAGGGTCAAGCTACGATAAAATATCCACAAAACGGCCCGCTTCAAATTTTCCCCATTTTCCTTGAATAGCTCCCTTTAGAGGTATACGTAATCGGGCGTCCCCTGGTATCTGCTCCGATTCAGGCACGAACATCCCCAAATAATCTTTTCTGCAATTCTATAAACCCATAGGGTCAAGCTACGAGAAAATATACACAAAATGACCCGCTTCAATTTTTCCCCATTTTCCTTGTATAGCTCGCTTTAGAGGTATACGTAATCGGGCGTCCCTTGGTATCTACTCCGATTCAGGCACGGATATCCCAGAATGAACTTTTCAGCAATTCTATAAACCCATAGGGTCAAGCTACGATAAAATATCCACAAAACGGCCCGCTTCAAATTTTCCCCATTTTCCTTGAATAGCTCCCTTTAGAGGTATACGTAATCGGGCGTCCCCTGGTATCTGCTCCGATTCAGGCACGAACATCCCCAAATGAACTTTTATGCAATTTTATAAACCCATAGGGTCAAGCTACGAGAAAATATCCACAAAATGGCCCGCTTCAATTTTTCCCCATTCTCCTTGTATAGCTCCCTTTAGACGTTTACGTAATCGGGCGTCCCCTGATATCTGCTCTGATTCAAGCACGGAGATACCCAAATGAACTTTTCTGCAATTCCATAAACCGTTAGGGTCATGCTACAATAAAATATCCACAAAATGGCTCGCTTCAATTTTTCCCCATTTTCCTTGTATAGCTCCCTTTAGAGGTATACGTAAACGGGAGTCCCTTGATATCTGCTCCGATTCAGGCACGGATATCCCCAAATGAACTTTTCAACAATTCTATAAACCCACAGGGTCAAGCTACGAGAAAATATCCACAAAACGGCCCGCTTCAATTTTTCCCCATTTTCCTTGAATAGCTCCCTTTAGAGGTATACGTAATCGGGCGTCCCTTGGTATCTGCTCCGATTCAGGCACGGATATCCCCAAATGAACTTTTCAGCAATTCTATAAACCCATAGGGTCAAGCTACGAGAAAATATCCACAAAACAGCCCGCTTCAAATTTTCCCTATTTTCCTTGAATAGCTCCCTTTAGAGGTATACGTAATCGGGCGTCCCCTGGTATCTGCTCCGATTCAGGCACGAACATCCCCAAATGATCTTTTCTGCAATTCTATAAACCCATAGGGTCAAGCTACGAGAAAATATCCACAAAATGGCTATCTTCAATTTTTCCCCATTTTCCTTGTATAGCTCCCTTTAGAGGTATACGTAATCGGGCGTCCCTTGGTATCTACTCCGATTCAGGCACGGATATCCCAGAATGAACTTTTCAGCAATTCTATAAACCCATAGGGTCAAGCTACGATAAAATATCCACAAAACGGCCCGCTTCAAATTTTCCCCATTTTCCTTGAATAGCTCCCTTTAGAGGTATACGTAATCGGGCGTCCCCTGGTATCTGCTCCGATTCAGGCACGAACATCCCCAAATGATCTTTTCTGCAATTCTATAAACCCATAGGGTCAAGCTACGAGAAAATATACACAAAATGACCCGCTTCAATTTTTCCCCATTCTCCTTGTATAGCTCCCTTTAGACATTTACGTAATCGGTCGTCGCCTGGTATCTGCTCCGATTCAGGCACGAACATCCCCAAATGATCTTTTCTGCAATTCTATAAACCCATAGGGTCAAGATACGAGAAAATATACACAAAATGACCCGCTTCAATTTTTCCCCATTCTCCTTGTATAGCTCCCTTTAGACGTTTACGTAATCGGTCGTCCCCTGGTATCTGCTCCGATTCAGGCACGGAGATCCCCAAATGAACTTTTCTGCAATTCTATAAACCCATAGGGTCAAGCTACGAGAAAATATCCACAAAATGGCCCGCTTCAATTTTTCCCCATTTTCCTTGAATAGCTCCCTTTAGAGATATACGTAATCGGGCGTCCCCTGGTATCTGCTCCGATTCAGGCACGAACATCCCCAAATGAACTTTTATGCAATTTGATAAACCCATAGGGTCAAGCTACGAGAAAATATCCACAAAATGGCTATCTTCAATTTTTCCCCATTTTCCTTGTATAGCTCCCTTTAGAGGTATACGTAATCGGGCGTTCCTTGGTATCTACTCCGATTCAGGCACGGATATCCCAGAATGAACTTTTCAGCAATTTTATAAACCCATAGGGTCAAGCTACGATAAAATATCCACAAAACGGCCCGCTTCAAATTTTCCCCATTTTCCTTGAATAGCTCCCTTTAGAGGTATACGTAATCGGGCGTCCCCTGGTATCTGCTCCGATTCAGGCACGAACATCCCCAAATGATCTTTTCTGCAATTCTATAAACCCATAGGGTCAAGCTACGAGAAAATATACACAAAATGACCCGCTTCAATTTTTCCCCATTCTCCTTGTATAGCTCCCTTTAGACGTTTACGTAATCGGTCGTCCCTTGGTATCTGCTCCGATTCAGGCACGGAGATCCCCAAATGAACTTTTCTGCAATTCTATAAACCCATAGGGTCAAGCTACGAGAAAATATCCACAAAATGGCCCGCTTCAATTTTTCCCCATTTTCCTTGAATAGCTCCCTTTAGAGGTATACGTAATCGGGCGTCCCCTGGTATCTGCTCCGATTCAGGCACGAACATCCCCAAATGAACTTTTATGCAATTTGATAAACCCATAGGGTCAAGCTACGAGAAACTATCCACAAAATGGCCCGCTACAATTTTTCCCCATTCTCCTTGTATAGCTCCCTTTAGACGTTTAGGTAATCGGGCGTCCCCTGATATCTGCTCTGATTCAAGCACGGAGATACCCAAATGAACTTTTCTGCAATTCCATAAACCGTTAGGGTCAAGCTACAATAAAATATCCACAAAATGGCTCGCTTCAATTTTTCCCCATTTTCCTTGTATAGCTCCCTTTAGAGGTATACGTAAACGGGCGTCCCTTGATATCTGCTCCGATTCAGGCACGGATATCCCCAAATGAACTTTTCAGCAATTCTATAAACCCATAGGGTCAAGCTACGAGAAAATATCCACAAAACGGCCCGCTTCAATTTTTCCCCATTTTCCTTGAATAGCTCCCTTTAGAGGTATACGTAATCGGGCGTCCCCTGGTATCTGCTCCGATTCAGGCACGAACATCCCCAAATGAACTTTTCTGCAATTCTATAAACCCATAAGGTAAAGCTACGAGAAAATATCCACAAAACGGCCCGCTTCAATTTTTCCCATTTTCGTTGAATAGCTCCCTTTAGAGGTATACGTAATCGGGCGTCCCCTGGTATCTGCTCCGATTCAGGCACGAACATCCCCAAATGAACTTTTCTGCAATTCTATAAACCCATAGGGTCAAGCTACGAGAAAATATCCACAAAATGGCCCACTTAAAATTTTCCCTTTTTTCCTTGTATAGCTCCCTTTAGACGTTTACGTAATCGGGCGTCCCCTGATATCTACTCCGATTCAAGCACGGAGATCCCCAAATGAACTTTTCTGCAATTCTATAAATCCTTAGGGTCAAGCTACAATAAAATATCCACAAAATAGCTCGCTTCAATTTTTCCCCATTTTCCTTGTATAGCTCCCTTTAGAGGTATACGTAATCGGGCGTCCCTTGGTATCTGCTCCGATTCAGGCACGGACATCCCCAAATGAACTTTTCAGCAATTCTATAAACCCATAGGGTCAAGCTACGAGAAAATATCCACAAAATGACCCGCTTCAATTTTTCCCCATTCTCCTTGTATAGCTCCCTTTAGACGTTTACGTAATCGGGCGTCCCCTGATATCTGCTATGATTCAAGCACGGAGATCCCCAAATGAACTTTTCTGCAATTCTATAAACCGTTAGGGTCAAGCTACAATAAAATATCCATAAAATGGCTCGCTTCAATTTTTCCCCATTTTCCTTGTATAGCTCCCTTTAGAGGTATACGTAATCGGGCTTCCTTTGGTATCTGCTCCGATTCAGGCACGGATATCCCCAAATGAACTTTTCAGCAATTCTATAAACCTATAGTCGAGAAAATATCCACAAAACAGCCCGCTTCAAATTTTCCCTATTTTCCTTGAATAGCTCCCTTTAGAGGTATACGTAATCGGGCGTCCCCTGGTATCTGCTCCGATTCAGGCACAAACATCCCCAAATGATCTTTTTTGCAATTCTATAAACCCATAGGGTCAAGCTACGAGAAAATATCCACAAAATGGCTATCTTCAATTTTTCCCCATTTTCCTTGTATAGCTCCCTTTAGAGGTATACGTAATCGGGCGTCCCTTGGTATCTACTCCGATTCAGGCACGGATATCCCAGAATGAACTTTTCAGCAATTCTATAAACCCATAGGGTCAAGCTACGATAAAATATCCACAAAACGGCCCGCTTCAAATTTTCCCCATTTTCCTTGAATAGCTCCCTTTAGAGGTATACGTAATCGGGCGTCCCCTGGTATCTGCTCCGATTCAGGCACGAACATCCCCAAATGATCTTTTCTGCAATTCTATAAACCCATAGGGTCAAGCTACGAGAAAATATACACAAAATGACCCGCTTCAATTTTTCCCCATTCTCCTTGTATAGCTCCCTTTAGACGTTTACGTAATCGGTCGTCCCCTGGTATCTGCTCCGATTCAGGCACGGAGATCCCCAAATGAACTTTTCTGCAATTCTATAAACCCATAGGGTCAAGCTACGAGAAAATATCCACAAAATGGCCCGCTTCAATTTTTTGCCATTTTCCTTGAATAGCTCCCTTTAGAGGTATACGTAATCGGGCGTCCCCCGGTATCTGCTCCGATTCAGGCACGAACATCCCCAAATGAACTTTTATGCAATTTTATAAACCCATAGGGTCAAGCTACGAGAAAATATCCACAAAATGGCCCGCTTCAATTTTTCCCCATTCTCCTTGTATAGCTCCCTTTAGACGTTTACGTAATCGGGCGTCCCCTGATATCTGCTCTGATTCAAGCACGGAGATCCCCAAATGAACTTTTCTGCAATTCCATAAACCGTTAGGGTCAAGCTACAATAAAATATCCACAAAATGGCTCGCTTCAATTTTTCCCCATTTTCCTTGTATAGCTCCCTTTAGAGGTATACGTAAACGGGCGTCCCTTGATATCTGCTCCGATTCAGGCACGGATATCCCCAAATGAACTTTTCAGCAATTCTATAAACCCATAGGGTCAAGCTACGAGAAAATATCCACAAAACGGCCCGCTTCAATTTTTCTCCATTTTCCTTGAATAGCTCCCTTTAGAGGTATACGTAATTGGGCGTCCCCTTGTATCTGCTCCGATTCAAGCACGAACATCCCCAAATGAACTTTTCTGCAATTCTATAAACCCATAAGGTAAATCTACGAGAAAATATCCACAAAACGGCCCGCTTCAATTTTTTCCCATTTTCGTTGAATAGCTCCCTTTAGAGGTATACGTAATCGGGCGTCCCCTGGTACCTGCTCCGATTCAGGCACGAACATCCCCAAATGAACTTTTCTGCAATTCTATAAACCCATAGGGTCAAGCTACGAGAAAATATCCACAAAATGGCCCACTTAAAATTTTCCCCTTTTTCCTTGTATAGCTCCCTTTAGACGTTTACGTAATCGGGCGTCCCCTGATATCTGCTCCGATTCAAGCACGGAGATCCCCAAATGAACTTTTCTGCAATTATATAAATCCTTAGGGTCAAGCTACAATAAAATATCCACAAAATAGCTCGCTTCAATTTTTCCCCATTTTCCTTGTATAGCTCCCTTTAGAGATATACGTAATCGGGCGTCCCTTGGTATCTGCTCCGATTCAGGCACGGACATCCCCAAATGAACTTTTCAGCAATTCTATAAACCCATAGGGTCAAGCTACGAGAAAATATCCACAAAATGACCCGCTTCAATTTTTCCCCATTCTCCTTGTATAGCTCCCTTTAGACGTTTACGTAATCGGGCGTCCCCTGATATCTACTATGATTCAAGCACGGAGATCCCCAAATGAACTTTTCTGCAATTCTATAAACCGTTAGGGTCAAGCTACAATAAAATATCCATAAAATGGCTCGCTTCAATTTTTCCCCATTTTTCTTGTATAGCTCCCTTTAGAGGTATACGTAATCGGGCGTCCCTTGGTATCTGCTCCGATTCAGGCACGGATATCCCCAAATGAACTTTTCAGCAATTCTATAAACCCATAGGGTCAAGCTACGAGAAAATATCCACAAAACAGCCCGCTTCAAATTTTCCCTATTTTCCTTGAATAGCTCCCTTTAGAGGTATACGTAATCGGGCGTCCCCTGGTATCTGCTCCGGTTCAGGCACGAACATCCCCAAATGATCTTTTCTGCAATTCTATAAGCCCATAGGGTCAAGCTACGAGAAAATATCCACAAAATGGCTATCTTCAATTTTTCCCCATTTTCCTTGTATAGCTCCCTTTAGAGGTATACGTAATCGGGCGTCCCTTGGTATCTACTCCGATTCAGGCACGGATATCCCAGAATGAACTTTTCAGCAATTCTATAAACCCATAGGGTCAAGCTACGATAAAATATCCACAAAACGGCCCGCTTCAAATTTTCCCCATTTTCCATGAATAGCTCCCTTTAGAGGTATACGTAATCGGGCGTCCCCTGGTATCTGCTCCGATTCAGGCACGAACATCCCCAAATGATCTTTTCTGCAATTCTATAAACCCATAGGGTCAAGCTATGAGAAAATATACACAAAATGACCCGCTTCAATTTTTCCCCATTCTCCTTGTATAGCTCCCTTTAGACGTTTACGTAATCGGTCGTCCCCTGGTATCTGCTCCGATTCAGGCACGGAGATCCCCAAATGAACTTTTCTGCAATTCTATAAACCCATAGGGTCAAGCTACGAGAAAATATCCACAAAATGGCCCGCTTCAATTTTTCCCCATTTTTCTTGAATAGCTCCCTTTAGAGGTATACGTAATCGGGCGTCCCCTGGTATCTGCTCCGATTCAGGCACGAACATCCCCAAATGAACTTTTATGCAATTTTATAAACCCATAGGGTCAAGCTACGAGAAAATATCCACAAAATGGCCCGCTTCAGTTTTTCCCCATTCTCCTTGTATAGCTCCCTTTAGATGTTTACGTAATCGGGCGTCCCCTGATATCTGCTCTGATTCAAGCACGGAGATCCCCAAATGAACTTTTCTGCAATTCCATAAACCGTTAGGGTCAAGCTACAATAAAATATCCACAAAATGGCTCGCTTCAATTTTTCCCCATTTTCCTTATATAGCTCCCTTTAGAGGTATACGTAAACGGGCGTCCCTTGATATCTGCTCCGATTCAGGCACGGATATCCCCAAATGAACTTTTCAGCAATTCTATAAACCCATAGGGTCAAGCTACGAGAAAATATCCACAAAACGGCCCGCTTCAATTTTTCCCCATTTTCCTTGAATAGCTCCCTTTAGAGGTATACGTAATCGGGTGTCCCCTGGTATCTGCTCCGATTCAGGCACGAACATCCCCAAATGAACTTTTCTGCAATTCTATAAACCCATAAGGTAAAGCTACGAGAAAATATCCACAAAACGGCCCGCTTCAATTTTTTCCCATTTTCGTTGAATAGCTCCCTTTAGAGGTATACGTAATCGGGCGTCCCCTGGTATCTGCTCCGATTCAGGCACGAACATCCCCAAATGAACTTTTCTGCAATTCTATAAACCCTTAGGGTCAAGCTACGAGAAAATATCCACAAAATGGCCCACTTAAAATTTTCCCCTTTTTCCTTGTATAGCTCCCTTTAGACGTTTACGTAATCGGGCGTCCCCTGATATCTGCTCCGATTCAAGCACGGAGATCCCGAAATGAACTTTTCTGCAATTCTATAAATCCTTAGGGTCAAGCTACAATAAAATATCCACAAAATAGCTCGCTTCAATTTTTCCCCATTTTCCTTGTATAGCTCCCTTTAGAGGTATACGTAATCGGGCGTCCCTTGGTATCTGCTCCGATTCAGGCACGGACATCCCCAAATGAACTTTTCAGCAATTCTATAAACCCATAGGGTCAAGCTACGAGAAAATATCCACAAAATGACCCGCTTCAATTTTTCCCCATTCTCCTTGTATAGCTCCCTTTAGACGTTTACGTAATGGGGCGTCCCCTAATATCTGGTCCGATTCAGGCACGGAGATCCCCAAATGAACTTTTCTGCAATTCTATAAACCCATAGGGTCAAGCTACGAGAAAATATCCACAAAATGGCCCGCTTTAATTTTTCCCCATTTTCCTTGTATAGCTCCCTTTAGACGTTTACCTAATCGGGCGTCCCCTGATATCTGCTCCGATTCAAGCACGGAGATCACCAAATGAACTTTTCTGCAATTCTATAAATCATTAGGGTCAAGCTACAATAAAATATCCACAAAATAACTCGCTTCAATTTTTCCCATTTTCCTTGTATAGCTCCCTTTAGAAGTATACGTAATCGGGCGTCCCTTGGTATCTGCTCCGATTCAGGCATGGACAACCCCAAATGAACTTTTCAGCAATTCTATAAACCCATAGGGTCAAGCTACGAGAAAATATCCACAAAACGGCCCGCTTCAATTTTTCCCCATTTTCCTTGAATAGCCCCCTTTAGAGGTATACGTTATCGGGCGTCCCCTGGTATCTGCTCCGATTCAGGCACGAACATCCCCAAATGAACTTTTCCGCAATTCTATAAACCCATAGGGTCAAGCTACGAGAAAATATCCACAAAACGGCCCGCTTCAATTTTTCCCCATTTTCCTTAAACAGCTCCCTTTAGAGGTATACGTAATCGGGCGTCCCCTGGTATCTGCTCTGATTCAGGCACGAACATCCCCAAATGAACTTTTATGCAATTTTATAAACCCATAGGGTCAACTACGAGAAAATATCCACAAAATGACCCGCTTCAATTTTTCCCCATTCTCCTTGTATAGCTCCCTTTAGACGTTTACGTAATCGGGCGTCCCCTGATATCTGCTCTGATTCAAGCACGGAGATCCCCAAATGAACTTTTCTGCAATTCCATAAACCGTTAGGGTCAAGCTACAATAAAATATCCACAAAATGGCTCGCTTCAATTTTTCCCCATTTTCCTTGTATAGCTCCCTTTAGAGGTATACGTAAACGGGCGTCCCTTGATATCTGCTCCGATTCAGGCACGGATATCCCCAAATGAACTTTTCAGCAATTCTATAAACCCATAGGGTCAAGCTACGAGAAGATATCCACAAAACGGTCCGCTTCAATTTTTCCCCATTTTTCTTGAATAGCTCCCTTTAGAGGTATACGTAATCGGGCGTCCCCTGGTATCTGCTCCGATTCAGGCACGAACATCCCCAAATGAACTTTTCTGCAATTCTATAAATCCATAAGGTCAAGCTACGAGAAAATATCCACAAAACGGCCCGCTTCAATTTTTTCCCATTTTCGTTGAATAGCTCCCTTTAGAGGTATACGTAATCGGGCGTCCCCTGGTATCTGCTCCGATTCAGGCACGAACTTCCCCAAATGAACTTTTCTGCAATTCTATAAACCCATAGGGTCAAGCTACGAGAAAATATCCACAAAATGGCCCACTTAATATTTTCCCCATTTTCCTTGTATAGCTCCCTTTAGACGTTTACGTAATCGGGCGTCCCCTGATATCTGCTCTGATTCAAGCACGGAGATCCCCAAATGAACTTTTCTGCAATTCTATAAATCCTTAGGGTCAAGCTATAATAAAATATCCACAAAATAGCTCGCTTCAATTTTTCCCCATTTTCCTTGTATAGCTCCCTTTAGTGGTATACGTAATCGGGCGTCCCTTGGTATCTGCTCCGATTCAGGCACGGACATCCCCAAATGAACTTTTCAGCAATTCTATAAACCCATAGGGTCAAGCTACGAGAAAATATCCACAAAACGGCCCGCTTCAATTTTTCCCCATTTTCCTTAAACAGCTCCCTTTAGAGGTATACGTAATCGGGCGTCCCCTGGTATCTGCTCTGATTCAGGCACGAACATCCCCAAATGAACTTTTATGCAATTTTATAAACCCATAGGGTCAACTACGAGAAAATATCCACAAAATGGCCTGCTTCAATTTTTCCACATTTTCCTTGTGTAGCTCCCTTTAGACGTTTACGTAATCGGGCGTCCCCTGATATCTGCTCTGATTCAAGCACGGAGATCCCCAAATGAACTTTTCTGCAATTCCATAAACCGTTAGGGTCAAGCTACAATAAAATATCCACAAAATGGCTCGCTTCAATTTTTCCCCATTTTCCTTGTATAGCTCCCTTTAGAGGTATAGGTAAACGGGCGTCCCTTGATATCTGCTCCGATTCAGGCACGGATATCCCCAAATGAACTTTTCAGCAATTCTATAAACCCATAGGGTCAAGCTACGAGAAGATATCCACAAAACGGCCCGCTTCAATTTTTCCCCATTTTTCTTGAATAGCTCCCTTTAGAGGTATACGTAATCGGGCGTCCCCTGGTATCTGCTCCGATTCAGGCACGAACATCCCCAAATGAACTTTTCTGCAATTCTATAAATCCATAAGGTCAAGCTACGAGAAAATATCCACAAAACGGCCCGCTTCAATTTTTTCCCATTTTCGTTGAATAGCTCCCTTTAGAGGTATACGTAATCGGGCGTCCCCTGGTATCTGCTCCGATTCAGGCACGAACTTCCCCAAATGAACTTTTCTGCAATTCTATAAACCCATAGGGTCAAGCTACGAGAAAATATCCACAAAATGGCCCACTTAATATTTTCCCCATTTTCCTTGTATAGCTCCCTTTAGACGTTTACGTAATCGGGCGTCCCCTGATATCTGCTCCGATTCAAGCACGGAGATCCCCAAATGAACTTTTCTGCAATTCTATAAATCCTTAGGGTCAAGCTACAATAAAATATCCACAAAATAGCTCGCTTCAATTTTTCCCCATTTTCCTTGTATAGCTCCCTTTAGAGGTATACGTAATCTGGCGTCCCTTGGTATCTGCTCCGATTCAGGCACGGACATCCCCAAATGAACTTTTCAGCAATTCTATAAACCCATAGGGTCAAGCTACGAGAAAATATCCACAAAATGACCCGCTTCAATTTGTCCCCATTCTCCTTGTATAGCTCCCTTTAGACGTTTACGTAATCGGGCGTCCCCTGATATCTGCTCCGATTCAAGCACGGAGATCACCAAATGAACTTTTCTGCAATTCTATAAATCATTAGGGTTAAGCTACAATAAAATATCCACAAAATAACTCGCTTCAATTTTTCCCCATTTTCCTTGTATACCTCCCTTTAGAGGTATACGTAATCGGGCGTCCCTTGGTATCTGCTCCGATTCAGGCACGGACATCCCCAAATGAACTTTTCAGCAATTCTATAAACCCATAGGGTCAAGCTACGAGAAAATATCCACAAAACGGCCCGCTTAAATTTTTCCCCATTTTCCTTGAATAGCTCCCTTTAGAGGTATACGTAATCAGGCGTCCCCTGATATCTGCTCCGATTCAGGCACGAACATCCCCAAATGAACTTTTCTGCAATTCTATAAACCCATAGGGTCAAGCTACGAGAAAATATCCACAAAATGGCCCGCTTCAATTTTTCCCCATTCTCCTTGTATAGCTCCCTTTAGACGTTTACGTAATCGGGCGTCCCCTGATATCTGCTATGATTCAAGCACGGAGATCCCCAAATGAACTTTTCTGCAATTCCATAAACCGTTAGGGTCAAGCTACAATAAAATATCCACAAAATGGCTCGCTTCAATTTTTCCCCATTTTCCTTGTATAGCTCCCTTTAGAGGTATAGGTAAACGGGCGTCCCTTGATATCTGCTCCGATTCAGGCACGGATATCCCCAAATGAACTTTTCAGCAATTCTATAAACCCATAGGGTCAAGCTACGAGAAGATATCCACAAAACGGCCCGCTTCAATTTTTCCCCATTTTTCTTGAATAGCTCCCTTTAGAGGTATACGTAATCGGGCGTCCCCTGGTATCTGCTCCGATTCAGGCACGAACATCCCCAAATGAACTTTTCTGCAATTCTATAAATCCATAAGGTCAAGCTACGAGAAAATATCCACAAAACGGCCCGCTTCAATTTTTTCCCATTTTCGTTGAATAGCTCCCTTTAGAGGTATACGTAATCGGGCGTCCCCTGGTATCTGCTCCGATTCAGGCACGAACTTCCCCAAATGAACTTTTCTGCAATTCTATAAACCCATAGGGTCAAGCTACGAGAAAATATCCACAAAATGGCCCACTTAATATTTTCCCCATTTTCCTTGTATAGCTCCCTTTAGACGTTTACGTAATCGGGCGTCCCCTGATATCTGCTCCGATTCAAGCACGGAGATCCCCAAATGAACTTTTCTGCAATTCTATAAATCCTTAGGGTCAAGCTACAATAAAATATCCACAAAATAGCTCGCTTCAATTTTTCCCCATTTTCCTTGTATAGCTCCCTTTAGAGGTATACGTAATCTGGCGTCCCTTGGTATCTGCTCCGATTCAGGCACGGACATCCCCAAATGAACTTTTCAGCAATTCTATAAACCCATAGGGTCAAGCTACGAGAAAATATCCACAAAATGACCCGCTTCAATTTGTCCCCATTCTCCTTGTATAGCTCCCTTTAGACGTTTACGTAATCGGGCGTCCCCTGATATCTGCTCCGATTCAAGCACGGAGATCACCAAATGAACTTTTCTGCAATTCTATAAATCATTAGGGTTAAGCTACAATAAAATATCCACAAAATAACTCGCTTCAATTTTTCCCCATTTTCCTTGTATACCTCCCTTTAGAGGTATACGTAATCGGGCGTCCCTTGGTATCTGCTCCGATTCAGGCACGGACATCCCCAAATGAACTTTTCAGCAATTCTATAAACCCATAGGGTCAAGCTACGAGAAAATATCCACAAAACGGCCCGCTTAAATTTTTCCCCATTTTCCTTGAATAGCTCCCTTTAGAGGTATACGTAATCAGGCGTCCCCTGATATCTGCTCCGATTCAGGCACGAACATCCCCAAATGAACTTTTCTGCAATTCTATAAACCCATAGGGTCAAGCTACGAGAAAATATCCACAAAATGGCCCGCTTCAATTTTTCCCCATTCTCCTTGTATAGCTCCCTTTAGACGTTTACGTAATCGGGCGTCCCCTGATATCTGCTATGATTCAAGCACGGAGATCCCCAAATGAACTTTTCTGCAATTCTATAAACCGTTAGGGTCAAGCTACAATAAAATATCCATAAAATGGCTCGCTTCAATTTTTCCCCATTTTCCTTGTATAGCTCCCTTTAGAGGTATACGTAATCGGGCGTCCCTTGGTATCTGCTCCGATTCAGGCACGGATATCCCCAAATGAACTTTTTAGAAATTCTATAAACCCATAGGGTCAAGCTACGAGAAAATATCCACAAAACAGCCCGCTTCAAATTTTCCCTATTTTCCTTGAATAGCTCCCTTTAGAGGTATACGTAATCGGGCGTCCCCTGGTATCTGCTCCGATTCAGGCACGAACATCCCCAAATGATCCTTTCTGTAATTCTATAAACCCATAGGGTGAAGCTAGGAGAAAATATCCACAAAATGGCTATCTTCAATTTTTCCCCATTTTCCTTGTATAGCTCCCTTTAGAGGTATACGTAATCGGGCGTCCCTTGGTATCTACTCCGATTCAGGCACGGATATCCCAGAATGAACTTTTCAGCAATTCTATAAACCCATAGGGTCAAGCTACGATAAAATATCCACAAAACGGCCCGCTTCAAATTTTCCCCATTTTCCTTGAATAACTCTCTTTAGAGGTATACGTAATCGGGCGTCCCCTGGTATCTGCTCCGATTCAGGCACGGAGATCCCCAAATGAACTTTTCTGCAATTCTATAAACCCATAGGGTCAAGCTACGAGAAAATATCCACAAAATGGCCCGCTTCAATTTTTCCCCGTTTTCCTTGAATAGCTCCCTTTAGAGGTATACGTAATCGGGCGTCCCCTGGTATCTGCTCCGATTCAGGCACGAACATCCCCAAATGAACTTTTTTGCAATTTTATAAACCCATAGGGTCAAGCTACGAGAAAATATCCACAAAATGGCCCGCTTCAATTTTTCCCCATTCTCCTTGTATAGCTCCCTTTAGACGTTTACGTAATCGGGCGTCCCCTGGTATCTGCTCCGATTCAGGCACGAACATCCCCAAATTAACTTTTCTGCAATTCTATAAACCCATAAGGTAAAGCTACGAGAAAATATCCACAAAACGGCCCGCTTCAATTTTTTCCCATTTTCGTTGAATAGCTCCCTTTAGAGGTATACGTAATCGGGCGTCCCCTGGTATTTGCTCCGATTCAGGCACGAACATCCCCAAATGAACTTTTCTGCAATTCTATAAACCCATAGGGTCAAGCTACGAGAAAATATCCACAAAATGGCCCACTTAAGATTTTCCCCTTTTTCCTTGTATAGCTCCCTTTAGACGTTTACGTAATCGGGCGTCCCCTGATATCTGCTCCGATTCAAGCACGGAGATCCCCAAATGAACTTTTCTGCAATTCTATAAATCCTTAGGGTCAAGCTACAATAAAATATCCACAAAATAGCTCGCTTCAATTTTTCTCCATTTTCCTTGTATAGCTCCCTTTAGAGGTATACGTAATCGGGCGTCCCTTGGTATCTGCTCCGATTCAGGCACGGACATCCCCAAATGAACTTTTCAGCAATTCTATAAACCCATAGGGTCAAGCTACGATAAAATATCCACAAAACGGCCCGCTTCAAATTTTCCCCATTTTCCTTGAATAACTCCCTTTAGAGGTATACGTAATCGGGCGTCCCCTGGTATCTGCTCCGATTCAGGCACGGAGATCCCCAAATGAACTTTTCTGCAATTCTATAAACCCATAGGGTCAAGCTACGAGAAAATATCCACAAAATGGCCCGCTTCAATTTTTCCCCATTTTCCTTGAATAGCTCCCTTTAGAGGTATACGTAATCGGGCGTCCCCTGGTATCTGCTCCGATTCAGGCACGAACATCCCCAAATGAACTTTTATGCAATTTTATAAACCCATAGGGTCAAGCTACGAGAAAATATCCACAAAACGGCCCGCTTCAATTTTTCCCCATTTTCCTTGAATAGCTCCCTTTAGAGGTATACGTAATCGGGCGTCCCCTGGTATCTGATCCGATTCAGGCACGGAGATCCCCAAATGAACTTTTCTGCAATTCTATAAACCCATAGGGTCAAGCTACGAGAAAATATCCACAAAATGGCCCGCTTCAATTTTTCCCCATTTTCCTTGTATAGCTCCCTTTAGAGGTATACGTAATCAGGCGTCCCCTGGTATCTGCTCCGATTCAGGCACGAACATCCCCAAATGAACTTTTCAGCAATTCTATAAACCCATAGGGTCAAGCTACGAGAAAATATCCACAAAACGGCCCTCTTCAATTTTTCCCCATTTTCCTTGAATAGCTCCCTTTAGAGGTATACGTAATCGGGCGTCCCCTGGTATCTACTCCGATTCAGGCACGAACATCCCCAAATGAAATTTTCTACAATTCTATAAACCCATAGGGTCAAGCTACGAGAAAATATCCACAAAACGGTCCGCTTCAATTTTTCCCCATTTTCCTTGAATAGATCCCTTTAGAGGTATACGTAATCGGGCGTCCCCTGGTATCTGCTCCGATTCAGGCACGAACATCCCCAAATGAACTTTTCTGCAATTCTATAAACCCATAGGGTCAAGCTACAATAAAATATCCACAAAATGGCCCACTTCAATTTTTCCCCATTTTCCTTGTATATCTCCCTTTAGACGTTTACGTAATCGGGCGTCCCCTGATATCTGCTCTGAGTCAAGCACGGAGATACCCAAATGAACTTTTCTGCAATTCTATAAACCCTTAGGGTCAAGCTACAATAAAATATCCAAAAAATGGCTCCCTTCAATTTTTCGCCATTATCCTTGTATAGCTCCCTTTAGAGGTATACGTAATCAGGCGTCCCCTGGTATCTGCTCCGATTCAGGCACGGACATCCCCAAATGAACTTTTCATCAATTCTAAAAACCCATAGGGTCAAGCTACAAGAAAATATCCACAAAACGGCCCGCTTCAATTTTTCCCCATTTTCCTTGACCTTTAGAGGTATACGTAATCGGACGTCCCCTGGTATCTGCTCCGATTCAGGCACGGACATCCCCAAATGAACTTTTCAGCAATTCTATAAACCCATAGGGTCAAGCTACGAGAAAATATCCACAAAACGGCCCTCTTCAAGTTTTTCCCATTTTCCTTGAATAGCTCCCTTTAGAGGTATACGTAATCGGGCGTCCCCTGGTATCTGCTCCGATTCAGGCACGAACATCCCCAAATGAAATTTTCTACAATTCTATAAACCCATAGGGTCAAGCTACGAGAAAATATCCACAAAACGGTCCGCTTCAATTTTACCCCATTTTCCTTGAATAGCTCCCTTTAGAGGTATACGTAATTGGGCGTCCCCTGGTATTTGCTCCGATTCAGGCACGAACATCCCCAAATGAAATTTTCTACAATTCTATAAACCCATAGGGTCAAGCTACGAGAAAATATCGACAAAACGGTCCGCTTCAATTTTTCCCCATTTTCCTTGAATAGTTCCCTTTAGAGGTATACGTAATAGGGCGTCCCCTGGTATCTGCTCCGATTCAGGCACGAACATCCCCAAATGAACTTTTCTGCAATTCTATAAACCCATAGGGTCAAGCTACGAGAAAATATCCACAAAATGGTCTGCTTCCATTTTTCCCCATTTTCCTTGTATATCTCCCTTTAGACTTTTACGTAATCGGGCGTCCCCTGATATCTCCTCTGATTCAAGAACGGAGATCCCCAAATGAACTTTTCTGGAATTCTATAAACCCTTAGGGTCAAGCTACAATAAAATATCCACAAAATGGCTCCCTTCAATTTTTTGCCATTTTCCTTGTATTGCTCCCTTTAGAGGTATACGTAATCGGGCGTCCCCTGGTATCTGCTCTGATTCAGGCACGAACATCCCCAAATGAACTTTTTAGCAATTCTATAAACCCATAGGGTCAAGCTACGAGAAAATATCCACAAAATGGCCTGCTTCAATTTTTCCCCATTTTCCTTGAATAGCTCCCTTTAGAGGTATACGTAATCGGGCGTCCCCTGGTATCTGCTCCCATTCAGGCACGAACATCCCCAAATGAAATTTTCTACAATTTTATAAACCCATAGGGTCAAGCTACGAGAAAATATCGACAAAACGGTCCGCTTCAATTTTTCCCCTTTTTCCTTGAATAGCTCCCTTTAGAGGTATACGTAATCGGGCGTCCCCTGGTATCTGCTCCGATTCAGGCACAAACATCCCCAAATGAACTTTTCTGCAATTCTATAAACCCATAGGGTCAAGCTACGAGAAAATATACACAACATGGCCCGCTTCAATGTTTCCCCATTCTCCTTGTATAGCTCCCTTTAGACGTTTACGTAATCGGGCGTCCCCTGATATCAGCTCTGATTCAAGCACGGAGATCCCCAAATGAACTTTTCTACAATTCCATAAACCGTTAGGGTCAAGCTACAATAAAATATCCACAAAATGGCTCGCTTCAATTTTTCCCCATTTTCCTTGTATAGCTCCCTTTAGAGGTATACGTAAACGGGCGTCCCTTGATATCTGCTCCGATTCAGGCACGGATATCCCCAAATGAACTTTTCAGCAATTCTATAAACCCATAGGGTCAAGCTATGAGAAAATATCCACAAAACGGCCCGCTTCAATTTTTCCCCATTTTCCTTGAATAGCTCCCTTTAGAGGTATACGTAATCGGGCGTCCCCTGGTATCTGCTCCGATTCAGGCACGAACATCCCCAAATGAACTTTTCTGCAATTCTATAAACCCATAGGGTCAAGCTACGAGAAAATATCCACAAAATGGCCCGCTTCAATTTTTCCCCATTTTCCTTGAATAGCTCCCTTTAGAGGTATACGTAATCAGGCGTCCCCTGGTATTTGCTCCGATTCAGGCACTAACATCCCCAAATGAACTTTTCAGCAATTCTATAAACCCATAGGGTCAAGCTACGAGAAAATATCCACAAAACTGCCGTCTTCAATTTTTCCCCATTTTCCTTGAATAGCTCCCTTTAGAGGTATACGTAATCGGGCGTCCCCTGGTATCTACTCCGATTCAGGCACGAACATCCCCAAATGAAATTTTCTACAATTCTATAAACCCATAGGGTCAAGCTACGAGAAAATATCCACAAAACGGTCCGCTTCAATTTTTCCCCATTTTCCTTGAATAGATCCCTTTAGAGGTATACGTAATCAGGCGTCCCCTGGTATCTGTTCCGATTCAGGCACGAACATCCCCAAATGAACTTTTCTGCAATTCTATAAACCCATAGGGTCAAGCTACGAGAAAATATCCACAAAATGGCCCACTTCAATTTTTCCCCATTTTCCTTGTATATCGCCCTTTAGACGTTTACGTAATCGGGCGTCCCCTGATATCTGCTCTGATTCAAGCACGGAGATACCCAAATGAACTTTTCTGCAATTCTATAAACCCTTAGGGTCAAGCTACAATAAAATATCCAAAAAATGGCTCCCTTCAATTTTTCGCCATTTTCCTTGTATAGCTCCCTTTAGAGGTATACGTAATCGGGCGTCCCCTGGTATCTGCTCCGATTCAGGCACGGACATCCCCAAATGAACTTTTCATCAATTCTAAAAACCCATAGGGTCAAGCTACAAGAAAATATCCACAAAACGGCCCGCTTCAATTTTTCCCCATTTTCCTTGACCTTTAGAGGTATACGTAATCGGACGTCCCCTGGTATCTGCTCCGATTCAGGCACGGACATCCCCAAATGAACTTTTCAGCAATTCTATAAACCCATAGGGTCAAGCTACGAGAAAATATCCACAAAACGGCCCGCTTCAATTTTTCCCCATTTTCCTTGAATAGCTCCCTTTAGAGGTATACGTAATCGGGTCCCCCTGGTATCTGCTCTGATTCAGGCACGAACATCCCCAAATGAACTTTTCAGCAATTCTATAAACCCATAGGGTCAAGCTACGAGAAAATATCCACAAAACGGCCCTCTTCAAGTTTTTCCCATTTTCCTTGAATAGCTCCCTTTAGAGGTATACGTAATCGGGCGTCCCCTGGTATCTGCTCCGATTCAGGCACGAACATCCCCAAATGAAATTTTCTACAATTCTATAAACCCATAGGGTCAAGCTACGAGAAAATATCCACAAAACGGTCCGCTTCAATTTTTCCCCATTTTCCTTGAATAGCTCCCTTTAGAGGTATACGTAATTGGGCGTCGCCTGGTATCTGCTCCGATTCAGGCACGAACATCCCCAAATGAAATTTTCTACAATTCTATAAACCCATAGGGTCAAGCTACGAGAAAATATCGACAAAACGGTCTGCTTCAATTTTTCCCCATTTTCCTTGAATAGCTCCCTTTAGAGGTATACGTAATAGGGCGTCCCCTGGTATCTGCTCCGATTCAGGCACGAACATCCCCAAATGAACTTTTCTGCAATTCTATAAACCCATAAGGTCAAGCTACGAGAAAATATCCACAAAATGGTCTCCTTCCATTTTTCCCCATTTTCCTTGTATATCTCCCTTTAGACTTTTACGTAATCGGGCGTCCCCTGATATCTGCTCTGATTCAAGAACGGAGATCCCCAAATGAACTTTTCTGGAATTCTATAAACCCTTAGGGTCAAGCTACAATAAAATATCCACAAAATGGCTCCCTTCAATTTTTTGCCATTTTCCTTGTATTGCTCCCTTTAGAGGTATACGTAATCGGGCATCCCCTGGTATCTGCTCCGATTCAGGCACGGACATCCCCAAATGAACTTTTCATCAATTCTAAAAACCCATAGGGTCAAGCTACCAGAAAATATCCACAAAACGGCCCGTTTCAATTTTTCCCCATTTTCCTTGACCTTTAGAGGTATACGTAATCGGACGTCCCCTGGTATCTGCTCCGATTCAGGCACGGACATCCCCAAATGAACTTTTCAGCAATTCTATAAACCCATAGGGTCAAGCTACGTGAAAATATCCACAAAACGGCCCGCTTCAATTTTTCCCCATTTTCCTTGAATAGCTCCCTTTAGAGGTATACGTAATCGGGCGTCCCCTGGTATCTGCTCTGATTCAGGCACGAACATCCCCAAATGAACTTTTCAGCAATTCTATAAACCCATAGGGTCAAGCTATGAGAAAATATCCACAAAACGGCCCTCTTCAAGTTTTTCCCATTTTCCTTGAATAGCTCCCTTTAGAGGTATACGTAATCGGGCGTCCCCTGGTATCTGCTCTGATTCAGGCACGAACATCCCCAAATGAAATTTTCTACAATTCTATAAACCCATAGGGTCAAGTTACGAGAAAATATCCACAAAACGGTCCGCTTCAATTTTTCCCCATTTTCCTTGAATAGCTCCCTTTAGAGGTATACGTAATTGGGCGTCCCCTGGTATCTGCTCCGATTCAGGCACGAACATCCCCAAATGAAATTTTCTACAATTCTATAAACCCATAGGGTCAAGCTACGAGAAAATATCGACAAAACGGTCCGCTTCAATTTTTCCCTATTTTCCTTGAATAGTTCCCTTTAGAGGTATACGTAATAGGGCGTCCCCTGGTATCTGCTCCGATTCAGGCACGAACATCCTCAAATGAACTTTTCTGCAATTCTATAAACCCATAGGGTCAAGCTACGAGAAAATATCCACAAAATGGTCTGCTTCCATTTTTCCCCATTTTCCTTGTATATCTCCCTTTAGACTTTTACGTAATCGGGCGTCCCCTGATATCTGCTCTGATTCAAGAACGGAGATCCCCAAATGAACTTTTCTGGAATTCTATAAACCCTTAGGGTCAAGCTACAATAAAATATCCACAAAATGGCTCCCTTCAATTTTTTGCCATTTTCCTTGTATTGCTCCCTTTAGAGGTATACGTAATCGGGCGTCCCCTGGTATCTGCTCCGATTCAGGCACGGACATCCCCAAATGAACTTTTCATCAATTCTAAAAACCCATAGGGTCAAGCTACAAGAAAATATCCACAAAACGGCCCGCTTCAATTTTTCCCCATTTTCCTTGACCTTTAGAGGTATACGTAATCGGACGTCCCCTGGTATCTGCTCCGATTCAGGCACGGACATCCCCAAATGAACTTTTCAGCAATTCTATAAACCCATAGGGTCAAGCTACGTGAAAATATCCACAAAACGGCCCGCTTCAATTTTTCCCCATTTTCCTTGAATAGCTCCCTTTAGAGGTATACGTAATCGGGCGTCCCCTGGTATCTGCTCTGATTCAGGCACGAACATCCCCAAATGAACTTTTCAGCAATTCTATAAACCCATAGGGTCAAGCTACGAGAAAATATCCACAAAACGGCCCTCTTCAAGTTTTTCCCATTTTTCTTGAATAGCTCCCTTTAGAGGTATACGTAATCGGGCGTCCCCTGGTATCTGCTCTGATTCAGGCACGAACATCCCCAAATGAAATTTTCTACAATTCTATAAACCCATAGGGTCAAGCTACGAGAAAATATCCACAAAACGGTCCGCTTCAATTTTTCCCCATTTTCCTTGAATAGCTCCCTTTAGAGGTATACGTAATTGGGCGTCGCCTGGTATCTGCTCCAATTCAGGCACGAACATCCCCAAATGAAATTTTCTACAATTCTATAAACCCATAGGGTCAAGCTACGAGAAAATATCGACAAAACGGTCCGCTTCAATTTTTCCCTATTTTCCTTGAATAGTTCCCTTTAGAGGTATACGTAATAGGGCGTCCCCTGGTATCTGCTCCGATTCAGGCACGAACATCCCCAAATGAACTTTTCTGCAATTCTATAAACCCATAGGGTCAAGCTACGAGAAAATATCCACAAAATGGTCTGCTTCCATTTTTCCCCATTTTCCTTGTATATCTCCCTTTAGACTTTTACGTAATCGGGCGTCCCCTGATATCTGCTCTGATTCAAGAACGGAGATCCCCAAATGAACTTTTCTGGAATTCTATAAACCCTTAGGGTCAAGCTACAATAAAATATCCACAAAATGGCTCCCTTCAATTTTTTGCCATTTTCCTTGTATTGCTCCCTTTAGAGGTATACGTAATCGGGCGTCCCCTGGTATCTGCTCTGATTCAGGCACGAACATCCCCAAATGAAATTTTCTACAATTCTATAAACCCATAGGGTCAAGCTACGAGAAAATATCCACAAAATGGTCTGCTTCCATTTTTCCCCATTTTCCTTGTATATCTCCCTTTAGACTTTTACGTAATCGGGCGTCCCCTGATATCTGCTCTGATTCAAGAACGGAGATCCCCAAATGAACTTTTCTGGAATTCTATAAACCCTTAGGGTCAAGCTACAATAAAATATCCACAAAATGGCTCCCTTCAATTTTTTGCCATTTTCCTTGTATTGCTCCCTTTAGAGGTATACGTAATCGGGCGTCCCCTGGTATCTGCTCCGATTCAGGCACGGACATCCCCAAATGAACTTTTCATCAATTCTAAAAACCCATAGGGTCAAGCTACAAGAAAATATCCACAAAACGGCCCGCTTCAATTTTTCCCCATTTTCCTTGACCTTTAGAGGTATACGTAATCGGACGTCCCCTGGTATCTGCTCCGATTCAGGCACGGACATCCCCAAATGAACTTTTCAGCAATTCTATAAACCCATAGGGTCAAGCTACGTGAAAATATCCACAAAACGGCCCGCTTCAATTTTTCCCCATTTTCCTTGAATAGCTCCCTTTAGAGGTATACGTAATCGGGCGTCCCCTGGTATCTGCTCTGATTCAGGCACGAACATCCCCAAATGAACTTTTCAGCAATTCTATAAACCCATAGGGTCAAGCTACGAGAAAATATCCACAAAACGGCCCTCTTCAAGTTTTTCCCATTTTTCTTGAATAGCTCCCTTTAGAGGTATACGTAATCGGGCGTCCCCTGGTATCTGCTCTGATTCAGGCACGAACATCCCCAAATGAAATTTTCTACAATTCTATAAACCCATAGGGTCAAGCTACGAGAAAATATCCACAAAACGGTCCGCTTCAATTTTTCCCCATTTTCCTTGAATAGCTCCCTTTAGAGGTATACGTAATTGGGCGTCGCCTGGTATCTGCTCCAATTCAGGCACGAACATCCCCAAATGAAATTTTCTACAATTCTATAAACCCATAGGGTCAAGCTACGAGAAAATATCGACAAAACGGTCCGCTTCAATTTTTCCCTATTTTCCTTGAATAGTTCCCTTTAGAGGTATACGTAATAGGGCGTCCCCTGGTATCTGCTCCGATTCAGGCACGAACATCCCCAAATGAACTTTTCTGCAATTCTATAAACCCATAGGGTCAAGCTACGAGAAAATATCCACAAAATGGTCTGCTTCCATTTTTCCCCATTTTCCTTGTATATCTCCCTTTAGACTTTTACGTAATCGGGCGTCCCCTGATATCTGCTCTGATTCAAGAACGGAGATCCCCAAATGAACTTTTCTGGAATTCTATAAACCCTTAGGGTCAAGCTACAATAAAATATCCACAAAATGGCTCCCTTCAATTTTTTGCCATTTTCCTTGTATTGCTCCCTTTAGAGGTATACGTAATCGGGCGTCCCCTGGTATCTGCTCCGATTCAGGCACGGACATCCCCAAATGAACTTTTCATCAATTCTAAAAACCCATAGGGTCAAGCTACAAGAAAATATCCACAAAACGGCCCGCTTCAATTTTTCCCCATTTTCCTTGACCTTTAGAGGTATACGTAATCGGACGTCCCCTGGTATCTGCTCCGATTCAGGCACGGACATCCCCAAATGAACTTTTCAGCAATTCTATAAACCCATAGGGTCAAGCTACGTGAAAATATCCACAAAACGGCCCGCTTCAATTTTTCCCCATTTTCCTTGAATAGCTCCCTTTAGAGGTATACGTAATCGGGCGTCCCCTGGTATCTGCTCTGATTCAGGCACGAACATCCCCAAATGAACTTTTCAGCAATTCTATAAACCCATAGGGTCAAGCTATGAGAAAATATCCACAAAACGGCCCTCTTCAAGTTTTTCCCATTTTCCTTGAATAGCTCCCTTTAGAGGTATACGTAATCGGGCGTCCCCTGGTATCTGCTCTGATTCAGGCACGAACATCCCCAAATGAAATTTTCTACAATTCTATAAACCCATAGGGTCAAGCTACGAGAAAATATCCACAAAACGGTCCGCTTCAATTTTTCCCCATTTTCCTTGAATAGCTCCCTTTAGAGGTATACGTAATTGGGCGTCCCCTGGTATCTGCTCCGATTCAGGCACGAACATCCCCAAATGAAATTTTCTACAATTCTATAAACCCATAGGGTCAAGCTACGAGAAAATATCGACAAAACGGTCCGCTTCAATTTTTCCCTATTTTCGTTGAATAGTTCCCTTTAGAGGTATACGTAATAGGGCGTCCCCTGGTATCTGCTCCGATTCAGGCACGAACATCCCCAAATGAACTTTTCTGCAATTCTATAAACCCATAGGGTCAAGCTACGAGAAAATATCCACAAAATGGTCTGCTTCCATTTTTCCCCATTTTCCTTGTATATCTCCCTTTAGACTTTTACGTAATCGGGCGTCCCCTGATATCTGCTCTGATTCAAGAACGGAGATCCCCAAATGAACTTTTCTGGAATTCTATAAACCCTTAGGGTCAAGCTACAATAAAATATCCACAAAATGGCTCCCTTCAATTTTTTGCCATTTTCCTTGTATTGCTCCCTTTAGAGGTATACGTAATCGGGCGTCCCCTGGTATCTGCTCCGATTCAGGCACAGACATCCCCAAATGAACTTTTCATCAATTCTAAAAACCCATAGGGTCAAGCTACAAGAAAATATCCACAAAACGGCCCGCTTCAATTTTTCCCCATTTTCCTTGACCTTTAGAGGTATACGTAATCGGACGTCCCCTGGTATCTGCTCCGATTCAGGCACGGACATCCCCAAATGAACTTTTCAGCAATTCTATAAACCCATAGGGTCAAGCTACGTGAAAATATCCACAAAACGGCCCGCTTCAATTTTTCCCCATTTTCCTTGAATAGCTCCCTTTAGAGGTATACGTAATCGGGCGTCCCCTGGTATCTGCTCTGATTCAGGCACGAACATCCCCAAATGAACTTTTCAGCAATTCTATAAACCCATAGGGTCAAGCTACGAGAAAATATCCACAAAACGGCCCTCTTCAAGTTTTTCCCATTTTTCTTGAATAGCTCCCTTTAGAGGTATACGTAATCGGGCGTCCCCTGGTATCTGCTCTGATTCAGGCACGAACATCCCCAAATGAAATTTTCTACAATTCTATAAACCCATAGGGTCAAGCTACGAGAAAATATCGACAAAACGGTCCGCTTCAATTTTTCCCTATTTTCCTTGAATAGTTCCCTTTAGAGGTATACGTAATAGGGCGTCCCCTGGTATCTGCTCCGATTCAGGCACGAACATCCCCAAATGAACTTTTATGCAATTCTATAAACCCATAGAGTCAAGCTACGAGAAAATATCCACAAAATGGTCTGCTTCCATTTTTCCCCATTTTCCTTGTATATCTCCCTTTAGACTTTTACGTAATCGGGCGTCCCCTGATATCTGCTCTGATTCAAGAACGGAGATCCCCAAATGAACTTTTCTGGAATTCTATAAACCCTTAGGGTCAAGCTACAATAAAATATCCACAAAATGGCTCCCTTCAATTTTTTGCCATTTTCCTTTTATTGCTCCCTTTAGAGGTATACGTAATCGGGCGTCCCCTGGTATCTGCTCCGATTCAGGCACGGACATCCCCAAATGAACTTTTCATCAATTCTAAAAACCCATAGGGTCAAGCTACAAGAAAATATCCACAAAACGGCCCGCTTCAATTTTTCCCCATTTTCCTTGACCTTTAGAGGTATACGTAATCGGACGTCCCCTGGTATCTGCTCCGATTCAGGCACGGACATCCCCAAATGAACTTTTCCGCAATTCTATAAACCCATAGGGTCAAGCTACGTGAAAATATCCACAAAACGGCCCGCTTCAATTTTTCCCCATTTTCCTTGAATAGCTCCCTTTAGAGGTATACGTAATCGGGCGTCCCCTGGTATCTGCTCTGATTCAGGCACGAACATCCCCAAATGAACTTTTCAGCAATTCTATAAACCCATAGGGTCAAGCTACGAGAAAATATCCACAAAACGGCCCTCTTCAAGTTTTTCCCATTTTTCTTGAATAGCTCCCTTTAGAGGTATACGTAATCGGGCGTCCCCTGGTATCTGCTCTGATTCAGGCACGAACATCCCCAAATGAAATTTTCTACAATTCTATAAACCCATAGGGTCAAGCTACGAGAAAATATCCACAAAACGGTCCGCTTCAAATTTTCCCCATTTTCCTTGAATAGCTCCCTTTAGAGGTATACGTAATTGGGTGTCGCCTGGTATCTGCTCCGATTCAGGCACGAACATCCCCAAATGAAATTTTCTACAATTCTATAAACCCATAGGGTCAAGCTACGAGAAAATATCGACAAAACGGTCCGCTTCAATTTTTCCCTATTTTCCTTGAATAGTTCCCTTTAGAGGTATACGTAATAGGGCGTCCCCTGGTATCTGCTCCGATTCAGGCACGAACATCCCCAAATGAACTTTTCTGCAATTCTATAAACCCATAGGGTCAAGCTACGAGAAAATATCCACAGCATGGTCTGCTTCCATTTTTCCCCATTTTCCTTGTATATCTCCCTTTAGACTTTTACGTAATCGGGCGTCCCCTGATATCTGCTCTGATTCAAGAACGGAGATCCCCAAATGAACTTTTCTGGAATTCTATAAACCCTTAGGGTCAAGCTACAATAAAATATCCACAAAATGGCTCCCTTCAATTTTTTGCCATTTTCCTTGTATTGCTCCCTTTAGAGGTATACGTAATCGGGCGTCCCCTGGTATCTGCTCCGATTCAGGCACGGACATCCCCAAATGAACTTTTCATCAATTCTAAAAACCCATAGGGTCAAGCTACAAGAAAATATCCACAAAACGGCCCGCTTCAATTTTTCCCCATTTTCCTTGACCTTTAGAGGTATACGTAATCGGACGTCCCCTGGTATCTGCTCCGATTCAGGCACGGACATCCCCAAATGAACTTTTCAGCAATTCTATAAACCCATAGGGTCAAGCTACGTGAAAATATCCACAAAACGGCCCGCTTCAATTTTTCCCCATTTTCCTTGAATAGCTCCCTTTAGAGGTATACGTAATCGGGCGTCCCCTGGTATCTGCTCTGATTCAGGCACGAACATCCCCAAATGAAATTTTCTACAATTCTATAAACCCATAGGGTCAAGCTACGAGAAAATATCCACAAAACGGTCCGCTTCAATTTTTCCCCATTTTCCTTGAATAGCTCCCTTTAGAGGTATACGTAATTGGGCGTCGCCTGGTATCTGCTCCGATTCAGGCACGAACATCCCCAAATGAAATTTTCTACAATTCTATAAACCCATAGGGTCAAGCTACGAGAAAATATCGACAAAACGGTCCGCTTCAATTTTTCCCCATTTTCCTTGAATAGCTCCCTTTAGAGGTATACGTAATAGGGCGTCCCCTGGTATCTGCTCCGATTCAGGCACGAACATCCCCAAATGAACTTTTCTGCAATTCTATAAACCCATAAGGTCAAGCTACGAGAAAATATCCACAAAATGGTCTCCTTCCATTTTTCCCCATTTTCCTTGTATATCTCCCTTTAGACTTTTACGTAATCGGGCGTCCCCTGATATCTGCTCTGATTCAAGAACGGAGATCCCCAAATGAACTTTTCTGGAATTCTATAAACCCTTAGGGTCAAGCTACAATAAAATATCCACAAAATGGCTCGCTTCAATTTTTTGCCATTTTCCTTGTATTGCTCCCTTTAGAGGTATACGTAATCGGGCGTCCCCTGGTATCTGCTCCGATTCAGGCACGGACATCCCCAAATGAACTTTTCATCAATTCTAAAAACCCATAGGGTCAAGCTACAAGAAAATATCCACAAAACGGCCCGCTTCAATTTTTCCCCATTTTCCTTGACCTTTAGAGGTATACGTAATCGGACGTCCCCTGGTATCTGCTCCGATTCAGGCACGGACATCCCCAAATGAACTTTTCAGCAATTCTATAAACCCATAGGGTCAAGCTACGTGAAAATATCCACAAAACGGCCCGCTTCAATTTTTCCCCATTTTCCTTGAATAGCTCCCTTTAGAGGTATACGTAATCGGGCGTCCCCTGGTATCTGCTCTGATTCAGGCACGAACATCCCCAAATGAACTTTTCAGCAATTCTATAAACCCATAGGGTCAAGCTACGAGAAAATATCCACAAAACGGCCTTCTTCAAGTTTTTCCCATTTTCCTTGAATAGCTCCCTTTAGAGGTATACGTAATCGGGCGTCCCCTGGTATCTGCTCTGATTCAGGCACGAACATCCCCAAATGAAATTTTCTACAATTCTATAAACCCATAGGGTCAAGCTACGAGAAAATATCCACAAAACGGTCCGCTTCAATTTTTCCCCATTTTCCTTGAATAGCTCCCTTTAGAGGTATACGTAATTGGGCGTCCCCTGGTATCTCCTCCGATTCAGGCACGAACATCCCCAAATGAAATTTTCTACAATTCTATAAACCCATAGGGTCAAGCTACGAGAAAATATCGACAAAACGGTCCGCTTCAATTTTTCCCTATTTTCCTTGAATAGTTCCCTTTAGAGGTATACGTAATAGGGCGTCCCCTGGTATCTGCTCCGATTCAGGCACGAACATCCCCAAATGAACTTTTCTGCAATTCTATAAACCCATAAGGTCAAGCTACGAGAAAATATCCACAAAATGGTCTCCTTCCATTTTTCCCCATTTTCCTTGTATATCTCCCTTTAGACTTTTACGTAATCGGGCGTCCCCTGATATCTGCTCTGATTCAAGAACGGAGATCCCCAAATGAACTTTTCTGGAATTCTATAAACCCTTAGGGTCAAGCTACAATAAAATATCCACAAAATGGCTCCCTTCAATTTTTTGCCATTTTCCTTGTATTGCTCCCTTTAGAGGTATACGTAATCGGGCGTCCCCTGGTATCTGCTCCGATTCAGGCACGGACATCCCCAAATGAACTTTTCATCAATTCTAAAAACCCATAGGGTCAAGCTACAAGAAAATATCCACAAAACGGTCCGCTTCAATTTTTCCACATTTTCCTTGACCTTTAGAGGTATACGTAATCGGACGTCCCCTGGTATCTGCTCCGATTCAGGCACGGACATCCCCAAATGAACTTTTCAGCAATTCTATAAACCCATAGGGTCAAGCTACGTGAAAATATCCACAAAACGGCCCGCTTCAATTTTTCCCCATTTTCCTTGAATAGCTCCCTTTAGAGGTATACGTAATCGGGCGTCCCCTGGTATCTGCTCTGATTCAGGCACGAACATCCCCAAATGAACTTTTCAGCAATTCTATAAACCCATAGGGTCAAGCTACGAGAAAATATCCACAAAACGGCCTTCTTCAAGTTTTTCCCATTTTCCTTGAATAGCTCCCTTTAGAGGTATACGTAATCGGGCGTCCCCTGGTATCTGCTCTGATTCAGGCACGAACATCCCCAAATGAAATTTTCTACAATTCTATAAACCCATAGGGTCAAGCTACGAGAAAATATCCACAAAACGGTCCGCTTCAATTTTTCCCCATTTTCCTTGAATAGCTCCCTTTAGAGGTATACGTAATTGGGCGTCCCCTGGTATCTCCTCCGATTCAGGCACGAACATCCCCAAATGAAATTTTCTACAATTCTATAAACCCATAGGGTCAAGCTACGAGAAAATATCGACAAAACGGTCCGCTTCAATTTTTCCCTATTTTCCTTGAATAGTTCCCTTTAGAGGTATACGTAATAGGGCGTCCCCTGGTATCTGCTCCGATTCAGGCACGAACATCCCCAAATGAACTTTTCTGCAATTCTATAAACCCATAGGGTCAAGCTACGAGAAAATATCCACAAAATGGTCTGCTTCCATTTTTCCCCATTTTCCTTGTATATCTGCCTTTAGACTTTTACGTAATCGGGCGTCCCCTGATATCTGCTCTGATTCAAGAACGGAGATCCCCAAATGAACTTTTCTGGAATTCTATAAACCCTTAGGGTCAAGCTACAATAAAATATCCACAAAATGGCTCCCTTCAATTTTTTGCCATTTTCCTTGTATTGCTCCCTTTAGAGGTATACGTAATCGGGCGTCCCCTGGTATCTGCTCCGATTCAGGCACGGACATCCCCAAATGAACTTTTCATCAATTCTAAAAACCCATAGGGTCAAGTTACAAGAAAATATCCACAAAACGGCCCGCTTCAATTTTTCCCCATTTTCCTTGACCTTTAGAGGTATACGTAATCGGACGTCCCCTGGTATCTGCTCCGATTCAGGCACGGACATCCCCAAATGAACTTTTCAGCAATTCTATAAACCCATAGGGTCAAGCTACGTGAAAATATCCACAAAACGGCCCGCTTCAATTTTTCCCCATTTTCCTTGAATAGCTCCCTTTAGAGGTATACGTAATCGGGCGTCCCCTGGTATCTGCTCTGATTCAGGCACGAACATCCCCAAATGAACTTTTCAGCAATTCTATAAACCCATAGGGTCAAGCTACGAGAAAATATCCACAAAACGGCCCTCTTCAAGTTTTTCCCATTTTCCTTGAATAGCTCCATTTAGAGGTATACGTAATCGGGCGTCCCCTGGTATCTGCTCTGATTCAGGCACGAACATCCCCAAATGAACTTTTCAGCAATTCTATAAACCCATAGGGTCAAGCTACGAGAAAATATCCACAAAACGGCCTTCTTCAAGTTTTCCCCATTTTCCTTGAATAGCTCCCTTTAGAGGTATACGTAATCGGGCGTCCCCTGGTATCTGCTCCGATTCAGGCACGAACATCCCCAAATGAAATTTTCTACAATTCTATAAACCCATAGGGTCAAGCTACGAGAAAATATCCACAAAACGGTCCTCTTCAATTTTTCCCCATTTTCCTTGAATAGCTCCCTTTAGAGGTATACGTAATTGGGCGTCCCCTGGTATCTCCTCCGATTCAGGCACGAACATCCCCAAATGAAATTTTCTACAATTCTATAAACCCATAGGGTCAAGCTACGAGAAAATATCGACAAAACGGTCCGCTTCAATTTTTCCCTATTTTCCTTGAATAGTTCCCTTTAGAGGTATACGTAATAGGGCGTCCCCTGGTATCTGCTCCGATTCAGGCACGAACATCCCCAAATGAACTTTTCTGCAATTCTATAAACCCATAGGGTCAAGCTACGAGAAAATATCCACAAAATGGTCTGCTTCCATTTTTCCCCATTTTCCTTGTATATCTGCCTTTAGACTTTTACGTAATCGGGCGTCCCCTGATATCTGCTCTGATTCAAGAACGGAGATCCCCAAATGAACTTTTCTGGAATTCTATAAACCCTTAGGGTCAAGCTACAATAAAATATCCACAAAATGGCTCCCTTCAATTTTTTGCCATTTTCCTTGTATTGCGCCCTTTAGAGGTATACGTAATCGGGCGTCCCCTGTTATCTGCTCCGATTCAGGCACGGACAGCTCCAAATGAAGTTTTCTGTAATTCTATAAACCCATAGGGTCAAGCTACAAGAAAATATCCACAAAACGGCCCGCTTCAATTTTTCCCCATTTTCCTTGACCTTTAGAGGTATACGTAATCGGACGTCCCCTGGTATCTGCTCCGATTCAGGCACGGACATCCCCAAATGAACTTTTCAGCAATTCTATAAACCCATAGGGTCAAGCTACGTGAAAATATCCACAAAACGGCCCGCTTCAATTTTTCCCCATTTTCCTTGAATAGCTCCCTTTAGAGGTATACGTAATCGGGCGTCCCCTGGTATCTGCTCTGATTCAGGCACGAACATCCCCAAATGAACTTTTCAGCAATTCTATAAACCCATAGGGTCAAGCTACGAGAAAATATCCACAAAACGGCCCTCTTCAAGTTTTTCCCATTTTCCTTGAATAGCTCCATTTAGAGGTATACGTAATCGGGCGTCCCCTGGTATCTGCTCTGATTCAGGCACGAACATCCCCAAATGAACTTTTCAGCAATTCTATAAACCCATAGGGTCAAGCTACGAGAAAATATCCACAAAACGGCCCGCTTCAATTTTTCCCCATTTTCCTTGAATAGCTCCCTTTAGAGGTATACGTAATCGGGCGTCCCCTGGTATCTGATCCGATTCAGGCACGAAAATCCCCAAATGAACTTTTCTGCAATTCTATAAACCCATAGGGTCATGCTACGAGAAAATATCCACAAAACGGCCGTCTTCAATTTTTCCCCATTTTCCTTGAATAGCTCCCTTTAGAGGTATACGTAATCGGGCGTCCCCTGGTATCTACTCCGATTCAGGCACGAACATCCCCAAATGAAATTTTCTACAATTCTATAAACCCATAGGGTCAAGCTACGAGAAAATATCCACAAAACGGTCCGCTTCAATTTTACCCCATTTTCCTTGAATAGATCCCTTTAGAGGTATACGTAATCGGGCGTCCCCTGGTATCTGCTCCGATTCAGGCACGAACATCCCCAAATGAACTTTTCTGCAATTCTATAAACCCATAGGGTCAAGCTACGAGAAAATATCCACAAAATGGCCCACTTCAATTTTTCCCCATTTTCCTTGTATATCTCCCTTTAGACGTTTACGTAATCGGGCGTCCCCTGATATCTGCTCTGATTCAAGCACGGAGATACCTAAATGAACTTTTCTGCAATTCTATAAACCCTTAGGGTCAAGCTACAATAAAATATCCAAAAAATGGCTCCCTTCAATTTTTCGCCATTTTCCTTGTATAGCTCCCTTTAGAGGTATACGTAATCGGGCGTCCCCTGGTATCTGCTCCGATTCAGGCACGGACATCCCCAAATGAACTTTTCATCAATTCTAAAAACCCATAGGGTCAAGCTACAAGAAAATATCCACAAAACGGCCCGCTTCAATTTTTCCCCATTTTCCTTGACCTTTAGAGGTATACGTAATCGGACGTCCCCTGGTATCTGCTCCGATTCAGGCACGGACATCCCCAAATGAACTTTTCAGCAATTCTATAAACCCATAGGGTCAAGCTACGAGAAAATATCCACAAAACGGCCCGCTTCAATTTTTCCCCATTTTCCTTGAATAGCTCCCTTTAGAGGTATACGTAATCGGGCGTCCCCTGGTATATGCTCTGATTCAGGCACGAACATCCCCAAATGAACTTTTCAGCAATTCTATAAACCCATAGGGTCAAGCTACGAGAAAATATCCACAAAACGGCCCTCTTCAAGTTTTTCCCATTTTCCTAGAATAGCTCCCTTTAGAGGTATACGTAATCGGGCGTCCCCTGGTATCTGCTCCGATTCAGGCACGAACATCCCCAAATGAAATTTTCTACAATTCTATAAACCCATAGGGTCAAGCTACGAGAAAATATCCACAAAACGGTCCGCTTCAATTTTTCCCCATTTTCCTTGAATAGCTCCCTTTAGAGGTATACGTAATTGGGCGTCCCCTGGTATCTGCTCCGATTCAGGCACGAACATCCCCAAATGAAATTTTCTACAATTCTATAAACCCATAGGGTCAAGCTACGAGAAAATATCGACAAAACGGTCCGCTTCAATTTTTCCCCATTTTCCTTGAATAGCTCCCTTTAGAGGTATACGTAATCGGGCGTCCCCTGGTCTCTGCTCCGATTCAGGCACAAACATCCCCAAATGAACTTTTCTGCAATTCTATAAACCCATAGGGTCAAGCTACGAGAAAATATACACAAAATGGTCCGCTTCCATTTTTCCCCATTTTCCTTGTATATCTCCCTTTAGACGTTTACGTAATCGGGCGTCCCCTGATATCTGCTCTGATTCAAGAACGGAGATCCCCAAATGAACTTTTCTGCAATTCTATAAACCCTAAGGGTCAAGCTACAATAAAATATCCACAAAATGGCTCTCTTCAATTTTTCGCCATTTTCCTTGTATAGCTCCCTTTAGAGGTATACGTAATCGGGCGTCCCCTGGTATCTGCTCTGATTCAGGCACGAACATCCCCAAATGAACTTTTCAGCCATTCTATAAACCCATAGGGTCAAGCTACGAGAAAATATCCACAAAATGGCCCGCTTCAATTTTTCCCCATTTTCCTTGAATAGCTCCCTTTAGAGGTATACGTAATCGGGCGTCCCCTGGTATCTGATCCGATTCAGGCACGAACATCCCCAAATGAACTTTTCTGCAATTCTATAAACCCATAGGGTCAAGCTACGAGAAAATATCCACAAAATGGCCCGCTTCAATTCTTCCCCATTTTCCTTGAATAGCTCCCTTTAGAGGTATACGTAATCAGGCATCCCCTGGTATCTGCTCCGATTCAGGCACGAACATCCCCAAATGAACTTTTCAGCAATTCTATAAACCCATAGGGTCAAGCTACGAGAAAATATCCACAAAACGGTCGTCTTCAATTTTTCCCCATTTTCCTTGAATAGCTCCCTTTAGAGGTATACGTAATCGGGCGTCCCCTGGTATCTACTCCGATTCAGGCACGAACATCCCCAAATGAAATTTTCTACAATTCTATAAACCCATAGGGTCAAGCTACGAGAAAATATCCACAAAACGGTCCGCTTCAATTTTTCCCCATTTTCCTTGAATAGATCCCTTTAGAGGTATACGTAATCGGGCGTCCCCTGGTATCTGCTCCGATTCAGGCACGAACATCCCCAAATGAACTTTTCTGCAATTCTATAAACCCATAGGGTCAAGCTACGAGAAAATATCCACAAAATGGCCCACTTCAATTTTTCCCCATTTTCCTTGTATATCTCCCTTTAGACGTTTACGTAATCGGGCGTCCCCTGATATCTGCTCTGATTCAAGCACGGAGATACCCAAATGAACTTTTCTGCAATTCTATAAACCCTTAGGGTCAAGCTACAATAAAATATCCAAAAAATGGCTCCCTTTAATTTTTCGCCATTTTCCTTGTATAGCTCCCTTTAGAGGTATACGTAATCGGGCGTCCCCTGGTATCTGCTCTGATTCAGGCACGGACATCCCCAAATGAACTTTTCATCAATTCTAAAAACCCATAGAGTCAAGCTACAAGAAAATATCCACAAAACGGCCCGCTTCAATTTTTCCCCATTTTCCTTGACCTTTAGAGGTATACGTAATCGGACGTCCCCTGGTATCTGCTCCGATTCAGGCACGGACATCCCCAAATGAACTTTTCAGCAATTCTATAAACCCATAGGGTCAAGCTACGAGAAAATATCCACAAAACGGCCCGCTTCAATTTTTCCCCATTTTCCTTGAATAGCTCCCTTTAGAGGTATACGTAATCGGGCGTCCCCTGGTATATGCTCTGATTCAGGCACGAACATCCCCAAATGAACTTTTCAGCAATTCTATAAACCCATAGGGTCAAGCTACGAGAAAATATCCACAAAACGGCCCTCTTCAAGTTTTTCCCATTTTCCTAGAATAGCTCCCTTTAGAGGTATACGTAATCGGGCGTCCCCTGGTATCTGCTCCGATTCAGGCACGAACATCCCCAAATGAAATTTTCTACAATTCTATAAACCCATAGGGTCAAGCTACGAGAAAATATCGACAAAACGGTCCGCTTCAATTTTTCCCCATTTTCCTTGAATAGCTCCCTTTAGAGGTATACGTAATCGGGCGTCCCCTGGTCTCTGCTCCGATTCAGGCACAAACATCCCCAAATGAACTTTTCTGCAATTCTATAAACCCATAGGGTCAAGCTACGAGAAAATATACACAAAATGGTCCGCTTCCATTTTTCCCCATTTTCCTTGTATATCTCCCTTTAGACGTTTACGTAATCGGGCGTCCCCTGATATCTGCTCTGATTCAAGAACGGAGATCCCCAAATGAACTTTTCTGCAATTCTATAAACCCTAAGGGTCAAGCTACAATAAAATATCCACAAAATGGCTCTCTTCAATTTTTCGCCATTTTCCTTGTATAGCTCCCTTTAGAGGTATACGTAATCGGGCGTCCCCTGGTATCTGCTCTGATTCAGGCACGAACATCCCCAAATGAACTTTTCAGCAATTCTATAAACCCATAGGGTCAAGCTACGAGAAAATATCCACAAAACGGCCCGCTTCAATTTTTCCCCATTTTCCTTGAATAGCTCCCTTTAGAGGTATACGTAATCGGGCGTCCCCTGGTATCTGATCCGATTCAGGCACGAACATCCCCAAATGAACTTTTCTGCAATTCTATAAACCCATAGGGTCAAGCTACGAGAAAATATCCACAAAATGGCCCGCTTCAATTCTTCCCCATTTTCCTTGAATAGCTCCCTTTAGAGGTATACGTAATCAGGCGTCCCCTGGTATCTGCTCCGATTCAGGCACGAACATCCCCAAATGAACTTTTCAGCAATTCTATAAACCCATAGGGTCAAGCTACGAGAAAATATCCACAAAACGGCCGTCTTCAATTTTTCCCCATTTTCCTTGAATAGCTCCCTTTAGAGGTATACGTAATCGGGCGTCCCCTGGTATCTACTCCGATTCAGGCACGAACATCCCCAAATGAAATTTTCTACAATTCTATAAACCCATAGGGTCAAGCTACGAGAAAATATCCACAAAACGGTCCGCTTCAATTTTTCCCCATTTTCCTTGAATAGATCCCTTTAGAGGTATACGTAATCGGGCGTCCCCTGGTATCTGCTCCGATTCAGGCACGAACATCCCCAAATGAACTTTTCTGCAATTCTATAAACCCATAGGGTCAAGCTACGAGAAAATATCCACAAAATGGCCCACTTCAATTTTTCCCCATTTTCCTTGTATATCTCCCTTTAGACGTTTACGTAATCGGGCGTCCCCTGATATCTGCTCTGATTCAAGCACGGAGATACCCAAATGAACTTTTCTGCAATTCTATAAACCCTTAGGGTCAAGCTACAATAAAATATCCAAAAAATGGCTCCCTTCAATTTTTCGCCATTTTCCTTGTATAGCTCCCTTTAGAGGTATACGTAATCGGGCGTCCCCTGGTATCTGCTCCGATTCAGGCACGGACATCCCCAAATGAACTTTTCATCAATTCTAAAAACCCATAGGGTCAAGCTACAAGAAAATATCCACAAAACGGCCCGCTTCAATTTTTCCACATTTTCCTTGACCTTTAGAGGTATACGTAATCGGACGTCCCCTGGTATCTGCTCCGATTCAGGCACGGACATCCCCAAATGAACTTTTCAGCAATTCTATAAACCCATAGGGTCAAGCTACGAGAAAATATCCACAAAACGGCCCGCTTCAATTTTTCCCCATTTTCCTTGAATAGCTCCCTTTAGAGGTATACGTAATCGGGCGTCCCCTGGTATATGCTCTGATTCAGGCACGAACATCCCCAAATGAACTTTTCAGCAATTCTATAAACCCATAGGGTCAAGCTACGAGAAAATATCCACAAAACGGCCCTCTTCAAGTTTTTCCCATTTTCCTAGAATAGCTCCCTTTAGAGGTATACGTAATCGGGCGTCCCCTGGTATCTGCTCCGATTCAGGCACGAACATCCCCAAATGAAATTTTCTACAATTCTATAAACCCATAGGGTCAAGCTACGAGAAAATATCCACAAAACGGTCCGCTTCAATTTTTCCCCATTTTCCTTGAATAGCTCCCTTTAGAGGTATACGTAATTGGGCGTCCCCTGGTATCTGCTCCGATTCAGGCACGAACATCCCCAAATGAAATTTTCTACAATTCTATAAACCCATAGGGTCAAGTTACGAGAAAATATCGACAAAACGGTCCGCTTCAATTTTTCCCCATTTTCCTTGAATAGCTCCCTTTAGAGGTATACGTAATAGGGCGTCCCCTGGTATCTGCTCCGATTCAGGCACGAACATCCCCAAATGAACTTTTCTGCAATTCTATAAACCCATAGGGTCAAGCTACGAGAAAATATCCACAAAATGGTCTCCTTCCATTTTTCCCCATTTTCCTTGTATATCTCCCTTTAGACTTTTACATAATCGGGCGTCCCCTGATATCTGCTCTGATTCAAGAACGGAGATCCCCAAATGAACTTTTCTGGAATTCTATAAAGCCTTAGGGTCAAGCTACAATAAAATATCCACAAAATGGCTCCCTTCAATTTTTTGCCATTTTCCTTGTATTGCTCCCTTTAGAGGTATACGTAATCGGGCGTCCCCTGGTATCTGCTCTGATTCAGGCACGAACATCCCCAAATGAACTTTTCAGCAATTCTATAAACCCATAGGGTCAAGCTACGAGAAAATATCCAAAAAACGGCCCGCTTCAATTTTTCCCCATTTTCCTTGAATAGCTCCCTTTAGAGGTATACGTAATCAGGCGTCCCCTGGTATCTTCTCCGATTCAGGCACGAACATCCCCAAATGAACTTTTCAGCAATTCTATAAACCCATAGGGTCAAGCTACGAGAAAATATCCACAAAGCGGCCGTCTTCAATTTTTCCCCATTTTCCTTGAATAGCTCCCTTTAGAGGTATACGTAATCGGGCGTCCCTTGGTATCTACTCCGATTCAGGCACGAACATCCCCAAATGAAATTTTCTACAATTCTATAAACCCATAGGGTCAAGCTACGAGAAAATATCCACAAAACGGTCCGCTTCAATTTTTCCCCATTTTCCTTGAATAGATCCCTTTAGAGGTATACGTAATCGGGCGTCCCCTGGTATCTGCTCCGATTCAGGCACGAACATCCCCAAATGAACTTTTCTGCAATTCTATAAACCCATAGGGTCAAGCTACGAGAAAATATCCACAAAATGGCCCACTTCAATTTTTCCCCATTTTCCTTGTATATCTCCCTTTAGACGTTTACGTAATCGGGCGTCCCCTGATATCTGCTCTGATTCAAGCACGGAGATACCCAAATGAACTTTTCTGCAATTCTATAAACCCTTAGGGTCAAGCTACAATAAAATATCCAAAAAATGGCTCCCTTCAATTTTTCGCCATTTTCCTTGTATAGCTCCCTTTAGAGGTATACGTAATCGGGCGTCCCCTGGTATCTGCTCCGATTCAGGCACGGACATCCCCAAATGAACTTTTCATCAATTCTAAAAACCCATAGGGTCAAGCTACAAGAAAATATCCACAAAACGGCCCGCTTCAATTTTTCCCCATTTTCCTTGACCTTTAGAGGTATACGTAATCGGACGTCCCCTGGTATCTGCTCCGATTCAGGCACGAACATCCCCAAATGAACTTTTCTGCAATTCTATAAACCCATAGGGTCAAGCTACGAGAAAATATCCACAAAATGGTCTCCTTCCATTTTTCCCCATTTTCCTTGTATATCTCCCTTTAGACTTTTACGTAATCGGGCGTCCCCTGATATCTGCTCTGATTCAAGAACGGAGATCCCCAAATGAACTTTTCTGGAATTCTATAAAGCCTTAGGGTCAAGCTACAATAAAATATCCACAAAATGGCTCCCTTCAATTTTTTGCCATTTTCCTTGTATTGCTCCCTTTAGAGGTATACGTAATCGGGCGTCCCCTGGTATCTGCTCTGATTCAGGCACGAACATCCCCAAATGAACTTTTCAGCAATTCTATAAACCCATAGGGTCAAGCTACGAGAAAATATCCACAAAACGGCCCGCTTCAATTTTTCCCCATTTTCCTTGAATAGCTCCCTTTAGAGGTATACGTAATCGGGCGTCCCCTGGTATCTGATCCGATTCAGGCACGGACATCCCCAAATGAACTTTTCTGCAATTCGATAAACCCATAGGGTCAAGCTACGAGAAAATATCCACAAAATGGCCCGCTTCAATTTTTCCCCATTTTCCTTGTATAGCTCCCTTTAGAGGTATACGTAATCAGGCGTCCCCTGGTATCTGCTCCGATTCAGGCACGAACATCCCCAAATGAACTTTTCAGCAATTCTATAAACCCATAGGGTCAAGCTACGAGAAAATATCCACAAAACGGCCCTCTTCAATTTTTCCCCATTTTCCTTGAATAGCTCCCTTTAGAGGTATACGTAATCGGGCGTCCCCTGGTATCTACTCCGATTCAGGCACGAACATCCCCAAATGAAATTTTCTACAATTCTATAAACCCATAGGGTCAAGCTACGAGAAAATATCCACAAAACGGCCCGCTTCAATTTTTCCCCATTTTCCTTGAATAGCTCCCTTTAGAGGTATACGTAATCGGGCGTCCCCTGGTATCTGATCCGATTCAGGCACGGACATCCCCAAATGAACTTTTCTGCAATTCTATAAACCCATAGGGTCAAGCTACGAGAAAATATCCACAAAATGGCCCGCTTCAATTTTTCCCCATTTTCCTTGTATAGCTCCCTTTAGAGGTATACGTAATCAGGCGTCCCCTGGTATCTACTCCGATTCAGGCACGAACATCCCCAAATGAACTTTTCAGCAATTCTATAAACTCATAGGGTCAAGCTACGAGAAAATATCCACAAAACGGCCCTCTTCAATTTTTCCCCATTTTCCTTGAATAGCTCCCTTTAGAGGTATACGTAATCGGGCATCCCCTGGTATCTACTCCGATTCAGGCACGAACATCCCCAAATGAAATTTTCTACAATTCTATAAACCCATAGGGTAAAACTACGAGAAAATATCCACAAAATGGCCGGCTTCAAATTTTCCCCATTTTCCTTGTATAGCTCCCTTTAGAGGTAAATGTAATCGGGCGTCCCCTGGTATCTGCTCCGATTCAGGCACGGACAGCTCCAAATGAAGTTTTCTGTAATTCTATAAACCCATAGGGTCAAACTACGAGAAAATATCCACAAAATGGCCCGCTTCAATTTTCCCCCATTTTCCTTGTATAGCTCCCTTTAGAGGTAAACGTAATCGCGCGTCCCCTGGTATATGCTCCGATTCAGGCACGGACAGCTCCAAATGAAGTTTTCTGTAATTCTATAAACCCATAGGGTCAAACTACGAGAAAATATCCACAAAATGGCTGCTTCAATTTTTCCCCATTTTCCTTGTATAGCTCCCTTTAGTGGTAAACGTAATCGGGCGTCCCCTGGTATCTGCTCCGATTCAGGCACGGACAGCTCCAAATAAAGTTTTCTGTAATTCTATAAACCCATAGGGTCAAACTACGAGAAAATATCCACAAAATGACTGCTTCAATTTTTCCCCATTTTCCTTGTATAGCTCCCTTTAGAGGTAAACGTAATCGGGCGTCCCCTGGTATCTGCTCCGATTCAGGCACGGACAGCTCCAAATGAAATTTTCTGTAATTCTATAAACCCATAGGGTCAAACTACGAGAAAATATCCACAAAATGGCCCGCTTCAATTTTCCCCCATTTTCCTTGTATAGCTCCCTTTAGAGGTAAACGTAATCGGGCGTCCCCTGGTATCTGCTCCGATTCAGGCACGGACAGCTCCAAATGAAGTTTTCTGTAATTCTATAAACCCATAGGGTCAAACTACGAGAAAATATCCACAAAATGGCCCGCTTCAATTTTCCCCCATTTTCCTTGTATAGCTCCCTTTAGAGGTAAACGTAATCGCGCGTCCCCTGGTATATGCTCCGATTCAGGCACGGACAGCTCCAAATGAAGTTTTCTGTAATTCTATAAACCCATAGGGTCAAACTACGAGAAAATATCCACAAAATGGCTGCTTCAATTTTTCCCCATTTTCCTTGTATAGCTCCCTTTAGTGGTAAACGTAATCGGGCGTCCCCTGGTATCTGCTCCGATTCAGGCACGGACAGCTCCAAATGAAGTTTTCTGTAATTATATAAACCCATAGGGTCAAACTACGAGAAAATTTTCACAAAATGGCTGCTTCAATTTTTCCCCATTTTCCTTGTATAGCTCCCTTTAGAGGTAAACGTAATCGGGCGTCCCCTGGTATCTGCTCCGATTCAGGCACGGACAGCTCCAAATGAAATTTTCTGTAATTCTATAAACCCATAGGGTCAAAATACGAGAAAATATCCACAAAATGGCCCGCTTCAATTTTCCCCCATTTTTCTTGTATAGCTCCCTTTAGAGGTAAACGTAATCCGGCGTCCCCTGGTATCTGCTCCGATTCAGGCACGGACAGCTCCAAATGAAGTTTTCTGTAATTCTATAAACCCATAGGGTCAAACTACGAGAAAATATCCACAAAATGGCCCGCTTCAATTTTCCCCCATTTTCCTTGTATAGCTCCCTTTAGAGGTAAACGTAATCGGGCGTCCCCTGGTATCTGCTCCGATTCAGGCACGGACAGCTCCAAATGAAGTTTTCTGTAATTCTATAAACCCATAGGGTCAAACTATGAGAAAATATCCACAAAATGGCTGCTTCAATTTTTCCCTATTTTCCTTGTATAGCTCCCTTTAGAGGTAAACGTAATCGGGCGTCCCCTGGTATCTGCTCCGATTCAGGCACGGACAGCTCCAAATGAAATTTTCTGTAATTCTATAAACCCATAGGGTCAAACTACGAGAAAATATCCACAAAATGGCCCGCTTCAATTTTCCCCCATTTTCCTTGTATAGCTCCCTTTAGAGGTAAACGTAATCGGGCGTCCCCTGGTATCTGCTCCGATTCAGGCACGGACAGCTCCAAATGAAGTTTTCTGTAATTCTATAAACCCATAGGGTCAAACTACGAGAAAATATCCACAAAATGGCCCGCTTCAATTTTCCCCCATTTTCCTTGTATAGCTCCCTTTAGAGGTAAACGTAATCGCGCGTCCCCTGGTATATGCTCCGATTCAGGCACGGACAGCTCCAAATGAAGTTTTCTGTAATTCTATAAACCCATAGGGTCAAACTACGAGAAAATATCCACAAAATGGCTGCTTCAATTTTTCCCCATTTTCCTTGTATAGCTCCCTTTAGTGGTAAACGTAATCGGGCGACCCCTGGTATCTGCTCCGATTCAGGCACGGACAGCTCCAAATGAAGTTTTCTGTAATTATATAAACCCATAGGGTCAAACTACGAGAAAATTTTCACAAAATGGCTGCTTCAATTTTTCCCCATTTTCCTTGTATAGCTCCCTTTAGAGGTAAACGTAATCGGGCGTCCCCTGGTATCTGCTCCGATTCAGGCACGGACAGCTCCAAATGAAATTTTCTGTAATTCTATAAACCCATAGGGTCAAAAGACGAGAAAATATCCACAAAATGGCCCGCTTCAATTTTCCCCCATTTTTCTTGTATAGCTCCCTTTAGAGGTAAACGTAATCCGGCGTCCCCTGGTATCTGCTCCGATTCAGGCACGGACAGCTCCAAATGAAGTTTTCTGTAATTCTATAAACCCATAGGGTCAAACTACGAGAAAATATCCACAAAATGGCCCGCTTCAATTTTCCCCCATTTTCCTTGTATAGCTCCCTTTAGAGGTAAACGTAATCGGGCGTCCCCTGGTATCTGCTCCGATTCAGGCACGGACAGCTCCAAATGAAGTTTTCTGTAATTCTATAAACCCATAGGGTCAAACTACGAGAAAATATCCACAAAATGGCTGCTTCAATTTTTCCCCATTTTCCTTGTATAGCTCCCTTTAGAGGTAAACGTAATCGGGCGTCCCCTGGTATCTGCTCCGATTCAGGCACGGACAGCTCCAAATGAAATTTTCTGTAATTCTATAAACCCATAGGGTCAAACTACGAGAAAATATCCACAAAATGGCCCGCTTCAATTTTCCCCCATTTTCCTTGTATAGCTCCCTTTAGAGGTAAACGTAATCGGGCGTCCCCTGGTATCTGCTCCGATTCAGGCACGGACAGCTCCAAATGAAGTTTTCTGTAATTCTATAAACCCATAGGGTCAAACTACGAGAAAATATCCACAAAATGGCCCGCTTCAATTTTCCCCCATTTTCCTTGTATAGCTCCCTTTAGAGGTAAACGTAATCGGGCGTCCCCTGGTATCTGCTCCGATTCAGGCACGGACAGCTCCAAATGAAGTTTTCTGTAATTCTATAAACCCATAGGGTCAAACTACGAGAAAATATCCACAAAATGGCTGCTTCAATTTTTCCCCATTTTCCTTGTATAGCTCCCTTTAGTGGTAAATGTAATCGGGCGTCCCCTGGTATCTGCTCCGATTCAGGCACGGACAGCTCCAAATGAAGTTTTCTGTAATTCTATAAACCCATAGGGTCAAACTACGAGAAAATATCCACAAAATGGCTGCTTCAATTTTTCCCCATTTTCCTTGTATAGCTCCCTTTAGAGGTAAACGTAATCGGGCGTCCCCTGGTATCTGCTCCGATTCAGGCACGGACAGCTCCAAATGAAATTTTCTGTAATTCTATAAACCCATAGGGTCAAACTACGAGAAAATATCCACAAAATGGCCCGCTTCAATTTTCCCCCATTTTCCTTGTATAGCTCCCTTTAGAGGTAAACGTAATCGGGCGTCCCCTGGTATCTGCTCCGATTCAGGCACGGACAGCTCCAAATGAAGTTTTCTGTAATTCTATAAACCCATAGGGTCAAACTACGAGAAAATATCCACAAAATGGCCCGCTTCAATTTTCCCCCATTTTCCTTGTATAGCTCCCTTTAGAGGTAAACGTAATCGGGCGTCCCCTGAAATCTGCTCCGATTCAGGCACGGACAGCTCCAAATGAAGTTTTCTATAATTCTATAAACCCATAGGGTCAAACTACGAGAAAATATCCACAAAATGGCTGCTTCAATTTTTCCCCATTTTCCTTGTATAGCTCCCTTTAGAGGTAAACGTAATCGGGCGTCCCCTGGTATCTGCTCCGATTCAGGCACGGACAGCTCCAAATGAAGTTTTCTGTAATTCTATAAACCCATAGGGTCAAACTACGAGAAAATATCCACAAAATGGCCCGCTTCAATTTTCCCCCATTTTCCTTGTATAGCTCCCTTTAGAGGTAAACGTAATCGGGCGTCCCCTAAAATCTGCTCCGATTCAGGCACGGACAGCTCCAAATGAAGTTTTCTATAATTCTATAAACCCATAGGGTCAAACTACGAGAAAATATCCACAAAATGGCCCGCTTCAATTTTCCCCCATTTTCCTTGTATAGCTCCCTTTAGAGGTAAACGTAATCGCGCGTCCCCTGGTATATGCTCCGATTCAGGCACGGACAGCTCCAAATGAAGTTTTCTGTAATTCTATAAACCCATAGGGTCAAACTACGAGAAAATATCCACAAAATGGCTGCTTCAATTTTTCCCCATTTTCCTTGTATAGCTCCCTTTAGAGGTAAACGTAATCGGGCGTCCCCTGGTATCTGCTCCGATTCAGGCACGGACAGCTCCAAATGAAGTTTTCTGTAATTCTATAAACCCATAGGGTCAAACTACGAGAAAATATCCACAAAATGGCTGCTTCAATTTTTCCCCATTTTCCTTGTATAGCTCCCTTTAGAGGTAAACGTAATCGGGCGTCCCCTGGTATCTGCTCCGATTCAGGCACGGACAGCTCCAAATGAAATTTTCTGTAATTCTATAAACCCATAGGGTCAAACTACGAGAAAATATCCACAAAATGGCCCGCTTCAATTTTCCCCCATTTTCCTTGTATAGCTCCCTTTAGAGGTAAACGTAATCGGGCGTCCCCTGGTATCTGCTCCGATTCAGGCACGGACAGCTCCAAATGAAGTTTTCTGTAATTCTATAAACCCATAGGGTCAAACTACGAGAAAATATCCACAAAATGGCCCGCTTCAATTTTCCCCCATTTTCCTTGTATAGCTCCCTTTATTAGAGGTAAACGTAATCGGGCGTCCCCTGGAATCTGCTCCGATTCAGGCACGGACAGCTCCAAATGAAGTTTTCTATAATTCTATAAACCCATAGGGTCAAACTACGAGCAAATATCCACAAAATGGCTGCTTCAATTTTTCCCCATTTTCCTTGTATAGCTCCCTTTAGAGGTAAACGTAATCGGGCGTCCCCTGGTATCTGCTCCGATTCAGGCACGGACAGCTCCAAATGAAGTTTTCTGTAATTCTATAAACCCATAGGGTCAAACTACGATAAAATATCCACAAAATGGCCCGCTTCAATTTTCCCCCATTTTCCTTGTATAGCTCCCTTTAGAGGTAAACGTAATCGGGCGTCCCCTGGTATCTGCTCCGATTCAGGCACGGACAGCTCCAAATGAAGTTTTCTGTAATTCTATAAACCCATAGGGTCAAACTACGAGAAAATATCCATAAAATGGCCTGCTTCAATTTTTCCCCATTTTCCTTGTATAGCACCCTTTAGAGGTAAATGTAATCGGGCGTCCCCTGGTATCTGCTCCGATTCAGGCACGGACAGCTCCAAATGAAGTTTTCTGTAATTCTATAAACCCATAGGGTCAAACTACGAGAAAATATCCACAAAATGGCCCGCTTCAATTTTCCCCCATTTTCCTTGTATAGCTCCCTTTAGAGGTAAACGTAATCGGGCGTCCCCTGGTATATGCTCCGATTCAGGCACGGACAGCTCCAAATGAAGATTTCTGTAATTCTATAAACCCATAGGGTCAAACTACGAGAAAATATCCACAAAATGGCCCGCTTCAATTTTTCCCCATTTTCCTTGTATAGCTCCCTTTAGAGGTAAACGTAATCGGGCGTCCCCTGGTATCTGCTCCGATTCAGGCACGGACAGCTCCAAATGAAGATTTCTGTAATTCTATAAACCCATAGGGTCAAACTACGAGAAAATATCCACAAAATGGCCGGCTTCAATTTTTCCCCATTTTCCTTGTATAGCTCCCTTTAGAGGTAAATGTAATCGGGCGTCCCCTGGTATCTGCTCCGATTCAGGCACGGACAGCTCCAAATGAAGTTTTCTGTAATTCTATAAACCCATAGGGTCAAACTACGAGAAAATATCCACAAAATGGCTGCTTCAATTTTTCCCCATTTTCCTTGTATAGCTCCCTTTAGAGGTAAACGTAATCGGGCGTCCCCTGGTATCTGCTCCGATTCAGGCACGGACAGCTCCAAATGAAATTTTCTGTAATTCTATAAACCCATAGGGTCAAACTACGAGAAAATATCCACAAAATGGCCCGCTTCAATTTTCCCCCATTTTCCTTGTATAGCTCCCTTTAGAGGTAAACGTAATCGGGCGTCCCCTGGTATCTGCTCCGATTCAGGCACGGACAGCTCCAAATGAAGTTTTCTGTAATTCTATAAACCCATAGGGTCAAACTACGAGAAAATATCCACAAAATGGCCCGCTTCAATTTTCCCCCATTTTCCTTGTATAGCTCCCTTTAGAGGTAAACGTAATCGGGCGTCCCCTGAAATCTGCTCCGATTCAGGCACGGACAGCTCCAAATGAAGTTTTCTATAATTCTATAAACCCATAGGGTCAAACTACGAGAAAATATCCACAAAATGGCTGCTTCAATTTTTCCCCATTTTCCTTGTATAGCTCCCTTTAGAGGTAAACGTAATCGGGCGTCCCCTGGTATATGCTCCGATTCAGGCACGGACAGCTCCAAATGAAGATTTCTGTAATTCTATAAACCCATAGGGTCAAACTACGAGAAAATATCCACAAAATGGCCCGCTTCAATTTTTCCCCATTTTCCTTGTATAGCTCCCTTTAGAGGTAAACGTAATCGGGCGTCCCCTGGTATCTGCTCCGATTCAGGCACGGACAGCTCCAAATGAAGATTTCTGTAATTCTATAAACCCATAGGGTCAAACTACGAGAAAATATCCACAAAATGGCCGGCTTCAATTTTTCCCCATTTTCCTTGTATAGCTCCCTTTAGAGGTAAATGTAATCGGGCGTCCCCTGGTATCTGCTCCGATTCAGGCACGGACAGCTCCAAATGAAGTTTTCTGTAATTCTATAAACCCATAGGGTCAAACTACGAGAAAATATCCACAAAATAGCCCGCTTCAATTTTCCCCCATTTTCCTTCTATAGCTCCCTTTAGAGGTAAACGTAATCGCGCGTCCCCTGGTATATGCTCCGATTCAGGCACGGACAGCTCCAAATGAAATTTTCTGTAATTCTATAAACCCATAGGGTCAAACTACGAGAAAATATCCACAAAATGGCTGCTTCAATTTTTCCCCATTTTCCTTGTATAGCTCCCTTTAGAGGTAAACGTAATCGGGCGTCCCCTGGTATCTGCTCCGATTCAGGCACGGACAGCTCCAAATGAAGTTTTCTGTAATTCTATAAACCCATAGGGTCAAACTACGAGAAAATATCCACAAAATGGCTGCTTCAATTTTTCCCCATTTTCCTTGTATAGCTCCCTTTAGAGGTAAACGTAATCGGGCGTCCCCTGGTATCTGCTCCGATTCAGGCACGGAAAGCTCCAAATGAAATTTTCGGTAATTCTATAAACCCATAGGGTCAAACTACGAGAAAATATCCACAAAATGGCCCGCTTCAATTTTCCCCCATTTTCCTTGTATAGCTCCCTTTAGAGGTAAACGTAATCGGGCGTCCCCTGGTATCTGCTCCGATTCAGGCACGGACAACTCCAAATGAAGTTTTCTGTAATTCTATAAACCCATAGGGTCAAACTACGAGAAAATATCCACAAAATGGCCCGCTTCAATTTTCCCCCATTTTCCTTGTATAGCTCCATTTAGAGGTAAACGTAATTGGGCGTCCCCTGGTATCTGCTCCGATTCAGGCACGGACAGCTCCAAATGAAATTTTCTATAATTCTATAAACCCATAGGGTCAAACTACGAGAAAATATCCACAAAATAACCTGCTGCAATTTTTCCCCATTTTCCTTGTATAGCTCCCTTTAGAGGTAAAGGTAATCGGGCGTCCCCTGGTATGTGCTCCGATTCAGGCACAGACAGCTTCAAATGAAGTTTTCCGCAATTCTCTATAAACCCATAGGGTCAAACTACGAGAAAATATCCACAAAATGGCCTGCTTCAATTTTTCCCCATTTTCCTTGTATAGCTCCCTTTAAAGGTAAACGTAATCGGGCGTCCCCTGGTATCTGCTCCGATTCAGGCACGGACAGCTCCAAATGAAGTTTTCTGTAATTCTATAAACCCATAGGGTCAAACTACGAGAAAATATCCACAAAATGGCCCGCTTCAATTTTCCCCCATTTTCCTTGTATAGCTCCCTTTAGAGGTAAACGTAATCGGGCGTCCCCTGAAATCTGCTCCGATTCAGGCACGGACAGCTCCAAATGAAGTTTTCTATAATTCTATAAACCCATAGGGTCAAACTACGAGAAAATATCCACAAAATGGCTGCTTCAATTTTTCCCCATTTTCCTTGTATAGCTCCCTTTAGAGGTAAACGTAATCGGGCGTCCCCTGGTATATGCTCCGATTCAGGCACGGACAGCTCCAAATGAAGATTTCTGTAATTCTATAAACCCATAGGGTCAAACTACGAGAAAATATCCACAAAATGGCCCGCTTCAATTTTTCCCCATTTTCCTTGTATAGCTCCCTTTAGAGGTAAACGTAATCGGGCGTCCCCTGGTATCTGCTCCGATTCAGGCACGGACAGCTCCAAATGAAGATTTCTGTAATTCTATAAACCCATAGGGTCAAACTACGAGAAAATATCCACAAAATGGCCGGCTTCAATTTTTCCCCATTTTCCTTGTATAGCTCCCTTTAGAGGTAAATGTAATCGGGCGTCCCCTGGTATCTGCTCCGATTCAGGCACGGACAGCTCCAAATGAAGTTTTCTGTAATTCTATAAACCCATAGGGTCAAACTACGAGAAAATATCCACAAAATAGCCCGCTTCAATTTTCCCCCATTTTCCTTCTATAGCTCCCTTTAGAGGTAAACGTAATCGCGCGTCCCCTGGTATATGCTCCGATTCAGGCACGGACAGCTCCAAATGAAATTTTCTGTAATTCTATAAACCCATAGGGTCAAACTACGAGAAAATATCCACAAAATGGCTGCTTCAATTTTTCCCCATTTTCCTTGTATAGCTCCCTTTAGAGGTAAACGTAATCGGGCGTCCCCTGGTATCTGCTCCGATTCAGGCACGGACAGCTCCAAATGAAGTTTTCTGTAATTCTATAAACCCATAGGGTCAAACTACGAGAAAATATCCACAAAATGGCTGCTTCAATTTTTCCCCATTTTCCTTGTATAGCTCCCTTTAGAGGTAAACGTAATCGGGCGTCCCCTGGTATCTGCTCCGATTCAGGCACGGAAAGCTCCAAATGAAATTTTCGGTAATTCTATAAACCCATAGGGTCAAACTACGAGAAAATATCCACAAAATGGCCCGCTTCAATTTTCCCCCATTTTCCTTGTATAGCTCCCTTTAGAGGTAAACGTAATCGGGCGTCCCCTGGTATCTGCTCCGATTCAGGCACGGACAACTCCAAATGAAGTTTTCTGTAATTCTATAAACCCATAGGGTCAAACTACGAGAAAATATCCACAAAATGGCCCGCTTCAATTTTCCCCCATTTTCCTTGTATAGCTCCATTTAGAGGTAAACGTAATTGGGCGTCCCCTGGTATCTGCTCCGATTCAGGCACGGACAGCTCCAAATGAAATTTTCTATAATTCTATAAACCCATAGGGTCAAACTACGAGAAAATATCCACAAAATAACCTGCTGCAATTTTTCCCCATTTTCCTTGTATAGCTCCCTTTAGAGGTAAAGGTAATCGGGCGTCCCCTGGTATGTGCTCCGATTCAGGCACAGACAGCTTCAAATGAAGTTTTCCGCAATTCTCTATAAACCCATAGGGTCAAACTACGAGAAAATATCCACAAAATGGCCTGCTTCAATTTTTCCCCATTTTCCTTGTATAGCTCCCTTTAAAGGTAAACGTAATCGGGCGTCCCCTGGTATCTGCTCCGATTCAGGCACGGACAGCTCCAAATGAAGTTTTCTGTAATTCTATAAACCCATAGGGTTAAACTACGAGAAAATTTCCACAAAATGGCATTCTTTAATTTTTCCCCATTTTCCTTGTATAGCTCCCTTTAGAGGTAAATGTAATCGGGCGTCCCCTGGTATCTGCTCCGATTCAGGCACGGACATCTCCAATTGAAGTTTTCTGTAATTCTATAAACCCAAAGGGTCAAACTACGAGAAAATATCCACAAAATGGCCCGCTTCAATTTTCCCCCATTTTCCTTGTATAGCTCCCTTTAGAGGTAAAAGTAATCGGGCGTCCCCTGGTATATGCTCCGATTCAGGCACGGACAGCTCCAAATGAAGTTTTCTGTAATTCTATAAACCCATAGGGTCAAACTACGAGAAAATATCCACAAAATGGCCCGCTTCAATTTTCCCCCATTTTCCTTGTATAGCTCCCTTTAGAGGTAAACGTAATCGGGCGTCCCCTGGTATCTGCTCCGATTCAGGAACGGACAGCTCCAAATGAAGTTTTCTGTAATTCTATAAACCCATAGGGTCAAACTACGAGAAAATATCCACAAAATGGCATGCTTCAATTTTTCCCCATTTTCCTTGTATAGCTCCCTTTAGAGGTAAACGTAATCGGGCGTCCCCTGGTATCTGCTCCGATTCAGGCACGGACAGCTCCAAATGAAGATTTCTGTAATTCTATAAACCCATAGGGTCAAACTACGAGAAAATATCCACAAAATGGCCGGCTTCAATTTTTCCCCATTTTCCTTGTATAGCTCCCTTTAGAGGTAAATGTAATCGGGCGTCCCCTGGTATCTGCTCCGATTCAGGCACGGACAGCTCCAAATGAAGTTTTCTGTAATTCTATAAACCCATAGGGTCAAACTACGAGAAAATAGCCCGCTTCAATTTTCCCCCATTTTCCTTCTATAGCTCCCTTTAGAGGTAAACGTAATCGCGCGTCCCCTGGTATATGCTCCGATTCAGGCACGGACAGCTCCAAATGAAATTTTCTGTAATTCTATAAACCCATAGGGTCAAACTACGAGAAAATATCCACAAAATGGCTGCTTCAATTTTTCCCCATTTTCCTTGTATAGCTCCCTTTAGAGGTAAACGTAATCGGGCGTCCCCTAGTATCTGCTCCGATTCAGGCACGGACAGCTCCAAATGAAGTTTTCTGTAATTCTATAAACCCATAGGGTCAAACTACGAGAAAATATCCACAAAATGGGTGCTTCAATTTTTCCCCATTTTCCTTGTATAGCTCCCTTTAGAGGTAAACGTAATCGGGCGTCCCCTGGTATCTGCTCCGATTCAGGCACGGACAGCTCCAAATGAAATTTTCGGTAATTCTATAAACCCATAGGGTCAAACTACGAGAAAATATCCACAAAATGGCCCGCTTCAATTTTCCCCCATTTTCCTTGTATAGCTCCCTTTAGAGGTAAACGTAATCGGGCGTCCCCTGGTATCTGTTCCGATTCAGGCACGGACAGCTCCAAATGAAGTTTTCTGTAATTCTATAAACCCATAGGGTCAAACTACGAGAAAATATCCACAAAATGGCCCGCTTCAATTTTCCCCCATTTTCCTTGTATAGCTCCCTTTAGAGGTAAACGTAATTGGGCGTCCCCTGGTATCTGCTCCGATTCAGGCACGGACAGCTCCAAATGAAATTTTCTATAATTCTATAAACCCATAGGGTCAAACTACGAGAAAATATCCACAAAATAACCTGCTGCAATTTTTCCCCATTTTCCTTGTATAGCTCCCTTTAGAGGTAAAGGTAATCGGGCGTCCCCTGGTATGTGCTCCGATTCAGGCACAGACAGCTTCAAATGAAGTTTTCCGCAATTCTCTATAAACCCATAGGGTCAAACTACGAGAAAATATCCACAAAATGGCCTGCTTCAATTTTTCCCCATTTTCCTTGTATAGCTCCCTTTAAAGGTAAACGTAATCGGGCGTCCCCTGGTATCTGCTCCGATTCAGGCACGGACAGCTCCAAATGAAGTTTTCTGTAATTCTATAAACCCATAGGGTTAAACTACGAGAAAATATCCACAAAATGGCATTCTTTAATTTTTCCCCATTTTCCTTTTATAGCTCCCTTTAGAGGTAAATGTAATCGGGCGTCCTCTGGTATCTGCTCCGATTCAGGCACGGACATCTCCAATTGAAGTTTTCTGTAATTCTATAAACCCATAGGGTCAAACTACGAGAAAATATCCACAAAATGGCCCGCTTCAATTTTCCCCCATTTTCCTTGTATAGCTCCCTTTAGAGGTAAACGTAATCGGGCGTCCCCTGGTATATGCTCCGATTCAGGCACGGACAGCTCCAAATGAAGTTTTCTGTAATTCTATAAACCCATAGGGTCAAACTACGAGAAAATATCCACAAAATGGCCCGCTTCAATTTTCCCCCATTTTCCTTGTATAGCTCCCTTTAGAGGTAAACGTAATCGGGCGTCCCCTGGTATCTGCTCCGATTCAGGAACGGACAGCTCCAAATGAAGTTTTCTGTAATTCTATAAACCCATAGGGTCAAACTACGAGAAAATATCCACAAAATGGCATGCTTCAATTTTTCCCCATTTTCCTTGTATAGCTCCCTTTAGAGGTAAATGTAATCGGGCGTCCCTTGGTATCTGCTCCGATTCAGGCACGGACAGCTCCAAATGAAGTTTTCTGTAATTCTATAAACCCATAGGGTCAAACTACGAGAAAATATCCACAAAATGGCCCGCTTCAATTTTTCCCCATTTTCCTTGTATAGCTCCCTTTAGAGGTAAACGTAATCGGGCGTCCCCTGGTATCTGCTCCGATTCAGGAACGGACAGCTCCAAATGAAGTTTTCTGTAATTCTATAAACCCATAGGGTCAAACTACGAGAAAATATCCACAAAATGGCATGCTTCAATTTTTCCCCATTTTCCTTGTATAGCTCCCTTTAGAGGTAAATGTAATCGGGCGTCCCCTGGTATCTGCTCCGATTCAGGCACGGACAGCTCCAAATGAAGTTTTCTGTAATTCTATAAACCCATAGGGTCAAACTACGAGAAAATATCCACAAAATGGCCCGCTTCAATTTTTCCCCATTTTCCTTGTATAGCTCCCTTTAGAGGTAAACGTAATCGGGCGTCCCCTGGTATCTGCTCCGATTCAGGCACGGACAGCTCCAAATGAAGTTTTCTGTAATTCTATAAACCCATAGGGTCAAACTACGAGAAAATATCCACAAAATGGCCCGCTTCAATTTTCCCCCATTTTCCTTGTATAGCTCCCTTTAGAGGTAAACGTAATCGGGTGTCCCCTGGTATCTGCTCCGATTCAGGAACGGACAGCTCCAAATGAAGTTTTCTGTAATTCTATAAACCCATAGGGTCAAACTACGAGAAAATATCCACAAAATGGCCCGCTTCAATTTTTCCCCATTTTCCTTGTATAGCTCCCTTTAGAGGTAAACGTAATCGGGCGTCCCCTGGTATCTGCTCCGATTCAGGCACGGACAGCTCCGAATGAAGTTTTCTGTAATTCTATAAACCCATAGGGTCAAACTACGAGAAAATATCCACAAAATGGCCCGCTTCAATTTTCCCCCATTTTCCTTGTATAGCTCCCTTTAGAGGTAAACGTAATCGGGTGTCCCCTGGTATCTGCTCCGATTCAGGAACGGACAGCTCCAAATGAAGTTTTCTGTAATTCTATAAACCCATAGGGTCAAACTACGAGAAAATATCCACAAAATGGCCCGCTTCAATTTTTCCCCATTTTCCTTGTATAGCTCCCTTTAGAGGTAAACGTAATCGGGCGTCCCCTGGTATCTGCTCCGATTCAGGAACGGACAGCTCCAAATGAAGTTTTCTGTAATTCTGTAAACCCATAGGGTGAAACTACGAGAAAATATCCACAAAATGGCATGCTTCAATTTTTCCCCTTTTTCCTTGTATAGCTCCCTTTAGAGGTAAATGTAATCGGGCGTCCCCTGGTATATGCTCCGATTCAGGCACGGACAGCCCCAAATGAAGTTTTCTGTAATTCTATAAACCCATAGGGCCAAACTACGAGAAAATATCCACAAAATGGCCCGCTTCAATTTTTCCCCATTTTCCTTGTATAGCTCCCTTTAGAGGTAAACGTAATCGGGCGTCCCCTGGTATCTGCTCCGATTCAGGAACGGACAGCTCCAAATGAAGATTTCTGCAATTCTATAAACCCATAGGGTCAAACTACGAGAAAATATCCACAAAATGGCCGGCTTCAATTTTTCCCCATTTTCCTTGTATAGCTCCCTTTAGAGGTAAATGTAATCGGGCGTCCCCTGGTATCTGCTCCGATTCAGGCACGGACAGCTCCAAATGAAGTTTTCTGTAATTCTATAAACCCATAGGGTCAAACTATGAGAAAATATCCACAAAATAGCCCGCTTCAATTTTCCCCCATTTTCCTTCTATAGCTCCCTTTAGAGGTAAACGTAATCGGGCGTCCCCTGGTATCTGCTCCGATTCAGGCACGGACAGCTCCAAATGAAGTTTTCTGTAATTCTATAAACCCATAGGGTTAAACTACGAGAAAATATCCACAAAATGGCATTCTTTAATTTTTCCCCATTTTCCTTGTATAGCTCCCTTTAGAGGTAAACGTAATCGGGCGTCCCCTGGTATCTGCTCCGATTCAGGAACGGACAGCTCCAAATGAAGTTTTCTGTAATTCTATAAACCCATAGGGTCAAACTACGAGAAAATATCCACAAAATGGCATGCTTCAATTTTTCCCCATTTTCCTTGTATAGCTCCCTTTAGAGGTAAACGTAATCGGGCGTCCCCTGGTATCTGCTCCGATTCAGGCACGGACAGCTCCAAATGAAGTTTTCTGTAATTCTATAAACCCATAGGGTCAAACTACGAGAAAATATCCACAAAATGGCCCGCTTCAATTTTTCCCCATTTTCCTTGTATAGCTCCCTTTAGAGATAAACGTAATCGGGCGTCCCCTGGTATCTGCTCCGATTCAGGCACGGACAGCTCCAAATGAAGTTTTCTGTAATTCTATAAACCCATAGGGTCAAACTACGAGAAAATATCCATAAAATGGCCCGCTTCAATTTTTCCCCATTTTCCTTGTATAGCACCCTTTAGAGGTAAATGTAATTGGGCGTCCCCTGGTATCTGTTCCGATTCAGGCACGGACAGCTCCAAATGAAATTTTCTGTAATTCTATAAACCCATAGGGTCAAACTACGAGAAAATATCCACAAAATGGCCTGCTGCAATTTTTCCCCATTTTCCTTGTATAGCTCCCTTTAGAGGTAAACGTAATCGGGCGTCCCCTGGTATGTGCTCCGATTCAGGCACGGACAACTTCAAATGAAATTTTCTGTAATTCTATAAACCCATAGGGTCAAACTACGAGAAAATATCCACAAAATGGCCTGCTTCAATTTTTCCCCATTTTCCTTGTATAGCTCCCTTTAAAGGTAAACGTAATCGGGCGTCCCCTGGTATCTGCTCCGATTCAGGCACGGACAGCTCCAAATGAAGTTTTCTGTAATTCTATAAACCCATAGGGTTAAACTACGAGAAAATATCCACAAAATGGCATTCTTTAATTTTTCCCCATTTTGCTTGTATAGCTCCCTTTAGAGGTAAATGTAATCGGGCGTCCCCTGGTATCTGCTCCGATTCAGGCACGGACATCTCCAATTGAAGTTTTCTGTAATTCTATAAACCCATAGGGTCAAACTACGAGAAAATATCCACAAAATGGCCGGCTTCAATTTTTCCCCATTTTCCTTGTATAGCTCCCTTTAGAGGTAAATGTAATCGGGCGTCCCCTGGTATCTGCTCCGATTCAGGCACGGACAGCTCCAAATGAAGTTTTCTGTAATTCTATAAACCCATAGGGTCAAACTACGAGAAAATATCCACAAAATAGCCCGCTTCAATTTTCCCCCATTTTCCTTCTATAGCTCCCTTTAGAGGTAAACGTAATCGGGCGTCCCCTGGTATCTGCTCCGATTCAGGCACGGACAGCTCCAAATGAAGTTTTCTGTAATTCTATAAACCCATAGGGTCAAACTACGAGAAAATATCCACAAAATGGCATTCTTTAATTTTTCCCCATTTTCCTTGTATAGCTCCCTTTAGAGGTAAACGTAATCGGGCGTCCCCTGGTATCTGCTCCGATTCAGGAACGGACAGCTCCAAATGAAGTTTTCTGTAATTCTATAAACCCATAGGGTCAAACTACGAGAAAATATCCACAAAATGGCATGCTTCAATTTTTCCCCATTTTCCTTGTATAGCTCCCTTTAGAGGTAAACGTAATCGGGCGTCCCCTGGTATCTGCTCCGATTCAGGCACAGACAGCTCCAAATGAAGTTTTCTGTAATTCTATAAACCCATAGGGTCAAACTACGAGAAAATATCCACAAAATGGCCCGCTTCAATTTTTCCCCATTTTCCTTGTATAGCTCCCTTTAGAGGTAAACGTAATCGGGCGTCCCCTGGTATCTGCTCCGATTCAGGCACGGACAGCTCCAAATGAAATTTTATGTAATTCTATAAACCCATAGGGTCAAACTACGAGAAAATATCCACAAAATGGCCCGCTTTAATTTTCCCCCATTTTCCTTGTATAGCTCCCTTTAGAGGTAAACGTAATCGGGCGTCCCCTGGTATCTGCTCCGATTCAGGCACGGACAGCTCCAAATGAAGTTTTCTGTAATTCTATAAACCCATAGGGTCAAACTACGAGAAAATATCCACAAAATGGCCCGCTTCAATTTTCCCCCATTTTCCTTGTATAGCTCCCTTTAGAGGTAAACGTAATCGGGCGTCCCCTGGTATCTGCTCCGATTCAGGCACGGACAGCTCCAAATGAAGTTTTCTATAATTCTATAAACCCATAGGGTCAAACTACGAGAAAATATCCACAAAATGGCCTGCTGCAATTTTTCCCCATTTTCCTTGTATAGCTCCCTTTAGAGGTAAACGTAATCGGGCGTCCCCTGGTATGTGCTCCGATTCAGGCACGGACAACTTCAAATGAAGTTTTCCGCAATTCTCTATAAACCCATAGGGTCAAACTACAAGAAAATATCCACAAAATGGCCTGCTTCAATTTTTCCCCATTTTCCTTGTATAGCTCCCTTTAAAGGTAAACGTAATCGGGCGTCCCCTGGTATCTGCTCCGATTCAGGCACGGACAGCTCCAAATGAAGTTTTCTGTAATTCTATAAACCCATAGGGTCAAACTACGAGAAAATATCCACAAAATGGCATTCTTTAATTTTTCCCCATTTTCCTTGTATAGCTCCCTTTAGAGGTAAATGTAATCGGGCGTCCCCTGGTATCTGCTCCGATTCAGGCACGGACATCTCCAATTGAAGTTTTCTGTAATTCTATAAACCCATAGGGTCAAACTACGAGAAAATATCCACAAAATGGCCGGCTTCAATTTTTCCCCATTTTCCTTGTATAGCTCCCTTTAGAGGTAAACGTAATCGGGCGTCCCCTGGTATCTGCTCCGATTCAGGCACGGACAGCTCCAAATGAAGTTTTCTGTAATTCTATAAACCCATAGGGTCAAACTACGAGAAAATATCCACAAAATAGCCCGCTTCAATTTTCCCCCATTTTCCTTCTATAGCTCCCTTTAGAGGTAAACGTAATCGGGCGTCCCCTGGTATCTGCTCCGATTCAGGCACGGACAGCTCCAAATAAAGTTTTCTGTAATTCTATAAACCCATAGGGTTAAACTACGAGAAAATATCCACAAAATGGCATTCTTTAATTTTTTCCCCATTTTCCTTGTATAGCTCCCTTTAGAGGTAAACGTAATCGGGCGTCCCCTGGTATCTGCTCCGATTCAGGAACGGACAGCTCCAAATGAAGTTTTCGGTAATTCTATAAACCCATAGGGTCAAACTACGAGAAAATATCCACAAAATGGCATGCTTCAATTTTTCCCCATTTTCCTTGTATAGCTCCCTTTAGAGGTAAACGTAATCGGGCGTCCCCTGGTATCTGCTCCGATTCAGGCACGGACAGCTCCAAATGAAGTTTTCTGTAATTCTATAAACCCATAGGGTCAAACTACGAGAAAATATCCACAAAATGGCCCGCTTCAATTTTCCCCCATTTTCCTTGTATAGCTCCCTTTAGAGGTAAATGTAATCGGGCGTCCCCTGGTATCTGCTCCGATTCAGGCACGGACAGCTCCAAATGAAGTTTTCTATAATTCTATAAACCCATAGGGTCAAACTACGAGAAAATATCCACAAAATGGCCCGCTTTAATTTTCCCCCATTTTCCTTGTATAGCTCCCTTTAGAGGTAAACGTAATCGGGCGTCCCCTGGTATCTGCTCCGATTCAGGCACGGACAGCTCCAAATGAAGTTTTCTGTAATTCTATAAACCCATAGGGTCAAACTACGAGAAAATATCCACAAAATGGCCCGCTTCAATTTTCCCCCATTTTCCTTGTATAGCTCCCTTTAGAGGTAAACGTAATCGGGCGTCCCCTGGTATCTGCTCCGATTCAGGCACGGACAGCTCCAAATGAAGTTTTCTATAATTCTATAAACCCATAGGGTCAAACTACGAGAAAATATCCACAAAATGGCCTGCTGCAATTTTTCCCCATTTTCCTTGTATAGCTCCCTTTAGAGGTAAACGTAATCGGGCGTCCCCTGGTATGTGCTCCGATTCAGGCACGGACAACTTCAAATGAAGTTTTCCGCAATTCTCTATAAACCCATAGGGTCAAACTACAAGAAAATATCCACAAAATGGCCTGCTTCAATTTTTCCCCATTTTCCTTGTATAGCTCCCTTTAAAGGTAAACGTAATCGGGCGTCCCCTGGTATCTGCTCCGATTCAGGCACGGACAGCTCCAAATGAAGTTTTCTGTAATTCTATAAACCCATAGGGTCAAACTACGAGAAAATATCCACAAAATGGCATTCTTTAATTTTTCCCCATTTTCCTTGTATAGCTCCCTTTAGAGGTAAATGTAATCGGGCGTCCCCTGGTATCTGCTCCGATTCAGGCACGGACAGCTCCAAATGAAGTTTTCTGTAATTCTATAAACCCATAGGGTCAAACTACGAGAAAATATCCACAAAATAGCCCGCTTCAATTTTCCCCCATTTTCCTTCTATAGCTCCCTTTAGAGGTAAACGTAATCGGGCGTCCCCTGGTATCTGCTCCGATTCAGGCACGGACAGCTCCAAATAAAGTTTTCTGTAATTCTATAAACCCATAGGGTTAAACTACGAGAAAATATCCACAAAATGGCATTCTTTAATTTTTTCCCCATTTTCCTTGTATAGCTCCCTTTAGAGGTAAACGTAATCGGGCGTCCCCTGGTATCTGCTCCGATTCAGGAACGGACAGCTCCAAATGAAGTTTTCGGTAATTCTATAAACCCATAGGGTCAAACTACGAGAAAATATCCACAAAATGGCATGCTTCAATTTTTCCCCATTTTCCTTGTATAGCTCCCTTTAGAGGTAAACGTAATCGGGCGTCCCCTGGTATCTGCTCCGATTCAGGCACGGACAGCTCCAAATGAAGTTTTCTGTAATTCTATAAACCCATAGGGTCAAACTACGAGAAAATATCCACAAAATGGCCCGCTTCAATTTTCCCCCATTTTCCTTGTATAGCTCCCTTTAGAGGTAAATGTAATCGGGCGTCCCCTGGTATCTGCTCCGATTCAGGCACGGACAGCTCCAAATGAAGTTTTCTATAATTCTATAAACCCATAGGGTCAAACTACGAGAAAATATCCACAAAATGGCCCGCTGTAATTTTTCCCCATTTTCCTTCTATAGCTCCCTTTAGAGGTAAACGTAATCGGGTGTCCCCTGGTATCTGCTCCGATTCAGGCACGGACAGCTCCAAATGAAGTTTTCTGTAATTCTATAAACCCATAGGGTTAAACTACGAGAAAATATCCACAAAATGGCATTCTTTAATTTTTTCCCCATTTTCCTTGTATAGCTCCCTTTAGAGGTAAACGTAATCGGGCGTCCCCTGGTATCTGCTCCGATTCAGGAACGGACAGCTCCAAATGAAGTTTTCTGTAATTCTATAAACCCATAGGGTCAAACTACGAGAAAATATCCACAAAATGGCATGCTTCAATTTTTCCCCATTTTCCTTGTATAGCTCCCTTTAGAGGTAAACGTAATCGGGCGTCCCCTGGTATCTGCTCCGATTCAGGCACGGACAGCTCCAAATGAAGTTTTCTGTAATTCTATAAACCCATAGGGTCAAACTACGAGAAAATATCCACAAAATGGCCCGCTTCAATTTTTCCCCATTTTCCTTGTATAGCTCCCTTTAGAGGTAAACGTAATCGGGCGTCCCCTGGTATCTGCTCTGATTCAGGCACGGACAGCTCCAAATGAAGTTTTCTGTAATTCTATAAACCCATAGGGTCAAACTACGAGAAAATATCCACAAAATGGCCCGCTTCAATTTTCCCCCATTTTCCTTGTATAGCTCCCTTTAGAGGTAAACGTAATTGGGCGTCCCCTGGTATCTGCTCCGATTCAGGCACGGACAGCTCCAAATGAAGTTTTCTGTAATTCTATAAACCCATAGGGTCAAACTACGAGAAAATATCCACAAAATGGCCTGCTGTAATTTTTCCCCATTTTCCTTGTATAGCTCCCTTTAGAGGTAAACGTAATCGGGCGTCCCCTGGTATGTGCTCCGATTCAGGCACGGACAGCTTCAAATGAAGTTTTCCGCAATTCTCTATAAACCCATAGGGTCAAGCTACGAGAAAATATCCACAAAATGGCCTGCTTCAATTTTTCCCCATTTTCCTTGTATAGCTCCCTTTAAAGGTAAACGTAATCGGGCGTCCCCTGGTATCTGCTCCGATTCAGGCACGGACAGCTCCAAATGAAGTTTTCTGTAATTCTATAAACCCATAGGGTTAAACTACGAGAAAATATCCACAAAATGGCATTCTTTAATTTTTCCCCATTTTCCTTGTATAGCTCCCTTTAGAGGTAAATGTAATCGGGCGTCCCCTGGTATCTGCTCCGATTCAGGCACGGACATCTCCAATTGCAGTTTTCTGTAATTCTATAAACCCATAGGGTCAAACTACGAGAAAATATCCACAAAATGGCCCGCTTCAATTTTCCCCCATTTTCCTTGTATAGCTCCCTTTAGAGGTAAACGTAATCGGGCGTCCCCTGGTATATGCTCCGATTTAGGCACGGACAGCTCCAAATGAAGTTTTCTGTAATTCTATAAACCCATAGGGTCAAACTACGAGAAAATATCCACAAAATGGCCCGCTTCAATTTTCCCCCATTTTCCTTGTATAACTCCCTTTAGAGGTAAACGTAATCGGGCGTCCCCTGGTATCTGCTCCGATTCAGGAACGGACAGCTCCAAATGAAGTTTTCTGTAATTCTATAAACCCATAGGGTCAAACTACGAGAAAATATCCACAAAATGGCATTCTTTAATTTTTCCCCATTTTCCTTGTATAGCTCCCTTTAGAGGTAAATGTAATCGGGCGTCCCCTGGTATCTGCTCCGATTCAGGCACGGACATCTCCAATTGAAGTTTTCTGTAATTCTATAAACCCATAGGGTCAAACTACGAGAAAATATCCACAAAATGGCCGGCTTCAATTTTTCCCCATTTTCCTTGTATAGCTCCCTTTAGAGGTAAACGTAATCGGGCGTCCCCTGGTATCTGCTCCGATTCAGGCACGGACAGCTCCAAATGAAGTTTTCTGTAATTCTATAAACCCATAGGGTCAAACTACGAGAAAATATCCACAAAATAGCCCGCTTCAATTTTCCCCCATTTTCCTTCTATAGCTCCCTTTAGAGGTAAACGTAATCGGGCGTCCCCTGGTATCTGCTCCGATTCAGGCACGGACAGCTCCAAATAAAGTTTTCTGTAATTCTATAAACCCATAGGGTTAAACTACGAGAAAATATCCACAAAATGGCATTCTTTAATTTTTTCCCCATTTTCCTTGTATAGCTCCCTTTAGAGGTAAACGTAATCGGGCGTCCCCTGGTATCTGCTCCGATTCAGGAACGGACAGCTCCAAATGAAGTTTTCGGTAATTCTATAAACCCATAGGGTCAAACTACGAGAAAATATCCACAAAATGGCATGCTTCAATTTTTCCCCATTTTCCTTGTATAGCTCCCTTTAGAGGTAAACGTAATCGGGCGTCCCCTGGTATCTGCTCCGATTCAGGCACGGACAGCTCCAAATGAAGTTTTCTGTAATTCTATAAACCCATAGGGTCAAACTACGAGAAAATATCCACAAAATGGCCCGCTTCAATTTTCCCCCATTTTCCTTGTATAGCTCCCTTTAGAGGTAAATGTAATCGGGCGTCCCCTGGTATCTGCTCCGATTCAGGCACGGACAGCTCCAAATGAAGTTTTCTATAATTCTATAAACCCATAGGGTCAAACTACGAGAAAATATCCACAAAATGGCCCGCTGTAATTTTTCCCCATTTTCCTTCTATAGCTCCCTTTAGAGGTAAACGTAATCGGGTGTCCCCTGGTATCTGCTCCGATTCAGGCACGGACAGCTCCAAATGAAGTTTTCTGTAATTCTATAAACCCATAGGGTTAAACTACGAGAAAATATCCACAAAATGGCATTCTTTAATTTTTTCCCCATTTTCCTTGTATAGCTCCCTTTAGAGGTAAACGTAATCGGGCGTCCCCTGGTATCTGCTCCGATTCAGGAACGGACAGCTCCAAATGAAGTTTTCTGTAATTCTATAAACCCATAGGGTCAAACTACGAGAAAATATCCACAAAATGGCATGCTTCAATTTTTCCCCATTTTCCTTGTATAGCTCCCTTTAGAGGTAAACGTAATCGGGCGTCCCCTGGTATCTGCTCCGATTCAGGCACGGACAGCTCCAAATGAAGTTTTCTGTAATTCTATAAACCCATAGGGTCAAACTACGAGAAAATATCCACAAAATGGCCCGCTTCAATTTTTCCCCATTTTCCTTGTATAGCTCCCTTTAGAGGTAAACGTAATCGGGCGTCCCCTGGTATCTGCTCTGATTCAGGCACGGACAGCTCCAAATGAAGTTTTCTGTAATTCTATAAACCCATAGGGTCAAACTACGAGAAAATATCCACAAAATGGCCCGCTTCAATTTTCCCCCATTTTCCTTGTATAGCTCCCTTTAGAGGTAAACGTAATTGGGCGTCCCCTGGTATCTGCTCCGATTCAGGCACGGACAGCTCCAAATGAAGTTTTCTGTAATTCTATAAACCCATAGGGTCAAACTACGAGAAAATATCCACAAAATGGCCTGCTGTAATTTTTCCCCATTTTCCTTGTATAGCTCCCTTTAGAGGTAAACGTAATCGGGCGTCCCCTGGTATGTGCTCCGATTCAGGCACGGACAGCTTCAAATGAAGTTTTCCGCAATTCTCTATAAACCCATAGGGTCAAGCTACGAGAAAATATCCACAAAATGGCCTGCTTCAATTTTTCCCCATTTTCCTTGTATAGCTCCCTTTAAAGGTAAACGTAATCGGGCGTCCCCTGGTATCTGCTCCGATTCAGGCACGGACAGCTCCAAATGAAGTTTTCTGTAATTCTATAAACCCATAGGGTTAAACTACGAGAAAATATCCACAAAATGGCATTCTTTAATTTTTCCCCATTTTCCTTGTATAGCTCCCTTTAGAGGTAAATGTAATCGGGCGTCCCCTGGTATCTGCTCCGATTCAGGCACGGACATCTCCAATTGCAGTTTTCTGTAATTCTATAAACCCATAGGGTCAAACTACGAGAAAATATCCACAAAATGGCCCGCTTCAATTTTCCCCCATTTTCCTTGTATAGCTCCCTTTAGAGGTAAACGTAATCGGGCGTCCCCTGGTATATGCTCCGATTTAGGCACGGACAGCTCCAAATGAAGTTTTCTGTAATTCTATAAACCCATAGGGTCAAACTACGAGAAAATATCCACAAAATGGCCCGCTTCAATTTTCCCCCATTTTCCTTGTATAGCTCCCTTTAGAGGTAAACGTAATCGGGCGTCCCCTGGTATCTGCTCCGATTCAGGAACGGACAGCTCCAAATGAAGTTTTCTGTAATTCTATAAACCCATAGGGTCAAACTACGAGAAAATATCCACAAAATGGCCCGCTTCAATTTTCCCCCATTTTCCTTGTATAGCTCCCTTTAGAGGTAAATGTAATCGGGCGTCCCCTGGTATCTGCTCCGATTCAGGCACGGACAGCTCCAAATGAAGTTTTCTATAATTCTATAAACCCATAGGGTCAAACTACGAGAAAATATCCACAAAATGGCCCGCTGTAATTTTTCCCCATTTTCCTTCTATAGCTCCCTTTAGAGGTAAACGTAATCGGGTGTCCCCTGGTATCTGCTCCGATTCAGGCACGGACAGCTCCAAATGAAGTTTTCTGTAATTCTATAAACCCATAGGGTTAAACTACGAGAAAATATCCACAAAATGGCATTCTTTAATTTTTTCCCCATTTTCCTTGTATAGCTCCCTTTACAGGTAAACGTAATCGGGCGTCCCCTGGTATCTGCTCCGATTTAGGAACGGACAGCTCCAAATGAAGTTTTCTGTAATTCTATAAACCCATAGGGTCAAACTATGAGAAAATATCCACAAAATGGCATGCTTCAATTTTTCCCCATTTTCCTTGTATAGCTCCCTTTAGAGGTAAACGTAATCGGGCGTCCCCTGGTATCTGCTCCGATTCAGGCACGGACAGCTCCAAATGAAGTTTTCTGTAATTCTATAAACCCATAGGGTCAAACTACGAGAAAATATCCACAAAATGGCCCGCTTCAATTTTTCCCCATTTTCCTTGTATAGCTCCCTTTAGAGGTAAACGTAATCGGGCGTCCCCTGGTATCTGCTCTGATTCAGGCACGGACAGCTCCAAATGAAGTTTTCTGTAATTCTATAAACCCATAGGGTCAAACTACGAGAAAATATCCACAAAATGGCCCGCTTCAATTTTCCCCCATTTTCCTTGTATAGCTCCCTTTAGAGGTAAACGTAATTGGGCGTCCCCTGGTATCTGCTCCGATTCAGGCACGGACAGCTCCAAATGAAGTTTTCTGTAATTCTATAAACCCATAGGGTCAAACTATGAGAAAATATCCACAAAATGGCCTGCTGTAATTTTTCCCCATTTTCCTTGTATAGCTCCCTTTAGAGGTAAACGTAATCGGGCGTCCCCTGGTATGTGCTCCGATTCAGGCACGGACAGCTTCAAATGAAGTTTTCCGCAATTCTCTATAAACCCATAGGGTCAAGCTACGAGAAAATATCCACAAAATGGCCTGCTTCAATTTTTCCCCATTTTCCTTGTATAGCTCCCTTTAAAGGTAAACGTAATCGGGCGTCCCCTGGTATCTGCTCCGATTCAGGCACGGACAGCTCCAAATGAAGTTTTCTGTAATTCTATAAACCCATAGGGTTAAACTACGAGAAAATATCCACAAAATGGCATTCTTTAATTTTTCCCCATTTTCCTTGTATAGCTCCCTTTAGAGGTAAATGTAATCGGGCGTCCCCTGGTATCTGCTCCGATTCAGGCACGGACATCTCCAATTGCAGTTTTCTGTAATTCTATAAACCCATAGGGTCAAACTACGAGAAAATATCCACAAAATGGCCCGCTTCAATTTTCCCCCATTTTCCTTGTATAGCTCCCTTTAGAGGTAAACGTAATCGGGCGTCCCCTGGTATATGCTCCGATTTAGGCACGGACAGCTCCAAATGAAGTTTTCTGTAATTCTATAAACCCATAGGGTCAAACTACGAGAAAATATCCACAAAATGGCCCGCTTCAATTTTCCCCCATTTTCCTTGTATAGCTCCCTTTAGAGGTAAACGTAATCGGGCGTCCCCTGGTATCTGCTCCGATTCAGGAACGGACAGCTCCAAATGAAGTTTTCTGTAATTCTATAAACCCATAGGGTCAAACTACGAGAAAATATCCACAAAATGGCATGCTTCAATTTTTCCCCATGTTCCTTGTATAGCTCCCTTTAGAGGTAAATGTAATCGGGCGTCCCCTGGTATCTGCTCCGATTCAGGCACGGACAACTCCAAATGAAGTTTTCTGTAATTCTATAAACCCATAGGGTCAAACTACGAGAAAATATCCACAAAATAGCCCGCTTCAATTTTCCCCCATTTTCCTTCTATAGCTCCCTTTAGAGGTAAACGTAATCGGGCGTCCCCTGGTATCTGCTCCGATTCAGGAACGGACAGCTCCAAATGAAGTTTTCTGTAATTCTATAAACCCATAGGGTCAAACTACGAGAAAATATCCACAAAATGGCATGCTTCAATTTTTCCCCATTTTCCTTGTATAGCTCCCTTTAGAGGTAAATGTAATCGGGCGTCCCCTGGTATCTGCTCCGATTCAGGCACGGACAGCTCCAAATGAAGTTTTCTGTAATTCTATAAACCCATAGGGTCAAACTACGAGAAAATATCCACAAAATGGCTGCTTCAATTTTCCCCCATTTTCCTTGTATAGCTCCCTTTAGAGGTAAACGTAATCGGGCGTCCCCTGGTATCTGCTCCGATTCAGGCACGGACAGCTCCAAATGAAGTTTTCTGTAATTCTATAAACCCATAGGGCCAAACTACGAGAAAATATCCACAAAATGGCTGCTTCAATTTTTCCCCATTTTCCTTGTATAGCTCCCTTTAGAGGTAAACGTAATCGGGCGTCCCCTGGTATCTGCTTCGATTCAGGCACGGACAGCTCCAAATGAAATTTTCTGTAATTCTATAAACCCATAGGGTCAAACTACGAGAAAATATCCACAAAATGGCCCGCTTCAATTTCCCCCCATTTTCCTTGTATAGCTCCCTTTAGAGGTAAACGTAATCGGGCGTCCCCTGGTATCTGCTCCGATTCAGGCACGGACAGCTCCAAATGAAGTTTTTTGTAATTCTATAAACCCATAGGGTCAAACTACGAGAAAATATCCACAAAATGGCCCGCTTCAATTTTCCCCCATTTTCCTTGTATAGCTCCCTTTAGAGGTAAACGTAATGGGGCGTCCCCTGGTATCTGCTCCGATTCAGGCACGGACAGCTCCAAATGAATTTTTCTATAATTCTATAAACCCATAGGGTCAAACTACGAGAAAATATCCACAAAATGGCCTGCTGCAATTTTTCCCCATTTTCCTTGTATAGCTCCCTTTAGAGGTAAATGTAATCGGGCGTCCCCTGGTATCTGCTCCGATTCAGGCACGGACAGCTCCAAATGAAGTTTTCTGTAATTCTATAAACCCATAGGGTCAAACTACGAGAAAATATCCACAAAATAGCCCGCTTCAATTTTCCCCCATTTTCCTTCTATAGCTCCCTTTAGAGGTAAACGTAATCGCGCGTCCCCTGGTATATGCTCCGATTCAGGCACGGACAGCTCCAAATGAAATTTTCTGTAATTCTATAAACCCATAGGGTCAAACTACGAGAAAATATCCACAAAATGGCTGCTTCAATTTTTCCCCATTTTCCTTGTATAGCTCCCTTTAGAGGTAAACGTAATCGGGTGTCCCCTGGTATCTGCTCCGATTCAGGCACGGACAGCTCCAAATGAAGTTTTCTGTAATTCTATAAACCCATAGGGTCAAACTACGAGAAAATATCCACAAAATGGCTGCTTCAATTTTTCCCCATTTTCCTTGTATAGCTCCCTTTAGAGGTAAACGTAATCGGGCGTCCCCTGGTATCTGCTCCGATTCAGGCACGGACAGCTCCAAATGAAGTTTTCTGTAATTCTATAAACCCATAGGGTCAAACTACGAGAAAATATCCACAAAATAGCTGCTTCAATTTTTCCCCATTTTCCTTGTATAGCTCCCTTTAGAGGTAAACGTAATCGGGCGTCCCCTGGTATCTGCTTCGATTCAGGCACGGACAGCTCCAAATGAAATTTTCTGTAATTCTATAAACCCATAGGGTCAAACTACGAGAAAATATCCACAAAATGGCCCGCTTCAATTTCCCCCCATTTTCCTTGTATAGCTCCCTTTAGAGGTAAACGTAATCGGGCGTCCCCTGGTATCTGCTCCGATTCAGGCACGGACAACTCCAAATGAAGTTTTCTGTAATTCTATAAACCCATAGGGTCAAACTACGAGAAAATATCCACAAAATGGCCCGCTTCAATTTTCCCCCATTTTCCTTGTATAGCTCCCTTTAGAGGTAAACGTAATTGGGCGTCCCCTGGTATCTGCTCCGATTCAGGCACGGACAGCTCCAAATGAAGTTTTCTATAATTCTATAAACCCATAGGGTCAAACTACGAGAAAATATCCACAAAATGGCCTGCTGCAATTTTTCCCCATTTTCCTTGTATAGCTCCCTTTAGAGGTAAACGTAATCGGGCGTCCCCTGGTATGTGCTCCGATTCAGGCACAGACAGCTTCAAATGAAGTTTTCCGCAATTCTCTATAAACCCATAGGGTCAAACTACGAGAAAATATCCACAAAATGGCCCGCTTCAATTTTTCCCCATTTTCCTTGTATAGCTCCCTTTAAAGGTAAACGTAATCGGGCGTCCCCTGGTATCTGCTCCGATTCAGGCACGTACAGCTCCAAATGAAGTTTTCTGTAATTCTATAAACCCATAGGGTTAAACTACGAGAAAATATCCACAAAATGGCATTCTTTAATTTTTTCCATTTTCCTTGTATAGCTCCCTTTAGAGGTAAATGTAATCGAGCGTCCCCTGGTATCTGCTCCGATTCAGGCACGGACATCTCCAATTGAAGTTTTCTGTAATTCTATAAACCCATAGGTTCAAACTACGAGAAAATATCCACAAAATGGCCGGCTTCAATTTTCCCCCATTTTCCTTGTATAGCTCCCTTTAGAGTTAAACGTAATCGGGCGTCCCCTGGTATATGCTCCGATTCAGGCACGGACAGCTCCAAATGAAGTTTTCTGTAATTCTATAAACCCATATGGTCAAACTACGAGAAAATATCCACAAAATGGCCCGCTTCAATTTTCCCCCATTTTCCTTGTATAGCTCCCTTTAGAGGTAAACGTAATCGGGCGTCCCCTGGTATCTGCTCCGATTCAGGCACGGACAGCTCCAAATGAAGTTTTTTGTAATTCTATAAACCCATAGGGTCAAACTACGAGAAAATATCCACAAAATGGCCCGCTTCAATTTTCCCCCATTTTCCTTGTATAGCTCCCTTTAGAGGTAAACGTAATGGGGCGTCCCCTGGTATCTGCTCCGATTCAGGCACGGACAGCTCCAAATGAAGTTTTCTATAATTCTATAAACCCATAGGGTCAAACTACGAGAAAATATCCACAAAATGGCCTGCTGCAATTTTTCCCCATTTTCCTTGTATAGCTCCCTTTAGAGGTAAATGTAATCGGGCGTCCCCTGGTATCTGCTCCGATTCAGGCACGGACAGCTCCAAATGAAGTTTTCTGTAATTCTATAAACCCATAGGGTCAAACTACGAGAAAATATCCACAAAATAGCCCGCTTCAATTTTCCCCCATTTTCCTTCTATAGCTCCCTTTAGAGGTAAACGTAATCGCGCGTCCCCTGGTATATGCTCCGATTCAGGCACGGACAGCTCCAAATGAAATTTTCTGTAATTCTATAAACCCATAGGGTCAAACTACGAGAAAATATCCACAAAATGGCTGCTTCAATTTTTCCCCATTTTCCTTGTATAGCTCCCTTTAGAGGTAAACGTAATCGGGCGTCCCCTGGTATCTGCTCCGATTCAGGCACGGACAGCTCCAAATGAAGTTTTCTGTAATTCTATAAACCCATAGGGTCAAACTACGAGAAAATATCCACAAAATGGCTGCTTCAATTTTTCCCCATTTTCCTTGTATAGCTCCCTTTAGAGGTAAACGTAATCGGGCGTCCCCTGGTATCTGCTCCGATTCAGGCACGGACAGCTCCAAATGAAGTTTTCTGTAATTCTATAAACCCATAGGGTCAAACTACGAGAAAATATCCACAAAATAGCTGCTTCAATTTTTCCCCATTTTCCTTGTATAGCTCCCTTTAGAGGTAAACGTAATCGGGCGTCCCCTGGTATCTGCTTCGATTCAGGCACGGACAGCTCCAAATGAAATTTTCTGTAATTCTATAAACCCATAGGGTCAAACTACGAGAAAATATCCACAAAATGGCCCGCTTCAATTTCCCCCCATTTTCCTTGTATAGCTCCCTTTAGAGGTAAACGTAATCGGGCGTCCCCTGGTATCTGCTCCGATTCAGGCACGGACAACTCCAAATGAAGTTTTCTGTAATTCTATAAACCCATAGGGTCAAACTACGAGAAAATATCCACAAAATGGCCCGCTTCAATTTTCCCCCATTTTCCTTGTATAGCTCCCTTTAGAGGTAAACGTAATTGGGCGTCCCCTGGTATCTGCTCCGATTCAGGCACGGACAGCTCCAAATGAAGTTTTCTATAATTCTATAAACCCATAGGGTCAAACTACGAGAAAATATCCACAAAATGGCCTGCTGCAATTTTTCCCCATTTTCCTTGTATAGCTCCCTTTAGAGGTAAACGTAATCGGGCGTCCCCTGGTATGTGCTCCGATTCAGGCACAGACAGCTTCAAATGAAGTTTTCCGCAATTCTCTATAAACCCATAGGGTCAAACTACGAGAAAATATCCACAAAATGGCCCGCTTCAATTTTTCCCCATTTTCCTTGTATAGCTCCCTTTAAAGGTAAACGTAATCGGGCGTCCCCTGGTATCTGCTCCGATTCAGGCACGTACAGCTCCAAATGAAGTTTTCTGTAATTCTATAAACCCATAGGGTTAAACTACGAGAAAATATCCACAAAATGGCATTCTTTAATTTTTTCCATTTTCCTTGTATAGCTCCCTTTAGAGGTAAATGTAATCGAGCGTCCCCTGGTATCTGCTCCGATTCAGGCACGGACATCTCCAATTGAAGTTTTCTGTAATTCTATAAACCCATAGGGTCAAACTACGAGAAAATATCCACAAAATGGCCGGCTTCAATTTTCCCCCATTTTCCTTGTATAGCTCCCTTTAGAGTTAAACGTAATCGGGCGTCCCCTGGTATATGCTCCGATTCAGGCACGGACAGCTCCAAATGAAGTTTTCTGTAATTCTATAAACCCATATGGTCAAACTACGAGAAAATATCCACAAAATGGCCCGCTTCAATTTTCCCCCATTTTCCTTGTATAGCTCCCTTTAGAGGTAAACGTAATCGGGCGTCCCCTGGTATCTGCTCCGATTCAGGAACGGACAGCTCCAAATGAAGTTTTCTGTAATTCTATAAACCCATAGGGTCAAACTACGAGAAAATATCCACAAAATGGCATGCTTCAATTTTTCTCCATTTTCCTTGTATATCTCTCTTTAGAGGTAAATGTAATCGGGCGTCCCCTGGTATCTGCTCCGATTCAGGCACGGACAGCTCCAAATGAAGTTTTCTGTAATTCTATAAACCCATAGGGTCAAACTACGAGAAAATATCCACAAAATGGCCCGCTTCAATTTTTCCCCATTTTCCTTGTATAGCTCCCTTTAGAGGTAAACGTAATCGGGCGTCCCCTGGTATCTGCTCCGATTTAGGAACGGACAGCTCCAAATGAAGTTTTCTGAAATTCTATAAACCCATAGGGTCAAACTACGAGAAAATATCCACAAAATGGCATGCTTCAATTTTTCCCCATTTTCCTTGTATAGCTCCCTTTAGAGGTAAATGTAATCGGGCGTCCCCTGGTATCTGCTCCGATTCAGGCACGGACAGCTCCAAATGAAGTTTTCTGTAATTCTATAAACCCATAGGGTCAAACTACGAGAAAATATCCACAAAATGGCCTGCTTCAATTTTCCCCCATTTTCCTTGTATAGCTCCCTTTAGAGGTAAACGTAATCGGGCGTCCCCTGGTATATGCTCCGATTCAGGCACGGACAGCTCCAAATGAAGTTTTCTGTAATTCTATAAACCCATAGGGTCAAACTACGAGAAAATATCCACAAAATGGCCCGCTTCAATTTTTCCCCATTTTCCTTGTATAGCTCCCTTTAGAGGTAAACGTAATCGGGCGTCCCCTGGTATCTGCTCCGATTCAGGCACGGACAGCTCCAAATGAAGATTTCTGTAATTCTATAAACCCATAGGGTCAAACTACGAGAAATATCCACAAAATGGCCGGCTTCAATTTTTCCCCATTTTCCTTGTATAGCTCCCTTTAGAGGTAAATGTAATCGGGCGTCCCCTGGTATCTGCTCCGATTCAGGCACGGACAGCTCCAAATGAAGTTTTCTGTAATTCTATAAACCCATAAGGTCAAACTACGAGAAAATATCCACAAAATAGCCCGCTTCAATTTTCCCCCATTTTCCTTCTATAGCTCCCTTTAGAGGTAAACGTAATCGCGCGTCCCCTGGTATATGCTCCGATTCAGGCACGGACAGCTCCAAATGAAGTTTTCTGTAATTCTATAAACCCATAGGGTCAAACTACGAGAAAATATCCACAAAATGGCTGCTTCAATTTTTCCCCATTTTCCTTGTACAGCTCCCTTTAGAGGTAAACGTAATCGGGCGTCCCCTGGTATCTGCTCCGATTCAGGCACGGACAGCTCCAAATGAAATTTTCTGTAATTCTATAAACCCATAGGGTCAAACTACGAGAAAATATCCACAAAATGGCCCGCTTCAATTTTCCCCCATTTTCCTTGTATAGCTCCCTTTAGAGGTAAACGTAATTGGGTGTCCCCTGGTATCTGCTCCGATTCAGGCACGGACAGCTCCAAATGAAGTTTTCTATAATTCTATAAACCCATAGGGTCAAACTACGAGAAAATATCCACAAAATGGCCTGCTGCAATTTTTCCCCATTTTCCTTGTATAGCTCCCTTTAGAGGTAAACGTAATCGGGCGTCCCCTGGTATGTGCTCCGATTCAGGCACAGACAGCTTCAAATGAAGTTTTCCGCAATTCTCTATAAACCCATAGGGTCAAACTACGAGAAAATATCCACAAAATGGCCCGCTTCAATTTTTCCCCATTTTCCTTGTATAGCTCCCTTTAAAGGTAAACGTAATCGGGCGTCCCCTGGTATCTGCTCCGATTCAGGCACGGACAGCTCCAAATGAAGTTTTCTGTAATTCTATAAACCCATAGGGTTAAACTACGAGAAAATATCCACAAAATGGCATTCTTTAATTTTTTCCATTTTCCTTGTATAGCTCCCTTTAGAGGTAAATGTAATCGAGCGTCCCCTCGTATCTGCTCCGATTCAGGCACGGACAACTCCAAATGAAGTTTTCTGTAATTCTATAAACCCATAGGGTCAAACTATGAGAAAATATCCACAAAATGGCCCGCTTCAATTTTCCCCCATTTTCCTTGTATAGCTCCCTTTAGAGGTAAACGTAATTGGGCGTCCCCTGGTATCTGCTCCGATTCAGGCACGGACAGCTCCAAATGAAGTTTTCTATAATTCTATAAACCCATAGGGTCAAACTACGAGAAAATATCCACAAAATGGCCTGCTGCAATTTTTCCCCATTTTCCTTGTATAGCTCCCTTTAGAGGTAAACGTAATCGGGCGTCCCCTGGTATGTGCTCCGATTCAGGCACAGACAGCTTCAAATGAAGTTTTCCGCAATTCTCTATAAACCCATAGGGTCAAACTACGAGAAAATATCCACAAAATGGCCCGCTTCAATTTTTCCCCATTTTCCTTGTATAGCTCCCTTTAAAGGTAAACGTAATCGGGCGTCCCCTGGTATCTGCTCCGATTCAGGCACGTACAGCTCCAAATGAAGTTTTCTGTAATTCTATAAACCCATAGGGTTAAACTACGAGAAAATATCCACAAAATGGCATTCTTTAATTTTTTCCATTTTCCTTGTATAGCTCCCTTTAGAGGTAAATGTAATCGAGCGTCCCCTGGTATCTGCTCCGATTCAGGCACGGACATCTCCAATTGAAGTTTTCTGTAATTCTATAAACCCATAGGGTCAAACTACGAGAAAATATCCACAAAATGGCCGGCTTCAATTTTCCCCCATTTTCCTTGTATAGCTCCCTTTAGAGTTAAACGTAATCGGGCGTCCCCTGGTATATGCTCCGATTCAGGCACGGACAGCTCCAAATGAAGTTTTCTGTAATTCTATAAACCCATAGGGTCAAACTACGAGAAAATATCCACAAAATGGCCCGCTTCAATTTTCCCCCATTTTCCTTGTATAGCTCCCTTTAGAGGTAAACGTAATCGGGCGTCCCCTGGTATCTGCTCCGATTCAGGAACGGACAGCTCCAAATGAAGTTTTCTGTAATTCTATAAACCCATAGGGTCAAACTACGAGAAAATATCCACAAAATGGCATGCTTCAATTTTTCTCCATTTTCCTTGTATATCTCTCTTTAGAGGTAAATGTAATCGGGCGTCCCCTGGTATCTGCTCCGATTCAGGCACGGACAGCTCCAAATGAAGTTTTCTGTAATTCTATAAACCCATAGGGTCAAACTACGAGAAAATATCCACAAAATGGCCCGCTTCAATTTGTCCCCATTTTCCTTGTATAGCTCCCTTTAGAGGTAAACGTAATCGGGCGTCCCCTGGTATCTGCTCCGATTTAGGAACGGACAGCTCCAAATGAAGTTTTCTGTAATTCTATAAACCCATAGGGTCAAACTACGAGAAAATATCCACAAAATGGCATGCTTCAATTTTTCCCCATTTTCCTTGTATAGCTCCCTTTAGAGGTAAATGTAATCGGGCGTCCCCTGGTATCTGCTCCGATTCAGGCACGGACAGCTCCAAATGAAGTTTTCTGTAATTCTATAAACCCATAGGGTCAAACTACGAGAAAATATCCACAAAATGGCCTGCTTCAATTTTCCCCCATTTTCCTTGTATAGCTCCCTTTAGAGGTAAACGTAATCGGGCGTCCCCTGGTATATGCTCCGATTCAGGCACGGACAGCTCCAAATGAAGTTTTCTGTAATTCTATAAACCCATAGGGTCAAACTACGAGAAAATATCCACAAAATGGCCCGCTTCAATTTTTCCCCATTTTCCTTGTATAGCTCCCTTTAGAGGTAAACGTAATCGGGCGTCCCCTGGTATCTGCTCCGATTCAGGCACGGACAGCTCCAAATGAAGATTTCTGTAATTCTATAAACCCATAGGGTCAAACTACGAGAAAATATCCACAAAATGGCCGGCTTCAATTTTTCCCCATTTTCCTTGTATAGCTCCCTTTAGAGGTAAATGTAATCGGGCGTCCCCTGGTATCTGCTCCGATTCAGGCACGGACAGCTCCAAATGAAGTTTTCTGTAATTCTATAAACCCATAGGGTCAAACTACGAGAAAATATCCACAAAATAGCCCGCTTCAATTTTCCCCCATTTTCCTTCTATAGCTCCCTTTAGAGGTAAACGTAATCGCGCGTCCCCTGGTATATGCTCCGATTCAGGCACGGACAGCTCCAAATGAAATTTTCTGTAATTCTATAAACCCATAGGGTCAAACTACGAGAAAATATCCACAAAATGGCTGCTTCAATTTTTCCCCATTTTCCTTGTATAGCTCCCTTTAGAGGTAAACGTAATCGGGCGTCCCCTGGTATCTGCTCCGATTCAGGCACGGACAGCTCCAAATGAAGTTTTCTGTAATTCTATAAACCCATAGGGTCAAACTACGAGAAAATATCCACAAAATGGCTGCTTCAATTTTTCCCCATTTTCCTTGTACAGCTCCCTTTAGAGGTAAACGTAATCGGGCGTCCCCTGGTATCTGCTCCGATTCAGGCACGGACAGCTCCAAATGAAATTTTCTGTAATTCTATAAACCCATAGGGTCAAACTACGAGAAAATATCCACAAAATGGCCCGCTTCAATTTTCCCCCATTTTCCTTGTATAGCTCCCTTTAGAGGTAAACGTAATTGGGTGTCCCCTGGTATCTGCTCCGATTCAGGCACGGACAGCTCCAAATGAAGTTTTCTATAATTCTATAAACCCATAGGGTCAAACTACGAGAAAATATCCACAAAATGGCCTGCTGCAATTTTTCCCCATTTTCCTTGTATAGCTCCCTTTAGAGGTAAACGTAATCGGGCGTCCCCTGGTATGTGCTCCGATTCAGGCACAGACAGCTTCAAATGAAGTTTTCCGCAATTCTCTATAAACCCATAGGGTCAAACTACGAGAAAATATCCACAAAATGGCCCGCTTCAATTTTTCCCCATTTTCCTTGTATAGCTCCCTTTAAAGGTAAACGTAATCGGGCGTCCCCTGGTATCTGCTCCGATTCAGGCACGGACAGCTCCAAATGAAGTTTTCTGTAATTCTATAAACCCATAGGGTTAAACTACGAGAAAATATCCACAAAATGGCATTCTTTAATTTTTTCCATTTTCCTTGTATAGCTCCCTTTAGAGGTAAATGTAATCGAGCGTCCCCTGGTATCTGCTCCGATTCAGGCACGGACATCTCCAATTGAAGTTTTCTGTAATTCTATAAACCCATAGGGTCAAACTACGAGAAAATATCCACAAAATGGCCGGCTTCAATTTTCCCCCATTTTCCTTGTATAGCTCCCTTTAGAGTTAAACGTAATCGGGCGTCCCCTGGTATATGCTCCGATTCAGGCACGGACAGCTCCAAATGAAGTTTTCTGTAATTCTATAAACCCATAGGGTCAAACTACGAGAAAATATCCACAAAATGGCCCGCTTCAATTTTCCCCCATTTTCCTTGTATAGCTCCCTTTAGAGGTAAACGTAATCGGGCGTCCCCTGGTATCTGCTCCGATTCAGGAACGGACAGCTCCAAATGAAGTTTTCTGTAATTCTATAAACCCATAGGGTCAAACTACGAGAAAATATCCACAAAATGGCATGCTTCAATTTTTCCCCATTTTCCTTGTATAGCTCCCTTTAGAGGTAAACGTAATCGGGCGTCCCCTGGTATGTGCTCCGATTCAGGCACAGACAGCTTCAAATGAAGTTTTCCGCAATTCTCTATAAACCCATAGGGTCAAACTACGAGAAAATATCCACAAAATGGCCCGCTTCAATTTTTCCCCATTTTCCTTGTATAGCTCCCTTTAAAGGTAAACGTAATCGGGCGTCCCCTGGTATCTGCTCCGATTCAGGCACGTACAGTTCCAAATGAAGTTTTCTGTAATTCTATAAACCCATAGGGTTAAACTACGAGAAAATATCCACAAAATGGCATTCTTTAATTTTTTCCATTTTCCTTGTATAGCTCCCTTTAGAGGTAAATGTAATCGAGCGTCCCCTGGTATCTGCTCCGATTCAGGCACGGACATCTCCAATTGAAGTTTTCTGTAATTCTATAAACCCATAGGGTCAAACTACGAGAAAATATCCACAAAATGGCCGGCTTCAATTTTCCCCCATTTTCCTTGTATAGCTCCCTTTAGGGTTAAACGTAATCGGGCGTCCCCTGGTATATGCTCCGATTCAGGCACGGACAGCTCCAAATGAAGTTTTCTGTAATTCTATAAACCCATAGGGTCAAACTACGAGAAAATATCCACAAAATGGCCCGCTTCAATTTTCCCCCATTTTCCTTGTATAGCTCCCTTTAGAGGTAAACGTAATCGGGCGTCCCCTGGTATCTGCTCCGATTCAGGAACGGACAGCTCCAAATGAAGTTTTCTGTAATTCTATAAACCCATAGGGTCAAACTACGAGAAAATATCCACAAAATGGCATGCTTCAATTTTTCTCCATTTTCCTTGTATATCTCTCTTTAGAGGTAAATGTAATCGGGCGTCCCCTGGTATCTGCTCCGATTCAGGCACGGACAGCTCCAAATGAAGTTTTCTGTAATTCTATAAACCCATAGGGTCAAACTACGAGAAAATATCCACAAAATGGCCCGCTTCAATTTTTCCCCATTTTCCTTGTATAGCTCCCTTTAGAGGTAAACGTAATCGGGCGTCCCCTGGTATCTGCTCCGATTTAGGTACGGACAGCTCCAAATGAAGTTTTCTGTAATTCTATAAACCCATAGGGTCAAACTACGAGAAAATATCCACAAAATGGCATGCTTCAATTTTTCCCCATTTTCCTTGTATAGCTCCCTTTAGAGGTAAATGTAATCGGGCGTCCCCTGGTATCTGCTCCGATTCAGGCACGGACAGCTCCAAATGAAGTTTTCTGTAATTCTATAAACCCATAGGGTCAAACTACGAGAAAATATCCACAAAATGGCCTGCTTCAATTTTCCCCCATTTTCCTTGTATAGCTCCCTTTAGAGGTAAACGTAATCGGGCGTCCCCTGGTATATGCTCCGATTCAGGCACGGACAGCTCCAAATGAAGTTTTCTGTAATTCTATAAACCCATAGGGTCAAACTACGAGAAAATATCCACAAAATGGCCCGCTTCAATTTTTCCCCATTTTCCTTGTATAGCTCCCTTTAGAGGTAAACGTAATCGGGCGTCCCCTGGTATCTGCTCCGATTCAGGCACGGACAGCTCCAAATGAAGATTTCTGTAATTCTATAAACCCATAGGGTCAAACTACGAGAAAATATCCACAAAATGGCCGGCTTCAATTTTTCCCCATTTTCCTTGTATAGCTCCCTTTAGAGGTAAATGTAATCGGGCGTCCCCTGGTATCTGCTCCGATTCAGGCACGGACAGCTCCAAATGAAGTTTTCTGTAATTCTATAAACCCATAGGGTCAAACTACGAGAAAATATCCACAAAATAGCCCGCTTCAATTTTCCCCCATTTTCCTTCTATAGCTCCCTTTAGAGGTAAACGTAATCGCGCGTCCCCTGGTATATGCTCCGATTCAGGCACGGACAGCTCCAAATGAAATTTTCTGTAATTCTATAAACCCATAGGGTCAAACTACGAGAAAATATCCACAAAATGGCTGCTTCAATTTTTCCCCATTTTCCTTGTATAGCTCCCTTTAGAGGTAAACGTAATCGGCGTCCCCTGGTATCTGCTCTGATTCAGGCACGGACAGCTCCAAATGAAGTTTTCTGTAATTCTATAAACCCATAGGGTCAAACTACGAGAAAATATCCACAAAATGGCTGCTTCAATTTTTCCCCATTTTCCTTGTACAGCTCCCTTTAGAGGTAAACGTAATCGGGCGTCCCCTGGTATCTGCTCCGATTCAGGCACGGACAGCTCCAAATGAAATTTTCTGTAATTCTATAAACCCATAGGGTCAAACTACGAGAAAATATCCACAAAATGGCCCGCTTCAATTTTCCCCCATTTTCCTTGTATAGCTCCCTTTAGAGGTAAACGTAATTGGGTGTCCCCTGGTATCTGCTCCGATTCAGGCACGGACAGCTCCAAATGAAGTTTTCTATAATTCTATAAACCCATAGGGTCAAACTACGAGAAAATATCCACAAAATGGCCTGCTGCAATTTTTCCCCATTTTCCTTGTATAGCTCCCTTTAGAGGTAAACGTAATCGGGCGTCCCCTGGTATGTGCTCCGATTCAGGCACAGACAGCTTCAAATGAAGTTTTCCGCAATTCTCTATAAACCCATAGGGTCAAACTACGAGAAAATATCCACAAAATGGCCCGCTTCAATTTTTCCCCATTTTCCTTGTATAGCTCCCTTTAAAGGTAAACGTAATCGGGCGTCCCCTGGTATCTGCTCCGATTCAGGCACGGACAGCTCCAAATGAAGTTTTCTGTAATTCTATAAACCCATAGGGTTAAACTACGAGAAAATATCCACAAAATGGCATTCTTTAATTTTTTCCATTTTCCTTGTATAGCTCCCTTTAGAGGTAAATGTAATCGAGCGTCCCCTGGTATCTGCTCCGATTCAGGCACGGACATCTCCAATTGAAGTTTTCTGTAATTCTATAAACCCATAGGGTCAAACTACGAGAAAATATCCACAAAATGGCCGGCTTCAATTTTCCCCCATTTTCCTTGTATAGCTCCCTTTAGAGTTAAACGTAATCGGGCGTCCCCTGGTATATGCTCCGATTCAGGCACGGACAGCTCCAAATGAAGTTTTCTGTAATTCTATAAACCCATAGGGTCAAACTACGAGAAAATATCCACAAAATGGCCCGCTTCAATTTTCCCCCATTTTCCTTGTATAGCTCCCTTTAGAGGTAAACGTAATCGGGCGTCCCCTGGTATCTGCTCCGATTCAGGAACGGACAGCTCCAAATGAAGTTTTCTGTAATTCTATAAACCCATAGGGTCAAACTACGAGAAAATATCCACAAAATGGCATGCTTCAATTTTTCTCCATTTTCCTTGTATAGCTCTCTTTAGAGGTAAATGTAATCGGGCGTCCCCTGGTATCTGCTCCGATTCAGGCACGGACAGCTCCAAATGAAGTTTTCTGTAATTCTATAAACCCATAGGGTCAAACTACGAGAAAATATCCACAAAATGGCCCGCTTCAATTTTTCCCCATTTTCCTTGTATAGCTCCCTTTAGAGGTAAACGTAATCGGGCGTCCCCTGGTATCTGCTCCGATTTAGGTACGGACAGCTCCAAATGAAGTTTTCTGTAATTCTATAAACCCATAGGGTCAAACTACGAGAAAATATCCACAAAATGGCATGCTTCAATTTTTCCCCATTTTCCTTGTATAGCTCCCTTTAGAGGTAAATGTAATCGGGCGTCCCCTGGTATCTGCTCCGATTCAGGCACGGACAGCTCCAAATGAAGTTTTCTGTAATTCTATAAACCCATAGGGTCAAACTACGAGAAAATATCCACAAAATGGCCTGCTTCAATTTTCCCCCATTTTCCTTGTATAGCTCCCTTAAGAGGTAAACGTAATCGGGCGTCCCCTGGTATATGCTCCGATTCAGGCACGGACAGCTCCAAATGAAGTTTTCTGTAATTCTATAAACCCATAGGGTCAAACTACGAGAAAATATCCACAAAATGGCCCGCTTCAATTTTTCCCCATTTTCCTTGTATAGCTCCCTTTAGAGGTAAACGTAATCGGGCGTCCCCTGGTATCTGCTCCGATTCAGGCACGGACAGCTCCAAATGAAGATTTCTGTAATTCTATAAACCCATAGGGTCAAACTACGAGAAAATATCCACAAAATGGCCGGCTTCAATTTTTCCCCATTTTCCTTGTATAGCTCCCTTTAGAGGTAAATGTAATCGGGCGTCCCCTGGTATCTGCTCCGATTCAGGCACGGACAGCTCCAAATGAAGTTTTCTGTAATTCTATAAACCCATAGGGTCAAACTACGAGAAAATATCCACAAAATAGCCCGCTTCAATTTTCCCCCATTTTCCTTCTATAGCTCCCTTTAGAGGTAAACGTAATCGCGCGTCCCCTGGTATATGCTCCGATTCAGGCACGGACAGCTCCAAATGAAATTTTCTGTAATTCTATAATCCCATAGGGTCAAACTACGAGAAAATATCCACAAAATGGCTGCTTCAATTTTTCCCCATTTTCCTTGTATAGCTCCCTTTAGAGGTAAACGTAATCGGCGTCCCCTGGTATCTGCTCTGATTCAGGCACGGACAGCTCCAAATGAAGTTTTCTGTAATTCTATAAACCCATAGGGTCAAACTACGAGAAAATATCCACAAAATGGCTGCTTCAATTTTTCCCCATTTTCCTTGTACAGCTCCCTTTAGAGGTAAACGTAATCGGGCGTCCCCTGGTATCTGCTCCGATTCAGGCACGGACAGCTCCAAATGAAATTTTCTGTAATTCTATAAACCCATAGGGTCAAACTACGAGAAAATATCCACAAAATGGCCCGCTTCAATTTTCCCCCATTTTCCTTGTATAGCTCCCTTTAGAGGTAAACGTAATTGGGTGTCCCCTGGTATCTGCTCCGATTCAGGCACGGACAGCTCCAAATGAAGTTTTCTATAATTCTATAAACCCATAGGGTCAAACTACGAGAAAATATCCACAAAATGGCCTGCTGCAATTTTTCCCCATTTTCCTTGTATAGCTCCCTTTAGAGGTAAACGTAATCGGGCGTCCCCTGGTATGTGCTCCGATTCAGGCACAGACAGCTTCAAATGAAGTTTTCCGCAATTCTCTATAAACCCATAGGGTCAAACTACGAGAAAATATCCACAAAATGGCCCGCTTCAATTTTTCCCCATTTTCCTTGTATAGCTCCCTTTAAAGGTAAACGTAATCGGGCGTCCCCTGGTATCTGCTCCGATTCAGGCACGGACAGCTCCAAATGAAGTTTTCTGTAATTCTATAAACCCATAGGGTTAAACTACGAGAAAATATCCACAAAATGGCATTCTTTAATTTTTTCCATTTTCCTTGTATAGCTCCCTTTAGAGGTAAATGTAATCGAGCGTCCCCTGGTATCTGCTCCGATTCAGGCACGGACATCTCCAATTGAAGTTTTCTGTAATTCTATAAACCCATAGGGTCAAACTACGAGAAAATATCCACAAAATGGCCGGCTTCAATTTTCCCCCATTTTCCTTGTATAGCTCCCTTTAGAGTTAAACGTAATCGGGCGTCCCCTGGTATATGCTCCGATTCAGGCACGGACAGCTCCAAATGAAGTTTTCTGTAATTCTATAAACCCATAGGGTCAAACTACGAGAAAATATCCACAAAATGGCCCGCTTCAATTTTCCCCCATTTTCCTTGTATAGCTCCCTTTAGAGGTAAACGTAATCGGGCGTCCCCTGGTATCTGCTCCGATTCAGGAACGGACAGCTCCAAATGAAGTTTTCTGTAATTCTATAAACCCATAGGGTCAAACTACGAGAAAATATCCACAAAATGGCATGCTTCAATTTTTCCCCATTTTCCTTGTATAGCTCCCTTTAGAGGTAAACGTAATCGGGCGTCCCCTGGTATGTGCTCCGATTCAGGCACAGACAGCTTCAAATGAAGTTTTCCGCAATTCTCTATAAACCCATAGGGTCAAACTACGAGAAAATATCCACAAAATGGCCCGCTTCAATTTTTCCCCATTTTCCTTGTATAGCTCCCTTTAAAGGTAAACGTAATCGGGCGTCCCCTGGTATCTGCTCCGATTCAGGCACGTACAGTTCCAAATGAAGTTTTCTGTAATTCTATAAACCCATAGGGTTAAACTACGAGAAAATATCCACAAAATGGCATTCTTTAATTTTTTCCATTTTCCTTGTATAGCTCCCTTTAGAGGTAAATGTAATCGAGCGTCCCCTGGTATCTGCTCCGATTCAGGCACGGACATCTCCAATTGAAGTTTTCTGTAATTCTATAAACCCATAGGGTCAAACTACGAGAAAATATCCACAAAATGGCCGGCTTCAATTTTCCCCCATTTTCCTTGTATAGCTCCCTTTAGAGTTAAACGTAATCGGGCGTCCCCTGGTATATGCTCCGATTCAGGCACGGACAGCTCCAAATGAAGTTTTCTGTAATTCTATAAACCCATAGGGTCAAACTACGAGAAAATATCCACAAAATGGCCCGCTTCAATTTTCCCCCATTTTCCTTGTATAGCTCCCTTTAGAGGTAAACGTAATCGGGCGTCCCCTGGTATCTGCTCCGATTCAGGAACGGACAGCTCCAAATGAAGTTTTCTGTAATTCTATAAACCCATAGGGTCAAACTACGAGAAAATATCCACAAAATGGCATGCTTCAATTTTTCTCCATTTTCCTTGTATATCTCTCTTTAGAGGTAAATGTAATCGGGCGTCCCCTGGTATCTGCTCCGATTCAGGCACGGACAGCTCCAAATGAAGTTTTCTGTAATTCTATAAACCCATAGGGTCAAACTACGAGAAAATATCCACAAAATGGCCCGCTTCAATTTTTCCCCATTTTCCTTGTATAGCTCCCTTTAGAGGTAAACGTAATCGGGCGTCCCCTGGTATCTGCTCCGATTTAGGTACGGACAGCTCCAAATGAAGTTTTCTGTAATTCTATAAACCCATAGGGTCAAACTACGAGAAAATATCCACAAAATGGCATGCTTCAATTTTTCCCCATTTTCCTTGTATAGCTCCCTTTAGAGGTAAATGTAATCGGGCGTCCCCTGGTATCTGCTCCGATTCAGGCACGGACAGCTCCAAATGAAGTTTTCTGTAATTCTATAAACCCATAGGGTCAAACTACGAGAAAATATCCACAAAATGGCCTGCTTCAATTTTCCCCCATTTTCCTTGTATAGCTCCCTTTAGAGGTAAACGTAATCGGGCGTCCCCTGGTATATGCTCCGATTCAGGCACGGACAGCTCCAAATGAAGTTTTCTGTAATTCTATAAACCCATAGGGTCAAACTACGAGAAAATATCCACAAAATGGCCCGCTTCAATTTTTCCCCATTTTCCTTGTATAGCTCCCTTTAGAGGTAAACGTAATCGGGCGTCCCCTGGTATCTGCTCCGATTCAGGCACGGACAGCTCCAAATGAAGATTTCTGTAATTCTATAAACCCATAGGGTCAAACTACGAGAAAATATCCACAAAATGGCCGGCTTCAATTTTTCCCCATTTTCCTTGTATAGCTCCCTTTAGAGGTAAATGTAATCGGGCGTCCCCTGGTATCTGCTCCGATTCAGGCACGGACAGCTCCAAATGAAGTTTTCTGTAATTCTATAAACCCATAGGGTCAAACTACGAGAAAATATCCACAAAATAGCCCGCTTCAATTTTCCCCCATTTTCCTTCTATAGCTCCCTTTAGAGGTAAACGTAATCGCGCGTCCCCTGGTATATGCTCCGATTCAGGCACGGACAGCTCCAAATGAAATTTTCTGTAATTCTATAAACCCATAGGGTCAAACTACGAGAAAATATCCACAAAATGGCTGCTTCAATTTTTCCCCATTTTCCTTGTATAGCTCCCTTTAGAGGTAAACGTAATCGGCGTCCCCTGGTATCTGCTCTGATTCAGGCACGGACAGCTCCAAATGAAGTTTTCTGTAATTCTATAAACCCATAGGGTCAAACTACGAGAAAATATCCACAAAATGGCTGCTTCAATTTTTCCCCATTTTCCTTGTACAGCTCCCTTTAGAGGTAAACGTAATCGGGCGTCCCCTGGTATCTGCTCCGATTCAGGCACGGACAGCTCCAAATGAAATTTTCTGTAATTCTATAAACCCATAGGGTCAAACTACGAGAAAATATCCACAAAATGGCCCGCTTCAATTTTCCCCCATTTTCCTTGTATAGCTCCCTTTAGAGGTAAACGTAATTGGGTGTCCCCTGGTATCTGCTCCGATTCAGGCACGGACAGCTCCAAATGAAGTTTTCTATAATTCTATAAACCCATAGGGTCAAACTACGAGAAAATATCCACAAAATGGCCTGCTGCAATTTTTCCCCATTTTCCTTGTATAGCTCCCTTTAGAGGTAAACGTAATCGGGCGTCCCCTGGTATGTGCTCCGATTCAGGCACAGACAGCTTCAAATGAAGTTTTCCGCAATTCTCTATAAACCCATAGGGTCAAACTACGAGAAAATATCCACAAAATGGCCCGCTTCAATTTTTCCCCATTTTCCTTGTATAGCTCCCTTTAAAGGTAAACGTAATCGGGCGTCCCCTGGTATCTGCTCCGATTCAGGCACGGACAGCTCCAAATGAAGTTTTCTGTAATTCTATAAACCCATAGGGTTAAACTACGAGAAAATATCCACAAAATGGCATTCTTTAATTTTTTCCATTTTCCTTGTATAGCTCCCTTTAGAGGTAAATGTAATCGAGCGTCCCCTGGTATCTGCTCCGATTCAGGCACGGACATCTCCAATTGAAGTTTTCTGTAATTCTATAAACCCATAGGGTCAAACTACGAGAAAATATCCACAAAATGGCCGGCTTCAATTTTCCCCCATTTTCCTTGTATAGCTCCCTTTAGAGTTAAACGTAATCGGGCGTCCCCTGGTATATGCTCCGATTCAGGCACGGACAGCTCCAAATGAAGTTTTCTGTAATTCTATAAACCCATAGGGTCAAACTACGAGAAAATATCCACAAAATGGCCCGCTTCAATTTTCCCCCATTTTCCTTGTATAGCTCCCTTTAGAGGTAAACGTAATCGGGCGTCCCCTGGTATCTGCTCCGATTCAGGAACGGACAGCTCCAAATGAAGTTTTCTGTAATTCTATAAACCCATAGGGTCAAACTACGAGAAAATATCCACAAAATGGCATGCTTCAATTTTTCTCCATTTTCCTTGTATAGCTCTCTTTAGAGGTAAATGTAATCGGGCGTCCCCTGGTATCTGCTCCGATTCAGGCACGGACAGCTCCAAATGAAGTTTTCTGTAATTCTATAAACCCATAGGGTCAAACTACGAGAAAATATCCACAAAATGGCCCGCTTCAATTTTTCCCCATTTTCCTTGTATAGCTCCCTTTAGAGGTAAACGTAATCGGGCGTCCCCTGGTATCTGCTCCGATTTAGGAACGGACAGCTCCAAATGAAGTTTTCTGTAATTCTATAAACCCATAGGGTCAAACTACGAGAAAATATCCACAAAATGGCATGCTTCAATTTTTCCCCATTTTCCTTGTATAGCTCCCTTTAGAGGTAAATGTAATCGGGCGTCCCCTGGTATCTGCTCCGATTCAGGCACGGACAGCTCCAAATGAAGTTTTCTGTAATTCTATAAACCCATAGGGTCAAACTACGAGAAAATATCCACAAAATGGCCCGCTTCAATTTTCCCCCATTTTCCTTGTATAGCTCCCTTTAGAGGTAAACGTAATCGGGCGTCCCCTGGTATATGCTCCGATTCAGGCACGGACAGCCCCAAATGAAGTTTTCTGTAATTCTATAAACCCATAGGGTCAAACTACGAGAAAATATCCACAAAATGGCCCGCTTCAATTTTTCCCCATTTTCCTTGTATAGCTCCCTTTAGAGGTAAACGTAATCGGGCGTCCCCTGGTATCTGCTCCGATTCAGGCACGGACAGCTCCAAATGAAGATTTCTGTAATTCTATAAACCCATAGGGTCAAACTACGAGAAAATATCCACAAAATGGCCGGCTTCAATTTTTCCCCATTTTCCTTGTATAGCTCCCTTTAGAGGTAAATGTAATCGGGCGTCCCCTGGTATCTGCTCCGATTCAGGCACGGACAGCTCCAAATGAAGTTTTCTGTAATTCTATAAACCCATAGGGTCAAACTACGAGAAAATATCCACAAAATAGCCCGCTTCAATTTTCCCCCATTTTCCTTCTATAGCTCCCTTTAGAGGTAAACGTAATCGCGCGTCCCCTGGTATATGCTCCGATTCAGGCACGGACAGCTCCAAATGAAATTTTCTGTAATTCTATAAACCCATAGGGTCAAACTACGAGAAAATATCCACAAAATGGCTGCTTCAATTTTTCCCCATTTTCCTTGTATAGCTCCCTTTAGAGGTAAACGTAATCGGGCGTCCCCTGGTATCTGCTCCGATTCAGGCACGGACAGCTCCAAATGAAGTTTTCTGTAATTCTGTAAACCCATAGGGTCAAACTACGAGAAAATATCCACAAAATGGCTGCTTCAATTTTTCCCCATTTTCCTTGTACAGCTCCCTTTAGAGGTAAACGTAATCGGGCGTCCCCTGGTATCTGCTCCGATTCAGGCACGGACAGCTCCAAATGAAATTTTCTGTAATTCTATAAACCCATAGGGTCAAACTACGAGAAAATATCCACAAAATGGCCCGCTTCAATTTTCCCCCATTTTCCTTGTATAGCTCCCTTTAGAGGTAAACGTAATCGGGCGTCCCATGGTATCTGCTCCGATTCAGGCACGGACAGCTCCAAATGAAGTTTTCTGTAATTCTATAAACCTATAGGGTCAAACTACGAGAAAATATCCACAAAATGGCCCGCTTCAATTTTTCCCCATTTTCCTTGTATAGCTCCCTTTAGAGGTAAACGTAATTGGGCGTCCCCTGGTATCTGCTCCGATTCAGGCACGGACAGCTCCAAATGAAGTTTTCTATAATTCTATAAACCCATAGGGTCAAACTACGAGAAAATATCCACAAAATGGCCTGCTGCAATTTTTCCCCATTTTCCTTGTATAGCTCCCTTCAGAGGTAAACGTAATCGGGCGTCCCCTGGTATGTGCTCCGATTCAGGCACAGACAGCTTCAAATGAAGTTTTCCGCAATTCTCTATAAACCCATAGGGTCAAACTACGAGAAAATATCCACAAAATGGCCCGCTTCAATTTTTCCCCATTTTCCTTGTATAGCTCCCTTTAAAGGTAAACGTAATCGGGCGTCCCCTGGTATCTGCTCCGATTCAGGCACGGACAGCTCCAAATGAAGTTTTCTGTAATTCTATAAACCCATAGGGTTAAACTACGAGAAAATATCCACAAAATGGCATTCTTTAATTTTTCCCCATTTTCCTTGTATAGCTCCCTTTAGAGGTAAATGTAATCGGGCGTCCCCTGGTATCTGCTCCGATTCAGGCACGGACATCTCCAATTGAAGTTTTCTGTAATTCTATAAACCCATAGGGTCAAACTACGAGAAAATATCCACAAAATGGCCCGCTTCAATTTTCCCCCATTTTCCTTGTATAGCTCCCTTTAGAGGTAAACGTAATCGGGCGTCCCCTGGTATATGCTCCGATTCAGGCACGGACAGCTCCAAATGAAGTTTTCTGTAATTCTATAAACCCATAGGGTCAAACTACGAGAAAATATCCACAAAATGGCCCGCTTCAATTTTTCCCCATTTTCCTTGTATAGCTCCCTTTAGAGGTAAACGTAATCGGGCGTCCCCTGGTATCTGCTCCGATTCAGGAACGGACAGCTCCAAATGAAGTTTTCTGTAATTCTATAAACCCAAAGGGTCAAACTACGAGAAAATATCCACAAAATGGCATGCTTCAATTTTTCCCCATTTTCCTTGTATAGCTCCCTTTAGAGGTAAATGTAATCGGGCGTCCCCTGGTATCTGCTCCGATTCAGGCACGGACAGCTCCAAATGAAGTTTTCTGTAATTCTATAAACCCATAGGGTCAAACTACGAGAAAATATCCACGAAATGGCCCGCTTCAATTTTCCCCCATTTTCCTTGTATAGCTCCCTTTAGAGGTAAACGTAATCGCGCGTCCCCTGGTATATGCTCCGATTCAGGCACGGACAGCTCCAAATGAAATTTTCTGTAATTCTATAAACCCATAGGGTCAAACTACGAGAAAATATCCACAAAATGGCTGCTTCAATTTTTCCCCATTTTCCTTGTATAGCTCCCTTTAGAGGTAAACGTAATCGGGCGTCCCCTGGTATCTGCTCCGATTCAGGCACGGACAGCTCCAAATGAAGTTTTCTGTAATTCTATAAACCCATAGGGTCAAACTACGAGAAAATATCCACAAAATGGCTGCTTCAATTTTTCCCCATTTTCCTTGTATAGCTCCCTTTAGAGGTAAACGTAATCGGGCGTCCCCTGGTATCTGCTCCGATTCAGGCACGGACAGCTCCAAATGAAGTTTTCTGTAATTCTATAAACCCATAGGGTCAAACTACGAGAAAATATCCACAAAATGGCTGCTTCAATTTTTCCCCATTTTCCTTGTATAGCTCCCTTTAGAGGTAAACGTAATCGGGCGTCCCCTGGCATCTGCTCCGATTCAGGCACGGACAGCTCCAAATGAAATTTTCTGTAATTCTATAAACCCATAGGGTCAAACTACGAGAAAATATCCACAAAATGGCCCGCTTCAATTTTCCCCCATTTTCCTTGTATAGCTCCCTTTAGAGGTAAACGTAATCGGGCGTCCCCTGGTATCTGCTCCGATTCAGGCACGGACAGCTCCAAATGAAGTTTTCTGTAATTCTATAAACCCATAGGGTCAAACTACGAGAAAATATCCACAAAATGGCCCGCTTCAATTTTCCCCCATTTTCCTTGTATAGCTCCCTTTAGAGGTAAACGTAATCGCGCGTCCCCTGGTATATGCTCCGATTCAGGCACGGACAGCTCCAAATGAAATTTTCTGTAATTCTATAAACCCATAGGGTCAAACTACGAGAAAATATCCACAAAATGGCTGCTTCAATTTTTCCCCATTTTCCTTGTATAGCTCCCTTTAGAGGTAAACGTAATCGGGCGTCCCCTGGTATCTGCTCCGATTCAGGCACGGACAGCTCCAAATGAAGTTTTCTGTAATTCTATAAACCCATAGGGTCAAACTACGAGAAAATATCCACAAAATGGCTGCTTCAATTTTTCCCCATTTTCCTTGTATAGCTCCCTTTAGAGGTAAACGTAATCGGGCGTCCCCTGGTATCTGCTCCGATTCAGGCACGGACAGCTCCAAATGAAGTTTTCTGTAATTCTATAAACCCATAGGGTCAAACTACGAGAAAATATCCACAAAATGGCTGCTTCAATTTTTCCCCATTTTCCTTGTATAGCTCCCTTTAGAGGTAAACGTAATCGGGCGTCCCCTGGCATCTGCTCCGATTCAGGCACGGACAGCTCCAAATGAAATTTTCTGTAATTCTATAAACCCATAGGGTCAAACTACGAGAAAATATCCACAAAATGGCCCGCTTCAATTTTCCCCCATTTTCCTTGTATAGCTCCCTTTAGAGGTAAACGTAATCGGGCGTCCCCTGGTATCTGCTCCGATTCAGGCACGGACAGCTCCAAATGAAGTTTTCTGTAATTCTATAAACCCATAGGGTCAAACTACGAGAAAATATCCACAAAATGGCCCGCTTCAATTTTCCCCCATTTTCCTTGTATAGCTCCCTTTAGAGGTAAACGTAATTAGGCGTCCCCTGGTATCTGCTCCGATTCAGGCACGGACAGCTCCAAATGAAGTTTTCTATAATTCTATAAACCCATAGGGTCAAACTACGAGAAAATATCCACAAAATGGCCTGCTGCAATTTTTCCCCATTTTCCTTGTATAGCTCCCTTTAGAGGTAAACGTAATCGGGCGTCCCCTGGTATGTGCTCCGATTCAGGCACAGACAGCTTCAAATGAAGTTTTCCGCAATTCTCTATAAACCCATAGGGTCAAACTACGAGAAAATATCCACAAAATGGCCCGCTTCAATTTTTCCCCATTTTCCTTGTATAGCTCCCTTTAAAGGTAAACGTAATCGGGCGTCCCCTGGTATCTGCTCCGATTCAGGCACGGACACCTCCAAATGAAGTTTTCTGTAATTCTATAAACCCATAGGGTTAAACTACAAGAAAATATCCACAAAATGGCATTCTTTAATTTTTCCCCATTTTCCTTGTATAGCTCCCTTTAGAGGTAAATGTAATCGGGCGTCCCCTGGTATCTGCTCCGATTCAGGCACGGACATCTCCAATTGAAGTTTTCTGTAATTCTATAAACCCATAGGGTCAAACTACGAGAAAATATCCACAAAATGGCCCGCTTCAATTTTCCCCCATTTTCCTTGTATAGCTCCCTTTAGAGGTAAACGTAATCGGGCGTCCCCTGGTATATGCTCCGATTCAGGCACGGACAGCTCCAAATGAAGTTTTCTGTAATTCTATAAACCCATAGGGTCAAACTACGAGAAAATATCCACAAAATGGCCGGCTTCAATTTTCCCCCATTTTCCTTGTATAGCTCCCTTTAGAGGTAAACGTAATCGGGCGTCCCCTGGTATCTGCTCCGATTCAGGAACGGACAGCTCCAAATGAAGTTTTCTGTAATTCTATAAACCCATAGGGTCAAACTACGAGAAAATATCCACAAAATGGCATGCTTCAATTTTTCCCCATTTTCCTTGTATAGCTCCCTTTAGAGGTAAATGTAATCGGGCGTCCCCTGGTATCTGCTCCGATTCAGGCACGGACAGCTCCAAATGAAGTTTTCTGTAATTCTATAAACCCATAGGGTCAAACTACGAGAAAATATCCACAAAATGGCTGCTTCAATTTTTCCCCATTTTCCTTGTATAGCTCCCTTTAGAGGTAAACGTAATCGGGCGTCCCCTGGCATCTGCTCCGATTCAGGCACGGACAGCTCCAAATGAAATTTTCTGTAATTCTATAAACCCATAGGGTCAAACTACGAGAAAATATCCACAAAATGGCCCGCTTCAATTTTCCCCCATTTTCCTTGTATAGCTCCCTTTAGAGGTAAACGTAATCGGGCGTCCCCTAGTATCTGCTCCGATTCAGGCACGGACAGCTCCAAATGAAGTTTTCTGTAATTCTATAAACCCATAGGGTCAAACTACGAGAAAATATCCACAAAATGGCCCGCTTCAATTTTCCCCCATTTTCCTTGTATAGCTCCCTTTAGAGGTAAACGTAATTAGGCGTCCCCTGGTATCTGCTCCGATTCAGGCACGGACAGCTCCAAATGAAGTTTTCTATAATTCTATAAACCCATAGGGTCAAACTACGAGAAAATATCCACAAAATGGCCTGCTGCAATTTTTCCCCATTTTCCTTGTATAGCTCCCTTTAGAGGTAAACGTAATCGGGCGTCCCCTGGTATGTGCTCCGATTCAGGCACAGACAGCTTCAAATGAAGTTTTCCGCAATTCTCTATAAACCCATAGGGTCAAACTACGAGAAAATATCCACAAAATGGCCCGCTTCAATTTTTCCCCATTTTCCTTGTATAGCTCCCTTTAAAGGTAAACGTAATCGGGCGTCCCCTGGTATCTGCTCCGATTCAGGCACGGACACCTCCAAATGAAGTTTTCTGTAATTCTATAAACCCATAGGGTTAAACTACGAGAAAATATCCACAAAATGGCATTCTTTAATTTTTCCCCATTTTCCTTGTATAGCTCCCTTTAGAGGTAAATGTAATCGGGCGTCCCCTGGTATCTGCTCCGATTCAGGCACGGACATCTCCAATTGAAGTTTTCTGTAATTCTATAAACCCATAGGGTCAAACTACGAGAAAATATCCACAAAATGGCCCGCTTCAATTTTCCCCCATTTTCCTTGTATAGCTCCCTTTAGAGGTAAACGTAATCGGGCGTCCCCTGGTATATGCTCCGATTCAGGCACGGACTGCTCCAAATGAAGTTTTCTGTAATTCTATAAACCCATAGGGTCAAACTACGAGAAAATATCCACAAAATGGCCCGCTTCAATTTTCCCCCATTTTCCTTGTATAGCTCCCTTTAGAGGTAAACGTAATCGGGCGTCCCCTGGTATCTGCTCCGATTCAGGAACGGACAGCTCCAAATGAAGTTTTCTGTAATTCTATAAACCCATAGGGTCAAACTACGAGAAAATATCCACAAAATGGCATGCTTCAATTTTTCCCCATTTTCCTTGTATAGCTCCCTTTAGAGGTACATGTAATCGGGCGTCCCCTGGAATCTGCTCCGATTCAGGCACGGACAGCTCCAAATGAAGTTTTCTGTAATTCTATAAACCCATAGGGTCAAACTACGAGAAAATATCCACAAAATGGCCCGCTTCAATTTTTCCTCATTTTCCTTGTATAGCTCCCTTTAGAGGTAAACGTAATCGGGCGTCCCCTGGTATCTGCTCTGATTCAGGAACGGACAGCTCCAAATGAAGTTTTCTGTAATTCTATAAACCCATAGGGTCAAACTACGAGAAAATATCCACAAAATGGCATGCTTCAATTTTTCCCCATTTTCCTTGTATAGCTCCCTTTAGAAGTAAATGTAATCGGGCGTCCCCTGGTATCTGCTCCGATTCAGGCACGGACAGCTCCAAATGAAGTTTTCTGTAATTCTATAAACCCATAGGGTCAAACTACGAGAAAATATCCACAAAATGGCCCGCTTCAATTTTCCCCCATTTTCCTTGTAGCTCCCTTTAGAGGTAAACGTAATCGGGCGTCCCCTGGTATATGCTCCGATTCAGGCACGGACAGCTCCAAATGAAGTTTTCTGTAATTCTATAAACTCATAGGGTCAAACTACGAGAAAATATCCACAAAATGGCCCGCTTCAATTTTTCCCCATTTTCCTTGTATAGCTCCCTTTAGAGGTAAACGTAATCGGGCGTCCCCTGGTATCTGCTCCGATTCAGGCACGGACAGCTCCAAATGAAGATTTCTGTAATTCTATAAACCCATAGGGTCAAACTACGAGAAAATATCCACAAAATGGCCGGCTTCAATTTTTCCCCATTTTCCTTGCTCCCTTTAGAGGTAAATGTAATCGGGAGTCCCCTGGTATCTGCTCCGATTCAGGCACGGACAGCTCCAAATGAAGTTTTCTGTAATTCTATAAACCCATAGGGTCAAACTACGAGAAAATATCCACAAAATAGCCCGCTTCAATTTTCCCCCATTTTCCTTCTATAGCTCCCTTTAGAGGTAAACGTAATCGTGCGTCCCCTGGTATATGCTCCGATTCAGGCACGGACAGCTCCAAATGAAATTTTCTGTAATTCTATAAACCCATAGGGTCAAACTACGAGAAAATATCCACAAAATGGCTGCTTCAATTTTTCCCCATTTTCCTTGTATAGCTCCCTTTAGAGGTAAACGTAATCGGACGTCCCCTGGTATCTGCTCCGATTTAGGCACGGACAGCTCCAAATGAAGTTTTCTGTAATTCTATAAACCCATAGGGTCAAACTGCGAGAAAATATCCACAAAATGGCTGCTTCAATTTTTCCCCATTTTCCTTGTATAGCTCCCTTTAGAGGTAAACGTAATCGGGCGTCCCCTGGTATCTGCTCCGATTCAGGCACGGACAGCTCCAAATGAAATTTTCTGTAATTCTATAAACCCATAGGGTCAAACTACGAGAAAATATCCACAAAATGGCCCGCTTCAATTTTCCCCCATTTTCCTTGTATAGCTCCCTTTAGAGGTAAACGTAATCGGGCATCCCCTGGTATCTGCTCCGATTCAGGCACGGACAGCTCCAAATGAAGTTTTCTGTAATTCTATAAACCCATAGGGTCAAACTACGAGAAAATATCCACAAAATGGCCCGCTTCAATTTTCCCCCATTTTCCTTGTATAGCTCCCTTTAGAGGTAAACGTAATTGGGCGTCCCCTGGTATCTGCTCCGATTCAGGCACGGACAGCTCCAAATGAAGTTTTCTATAATTCTATAAACCCATAGGGTCAAACTACGAGAAAATATCCACAAAATGGCCTGCTGCAATTTTTCCCCATTTTCCTTGTATAGCTCCCTTTAGAGGTAAACGTAATCGGGCGTCCCCTGGTATGTGCTCCGATTCAGGCACAGACAGCTTCAAATGAAGTTTTCCGCAATTCTCTATAAACCCATAGGGTCAAACTACGAGAAAATATCCACAAAATGGCCCGCTTCAATTTTTCCCCATTTTCCTTGTATAGCTCCCTTTAAAGGTAAACGTAATCGGGCGTCCCTTGGTATCTGCTCCGATTCAGGCACGGACAGCTCCAAATGAAGTTTTCTGTAATTCTATAAACCCATAGGGTTAAACTACGAGAAAATATCCACAAAATGGCATTCTTTAATTTTTCCCCATTTTCCTTGTATAGCTCCCTTTAGAGGTAAATGTAATCGGGCGTCCCCTGGTATCTGCTCCGATTCAGGCACGGACATCTCCAATTGAAGTTTTCTGTAATTCTATAAACCCATAGGGTCAAACTACGAGAAAATATCCACAAAATGGCCCGCTTCAATTTTCCCCCATTTTCCTTGTATAGCTCCCTTTAGAGGTAAACGTAATCGGGCGTCCCCTGGTATATGCTCCGATTCAGGCACGGACAGCTCCAAATGAAGTTTTCTGTAATTCTATAAACCCATAGGGTCAAACTACGAGAAAATATCCACAAAATGGCCCGCTTCAATTTTTCCCCATTTTCCTTGTATAGCTCCCTTTAGAGGTAAACGTAATCGGGCGTCCCCTGGTATCTGCTCTGATTCAGGAACGGACAGCTCCAAATGAAGTTTTCTGTAATTCTATAAACCCATAGGGTCAAACTACGAGAAAATATCCACAAAATGGCATGCTTCAATTTTTCCCCATTTTCCTTGTATAGCTCCCTTTAGAGGTAAATGTAATCGGGCGTCCCCTGGTATCTGCTCCGATTCAGGCACGGACAGCTCCAAATGAAGTTTTCTGTAATTCTATAAACCCATAGGGTCAAACTACGAGAAAATATCCACAAAATGGCCCGCTTCAATTTTCCCCCATTTTCCTTGTATAGCTCCCTTTAGAGGTAAACGTAATCGCGCGTCCCCTGGTATATGCTCCGATTCAGGCACGGACAGCTCCAAATGAAGTTTTCTGTAATTCTATAAACCCATAGGGTCAAACTACGAGAAAATATCCACAAAATGGCTGCTTCAATTTTTCCCCATTTTCCTTGTATAGCTCCCTTTAGAGGTAAACGTAATCGGGCGTCCCCTGGTATCTGCTCCGATTCAGGCACGGACAGCTCCAAATGAAGTTTTCTGCAATTCTATAAACCCATAGGGTCAAACTACGAGAAAATATACACAAAATGGCCCGCTTCAATTTTTCCCCATTTTCCTTGTATATCTCCCTTTAGAGGTAAACGTAATCGGGCGTCCCCTGGTATCTGCTCCGATTCAGGCACGGACAGCTCCAAATGAAGTTTTCTGTAATTCTATAAACCCATAGGGTCAAACTACGAGAAAATATCCACAAAATGGCCTGCTTCAATTTTCCCCCATTTTCCTTGTATACTTTAGAGGTAAATGTAATCGGGCGTCCCCTGGTATCTGCTCCGATTCAGGCACGGACAGCTCCAAATGAAGTTTTCTGTAATTCTATAAACCCATAGGGTCAAACTACGAGAAAATATCCACAAAATGGCCTGCTTCAATTTTTCCCCAGTTTTCCTTGTATAGCTCCCTTTAGAGGTAAACGTAATCGGGCGTCCCCTGGTATCTGCTCGGATTCAGGCACGGACAGCTCCAAATGAAGTTTTCTGTAATTCTATAAACCCATAGGGTCAAACTACAAGAAAATATCCACAAAATGGCCCGCTTCAATTTTTCCCCATTTTCCTTGTATAGCTCCCTTTATAGGTAAACGTAATCGGGCGTCCCCTGGTATGTGCTCCGATTCAGGCACGGACAGCTCCAAATGAAGTTTTCTGCAATTCTATAAACCCATAGGGTCAAACTACGAGAAAATATCCACAAAATGGCCCGCTTCAATTTTTCCCAATTTTCCTTGTATAGCTCCCTTTAGAGGTAAACGTAATCGGGCGTCCACTGGTATCTGCTCCGATTCAGGCACGGACAGCTCCAAATGAAGTTTTCTGTAATTCTATAAACCCATAGGGTCAAACTACGAGAAAATATCCACAAAATGGCCTGCTTCAATTTTTCCCCATTTTCCTTGTATAGCTCCCTTTAGAGGTAAATGTAATCGGGCGTCCCCTGGTTTCTGCTCCGATTCAGGCACGGACAGCTCCAAATGAAGTTTTCTGTAATTCTATAAACCCATAGGGTTAAACTACGAGAAAATATCCACAAAATGGCATTCTTCAATTTTTCCCCATTTTCCTTGTATAGCTCTCTTTAGAGGTAAATGTAATCGGGCGTCCCCTGGTATCTGCTCCGATTCAGGCACGGACATCTCCAATTGAAGTTTTCTGTAATTCTATAAACCCATAGGGTCAAACTACGAGAAAATATCCACAAAATGGCCCGCTTCAATTTTTCCCCATTTTCCTTGTATAGCTCCCTTTATAGGTAAACGTAATCGGGCGTCCCCTGGTATCTGCTCCGATTCAGGCACGGACAGCTCCAAATGAAGTTTTCTATAATTCTAAAAACCCATAGGGTCAAACTACGAGAAAATATCCACAAAATGGTCCGCTTCTATTTTTCCCCATTTTCCTTGTATAGCTCCCTTTATAGGTAAACGTAATCGGGCGTCCCCTGGTATGTGCTCCGATTCAGGCACGGACAGCTCCAAATGAATTTTTCTGCAATTCTATAAACCCATAGGGTCAAACTACGAGAAAATATCCACAAAATGGCCCGCTTCAATTTTTCCCCTTTTTCCTTGTATAGCTCCCTTTAGAGGTAAACGTAATCGGGCGTCCCCTGGTATCTTCTCCGATTCAGGCACGGACAACTCCAAATGAAGTTTTCTGTAATTCTATAAACCCATAGGGTCAAATTACGAGAAAATATCCAAAAAATGTCCCGCTTCAATTTTCCCCCATTTTACTTTTATAGCTCCCTTTAGAGGTAAACGTAATCGGGCGTCCCCTGGTATCTGCTCCGATTCAGGCACGGACAGCTCCAAATGAAGTTTTCTGTAATTCTATAAACCCATAGGGTCAAACTACAAGAAAATATCCACAAAATGGCCCGCTTCAATTTTCCCCCATTTTCCTTGTATAGCTCCCTTTAGAGGTAAACGTAATTGGGCGTCCCCTGGTATCTGCTCCGATTCAGGCACGGACAGCTCCAAATGAAGTTTTCTATAATTCTATAAACCCATAGGGTCAAACTACGAGAAAATATCCACAAAATGGCCTGCTGCAATTTTTCCCCATTTTCCTTGTATAGCTCCCTTTAGAGGTAAACGTAATCGGGCGTCCCCTGGTATGTGCTCCGATTCAGGCACAGACAGCTTCAAATGAAGTTTTCCGCAATTCTCTATAAACCCATAGGGTCAAACTACGAGAAAATATCCACAAAATGGCCCGCTTCAATTTTTCCCCATTTTCCTTGTATAGCTCCCTTTAAAGGTAAACGTAATCGGGCGTCCCTTGGTATCTGCTCCGATTCAGGCACGGACAGCTCCAAATGAAGTTTTCTGTAATTCTATAAACCCATAGGGTTAAACTACGAGAAAATATCCACAAAATGGCATTCTTTAATTTTTCCCCATTTTCCTTGTATAGCTCCCTTTAGAGGTAAATGTAATCGGGCGTCCCCTGGTATCTGCTCCGATTCAGGCACGGACATCTCCAATTGAAGTTTTCTGTAATTCTATAAACCCATAGGGTCAAACTACGAGAAAATATCCACAAAATGGCCCGCTTCAATTTTCCCCCATTTTCCTTGTATAGCTCCCTTTAGAGGTAAACGTAATCGGGCGTCCCCTGGTATATGCTCCGATTCAGGCACGGACAGCTCCAAATGAAGTTTTCTGTAATTCTATAAACCCATAGGGTCAAACTACGAGAAAATATCCACAAAATGGCCCGCTTCAATTTTTCCCCATTTTCCTTGTATAGCTCCCTTTAGAGGTAAACGTAATCGGGCGTCCCCTGGTATCTGCTCCGATTCAGGAACGGACAGCTCCAAATGAAGTTTTCTGTAATTCTATAAACCCATAGGGTCAAACTACGAGAAAATATCCACAAAATGGCCCGCTTCAATTTTTCCCCATTTTCCTTGTATATCTCCCTTTAGAGGTAAACGTAATCGGGCGTCCCCTGGTATCTGCTCCGATTCAGGCACGGACAGCTCCAAATGAAGTTTTCTGTAATTCTATAAACCCATAGGGTCAAACTACGAGAAAATATCCACAAAATGGCCTGCTTCAATTTTCCCCCATTTTCCTTGTATACTTTAGAGGTAAATGTAATCGGGCGTCCCCTGGTATCTGCTCCGATTCAGGCACGGACAGCTCCAAATGAAGTTTTCTGTAATTCTATAAACCCATAGGGTCAAACTACGAGAAAATATCCACAAAATGGCCTGCTTCAATTTTTCCCCAGTTTTCCTTGTATAGCTCCCTTTAGAGGTAAACGTAATCGGGCGTCCCCTGGTATCTGCTCGGATTAAGGCACGGACAGCTCCAAATGAAGTTTTCTGTAATTCTATAAACCCATAGGGTCAAACTACAAGAAAATATCCACAAAATGGCCCGCTTCAATTTTTCCCCATTTTCCTTGTATAGCTCCCTTTATAGGTAAACGTAATCGGGCGTCCCCTGGTATGTGCTCCGATTCAGGCACGGACAGCTCCAAATGAAGTTTTCTGCAATTCTATAAACCCATAGGGTCAAACTACGAGAAAATATCCACAAAATGGCCCGCTTCAATTTTTCCCAATTTTCCTTGTATAGCTCCCTTTAGAGGTAAACGTAATCGGGCGTCCACTGGTATCTGCTCCGATTCAGGCACGGACAGCTCCAAATGAAGTTTTCTGTAATTCTATAAACCCATAGGGTCAAACTACGAGAAAATATCCACAAAATGGCCTGCTTCAATTTTTCCCCATTTTCCTTGTATAGCTCCCTTTAGAGGTAAATGTAATCGGGCGTCCCCTGGTTTCTGCTCCGATTCAGGCACGGACAGCTCCAAATGAAGTTTTCTGTAATTCTATAAACCCATAGGGTTAAACTACGAGAAAATATCCACAAAATGGCATTCTTCAATTTTTCCCCATTTTCCTTGTATAGCTCTCTTTAGAGGTAAATGTAATCGGGCGTCCCCTGGTATCTGCTCCGATTCAGGCACGGACATCTCCAATTGAAGTTTTCTGTAATTCTATAAACCCATAGGGTCAAACTACGAGAAAATATCCACAAAATGGCCCGCTTCAATTTTTCCCCATTTTCCTTGTATAGCTCCCTTTATAGGTAAACGTAATCGGGCGTCCCCTGGTATCTGCTCCGATTGAGGCACGGACAGCTCCAAATGAAGTTTTCTATAATTCTAAAAACCCATAGGGTCAAACTACGAGAAAATATCCACAAAATGGTCCGCTTCTATTTTTCCCCATTTTCCTTGTATAGCTCCCTTTATAGGTAAACGTAATCGGGCGTCCCCTGGTATGTGCTCCGATTCAGGCACGGACAGTTCCAAATGAATTTTTCTGCAATTCTATAAACCCATAGGGTCAAACTACGAGAAAATATCCACAAAATGGCCCGCTTCAATTTTTCCCCTTTTTCCTTGTATAGCTCCCTTTAGAGGTAAACGTAATCGGGCGTCCCCTGGTATCTTCTCCGATTCAGGCACGGACAACTCCAAATGAAGTTTTCTGTAATTCTATAAACCCATAGGGTCAAATTACGAGAAAATATCCACAAAATGTCCCGCTTCAATTTTCCCCCATTTTACTTTTATAGCTCCCTTTAGAGGTAAACGTAATCGGGCGTCCCCTGGTATCTGCTCCGATTCAGGCACGGACAGCTCCAAATGAAGTTTTCTGTAATTCTATAAACCCATAGGGTCAAACTACAAGAAAATATCCACAAAATGGCCCGCTTCAATTTTCCCCCATTTTCCTTGTATAGCTCCCTTTAGAGGTAAACGTAATTGGGCGTCCCCTGGTATCTGCTCCGATTCAGGCACGGACAGCTCCAAATGAAGTTTTCTATAATTCTATAAACCCATAGGGTCAAACTACGAGAAAATATCCACAAAATGGCCTGCTGCAATTTTTCCCCATTTTCCTTGTATAGCTCCCTTTAGAGGTAAACGTAATCGGGCGTCCCCTGGTATGTGCTCCGATTCAGGCACAGACAGCTTCAAATGAAGTTTTCCGCAATTCTCTATAAACCGATAGGGTCAAACTACGAGAAAATATCCACAAAATGGCCCGCTTCAATTTTTTCCCATTTTCCTTGTATAGCTCCCTTTAAAGGTAAACGTAATCGGGCGTCCCTTGGTATCTGCTCCGATTCAGGCACGGACAGCTCCAAATGAAGTTTTCTGTAATTCTATAAACCCATAGGGTTAAACTACGAGAAAATATCCACAAAATGGCATTCTTTAATTTTTCCCCATTTTCCTTGTATAGCTCCCTTTAGAGGTAAATGTAATCGGGCGTCCCCTGGTATCTGCTCCGATTCAGGCACGGACATCTCCAATTGAAGTTTTCTGTAATTCTATAAACCCATAGGGTCAAACTACGAGAAAATATCCACAAAATGGCCCGCTTCAATTTTCCCCCATTTTCCTTGTATAGCTCCCTTTAGAGGTAAACGTAATCGGGCGTCCCCTGGTATATGCTCCGATTCAGGCACGGACAGCTCCAAATGAAGTTTTCTGTAATTCTATAAACCCATAGGGTCAAACTACGAGAAAATATCCACAAAATGGCCCGCTTCAATTTTTCCCCATTTTCCTTGTATAGCTCCCTTTAGAGGTAAACGTAATCGGGCGTCCCCTGGTATCTGCTCCGATTCAGGAACGGACAGCTCCAAATGAAGTTTTCTGTAATTCTATAAACCCATAGGGTCAAACTACGAGAAAATATCCACAAAATGGCATGCTTCAATTTTCCCCATTTTCCTTGTATAGCTGCCTTTAGAGGTAAATGTAATCGGGCGTCCCCTGGTATCTGCTCCGATTCAGGCACGGACAGCTCCAAATGAAGTTTTCTGTAATTCTATAAACCCATAGGGTCAAACTACGAGAAAATATCCACAAAATGGCCCGCTTCAATTTTCCCCCATTTTCCTTGTATAGCTCCCTTTAGAGGTAAACGTAATCGCGCGTCCCCTGGTATATGCTCCGATTCAGGCACGGACAGCTCCAAATGAAGTTTTCTGTAATTCTATAAACCCATAGGGTCAAACTACGAGAAAATATCCACAAAATGGCTGCTTCAATTTTTCCCCATTTTCCTTGTATAGCTCCCTTTAGAGGTAAACGTAATCGGGCGTCCCCTGGTATCTGCTCCGATTCAGGCACGGACAGCTCCAAATGAAGTTTTCTGCAATTCTATAAACCCATAGGGTCAAACTACGAGAAAATATCCACAAAATGGCCCGCTTCAATTTTTCCCCATTTTCCTTGTATATCTCCCTTTAGAGGTAAACGTAATCGGGCGTCCCCTGGTATCTGCTCCGATTCAGGCACGGAAAGCTCCAAATGAAGTTTTCTGTAATTCTATAAACCCATAGGGTCAAACTACGAGAAAATATCCACAAAATGGCCTGCTTCAATTTTCCCCCATTTTCCTTGTATACTTTAGAGGTAAATGTAATCGGGCGTCCCCTGGTATCTGCTCCGATTCAGGCACGGACAGCTCCAAATGAAGTTTTCTGTAATTCTATAAACCCATAGGGTCAAACTACGAGAAAATATCCACAAAATGGCCTGCTTCAGTTTTTCCCCAGTTTTCCTTGTATAGCTCCCTTTAGAGGTAAACGTAATCGGGCGTCCCCTGGTATCTGCTCGGATTCAGGCACGGACAGCTCCAAATGAAGTTTTCTGTAATTCTATAAACCCATAGGGTCAAACTACAAGAAAATATCCACAAAATGGCCCGCTTCAATTTTTCCCCATTTTCCTTGTATAGCTCCCTTTATAGGTAAACGTAATCGGGCGTCCCCTGGTATGTGCTCCGATTCAGGCACGGACAGCTCCAAATGAAGTTTTCTGCAATTCTATAAACCCATAGGGTCAAACTACGAGAAAATATCCACAAAATGGCCCGCTTCAATTTTTCCCAATTTTCCTTGTATAGCTCCCTTTAGAGGTAAACGTAATCGGGCGTCCACTGGTATCTGCTCCGATTCAGGCACGGACAGCTCCAAATGAAGTTTTCTGTAATTCTATAAACCCATAGGGTCAAACTACGAGAAAATATCCACAAAATGGCCTGCTTCAATTTTTCCCCATTTTCCTTGTATAGCTCCCTTTAGAGGTAAATGTAATCGGGCGTCCCCTGGTTTCTGCTCCGATTCAGGCACGGACAGCTCCAAATGAAGATTTCTGTAATTCTATAAACCCATAGGGTTAAACTACGAGAAAATATCCACAAAATGGCATTCTTCAATTTTTCCCCATTTTCCTTGTATAGCTCTCTTTAGAGGTAAATGTAATCGGGCGTCCCCTGGTATCTGCTCCGATTCAGGCACGGACATCTCCAATTGAAGTTTTCTGTAATTCTATAAACCCATAGGGTCAAACTACGAGAAAATATCCACAAAATGGCCCGCTTCAATTTTTCCCCATTTTCCTTGTATAGCTCCCTTTATAGGTAAACGTAATCGGGCGTCCCCTGGTATCTGCTCCGATTCAGGCACGGACAGCTCCAAATGAAGTTTTCTATAATTCTAAAAACCCATAGGGTCAAACTACGAGAAAATATCCACAAAATGGTCCGCTTCTATTTTTCCCCATTTTCCTTGTATAGCTCCCTTTATAGGTAAACGTAATCGGGCGTCCCCTGGTATGTGCTCCGATTCAGGCACGGACAGCTCCAAATGAATTTTTCTGCAATTCTATAAACCCATAGGGTCAAACTACGAGAAAATATCCACAAAATGGCCCGCTTCAATTTTTCCCCTTTTTCCTTGTATAGCTCCCTTTAGAGGTAAACGTAATCGGGCGTCCCCTGGTATCTTCTCCGATTCAGGCACGGACAACTCCAAATGAAGTTTTCTGTAATTCTATAAACCCATAGGGTCAAATTACGAGAAAATATCCACAAAATGTCCCGCTTCAATTTTCCCCCATTTTACTTTTATAGCTCCCTTTAGAGGTAAACGTAATCGGGCGTCCCCTGGTATCTGCTCCGATTCAGGCACGGACAGCTCCAAATGAAGTTTTCTGTAATTCTATAAACCCATAGGGTCAAACTACAAGAAAATATCCACAAAATGGCCCGCTTCAATTTTTCCCCATTTTCCTTGTATAGCTCCCTTTATAGGTAAACGTAATCGGGCGTCCCCTGGTATGTGCTCCGATTCAGGCACGGACAGCTCCAAATGAAGTTTTCTGCAATTCTATAAACCCATAGGGTCAAACTACGAGAAAATATCCACAAAATGGCCCGCTTCAATTTTTCCCCATTTTCCTTGTATAGCTCCCTTTAGAGGTAAACGTAATCGGGCGTCCCCTGGTATCTGCTCCGATTCAGGCACGGACAGCTCCAAATGAAGTTTTCTGTAATTCTATAAACCCATAGGGTCAAACTACGAGAAAATATCCACAAAATGGCCTGCTTCAATTTTTCCCCAGTTTTCCTTGTATAGCTCCCTTTAGAGGTAAACGTAATCGGGCGTCCCCTGGTATCTGCTCGGATTCAGGCACGGACAGCTCCAAATGAAGTTTTCTGTAATTCTATAAACCCATAGGGTCAAACTACGAAAAAATATCCACAAAATGGCCCGCTTCAATTTTCCCCCATTTTCCTTGTATAGCTCCCTTTAGAGGTAAACGTAATCGGGCGTCCCCAGGTATCTGCTCCGATTCAGGCATGGACAGCTCCAAATGAAGTTTTCTGTAATTCTATAAACCCATAGGGTCAAACTACGAGAAAATATCCACAAAATGGCCTGCTTCAATTTTTCCCCATTTTCCTTGATAGCCCCCTTTAGAGGTAAACGTAATCGGGCGTCCCCTGGTATGTGCTCCGATTCAGGCACGGACAGCTCCAAATGAAGTTTTCTGCAATTCTATAAACCCATAGGGTCAAACTACGAGAAAATATCCACAAAATGGCTGCTTCAATTTTTCCCTATTTTCCTTGTATAGCTACCTTTAGAGGTAAACGTAATCGGGTGTCCCCTGGTATCTACTCCGATTCAGGCACGGACAGCTCCAAATGAAATTTTCTGTAATTCTATAAACCCATAGGGTCAAACTACGAGAAAATATCCACAAAATGGCCCGCTTCAATTTTCCCCCATTTTCCTTGTATAGCTCCCTTTAGAGGTAAACGTAATCGGGCGTCCCCTGGTATCTGCTCCGATTCAGGCACGGACAGCTCCAAATGAAGTTTTCTGTAATTCTATAAACCCATAGGGTCAAACTACGAGAAAATATCCACAAAATGGCCCGCTTCAATTTTCCCCCATTTTCCTTGTATAGCTCCCTTTAGAGGTAAACGTAATCGGGCGTCCCCTGGTATCTGCTCCGATTCAGGCACGGACAGCTCCAAATGAAGTTTTCTGTAATTCTATAAACCCATAGGGTCAAACTACGAGAAAATATCCACAAAATGGCCTGCTTCAATTTTTCCCCATTTTCCTTGTATAGCTCCCTTTAGAGGTAAACGTAATCGGGCGTCCCCTAGTATGTGCTCCGATTCAGGCACAGACAGCTTCAAATGAAGTTTTCCGCAATTCTCTATAAACCCATAGGGTCAAACTACGAGAAAATATCCACAAAATGGCCCGCTTCAATTTTTCCCCATTTTCCTTGTATAGCTCCCTTTAGAGGTAAACGTAATCGGGCGTCCCCTGGTATCTTCTCCGATTCAGGCACGGACAGCTCCAAATGAAGTTTTCTGTAATTCTATAAACCCATAGGGTCAAACTACGAGAAAATATCCACAAAATGTCCCGCTTCAATTTTCCCCCATTTTACTTTTATAGCTCCCTTTAGAGGTAAACGTAATCGGGCGTCCCCTGGTATCTGCTCCGATTCAGGCACGGACAGCTCCAAATGAAGTTTTCTGTAATTCTATAAACCCATAGGGTCAAACTACAAGAAAATATCCACAAAATGGCCCGCTTCAATTTTTCCCCATTTTCCTTGTATAGCTCCCTTTATAGGTAAACGTAATCGGGCGTCCCCTGGTATGTGCTCCGATTCAGGCACGGACAGCTCCAAATGAAGTTTTCTGCAATTCTATAAACCCATAGGGTCAAACTACGAGAAAATATCCACAAAATGGCCCGCTTCAATTTTTCCCCATTTTCCTTGTATAGCTCCCTTTAGAGGTAAACGTAATTGGGCGTCCCCTGGTATCTGCTCCGATTCAGGCACGGACAGCTCCAAATGAAGTTTTCTGTAATTCTATAAACCCATAGGGTCAAACTACGAGAAAATATCCACAAAATGGCCCGCTTCAATTTTTCCCCATTTTCCTTGTATAGCTCCCTTTAGAGGTAAACGTAATCGGGCGTCCCCTGGTATCTGCTCCGATTCAGGCACGGACAGCTCCAAATGAAGTTTTCTGTAATTCTATAAACCCATAGGGTCAAACTACGAGAAAATATCCACAAAATGGCCTGCTTCAATTTTTCCCCAGTTTTCCTTGTATAGCTCCCTTTAGAGGTAAACGTAATCGGGCGTCCCCTGGTATCTGCTCGGATTCAGGCACGGACAGCTCCAAATGAAGTTTTCTGTAATTCTATAAACCCATAGGGTCAAACTACAAGAAAATATCCACAAAATGGCCCGCTTCAATTTTTCCCCATTTTCCTTGTATAGCTCCCTTTATAGGTAAACGTAATCGGGCGTCCCCTGGTATGTGCTCCGATTCAGGCACGGACAGCTCCAAATGAAGTTTTCTGCAATTCTATAAACCCATAGGGTCAAACTACGAGAAAATATCCACAAAATGGCCCGCTTCAATTTTTCCCCATTTTCCTTGTATAGCTCCCTTTAGAGGTAAACGTAATCGGGCGTCCCCTGGTATCTGCTCCGATTCAGGCACGGACAGCTCCAAATGAAGTTTTCTGTAATTCTATAAACCCATAGGGTCAAACTACAAGAAAATATCCACAAAATGGCCCGCTTCAATTTTTCCCCATTTTCCTTGTATAGCTCCCTTTATAGGTAAACGTAATCGGGCGTCCCCTGGTATGTGCTCCGATTCAGGCACGGACAGCTCCAAATGAAGTTTTCTGCAATTCTATAAACCCATAGGGTCAAACTACGAGAAAATATCCACAAAATGGCCCGCTTCAATTTTTCCCCATTTTCCTTGTATAGCTCCTTTAGAGGTAAACGTAATCGGGCGTCCCCTGGTATCTGCTCCGATTCAGGCACGGACAGCTCCAAATGAAGTTTTCTGTAATTCTATAAACCCATAGGGTCAAACTACGAGAAAATATCCACAAAATGGCCTGCTTCAATTTTCCCCCATTTTCCTTGTATACTTTAGAGGTAAATGTAATCGGGCGTCCCCTGGTATCTGCTCCGATTCAGGCACGGACAACTCCAAATGAAGTTTTCTGTAATTCTATAAACCCATAGGGTCAAACTACGAGAAAATATCCACAAAATGGCCTGCTTCAATTTTTCCCCAGTTTTCCTTGTATAGCTCCCTTTAGAGGTAAACGTAATCGGGCATCCCCTGGTATCTGCTCGGATTCAGGCACGGACAGCTCCAAATGAAGTTTTCTGTAATTCTATAAACCCATAGGGTCAAACTACAAGAAAATATCCACAAAATGGCCCGCTTCAATTTTTCCCCATTTTCCTTGTATAGCTCCCTTTATAGGTAAACGTAATCGGGCGTCCCCTGGTATGTGCTCCGATTCAGGCACGGACAGCTCCAAATGAAGTTTTCTGCAATTCTATAAACCCATAGGGTCAAACTACCAGAAAATATCCACAAAATGGCCCGCTTTTTCCCAATTTTCCTTGTATAGCTCCCTTTAGAGGTAAACGTAATCGGGCGTCCCCTGGTATCTGCTCCGATTCAGGCACGGACAGCTCCAAATGAAGTTTTCTGTAATTCTATAAACCCATAGGGTCAAACTACGAGAAAATATCCACAAAATGGCCTGCTTCAATTTTCCCCCATTTTCCTTGTATACTTTAGAGGTAAATGTAATCGGGCGTCCCCTGGTATCTGCTCCGATTCCGGCACAGACAGCTCCAAATGAAGTTTTCTGTAATTCTATAAACCCATAGGGTCAAACTACGAGAAAATATCCACAAAATGGCCTGCTTCAATTTTTCCCCATTTTCCTTGTATAGCTCCCTTTAGAGGTAAATGTAATCGGGCGTCCCCTGGTTTCTGCTCCGATTCAGGCACGGACAGCTCCAAATGAAGTTTTCTGTAATTCTATAAACCCATAGGGTTAAACTACGAGAAAATATCCACAAAATGGCATTCTTCAATTTTTCCCCATTTTCCTTGTATAGCTCTCTTTAGAGGTAAATGTAATCGGGCGTCCCCTGGTATCTGCTCCGATTCAGGCACGGACATCTCCAATTGAAGTTTTCTGTAATTCTATAAACCCATAGGGTCAAACTACGAGAAAATATCCACAAAATGGCCCGCTTCAATTTTTCCCCATTTTCCTTGTATAGCTCCCTTTATAGGTAAACGTAATCGGGCGTCCCCTGGTATCTGCTCCGATTCAGGCACGGACAGCTCCAAATGAAGTTTTCTATAATTCTAGAAACCCATAGGGTCAAACTACGAGAAAATATCCACAAAATGGTCCGCTTCTATTTTTCCCCATTTTCCTTGTATAGCTCCCTTTATAGGTAAACGTAATCGGGCGTCCCCTGGTATGTGCTCCGATTCAGGCACGGACAGCTCCAAATGAAGTTTTCTGCAATTCTATAAACCCATAGGGTCAAACTACGAGAAAATATCCACAAAATGGCCCGCTTCAATTTTTCCCCATTTTCCTTGTATAGCTCCCTTTAGAGGTAAACGTAATCGGGCGTCCCCTGGTATCTTCTCCGATTCAGGCACGGACAGCTCCAAATGAAGTTTTCTGTAATTCTATAAACCCATAGGGTCAAACTACGAGAAAATATCCACAAAATGTCCCGCTTCAATTTTCCCCCATTTTACTTTTATAGCTCCCTTTAGAGGTAAACGTAATCGGGCGTCCCCTGGTATCTGCTCCGATTCAGGCACGGACAGCTCCAAATGAAGTTTTCTGTAATTCTATAAACCCATAGGGTCAAACTACAAGAAAATATCCACAAAATGGCCCGCTTCAATTTTTCCCCATTTTCCTTGTATAGCTCCCTTTATAGGTAAACGTAATCGGGCGTCCCCTGGTATGTGCTCCGATTCAGGCACGGACAGCTCCAAATGAAGTTTTCTGCAATTCTATAAACCCATAGGGTCAAACTACGAGAAAATATCCACAAAATGGCCCGCTTCAATTTTTCCCCATTTTCCTTGTATAGCTCCCTTTAGAGGTAAACGTAATCGGGCGTCCCCTGGTATCTGCTCCGATTCAGGCACGGACAGCTCCAAATGAAGTTTTCTGTAATTCTATAAACCCATAGGGTCAAACTACGAGAAAATATCCACAAAATGGCCTGCTTCAATTTTTCCCCAGTTTTCCTTGTATAGCTCCCTTTAGAGGTAAACGTAATCGGGCGTCCCCTGGTATCTGCTCGGATTCAGGCACGGACAGCTCCAAATGAAGTTTTCTGTAATTCTATAAACCCATAGGGTCAAACTACGAAAAAATATCCACAAAATGGCCCGCTTCAATTTTCCCCCATTTTCCTTGTATAGCTCCCTTTAGAGGTAAACGTAATCGGGCGTCCCCAGGTATCTGCTCCGATTCAGGCACGGACAGCTCCAAATGAAGTTTTCTGTAATTCTATAAACCCATAGGGTCAAACTACGAGAAAATATCCACAAAATGGCCTGCTTCAATTTTTCCCCATTTTCCTTGATAGCCCCCTTTAGAGGTAAACGTAATCGGGCGTCCCCTGGTATGTGCTCCGATTCAGGCACGGACAGCTCCAAATGAAGTTTTCTGCAATTCTATAAACCCATAGGGTCAAACTACGAGAAAATATCCACAAAATGGCCCGCTTCAATTTTTCCCCATTTTCTTTGTATAGCTCCCTTTAGAGGTAAACGTAATCGGGCGTCCCCTGGTATCTGCTCCGATTCAGGCACGGACAGCTCCAAATGAAGTTTTCTGTAATTCTATAAACCCATAGGGTCAAACTACGAGAAAATATCCACAAAATGGCCTGCTTCAATTTTTCCCCATTTTCCTTGTATAGCTCCCTTTAGAGGTAAATGTAATCGGGCGTCCCCTGGTTTCTGCTCCGATTCAGGCACGGACAGCTCCAAATGAAGTTTTCTGTAATTCTATAAACCCATAGGGTTAAACTACGAGAAAATATCCACAAAATGGCATTCTTCAATTTTTCCCCATTTTCCTTGTATAGCTCTCTTTACAGGTAAATGTAATCGGGCGTCCCCTGGTATCTGCTCCGATTCAGGCACAGACATCTCCAATTGAAGTTTTCTGTAATTCTATAAACCCATAGGGTCAAACTACGAGAAAATATCCACAAAATGGCCCGCTTCAATTTTTCCTCATTTTCCTTGTATAGCTCCCTTTATAGGTAAACGTAATCGGGCGTCCCCTGGTATCTGCTCCGATTCAGGCACGGACAGCTCCAAATGAAGTTTTCTATAATTCTAGAAACCCATAGGGTCAAACTACGAGAAAATATCCACAAAATGGTCCGCTTCTATTTTTCCCCATTTTCCTTGTATAGCTCCCTTTATAGGTAAACGTAATCGGGCGTCCCCTGGTATGTGCTCCGATTCAGGCACGGACAGCTCCAAATGAAGATTTCGGCAATTCTATAAACCCATAGGGTCAAACTACGAGAAAATATCCACAAAATGGCCCGCTTCAATTTTTCCCCATTTTCCTTGTATAGCTCCCTTTCGAGGTAAACGTAATCGGGCGTCCCCTGGTATCTGCTCCGATTCAGGCACGGACAGCTCCAAATGAAATTTTCTGTAATTCTATAAACCCATAGGGTCAAACTACGAGAAAATATCCACAAAATGGCCCGCTTCAATTTTCCCCCATTTTCCTTGTATAGCTCCCTTTAGAGGTAAACGTAATCGGGCGTCCCCTGGTACCTGCTCCGATTCAGGCACGGACAGCTCCAAATGAAGTTTTCTGTAATTCTATAAACCCATAGGGTCAAACTACGAGAAAATATCCACAAAATGGCCCGCTTCAATTTTCCCCCATTTTCCTTGTATAGCTCCCTTTAGAGGTAAACGTAATTGGGCGTCCCCTGGTATCTGCTCCGATTCAGGCACGGACAGCTCCAAATGAAGTTTTCTATAATTCTATAAACCCATAGGGTCAAACTACGAGAAAATATCCACAAAATGGCCTGCTGCAATTTTTCCCCATTTTCCTTGTATAGCTCCCTTTAGAGGTAAACGTAATCGGGCGTCCCCTGGTATGTGCTCCGATTCAAGCACAGACAGCTTCAAATGAAGTTTTCCGCAATTCTCTATAAACCCATAGGGTCAAACTACGAGAAAATATCCACAAAATGACCCGCTTCAATTTTTCCCCATTTTCCTTGTATAGCTCCCTTTAAAGGTAAACGTAATCGGGCGTCCCCTGGTATCTGCTCCGATTCAGGCACGGACAGCTCCAAATGAAGTTTTCTGTAATTCTATAAACCCATAGGGCCAAACTACGAGAAAATATCCACAAAATGGCCCGCTTCAATTTTTCCCCATTTTCCTTGTATAGCTCCCTTTAGAGGTAAACGTAATCGGGCGTCCCCTGGTATCTGCTCCGATTCAGGAACGGACAGCTCCAAATGAAGTTTTCTGTAATTCTATAAACCCATAGGGTCAAACTACGAGAAAATATCCACAAAATGGCATGCTTCAATTTTTCCCCATTTTCCTTGTATAGCTCCCTTTAGAGGTAAATGTAATCGGGCGTCCCCTGGTATCTGCTCCGATTCAGGCACGGACAGCTCCAAATGAAGTTTTCTGTAATTCTATAAACCCATAGGGTCAAACTACGAGAAAATATCCACAAAATGGCCCGCTTCAATTTTCCCCCATTTTCCTTGTATAGCTCCCTTTAGAGGTAAACGTAATCGCGCGTCCCCTGGTATATGCTCCGATTCAGGCACGGACAGCTCCAAATGAAGTTTTCTGTAATTCTATAAACCCATAGGGTCAAACTACGAGAAAATATCCACAAAATGGCTGCTTCAATTTTTCCCCATTTTCCTTGTATAGCTCCCTTTAGAGGTAAACGTAATCGGGCGTCCCCTGGTATCTGCTCCGATTCAGGCACAGACAGCTCCAAATGAAGTTTTCTGTAATTCTATAAACCCATAGGGTCAAACTACGAGAAAATATCCACAAAATGGCTGCTTCAATTTTTCCCTATTTTCCTTGTATAGCTACCTTTAGAGGTAAACGTAATCGGGCGTCCCCTGGTATCTACTCCGATTCAGGCACGGACAGCTCCAAATGAAATTTTCTGTAATTCTATAAACCCATAGGGTCAAACTACGAGAAAATATCCACAAAATGGCCCGCTTCAATTTTCCCCCATTTTCCTTGTATATCTCCCTTTAGAGGTAAACGTAATCGGGCGTCCCCTGGTACCTGCTCCGATTCAGGCACGGACAGCTCCAAATGAAGTTTTCTGTAATTCTATAAACCCATAGGGTCAAACTACGAAAAAATATCCACAAAATGGCCCGCTTCAATTTTCCCCCATTTTCCTTGTATAGCTCCCTTTAGAGGTAAACGTAATCGGGCGTCCCCTGGTATCTGCTCCGATTCAGGCACGGACAGCTCCAAATGAAGTTTTCTATAATTCTATAAACCCATAGGGTCAAACTACGAGAAAATATCCACAAAATGGCCTGCTTCAATTTTTCCCCATTTTCCTTGTATAGCTCCCTTTAGAGGTAAACGTAATCGGGCGTCCCCTAGTATGTGCTCCGATTCAGGCACAGACAGCTTCAAATGAAGTTTTCCGCAATTCTCTATAAACCCATAGGGTCAAACTACGAGAAAATATCCACAAAATGACCCGCTTCAATTTTTCCCCATTTTCCTTGTATAGCTCCCTTTAAAGGTAAACGTAATCGGGCGTCCCCTGGTATCTGCTCCGATTCAGGCACGGACAGCTCCAAATGAAGTTTTCTGTAATTCTATAAACCCATAGGGCCAAACTACGAGAAAATATCCACAAAATGGCCCGCTTCAATTTTTCCCCATTTTCCTTGTATAGCTCCCTTTAGAGGTAAACGTAATCGGGCGTCCCCTGGTATCTGCTCCGATTCAGGAACGGACAGCTCCAAATGAAGTTTTCTGTAATTCTATAAACCCATAGGGTCAAACTACGAGAAAATATCCACAAAATGGCATGCTTCAATTTTTCCCCATTTTCCTTGTATAGCTCCCTTTAGAGGTAAATGTAATCGGGCGTCCCCTGGTATCTGCTCCGATTCAGGCACGGACAGCTCCAAATGAAGTTTTCTGTAATTCTATAAACCCATAGGGTCAAACTACGAGAAAATATCCACAAAATGGCCCGCTTCAATTTTCCCCCATTTTCCTTGTATAGCTCCCTTTAGAGGTAAACGTAATCGCGCGTCCCCTGGTATATGCTCCGATTCAGGCACGGACAGCTCCAAATGAAGTTTTCTGTAATTCTATAAACCCATAGGGTCAAACTACGAGAAAATATCCACAAAATGGCTGCTTCAATTTTTCCCCATTTTCCTTGTATAGCTCCCTTTAGAGGTAAACGTAATCGGGCGTCCCCTGGTATCTGCTCCGATTCAGGCACAGACAGCTCCAAATGAAGTTTTCTGTAATTCTATAAACCCATAGGGTCAAACTACGAGAAAATATCCACAAAATGGCTGCTTCAATTTTTCCCTATTTTCCTTGTATAGCTACCTTTAGAGGTAAACGTAATCGGGTGTCCCCTGGTATCTACTCCGATTCAGGCACGGACATCTCCAAATGAAATTTTCTGTAATTCTATAAACCCATAGGGTCAAACTACGAGAAAATATCCACAAAATGGCCCGCTTCAATTTTCCCCCATTTTCCTTGTATATCTCCCTTTAGAGGTAAACGTAATCGGGCGTCCCCTGGTATCTGCTCCGATTCAGGCACGGACAGCTCCAAATGAAGTTTTCTGTAATTCTATAAACCCATAGGGTCAAACTACGAAAAAATATCCACAAAATGGCCCGCTTCAATTTTCCCCCATTTTCCTTGTATAGCTCCCTTTAGAGGTAAACGTAATCGGGCGTCCCCTGGTATCTGCTCCGATTCAGGCACGGACAGCTCCAAATGAAGTTTTCTATAATTCTATAAACCCATAGGGTCAAACTACGAGAAAATATCCACAAAATGGCCTGCTTCAATTTTTCCCCATTTTCCTTGTATAGCTCCCTTTAGAGGTAAACGTAATCGGGCGTCCCCTAGTATGTGCTCCGATTCAGGCACAGACAGCTTCAAATGAAGTTTTCCGCAATTCTCTATAAACCCATAGGGTCAAACTACGAGAAAATATCCACAAAATGGCCCGCTTCAATTTTCCCCATTTTCCTTGTATAGCTCCCTTTAAATGTAAACGTAATCGGGCGTCCCCTGGTATCTGCTCCGATTCAGGCACGGACAGCTCCAAATGAAGTTTTCTGCAATTCTATAAACCCATAGGGTCAAACTACGAGAAAATATCCACAAAATGGCCCGCTTCAATTTTTCCCCATTTTCCTTGTATAGCTCCCTTTAGAGGTAAACGTAATCGGGCGTCCCCTGGTATCTGCTCCGATTCAGGCACGGACAGCTCCAAATGAAGTTTTCTGTAATTCTATAAACCCATAGGGTCAAACTACGAGAAAATATCCACAAAATGGCTGCTTCAATTTTTCTCTATTTTCCTTGTATAGCTACCTTTAGAGGTAAACGTAATCGGGTGTCCCCTGGTATCTACTCCGATTCAGGCACGGACAGCTCCAAATGAAATTTTCTGTAATTCTATAAACCCATAGGGTCAAACTACGAGAAAATATCCACAAAATGGCCCGCTTCAATTTTCCCCCATTTTCCTTGTATAGCTCCCTTTAGAGGTAAACGTAATCGGGCGTCCCCTGGTATCTGCTCCGATTCAGGCACGGACAGCTCCAAATGAAGTTTTCTGTAATTCTATAAACCCATAGGGTCAAACTACGAGAAAATATCCACAACATGGCCCGCTTCAATTTTCCCCCATTTTCCTTGTATAGCTCCCTTTAGAGGTAAACGTAATCGGGCGTCCCCTGGTATCTGCTCCGATTCAGGCACGGACAGCTCCAAATGAAGTTTTCTATAATTCTATAAACCCATAGGGTCAAACTACGAGAAAATATCCACAAAATGGTCTGCTTCAATTTTTTCCCATTTTCCTTGTATAGCTCCCTTTAGAGGTAAACGTAATCGGGCGTCCCCTAGTATGTGCTCCGATTCAGGCACAGACAGCTTCAAATGAAGTTTTCCGCAATTCTCTATAAACCCATAGGGTCAAACTACGAGAAAATATCCACAAAATGGCCCGCTTCAATTTTTCCCCATTTTCCTTGTATAGCTCCCTTTAAAGGTAAACGTAATCGGGCGTCCCCTGGTATCTGCTCCGATTCAGGCACGGACAGCTCCAAATGAAGTTTTCTGCAATTCTATAAACCCATAGGGTCAAACTACGAGAAAATATCCACAAAATGGCCGCTTCAATTTTTCCCTATTTTCCTTGTATAGCTACCTTTAGAGGTAAACGTAATCGGGTGTCCCCTGGTATCTACTCCGATTCAGGCACGGACAGCTCCAAATGAAATTTTCTGTAATTCTATAAACCCATAGGGTCAAACTACGAGAAAATATCCACAAAATGGCCCGCTTCAATTTTCCCCCATTTTCCTTGTATAGCTCCCTTTAGAGGTAAACGTAATCGGGCGTCCCCTGGTATCTGCTCCGATTCAGGCACGGACAGCTCCAAATGAAGTTTTCTGTAATTCTATAAACCCATAGGGTCAAACTACGAGAAAATATCCACAAAATGGCCCGCTTCAATTTTCCCCCATTTTCCTTGTATAGCTCCCTTTAGAGGTAAACGTAATCGGGCGTCCCCTGGTATCTGCTCCGATTCAGGCACGGACAGCTCCAAATGAAGTTTTCTATAATTCTATAAACCCATAGGGTCAAACTACGAGAAAATATCCACAAAATGGCCTGCTTCAATTTTTCCCCATTTTCCTTGTATAGCTCCCTTTAGAGGTAAACGTAATCGGGCGTCCCCTAGTATGTGCTCCGATTCAGGCACAGACAGCTTCAAATGAAGTTTTCCGCAATTCTCTATAAACCCATAGGGTCAAACTACGAGAAAATATCCACAAACTGGCCCGCTTCAATTTTTCCCCATTTTCCTTGTATAGCTCCCTTTAAAGGTAAACGTAATCGGGCGTCCCCTGGTATCTGCTCCGATTCAGGCACGGACAGCTCCAAATGAAGTTTTCTGCAATTCTATAAACCCATAGGGTCAAACTACGAGAAAATATCCACAAAATGGCCCGCTTCAATTTTTCCCCATTTTCCTTGTATAGCTCCCTTTAGAGGTAAACGTAATCGGGCGTCCCCTGGTATCTGCTCCGATTCAGGCACGGACAGCTCCAAATGAAGTTTTCTGTAATTCTATAAACCCATAGGGTCAAACAACGAGAAAATATCCACAAAATGGCCCGCTTCAATTTTCCCCCATTTTCCTTGTATAGCTCCCTTTAGAGGTAAACGTAATTGGGCGTCCCCTGGTATCTGCTCCGATTCAGGCACGGACAGCTCCAAATGAAGTTTTCTATAATTCTATAAACCCATAGGGTCAAACTACGAGAAAATATCCACAAAATGGCCTGCTGCAATTTTTCCCCATTTTCCTTGTATAGCTCCCTTTAGAGGTAAACGTAATCGGGCGTCCCCTGGTATGTGCTCCGATTCAGGCACAGACAGCTTCAAATGAAGTTTTCCGCAATTCTCTATAAACCCATAGGGTCAAACTACGAGAAAATATCCACAAAATGGCCCGCTTCAATTTTTCCCCATTTTCCTTGTATAGCTCCCTTTAAAGGTAAACGTAATCGGGCGTCCCCTGGTATCTGCTCCGATTCAGGAACGGACAGCTCCAAATGAAGTTTTCTGTAATTCTATAAACCCATAGGGTTAAACTACGAGAAAATATCCACAAAATGGCATTCTATAATTTTTCCCCATTTTCCTTGTATAGCTCCCTTTAGAGGTAAATGTAATCGGGCGTCCCCTGGTATCTGCTCCGATTCAGGCACGGACATCTCCAATTGAAGTTTTCTGTAATTCTATAAACCCATAGGGTCAAACTACGAGAAAATATCCACAAAATGGCCCGCTTCAATTTTCCCCCATTTTCCTTGTATAGCTCCCTTTAGAGGTAAACGTAATCGGGCGTCCCCTGGTATATGCTCCGATTCAGGCACGGACAGCTCCAAATGAAGTTTTCTGTAATTCTATAAACCCATAGGGTCAAACTACGAGAAAATATCCACAAAATGGCCCGCTTCAATTTTCCCCCATTTTCCTTGTATAGCTCCCTTTAGAGGTAAACGTAATCGGGCGTCCCCTGGTATCTGCTCCGATTCAGGCACGGACAGCTCCAAATGAAGTTTTCTATAATTCTATAAACCCATAGGGTCAAACTACGAGAAAATATCCACAAAATGGCCTGCTTCAATTTTTCCCCATTTTCCTTGTATAGCTCCCTTTAGAGGTAAACGTAATCGGGCGTCCCCTAGTATGTGCTCCGATTCAGGCACAGACAGCTTCAAATGAAGTTTTCCGCAATTCTCTATAAACCCATAGGGTCAAACTACGAGAAAATATCCACAAACTGGCCCGCTTCAATTTTTCCCCATTTTCCTTGTATAGCTCCCTTTAAAGGTAAACGTAATCGGGCGTCCCCTGGTATCTGCTCCGATTCAGGCACGGACAGCTCCAAATGAAGTTTTCTGCAATTCTATAAACCCATAGGGTCAAACTACGAGAAAATATCCACAAAATGGCCCGCTTCAATTTTTCCCCATTTTCCTTGTATAGCTCCCTTTAGAGGTAAACGTAATCGGGCGTCCCCTGGTATCTGCTCCGATTCAGGCACGGACAGCTCCAAATGAAGTTTTCTGTAATTCTATAAACCCATAGGGTCAAACAACGAGAAAATATCCACAAAATGGCCCGCTTCAATTTTCCCCCATTTTCCTTGTATAGCTCCCTTTAGAGGTAAACGTAATTGGGCGTCCCCTGGTATCTGCTCCGATTCAGGCACGGACAGCTCCAAATGAAGTTTTCTATAATTCTATAAACCCATAGGGTCAAACTACGAGAAAATATCCACAAAATGGCCTGCTGCAATTTTTCCCCATTTTCCTTGTATAGCTCCCTTTAGAGGTAAACGTAATAGGGCGTCCCCTGGTATGTGCTCCGATTCAGGCACAGACAGCTTCAAATGAAGTTTTCCGCAATTCTCTATAAACCCATAGGGTCAAACTACGAGAAAATATCCACAAAATGGCCCGCTTCAATTTTTCCCCATTTTCCTTGTATAGCTCCCTTTAAAGGTAAACGTAATCGGGCGTCCCCTGGTATCTGCTCCGATTCAGGAACGGACAGCTCCAAATGAAGTTTTCTGTAATTCTATAAACCCATAGGGTTAAACTACGAGAAAATATCCACAAAATGGCATTCTATAATTTTTCCCCATTTTCCTTGTATAGCTCCCTTTAGAGGTAAATGTAATCGGGCGTCCCCTGGTATCTGCTCCGATTCAGGCACGGACATCTCCAATTGAAGTTTTCTGTAATTCTATAAACCCATAGGGTCAAACTACGAGAAAATATCCACAAAATGGCCCGCTTCAATTTTCCCCCATTTTCCTTGTATAGCTCCCTTTAGAGGTAAACGTAATCGGGCGTCCCCTGGTATATGCTCCGATTCAGGCACGGACAGCTCCAAATGAAGTTTTCTGTAATTCTATAAACCCATAGGGTCAAACTACGAGAAAATATCCACAAAATGGCCCGCTTCAATTTTTCCCCATTTTCCTTGTATAGCTCCCTTTAGAGGTAAACGTAATCGGGCGTCCCCTGGTATCTGCTCCGATTCAGGAACGGACAGCTCCAAATGAAGTTTTCTGTAATTCTATAAACCCATAGGGTCAAACTACGAGAAAATATCCACAAAATGGCATGCTTCAATTTTTCCCCATTTTCCTTGTATAGCTCCCTTTAGAGGTAAATGTAATCGGGCGTCCCCTGGTATCTGCTCCGATTCAGGCACGGACAGCTCCAAATGAAGTTTTCTGTAATTCTATAAACCCATAGGGTCAAACTACGAGAAAATATCCACAAAATGGCCCGCTTCAATTTTCCCCCATTTTCCTTGTATAGCTCCCTTTAGAGGTAAACGTAATCGCGCGTCCCCTGGTATATGCTCCGATTCAGGCACGGACAGCTCCAAATGAAGTTTTCTGTAATTCTATAAACCCATAGGGTCAAACTACGAGAAAATATCCACAAAATGGCTGCTTCAATTTTTCCCCATTTTCCTTGTATAGCTCCCTTTAGAGGTAAACGTAATCGGGCGTCCCCTGGTATCTGCTCCGATTCAGGCACGGACAGCTCCAAATGAAGTTTTCTGTAATTCTATAAACCCATAGGGTCAAACTACGAGAAAATATCCACAAAATGGCTGCTTCAATTTTTCCCTATTTTCCTTGTATAGCTACCTTTAGAGGTAAACGTAATCGGGTGTCCCCTGGTATCTACTCCGATTCAGGCACGGACAGCTCCAAATGAAATTTTCTGTAATTCTATAAACCCATAGGGTCAAACTACGAGAAAATATCCACAAAATGGCCCGCTTCAATTTTCCCCCATTTTCCTTGTATAGCTCCCTTTAGAGGTAAACGTAATCGGGCGTCCCCTGGTATCTGCTCCGATTCAGGCACGGACAGCTCCAAATGAAGTTTTCTGTAATTCTATAAACCCATAGGGTCAAACTACGAGAAAATATCCACAAAATGGCCCGCTTCAATTTTCCCCCATTTTCCTTGTATAGCTCCCTTTAGAGGTAAACGTAATCGGGCGTCCCCTGGTATCTGCTCCGATTCAGGCACGGATAGCTCCAAATGAAGTTTTCTATAATTCTATAAACCCATAGGGTCAAACTACGAGAAAATATCCACAAAATGACCTGCTTCAATTTTTCCCCATTTTCCTTGTATAGCTCCCTTTAGAGGTAAACGTAATCGGGCGTTCCCTGGTATCTGCTCCGATTCAGGCACGGACAGCTCCAAATGAAGTTTTCTGTAATTCTATAAACCCATAGGGTTAAACTACGAGAAAATATCCACAAAATGGCATTCTTTAATTTTTCCCCATTTTCCTTGTATAGCTCCCTTTAGAGGTAAATGTAATCGGGCGTCCCCTGGTATCTGCTCCGATTCAGGCACGGACATCTCCAATTGAAGTTTTCTGTAATTCTATAAACCCATAGGGTCAAACTACGAGAAAATATCCACAAAATGGCCCGCTTCAATTTTCCCCCATTTTCCTTGTATAGCTCCCTTTAGAGGTAAACGTAATCGGGCGTCCCCTGGTATATGCTCCGATTCAGGCACGGACAGCTCCAAATGAAGTTTTCTGTAATTCTATAAACCCATAGGGTCAAACTACGAGAAAATATCCACAAAATGGCCCGCTTCAATTTTTCCCCATTTTCCTTGTATAGCTCCCTTTAGAGGTAAACGTAATCGGGCGTCCCCTGGTATCTGCTCCGATTCAGGAACGGACAGCTCCAAATGAAGTTTTCTGTAATTCTATAAACCCATAGGGTCAAACTACGAGAAAATATCCACAAAATGGCATGCTTCAATTTTTCCCCATTTTCCTTGTATAGCTCCCTTTAGAGGTAAATGTAATCGGGCGTCCCCTGGTATCTGCTCCGATTCAGGCACGGACAGCTCCAAATGAAGTTTTTTGTAATTCTATAAACCCATAGGGTCAAACTACGAGAAAATATCCACAAAATGGCCCGCTTCAATTTTCCCCCATTTTCCTTGTATAGCTCCCTTTAGAGGTAAACGTAATCGCGCGTCCCCTGGTATATGCTCCGATTCAGGCACGGACAGCTCCAAATGAAGTTTTCTGTAATTCTATAAACCCATAGGGTCAAACTACGAGAAAATATCCACAAAATGGCTGCTTCAATTTTTCCCCATTTTCCTTGTATAGCTCCCTTTAGAGGTAAACGTAATCGGGCGTCCCCTGGTATCTGCTCCGATTCAGGCACGGACAGCTCCAAATGAAGTTTTCTGTAATTCTATAAACCCATAGGGTCAAACTACGAGAAAATATCCACAAAATGGCTGCTTCAATTTTTCCCTATTTTCCTTGTATAGCTACCTTTAGAGGTAAACGTAATCGGGTGTCCCCTGGTATCTACTCCGATTCAGGCACGGACAGCTCCAAATGAAATTTTCTGTAATTCTATAAACCCATAGGGTCAAACTACAAGAAAATATCCACAAATTGGCCCGCTTCAATTTTCCCCCATTTTCCTTGTATAGCTCCCTTTAGAGGTAAACGTAATCGGGCGTCCCCTGGTATCTGCTCTGATTCAGGCACGGACAGCTCCAAATGAAGTTTTCTGTAATTCTATAAACCCATAGGGTCAAACTACGAGAAAATATCCACAAAATGGCCCGCTTCAATTTCCCCCCATTTTCCTTGTATAGCTCCCTTTAGAGGTAAACGTAATCGGGCGTCCCCTGGTATCTGCTCCGATTCAGGCACGGACAGCTCCAAATGAAGTTTTCTATAATTCTATAAACCCATAGGGTCAAACTACGAGAAAATATCCACAAAATGACCTGCTTCAATTTTTCCCCATTTTCCTTGTATAGCTCCCTTTAGAGGTAAACGTAATCGGGCGTTCCCTAGTATGTGCTCCGATTCAGGCACAGACAGCTTCAAATGAAGTTTTCCGCAATTCTCTATAAACCCATAGGGTCAAACTACGAGAAAATATCCACAAAATGGCCCGCTTCAATTTTTCCCCATTTTCCTTGTATAGCTCCCTTTAAAGGTAAACGTAATCGGGCGTCCCCTGGTATCTGCTCCGATTCAGGCACGGACAGCTCCAAATGAAGTTTTCTATAATTCTATAAACCCATAGGGTCAAACTACGAGAAAATATCCACAAAATGACCTGCTTCAATTTTTCCCCATTTTCCTTGTATAGCTCCCTTTAGAGGTAAATGTAATCGGGCGTCCCCTGGTATCTGCTCTGATTCAGGCACGGACAGCTCCAAATGAAGTTTTCTGTAATTCTATAAACCCATAGGGTCAAACTACGAGAAAATATCCACAAAATGGCCCGCTTCAATTTTCCCCCATTTTCCTTGTATAGCTCCCTTTAGAGGTAAACGTAATCGGGCGTCCCCTGGTATCTGCTCCGATTCAGGCACGGACAGCTCCAAATGAAGTTTTCTATAATTCTATAAACCCATAGGGTCAAACTACGAGAAAATATCCACAAAATGACCTGCTTCAATTTTTCCCCATTTTCCTTGTATAGCTCCCTTTAGAGGTAAACGTAATCGGGCGTTCCCTAGTATGTGCTCCGATTCAGGCACAGACAGCTTCAAATGAAGTTTTCCGCAATTCTCTATAAACCCATAGGGTCAAACTACGAGAAAATATCCACAAAATGGCCCGCTTCAATTTTTCCCCATTTTCCTTGTATAGCTCCCTTTAAAGGTAAACGTAATCGGGCGTCCCCTGGTATCTGCTCCGATTCAGGCACGGACAGCTCCAAATGAAGTTTTCTGCAATTCTATAAACCCATAGGGTCAAACTACGAGAAAATATCCACAAAATGGCCCGCTTCAATTTTTCCCCATTTTCCTTGTATAGCTCCCTTTAGAGGTAAACGTAATCGGGCGTCCCCTGGTATCTTCTCCGATTCAGGCACGGACAGCTCCAAATGAAGTTTTCTGTAATTCTATAAACCCATAGGGTCAAACTACGAGAAAATATCCACAAAATGTCCCGCTTCAATTTTCCCCCATTTTACTTTTATAGCTCCCTTTAGAGGTAAACGTAATCGGGCGTCCCCTGGTATCTGCTCCGATTCAGGCACGGACAGCTCCAAATGAAGTTTTCTGTAATTCTATAAACCCATAGGGTCAAACTACAAGAAAATATCCACAAAATGGCCCGCTTCAATTTTTCCCCATTTTCCTTGTATAGCTCCCTTTATAGGTAAACGTAATCGGGCGTCCCCTGGTATGTGCTCCGATTCAGGCACGGACAGCTCCAAATGAAGTTTTCTGCAATTCTATAAACCCATAGGGTCAAACTACGAGAAAATATCCACAAAATGGCCCGCTTCAATTTTTCCCCATTTTCCTTGTATAGCTCCCTTTAGAGGTAAACGTAATCGGGCGTCCCCTGGTATCTGCTCCGATTCAGGCACGGACAGCTCCAAATGAAGTTTTCTGTAATTCTATAAACCCATAGGGTCAAACTACGAGAAAATATCCACAAAATGGCCTGCTTCAATTTTCCCCCATTTTCCTTGTATACTTTAGAGGTAAATGTAATCGGGCGTCCCCTGGTATCTGCTCCGATTCAGGCACGGACAGCTCCAAATGAAGTTTTCTGTAATTCTATAAACCCATAGGGTCAAACTACGAGAAAATATCCACAAAATGGCCCGCTTCAATTTTTCCCCATTTTCCTTGTATAGCTCCCTTTAGAGGTAAACGTAATCGGGCGTCCCCTGGTATCTGCTCCGATTCAGGCACGGACAGCTCCAAATGAAGTTTTCTGTAATTCTATAAACCCATAGGGTCAAACTACGAGAAAATATCCACAAAATGGCCTGCTTCAATTTTCCCCCATTTTCCTTGTATACTTTAGAGGTAAATGTAATCGGGCGTCCCCTGGTATCTGCTCCGATTCAGGCACGGACAGCTCCAAATGAAGTTTTCTGTAATTCTATAAACCCATAGGGTCAAACTACGAGAAAATATCCACAAAATGGGCTGCTTCAATTTTTCCCCAGTTTTCCTTGTATAGCTCCCTTTAGAGGTAAACGTAATCGGGCGTCCCCTGGTATCTGCTCGGATTCAGGCACGGACAGCTCCAAATGAAGTTTTCTGTAATTCTATAAACCCATAGGGTCAAACTACAAGAAAATATCCACAAAATGGCCCGCTTCAAATTTTCCCCATTTTCCTTGTATAGCTCCCTTTATAGGTAAACGTAATCGGGCGTCCCCTGGTATGTGCTCCGATTCAGGCACAGACAGCTCCAAATGAAGTTTTCTGCAATTCTATAAACCCATAGGGTCAAACTACGAGAAAATATCCACAAAATGGCCCGCTTCAATTTTTCCCAATTTTCCTTGTATAGCTCCCTTTAGAGGTAAACGTAATCGGGCGTCCCCTGGTATCTGCTCCGATTCAGGCACGGACAGCTCCAAATGAAGTTTTCTGTAATTCTATAAACCCATAGGGTCAAACTACGAGAAAATATCCACAAAATGGCCTGCTTCAATTTTCCCCCATTTTCCTTGTATACTTTAGAGGTAAATGTAATCGGGCGTCCCCTGGTATCTGCTCCGATTCAGGCACGGACAGCTCCAAATGAAGTTTTCTGTAATTCTATAAACCCATAGGGTCAAACTACGAGAAAATATCCACAAAATGGCCTGCTTCAAATTTTCCCCATTTTCCTTGTATAGCTCCCTTTAGAGGTAAATGTAATCGGGCGTCCCCTGGTTTCTGCTCCGATTCAGGCACGGACAGCTCCAAATGAAGTTTTCTGTAATTCTATAAACCCATAGGGTTAAACTACGAGAAAATATCCACAAAATGGCATTCTTCAATTTTTCCCCATTTTCCTTGTATAGCTTTCTTTAGAGGTAAATGTAATCGGGCGTCCCCTGGTATCTGCTCCGATTCAGGCACGGACATCTCCAATTGAAGTTTTCTGTAATTCTATAAACCCATAGGGTCAAACTACGAGAAAATATCCACAAAATGGCCCGCTTCAATTTTTACCCATTTTCCTTGTATAGCTCCCTTTATAGGTAAACGTAATCGGGCGTCCCCTGGTATCTGCTCCGATTCAGGCACGGACAGCTCCAAATGAAGTTTTCTATAATTCTAGAAACCCATAGGGTCAAACTACGAGAAAATATCCACAAAATGGTCCGCTTCTATTTTTCCCCATTTTCCTTGTATAGCTCCCTTTATAGGTAAACGTAATCGGGCGACCCCTGGTATGTGCTCCGATTCAGGCACGGACAGCTCCAAATGAAGTTTTCTGCAATTCTATAAACCCATAGGGTCAAACTACGAGAAAATATCCACAAAATGGCCCGCTTCAATTTTTCCCCATTTTCCTTGTATAGCTCCCTTTAGAGGTAAACGTAATCGGGCGTCCCCTGGTATCTTCTCCGATTCAGGCACGGACAGCTCCAAATGAAGTTTTCTGTAATTCTATAAACCCATAGGGTCAAACTACGAGAAAATATCCACAAAATGTCCCGCTTCAATTTTCCCCCATTTTACTTTTATAGCTCCCTTTAGAGGTAAACGTAATCGGGCGTCCCCTGGTATCTGCTCCGATTCAGGCACAGACAGCTCCAAATGAAGTTTTCTGTAATTCTATAAACCCATAGGGTCAAACTACAAGAAAATATCCACAAAATGGCCCGCTTCAATTTTTCCCCATTTTCCTTGTATAGCTCCCTTTATAGGTAAACGTAATCGGGCGTCCCCTGGTATGTGCTCCGATTCAGGCACGGACAGCTCCAAATGAAGTTTTCTGCAATTCTATAAACCCATAGGGTCAAACTACGAGAAATATCCACAAAATGGCCCGCTTCAATTTTTCCCCATTTTCCTTGTATAGCTCCCTTTATAGGTAAACGTAATCGGGCGTCCCCTGGTATCTGCTCCGATTCAGGCACGGACAGCTCCAAATGAAGTTTTCTGTAATTCTATAAACCCATAGGGTCAAACTACGAGAAAATATCCACAAAATGGCCTGCTTCAATTTTCCCCCATTTTCCTTGTATACTTTAGAGGTAAATGTAATCGGGCGTCCCCTGGTATCTGCTCCGATTCAGGCACGGACAGCTCCAAATGAAGTTTTCTGTAATTCTATAAACCCATAGGGTCAAACTACGAGAAAATATCCACAAAATGGCCTGCTTCAATTTTTCCCCAGTTTTCCTTGTATAGCTCCCTTTAGAGGTAAACGTAATCGGGCGTCCCCTGGTATCTGCTCGGATTCAGGCACGGACAGCTCCAAATGAAGTTTTCTGTAATTCTATAAACCCATAGGGTCAAACTACGAAAAAATATCCACAAAATGGCCCGCTTCAATTTTCCCCCATTTTCCTTGTATAGCTCCCTTTAGAGGTAAACGTAATCGGGCGTCCCCAGGTATCTGCTCCGATTCAGGCACGGACAGCTCCAAATGAAGTTTTCTGTAATTCTATAAACCCATAGGGTCAAACTACGAGAAAATATCCACAAAATGGCCTGCTTCAATTTTTCCCCATTTTCCTTGATAGCCCCCTTTAGAGGTAAACGTAATCGGGCGTCCCCTGGTATGTGCTCCGATTCAGGCACGGACAGCTCCAAATGAAGTTTTCTGCAATTCTATAAACCCATAGGGTCAAACTATGAGAAAATATCCACAAAATGGCCTACTTCAATTTTTCTCCATTTTCCTTGTATAGCTCCCTTTAGAGGTAAATGTAATCGGGCGTCCCCTGGTATCTGCTCCGATTCAGGCACGGACAGCTCCAAATGAAGTTTTCTGTAATTCTATAAACCCATAGGGTCAAACTACGAGAAAATATCCACAAAATGGCCTGCTTCAATTTTTCTCCATTTTCCTTGTATAGCTCCCTTTAGAGGTAAATGTAATCGGGCGTCCCCTGGTTTCTGCTCCGATTCAGGCACGGACAGCTCCAAATGAAGTTTTCTGTAATTCTATAAACCCATAGGGTTAAACTACGAGAAAATATCCACAAAATGGCCCGCTTCAATTTTTCCCCATTTTCTTTGTATAGCTCCCTTTAGAGGTAAACGTAATCGGGCGTCCCCTGGTATCTGCTCCGATTCAGGCACGGACAGCTCCAAATGAAGTTTTCTGTAATTCTATAAACCCATAGGGTCAAACTATGAGAAAATATCCACAAAATGGCCTGCTTCAATTTTTCTCCATTTTCCTTGTATAGCTCCCTTTAGAGGTAAATGTAATCGGGCGTCCCCTGGTTTCTGCTCCTATTCAGGCACGGACAGCTCCAAATGAAGTTTTCTGTAATTCTATAAACCCATAGGGTTAAACTACGAGAAAATATCCACAAAATGGCATTCTTCAATTTTTCCCCATTTTCCTTGTATAGCTCTCTTTAGAGGTAAATGTAATCGGGCGTCCCCTGGTATCTGCTCCGATTCAGGCACGGACATCTCCAATTGAAGTTTTCTGTAATTCTATAAACCCATAGGGTCAAACTACGAGAAAATATCCACAAAATGGCCCGCTTCAATTTTTCCCCATTTTCCTTGTATAGCTCCCTTTAGAGGTAAACGTAATCGGGCGTCCCCTGGTATCTGCTCCGATTCAGGCACGGACAGCTCCAAATGAAATTTTCTGTAATTCTATAAACCCATAGGGTCAAACTACGAGAAAATATCCACAAAATGCCCCGCTTCAATTTTCCCCCATTTTCCTTGTATAGCTCCCTTTAGAGGTAAACGTAATCGGGCGTCCCCTGGTATCTGCTCCGATTCAGGCACGGACAGCTCCAAATGAAGTTTTCTGTAATTCTATAAACCCATAGGGTCAAACTACGAGAAAATATCCACAAAATGGCCCGCTTCAATTTTCCCCAATTTTCCTTGTATAGCTCCCTTTAGAGGTAAACGTAATTGGGCGTCCCCTGGTATCTGCTCCGATTCAGGCACGGACAGCTCCAAATGAAGTTTTCTATAATTCTATAAACCCATAGGGTCAAACTACGAGAAAATATCCACAAAATGGCCTGCTGCAATTTTTCCCCATTTTCCTTGTATAGCTCCCTTTAGAGGTAAACGTAATCGGGCGTCCCCTGGTATGTGCTCCGATTCAGGCACAGACAGCTTCAAATGAAGTTTTCCGCAATTCTCTATAAACCCATAGGGTCAAACTACGAGAAAATATCCACAAAATGGCCCGCTTCAATTTTTCCCCATTTTCCTTGTATAGCTCCCTTTAAAGGTAAACGTAATCGGGCGTCCCCTGGTATCTGCTCCGATTCAGGCACGGACAGCTCCAAATGAAGTTTTCTGTAATTCTATAAACCCATAGGGTTAAACTACGAGAAAATATCCACAAAATGGCATTCTTTAATTTTTCCCCATTTTCCTTGTATAGCTCCCTTTAGAGGTAAATGTAATCGGGCGTCCCCTGGTATCTGCTCCGATTCAGGCACGGACATCTCCAATTGAAGTTTCCTGTAATTCTATAAACCCATAGGGTCAAACTACGAGAAAATATCCACAAAATGGCCCGCTTCAATTTTCCCCCATTTTCCTTGTATAGCTCCCTTTAGAGGTAAACGTAATCGGGCGTCCCCTGGTATATGCTCCGATTCAGGCACGGACAGCTCCAAATGAAGTTTTCTGTAATTCTATAAACCCATAGGGTCAAACTACGAGAAAATATCCACAAAATGGCCCGCTTCAATTTTTCCCCATTTTCCTTGTATAGCTCCCTTTAGAGGTAAACGTAATCGGGCGTCCCCTGGTATCTGCTCCGATTCAGGAACGGACAGCTCCAAATGAAGTTTTCTGTAATTCTATAAACCCATAGGGTCAAACTACGAGAAAATATCCACAAAATGGCATGCTTCAATTTTTCCCCATTTTCCTTGTATAGCTCCCTTTAGAGGTAAATGTAATCGGGCGTCCCCTGGTATCTGCTCCGATTCAGGCACGGACAGCTCCAAATGAAGTTTTCTGTAATTCTATAAACCCATAGGGTCAAACTAGGGCTGTCAATGGATCGGAAATCCGGTCCGATCCGATCCGATCCGAAACCTAATGGAGCGGATATGGATCATTAAAAAATAAATCCGATCCGATAAAAATCCGATCCGGTAACGATCCGATCCGATAAGTATAGGATATGGATTTAATACGATCCGATCCGTTAATGATCCGATCCGACTATTTATATTATATATATATATATATATATATATATATATATATATTACATATTATATACAATAGGTTATATATTAAATATATCATATTTTTAAAGCAATTAAGTCAAGCAGTCAAGATACATAAAATGACTATTGGACCTCTCTTTTACTTATATAATTGACACAAAAGGCAATAAAATGTAAGTTATAATGCTTTTTCATTCTCCCCTTTTAGGTGATTGATTACAAAAACATGTTTTTTCCTTCATTGGCTTGTGCTATGGCTCCACATTGAATTTAGTGTTTAAGTTTTCATACTGTAATTGAATTTTAATTTATTGTGTAACCTCTGAATTTGCATTGGTGTTAAATTTGCATTTCAACTTTGTTAAAATATTCAGTGTTACAGGAATTTGAATTTGAGTAAAATATTTTTTTATTAATATTAACGGATCGGAGCTCCGATCCGTTAACCGTGATCCTAACGGATCCGGATATGGATCGGCTTCTATAAAATCCGGCTATGATCCGATCCAAATCCGAATCCGGTAAAATTAAATGGATCAGGATATGGATCAAGGCCGATCCGATCCAGATCCGATCCATTGACAGCCCTAGGTCAAACTACGAGAAAATATCCACAAAATGGCCCGCTTCAATTTTCCCCCATTTTCCTTGTATAGCTCCCTTTAGAGGTAAACGTAATCGCGCGTCCCCTGGTATATGCTCCGATTCAGGCACGGACAGCTCCAAATGAAGTTTTCTGTAATTCTATAAACCCATAGGGTCAAACTACGAGAAAATATCCACAAAATGGCTGCTTCAATTTTTCCCCATTTTCCTTGTATAGCTCCCTTTAGAGGTAAACGTAATCGGGCGTCCCCTGGTATCTGCTCCGATTCAGGCACGGACAGCTCCAAATGAAGTTTTCTGTAATTCTATAAACCCATAGGGTCAAACTACGAGAAAATATCCACAAAATGGCTGCTTCAATTTTTTCCTATTTTCCTTGTATAGCTACCTTTAGAGGTAAACGTAATCGGGTGTCCCCTGGTATCTACTCCGATTCAGGCACGGACAGCTCCAAATGAAATTTTCTGTAATTCTATAAACCCATAGGGTCAAACTACGAGAAAATATCCACAAAATGGCCCGCTTCAATTTTCCCCCATTTTCCTTGTATAGCTCCCTTTAGAGGTAAACGTAATCGGGCGTCCCCTGGTATCTGCTCCGATTCAGGCACGGACAGCTCCAAATGAAGTTTTCTGTAATTCTATAAACCCATAGGGTCAAACTACGAGAAAATATCCACAAAATGGCCCGCTTCAATTTTCCCCCATTTTCCTTGTATAGCTCCCTTTAGAGGTAAACGTAATCGGGCGTCCCCTGGTATCTGCTCCGATTCAGGCACGGACAGCTCCAAATGAAGTTTTCTATAATTCTATAAACCCATAGGGTCAAACTACGAGAAAATATCCACAAAATGGCCTGCTTCAATTTTTCCCCATTTTCCTTGTATAGCTCCGTTTAGAGGTAAACGTAATCGGGCGTCCCCTAGTATGTGCTCCGATTCAGGCACAGACAGCTTCAAATGAAGTTTTCCGCAATTCTCTATAAACCCATAGGGTCAAACTATGAGAAAATATCCACAAAATGGCCCGCTTCAATTTTTCCCCATTTTCCTTGTATAGCTCCCTTTAAAGGTAAACGTAATCGGGCGTCCCCTGGTATCTGCTCCGATTCAGACACGGACAGCTCCAAATGAAGTTTTCTGCAATTCTATAAACCCATAGGGTCAAACTACGAGAAAATATCCACAAAATGGCCCGCTTCAATTTTTCCCCATTTTCCTTGTATAGCTCCCTTTAGAGGTAAACGTAATCGGGCGTCCCCTGGTATCTTCTCCGATTCAGGCACGGACAGCTCCAAATGAAGTTTTCTGTAATTCTATAAACCCATAGGGTCAAACTACGAGAAAATATCCACAAAATGTCCCGCTTCAATTTTCCCCCATTTTACTTTTATAGCTCCCTTTAGAGGTAAACGTAATCGGGCGTCCCCTGGTATCTGCTCCGATTCAGGCACGGACAGCTCCAAATGAAGTTTTCTGTAATTCTATAAACCCATAGGGTCAAACTACAAGAAAATATCCACAAAATGGCCCGCTTCAATTTTTCCCCATTTTCCTTGTATAGCTCCCTTTATAGGTAAACGTAATCGGGCGTCCCCTGGTATGTGCTCCGATTCAGGCACGGACAGCTCCAAATGAAGTTTTCTGCAATTCTATAAACCCATAGGGTCAAACTACGAGAAAATATCCACAAAATGGCCCGCTTCAATTTTTCCCCATTTTCCTTGTATAGCTCCCTTTAGAGGTAAACGTAATCGGGCGTCCCCTGGTATCTGCTCCGATTCAGGCACGGACAGCTCCAAATGAAGTTTTCTGTAATTCTATAAACCCATAGGGTCAAACTACGAGAAAATATCCACAAAATGGCCTGCTTCAATTTTCCCCCATTTTCCTTGTATACTTTAGAGGTAAATGTAATCGGGCGTCCCCTGGTATCTGCTCCGATTCAGGCACGGACAGCTCCAAATGAAGTTTTCTGTAATTCTATAAACCCATAGGGTCAAACTACGAGAAAATATCCACAAAATGGCCTGCTTCAATTTTTCCCCAGTTTTCCTTGTATAGCTCCCTTTAGAGGTAAACGTAATCGGGCGTCCCCTGGTATCTGCTCGGATTCAGGCACGGACAGCTCCAAATGAAGTTTTCTGTAATTCTATAAACCCATAGGGTCAAACTACAAGAAAATATCCACAAAATGGCCCGCTTCAATTTTTCCCCATTTTCCTTGTATAGCTCCCTTTATAGGTAAACGTAATCGGGCGTCCCCTGGTATGTGCTCCGATTCAGGCACGGACAGCTCCAAATGAAGTTTTCTGCAATTCTATAAACCCATAGGGTCAAACTACGAGAAAATATCCACAAAATGTCCCGCTTCAATTTTTCCCAATTTTCCTTGTATAGCTCCCTTTAGAGGTAAACGTAATCGGGCGTCCCCTGGTATCTGCTCCGATTCAGGCACGGACAGCTCCAAATGAAGTTTTCTGTAATTCTATAAACCCATAGGGTCAAACTACGAGAAAATATCCACAAAATGGCCTGCTTCAATTTTCCCCCATTTTCCTTGTATACTTTAGAGGTAAATGTAATCGGGCGTCCCCTGGTATCTGCTCCGATTCAGGCACGGACAGCTCCAAATGAAGTTTTCTGTAATTCTATAAACCCATAGGGTCAAACTACGAGAAAATATCCACAAAATGGCCTGCTTCAATTTTTCCCCATTTTCCTTGTATAGCTCCCTTTAGAGGTAAATGTAATCGGGCGTCCCCTGGTTTCTGCTCCGATTCAGGCACGGACAGCTCCAAATGAAGTTTTCTGTAATTCTATAAACCCATAGGGTTAAACTACGAGAAAATATCCACAAAATGGCATTCTTCAATTTTTCCCCATTTTCCTTGTATAGCTCTCTTTAGAGGTAAATGTAATCGGGCGTCCCCTGGTATCTGCTCCGATTCAGGCACAGACATCTCCAATTGAAGTTTTCTGTAATTCTATAAACCCATAGGGTCAAACTACGAGAAAATATCCACAAAATGGCCCGCTTCAATTTTTCCCCATTTTCCTTGTATAGCTCCCTTTATAGGTAAACGTAATCGGGCGTTCCCTGGTATCTGCTCCGATTCAGGCACGGACAGCTCCAAATGAAGTTTTCTATAATTCTAGAAACCCATAGGGTCAAACTACGAGAAAATATCCACAAAATGGTCCGCTTCTATTTTTCCCCATTTTCCTTGTATAGCTCCCTTTATAGGTAAACGTAATCGGGCGACCCCTGGTATGTGCTCCGATTCAGGCACGGACAGCTCCAAATGAAGTTTTCTGCAATTCTATAAACCCATAGGGTCAAACTACGAGAAAATATCCACAAAATGGCCCGCTTCAATTTTTCCCCATTTTCCTTGTATAGTTCCCTTTAGAGGTAAACGTAATCGGGCGTCCCCTGGTATCTTCTCCGATTCAGGCACGGATAGCTCCAAATGAAGTTTTCTGTAATT